>PCDK01000035.1:2400000-3893153 GCA_002778075.1 Grosmannia penicillata
AGCGTGATCTCGCGGCTGTTTGCCAAGTACCGGCGCAACGCGTCCAAGACGCGGGAGATTCTGTGCGCGTGCGCGGCGGCGGGCGTGGCGGTGGCGTTTGGCAGCCCGATCGGCGGCGTGCTGTTCTCGCTCGAGGAGATGTCGTCGTACTTCCCGCTCAAGACGCTCTGGCGCAGCTACTTTTGCGCGCTGGTGGCGACGGCGGTGCTGTCGGCGATGAACCCGTTCCGCACGGGGCAGCTGGTCATGTTCCAGGTGCACTACGACCGGTCGTGGCACGTTTTCGAGACGGTCTTTTACGTGGTGATTGGCGTCTTTGGCGGGCTCTACGGCGCCTTTGTGATCAAGTGGAATCTGCGGGCGCAGGCGTTCCGCAAGACGTACCTGGCCGAGTACGCGGTGCTGGAGGCGACGCTGCTGGCGGCGGCGACGGCGGCGGTCTGCTACCCCAACGTGTTCCTGCGCATCGACATGACGGAGAGCATGGAGATCCTCTTCCTCGAGTGCGAGGGCGCCGAGGACTACCAGGGGCTGTGCGAGGCGCCGCACCGCGCGTGGAACATTGCGTCGCTGCTGGTGGCGACGCTGCTGCGCACGCTGCTCGTCGTCGTCTCGTACGGCTGCAAGGTGCCGGCGGGCATCTTTGTGCCGTCGATGGCGGTCGGTGCGCTGTTTGGGCGCAGCGTGGGCATCGTCGTGCAGGCGCTGCACGACGCGTACCCGGCGAGCGTCTTCTTTGCGGCGTGCGCGCCGGACGTGCCGTGCATCACGCCGGGCACGTACGCCTTCTTGGGCGCGGCGGCGGCGCTGAGCGGCATCATGCACCTGACCGTGTCGGTGGTGGTGATCATGTTTGAGCTGACGGGCGCGCTGACGTACATCCTGCCGACGATGATCGTCGTGGGCGTGACCAAGGCCGTCAGCGACCTCTGCGGCAAGGGCGGCATCGCCGACCGCATGATCTGGTTCAGCGGCTTCCCCTTCCTCGACAGCAAGGAGGAGCACAACCTCGGCGTGCCCGTGTCGCACGCCATGACCGCCGACGTCGTGGCGCTGCCGGCCACGGGCCTGACGCTGGCCGCCGTCGAGCAGCTGCTCGCCCGGGACACGTACCAGGGCTTCCCCGTGGTCGAGGACGCCGAGACGCGCGTGCTGGTCGGCTACGTCGGCCGCACCGAGCTGCGCTACGCCGTGGAGCGCTTCCGCCAGCGCGCGCCGGTGCTGCACCCGGACACGCGCTGCCAGTTGGTGGCGACGGCGGGCCCGGCGGCGGTCCCGGCGGCGGTCGCGGACGCGCCGGACGGCGGCGGCACGGCGACGCTGACCAGCGGCTCGGTCGACTTTAGCCGCTACGTGGACCGCACGCCGGTGACGGTGCACCCGCGGCTGCCGCTGGAGACGGTCATGGAGCTCTTCCAGAAGATCGGCCCGCGCGTCATCCTCATCGAGCACCGCGGCCGGCTGACGGGCCTCGTGACGGTCAAGGACTGTCTCAAGTACCAGTTCAAGGCAGAGGCCGTCGAGGCCGGGCGCGAGGAGAGCGGCTGGGCCGAGGCGCAGGAGCAGCTGTGGCACACGATGCGGCGCATGGCCGGCTGGGTCGTCGACAAGGTGCACAGCGCGTCCGGCGGCCGCATCCGGCTCAACGGCCACGGCAGCCACTACGGCGGCCCGGACGGCGGCCGCGGCGCCATCCTCGACGGCACAGAAGACGTGGAGGACGCGGGCGTCGAGCTCGCGAGCCGGTGACGTGCGCCGACAGCGCCTAGGAAATGAAGCAATAGAGCGGTGCATAATCTGGATATACCCGTACTTGCGGCACGTGATCTCAGCCTCGCATGTCACAGGGCGCAGTGCCGTAGCGGTCGGAAAGCGGTCGGAAAGCGGTCGGAATTGGCAGCCGCCATCGGAAATATTCCGTAGCGCGACTTCCGGGACATAAGAACGACATCCTGCGATGTGGGCTGCGATACGGCGACGCGCAGAGCCCGCGTACGGCACACGACAGAGACGGGCAACATGGACGAGCACGAGTTCCGCCGGGCGGCCACGGCGGCCATTGAAGAGAGTGAGTGGCGCTGGGGCTGGGCGATACGGCCGATCGGGGATCTAGTGCAGCCAAAGTGACGCCCAATGGCCACAAGTGCATATGCTGACCCGTCCAGCCATCCAGTACTACGGCAGCCTGGACGCGCGGCCGGTGGTGTCGACGGTGGCGCCGGGCTACCTGCGCCAGCTGCTGCCGGCGACGGCGCCGGAGCAGGGCGAGAAGTGGGCGGCGATCCAGCACGACGTGGAGGACAAGATCGTGCCGGGCCTGACGCACTGGCAGTCGCCCAACTTCTTTGCCTTTTTCCCGTGTCCGGCGAGCTACCCGTCGATCCTGGGCGAGCTGTACTCGGCGACGTTTGCGGCGGCCGCCTTCAACTGGATCTGCAGCCCGGCGATCACGGAGCTGGAGACGGTGGTGCTGGACTGGCTGGCGCAGCTGCTGGGCCTGCCGGCCGAGTTTCTGGCGACGGGGCCGACGGGCGGCGGCGGCGTGATCCACGGCACGGCGAGCGAGGCCGTGCTGACGATGATGACGGCAGCGGCGGACAAGTACCTGCGCGGCGTGCTCGGGGACGCGCTGGCGGCGGCATCGGAGGAGGCGGCCGAGGACCTGCGGGCGGCGCGGCGCGGCCGGCTGGTGGCGCTGGGCAGCGCGGCGGCGCACTCGTCGACGCGCAAGGCGGCGCGCGTGCTGGGGCTGCGCTTCCGCAGCGTGCCGGTGCGCGCGGCCGACGGCTTCCGCATGACGGGCGCGGCGCTGCGGCAGACGCTCGCGGACGTGCGCGCGGCCGGGCTCGAGCCCTTTTTCCTGACGGCCACGCTCGGCACCACGGACACGTGCGCCGTCGACGACATGGACGGCATCGCCGACGTGCTGGCGGCCGACGCGGCCGCGGCCGCCGTGCCCGCGGCCTGGGTGCACGTCGACGCCGCCTACGCCGGCTCGGCGCTCGTGCTGCCCGAGCAGCAGGCCGCCGTGGCCGCCGCCGGCACCGCCGTGCTCGCGCGCTTCCACAGCTTCAACGTCAACATGCACAAGTGGCTGCTGACCAACTTTGACGCCTCGTGCGTCTTTGTGCGCCGCCGCCGCTGGCTCGTCGACGCGCTCGCCGCCGACGCCCACTACTACCGCAACGACTACAGCGCCGGCGGCCTCGTGACCGACTACCGCGACTGGCAGATCCCCCTCGGCCGCCGCTTCCGCAGCCTCAAGATCTGGTTCGTGCTGCGCTCCTACGGCGCCGACGGCCTGCGCGCCTACATCCGCCGCTCCCTGCGCCTCGGCGAGCGCTTCGCCGCCGCCCTGCGCGCCCGCCCCGACCTCTTCGACCTCGTCACCGGGCCGCGCTTCGCCCTCACCGTCTTCCGCTGTGCGCCGCGGCCCGCCGAGTCCGCCGACGCCACGTCCGAGCGCACGCGCCGCGTCATCGCCGCCGTCAACAGCGGCGGCGCCATCTGGGTCACCGGTACCAGTCTCGACGGCACGGGCGCCGCCATCCGCGTCATGACCGCCAACTACCTCACCGAGGAGACCCACGTCGACCGCGCCGTTGCCCTCCTTGTCCGCGCTGCCGAGACCGTGAATGCGGAGACCGGGGCGGCAGAATGAGGCGTGATATGGAAGCGATATAGAAGGCGGCAACTTGAGAGCCACCAACATACGAGACCAACGTATCGACACGAATGGTGTGGTGTGGTTCGTTGTATTCGGAAGAAGAGACTATCTGAGAGCCAAGTGAAGCCATGAGCAAATACTCCTGCGTGTGGCCCGTGCACCACGCAACAAATGGCGACTACAAGACTGCAAGAATAAGGCTGCGATATGCATAAAAGTGGAATGAAGACATTTCTTTACGCAGACATGAGCATATGAATCATGTTACGCCGTCGTTATTCGTATATAGGATTAGTCATGCAGCTTCGTCAAGGTATCATAGCAATCGCTGTCCAGGCTGTCTTCGCTGCCCCAACGCCCAAAATAAACAAAAAATCAAACAGACAGCACAATCATATGCTGGCCCGCCGCGGCGCCATCGTCCGCTTCAGCGCCTTCTTCTCCTCCGTCTCCTCCGCCAGCGGCAGCAGCCCCTCGTCGCGCAGCTTCTGCAGGTACTCCTTGCCGAACTCGTAGCCGACCCGCACAATCTCGTCAAACTTGCCAAACTCGAGCGTGCCGTAGTCGTCGATCGGCGGCCGCATGTACAGGCAGCCCGGCATCGTCTTGGCCCGCTCCAGCGCGTCCACGCTCGAGACGTACGCCAGCCGCGCCTGGATCTCCGCCAGCGTCGGCGGGTTCGGCGTCGACGACAGCGGGTTCCACCGGTTCAGAAACGCCCAGAACCCCGACAGCGTGTCGCCAAACGCCTGCGGCGTGTTGTCGTCCAGCGCACCCACGTCCACCGCGAAGATCACGTCGGCCCCGAGCGCCTTCATGTGCGACACCGTCAGGTTGTCCACGTACCCGCCGTCCAGCAGCATGCTGCCCTCGTCGCAGAGCGGCGGTACCAGGCCCGCCAGCGACATCGACGCCCGCACATACCGCCACGCGTATCCGCTCGTGTGGAACTCCGCCCGGCTCTGGCTGATGTTCGTCGTGTTGCAGTAGTACTCGAGCCAAAAGTCCTCGATCTGCGCTTTGCCAAACGTCTTGAATATGCCCCGGTTGAACTCGTGGCCCGTCGTGTACGAGGCGGACGGGTACGTCAGGTCCAGCGCAAACCGCCAGATGCTGGCCATCCGTCCGGCGAACTTCTTGGCCAGCCCAAAGATCGGCACGACATCCGCATGCCGCGCATACAGTGCCCCGATAAAGGCGCCGATCGACGTGCCGCCCACCAGGTCGATGGGGATATGCGCCTCCTCCATCGCCCGGATGATGCCGATCTGCGCAAGACCGCGTGCGCCGCCACCGCCGAGCACCAGCCCAATGGACTTGCCGCACAGCCGCCGTGCGAGGCGGTGGAAGTCCCCTTTGAACGGCGCATCTGGCGTGTAGAATGGCCCGTGCCGTACTTTGCGCGACGTGTATTTTTGGATCTCCGCTTGCAGGATCTGCACTCGCTCTTTGAGGCTGGGCCCAAACCGCTTGGGCGGCTGGTGAATGGGCACCTCCTCCGACCGGAAGTCCATCTGCACGTGGTAGTGACCGCCGTTGATCCACACGCGGTTCTTCAGCCACGCACGCGTGAGGCCCGACGCAGAGTATCGCTCGGCATGCAGAAGAACAAGCAGCTTCCGTGCCGTCGACTTCATGCCCAACATGAACCGCTCATACTCGCCAATCTCGGGCGAGCCGTCCGCGAGACCAACTAGCAAAATGCAGTCCGCCTGCGTAATGCAAGTCTGAGTCCACGGAGAGTTCACATTGGTATCTGTCATTCGTCATGCAGCGTTAGCTTTTGACTCTGCATGGTGGCATGAGAAGAAAAAGGGGAATGCAAACAGCAAGAATCAGGAAAAAATTAGAGTTAACGTTAGCCATCAACGACGATTGCTCGCCTATGGACATTGGGTTTTCTCATCATTCAATGCAAAAGGTGCAAAAAGGCACAGGGAGGCTCTAAGCCTCGGAAACACGTACCCGCAACATAAACAACGAGGCTGTACCTCTCCTCGAGATCGGCGAGGTACTGTGATAGCTTAAGCTTGCCCATCCGGTTGAACGCGTGCTTCCCGAGGTGGTTCATGATGGCGGCTTGATTCAGCGATGTCGCACCATTGGCAGTGCCAACTTGGCTGAGCGCGCCCATGAGCTTGTTGCCAAAATCAACCACGGGCACGCCAGCTGTCACCGGCAGGATTGCCACGGTCCGAAGGTTGCCCGTTGATGAACCCTTTTCGTTGGTGCCCATTGTTGCTGGCCCATCTTTGGTGAACACCGTAGGGTTGGCCATGAGGTTCCTCATACGAGAAGCGATGATCTTCGATATCTTGATGGTGATGCTAGGATGTTCTTGCACCAGGCTGTTGAACAGAGTTTTGGGGAACTTGACCAGCTCAGTATCCCGAATGGCATGCAGCGTACCAGATCGTACAGACTCGGTGAGCACTTCCAATTCGCCAACACTGTCGCCCTGACCATACTCTGCCATGACGGACACGCCGCCATCTTTCCGCTCATCAACAAGCCGGAGCCGCCCGTTCAGCACGAGAAAGATGGCTTCGCTTTCTTCGTTCTTGTGGAAGATCACCTGGCCAGCATTGACCTGCAGCCATTCCAGTGCAAAGTCGATGTGAAGGATCAGTCGTGGCAGAATATGCGTCAGCCGCTTTGCCATCGTAAGCAAAGCGATCGGGTAGCGGTCGACAATCCTTTCCAACGACGCGCGGGGAAGAAAGCCAACATAAACGTCCGTCTTTGCTACCACATCGATGAAAGATCGGTAGGAAGATACCGTGCCAATGTAGCCAGCAAGACCGCCAGGCTTGATAAGAGCCATGCTCCGTCTTGCTTTGGTCTTTTCCTGGCCGCCGTCCCCGGTACCCGATTTCTTGGAACCGGGACCTTGGGCTTTGGAAGATGGTCTGGCCTCAAAAGGGCCACCATCTTGTGTGAAAACTCGGGAATGAGTCTTGTCGGCAGACGACTCCAGAATGTCGCTGGACGATGTTGCTGGCAAACACATTTCCAAAAAGCCATCAATCACGTAGTAGAGACCAGGGTTCCGCTCGCCTTGTTCGACCAGCACAGACCCCTTGGGAAAGAAGACAATTTCCACTTCTCCGACCATGTCATGCGAAAGAGCTTGAACATTGGGAGCCGAGTTTGTTGCAAATCCTCCAGAAGTCATAGACTCGTTGTCCCCGTCCGCGGAGCCACCGAATGGGTCCATGAAGCCAAATGCGTTGTTGCTGAATACCGCCTTTTGCCGCAAGCCGTCGTACGAGACAAGCCGCGGAGACCCCTCAGCAGACTCGGCCTCGCGGGGTGTAGCCGAGTGCGCGTTCAGACCGATAGCCTTGAACATGCATTCGAGGATAGACTCGCGGAAGATGTTGTCCTCATTGACAGTCTCTCTAGAGTCCGAAGACATGCGCGAGTGCTTCTGGCCCAAGAACGGTCTGTAAGGCTTCTCGGTAACCGGAGAATGTGCTCGGTTCTCCCAATGTGGTGCATTTTGAGCCGGCTGGCCACTCGTTGTTGACTGGGAGCCAGCCAGCGGATTGGCAGCTGGTGTCTTCATGTACATTTGCGCGTCAGCCAAGCCACCGGCATTTTGGCTTGATGAAGTTCGCTCCATCGCGGTCATGTTCAATACCGATGGTTTAGATACTGGTCGACGTCGTGCCACTGAATGCAAAGCCGCCTCTTTTCTCAGGGACGTGGACAATTGTTTCCGGCGGCCAGCCTCGGGGTTGTGAAGCGCAATCCCTTTGACAAGCTCATCTTCCCCAATGCGTTCTCGCTCTTGATGGAACTTCTCCTTCAGCCGTTCCAAAGCATCCCCGCGAAGGAAGTTCGGGAGCTGTGAAACAGTGTACTGAATCATGTTCTTCTCCGTCTGCATGACTTCGCCCGATAGTCCGAGGTAGTTGTAGGCCGTAGCCAGAGTGACATGCTGGAATCGCGACAGGAGAACGTGAACAACGTGCGCCGTGGCTTTGGGATAGACGCGGATGAGACGTCGGAAAGCGCTCGCAGGAATGATTGCAATCGTGGTATCAACTGTCGCACGCGCAATGATATCCGGGTGCACGGAGTTGGTCGCCATCCGCTTAGCCACAGGCCGTCGCGGCTTCGCTGGTGGTGGCGAGTCTAGAGCCATGTGCGGCACCGTAGGAAGATTCACATCCACAGAGGTAGAGAGTCGAGGCGAGTCAAAGCCGTCTGTGGGCTCATCGACTGCGGTATCCGAAGCAAACGGGGTTGGCTTGGAGAACGGAGCCCTCAGGTCACGCAACGTGGCCATACCCGTGTTGACAGGATACCGAAATGACTGTCTGTGACTGCTCATGGCAGGAGTGTCGACAGAACTGTCGTCCTCCGATTGGAGGCTGACGTCCTCGGTGAAAAGCGACATCAGAGAGAACAGAGATGACATGGGAGCTCCGTTCCGGACCTCCGTCAAAAGCTGATAGCGCTGTTGGCTTGGACTAGAGCTCTCAAAGTCGTCCTCACTCGACGCGGTTTCGAGCGATGTTCCGCGCCGCGCCTGACTAGACGGCTTGCGGCCGTTACCAGGCCCAGCTGACTTGACAAAGATTTCTACGAGGCCGTCCACGACAATGCAGAAGCCCTTCTCTTCCTCGAGATTGAGCGTTTCACCCGCAATGAGCTTGCGTGTCATCATGCTCCTCGTGAGTTCGTGGAACACGGGCCGTTCCAAGTACCCAAAGATCTTGATCGCACTCAAGAACTCATCGAGATAGCTTGACAAGCCGGACTTGATGCCTTCTTCGTGGGTGTCCGGGAAGAGGTCTATATCCGGCTCCTTTCTCTGGGGTTCGGGCGGGAGGCGAGCATACATAGTCAAGTAGCGATACCGCACGAACCAGCTGACGCCAGTGAATATGGCAACAAGAATGAGAAGCCTAAGAATTAATTAGCACCGTATTTCCTTGAAGCTGCAGCGTCCTCAGTAGCAAAACTCACAGAGTCGTTGCATTCATCGAAACTGTCAGCTTCGTAGAAAACAAAGAGAACAGAATCGTTGGGATCGAAATGGTCGTCAACTTGAGGGCATAATACAAGATGACCGAGACCAGGTGCAAGATCGAAAGAATAAGCCTAGCGAAGAGGCCGATCCACGAGGTTGCGCCATGGCTGGCCGCGACATCGCTAGCCGTAGCCATGGCGGACGAGAAAGCCACGCTGGTGGCTGAGGAAACGCTCGACATTTTCTCGTCGATGTCTGCGCCAAGCGGAGAACCCGAGGTAGAGATCAAAATCTCGGCTGCAGAGTGCATGCAGCGGGTGGGAGGCTTATTTCATCGTGATGTTAGGAAGACACGCCAGGCTCAGGTAAATGAGCACAGGACACGTATTCAAGACATGAATTCCTCTGCACTAGACAAAAACACTGTCGAGTACGGAGTAGCGACAAGGTATTGGCCGAAACACTGAAGCTCGAAAGTTTTTTGGAAAATAAGTTTGGAGGAGATTGGAGCTGTCGAAAAAACTAGCTTGTGTAAATGGATTTCGACATGACAGCTGACATAAGCGGGTCCTGGAATCCGGTACTATGTTTTTCCGGGTATGCCAGCAATGAGGGCTTCCAGGGTCCCCCACTACGGCACTGTGAAAACCGAGAGGCAGAGTTTTGGGGCTGCTGATGTACAACTTCTTGTCTCTGTAGATACATCGAGCACCTCAAATACGTCAAGGCACACAGCAGGTGTCCGAAATTTGTGGCAGTCTAGTACATCCTGCATTTGTGGTCTGAGAGAAACCGGCCTCTTGATACAGTAGTCCAACACCAAGCCGAATTAATTCACCACCTCTCCATAGCCCCGCCTGTAATTTTTTCTCGCGCAACAAAGTCGATAACCTCAACTCGGTTGAAGCGCAACGACCGCCTCCCCGCATACTCCATACCTCCGACACCCTTCAAACACCCGAGGACGAGCAGGCAGAAGCCTTCAAGCGGTCGTCAAGATGTCGTTCTCCCACAGCCGGTTCTACGAGGGTATGTGACAGCTTCCTCTCTGGATGAGTCAGGCTGGGTTTTGGGCTTGCGCGTGCACAGAGCTCGACAACACAAGGCTGTGGAGAGACACTCGCTGACAGCTATGCAGAGAAATACCCGGAAATCGACAGCTATGTTATGGTCAACGTTCGCCAGGTAAGGAAAAGCAAGGCGTGTCGAGAGGCCACGTTCGTGGGCACCGCTATCGTGACGTCGGGTGCGGGGCAGAAGACATGGCGGAAGCGAAGAGAACGCGGGAACAGAGGCGAAAGCACGACGATCGTGGCACAGAAGGACCATATGGATGCACGGACTGGGTATTGACGTGTGACGCAGATCGCCGACATGGGCGCGTACGTGAAGCTCCTCGAGTACGACGACATCGACGGCATGATTCTGCTCTCGGAGCTGTCGAGACGGCGAATCCGCAGTATCCAGAAGCTTATTCGCGTGGGACGGAACGAGTGCGTGGTTGTCCTGCGTGTGGACAAGGAGAAGGGCTACATTGATCTGTCGAAGCGCCGCGTGTCGCCCGAGGACGTGAAGAAGTGCGAGGAGCGGTACAACAAGAGCAAGATGGTCCACTCCATCATGCGGCACGTCGCCGAGAAGACGCAGACGCCCATCGAGACTCTGTACGAGACCATCGGCTGGCCACTGAACAAATCCTACGGCCACTCCCTGGACGCTTTCAAGCTGTCGATCACGTATGTGTCTCTGGTCCGAGTAGAGACGCGGTCGCGAGTCTTGTTTTGAAGGCATGCACTAACGCGCCCGCAGGAACCCCGACGTGTGGAAAGACATTGCTTTCCCCAGCGACGCCGTGGCTGAAGAGCTCAAGTCGTACATCGGCAAGCGGTTAACGCCACAGCCGACAAAAGTCCGTGCCGACGTTGAGGTCACCTGCTTCTCGTACGAGGGCATCGAGGCCATCAAGAAGGCCCTGACCACGGCCGAGTCCGAGAACACCGACGACAACAAGGTCAAGGTGCGGCTAGTATCGCCGCCCCTCTACGTCCTGACCAACACGTGCCTGGAGAAGAACACGGGCATCAGCCGGTTGCAGAAGGCCATTGAGGACGTGCGGGCGAGCATCGAGGCCTCGGGCGGTAAGCTCGTGGTCAAGATGGAGCCCAAGGCGGTCACGGAGAGCGACGACGCCGAGCTGCAGGCCCTGATGGAGAAGCGCGAGCGCGAGAACGCCGAGGTCAGCGGCGACGACAGCGGAAGCGACAGCGACGGCGACCTGCCGGAGATCTGAGCGGACTGTGCGAGCGGGGACGCGAGGCGCAGCAAAAAGCACGGAACGGAGTCCAGGGCACCAGGGAAAGAGGGAACCAGGGAACCAGGGACCTTTCGAGATCAACGAGGCTATGAGGCAAAGAGCATAGAGGTGCAGAGGCAAAATGGTCTGTTTCGTCCATGGCCGGGCAGAGATCACCGAAAGAAAAATGTAAATTACGGATGCGCAGCGGCGGCTGTGTGGTCTTGGTTGCCGTCTGTTTTTAGCCAATTCATGAAAAAAGATCGGCTCAAGATGATTTCCTATTGCGTTTAAGAGGTTAATACATGGTTGCCACTCATCTACATTTCCTTGCATAAAAACGGCAACGCCATATATACTTGATGTCTCTGATTGGCGGCAATGACTCTTCTTTAAATACTCTTACTAGCGTTTAAGGCGATATAACTGCGTCTGCCGTCACGCTTTGTATACATGCACGAAGAATCTCCCGAGAGACCAAGTGCGTTGAGGTGGTGCTCCTTGTAAGAGCCGAAGCATGCAATATTTGTGCTGGCTTCACGTCCATGTAAAGGCTTCATCGATTGGCCTTGTTAAATGGTGGTTCTCATACTGAACTAACCGGCATATGTAGTCTCTTACCTCCAGAATCTGAAGGTAAGTCGCGAAACCGTTTCTCGCCACGCAACATAGATATAAGCTCCTCTTTTAACCACTCATCGTCTGGCCGCAACTCCCACTGCCTTATATCGTGCGTAGCCTGGACAATATCCTGCTGTTCTTCTTCCGACAGTGGTACGTCATTCCCGGGAAGATCGGCATAGTCCCCTTCATAACTAGTATCGAAAAGGTTTTCAATAAGAACAGAAGAAAGTCGCCCAAGTAGCCTCGTTCTATGAAAGCTGCCTCGGGGCTCGCGGGCCGCAATGCGGGCTAAAGCAACGCAAGTTGCAGGAAGAGGAACCGTCCAGACATTGCGCGGTACTGCAGGGGGTGGGCCAAGTCTAGGCGTGCGCGGAAGAGGATCCGGCTCGCCATTCTCTGAAATGGGTACCAGATCATCTCGGCAGAGGCCCGTCCACGATAGAGGAGTAAAGACTAGTCTGTCCCGTGGTGCTTCTCCCCAGGGACGTGAATCGTTAACCAGATAGCGAAGAGCACCGACGGCGAACTCGCATTCGAAAGCCGGAGCGAGCTCTGCGTTGCTGACGGGATACAGGCCACAGCTGACGCCTATCTTGTGGATACCCGGCAATATCTCGTCTGAAACCAATAGACACAGGCTCTGATTCATTAGAAGAGTAGAAAGAAGAGTAAGCGTAGATGAGAAGACCACTTACGCTGCTTTCAGCGAGTGGATAGCCAAGCCGTATGAAGAGGGTATCTTCCCACTCAGCTAGCAGAATGCCCGATGTTTCAAGTCGAGCAAGAAAGTTTGATATTGAAGGACTGTGATTCATTGCGTGTATGAATTAATGAGGTGGACAGCACAGAAAGAGAAAAGACAGGGATGAAGAGCTTAAGAGAAAGCCTAGAGCTTTGTCAGCCGAAGTTTGTTGGTGTCGGCGGAAAATCAACTGCCCGCTGCTTGTGTTACGTGTCATGCACAGCGTAATATTATTGTGTTTTGAGTGTGCAACTCGACTTTGCTACAAAAATAAAAGATGCCTTTTTTCAGTAAGACTATCGACACTCCTGCAAGCGTCACAATGTAAAATGGAGTCTATGGATGCACGTCGTCAAGCTGCCAAGGCACTATCGAACGCCCTAAAAGCGAAAGGGATCCGCCATGCCTTTATTGGAGGATTCGCCGTTAATCTTCTCGTCTCAATGAGGCACACAAACGTACCGACGTCGAGGTCGACATTTCTGACGGCAAGGAAGTCCGTGAGCAGATGCTACAGGCAGCTGCCGGTGACTCGCGTTTTCTTCACTCTGGTCTCAAGCTCTTTTTCAGTCCGGCTGGCGAGTCACAGCTGCCAGTTCCTATAGAGACTGCCAGCTGGACAACTCGGCCTCCCGCAAGAGCTGCAGATCATGTGGCTTACGAGCAATGATGGCAAGTACACATATCACTTGCGTATATTTAAGAACCATACTAACAAATTAGCGGAATTTCCCATCCTCGAGCCAGGCATCCTGATCTTAACAAAGATCAAACGTTGTGCAATGCTCATTGGCAATACCCGCCCACAATCCATTATAAAGGTCGACCGAGACATGGAAGACATTCAGCACATCCTGAAGTGGCCGTGGGAGAAGAACAAGAAAGTCGACTTCGCCAATTATGGGCCAAGCGCGCAATGTCCTCCTGTCAACTGACTGCCGCAATATGCGACTTTTTATTGATGGAATCTCCGCTCACGTTCTTTCTGAGTCCAGGCCTTATTTATGTAGCTCTACGTTACTCGCTACATTTCCTTATACCATGGAAAGACCATGGAAAGGCAGCATGGCATAAGGAAATGTATCGAGTAACGTAGAGCTACATGTATAAGGCCTGGATAAAACTTTCGTTGCCAGCAAATTTGGCTCGAGCTTGAGGACAACAGAGCTACGAACCTGCTTAGGAGTGCTGGCTCGCCATGGCATTTTAAACACGCATGATAGCAGCCATGACATAGGACCTTCTGGTGAATTATACTTGCTCCCTCGTCCAAAACAATACTCGGGATTGCAGAGGGAGATATATACGGTTCAGACGAAAGCCTGCTTGGTCTGCAATCCGGTGTCTCTTTTGACAACCAAGCGATCTGAACACTCTAGGGCCCCAACACAGCTTTCTCGACTTGCAACAGAACATGAAGTCAGGGTCGGTGCCGCCGCCGGGCGGTGTCCCCCCCCCGCCTCCACCACCCGCTCCTGGTGGTGGCAACGACGGTGGTGATGGAAATGCGGCAGGACCAGCTGCTAAAAAGCGGAAGACTAAAGCTTCATGGAAACACCATACACGGGCCTTATGGATGGGATGGTCTATGCCGTCTCAATTTCACGGAGGTGAGCACCGCTTGGGCAAGGGATAAAGGGCCATTCGACAACGCTTTCCATTCTAAAGCTATCAAGCTATCTACTACGTGGCTATAGTTGTCAAGTACTTAGGCCACGCTAGAAATACCAGTGGAAGTGTATAGTCGAAATAAAATAAAGCAAAACCAAAGCAAATTGACCTGTAGATAGAAGATGGCTTACCCATCAAACACTGTTATAAAGAGCAAAAACCTCTTGGCAGCTCCTGCTGCTAGAACCCCCCAAACTCCAAAACTCGACCCAAACGACTGCAGAATAGACAAGGGGTAGTAGGAAAGACAAGACAAAAGAAAAGTTGCGCGTCCAAAACGAGCTTTTGCTCCACCACGGCAGGCGGCGCTCAGGCCAGCCTCATGCCATGCGCATCGCTCTCGCTGACGACGCTGCCCACCTCGGTCCAGCTCGTCGGTGTCGCCACGCCGTCGCCGTCCTCGCTTTCGCTCATCACCTCGTCGTAGCGGTCGAGGGCAGCAGTCGACGCTGCCGCGGCCTCTGTGTGCTCGGTGGCGTCGACGACGGACATGGAGTCTGTGGGCGTCAGCTCGCCGGCGGTGACAATCTCTGCGTCAAACGTCTCGGACGACACGTCGGAAACGACCACGGAGGACGCTGACGACATGGCACGCGACGCACGCGAAAAGTCGGGCGCCGTGGCTTCGCTGGAGGCGTGGGCCCAGGCCTGGATGGAGTTGAAAGAGTCGCCATCCTCGCTGCCGCCCTGGCTTGCGGTCATGAAATCATTCGCGGCCAGCGAGCGCTCCAGCTCGAGTCTCGCAGTCGAGGCGTCCGAGGCAGCGTCCTGCGCAATCTGGGCTTTCGGGACCTCCTCGGTGGCGTCAAAGAACAGCTCGGCGGTGGCGGCAGGCGGGCCGGACAGCTGGGAAGCAACCAGGGACGAGGGCGGGACGCGCGGCGGGCGCGGCGGCGCGACGGCGGCGTCCACGGAGGGCATCAGGCGTGTGCGGTTGGTCGAGTCGATACCCGAGGCGCTGTAAATGTCCGAGACGACCTCGTCGTTGTCAGGCGAGATGAATGCGCCCTCGGCGAGGGTAGCGGGCAGGTCATAGTGGTGGTCAATCATCATACCGTACTCGTCGTCACAGGGGTCGGTGAAGGAGTAGGGGGCGGGGTTGTAGAAGGCTGCATAGAGGCCGCGGGCGCCCTCACGACGGCGGCGGAGCAGGCCGCCAGCGCCGAGAGGCTCGCTCGCTTCGCCGGAGCTGCCGTGGCCAATGTCGGCACCCGTGTTGACAACGTAGGTGCCGCGCTGGCCGCTGCGGTCCGGACGCAGCATTTGATCGAAAGAGGTCACGGACAGGTTCTCGGCAGCGGTGGTGGCAGCCTGGCTCGGACTGCTCTGCTCGCGCTGCTGCTGCTGCATGTACCGGAGGCTGTTCCAGTACATCAGCTCATCGCGCTGGCGGCGGCGGGAGTCCTCGTCGGCCACGACGTCCGGGCCGCCGTTCCGCGACTGGCTGGACATCATGAATCCGTCGACATCCTCGGGACGATTGAACAGCGGTTCGCCGCGCTCGTTCGGCGCGATGTTCTCGCCGAGCGATTGCAGCGCTATCGCGACGCGGCGGCGAAAGTCGTCGGCGGCACGGCGCACTTCGGGTATTTCGTAGACGGCGATGGCGGCGGCCACGGCCACGGACACGGCGATGACGCCAGCTGAAACGGCAACGGGATGAATAGGAGGCATCGTGGGATAAAGCACAAAACAGACTGGGGAAACGATTGAGCCGGGCTCTAGGCCGAGTAACTAGACTCGATCTAGTCTCAGGCTCTAGGCTTTAAGGCTCGAGAGAGGCCGGGCGAAGGATGATGAAATGGCGAGATCAGGGAGGATAAGACGAGGGCGAAAATGACGCATTTGACACAGAGTGCGAAAGTAAAAGGTCGGGAGAGCACGACGGAAAGAATGGCAGCGGAAAGCGCAGCCAGTCGTACGATGGGCACCTGGGCAGCATATGGCGAGTGCCTGGTATTAAGATTGCCAGAGGCAACTCGCAAGGCGAACCAAATACGCAAGCATTCGCCACAGCAGTCAGGCAGACGCATTCTGGGCGACGGAGCGGGGCAAATACTTTTATCCGTCACGAGGTGGGGGTGCAGCGGCCGCTTGACCGAATGGGGAGTGGCGGGAAGTGGGCTGGGCAGGGAATTATGCGGGACAATTTGGCGGCTTACCTTTGACAGCAATGGCGACGGGCATTTTGACGTGCGGCTGTGAGATAGCGTCAAGATATGGGCGACAAGGCGATCGCAAGCACAAGGCCCAAGGAAAGAAAGCCGAGAAATGGGAGGCGGGAGGCCAGAGGGTCAAAGCGAGGGAATGTCGGAAGCGACGTAGATGGACGAGAGGAGAAGAGAGACGAAGAGCGAGCGGACTAAAGTCGAGGCCGACACAGCAGAGCCGAGACAGAAGAGGCTCGGTGCTGGTAAGGGGAAGGAAGCAGGCAGAGTCGAGAGACGACAGCGGACTTGATAAGAAAAAGAAAGAGTGTGGGAGGGCGAAGCTCTAGTGATATGAGAGCAACTGATAATAAGAGCAATAATACAGTGTGTGGGGAAGGCCGCACATCCGCGTGTTAGTCATGACGTCGGGGTGGCTGAGCGGCTGTCGTCATAAGCGCGCGGCTCAATGGCCCTGGAATGCGCCCTTACAAGTAACAGCCCTTTACAGGTGATAATACGAGGGCCAGCTTACAGGTGATCATACGAGGACCAGCGCACATTTGTTTTGTGATCAGTGTTCCATTTTATTCATAGAAAAAACGTCTAGGTAAACACGTGCAGGCACCAAAGAGCCAAAGAGCCAAAGAGACAAAAGCTAGGTATTCCTCGTCGTCGTAAAGATCAGATGTTTGCTTCGCTTCTCGGCCGTGCTGCGCTTACAGCTTCTCGATGATCGCGGCCGCGTACTCGTGCGTCTTGGCCTTGCCGCCGAGGTCGCCCGTCAGCGCCTTGCCCTCGGCCAGCGTCGCAAAGGCGGCCGTCTCGATCCGGTTGGCGTACTCGCCCAGGCCCATGTGCCGCAGCAGCATCATGGAGCTCAGCAGCAGCGCTGTCGGGTTCGCCAGGGCCTTGCCGGCAATGTCGGGCGCGGAGCCGTGCACGGCCTCGAAGATGGAGCACTCGTTGCCAATGTTGCCCGAGGGCGTCAGGCCGAGACCGCCGATCAGACCGGCGCACATGTCGGACAGAATGTCGCCGTAGAGGTTGGGCATCACCAGCACCTTGTCGTTGTACGGCAGCGGGTCCGTGACCATCTTAAGGCACGTGTTGTCGAGCAGCTCGTCGTCGAACTCGATGCCCGGGAACTCCTTGGCGACCTCCTTGCCGACGCTCAGGAACAGGCCGTCGCTCTGCTTCATGATCGTGGCCTTGTGCACGACGCGCACCTTGGTGCGGCCCACCTCCTGCGCCTGCTGGAAGGCAAAGCGCAGCACGCGCTCGCTGGCCTCGCGCGTGATCAGCTTGATGCTCTGCACGACGCCGTCGACAACGACGTGCTCAATGCCCGAGTACTCGCCCTCGGTGTTCTCGCGGATCAACACCGTGTCGACGTTGTCGTACGGCGTCTTGAAGCCGGCCACGGACCGGCACGGCCGCAGGTTGGCGAACAGGTTGAAGGTTCTCCGCAGAGTCAGGTTGAGCGAGACGTGGCCCTTGCCGATGGGGGTCTAGCCAGTGAGTATGTGTGTGCGTGTGCGTGTGTGTGCGTGTGAACGAGACCAAGACCATCGCGGGCACTTACAGCAAGCGGGCCCTTGAGGGCGACCTTGTTTCTCCGGATGCTCTCGATGGCGGCGTCGGGGATGGTGGTCTTGCCGTCCTTGAGGATCGGCGTGACGTCGACGGGCTCCCAGGAGATGGGCGCCTTGGCCGCGGCGAAGATGTCCTTGACGGCCTGCGAGATCTCGGGGCCGATACCGTCGCCCTCAATCAAGCTGATCGGGTAGTTGCCCTGCGTTCTGTTAGGTCCGGTCAAGACAGGTAGTTGGAGCGCTGGCGGTGCTGGCGGTGCTGTCGGTGCTGCCGGTATTATCGGTATGATCGTTGCGGTCCGGACAGCCGTGCGCTATTTACTCCGCTCGGCATAGCCGGCGCATCCCGAGTCCAGCTCCGACAGCAGCATCCAGCACACGCGAGAACGGTTTGCTTACGCTGGCATCCTTCTTTCCGGTAAAGGCAGCAACCTTGGCCGAGTAGAGTCTCTGGTTCTAGAGAGGGGTCGTGTTAGCACAATTCTGCACGGTAGCATTTGGTCGTTTTGCTGCGGCTGCTCAAGGCAGTCGTGCCGGCCGCGTCGCCCGCTGCCAGCCGCGTCGCCCGCTGCCAGCCGCGACAGTAGGTCACTCTATATCTGCGCGTGTGCATCGCCTGCTCTGCCGCACTCACCTGCAGGGTCACGGTGATCGCCGCGCGTGGAGCTGCACGGAAGCATTGGCGTCTGGCAGGGCCAGCAACAGCTCGGAGGGCCAGCATGTTTGCGGGGATGAAGACGGCGGAAGGCAGTCGGTAGGCGGTTCGGGGAGAGGCTGCGGCCGAGATTATTGGTGGGAGGAGAGAAGGAAGAATGCGGTGCGAAGTAGTTCGGGAAAAGTTGGAAAGGATGGCTGGAGATCGTCCAAGTGCCTCACAGTCCCAATTGAGCGATAAATTTGCATGTGTCGGCAAGCAGAGCGCGAGATGCCCCACAGCCTGGCTCAGCTTATTCTGCCATTGGTGCGTTGCGGTGCTGTGGGGACCCATGTCGTAACTCCGTCGCACGAGAGCCTGGAGGCTCGGTTGCCGGCGGTCGCTACAGCGAGGCCAGAGCTGCATCCGCTGCGCCGAAAGATGATGTGGCTGGTGTGGCGCACACTCACATGACTCATCTCTTACTCATTATCTGCGTGCTCCGTACCTGAAGCGGCACAGGAGCAGTATGATCGTCGGATTGCACGACACACGACAGCACGCGACGAACGACACGGGACACCGCGACACGCAATCGACCTCGCTCACGCGCACACTCATCGAACGCTGTCTGGCTTCTGCATGGGCGACCGGAGTGGCCTGCCGCTGCTGCTGCCGCGATGGCTGATCTCCAGCGGTCAGTCCTCGAGTTCTACCAGATCTCGACGCCGTTTCCCAGCGAGTGGCCGGCGGAGAAGGACCAGGCGAGCGACGCCTCGGACGACGACGATGGCACGGACGTGACGGCGAAGCTGCGCAAGGCGCGGCTGCAGCGGCGCAAGTCGCGGTACCAGGCGCTGGAGCGGGCGGCGACGAACCGCAGCAGCACGATCCCGAACTCGGAGAAGGGCGGTAACCTGGTGCAGCGCGACGAGCCCGACCCGCTGGGCACGAGCGACAGCGTGATCGTGGCGCTGAAGCGCAACGGCGTGGCCAACATCCAGGACGACGCGAAGCTGCGGAACCGGTTTCTGCTGTCGTCGACCACGTTCTCGCCGGCGCTGTTCCTGTCGCAGGTGCACACCAACGACAGCACGGAGGTGCTGCTGGGGGGCCTGGACGTGCTGTCGCGGTCGATCGACCAGAAGTCGGCGTCGCTCAAGGTGCTGGTGGAGTCCAACTTTGAGCGCTTCGTGCGCGCCAAGGCGACGATCGACAACGTGTACAAGGAGATGAAGTACCGCGGCGCGGACCCGGCGGCGGCGGCCGCGGCGACGGCGGCGGCACGGACGCGGGCGCACTCGCGGCACGCGAGCCGCAACAGCTTCCGCAGCAGCATGGGCGGCGGCGTGGGCGCGGGCGGCGCGGGCGGCGCGGGCAGCCTCGGCCTGGCGCTGGGCGGCGTGGCGAGCCCGCTGGCGGCGTCGCCGTACGACAGCGCGGGGGCCAGCAGCGGGCGCAAGCGCAACGCGCTGCAGAAGGAGAGCGAGTACGGGGTGCTGGGCATCAAGGTGCCGCTGCTGGAGGCGTCGGCCAAGGCGGAGGACGTGTGGGGGCCGGCGCTGGGCGGGCGCGAGAAGGAGGAGACGCTGCGGTCGGTGGCGGGGGTGCTGGACCGCTACAGCGAGTACGTGGAGGCGAGCGCGGCGATCACGGAGAGCATCAAGCGCAGCGACCACGAGAGCCTGGTGGAGGAGTACGGGCGGGCGCGGCGGTTTGCCGAGGACGCGCGCAGCCTGGCGGCGCGGCTGACGGGCGCGACGGGCGGGCAGCCGACGGACGACGAGCTGCACCAGATCCTACTGGCGGCGCGGCTGTGGCACGACGTCGAGGACCAGGTGCAGGCGTACAAGCGCGACGTGTGGCGCAAGCTGACGTCGGCGCACGGCGCGTCGCGGAGCCGGGCGGCGGCGCCGACGGCGGCCGTGGCGGCGGCGCGCGGCGGCACGGGGGCGGCGCCGCGCGACCAGCACATGGAGCTGATCGGGCTGCTGCTGGAGCTGGGCGTCGAGGACAACCCGATCTGGGTGTGGCTGCTGAGCCGGTACGACTACCTCAAGGGCAAGATCCAGGCGACGAGCGAGCGCACCAAGATCGAGATCGAGGTGCTACGGCGGCGCCAGGCGCAGGCCGACCAGCCGACGCCGCACGCGATCGCGTCGCACCTGCGGTCGCTCGGGCGCGGCGCCATCGAGGCCAAGATCGGGTCGCTGGACACGCCGGACGTGCTGGAGCTGTGGGACAAGGTGCACGGCTTCGTGGCCGGCCTGCTGTCGGCGCAGGGCATCCTGGGCGAGGTCGTCGAGTTCTGGCAGACCGTCGACGGCTTCGTCGACGGCCGCACGCAAAAAGCGCTGCCGACGGGCTTCCGCGGCGAGTCGCTGCCGCACCACCGCCTGTCGCCGCAGGGCGCCGCCGACCTGCAAAAGGGCGCCGTCGAGCTCGTCGACCTGCTGCGCGAGCACGTCTACGGCTTCTTTGCCGGCCCGCCGCCCGAGGACGTGTCGCTGCTCTTCTCGCCGCTGCCGCCGTCGCCCAAGTCGCCGCTGCCCGGCAGCAGCGGCAGCCCGCTGTCGCCGAGCGCGCTGCGCGACCCGCGCCTGCGCCTGGACGCCAAGGGCGCGCCGTCGCCGTCGCCGTCGCGCGGCGAGGCCTGGGAGAAGTTTGCCTTTTGGCCGCCGTGGGCCAACGCGGTCAGCGGCGTGCACTACCTGTCCAAGATGCTGGCGCTCGTCGGCGCCGGCGCCGCCGAGATGGCCGGCGTCGGCCGCGCCGCCGACGACCCCGGCGAGGTCGACCGGCTGCGCACGCTCGTCGGCGCCGTGCGCGAGCGCTGCGTCACGGCGCTGTGCGCCGCCTGGAACCGCGACGCCGAGAACGTCAAGTTCGTCGAGGACTGGCACCGCGCCGCCGACCGCCGCGACGTCACCAAGATGCCGCTGGCTTTTGCCGCCTTTGAGGGCGCCGTGCTCGCCGGCATGCAGCAGATCCTCTACGTGCCCGAGGCCATGGGCAAGCCCGGCGCCGGCAACATCGTCCTGCCGCCGCCCGCGAAGCTGCTGCAGATGGTGCGCGCCCAGTACGTCACCACCCTCTACAAGGCCCTCAGCGGCATGGTCGAGAACGCCGAGCGGCCCGTCAAGAAGGCCGACGACGACTGGACCACCGCCGAGGGCGACGCCGCCGCCGCCGGCTACAGCGCCGTCGCCGCCGTCACCGCCGTCGCCGCCGTCACCGGCTCGCTGGCCGACGGCCGCGCTGCCGCCATCCTCGACAACGGCGCCTTCAACGCCGGCGATCGGGTACGTGCTTGTCGCTGTCTTTTCCGCGCCCCGTCGTGTGCTGACCGCCCAGAATGTCCGCATGCTCCTGACGCTCAGCAACCTCCAGTCGCTGCGCGCCGAGATCGTGCCGCAGCTCAACACGCAGTTCGAGAACGCCTTCTCCGTCAAGCTGACCGACGAGACCAAGACCATCCGCGACGTGCTCGGCCAGATCGACACGCGCCTCTTCCTGTCCTACACGCGCCCGTCGGTCGACGCGCTGCGCCGCATCGTGCGCGCCGGCGTGCTCGAGAACACGGCCACGACGGCGGCCGCCGGCGCCAAGCCCCGCGAGGCGCGGCCCTACGTCTACGAGGTGCTGCTGCTGCTCGTGCTCGTGCACTCGCAGGTGTCGACGACGGCCGTGTCGCTGACGCAGCAGGTGCTCTCGCACCTGCTCGAGCAGACGTCGCGCGAGCTGCTCGACGCCCTCAAACAGCAGCCGGCCGACGTGCGCTACGACCTCGCCGGCCTCATGCAGGCCACGCTCGACGTCGAGTTCATCGCCCAGGCCCTCAGCCAGTACACCACCGAGCGCGCCAGCGAGCTGCAGGGCCAGATCTACCAGGAGCTCGACGCCCGCACCGACAACGACGCCCGCGCCCGCCTCCAGAACGAGCTGCCCGAGATGCGCAGCGTCCTCAAGCGCCTGCGCGAGGCCAGCAAGAACGAGTTTGCCTGCTTCCGCAAGCCCAAGCGCTCCGGCACCGGCGGCCCCTCGTCCGGCGGCGGCAGCATGGGCGGCTCGGTCAGCAGTGCCGGCGGCGCCGGTGCCGGCGGCCCCGGCACCATCACGGGTCTCAACCGGACGACCTCGCCGGCGCGGATGTGAGACCGCGCAGAGGAATGCTACGTGGCGCGCTCGGCGACGTTTCTTTTGTTCTTTTGTCTATAGAGGAGATGCAAGTCCGGCATGAAAGTACAAAGTACATTGGAAACCCGCCTGTTCTGGTCGGCGGCCGTGTGGCCCGATTCTGTACTGGTCGCCCGCGTCCACGCCTGGCTACTCGAGCTCGGCTCCGCTGCTGTCATTACCGCAAGAAAGGACGGAGAGAAAAAGACGACAAGCCACCGCGCTAAAAAGACTGTCCTTCCAGCGAGCATCGCTGCTCCTGTTCTTACCGAGCACCGTTTTCACCTGTTTGATTTCCATCCTTTTCGCCCTTTGCCGGATTCCCATGGCCCTGTTCCAGTTACACCGTAAAGAAGAACATGACAAGACAATTCGTCCGTGAGAACGCCGAGCTGAATAGAGAGTAAATAAACAAAGATACCGAGAAAGCACGCGCATTGTCACATTAAGGTATCGGAGCCGCTTTTCGTCCAACCCTACCGTGGCCCGTCCTGCCAGGTCATTACCGTAACGAAGTGAAGAGAAGAGCAGAGAAAGGCAAGAGAGGTGGAAGTGGGTAGAGGAGTGGGTAGAGGGAAGAGAAGAGAAGAGAAGAGGAAGAGAAGAGGAAGAGGGAAGAGAGGGGAAAGGAAAGAGGTCTACTCCCGCGCCGGCAGCAGCAGCGCCGAGCAGAACAGCAGCTCAAACGAGCGCGAGTCCGTCGGCGAGAACACGGGGTTCTCCTGCTTGTTCACGACGTCATTGTCTGGCCGGTTAGCTTCGCCCTGACGCGCCGCGCTCGGCCTCGCTACTCACAGTTCAGCTTGATGGTCTCGAAAAAGGCGCGCATCACGGGGTCGTCGTCCTCGGTCACGAGCATGCCGTCGTCGGCGCGGCACGCCGTGCGCGGCAGCGCGCGGCGGATGCCCAGCAGCATGCGCAGCAGGTCGGCGATCACGTAGCCCTGCTGGGCAAAGTCCTGGGGCGTGCGGTCGAGCGGCCACGTCGCGCGCAAGCTCTCCTGGTCCCAGGCCTTGAAGCCCCAGGTCGACTTCTCGACGCAGTTGAGCAGGATCAGCGTGGTAAAGTACATGCTGTAGTCGATCTTGGTCTTGCTGTCCTGCAGCAGCCGCTGCATCGTTGTCAGCAGGCTGTGGCTGATGGCCGCCGCCTTGCGCTCCGCGCCCGCCGTCAGCTGCAGGCACAGCGTCGTGTACGTCTCCTGGTCCGTCTCCGCCTTGATGTGGCGCACTGCGCCGCCGTCGGCCCCCTCAACCGCCGGCTTCACGCGGATCTGCCACTGCCGCTCGCGGTCCAAAATCTCCACCAGCCCCCACAGCTCAATCGCCCGCCGCAGCAGCACGCTGCTCGTCTGCTGCGCCAGCACCGTCGCCGTCTCCAGCAGCGTCCGCACAAACGTCGACGGCTCCCGCTGGATGAACTCGGGCAGCACGTTGCGCATGTAGTACTCCATCTTCAGCGGCACGTCGTCCTTGCCCGTGTCCACCATGACAATCTCGCCCTCCTTCCACAGGTGCAGCGGCGGCGTGGAAGCCGCCGCCGCCGCCACCGCCGCCGCCGACCCATCGGCCGCGCTGCCGATCGCTGCCACGCCGCCGGCCTCGCTGGGCGTCCCGCTGGTCCCGCGGGTCCCGCTGGTCCCGTTTGCATCGTCGGCGTTGTCCGCGCCGTTCGTGTCGTTGGCACGCGCGCTCGTGCCGTCGGCACCCCCGTTCGCAGCCACCGCGACAGCCGCTGCCGCAGCTGCCTGCACGACTTGGGCCGCTGCCGCCGCCGCCGCTGCTGCTGCTGCCGCGTTGGCCTCGCTGGGCCCGTTGCTCTGCAGCACTTCGAGCGTCACGGCCAGGGCCGGATTCTCGGGGAAGTGCGTGGCCTCGATCAGGAGGTTCTTGTTCGACACGCTCACGGTCTCGCGCAGCTGGTTGGCGCGGTTCTGCGCCAGCACCACCTGCACGCCGGCACAGAAGATGTCCAGCTGCTCGGTGAACTTGGTGCGCACGCAGCCCGAGCGCCACACGCGCGGCGACAGCACCTTGCGGCACTGGTCGCACGGGCTGCCCTTGGAGCACGTCTTGCGCAGGATGCGGCAGCGTATGCAGGCGCCGATGCGCCGCACCTCCTGCACTTCTTTCCGTCGGGTCGTGTTGAAGCGCGCGCGGCCCTGCCGGGGCTTCGGCTCGTTCGGGTTGTGCAGGTGGAAGCTGATGCGGTTGGGGTCGCCCGGGCTGGGCGGCAGGTCGCCCGTCGGAAACACAGGCATGATCGTCTCCGCCAGGTACGTGATCTCGCCCCACGGCTGGCTGGACGCGGTCGCCGGGTCGACCGACGGCAGCAGCGACGCGGTCGCCATGGAGTCTTCCGTCATAACCGCCGTCTCGGCGCCGTCCGTCACCATCTCCACGTCGTCTGGCGGCTTCACGTCGTTGGCGGTCACCGTCGCGGCGGCCGTGTCGCTCTCCGCCGGGGGCGTGGGCTGCAGACCGCCGGCCGACAGGGGCTCTTCCGTGCGCAGCTGCGGATCCAGGAGGGAGGGATTGAGCTGCGCCGTGGCAGCCGCCGCCATGGAGATGTTCGCTTCCTCGAGGCGCTTCAGCTGCTCGATCGTAATCGCGTCGGGGTCGTCTGGACAATGCGAGTTAGCGCCCGGCTGCGTTTGGCGTGCACGGCTTCCCTCCACAGAACGCGCGCCCCTACCGTGGTGGTGGTCCTGGAGCAGTTGCTCGGCAGCGTCCAGGCCGTCGGTGTGGGCAGCAGGGACCCCGGCCCCTGCTGCGCCAGCCTCGTTGGCGCCGCTAGCGCCGATCCCGTCACCGCCTGCGCCGGCCACGCCGCCCGCGCCGCCTGCGCTCTCGGGACGGCCTGGCGTGCGGTCGTCGTGCTTTTCGCTGAGATCAATCTGGCGCGAGACCTCGGCGAGGGTCTCGAGGGCGGTCCAGTCGCGCTTGATCGCGCCCGAGTCGACGGCCGAGGGGGCAGGGGACGCGGCGGGTCCAGGGGCGGCCGGGCGGCCGGGCGAGGGCAGGAGGTGCTGCGCGTGGCTGTGGACGAGGCCGTGGCTGTTCAGGCCGGCCAGGCCGTTCATGCCGTTCATGCCGTGCATGTGCGGAAGGCCGCTGCTGTCGGCCAGATGGCGGCTGGCATGGTGCGCTGCCCGGCTGGCGGCCCTTGCTGCGGCCGTGCTGCCGCCAGCGGACGCGGCGGCGGCGGCGGCAATGTGGTGGCTGAGGCCGTTGAGCGACAGACACGCGTTGATGCGGTCGGTCTCGCTGATCGCCGGGCACTTCTTGGAGATGTGCGTCATCAGCGACTCGGCGCGCCCCTTGGGAAACGACTCGCCGCAGGCTTTGCATCGGTGCGGATAGCGGTTGCTGTTGTCGGCGAGACGCGGTCCGCGCTCGAAGAACTGCAGGATGATCGGATTCGGTTTTCGGCCCATGATGCCCGCTGGTGCGTGGGCCCGTTCCTGTGTCCGGCGTGCGGCCTGTCGCGAGTTGTACGGTTGTTGGTGGCGGTGTGTCGATGACGAGGCCTGGCGGGTGGTCGTGATGGGCGGTGATGGAGTGGTGAAAAAACAATAACAATTGGAAAAAATAGGGAGGGCAGAATACCAAATTCTGCCGCTTCCCCGCCACGTCGATAAGGCCCCTGATAGGAAAATTCTGCTGCTAGGTACAGACGGTGGTGCTGCTGGATGTATTCGGTACGTAGGAGCTAGTCTACGGCACGTGACACAACCCCTACTCGTTCAACCGATGGTAACGGCGGGCTGTCGTCGGCTGGCCAGAGCAGAGACGACGGAGACGGGCAGTGGCAGCTTTGTCGCGGGATGGGCGGCAGCAGGCAGAGCGCAGGGTGTGCCGCCGGTGCTTTGTCTGGTGGTCGTGTCGCGCCCAGGGGAAGCAGAGGCTGGTGACGGCCTGAGCACGAGCAGAAGCTGTTTTTTGGCAGCCTTACGAGATGACAGACATAGTGCAATCGCATGTACTCGGTACTTACTGGGAGATGTATGTATGTATAGGATTACGTTACGTGACACTAGGGCAAGCCACATCTGGCCACACGGAGTCGGTGAAGCTTCGCGCGTATGACTAAGGCAAGACGGTCACGTGTGCAAAGGTCTGCGTGCGCGTCGGCTGGCACGTGAACGCACTAGCACTTTCTGGGATGGCTTATATTGTCTTGCTGCACAGTACGGATTATCGGTCTACGAGTACGAGGTACGGATCGTACAGTGCCCTGTCCTCCCGTGGACCTCATGACTTGCGGTGGAGAGTACCGGCGCCGGCCTGTGCGTGTCAGTGCGGAACGGAGGAGCCTAGCTGCGACGACGTGCGCGCGAGAGGCGGCTTACCTGGTGCTGCGGGAAGATGAGCGCATTCGCAATGACGACGTTCTCCGGCCGTGTCGCGGCGAAGACGACGATCTCGGCAATGTCGTCGGGCGTGAGAGGCGTGCAGCCGCTGGCCATGTTAGCAAAGACACCGCTGGGCAGAGAGCGAGCCTTTTGTGGGGCGGGAGCACGTACGCATAGACCGCGTCTGCCTTGGCCTTGTCGCCGTAGAAGCGGACGACGGAGAACTCGGTCTCGACCTGGCCGGGGTCAATCTCGATGACGCGCACGCGGGTGGCAATGAGCTCCTTGCGCAGACTCTCGCTGAAGCTGCGGACGGCAGCCTTGGTGGCGCAGTAGATGCCGCCGCCGGGGTACGGCTCGATGCCGGCAATGGAGCCAATGTTGATGATGTCGCCGGCGCCGCCATCGGGCCGCGCCAGGAAGATGGGCAGGATGGCCTGGGTCATGTTGATGAGACCCGTGACGTTGGTGGCGAACATGATGTTCATGTCGGCCTCGGCGATGTGCGGAGCCTTGTCGACGCCCTTGACGAGGCCACTGGTCTGTTAGCGCAGGCGGGCGACAGGCGACAGACAGCAGCCAGAGACAACAGCATCAGACGTACGCATTGTTCACGAGCACATGGATGTCGCGCCACTCCTCGGGCAGCTTGCCGACAAAGGCGCTGACCTCCTCGGGCTTGCTGACGTCGAGCTGCACCGGCAGCACCTGGACCTTGTCGGCGCCAACCTCCTTGACGATCTCCTCGGCGATCGCGCGGAGCGTGTCGACACGGCGGGCCGTCAGGATGAGGCGCAGGCCGGCGCTGCCGGCGGGCGCGGCGGCGGCCGTGCGCGCAAACTCAAAGGCGGTGCTGCGGCCGATGCCGGACGAAGCGCCCGTGATGAGGACAGTCTTGCCGGCGAGGCGGCGCGCGACGGAGGCCATTGTGCGAGCAGAGCGGGCGGGCGAGGGTCGGCAGCGGCGAGGACGGGCGGCGGCGGCGACGAGCGAGCGGCGAAGCGGACCGGGCGAGCTGGCGAAGCTGGCGAAGCTGGCGAAGCGGGCGATGCCGGAAAATGCGCCGGAGATGCCGGAAGAGGTGCCGAAGACGGGCGCGGAGCCAAAGGCCGGGATAGACCGAGTGAAGATCCGAGAAGCACGCGCAGCAGCAGATGGCAACATGTGCGGGCAGAGCGCAGCAGCACGGTGTGCAGACAGGTGAGTCGGGACGGCGCGGAGAAGAGCGACAGAGCGAGGATGCCAGAAGGCGCAAAGCAGAGCGGCAGAACCCCGCGGTGATGCCATCCGCCTAGCCGGCTTATTAGCGAGCTGGCCGCCGGGAAACGGATAGCACAGCGGGTCGCGCTGGCCTGCCCCACCTGTCGATGCCGCCAGCGGCGCCGGCCGATCTCTGCAGCCTCATTGGCTTCGCCTCCTGATCTTATCGTGCCCTGCGTTGCTTTCGAGCACTGCAAAGACCACCGGCTTGGAGAACGAGTCGCAGCTTACCAATGTGCACCGTAGACTAATCACAGGCGAACAGACTCCAGTTGCTGCATCCGCGCTCCCGCTACGAGACAGCCTTTGATTTATCTGCAGTGCAGTTCTATAATGTCCATATGCAATTCCCGGCGTCGTCTGCTCGTCCTTTCCAGTCATGCTCTCGCGTAATCATGCACCCCGTCCCTTTACTTTCTGCAATGCCCTTTTCCTCTCATAAACGTAACACCTGGCACCGGCTGCTGATCCCGTCAAATATGCAGGTGTTATCAATAGGCACGTATTGCTTCGTGATGATCTTGATCATCTCCTGGGCCACCATGCCTCCTGTCAGCGCCGATATGTTATGAAGCTCGGCGCCCGCAGCCCGGGCAAGCTCCTCGGCGATCTTGGCAACCCGCTCATTTTCACTGGCGGCCGGCACAACGTGCCCAATGTGTTCCAATATCTCCTCCTTTGTGGCTTCTGGCGTGTGTGCAGTGGCCCGGAGAGCGAGGTAGATCGGCACCAGCGATAGGGGCATCATTGTAAACTCGGCGTTCTCATCATTGGCCATCTCTTGCTCTGCATTGTGTGAGAAAAGACACATGAGTAGAAGAGACGGGGCGGGGACAGGGGAAGCCCATGATTTCATACATACCTACAACCTTTGCCAGACGGTCCTCCGGGGATGCTGAACCGTTGATCAGCTTCACATGAGCGGCGTTTTTGCAAAACAGATCCACCTCGGTGGCGTCAATGTCCTTTCCACCGGGCATTTCACGCACAGACGCCAATACTTCGGCCGCGTCTTGACGAGCCTTGTTCTTGTAGATCGTCTGCAGCTGAATGTAGACCTTGGACTGCGCCTTCATGTCTGGGACTTTTCCCGGAAGAGGCAAAGCCCCGTGCTTCTCGAAAAACTGCTCCACCGCACTCGCAATGAGCCAGAAGCTGGACGTTTTTGCCTACACCACTTTGTCTTAGCCAACCATTGCCGGAACGAGGGAAAGTGTTGGGTAGCAGTAGGCTGCGAACATACAGAACTCTCGGGCGCGTATTGGAATACCTCCCGCAGCCCGGACGGAAGGGAAGGCCTGTCAATATTTCGGAGCACGGCGCCGACAGCCTCCTCAAAGTTCTCCTCCGGCCCCTCTGGATTGTTCTGTCTCGCCCCGGCTGCCACCGTCTGCCGGAACGCCGTCTTCTCCTTGTACGTTGTAGGATTCTTGCCGTCGTGGTCCGCACGCCAGCGCTCGAGGTAGTACAGCAAGATCGCAATGTACGGCAGGTGGCCGTGCTCGTGGGCATCGAGGTCGTCTATACTGGCCGTCAGCTCTTTGGCAAACGCCTCGAGCTCCGGCCACGGGGTCAACAGCCGGAGGTCCGTTGTAGCAGTCTCGTCTGGGTGTGTGTCGACGATGGGGAAAGCGCCGGGGAGGCGAGTTTGGAAGTAGGAATAGAAGCCGGCCGAGTGGACAGCGATGAGAGGAGTCTGGTGTTTCTCGCCGTACTTGTCGAGGAGGGCAAGGTCGTCAGGGCGGATTGGGTGGGAGTACAGGATCATGGTGAACGCATCGGACGCCTCGAGCAGGCCTGCAAGATCCAAGGCCGACTGTCAGTGTTAGTATTGTGCTGTCTTATCTTTGAAGTGCCAGCACTACCTCTTCTTTCGGGTGCCATTCGCCCTTGACTTCGGGGTTGAGCTCAAGCAGTAGCTCTGTGCAGGACGCAGCCCGTGACTTGCCCAGACACGACTCGTCTAGGAAGAAGTTGACGCCAAGGTCCTCTTCCTGCACCTTTGCGTCGTCGAATATGGTGAACTTCCCGATGCCTGTGAGCAGCATTAGAACTGCCTGAACTGCCTAAACTGCTCCAGCGACGGGTCGAAGCTTCAGGACCTACCCGGGAGGATGAGGTTCTTGAGCGTCTCCGTAGCGACAGTTCCGCACCCAGAGTTCACAACGAGGATGTTGGCGGACTCGAGAGCGGCCTGACCGCTGGCTGCCCAAAGCCGAAGCTGTCGATCATACTTTCGTTCTTTTTCCGTAGGACCGTGTAAAATGGGCGGTGTCTGGCTCGCGATGATTTCGGTCATTTCGCGGGTCCCAGTAGAGTGTTTGCTCAGGGCTCGCTCTGCATGCGCCAGGATAGGTATGCCAGGATACACCTTCGAACTTCCGAGTCTGCGTTGTCGTCTGCTGCCCGAAGGTGTCTGCCGCTTGTTCCTCGCGATCGTTTCATGCGCCGGAGCGCTTCAGCTTATGGAGGGGTAGCGGTAGCTTCTTAGCGGCCATCTGATTGGCCAGAAAGCTGATGCGCTAGCACGTCTTATCGATAACAAATCGCGATAAGATAACAAAAAAACTTTGGAGCGAAGATCGTAGCAGATTCTCCGTCGCAAATTTTCTGCCGTTCTTCTGCAGCACCCTTGTTGACCTGGACATCACGCCCGGGAGCAACGCAAAGATGGAGGACCAGCAACACAAGCCTCATAGGAAGGCGAAGGAGAAGAAGAAGCATACCGGTGCGCTTACACAAATTCGCTCTGCTGCATCCGCCGGGCGATGCTGCTAACAGCTGTCGCAGGCCAGAACCCGAAAGCCTTTGCTTTCTCGAATCCGGGAAAACTCCAGAGAACTGCGGCGCGATCGCACGATGTGAGTACCCGGACTGCCAGCTGGCCAACCTCACGCGACACTGCATGCTAAACATTGGGCCTGTATTTATAGATAAAAGAGAAGCGCCTCCATGTTCCTCTCGTCGACCGCCTTCCCGATGAACCGCCACCGCGCCTTGTCACTATTGTCGGTCCGCCTGGCGTGGGCAAGACGACGCTCCTCCGTTCCCTGATCCGGCGCTATGCCAAGGAAACGATTATTGAACCCCAGGGCCCCATCACAGTCGTCACGTCCAAGAAACAGCGCCTCACGTTCATCGAGTGTCCCAACGAACTGGAGGCCATGGTCGACTTGGCCAAGGTCGCCGATATTGTGCTGCTCATGATCGACGGAAACTACGGCTTCGAGATGGAGACCATGGAGTTTCTCAACGTTCTGGCGGCAACGGGAATGCCGGGCAACGTGTTCGGCGTGCTGACGCATCTCGATCTCTTCCGCAAGCCGCAGGCCCTCAAGGACGCCAAGAAGCGCCTGAAGCACCGCCTGTGGAATGAGCTGTACCAGGGAGCGCACCTGTTCTACCTCTCTGGCGTGATCAACGGTCGCTACCCTGACCGCGAAATCCACAACCTGTCGCGCTTCCTCTCGGTCATGAAGAGCCCCCGGCCACTCATCTGGCGAAACACGCACCCTTACTCGATCATCGACAGCTTCCGCGACATCACACACCCCACCAAGGTCGAGGAGGACGAGACGTGCGACCGCTCCGTCGTCTTCTCCGGCTACCTGCGCGGCACAAACTTTGCGGCGCAAGGGCAGAGAGTGCACATTCCGGGACTCGGCGACTTTACCATTTCGAAAATGGAGGCTCTTCCGGACCCGTGTCCCACTCCGGCGATGGACCAGGCGATGGCCAAGGCTTCCGGAAAGACGGGGCGGCGCCGGCTCGACGAGAAGGACAAGAAGCTCTATGCGCCCATGTCGGATCGCAGCGGCCTCAAGATCGACGGCGACGCCATCTACATTTACCGCGAGAAGGGCTTTACGTTTGACAAGGATGCGGTCGACGTTGAGCGGGGCGAGGGGGAGGAGCTCATCATCGGTCTCCAAGGGGAGCGCAAGCTGCTCGGTCAGACGGATCGCGGCGTGCAGCTTTTCAGCAAGGGCAACGAGGTGAAAAGCCTCTCCGAGGAGCACAACTCCGGCCGCAAAGAGCAGCGGAAGGCACGACTGGCCAACCTGGATGCGGCATCCGACGATGAGGACGGCGCACTGGACGGCGAGGGATCCGACGACGAAGACGGCCTGGCGGACGGCGACGACGACGTGGAGACCGAGTTTGACGAAAAGCGGCTTGGCCGCATGTTCCGGGATCGTGGCGACCGCAAGGGCGGCAAGCCCGAGGAGGAGCTTGCGTTTGCGGACAGCGACTCGGATCTGGGGTCCATATCGGGCGACGAAGACGAAGAAGACGACGGCTTCCTCGACGACAACGACGCGGACGATTTTGGTGCCGGCGACCTGAACTCGGACGAGGAGGAGGCGGCTCTGCGGTGGAAAGACAACATGGCAGAGCGGGCGCGCAGTCTCCACAAGCGAAAACGGCCGTTCCAGGCCAAGGAGCTGGCTCGGTGGATGTACGACAGCACTCTGTCGGTTGAGGAGGTGGCGAAGCGGTGGCGCGGCGAGGAGGAAGAGGCCGTGGAGGAGGAAGACATTATGGAGGAGGACGAGGACTTCTTCAAGAAGACCGAGTCGAAGGATGCCGAGGACGAAAGCGAGGACCGCTCGGTGCCTCTGCTGGACTACACGGCGCTGGCGGCGCGGTGGTCCAGCGAAGCGATCGAGGCGCTGCGGCCGCGGTTCACGACCGTCAAAGCCAAGCGCGGGAACGACGAGGACGGGGACGACAGCGGGGACGAGGACGACGCGGACGAGGACGAGGACGGCAGCGGGTTCGGCGACGAGGACGACGAGGGCGACGGCGCGTTTGAGGACCTGGAGACGGGCGAGAAGCACGGCCCGTCGACGGCCACGGCGTCCGACGGCGGCCCGGCCGAGGGCGCGTTCGAGGACGAGCGGACGAAGAACGCGCGGCGGAAAGAGGAGCTGCGGCTGCGGTTCGAGGAGGAGGACCGGGAGGGCGTGCACAACGCCAAGGCGATGGCGCGCAAGGAGGCGGGCACGACGCAGGACGAGTTTGGCGAGGATGAGTGGTACGAGGCGCAAAAGTCGCTGATCCAGAAGCAGCTGGACATCAACAAGGCCGAGTACGAGACGCTGGACGAGCGGCAGCGGGTGGCGGTGGAGGGCTTCCGGGCGGGCCAGTATGCGCGGATGGTGGTGGAGGGGGTGCCGGCGGAGCTGGTCCGGCTGTTCTCGGCGCGCATGCCGCTGATCATGGGCGGGCTGACGGCGACGGAGGACCGGTTCGGGTTCCTGCAGGTGCGGCTGAAGCGGCACCGGTGGCACAAGCGCATCCTCAAGACCAACGACCCGCTCATCTTCTCGCTCGGCTGGCGGCGGTTCCAGACGCTGCCCGTGTACAGCATCTCGGACTCGCGCACGCGCAACCGCATGCTCAAGTACACGCCGGAGCACATGCACTGCTTTGCGCAGTTCTACGGGCCGTTTGTGGCGCCCAACACGGGCTTCGTCTGCTTCCAGTCCTTTGCGGCGACGGCGGCGGTCAACCAGCAGGGCCTGCGGGTGGCGGCGACGGGCACGGTGCTGAGCGTGGACGAGTCGACCGAGGTGGTCAAGAAGCTCAAGCTGACGGGCACGCCGTACAAGATCTTCAAGAACACGGCCTTTGTCAAGGACATGTTCAGCTCGGCGCTCGAGATTGCCAAGTTTGAGGGCGCCGCCATCAAGACGGTCTCGGGCATCCGCGGGCAGATCAAGCACGCGCTCAAGCAGGAGGGCGCGTTCCGGGCGACGTTTGAGGACAAGGTGCTGCTCAGCGACATTGTGTTTCTGCGCGCGTGGTACCCGATCCGGCCGCGGCGCTTCTACAACCCGGTGACGAACCTGATCGGGTGGCAGGCGATGCGGCTGACGGGCGAGATCCGCAAGGACATGGCGCTGGCGACGCCGCAGCAGCGCAACAGCCAGTACCGCACGATCGAGCGGCAGCCGCGCCACTTCAACGGGCTCAAGGTGCCGCGGCAGCTGGCGGCGGCGCTGCCGTTCCGCTCGCAGATCGTCGAGCCGCGCAAGCAGAAGACCAAGACGTACATGCAGAAGCGCGCCGTCGTGGTCGGCGGCGAGGAGCGGCGCATGCGCGACATGCTGCAGAAGCTCAGCACCATCCGCAAGGACGTCGCCACGAAGCGCGCCGCCAAGAAGGAGGGCAAGCGCGTCGAGCACCGCAAGGCCATTGCCGACGCCGAGGAGAAGCGCGCGGCGCGCGAGAAGCGCGAGACCAAGGAGTTCTGGAGCCGCGAGGGCAAGAAGCGCAAGGCGCAGGAGGCCGGCGCCGGCGGCGGCAAGCGGCGCAAGTAGGCCGAGCGTGTAGCATAGCACAAGGCGGGTGGAAACGTACAGTATAGATCGGGCTTACGGCGCATTGCATGGGATCTTCTGCCTGGGTTGCCTGTGACTGTTTCGAACTGTGTGTTTGCGTTTCACTGTTTAGATCATCGTAGGCTGGTCTGCCTGTGACTGTTTCGAACTGTGTGTTTTGCGTTTCCCTGTTCTGGCTCATCGTAGGCTGGTCTGCCTGTGACGGCGAATGCAATGTCGCCGCTCCCTCTCCGAGCCGGCTGTCTCGCTATCGGCTCAAGCTCAGACTATCCGACGAGTTCTCCCGCCGTCCGCCCTCACGACGCAGCCATGCGCGCCTTCATGATGGTCATCTCGGAGCTGCGGGCCCACGAGCCGTCGGGCGTCTGGCGGTAGCACAGCAGCTTGCCGTCGTCGCCGACGCTGCCGAGGATCTGGCCGTCGTCGTCAAAGGCGACGCGCCACACGGGCGTGCGGTGGTTCTCGAGGCGCGACAGTTCGCGCACGACATGGCGCACTTGGCCGGGCTCGCCGGTCCAGCGGCGCTCGGCCGCGGAGGCGTCGGCCGCCGCAGCGCCGGCAGCGGCGGCCGGGTCGGCGGCATCGGGCAGGTTGGCCAAGGACGTGGCGGCCGAGGTGGCGGCGCTGGCCGGGCCGGCGGCGTGGCCGTCGAGGCCGAGGACGGCCACGTCGTCGGCGAGGTCGGCGACCGACAGAGCGCTGTCGGCAGCGACGTGGCCGGACGGTCCGGTGCCGGCCGCCGCGCTGGCACGGGCACTGGCCGCGGCGGCATCGGCGGCCGCAGCAGCGCGGGCGGCGGCGAGACCGGAGGACGGCTTGGTGCTCTTGGGGGCCTTGGCGGGCCGGCCGTCGGCGGCGTGCTTGGTGATGTCGGCGACGGACCAGGAGGGCGCCGGGGGCGTGGCGGCGGCGGCGGCGGGCGACGCGGCGGACGGCGGCGAGAGGGGGGTGTCGAGGCGGACGACGCGGACAAAGCCGTCCTGGCAGGCGGTGGCGAGGATGTCGTAGCCGCGGAAGTTGCCGGGGGCCCAGGCGACGTCGCGGACGAGGCCGCGGTGGCCGCGGATCTCGGCGGCCTTGTAAAAGGCGCGGCCGGCGGTGTCGGCCTGGAGGCCGTAGGCGGCGGTGGCGACGGGGCGGCTGCGGTAGACGGCCACGGAGCCCATGGCGGCGACCACGAGGGTGAGGGCGTCGGGGCGCACGCCGGCGCGCAGGGCGGCGTAGCACGGGTCCGGGTTGGGGTCGAAGCGGACGCGGAAGCTGGCCTCCTCGCCGCGGGCCGGCCGCGGACACACGCGCAGCTCGTCGACGGCGGCCCAGACGCTGAGGTCCTCGGGCTGCTCGTTCTGCAGCACGGTGAGCGCGCCGTCGGCGGCCAGCAGCGCGAGGTGCGTGTGGCGCGTCTCGTCGTTGTGCTTGAGCGAGAAGGACCGGTAGGGCGCGCGCGGCGAGCGCGACTCGTAGGCCGCGGCCGTGGTCGGGGGGTTGCTGCTGCTGCTGCTGCTGCTGCTGCTCTTGGCGCCCGTCTTGGCGCGCTGGCTGAAGCTGAAGCGGCGGCCCGGCGCCGCCGCCGTGTCCTCGGCCCACAGCTTGAAGCGGCCCTCGACGCCGAGCGACGCCAGCAGGTTCGGGTAGATGGTCGGCGGCAGCCACTGCAGCTCGAGGATCTCGCCGCTGTGCGCGCCCCAGCTGTCGCAGAGGTGCCACACGCCGTCGCTGTGCCGGTTGAACACGCGGATCTTGCCGTCCACCGCGCCCGTCGCGCAGCGGTCGCCGTACGCGTTGAACGCGACCGCCTGCACGAGGTCCTTGTGGCCGTGCTTCATGATGAGCTCGAAGCGCGCCTGCTCCTCGAGCGAGGGCGGCTGGCCGGGCTGGGCCATGGGAGTGGAAGTCTGCGTCGCTGCTCGTCTCGCTCTCTGGTCGTTCTCTGGTCGTTCTCTTCGTTCTCTGGTCGTTCTCTTCGTTCTCTGGTCGTTCTCTTCGTTCTCTGGTCGTTCTCTTCGTTCTCTGGTCGTTCTCTTCGTTCTCTGGTCGTTCTCTTCGTTCTCTGGTTCTCTGGTCTCCTGCGTCGCCGCCGGCTGTACAAAAGTGAGGCGATTCCCAGATTCCAGATCCGATGCCAATAATGCGATCGAGGCCAGACCCACGCGCTAGCCACGGCGCTAAGGCCGCCACTCAGCACGCTGCAGCCGCTGCGCTGTGCCGTGCTGGCCAGCAGCGCCCGATCTGGCTCCCTGCATCCGGCGAGGCTGGCCAACGACCGTGCCGGACAGGCAAACGCCGCGAGGCCACGAGGCCGCCGATCATGCGCTGTCCGATGCCCTCTTTGTCAGCGCCCTTCAGCCCGCTCGCGCCTGCCGTTTGCCGCCTGCCATTTGCCGCCTGCTCTTGCCTGCCCTGTCCCCTGCGCCTGCCTCCTGCCGCTGCGCCTGCCGCCCGCGCCTGCCTCCTGCCTCCCCTGCCTCCTGCCTCGCCGGCCTCGCCGGCCTCGCCGGCCTCCACCAAATGTGGCATCCACGCTGACTTGTCCACGTCGCTGTAATCTGCCACATCCAATTGCCTCAATTTCGCGCTTCCGCCCTCTTCGCTTCGCCGCCGGCCCCCCGTGCCTTTCGGCCCGTCGCTGAGACACAGCATGCCTCGCAGAACGGGCTCTCCCTAGCACCGACCGCCAGCCCCTGCAGACCTCCGACATCCTCGAGTTCCTGCTTTCGCCGCTCTCCACTCGCCCTCGTCCTTCCCATCGCCCTCTGTCTCCACGGCCTCCACGGCCTCCACGTCGCTGTCCGCGCCCGCCCACTGCCCGCCGCCCAAGCCTCGTCCGCGCCACCCGTTCCCTGTATCGCACGTCCACTCCACCGCACCGTCGCCGCCCTTTACACCACCCGCATCACACAATACTCCGTAGAAGCACGCCCGTCGCCCTTCGCCCCCCGTTCCTGTTCTGTTCACGGACCGCGTGCTCCCCATAGTCGTGCCCGACGGAGTACGAGCCCGCGTTACGACTACATGACAACTTAATCTAGCCTCCGCTCTCCACTCACGCGCCCCGCGTCTTCTTCCCCTCTCCCCCTCCCCGACTCTTCTCGTCGCCTCGCCCGCCATGTCGTCTCTCGAGGCCAAGATCGTGGTCGTGGGCGCCCAGGGCGTTGGCAAGACCTCGCTCGTCACCCGCTTCTGCAGGGGCTCCTTCGACCCGTCCAAAGTCACCTCCACGGTCGGCGCCAGTTTCCTCACCAAACGCGTCGTCGACTCCGATTCCGACACCGTTGTGCGCCTGCAAATCTGGGACACCGGTAGGCTGTTTTCTTTGTGTTTACGCGCCCGTCTTGGCCTTCTGGGCCCAGCTGACCGTCCCAGCCGGCCAGGAGCGCTTCCGCTCCATCTCCCGCCTCTACTACCGCGGCGCCAACGCCTGCATCCTGTGCTACAGCATTACCGACGCGAGCTCCTTTGCCGAAATGGGCATCTGGCTCGCCGAACTCCGCCGCAACCTCCCTGCCGACATCGTCCTGCACGTCGTCGGCACCAAGGCCGACGTGGTCGCCCGCGAACCATACAAGCGCGAAGTCCCTTTTGAACGGTGTATCGCCTATGTCGCCGAGAATCTGGCACCTGGCATGGGCAGCACACCCCCGCCCACCGCCAGCGGCATCTTCAGTCTCGGCCCCAGTCTGTCTGCCTCTGGCAACGGACCAGGCTCGACTAATTACGGCAGTGGTGCTCCTTCGTCCTTGGCGGGTACGGGTGCGGGTACGGGTGCGAGTATGGGTGCGGGTGCGGGAGCTTGGGCGGCCTCTGGAGCCGTGTCGTTGCCACCGGCCGTGGGTGGCGAACCGCGCAGCCCCAGCTCAAAACGGAGCTCCGGCTTCTGGGGCCAGGAGGCAGGCTGGGATGCCTGCCACGAGATCTCTGCCGAGAGCGGCGAGGGCGTCGAGGAGGTCTTCCGCGTCGTCACCCGCAAGCTTGTCGAGCAGAACCGCAAGATGCAGCAGGCCCTGCTGGCTGCTACCTCCAGCCCCGGATCCTCCTTTGCTGCAGACGGCAGCGGCGGCAGTGGCACTGGCGATCCCAACAGCTACGGTGGGAACTTTTTCGATGGCGCGAATACGCGCGCCAGCTTCCGCGTCGGTCGCGATCGTCGCAGTTGGCTGTTTTCGCCCGGCTTCGGCCCCGAGGTGGCCGTCGACCAGAATACCGCGAACAACGGTGCTACGCGTGTCCGGGACGCTTCGGCTTCGCGACGGCAGGGGTGCTGCTAGGCCCGATAGCCGGTTATCCTCTTCCTTTCTTTCCGGCATCCACTTATGGGATGGATGTTTGCATTGTCGCGTTTTGTCTGGAACCTTGGTCCAGCGGCCGGGCGGTTCAGCTGGCCTGATCCCTGGCGAGCAAAGCTAGGCGCTCAGACTTGCTATCGGGATGGTTGCATCCGTCCTACTATTCTGCTCCTTGTTGTATGATGCTGTCTACGAGTATGGGTGGTTGTGCTTCTGCCCTGCAATTTCTGCTGATTTTCTTCTATTTGGGTCTCTGGCATCTAGTTTATGGTTTTTGGTTTCAGCATTGGCTTTGGTTTTTTCGTTCGGTTTTTTCTTTGACTTCTGGACTTGGGCATTTTGCTCCTTGGTCTCACCTATTGTGAGTCACGGTTATGCGCGGTTGCATGGATGGGCTTGCATGGGTACAGCAGAATCTCTCACGAGGCTACGGATGATGAATGCAACTTTAATTCGGGAGTCCTTCTCCTACAGTGCCTCTTAACGCTTCCTATAGACGCTTGTCCTGCAGACCACAGTGAAGTCCGATCAAGCTCAACGGCAGTGACACAGCGTGACAGGTTGTAAGCGAGCATGTGGCCGCCACGCGACTTCCATGGACCATGTGTCTCAGTCACGGCCTCCGGGCCACCACAGAACTTGACGATCTCACTGTTGTTACGATTGTCTTATTCCTTCGCCGATGACCAACCTGTCCGCCAACGTTCACGATGCACGAGACGACTCATTGTCGTCACATGGGAAAGGTTCGAGAAATAGACAGCTGCGGGCTGGCACTTACCCCAAATATGTTCTATCAGTGCTGCACAGAACCTATCCAACGGAACAAGGAATACTCAAAAAGGCACAACAAGGCAACTCTACGCCCAGCGGCCGTAGTAAAACGCCGTACTCGAGCAGGAAGTCTTTGACGGAGACAACGCGCAGTTTATGATAATCATGATATGGGATTACATCGCGATACCGTGCTGTCTACTCCGTACTCCGTACGACACATACGAGTAGTCTTTATTTCCTCCCAAGGCCAGGCCCACAAAGAGGCAATTCTTGCTATCACAATACGAGTACGGGCGCTTGCTCGTTGCCAGTCGCACCTTCCCAGCCACCACGGGATAGACCCGCTTTTGTCTGCACCCAACCACCGAGTCGCTGGTAGTGCTATTTTAGTGGACACCGGTAAGATTTGACGGGACCACTAGCGCGGTGTCGGCCCGCGTGGCGGCCAACAGCCAGCCATTGCACTTGATACGTCACCCAGCGACGCTGGCAAGGCGCTGTTGTCGCCGCCCAGCCTCGCGATAAAACCCAAAGCACAACTCCGATGTCGAACGGCCGTCGACAAGCCCTGCCCCTGGACGCAGCGGGGCCTGGTCTGCCCTAGGAGAGAAAACGCGTCACCCTGCGTGTTTCTCTGCATAGACTGTCTTGCGGTGCTCTTTGGACGTATCATCTCGCCGTGTGATGGGTCGGGCGGAGAGCGGAAGACCGAGTTCGCAGTGGTCGGCGGGGGGGTCCGCACGATCCATGTTCCGGGCTCTGCTGTTGCTTGCGCTAAGCTACCGCCTCTTGATTTTCTGGTTCTCGCGACGGAAATACAAAACCATTCTTCTCGCTACCGTGCAACGGCCCTCGTAGCTTGCATTGTTCCCGCACCGAGACATTCTCTGTTGCGCTACGTGCTGCCGCCTTGCGTCTGCCATCGGCCGCCTGCCATCTGCCATCAGCCGCCTGCCGCCTGCCGCCTGCCGCCTGCCGTCTGCCGCCTGCCGCCTGCCACTTGTTGTCCGCGCCGCTTATTCCCGCCGCTTTGCGACACGCTTTCACCGACTATCCCGGACGTCCACAGTGACACATCGCGCACAGTGACTCGACTCGACTCGACAGGATAGTACCGTGTGAGCCCGAGTCTGCTGGGCGCCAACCCTTTATAAGCCGCCATCGGCCTTTTCACGGTTCGGCTCGCCTTCTCAGCTTCCTTCTGACTGCACACCGCGCACGATCCGCAGCGAACCGCACCACACACGGCCACGATGCGCGTCTCCCAGCCCCTCCGCCCATGGCTGGCTCTGGCCGCCTGGAGTGCCACGGCGCGTGCATGCAACCCCCTCGAGAGCAGTAAGTGGCCAGCAGCCAGGACAGACCGCACAGGGGTCGTGACACGGCGTGCTGACAGCCTCGGCAGCCGACTGTGCGTCCGACACGGCGCTGGGCATGGCCATCAGCGTCGACTTCACGCAGGGCGCCGTCAACTCGTTCACGGCGAGCGGCGGCGGGTCGGTGACGTACGGCACGGACGGCGTGACGTTCCGGGTCGCGCAGTCGGGCGACGCGCCGCAGCTGATCAGCGACTTTTACATCATGTTTGGCCACGTGGAGTTCACCGTCAAGCCGGCGCCGGGCGCGGGCATCGTCAGCACGCTGGTGCTGCAGTCGGACGACCTCGACGAGATCGACATGGAGTGGCTCGGCGCCGACGACAGCGAGGTGCAGACCAACTACTTTGGCAAGGGCGAGACGATCACCTACAACCGCGGCCAGTTCAACCCGGCCGCCGACAACCAGGCCAGCTTCATCACCTACGCCGTCGACTGGACGCAGGATCGCATCACGTGGTCCGTCGCCGGCACCGTCGTCCGCACCCTGCAGTACGCCGACGCCGACGCCGACCAGTACCCCCAGACGCCCATGGTCGTCAAGTTTGGCGCCTGGGCCGGCGGCGACACGGCCACCAACGCCCAGGGCACCATCGACTGGGCGCGCGGCCCGACCGACTTCGCCGAGGGGCCCTTTGACATGACCGTGCAGTCCATCTCCATCGCCGACTACTCCACCGGCTCGGCCTACCAGTACAGCAACCAGAACGGCACCTGGCAGTCCATTGTCGCCGTCGGCGGCGAGATCGGCGTCAACGAGTCTGAGGACACCGCCACGGCCACCGCCGTGGCGGCCACCGCCACCTCCGGGCCCACGGTCCCCGCCGGCATCGGCTCCAGCGCGTCCACCGTCACGGCCACCATTCCCAGCGGCTGGATCATGACCTCGTCCGGCAAGCTCATCCACGCCGGCGCTAGCACGGCCAGTATGTCCCCGTTCATTTCTGTCGACTGCTTGTCCCCCGTTTATTGCTGTCACTGCTTGTTCTTAGAGACTCTGCTGACCCGTCCACTCCAGAGCCTCCCCATCTTGCGCTCATCGCCTTCCAGTTCTGCGGCTGTCTCCTCTTGGGCGTTGTGTTTATGCGCACATGAGGGCACTGTAGTATGCAGCTGCCGTTCCTCGCTCCATTCTCTCTGCGTTTCTTTTTCGGTGGTTTCTTTCGGCGGCATAATGCATCGTGTGGCGCGGATACTTTGCTTTGAGCAGCGACAAGGCTGGGGCATTGGTCTCCGATACCTGCAATGTTGTCTCCTATTGTTTTTCTGCGGCATGGATACGGAGTTTGATTAGTTTCTGCATAGTAGATATAGAGGCCCAATACGGGCCACAGTGCAACAGCCGTACTGGACGATATGAGCGGCAGGCGGATGATCCGAACAAGTACGAAGCAAGTACCAAACAGTATACGATTTAGGGTAATATATAGAGCAAAGGCTTTCTATTGTCTACTGCTAGCCAGACTATCATGCTGTAAATGTTCCAAGTGGTTTATGTCTTTTTTATCTAGGTTTTCTTTATTAAGAATGCATTTCTGTGCTTTCTTTCTGCTTTGCCCCTTCGGCCTCGCATCGGCCCTGCTCATCGCCCTCGACCGCACCAAACTAGTCACGCTTCATCCATGGAGCCACCCGCTCGCTTGTGCGAGTATCCGTTCTTGACAAGCCCTAACCCAGAGCACAAGACCTCAAGGCCCATGACGCTATGTTGAAAGCACAGTTTGCCGCCTCATGGCCTCATAATAAAAGCCCGTAATAATAATAAAAACAATACCATAGAATAGAACACGCGATCGGTGCATTTGCAAGAAACAGAAAGATGACGAGTCAAGGACCGCACAATAACGCAGATGGCGGCAATATAGCAAAATCTCAAGCAAATTGTTCGATGCGGACCAACGGCGACTAGATGCACAAGGCTGGAGAGAGTCGGGTGTCCCGTGTGCCATCGCATTGCGCTTGGCGTGCCTCAGGGCTAGCAGTTGCAGTCTAGGACACGGAAATCAAAACTCCCAGGTCGAGTCGTCACCGACGGATTGGATAGCCCAGTTGAACTTTTCACGGAGCGTCTTGGAGAAGAACTTCTCGATGGGTACGTCGAACTTCTTCGAGAACACGACCGTAAGACGTGGGTCAATGTAGTTCTGTGCAGCAGTGCATTAGTTATGGCGTCAGGGATCACAACCGTCACCATCTGGCCAGAACTCACAATCTTGGACGTGCTCAGGGCAACCTCCTTGTTGCCATCCTTGTCGGCGGCTTGCAGCTCCATGTTACGGGTGCGTTGCTGGATCTTCTCGACGGCAGCCTCCAGTTTCTCAACGGTCGCAGACTTGCCCTCCGCCTCGACCTTGTGCGTCTTGTTCTCCTTCTTGAACTTGGCCTCGAGCTCGCCCAGAGCCTTGAGCCGCTCCTTCAGTTCCTTCTCCGGCAGCGGCTTTTCGCCGTCGGCAGCGCGCTTCTCATTGTCCTTTTCAAACTTCTTGGTGATCTTCGTCCGCTGCTCCTCGATCAGGAAAGCCTGGTGTGCGATGATCCACGGCTCGGTGAGGTCGGCATCCGGCTCAAAATACTCGGCGCCCTTCTTCTTCTTCTGCTTGGGATCGATATCCAGAATCATCATCTTCGTCCGCCACTCCTGGTACTTGAGGCCCTTGATGCGGTCGCCGATCTTCTCCATTTGCGCTTCGTGGCTCGCGCCGACGGTCCGCTTGTGGTTACAGAGAATGGCCACCTTGCGGTTGCAGTCGTTGTACAGCTTCACCTTTTCCTGGATGGACAAGGCTGTGACGGGAAGCTCCTGGAGCAGCTTCGACATGGTGAAGGATGCGTTGTAGGTACGGAAGACCTTGGCCGTCAGGCCCTGCATGTAGCTCGACAGATGCTTGTTCAGCTGCGAGGTGTTCAGGCGGTCGAAGATGTCATCACCGTCCACCTTTGGCGCCTTTTTGAACATTTTGAGGTTCTTGAACACCTGGCGGTCCACAGTCACCTCGTCGTAAAAGGGAATACTGTCTTTGCCCAGAAAGTCAAAGATGACAGTGTTCGGCTCCTGCAATGTGATGTGCTCGTATTTGAGGGAGCAGCAGCCAACCGTGTCGGCTTCGTTGTCCGTGTCCTTCTCGTTGCCGGCTCTCAGGGCGAACTTGTCAATGAGATACATGGCGGTGGCCCGCTGGCGGTCAGCCATGACCTCGCTCTTCAGCTCGCGTGTGTAATCCGCACGGATGCGGTGGATATGCTTTTTCAGCTCGCGTGCCTTTTCAAACTTCTTGTAGTCGGCCTGGCCCTTGACAGCGCTGTTCGCGGCAAGCATGACATACTTATAGCAGCCGTTGATGTTTTCTTGCCACATAGCCAGCCAGGTCGCCTTGTTGTCGTGCTGAACAGCCTTCCACTTGTGGCCGGCAGGCGGCTTGGGGATGGGCGCGTCCTTGCCAATGTTGATGGTGACCTGCTCGGGCGCCACCCGCTTCTTGACTCGGCCCGTCTTGGGGTGCTCGCCGCGGCCACGGAACAGACCGGGAGGTTCAACGCGGAAGTTGCCAACCTTTTCCTTCCGGCCGTCCCACTTGCAGAAGAGATAGGGTGCCTCGACCTTTGTCTTCTCTTCTTTCTCGGCCTTCTTCTCCTCTTTGGTCCGGTTCTTGCGCGCCTCAGTAAGACCTTTGAAGTGCTCAAACATGGGGTTGAAATCGAGCTTTGCAAACTCCTTGATGTCTACGGGCTTGCCGTCCTGGGTGGTGGCGCCGCCCGTCTTCTCGAGAACCTCTTGGAAATCCGCAAAGAAGTTCTTCTGGAAAGTCGGGTTCTCGGTATTGACTGTCAGGTGAAGCATGGAGCCGTAGAAGGTGGCGACTTCTTCTGCCTCGGGGTGCAGTTCAACCGGGGTCTTGTCGTAGTAGAGCCGAACGTGTTTTGGCAACGGCTGGTAGGCGGGCGGGAAGACCACGCCGTTGTGTTCCAGCGTGGTCCACTTGACGGAGTCGTCCTCCTTCTTTGGCTGATCCCACCACCGGTACTCCTCTTCTTCTTCCTCATCCTCGCCGGGATCGGCGCTCTCTTCCTTCTTGACCTTGAATTTGGGCGTCTTTTTGGGCGTAGAGGTCTCGGACTGGATGGATGCGCGTGCCGCCTTGGCCGCAGGCTTAGCCGCGGGCTTGGCCGCAGGCTTGGCCGCCGCCTTGGCCGCCGGCGTGGCCTTCTTGCGAGATATAGGAACGTCGGAGTCTGACTCTTCCTTCTTCACACCATTTGGCTTCTTCGTGACGGGTGTCGCACCGTTGGACACGCGCTTCTTCGGCTTTGCGGCTGGCTTGTCGGCCTTCTTAGCCAGCTTGGCACCAAGCGGCTCGTCATCGTCGGAGTCGAGCATGGGGGTGTCGACGAGCTTCGGCCTCCCTGCGATCTTCTTGGAGATGGGCTCGTCCTCGCTGTCCGAAGCAACACGTGCTGTCTTTGTCCGTTTTGCCTGCAAAGAAGCAAGTCAGCTCGTGGTCGAGAGCGCGCCACAGCAAAACAGACAGATACGCGGAAGGCTCTGGACTCACCAAAGGGGCGCCATCGTCGCTGTCCGACTCGTCCTTGTAGCTCATCGGCTGGTCCAGCGAGTTGCGCGCTTTCCGCTTGACCACAGCACTCGCGCCATTCGCGTGGTTCGCGGCCATCTTTGTTGAGCCTGCAGTGAAGGTCAAGTTGTCAGTTGCGTCTCGAGCCAGTATCGTCGACGTGGTGATGCTCGAGGGAAGACGGAGCGAGACAAAATGGCAGGGTGAGAGGATGATTGAGGTCTCGGTACGAAGAAAAGCAGGGACTGAAGCAGCGAGAGGGAGGAGCCGAAAAGGGCCGGGGCATGGCCGAAACAGCACAATAAGCAAACATTTGCGCGGAGGTGGACCTACTGTGACCGTTCGATCTGGCCAGCGGCCGGTCGTCGTCGGAGGTGTCGGACATGGCTGGAGATGTCTGCCGAGGCTGAGGCCGACGGCGAGGATGGCGATCGAGGAAAGATAGCCGGGACGTCGGATCCTGGCGTGCAACGAGATGGGCGTAAGCGGCAAGGGCAAGTGCTGCAGGACGCGACCGGGAGAACGGCGAGTCGAGTGCGGTCAAGTGTCCCAGCGGCGGTAGATGAGCGGTCCGGCGAGACTTGCGCACGTCGGATAAGGGGACGTGTCGACGGCCAGAAAACGTCCTTTTTGACAAGGTGCTGACGGCAAGGCAAGCTGGGTACGGACGATGCAAAAAAGGGAGCGTTGGAGGAGCCCGGCAGCCAGGGAGGATGCGACCAAGGGCAGCCGCAGCTGAAGTCGCGACGCGGGAATCCAAGACGGGCGACAAACAAGGCGGAATCGCAGGCAAACGGGCGCTTGTTGGGGAGAAGGAAGAGAGAGGGAGAGGGGGCCAGAGAAGCGAAAAGAAATTCTGAGGCTATTTCTCTGGGTCCAGCAGCAGAAAAGTTAATGGCCACCAGCGAGCACTAGAGCCTCTGGATTCTGGCGCGTCTCTGCTGGCAGGAGCGCTGGCGCTAGGCGCTCTTGGTCGGGCACACTGGCACTCTGGCGCGGTCTGGGGCTCTGAGGTCGGAGTTCGCCCGTAAGCCGTTGCTGACTTGGACGGAGTATGCGACATGCCAGTTTTGCGGCGCGTCGCGACCAATCAGGGAGGCTGGTTGCGCAGCCGCTATCGCTCGATCGGGTTAGGCTTGACTAGCCACCGTGTGTAGACAGCGCTCACACGGCCGCAGTAGCAGCTCACGTGTCGCAATGCACGTGATCTTCACGCTGGTCCCGTGACGAGCTAGAGCCGGCAGAAGCGGTCGGGCGGGCTGCGTGTTCCGGAAAAGCGCGAGAAACGGAAGCGAAAAAGACAGGCCAAATTTTAAGCCAGAAAAAGAGCGCAACCACCTCTTTTCGCCTACTCCGTCCATTCACCCTCCGTTGGCCGCCATCCCCGAGCGACCAATTGACCCGAGATCACCTCTGCCAGCCGCGGCACGCCTCGCTCTTCTCTCTCCCACCCACTTCTCCTCGTCCGCCATGCTGTCGAGAGCGGCACGGCCAGCTCTGCGAGCTGGCGCTTCGGCTTCTCGGTATGTGCAGCTTGGGGGGTAGATGTGCCCGACGCCGTGCTCCTGTGTTGGGACGCCGTGCTCCGGTGTGGCGGGGAGCCGCGGGGGGCCGGCCGGTGCGCGGCGCATGGCCGTGGCCAGAGACCGACGGCGCGGCGGCGACGCGGCACCGGGGCCGCCGAGCCGGCCGCCGACCCCTCCGTGGTGCCGATGAGCGAATAGGGGAGGCTGGCCGGGCGGCGACGCAGACACGCCGCGCTGTGCCGCGGCCCGCTGCTCGGCTCGGCGCCCGCGGTCATGACGGCGAAGCAGGACCAGGACAGGACGCAGCACCGCTAACCATCTGCAGCGCCGCCACGGCGACGCCCGTGGCCACGTACGCGACGCTCCGTGAGATCGAGGGCCGCCTCAAGTCGATCCGCAACATTGAGAAGATCACCAAGACGATGAAGATCGTGGCGTCGACCAAGCTGACGCGGGCGCAGCGCGCCATGTTCGAGAGCCGCAAGTACGGCGAGACGTCCAACGAGGTCTTCCGCGAGGCCGAGACCAAGCCGCTCGAGGCCGAGGGCGACAAGAAGAAGAAGACGCTGCTCATCGTCTGCAGCTCCGACAAGGGCCTCTGCGGCGGCATCCACTCCAGCCTGTCGCGCACCGTGCGCCGCCTCTTCGCCGAGAAGGCCGCCGAGGGCGTGCCCGCCGCCGACGCCTACGACCTCGTCCTGCTCGGCGAGAAGTCCAAGGCCCAGCTGCAGCGCACCAACGCCAAGGAGGTCGTCCTCTCCTTTGCCGGCGTCGGCCGCGCCATCCCCACCTTTGCCGAGGCCCAGGGCATCGCCGACCAGGTCGTCCAGCTGTCCGGCGACTACGCCGCCGTCCAGATCCTCTACAACAAGTTTGTCAACGCCCAGACCTACGAGGCTGCCGTCGTCGAGGCCTACTCCGAGGAGGCCATTGCCGCGTCGCGTAGGTTGCGTCCCCGTCGTTGCCGGCGTGTGCTTGTCTGACTGACTGTCCAGCCAACTTCTCCGCCTACGAGGTCGACGACTCCGTGCTGCCCAACCTGCGCGAGTACGCCCTGGCCAACTCGCTCTTCTGGGCCCTGGCCGAGGGCCACGCCTGCGAGCAGTCTGCCCGCCGCAACGCCATGGACGTGAGTGCTCTGCCCCTGCTGCCCGTCTCCGCGCTCATGCGCTCTCTCCCGCCGGCCCGCTGACCAGTGCTGCAGAACGCTTCCAAGAACGCCGGCGACATGATCAACAAGTACCAGATCCTGTTCAACCGCACTCGCCAGGCCGTCATTACTGGCGAGCTCGTCGAGATCATCACGGGTGCCACGGCCTCGGCGGACATGTAAACCAAGCACAAGCATAACACGAGAGGGCCGAGGAGGAATGGTCTTTGCCAGCTGCATAACGACCCGGCTCATGAGCCGTCATGTCCACCTAGTCTGCTCTAACTGCTTATCTACTGCTTTGTTGTGTGTCGGCAGAGCGGAGAGCCAGAAGGAAACAACGCGCAATTGAATCTTCTTTCCTCTGAACCAAATGCTGTCCAGCGTGGTTTTCTCTAGGCCTCCAGGAAAGATAGCTGGCACGTGTATAACCTGAAAAAACCGTAATACTCTCATTGTTGTTTGCTGTTTGCTGTTGCTGCATTGCCTCCTCCGCCATGCTAAAGCACTTGTATATACATGACGCACACCACTCCGTGCTCATAATGACCTCTCCTGTGTCCGAGGCTCGGATGCAAAGTGTCGAGCAAAAGCATACCCACCACAACAAAACCCAAGCAAAGAACATACGGACGACACACCTTAGCCCGTCATGTCCACATCGCTCTCGCCAGACACCACGTTGCTTGTTCCGCGCCGCAGTCGACGCCGGCCGGCCGGGCTCGGCCGGTCCGGCGTTGCCGCCGCCGAAGGAGCGGCCGAGCCCGGTGCCGGCGACCACGCCGTCTCGTTGGCACTCTCCGCGGCCGCGCCCACCATGGGACTGTCCGTGGCCGGCAGCTCTTTTTGCTCTGCGCCATCTCGTCCAAGGCTATGGCTGTGTGGGTGCTCCTTCTCGTAGGCGACCCGCAGCTCCGCCGCCTGCCGGTCCCATGCGCTGGCCGCCTTGGAAAAGTCGGCGAGTGCCGCCAGATACGTCTGCTTCTCGACGGCCGCCTGCTCCGCGTACGGCCGGCGCTCCTCGGCGCTCGCGCTGCGCCACATCTTGGACGTCAGCACGCGCACCTCGTTCGGCAGCGCGCGGCCGCCGGCGCCGCTGCGGCGGCTGCGACGCGCCTCCTCGCACCTTTGCCGCGCCACCTCGTAGTGCGCCTTGCTGAAGAGCAGGTAGGACGTATCGACCACACGCGCCGGCTGCAGCGGCCGCTCGCCGATCCGCTCGCACACGTACGCCGCGACAGCACGCTCGCGCACCTCGTGCAGGTGCCGCCGGCGCGCCTTGGCCACGCGGTGCCCGCCAGACAGCGCGTCGTCCCCGGCACTCCCGCTCCCGCCCGTGCTGCCCGCGACACTCTCCTCATCGTCCAGCGCCGCCTTGCGCTTCAGCAGCGCCGCCGTCTCGCGCGGCTGGATCAGCGGCGTCGGCAGGACAAGGGGGCCGAGCAGGTCTTCGGCGATCTCGGCGGCGGCGCGAAGGCCCGAGAGGTAGGCGCCGTGCACGGTCGCCGGGTGCGTGCCGGACGTGTGCTCGCCGGCAAAGAATAGGTGACGGCCAACAGGACGGGCCATGGCGTCGTAGTCGTCGACGTGCATGTCGGGACCGGCGGACGAGTAGCTGCCGCGCGAGAAACGGTCGCTGCGCCAGCGCGTGACCATGGCCTCGACGGGGTGGTCGGGGACGGCCGCCGCACCGAAAACGCTGCGCAGCACCGCCGTCGCCTCGGCCACGAGTGCGTCGTCCGAGGCCGTCTCCGTGTCATAAGCGGCGTCGCCGGCCATCAGGCCCAGCAGGCACGGCAGTCCGGCAGACTGTGTCACATTGAACCACTGAAACAAGCGGCCGCGCGGGCGTGAATAGGCTGTCTGGACGACGCGGTCCGCAGCAGCAGGCGCGCGCAGTACGCCGAATATGTCGCGCTCCGCGTCCCAAAATGCCCGCCGGTACATTAAAAAGACCTTGTTCAGCACGCCATAACCGAGCCTCCGTATAGCATCGACCTTCCAGCCCGGCAGTGGCGGGTCGAACGCGATGTCGCCATGCTGAAGCACGCCGAGGGGGATCGTGTTGACGACGTAGTCTGCCTCTACCACTTGTCCGTCTTCACACTCGACTGTCACCGGCCGCTTGCTTCTGTCATCACCGTCGCTTTCGCGCTCTTCGCCATGTGGTCTGTCAGAGCGGTACGTGATCTTTGCTACCACCGTATTCAGCTGTACGGACAGCGGTGTCGGCGAGAGCATCAGGCCTCGAAGTACACTTTGGTAGCCCCCAATGACCATGCTATGCTTCCCTTCCCACTCGTTTCCCGCATCAATGTCCCAGCCCTGAAGGCTCAGGCACGTGTGGTTGATGGCATTGCTGTACTCGAGGTTGGCAATGTGCCAGTTTAGTAGCCGGAAGTCCCGGGCATTGAGGTCGATCATCTCCTGGTACTGCCGTATGGCTTCCTCGACGACAAAACCCAGCGTAGCGCCTTCGGTGTTCGCGGCTGCATCGAGGTCGAGGTCTTTGGACTCTGGCACACCAGGCTTGAGCTTCCAGCCCATCTGCCGCACCTTGTAAGCGGCCGGATCTGCACCCAAAGACGCTTCAGATGCCACTTCGGTTTTCGGGGGAACAAACGACAGACGTGGCGGCGATAATGTAGGCCTCTGGGCCGTCGCGGACTGTGTACACCGGACAGTGGTCTGCGACGCTTGCTGCGCGGCTTGTAGTGCTTCTACAGCTGCCTGGACATCCTCAACCTGGGCGATGGTTTTGTGGCCGTCGGACGAGCCGTCACGGCCCTCGTCCATGAGGCCGTGGTTGCCCTCTACGGCCTCTGCTATTGGCGTTTTGAATTTGTACTTGCTGACGCGGTCCAGGCACTCATTGAACAAGTTTTCCACGAGGAGGTCGCGCTCGTTGTCGACGGGCAGGCCATCCGTGTCGTAGATGGTCATCTCGGACCAGAGCGCATGGTATGGAATGCCGAGCTGGCCGCGCACAAGTACATTGATTGGGTTACCACGGTCGAAGCCGGTGATGATCATACCGCCCATGTCAGCAGTGCAGCGTGGGCCGGACAGGGTCCTTTCGGCAGTATTGCTTTCCAATGTCTCGGGTTGCTGCCGAAATGCGCGCGAGTAGACGCGGCCCCCAATCCGGTTGCGGCCCTCGAGGATGACGATCTCGGGTGCGCTGTCGCCGAGCTGGTCCCCGTACTGCCGGAACAGTCCGTCGAGCTGGCGCGCACACCCAAGACCGGCCATGCCGGCGCCGATCACGACGATGCGCTTCCGACGGCGCTTGCAAATCGTTGCGTGCTCCGCGTCGGCACCGGTGCTGCCCGCAACGCCGCCCATCTGCACACAGCCAAAGTTGATGTAGCCGTGACGGACAAGCCAGTCGAAGCAAACGCTAGCAACGTCGAACCAGCGGCTATCTTTCGCACAGCCGACGGCCTCGAGCCGCGTGACGGCCGTCTGTGGACGTCGCAGCCACAGCCGCAGGATGCCGTTGCGGATATTGAGATATGTCGTCGCCTGGCCGTGGCTTATGTGCTGGCGCAGCATCGCATGCTCGGCGGCGTCCAGTGCGTAGGGATTGAGCCGAGACGACTCAGCGGCCGCGACACACTGCCGGGCGTATTCGCGGGAGGACAGGTCCGTGGGGATCGAGGCCTTTGGCCGAACATGGTAGGCGACCCTTTGTGGCAGAGGCGATCGTGGCGGCACGGGTGGTGAGTTGGCTGCTGACGGGAGGCCGGAGGATGAAAAGGAGGAACCAACGAGAACAGCCGGTGTTGCGGGAGGAGCAGAGCCAGTAGGAGGAATAGAAGGAACTGCAGGGCGCAGCAGTATCGCGGTATTTCGGCGCGGCAGAAGTGCGGGTAGCACAGACGGAAGCTCGTGTGTCTGCGGCAGAGAGGGCTGGTTTCCTCGTACGTATGCCTGCGTGTAGGACTGCCTTTGCGAAGTCTGTCGCTCTGCCAGGGACCGTGATCTAGATTGCGACCGGGACTGAAGAGGCGAATGCAGACGTGCTTCGGGCCCGGACGGAGGTGCCAAGCCGTCCTCTGATGTGTCGGCATCCACCGGCGTCGTGGCCTTACTTGAGCCAGACGCCATCGAGTACGTCGAGGACAGCTCCGAGCGGTCGGTCCGGGCGGAGAGCGACGAGGCGAGCGGCCGGTGCAGGACTTCGCGCAACGGAGGCAGCCGGAAGGCGGCGCTCACGTTCTTGCATGCGGCCGGTCTAGCGAGGATGTCGTGTCAGCTGTCTATGCACACCGATGCAGTACGTGCGAATGCCCCCCCCATAGCCGCCCGCCGTCTCCGGGAAGGACACAACTCACAGTATAGCGGCCTCGGTTCTTCGCTCCGGCGACTGTTCGGGACCTTGTCCGGCCGGCTTCACCGCCCGGGGCTTTTCCGAGTGAGCCTTCACGGGTGCATCCGCGTCCTCCGCCGGCGTCGCTGAGTGCTCTGGTTGGGGAAGCTCGTCTTCTGCAGCCCCTGCCTCCTCTGCCGCGGCGACGGACTCGCTCGCTGAAGGAAACATGTCCTCCAGGTCGAGGTCGCGCAGCGAACTGAGGTCGGACATGGACGAGTCATCCCTCGGACTGCTGTCGCCAAACAGGGCGGCACCGCTGCTGCGGAGGTTCCTCATGACACGGCACGGCCACCGGCCGGTATGGTGGCGTATATGGGAGGACAGACGCAGCAGGGTCGACGTCACAAGGGAAAGAGAGGGACTGAAAGGACAGAAAGGACAGAAAGAACAGAAAGAACAGAAAGAACAGCAGAGCCTGTTCCCATAGTCGAGATGGAGAAGCCGGGGTCAACAAAGGCACGGTGACGGCGAGGTAAGCCGCCTCATGAACGGGAGCAGTAGCTGGACCCTACGCCAACTGGATCGCCGGGCCGGCTAGACGGCTTCGAAGCGTTCGGTTCTGGTCTGATGCCTTTGGTCCCAAGTCAGTCCGCAGTCATTTGTATGAAAAGCCTCACATCCGCATCGGCGCCGGCATCTGTAGAGCAGTATTACACCATCCGCCTTCTCTTTCCGTCCGGCCGGGGGCGGAAGCGTGCGGTGACGCCGACATGCGCATCCGCCTCCGGCCGGACGGAAAGAGAAGGCGGTCGAGAGACCGCAGATTGAGAGATGATGTACCGTATGAAAGAGCGGCCGATGCAAGGTCGTGTCCGACACCCGGTGCGTTCCCGGCGCCGTGCTCCAACACACGTGCGGGCTCAATTGCTGTCCTCGGCCGCGTCGGTCTGCGCTCGGCATGTCCGGGGCACGGTGGCCGCAGATATTCAGGCGGCCGTGGCGTGCCGCGATCTTGTTCTCGTCGATCTTGCAATCTTTCAATCTTCAATCCTTCCGTCTTCCGTTTCGGCCAATGCACTCGGCAAGACCGCAAGCAAGGACCCGCGCTGCGCTGCCGATCGCTGAGTCGCCGGAACGCGCACAGGCTCTGTCTCGCTGTACACCGTGCTGTACGCTGTCGTCTCGACTGTCTGTCCCGGATCGTGATCTTTGGTCTGCGTGTCAAAGTAGTCATCTGCTCGCCCCCTCAGCACATCCTTCTCGTCGTTCCTGCCAAAATCGTCGCTGGACCGGCGCCAAGGTAGTCGCATCGAACCATTCGCCTCTAGCTCGGGCGCTGGCTCTTGCCCATTCCCCCTAAAATTCTGGGTGCCGGTCCCCCGGCTGCCCGTACAAGTCTACGCAAAGCACAGGAATGACCGGGCTGACTTGGGTGGTCACGTGAACGCCAAATTCACTACAATCCCTGACATCTCCATTACTTTGCTTCTTTCCACTGCCCGCCTACGGGTATCCAGTCTCGACTTATACCTTATCGTACACTTCACGCTGTACCAATGCCACTACCACTGCTCAATCCCGGTCTGGATCCGCAGTCTCTTCAGCTCATTCGCCACAAAAAACGACTAGGCGCGAGAGCCGGCGAAAGAGACTGGATCTTGCATGTCCAATGCGCCGACCAAAAAGGCACGGTCAATCGCCTCGTCTTCTGGCCGTGCCCATCTCTTGGTGGTCTGTCTCGACAGCATCCTCATGCCGCGACCGTTGCCTCGCGCTTAAACGACCCGGGTTCCACGGCCGCTGCCATAATCTTATTTCCACTGATAATCGACGTCGTGCAGATGACGATATTTCTTCGCTCTGTCCAGGCTCATATTAGCACAACAGCTGAAACGGAAGAAGAGAAAGGACGGTCGGGGAGACCGGTGGGGAGAAATGGCGTCACGTACCTGCTTCCTGCTTCGCAATGAATCGCAAGGCAGAGATCTCCGTGAATGTGATGCCGCCGACAAACACGACAAACACAGTCTTCTTGCCCCCGTTGCCCGACAACAGCGCCCGGGCCTTGACCGCCTTGTCCTCGCCTTTCTGCAGCTCGTCAAACGTCTGTCCGCGGACGTGCTTCACTGCATCGTCAAACCCGCGCCAGCCTTGCGATCCGCTCGTCACACCGTTCCCCTTGGTCACCGACATGAGGTACTTTTTCTGCAGAATGCACTGTACCAGCCGCACCGACAGCGGCGCGTACCCGCTGTACACATAGGCGATGTCGTTGGGCTCCTGCTCGCTGACCTCGTCGACAATCAGCCGCAGCTGCTTGCGTAGATACGTGTAGTTCGTGCTGGTGCCCGGCGCCGGCCCAGCCAGCGGAACCATGCCCACCAGGTGCGACGATCGCGGCAGAAAGATCTGCAGTCGTTCGAGATTCTGCAGCGTGAGCAGGTGCTGGTATCCGTATCCCTGAAGGATGAGCCGCCGGAACTGATCGTACTCTTTCTGCCTGATGCCACCCGATATCACCGAGTATATGCACAGCAGTCGGAGTACCTGTGGTAGCGCCGTATCGCGAGCAATGAGCTCCTCGATCGCATCAAACTGCGCCGATGGGTCGGCGCCAGCCGCCAGGTTCTGCTGCACCTCCAGCAGGCTGTTGAACTCGTCGCTGCGTGTGTACTTGTACACTTCCTCGACCAGGCCCGTGTGGATCTTGAGGCTTGCTTGCTCCGCCTGGAAGCCCGGAAGTTTCTGTACAAAGTCCCGCAGCTCCGCCGTCGTTCGTGAGTTGTGCCGGCTTTCATAGTCGTTCTGGAGGCGGCGCGCAACCTTGTTGAGCATGTTGCCGACGACGGCAAAGTTGGCGTCGCGGAACTGGTCGTAGACCTTGTCGGACGAGTCCAGCTGGATCTTGCGTTTCCGGCTGCCGGCAGCCGCGCCGCTGCTTCCACCCGCCGATCCGGCCGCCGCCGTCGAAGCCGCATTGGCGCTGGCCGGAGCGGCCCCGACAATAGTAGGATCGACGTCGGTCTGGTTGTTCTGGATGCCAAACAGCTCGTCGATCAGACCTTCGTAGGTCAGCTGAGTCAGCAACGGCGTGACCAGGTCCGCCTCGCGGTCGATGATTATGAGGCTCTCAGTCGTGGCACTGGGCGTGAGACCCAACTTTGACGCCTCGGCAGCGTCTTCGCCGGCCAGCAACTCTTGTCGCATGCGCTCCAGAAGCTCGGCAACCCGCTTCGCATTGTCGCCTTTGCCGATGATCCGCGGGAAGAGACCGTGGCGCTGCTGTATGCCCATGAGCGCCTTTGCTAGCAAAAAGGACGGTGTTGGGTCCTTGGTGAGGTACAGGTCCTTGAAGGCGTCGTCCAGCTCCAACGAAAGCACGTCGCGCTCGAGAGGGAAGAAGAATAGCGGCAGCTCCGCGATGTTTGCGTCGCCGAGCACACCGGCCTCCTCTAGGATGCGATCTGCCACCAGTGTGCGGCGAGGCACCCAGAAGATATGAAACTCATGGCCAGTTTGGCTCTCGCGTTGGATCCGCCGAATCTGATCTACCAAATGGTGAAATTATGTCAGCACGGTCTGATAACGTCTGCTGCACTGCCAACTCTGGGCTGCATGCGGCGTCAATGATTCGTGCCTAGCTGTTCCCACGTGTGCGAGTGGGAACAGGTCTTCCATCTGCGGCGAATAGAATAACAGCGCAGTACAGGATGAGAATCTGTGCTGGTCACATCTTCGCCGACGGATATAGTCGGGGGGCGCGAGGAGCATAGGTATGCGGCAGACAGGGGAATATGCACCTGCTATTGTCTGCGCGTGGCGACCGCATTCGCCACGGGCCAGAAAGATGACGTTTCGCTGGCTCGTATCGGCATTGCCATTCTCCAGAAAGAAGAACTTATCGACGCCGTAGTCCTGTAGGGTGGAAACCTTGACGATGGTGCCGATGGGGCCGGCGAGGCTCTTTTCGAGGACGAGGTTCTTCTTGCCGCGGACCTGGAAGCGGTCAGAGCCGAGGGGGGAGCGCAAGAGCAGGAAGGTTCGGATGATCATCCAGGAGCACTCGTGGGAGCCAATGAGGTCTTGTGAGTGCCTGTGGGAGATCCCATGAGACTCACGCTTTCGAGAAGGTGCAGGAGATCGCGCCGGGCCTTGTCCTTGACTTCGGCGATGTCGAACGCAGCAGGCGGCGCCATAAAGAGCTCCCTCGTGTGCGCAAGCGCGCCGGGAGTCGCGAAGAGCTAGGTGCGCCGTGGGCGGAGAGGAACAGGCGGGATCGAGCGCGTCGGTAGGTCGAATGTGCGCCGGCAGAGAGGCTGAGGTGAAGGCAGCTATTATCGGATGTAGTGATGACGCGTAGAGTGCGCAGAGCGCATGGGATTACGGAAAGGAAGGAGCTCGACTCCGTGCGAGTACGAGAGTCTGGCCGCTACCAGCGAAAACGCCCCGCCTTTTTAAGCTCACGCTCCATAATAACAACCACTGAACGACGTCTCGGTACCACGTAATACTCCACGGCGTCGTTGCGTTTGCAGACAAAAGTCTTGTCTTATACAGTTGATTTACATTTAATATACATTTGATATGTCCTGTCTGTATTCTTATGAAGTATTAGACCGATATCGGGCTACTCAGTCTCTTTCGCGACCAGATCGCTGCCATTCGCTTCGCCTCTCATCTCTTCGAAAAGAGGACAGCAAATGCGAGAAACAGTGAGGATAGGATGACAAAGTGATGAAATGTATGCGATGTTTATGCGTCTGCAGTCGTCGGACGGGCCATTGGCTCTCCAATCGTCTCTCGACTTGGAATTAGGGGACAGGTCCCCCGGCATCAGCCCGACCACTCGCTCCTTTCCCAAGACGCATGTTGTCACAGAAGTCGATAGGACGGGTGCTTTGTATGAAGCTTTCAGCACCCACGGGCCCGCTGCTGGTGGAAGGGAAACAGCGTCCTCTAAGCCGAAGCCCGCGCAAGAGAAGTAAATGTCATACTTTGTTGTCGTGGTAGTAGAACTCGATGTCTTTTGGTCGCAGCCTGTTGGTGCGTACAAATTCCTCGTCGCCGGGCGGTCGTTCGTTTTTTGAGTTTCCCGTCAACATGCTTTGGAGGCTCATGCAAACACTTTCGACATTCTGCACCGGGCTCCAGCCTGCTGAGCCCAAGAGGTCCAGGCAGATGATTCCGTTTGAGTAGATATGAGGGTGGATCGGGATAGGCCGGTCGGGTAGATGGACAAAGACCACCTCCGGTGGTTCTATCTTGTTAGTCTGAGAGCAGCGACAAGTAGGGAGAAACAAGGGTCTAGAAGTGGGACAGCAAGACCGAAAAGCAAAGGCAGCGCACGGAAGAGGTGGCAGGACTCCTCACCAATAGGGTAATTTGGGCTGAAGCGAAAGAGCAGCCGGTAGGTGTGGTTCATGTAGAGCGGGTTCTGGTCAAGAACCTGGATGTCGACGGTCCATTCTTGCAGGTTTTCGGCGCCTACGAGACTGATACCGGGAGGAAGGCCGCTCTTGTGTATCTGACAGCGAGCCCGTGTTTTAGTAGACATACAAGACACAAGTACGGTGACGCTGGCAGGAGGCCAGCACGCGGCAGTTCATCGCACCTTGACCAGCTCCTTCTGCAGGCGCTTGTCTGCAAAGCTCATGCTGGGGGTCGTTTCTCGCGCCCACACTAGGCCGCGCGCACGCCGACTTGGCTGGTCGATCGAGGTCTCGAAGTCTAGGATCGGACTCTGGCTCCGGCTCTGGCTGTTGAGCCAAGGCGTGTCGTCGCGAAAAGCACAGGAAGCGAGGTTCGACAGTGTATGGCGCCAGCCAGCAGTGCGCGGAGAAGGGCGGCAAAAGCTCGAGCTCCGCGGGCAGATCGGAGGGGCGGTGGCGACGTGGTGATCTGATAGGCGAGAGATCCGTGGCGGCGTACTCGTACTCGGGACTGGCGATAAGCCGAACACGCCAGATAAGGCGGTAAAACCGGCGATGCTGCGGGGAAGAAGCTGGGACGGAAGCTAAGACGATGGAAAGAAAAGACAAGTCGCGAGGGAGAGCGTAGGCGGGGGGCATAGACAGGAGATGTCACAGCTGAGAGGAGAAAGCAGGCGTAGGTGCTAGAGTTGTCGGCCGTGCCAGAAGCCTGGTGCTATTACCGATCAGGTAGAAGCAGAAGCTAAGTGCCAGGGCAAACACTCCAATCCGAATAGCACTGGAATTAGGCTGCGGGGAGGGGCAAGCACGAGCGCCTTAACAAGAGAGGGGCAGCGCCGGCGGCAAGCTACGGAGTATTCCTTCGTAGGGCTCTGGCCGCTGGTCGGAAGGCTGACGATGGGAGCCGGAGGACAATGCATTGACACGATGGCACGATAAATCGTGCGTTGAAGCAGTTATTTGCGCGCCGCCGTGCATTATGTAATATGTAGAGCATGGCAACAACATGCGGGAGGCGGAATGAGGCAAGAGCGTTGGCGGCCACGGCCCGGATCGCTCTTGCCTGAGAACACTGCTGTGCTCGCTGACGTACTGTGCAACTTGTCAACGCACGCTACACACTATTATCTATCCGTCGTCAAGGAGGCGTTTGTGTGCCGTTCATCGGCTGTCAGATTCAGTATTCTAGTCTTTGTTCTCGTAGTGCGAGTACAGAGTCACCAGTCACGGGTTTGAGCCACATTTGTGCTCCGTACGCGTATTATGCTGCCGATCGCCGTCGTGCTGCCGCGTCCCGTCCCGGTGAGTCCAGATAGGGCAGGAAGCATCGATGCAGTCCGGTTTCAAAACCTGGGCGGCTCTTTCCTGAGGACGCCTGCTGGCGCAAGGGTGGCCGCTTACTCAATGCACAAGCAGGCCTCCTGTGGCACAAGCCCGAGCACGTGAAGGCCTGCGACGTGCGCGGCCTTTTTCGGTTGCCCCTATTATCAACACTTGAGTAAATTGCGATACGAGGCAGAGGCTGTGCATGTCACTCCCTCCCCGTTCAGCCCCAGCACCGGTTGCCGTTGTAATATGTGGTGGGCCTTTGCCCCTCCTTTGTCCAAGACGGAAAGAGGGACAAGACTGCCGAGCCAAAGCTCTGTCACTGGGCAGGCGCCGCCTCCGTGCCTACTTCGTACGAAGTGATACGCGCGCATCGAGTCTGCTGCTAGCCGCGCTCCTAGCGGCTCCTCTTCCAGGGAGGTTGCGGGCAAGAGCGGTGCGGGACTCTTGCAGGCAGATGCAGGCGGCGCCAGGCCGGCGCGTTCGTTGTTTCGCTATTTCGTTATTTCGTCGTTTGGCTTCTCACGACATCTGCCCTCATTATTTCGGGAGCGTTTCGTCTTCTCTTCTGCCACGCCTCCACCATCTCAGACTCCGCCCCTGCCACGTCTGTTCTCTCCTACCGGCCGTTTTTCTGATCCTCGTCTGTCCGCCACCGCTGCCGCGCCGCTGCCGCTGCCACTCTGCCTCGCCAATTCAGGCCTCCCTCTTCGACCGCATCCTGCGACGCCGCTTTCCCGTAGGCTGACTGCGCCAGCCCGACGCCCTCGTCGCACCCAGTCCCGTCCAGTCTGCGGCTGCCCAACTGCGGCTGTTCATCTGCTTTCTGCCCAGCCACCTCAGCCTTACTGCTCCCCTGTGACTCTTGTTGCCTGGTCCTCTTTCCTGTTCTGCCGTTCCGCCTTTCCTGACTCTGCTTCATTCTGCTGCATCCGTCCCTCTGTTCGCCTCGCGACCGATTAGCATAAAGGCGTCTACTGCTAGAGCTTCGCTTCGGATCGTGCTCCTTCTCCATACTCGCCTGCGTTTGCTCTGCAGACTGTTGCGTCGCGAAATTCCTGCCCCTCAATTGTCTCTCTGGTTTTCATCTCAGTCTCGCACGAGACTGTCTCCCCCCAGAACAATGAGCTGTGCGCAACCCTTCTCCCCCTCTTCTGTCTCCAGTATGCATACATGCACCTACTAACGTCCGCTTGCAGTCCTAAAAAGCCTCATGAGCCAGCCCGAGAGCTACGAAAAGAAGTGCGAACCCCTCCATGCCGCAAATCCACCAGTTGCTGCCCTTCTCCCGAAACTGACAGTGCATCCGTCTTTCCTAGAGCCAATTACAAGTTTGGGCGTACGCTCGGCGCGGGCACTTATGGTATTGTCCGCGAGGCAGACAGCCCGACAGGCAAAGTTGCCATCAAGGTCATCTTGAAGAAGAATGTCAAGGGCAACGAACAGATGGTGTACGACGAGCTGAATCTCCTTCAGACTCTGAAGCACCCACACATTGTTCGCTTCGTGGACTGGTTTGAGTCAAGGGTAGGCATCACAGCCACAAAGCTTAGCTATCTCGGCCTGTTCTAACACGCTCCATAGGATAAGTACTACATCGTCACAGAGCTCGCCACGGGCGGTGAGCTGTTTGACCGCATTTGCGAGCAGGGCAAGTTCACCGAGAAAGACGCCTCCCAGACCATCAAGCAGGTTCTCAGTGCCGTTGACTACCTGCACAACAACAATGTCGTCCACCGAGGTACGGTCCGTTTCCTGTTGCCCACAGCACGCCCGTTCTGGCTCTGACCCATTGTTCCCAGACCTTAAACCCGAGAACCTCCTCTACCTGACAAAGGCCCAAGAGTCTGATCTGGTTCTGGCCGACTTTGGTATTGCCAAGATGCTCGACAGTAAGGGCGAGGTTCTCCATACCATGGCCGGCTCGTTTGGCTATGCCGCCCCGGAGGTTATGCTCAAGAAGGGCCACGGCACGCCCGTCGATATGTGGTCCATGGGCGTCATCACTTACACGCTTCTCTGCGGCTACTCGCCCTTCCGCTCCGAGAACATGCAGGACCTGATCGAAGAGTGCTCGAACCCGGCCAGCGTCATCTTCCACGAGCGGTACTGGAAGGATGTCAGCGAGGATGCCAAGGATTTTATCAAGGGCTTGCTTCAGCCTCATGCGGAGGACCGGTGGTCCAGCAGCGTACGTGTTCTGTTTCCTCATCTTTCACCCTCGCCCTTCCTTCATCTGTCGGTGCTGACCCTTCCCAGGAAGCCTTGAAGCACAAGTGGCTCAGCGGCGAGAATGCTACCGACCACAACTTGCTGCCTGAGATCAAGGCGTACATGGCCAAGGCCCGCCTGCGCCGCGGCATCGAGCTTGTCAAGCTCACGAACCGCATCGAGGCCCTCAAGATGGAAGAGGACGACCCGGAGAACTCGGATCTGCCCGTACACCCGACAGACCAGGCTGCCGCGCCAGCCGCACCAGCGGCCACCGCCACTGACACCGACAGCACCACGACCAGCGGTGGTGGCGGCGGCCGGTTGTCCAAGACCCTCAAGGGCGCCATCTTCCGCGAAGTCGTGCTGGCCAAGGTCCGCGAGATGAAGCAGCAGGAGGAGGTGCGCAAGGTCGAGGAGGAGGCCGCGGCAAAGCACTAAGGAGCGAGGTAGGGGGTACCATCCGTACAAAGAGGCGAGGGAGACGAGGGAGACGGTTTAGCCAAATGCGAAGACAGGCGGACGTAAGAGGCTCTCGTGAGGGCCGCGAGACAAATCCTAGTGTGGGCATATATTAGTTGCTTTTATTAGTTGCTTTTCAGGAGGCGAGACACAGCCGGAGAACTGTTGGAGCATAGGTGCCTGCGCGAGTTGTGCTCTTTAGGATACGTATTGGGTCCAAGACGGAGGGTGTTTTTGTATCTCACGGAGGGTGGGCGCCTGGCTGTGGTCCAAGTTTCTTGTTCCTGCTCTTCCAAATAGCTATCAGACTACCCAGTGCGGCCCGATGGGGCAAGCAACTGATGTTTCACCTGAGCATTGTATCGGCCTTCGAGTATCACGCAGTTCAATACACAATACAGCATTGCGAGGTTTGTTGCGGGTATTTGCTTTGCACGACGGAACGCTCGGAAGGCTTATTGCCGTCCGTTATAAGCCGAAGTGTGGGTGTCATCTGGCTTGACAAGCTCAGTGTGACTCTAGCCGACATCCGATAGGCACAGCTAGTATTACCAGACACTCCGAGACGTCACTGTTTTTGCTTGCACGACGCAACTCGAATCCTGCGCGCCAGAGGTAGCCTAGTCAACCTTGATTTATTCAGTGTTCTCTAACGTCTCGCTATGCACATCTTATATTGCGCAGATAGAATAGCCTGCATCCTCGCATGACAATGCAGGGCCAAGACCATTTATATAAAAGGAAAGAACAAAAACGGGAAATAAAAGGACAGGATCCGAGTTCAACACTTGCCCTGAGCTATATAGGACACACAACACAATCGTACATTAGAGTATCGTTACATGTTTCATTATGCATTGCCGCCGCAGGCGCATGCCGATCGAAGGCGGCGTAGGTGCAGAGAATAAAGACTGAGGCAGTGCATCGGCTCCACCATGGGGTGGCTGGTGCCGGCTGATCGTCACAGAAAAAAGCGCTGGGAATGGGGGGTATGGAATGTCAAACTAAATGACCTCGGCAAGAGCCGCAATGCGGAGCGACTCGTAGCGGCTTGGATCGAAGCGCTTGCGCCGCCAGCCGTTTTTGCGCAGACGCTCAATGCGTGCCATCTTGTCAAACTCCCGCAGCTCATCGTTGACAGGCGTCGGGGACCGGGTCAGCATCTCGCTGGTGCAGCGAGGTGGCGTCTCCGGGATGGCCTCGAGGCTCGACTTGTGCAGGGCAATCTGGGACTTCAGAGCGGAGAGGTGGGAGCAGTACCGAAGCTCGGAATCCTGCATAAGGAAGGCGTCGTCAGAGTCGTAGATAGCAGCCTGCTCTTTGAGGGCCTTTGGTGTGAGATCTTCGTCGCTTTGTACCAAAGCTTCGGGCGTTTGGGGACGCTTGGGGGTTTCCGGGAGAGGCGGACGGCTCAAGGCGGACGTGAAGTACTCATCATCGAATCCGAGAGTAGGTGAGTCTGGGCGGATGAAGGGGACCTTGGGGGCGGGTTCCTCGGGTTCCTGGGGTTCCTGGGGTAGCTCGAAAGAGACCTTCTTGCGGGCCGGGCGGGGAGACGGCGGGCTTTGCTGGTGCTGCGTGCTATTGTTGGTGTTGTTGAGATCCTCGGAGGAGCAGACAGAATGTGTCGGTGATGAGAGCCCTGTGTCGGCAGTCCACGCACGCGAGCTGATAGATCCCGAAGGCGAGTGGAGGCTGGAGACCGAGGACATGGCCGAGCCGGGTCTGCTCCGAACAAGGACAGACTCCTCGGCCTGGCTGATCAGCGCAGCTGCCTGATCGTAGTGTTCGCGGGCCTGCTGGACAAGGCTCTCGTGATGGGCAGTCGATCCGAGGAGAGAGCGGGTGCACATCTCCATCGACGACGCAGCGTAGAAGTGCAGCGAGATCATATATGCGGGCTCGACAACGGCCTAGAAAGATTAGCACATGGGTATGAAACTAGGTGAGTTCGGCGGCAACTAACAGTGTCCTTGATGCCGTTGAGGATCTCACGGCAGCGCGTGAAGCAGGCCTGGTACCTGCGGTTGAGATGCAGCCTCTTGACTTCGGCAATAGTCCGTTTCCAGTCAGCCGCGGTGTATGGGAGAACGGGCAGACTCGGCGGCGCAGGCGACATGCGCTTCGCAGGCCTGGCCGGCTTGGCCATGGGTGCCGGCATCGAGGCTCGGCGCGGCAGGGTTGGAAACAGAGGACTGGTCGGTGACAGCGGCGTGCGGGCAGAAAGGAGGCTGGCACTCTGGCCGCGAGAATGGGACTTTTTGTCGGTGGGCGAGAAAACGATGCTCGGGCGGTTTCCGGATGCCACGGGATTCAGCATCAGGGGAATGAGGCCCGGCATGGTGAACGACGACGAGGTTCGCTTTAAAATGTGTCTGCTGGGAAGATGGGCGAAGAGGTTCACTGGGTGCGCCGGACGTGTCGAGGGCGCCAGAGATTACACAGTTGCAAGTGTAGAAGCGAATGGAAGATTGGTGCTCCGTTTCCGGCCGTTTCGGCTCTTAAAGGAAAGGCAGTGCTGATCGACACTTATAAGGGACCTGGCCAAGAGCGGTGATCTGTATGAAAATCACGCTACTGCTTCAAAGTGAAGCAATTGGTACAATGGTGCGTAGATGCGTAGATGCGTGGAGACTGGAGGCGGCGAGTCTAGACCGGGTGTTGACGAAGCGCTGGAAGAGGACGGAATGAAAGGCAGAGCTGGTGCTGCGTTGTTGTCACAGTAACGCCACGTCGGACAGCGAAGAGAGTGAGGTTGCGAGATGCAGACGAATCGGCGGCAGAAGCGATGTCGAGGCAAAGGCAAAAGCAGAAGCAGAAGCGAGAGACAGGAGACAGGCGAAGGGAAAGCGCGACACAGGGCCATGGCTGACGTTAAAAGTCTTCTGTGGCAGGAAGCGGCGATGCAACTTCGTAGGCTCAAGCACGCGGCAGGGGTGCTCTGGACAGGGGGATTCGAAAAGCGTCTCCACTTCGCCGTGGTGGGCCCCATCTGAGTGCCACCAGCTCCCTGCACTAGCGTTCGGTTCCTGGACCTGACGACATGGACAGGCCTGCCATTCGAGGTGCCTGTCCCTCGGTAATGAGTAATACATGCTAATACGAGGTACTACAGATGAATTCAGCACGTACGAAATGCGTGCGAATAGTGCATGTGCAGTGCATGTACCCGTACATCGTTTGTGCGTGCTATCTTGCGGATTAAAAGTACCTGTACCGTCCGGACAGCCGTCGCTAACGCCGGGACTCAGCATAACCATCATCTCGACTACGGAGCATTACTAATAGAGTTTGAGTTTGTACCTCGTACGAATACTCCGTAGACGGCCTATGCAAAATACTCCGTACGGCCTCTAGTCGACCACCAGCACCTTATCGGCGACCACGATCAAGCAAGGCGCAGCACGGTGCTCAAGAAGTGGCAGTCGCCGTCCTTGAACGCTGCGGTGTCGGGTGTTCGCAACGCGTCTTCCGCCTGGAATAACCAGAGTACATACGGAGTACTCGTTTGTATTATTTACTCGTTTGCACTATTTACGCGTACTCGTACTGTACCTCGTACGAGATACATCGAGCCGGACAGCCGGCGTCCACTCCCCGCAGAGCTGCTCCTGCGTTGCATTGCGCCTCATCCTTTGGGGGCTGTCGGCCTATCGGGAACATCTGGTCCAGGCCAACATCACTGCCGCACAGAGTTATTTATATGCGATGGCTCACTTCTCTCGGCGTTCTCGGCGCAGTCTGCGGGACGTAGCACACTGGAAGGATTGTGCCGGTCTATCGTGATCTGCGAGCCCGTGGGAGACGTGCCGCCGCAAGTGCATGCGTATGCCTTCATACGCGTCGTAGCCCTACAACGTATTCGTATCCCATGCCGGCACCAAAGAGTCGACAGGAGTTGAAACAGCCGTTCATGGCAGGGCAAATACGACATAATGCTTCAGCAGTATTCGTTATTGCGACTATGCTCTAACCCGAATACTTCTTACTCCGTCTCCGTATTACCTCGTAATCGTCCTCGGAGCAACTTTCCGCTGCACAATTCGATGCGGAATACGGAGTATCCGGTGGCAAAACGGCACAGAACGCTTCCCACGTGCACGGTCCCGGCGACCGTTTTGCAGCTGAAGACGGAGTACTGGGTCACTAATCGTACGATTTCCAGACGGAGGATTCTTCCTCTATGATTTGTCCATTTCTTTTCGCTCGTACAAATACTCCACAGCAGTCACCTGATCTGCGCTGCCACGCCAAGGCGGCGCCCTCGTGGCTTTTAGGGGAGACCACGATTGTGAGGTGCAACGCTCTCCGCCCACAGCACAACGTTCTCGGACCTGCGTGGGATATCACGTTATTGACCGCTTGTGCGTGCATTAGCGAGAAGCCAAGTAAATGCCGTACAGAACTGCATACGGAAGGTCTCAGTGATCACCAACTGTCACCTCCTGCTTGCCATTGGTGCATCCCAGCGCTTTGCAGACTCGGACGTCAAAAGCCTGCATCGCAGCGTCTGAGCGAGTCAGTCTGACGCGTGTCGCCTCGCCGCGGCGGCCCAATCCGGCAGACGCACGAGCACAAGACGCACAAACGCACTGGCAGATCGGCCCTCAAACGGGCTGGGCGCTATGCTCTTTCCGAAGTTTCAAGCCGAAGCGAGATGTCAGAGGCATACTCCGTACGGAGTGATACTTGTACTCTTCCAATACGGGGTTCGCGGAGTCTCCGTACGGAGAGACTGTCCACATCCTGCTACTACTCTGTACAGCGTGTCGAGATAAGCCGCGGGAGGGGGGCGGAGGAACGGCGGCCAATGCGCAGGAAACGGTGTTGCCGGTATTTGGGCCGTTTGGTAAGTACATGTAAGAGTACAAAGTACATGTGCTGGCGTCTCCGTTACGATAGACAAGAAGCAGAAGAATTGCACGGAACATCGGGAAATTGCTTCACACCGTTGGGCGCTACTACGAAGTACACTCGACAATGTAGATCGAGGCTGAACCCAATCAAACCAAGTTGCGGAGTCGACCGCACTGATGGGATGTCCTAGCGCTTGTAAGATACGTAGACCGGCTCGAGTCCCGCCGCAGTGGGAGGCATCCGGAGCAGGCATCCGGAGCAAGCTTCAGCTGCTTGGTAAAACGCTCGTGTGCCTATGTCCGAGAAGATTCCTTGCTCCACGCCTGTGGGATTCTATATGTTCTTCGGCAAGACGGTCTGCTGCCGCCGGCAACGGTTTTTTAATTTGCTGGGAACGCAGTAGGAGCAAGACAGCAGATGAAGGCAATCTTAGTCCTGCGTACGGAGATGCGCACCATTGCCGGCAGATACGAGAAGGACAAACCCTCATTTTGAAGTCGGCATGGAGTTTTTGAATCCGGCATGGAGTTTTTGAATCCGGGTTGGTTTCTACGAGTCACAACAGAGCGTTAATACTATCTGTTCTTATTTTAATTTTGCATCATATGCTCGACTCCTGTTCTTATGCCAATCCAATTATTTAGCCTTCCCCGCCAACGGCAAAGCACTTAAGCACTGCCACTTCTTAATCTGCGGCAATTCTGCCAAGTCCTTCGCGGAGTTCCTGGGCAGACCCGTGGCAACACCGGTAGGCCGATGTCTTTGCGCTGCAGAGAAACGGGGGCTAACAACTACGACCGGAGACTGCGGATAACGGCGGATTACTGCGAGGCTGCGGTCAAGCCGGCTTTGGAGTATGACTCAAGGCTTTGGAGTACGAAATAAAGGCTTGGCGACGAGCAATAACATCGGTATACTTTGTATGCATTTTCTCTACGTTCTCTCTACGTTGACAATTCCGATAGCATGACGTCTGCCAGCTTAGCAGCTGCTTTTCACATCACTGTCGCCGCGACGCCGGCCGACATTGCCGCAGTCGCCATTCTCTTCCGCGAGTATGCCGACAGCCTCGGCATCGATCTAGCCGCTGCGAACTGAAGCGCCTCCATGTCCGTGCCGAGGCGCGCGGCACCAGCCTCGGCGAGGCGCTGGCGCAGCAGGCCCTTGTGACAGCGACGGCTCTTGGCTACGACGAAGCGGTGATGGACACGCTGGCGTCGATGGCGGCGGCGCGGCGCCTCTACGCGAAGCTGGGGTTCGCGGAGACGGCCGCTTACTACGAAACACCGCTGGTAGGCGAGACGGTGTTCCTGCGGCGGTCGCTGCGCGGGTGAACACGCCGGCGTCCGGAGGCCGGATGTCGGCTCCTGCACGAGCCGGGCCCGGATTCGCTTCGGATCCCGGCTCCGACGCCGGACGCGGAACACGAGCACGGACGCCAGTTGCGAAAAGAGAACACAGAAGTAGGACAAGCATGACGTTGCGGCCGAAGTTGCACGGCATACTGCTGTGCTGCTTGAAACGGTGGCACTGACACGGGAACGGCACGGACGTCGAACTGCAGGTCATGGTGCGTCCAACCCATCACCGGCGTATGCAGATGCCGACCATAGACAGTGCTTCTCTGTCGTCTGCCGTCATGGATGCTGGAAGCGTGGTTTTCGGTACCCAGCACGGCGAATGGCTGAACGACCGAGACTGGTATATGGTAGCGCTGAACAAAGGCGGTCGCTGCGCGGGAGAGGTGAGACACGCCGACGTCCGGGTGGAAAGCCGGCTCGCATCTCGTAGACTTGCCAGTCACAGCCGGTCCCGGATGACTGCTTGCGCGGGGTCTTCAGCTGCCGCCGGGTGTTGGCCACGTCCCGGCTCTTGACCGAGGCGCCGACCAGCTTCCTCGGGATGTCGACTCGACACCAGACGACGCAACCGGCGACTGCTGCCCATAGGCGCCCGAGGTTTCGACCCGCCAGCATCTCGGCCGCCGACTTCGTTGACCGTGGGCTAGCCCAGCGCTTTGCCGAAAGCGAAAGCAGCCGTTGGGTGTGCCGACGCCGCCACTTGTCCTGTTGCCGCCCGGCCTCACCTGGCGCGCCTTTTCTGCGCGCCCCGCCGGCCATGGTTGTCTGTCGGCCGTCCGCAGTCGTCTCGTCGCAGTCGATGCCTCGCCGTGTCCTTTACCGCGACGGCGTGCTGTGGCCGTTGCAAAAGGACGCAACGCCATTCCGGCTTTGCAGCCGGCTAGCCGCACAATAGCGCCGGCCAGCATGGCGGCCTACGCAGAAGGACTGCGTGCCAGACACGAAACGTTGCCGTCGGTTCGGATGCGTACTCGTAATCGCGATGCTCGGGGCAGAAACATGGAAATGGCCGATTGCCTGCGCTCTCTCACAGTGCGCGGCGTTGCCACCAGAAGCTGCAGGTGCCAATCGGTTGGCTGGCCGTGGCTGCCGTGTTTCGTTTCACATGGCAGCCGTGCCTGCCCGATCGGTTTCGCGCCGCCGCGCCGACCACTCACAGCCTATTGTTGCCCATTGTCTCTGACGTCGTATTTTCATCCCATGCAAAAAGTACACGATGCTTCTTACGCAATGCCCCGTCGTTGCTATCCGCGCACACAACACGGGCTCAACCCCATGGCATTCGGGAGCGCGGGCGGGGGAGCAGGGCTGCTGTCCAGTCAGGCCCGCCAATTAGCCTCTTCCCGCTCCTGTGCCCTGCCGCTTCTCTTGCCTGGAATGCGTCGTGCCTTGCGATGGCGCTGATGGTTGGTTCTCGGCAATTGGCCATTTGGCCATTCTGCCTCCTGCCCCTCGGCCTTATCCTTTTCCGGTCATGTTCAGGAATGCTGATCGCGTTGCAGTAACCACTGGCATGCGTCCGGCATTTCGGCGGCTACCTGCCACGGCCCGCCTCGCCAGCGCCTGTCTCTTTGACGCCTCCTCATCCTGCCTTTCCTTTGTGGGCCGCGGGTTACTGTTCACGCCGTTTGCTCCTCTGGCGGTTGTGCTAGTCAACAAGGGATCGATTGTCCGCCTCGACATGAGACAATTCTTGGATCCTGAGGAGCTGCTGCCCAGCCGCCCACGGCCATGCAGCACAATGGGTCGTTGAGGCCTTGTCTCCATTCAGCGGTGGGCCTGTCATTGAGCTTTTCAGGATCTCTGCCATTGACAGCTGGCTAGCAGTCAGCACAACCGCTGTCACAACCGACCCGATTGCTTTTCGAGGCATCCTGACCGTGTGAGCCAGTCCCCTGAAATCCCTGAAATCTCTGACCTCCGCCGGTGGCCGCCGGTCTGTCCGTTTTGGCAGCTACTTCGTCTGCTGCCGCGTCCGCCTCATCCACTCAGTCCTACCTGAACTGTTGGCATTCCTCAGCTCGGCCGGTACGCCCTCCCGTTGCTGCTAGTGCCCGCGCCTCGTTCCCCTGGGCGCCTCGATCTATTCTGGGACCTTCCTTTGGCATGCTTCTGTCTCGCCTGCGCGCGCAGCCTTTCCTCATTCATCCAGCTGCGTTCTCCCTCCGACCAACGCGCAAAATCACTCACTATCGCCTCGCTATTAATCGGCTATTTCTTACTATTTCCTCGTTATTGTCTTGCCAGCCCCCCTCGCCTATGCGTCCCGCAAGGCTCCTGCCACACTCTTGGCGTTCTTGCTCTTCTAGATCGATCTGTCTGTGGCTGGACCACGCCGGCGCTCTTTTCCTCACCACTCCAAGACGCCGCATCGGGAAAGTCTCACAGTAACGGTGGCACTTGAACCGCCAGAATTAGACTCACCAAGGCCGCTTGTCCACTGCGAGGAACGGTGACGACCGCTTTTGCGCCTCCTCTTTTGCTCATTCGCTCCCCTCTGCATCGTGCCTGGCTGGACCAAGCCAATAGAGCTTCACATCTGTATAAAGACTCGCATTTTCCTTCAGTCAATCGTCTCCTTCACCCTCATCCAGCATACAGCATTTGGCATACAGCACATCGCAAACAGCAAACAGCAAACAGCAGTGAACGCCGGCACTGAAAAACAAGACAGAACTAACAATCACCTCGACACCTCACGAACAAACAACGCGCCCTTTGTTGGCCGTCTAAGACAACTTGTGAACAACATACCTGCCTAGAAACACAAAACACAACGAGTTCGCCCTCACTACACACCTTCCACACCTATCTTTCTCTCTTTCCTCAGACGTCGACTTTTTTTCAAAAAATCAAAGCAAACACCAACCGTAAGACTCTTCTACAGTGCCGCTTGCCATTTACTTTCCCTGTTTCTCTCGGCCTTCCGTCTACGCCCACATCCAAATCTTCAATGCGGTCTACAGCGCTTGCTCTGGCCTCGGCCATCCTGGTTGCCACCACCCAGGCAAGCTACTCTCTTGTGGATAGCTTCGACCGCTCCAACTTCTTCAGCAGCTTCGACTTCTTCGACTCTGCAGATCCTACTGACGGTTTTGTTGCGTACAAGTCCGCTGCACAGGCTAGCGGCTCTGGCCTGGCCGGTTATGTCAACGACATGGTCTACCTCGGCGTCGATCACTCTAACGACAGCACTACCGGTGGACGTCCTTCAACCCGCGTCACTAGCAAGAAAACATACACCAAGGGCCTCTTCGTCGCCGACATTGTGCACATGCCCGTTGGCTGTGGTGTTTGGCCTGCACTCTGGACCTTTGGTCCTAACTGGCCGAGCAGTGGCGAGATCGACATTATTGAGGGTGTCAACAGCCAGTTCACCGACAGCGTCACTCTTCACACCGCAGAGGGCTGCGTCGTGACCAACACCGGCCTGTCCAGCAGCACCTTTCCCGATGACGCTTCGTCGACCGACTGCGGCTCTGGCTCCGGCTCTACTGGTTGCTCGCTCACCACCACTGATACCTCTGCCTTCGGTGCCGGTCTGAACGCCGCTGGTGGTGGCTTCTATGTCATGGAGTGGACTTCCGAGTACATCGCCGTGTGGTTTCTTGCGCGTGGAAGCAGCGGCGCAAGAAGCCTCGAGTCTGGCTCCCCCGATATATCCACATTTGGCACTCCCACGGCCAAATTCGTTGGCTGTGACATCGACAACTACTTTATCGATCACCAGATCGTCGTTAATACCGACTTCTGCGGTTCCTGGGCCGGCCAGGTCTGGGACACCGACTCTACCTGCTCCGCGCTGGCAAGCACCTGCTCCTCTTATGTCGAGCAAAATGCCGAAGCCTTCACCGATGCCTACTGGCTCATCAACAGCATCAAGGTGTACCAGGCCTCGTCCGGCGCGAAGCGCGACGTCGAGCACAAGACCGCGCACGCCCGCCCCAACCCCTTCATGTCATAGGCTTGAACATCCCTCTCCCAATCGTATGCCACCATTTACTTCCCATGATTCACAATGCCCATTTACCACCCACGATTCGCAATACGCACAATACGCAATATCATATCCCTTGTCCACGACTCACTTATACCCCTTCGATACCCTTTTACCCGCCCCTACCCCCAGCACTGGCCCCTAAAACTTCTGTACCCAATAATAACTACCCTACCCTATCGCACATTCCCCAAGACTCCCTTCAGTTCACTTTCCCTTGCATGGCACCACCCTTCGTTTCTTCACTGCATAGACCTGAACTGGCTTCACTGGCCTATGGCGCTGGCGTTTATCTGAGATGATTATGTTCCAACAATAGCATACAGGACGGATCAATTTGTTTGCATTTTTATTTACCTACTGGTGATGCAAAGTATCACCAAATACTTGCGCTACAGTTCTGACGAAACAGTCGGCATACGCTTCTACCGTACATAGATACTACGATCCAATCTACAATTTACATTCCTGAGTCAAATCTGCATACCGTGACTGCATGGATTATAATACTCAATCTCCCTTTGTCAGACACAGGTTCTGGCGGCTGCCCAGAGAGATGAAAGAAACAATGAATGAACGAAGCTTGAGTACTCTCGAATATTTTGGTGTCTCTTGCTTTCTCATTCGTGATGCTTTGTCCGGATCAAAGAACGTATTTAAAAGCCGGCGAAATCAACGTGATACTTGTACATGGGGAGACACAGCTTAGCACGTAAGGTACAGCACATGCCAGGTCGTGGTTGCACGAAGCAAACCTTATTAGATTATTGTGTTGCGTGTTGCTGCTAGCCCTATGTTGATATCTTGTATCTTGTACCTAGCACATGTCCATTGGCTGAAGCCTGTACGCACGCTCGGATCACTTGCCGAGAAACAGAAAACAGGTCTCGAAGACAGCTGTGTACAACACGAGTAGGGGACCTACCAATATCTCTACTATGCAAATCTTTCACGGAGTCGGCGCGTTTTCAGATTTCTTCTATTCTTCAGCATTCCCATACGCCTTTATGCATGTGTACAATGAAAAAGACGACAGCATGTAACGAGCCCCCTACCAAAAGACAAGAAAGAAGAAAAAATGGGAGTAGAACAAAGCAAAGCACCGAAACCAATATAGCACAGTAGAACGATATATGAAGATGAAAAGATAAAGCCGGGCCGAGAAAACCGCCTAGCAAAGTTAGCGCTGCCCCTTTGTGCGAGGCAACAGCCCATGCTCATGTTCGGGGCCGTCTTAGGCCTCGCTTTCCCCGTCCCCCCCCCATAGCATACACAAACATCAGACAACACGAGGGGGTAAAGTCTGCGGTAACAAGTGACGGACGAATCGACACTAGACGGAGCAATGGCGTATCGTTCTTGCGTTGTCTACCGTGCCTCTCTAGGCTGCTAGTCCTGTCCAGTCAAAGGGGCATCAAGGCGAATGATCGTCCACTTCATGCGGATGAAATTCGAAGGGAATGAGAAAAGGCGGCTGTGAAAAAAAAAACAGAAAGCTGCCGGTAAAAGTCTCTGTGAAAAGAATATAGTATAAAATGGTCGGGTCGGAATCGAGGCAACAGGCGATTCGCTCCAAATGCAAAACCGTGTTCTTCGTTGGTGACATCGGATCCTCAAATGGGAAAAGATAGCGAGAACGTATCCGCAATGAGTTAGATAATTAGTCGTGAAGGTCGTTTGGGCAACCAGTCCTCTTGTATCGAGCTGGCCGTGTCATCAAGGTCACCCTCTCCTTAAAGCTTTACTTTCCGGCCCGTGAGCTTGAACCAGATTACAGCGATCAGGTCCTCCTTAAACCGCTCCCACGGATTCCGGTTGAGGTAATAGCTCAGCTCGCGGTAGCTGTACATCTCGCCCCAACAGTCCCGGCCCCATTCGCAGCCAGCCATGTTGACCAAGAAATCGCGGTCTTGTTGGTCGTAGTGGAAACGCTGGTTCCTGCCGTTTTCTGAACAGGCGCCATCTGGAAAACTGTTGATCATGCGCTGCGGCAAGAAGGCGGTGTGCTGGCGAATCCAGGGCTGGTTGATGTACAGCTGCTCCAGGGCGTCTTGCTCCTTGTGCTCCCACTCCATGTGCTTTTGCTCATAGGACACGGGATCCCACCAAACGTCCAGCAGGCGGTCGGTCCATTCGCTTTTGCGAATAAAGAAGGAGCCGAGGTTGAAGCCAGAGCAGTCTTGCGAGAGGATAAGATTGATAGAATTCGGGTCGCCGTCACCAACAGCGCTCTGCGAGAGCTCGTCGAGGTACGGGTCGACGAGAGGGTGTGTAATGTTAAGAGGGTTGTATTCGTTAATGTCGCGGTACACAACGTCCTTTAAGTTGTCGAAGATGTGGTCCTGCAGAGAGTACGAAGGCTCCATGACGTAGGTGTTCAGGTCGAGCCACCAAAACCTGCAACAGAAATTAGTAAAAGACGCGGGCAACCGAGCAGAGGACTAGCAAAGACAAAACATACCATTCGCCATCAGGATACTTGTGAAGCGCTTGGCGAATAAAGTCAACCTTCTCCCAGCTTTCGCGCCATTCATGAGCATATCGCTTCTTGGTGCTCATGTCGACAATCTCCAGATCGTAGCCCCAGCGAGAAGCATAGCGTTTCTTGTTGCGCGTGCTGTCGCGCTCAATGGCCCATTCGCGAGCGCCCTTCCACTCCATAACACCGCCGCCGACATTTGCTGCTAGGATAATGACAAACTTGTTGCCGCCGCCGAGCCATGACGCTCTTCGCCAATAGTACATGAGAGCTTTTCATCAAGTTAGCTCATTATCCTGGGAGGATGCCGAAGGCTGCAGCGAGAAGACGACGCCAGAGGCGGAAAACTTACGACTCTGATAAAATAGGAATATGCACAGCACCACCAGCGTTGTGATCATCAGGCGAAATTTCAGCTTCCTGCCCATCCGCGCAATGATCAGGCGCAGGCGTCCCAGTAAAGAGGCGTTAGCGCCATCCCATGGATGCGCGCCAGTTTTCTCCTTGCCCTTATCGGAGCACGGGGGCGACCGCGAGGTGTTGTGAAATCGTGGGAGGCTGCTCGACAGCTGGCGCATGTGACGGGTGAAAAAACCCTGGTTCTGGGTCGAGAAAGAAGGGTATTTGCTGGCTCCAGAGTTGCGCGAGCGCGACGAGTCCCAAGCACCGGATGTGGCGCTGTTGGAGTCGGGATAGGCCCTTGAGGGGCTAGAGTGGCCGCTGCCGTGGATGTTCAGACCAGGGCTGGACCAGCCTCCGCCAGGACCCGGCGACGGACTTCTGGAAAGAGACATGATATTCGGGGTGCCTGAGGGAAAACGCGAGGCTTCAGTTAGCGAGGAAGGGACACAGAAGAGTGCTGCGAAGGAGGAGGGGCAGAAGCAAGACACAGCACGCCAGGCAAGCGAACGGGCAATGGCAGACAGAACGAAGATATAGAGTATGCATACCGGGTATTGGCGAGAGAGGACCGTTGCGGGCGTTCACGCCCAAAAATTGAGAAGCAATGCTGCCGTCCAATGGCAGGGAGGACGGAGGGCCGATGCTGGACGAGCGGCGACGATGCGACCGAGATGGCCTGTCGCTAAAGGAAGAGGAAGACGCGGTTGAAAGTGAGGACGCCAGGGTTAATGCTGTGGTATCCGCGCAACCAGATGGCACTCAGAGGGCCACGCTGGTCACGGATGGAAGTTTGGGAGAAAGAGGTATAAAGGGGTGGGAGGGAGGGAAGATGGTGAGATGGAAAAGCGTGCAGCGTAAGATGCACTATAGTGAAAACGTGTACTCTGCGGATGAGTGCAAAAAAGGCGAGGACGCAGAGAGAGCAGCTCCCCGGGCATGTAGGGGTGGAAACAAAGGCCAAGATCTTGTACGGACAGAGACAAACGCTAGAGGCGTCACGAAAGAGTCGAAATAATGGTGGTCTCCAGTTTTTTTTTTCAATTCCTGTCTCGGCCGGTGCGCGTCGTGTCGGTATGCGATTTTGCCCTCTAGAGTTCGGTATCGGTCGACTTGCGACGTTCGGTTTTAGGGCAGTCCCTTCAGCCTATCCGGCGATGACAGCCGCAGATCTGCGCGAGAAGAAGAGGCGATGTGGCGGGTTTGCTGGGCTGGCACTGGTAGGCACTAGGAGATGGTCTTTTCTAGTTGGGACGATTTTGGTTGGGTCCTGGACCCGGTGGCTGTAGCTGATTGGCGGTGATCAAGCACGCGTGCAAGCGTCGACGAATGCAGAAAGGTGGTATCGATCGTGCTCGCAGTGCTCTGTACGAGTAAGATAAGAGTACTTTGAATGACGCTGAAGTTGGCGTTCGTGAAGTCGTGCAAGGTAGGCGCACTTATCACTGCGCTCGGCAGAACAGCCGGGCAGAGTACAGCCGAATGCGTATTTGCTCCCGGTGGCTGGCTAAGACGTCTGTGGAATTCGACGCAGAACGGCGAGTGTAAATCTGAGACCAAGCAAAACAAGCCAGCGAACAGGCACACAGACAAATGCGGCCTGAGCGAGTGGTCGAGGAAAAAGCAAAGTGAAGGAGACGAGACGAGATGGCAGATCGATGACGACAGCTGCTAATGGGAGAAGGCTAGCTCGGCCCCGGTCAGCGGAGGACGGCTAGGCGATGCGATGCAGCGATCGCTGTGATGGTTCGGGCGATGCTGGTCGTGTTTTGCAAGATACTTCGTACAAATGACTCTGTAGCAGTAGCGTGCGGCGCTCGTATTCGGGTCGCGTGGCGCAAGCTGACGGCTGGGGTGTGAGCGGGATGGAAGTAAGAAGGCGTACTCGTACGCAGTAATCCGTAATACAGTGTACTCCGGAGAGAGGCTGTGATTGTACGAGTATTGCGATACGAACAAAACAAGACGGAAGAGGGAAGAAGATGGACGAGTATTTGCCACTTCTAATAGAGCAGAGATAATTTGCACGTCCAGCAACGCCGTCTTCTACGGGTACTTCGTACGAGCAATGGCAATCTTGTCGCGGCAGGCGCAACCGTCGCGAATTATGGGGTCGAGCTTGACGCGTCTGGAGAACACTCGGCAGGAAGGAGGAAGGAGGAAGGAGAAAAGGGGGGCTGCGCGCACAGTCGTTGCTGCCCTCGCAAGACGTTATCTGGCGCTACTTCGTATTCTTGCCGCCGCTACGGCCTCCCCTTGGCTGGTTGGTGGGAAGGCGCGATGCGCTCCGTGCGAAATCAGCATGGAGGAAATCTGTGAAGCTCCCACCATAAGCACTCGTAATACACTCTGAGCGAGGCACAGCGATAGTTCGTACTCGTAAGAATGACTGTACTTCTGCTCTCGTATTGTGTGCAAGATACTCGTATTACTGCGCACCCGTAAGTAATACATGTACTTTGTGCGAAGTACGAGGCTCGTACTGCCCGCAAGGCACGCGAATTGCGATGGGCTACCCCCACTTCCTTTAGGCCTTGCCCGTGCTTCAAAGCCCCTGCGAACTTCGTAGGGATGGGGACTAGGGGCCCTGACTAGCGTCGCCTTTGAACAGGCGGCAAGGCCATGGCTCAGCTTCTAGCCCCTGAGAGGCGCATGCCAGCGGGACACTCCAGTGCCTACAAACTCCGTACGGGTACTTGTAGAGGGCCTCGACTGCAGCAGCGATGGCGAGACGTGGGACTGGTCCATACGGAGGCTGATAGAGAAATAGAGTGTGCGGGTACGGTGTGAAGTGAGTATCACAAGTAATACGGAGTATTACATCGTACAAAATGTAAGATGGAAGAACAATGTGCAGATGTCCGCAGAAGCGCGAGTCGCCGCGCTTTCAGGCCATGTGATACATCTGAAGATACGTCTGTGCAAGTACAAGCAGAGATTAGCCGTTGTCTCTTATGGCACCGGGAGCTTTCCGTGTTTGTACTTGTTGCCCGAGTCTTTATGAGCATGAAGCAGGAGTCGGTACGGAGAGATTACTCGCAATATCGGCGTCGCCCACCGTTTCATGCAGCCTTCGTCCCATGTGCCGCTTCGCAAGTGGCCAGCTGTCAGAGGACAGGCCTCGACAGCCCGCTGCGGCGCGGCTACAGATGCACACCGTCGAGGCGAGCGATCTGCCAGGACAGGGGAGCGCGGCGAGATTGTGCCTCCAATCTTCTGCTCGTGCCACGCAGCTGCCCTGTGTCTCTCGTCTGTGTCTTGACGGCTCCACGACGTCTCAGGTAAAGAGAGACTTATCCAGTGGAGTGAAAAGAGAATGCGAGTGATTGCGAACTCCACCAACGCGACGGGGAAATTGAAGTGGACAATCTGAATGGAGAATGCTCCGTACTATGCTATGGGCGATAGAGACGTGGATATTTGTCCGGGCGGCGCGAGTGGACCCGTCGGACCGCGTGCCGTAGCACAGCACGGAGCAGGAGACCGGAAGAGCATCGAGATCGGGCACGGAGAGACGCGGCGATGTGGGCGGCGCTGCTGTGGTGTCTGCCCAGGCCAGTTGTGCGAAATGTGCAAAGAGCGTTCGCTTGATCCGTATGCACTATCACGTGCTTCGAAGTACTTTAAGCAAGGCATGGAAACGTCAAAGAAACCATGCGCATGCCATTGATAGGAATGGGTGACAGCGGAACTGACAGAAACGCAGCCCGGCCACTCCGCTCGAAGTCGGCAAAGCAAAGGGCTACTCGTACAAGTCCAAGTCCGTCGGTAGGGCGGCTGTCTATCGTTATTTGCGCGCCAGCCAGGGCGTGACAGATTGATGCAGGTGCTCCATACTCCGGCTTCGTGCTCTGAATACTTGTACGAGTAGGAGTACGGAGTACGGAGTAGAAACGACAGACAGCTCCCATTGTATGTAGCAAAAATGCTGCATTACGAGTACCCGGAAGCACTGGCATCTTCCGTTCGCCCTACTTCTATGTCCTGTTTACTAGCAGCCCTAAACATGACCCCTTTTTTGATACTTCACGAGTAGCAGCCCAGTGACTGTATAATACAAACCAGCTACAAATATCAGCGTCGCAGGCAAGCGCTGCCTTATGTACGCCATAGTACGACTGTGTATTGCATTATCCTATTAAGCCCAGGTAGCTTACTCCGTTACACTCTGTATTACTCATAAAGGGCGTACGAGTACTCTTCTTGACTCTAGGTAGCCAATGTTACGAGTACGACGTATGTCGTATCCTTATTCCAAGCGGCCCCGACGGCGTCCAACCGGAGAAAAGATGGAAAGAGGAGACGGCAAGGCTGTCTCGTGGCCGTCAATACAAGGCATCGTCAGTATCGATTTGGAAGCCGGCTAGCGCACCACGTGACCAACCCGTCGCTCGAACGAACGTTGTTGCTCGAACCCTCGATGATGCGAGTACTTTGTGCAAGATACAAGTATTACTGCGAATTCGCAATACTCGTACGAGTGGAGAACAGCCGCCAGGTACGAGTTTCGCCACAACGCCACCTGAGCCGGCAACCGTTCTAAAATAGTGCAGTGAATACGGTGTGGCACCGTTTGTGTCAAAGCCGCAGACGCAGCTTAAACGATGTATTTTTAGATCTTCACGACGTCTTACTTGTATCTTACCAGAGCGCGCTGCTGATTCACAAGTACGGAAGATGCCAATTTCGAGTACGAGTGTGCTGTTGCGTTTCAGACACTCGCAAGCAGCGACCGAAACACGCCTTGACAAACCCGCCTCGACCGCTATCCCCAGCCAGCACGCTGTCTTATCGGCCACGATGTCGAGTGCTGCCGTTGAGGCAAGCATCGGGCCAAAACCGCATCGCAGGTGTACGAGACAGTCGATCTCGACGGGGTCAACGGACTTCAGTGCCAGCCGAGCTGGGGAAACAAGCAGCGTCCTCGGCAGACTCACGCCAGTAGCTGCGCAGGGGCCGCGCATCGGCACCACCGGCCCGGCACCGGCCCGGCACCGGAGAGCAGAGCCCGAGTCCGAATGCCCGCAGGCTCACTCTCCGTCGTCGAGCGCAAGGCCGGCCGCCGTCTGCGCCGATTCGCCGCTCGAGTCCCACGACGACCACGTTGCCGAGCCAAGCTCGGAGAATTACGCGGACAGCCTGCGGTGTGCCGCCCATATGCACGCACATGCTTGTACACGCACACGCACACGCACACATTCGCACGCAAGCCGCTGTGGCTGACTTGCACAGCCGTGCCCCGCCGTGGCTGCGCTGCCTTGTCCCGATCGGCGCTCGGCACGTTGCAGTGCCACGCGTCGATGCTGCTGGCGATCGCCAGCGCGTACGAGTACTCCGTACAGAGCCGAAACAGCTCGTGCGGGCGTCACCTCCGCGGTGACCCGCCTGCTACGGCGAGCAGCCTGTGGCTGTTCACCGCGTGTGCTGCTGCGCTGTCCTCGTCATACTTCGCAGCTGCCCTGCCAGTGGCGGCGGGGCATGGAACCCGCTGGAGATTTCCCTGGCGGCCCTGGAAGGCGTCTCTTGATCGGCTGAGGCTGTGGTCTGGCCCGCGGGCCACTCGCACGCCCCGCACGCTGCGCTGCCGTGGATAGCCGCTGAGACGGCGGTCAGTGGTGCGCGAGGGCCGCCAGCGCCAGCTTCGAAGCCGGAAGGCGAGTGCTACGAGCACGCAGTGTCCGACCGGCAGGCAAGTCTGACCGGCAGGCACTACTCCGTATCTTACTTTCGAGTGCTTGTCAGCTTGAAACAGAAGCGGCGGCGCGTTCCTCGCAGGCCTGCCGGACGTTACAAGACCTGGCCCGCTCCCCTGCGCCTTCCCGATCCGTACGAGTACTCGTATGTTGGGCGGTGGTTCTGCTTCAGGCGGCTCCTGCCTGCTTCCATGTGCACAGCCATTGGTCACTGGCCCTTCTCCGTGGGCTGCCTCCCTGTTTTTCTACGGTGGACTCCTGCAGCTTCGGGCTCCTCGTACGTGGATGTCCTATTCCCGGCGCCCTGCTCTGCATCGCTCCTGCCTGTGCCTGCGGCCGGCCCCTCTTTATCGACAGCAACCGCGTGCTTAGGCTCGACCTGCGTGAAGCAACAGCCAACGGCTTCGCCCGCCGTCCTTCGCAGCTGCCGTAGTTGGGTCGCAACGCAGCCATGCCCCTGGCATGCACGTCCTCCTCCGTAGCACTCGTACTTCGTACCTGGATAATACGAGTACGAGGTTCGTGCAGCGCCGTAAGCAAGCGCTCGTAGTCAGCACGTCTCCAGGGTACGGAGTAGATAAGAGCGCGTGCTCCCCCTTCACTCTGACCGCTCCTTCTTGTCTGAACTCTATCTTGTCATCCACCACTTTCCATTCACTCTCAAGCCACCAGTGTCTGCAAGATCACCAGCAGCCGACTCGCCATTTTATGTCCTTCGCCTTTGCAAGCTGATCTCTTCCACCTCACCACCCAACATCAAGATGCCTTCCATGGACGCCCCCCAGCCGCAGCAGCCGATGGCTGTCACCAACGACGCCATCATCACCGAGCAGCCCGTACGTTCTTGTCCGCCAAGACACTTCTGTCTTGGCCCCCCATGATCAGCGATGGAACACGGAGCACTAACAGTCTTTCTCCAGTCTATCCAGGCCCAGCCACAGATGGAAATGGAGCCCGTGTCGATGCGCGGCGGCTTCTTCGAGGAGTGCGGCTGCTGCGGCTGCGAGGAGCAGTGCGCGTGCTGCTAAATGCTCGCTCAAGTTTGCAGGGCCACGGCCTGCCGGGCAACCCGCAGAGAGCAGAGAGCAGAGGGCAGGGGAGGAGGAGCGAAGAGGACGACTAGGACGCGCGCCCGTTTGGGAGCCGTTACGATCCGAGAGTAGCACTTGTTCCAGCCAATTGAAATGAATATTAGCCGTTTACCCATTCCCGCTTTCTACGCTTGCCGTGATGAGACCGAGCCAATTTTCACGGAGGGGGTGCGTGCACACTCGACCATTTCGTACTAGTTGCGTCGGCCCTGTCTTGAGCTGGCAGCTCGCGCATCGTGAGCATGCGCGTGAAAGCAGTGAAGTCGATGCTTTACCCCGGATTGCGCACTTACACGCTGCGCGGAGTGAGGTCGGCAGCTAGAAGCTTGTGCTCGCCTTGGCACCGATGCCAAGCCCCCAATGAGTGAAACGGGCCACGGAGTTACGGAGCAGATCCAGCCAAATGGGTCTCCAATAGGCGGTACGGAGTACATGTCAAGGCCAGGGATGCTGTACGAGGAGTTACTTTGTACGCTTCCTTCAGAAGGACATGCAATGGGAGACATGCAATAAGGAAGCACGCGCTCGCACGACTGCCAGATGATAACTTGGCGTTCCTGCGTGCTTGGCGCTGCTACGGTACGCAGTGACGGACCAGAGTGCGACGTATTACTCACCATGCTTTATGTAAGCAACCGTGGCCGCGTCACCAGCGACGGACCACAGCAGTCGACTACTGTATGCATCATGGCGTCCCGCCGTTGCAGCTTTGACTGTGCGGATAAGTGTCCACATCACGAGACTCGGCAGCTGCGAGGGAAGCGCGACTGCCTCAACACGCAGGACAGACGCCGAAAGTCGGCAGGAAGACAAGGCGGGTCTCTGTCGCGCCTGCCCCATTCGGCCATGTCGTGCTGCCTTGCGCGCAACGCGTGGACGCGTCGACCACGTCCTCTCTAGCTCCAAAGCAGAAAGGTCGACGAGCCGAAGTCGAGCAGAGCAGCTGAAGCAGCGTCTCGGGGCACCAATAAACGCAGCGACCCCGTCGCTTCCACTCGCCGTGTCGCCAGCCGCCAAGACGCAATGTCGCATCCACAGGCCGTTAGCCGCCCAGACGCACGTGGACCCCTGTCGCCGTCTGGAGCCCAGACGCCCGGCGGCTGCGCCGCAGCCAATCGCGCGACGTCGTGCCTGGCGGCGGCGCTTATGGCCTCTGCTCGTTGGATTGTCTGCCGGCGGCATCGCGTTCTCGTTCGTCGACGCACGCTCGCGAAACCGCGCATCCCCGCTCCTCTGCAGGCAGATGGGCAGGCAGACGGCCGGCGGGCAGACAGACGAGCGCACAAGCGGGCGCACAGACGGGCAGATCGCGCGCTTGCGGACAGCCGCCCGCGAACTCGAAGCACCAAGTGCGGTGCTGCCGCAGAGGACGAGAGGACGAGAGGACGGGCAGGGCGCGGGCAGACTCGCCAGCCGCTCCAATCGCCCGCAGGAAGAGACAGCAGCGGAGAGACTGGGCGGCTGGCTTCTGCGCTGCGTCTGGACTCGCGGCTCGGCCGCCAGGGCCATCAAGAACGGCCAGAACTGGCCGGAGACAGCCGGGACGCAGGACGGCCGCGATGACTGGACCGGCTCGTCTGCGCTCCCGTCGCTCGTTTCGTGCTTGGCGTCCGCATCCGAGTGGGCCCTGCCTCGCCCAGACGACGCTCGTTAGCGATATGGGACTGCAGGCCGGCCTGCATGGTTGGCTGGCCACGCATCTCCAACACGACAGGCGGCGGCCGGCCTCGCCATACGAACCATAAATGGTGTGGTGGCCGCCTTCTGCGGCCTGTCTCATCGGGAGCCGGACGTCCTCTTCTTCTCTTGTTTCGCCCCCGTCACATATTTCCTTCCCCTTCTTCTTGCTTCGTCATCTCCCTGCGCGGACGCCGCTCATTTGTGCTGTGCTTTCTCCCCTTCCCTTCTCCTTGTCAGCGGCCTCTCTTCATAGCGGCTTTTCCTTGTACGCTCTCCTCGCTCTTTGTTGGATTTGGGGGTTGTGGCCGTGTATCATTGTTCCCGGCTGCGTTGTTGCTGGCGATTCATTGTCCCGTGACCTTTATTCACGGACAATAGGACCTCGCTGGCATTGAGGAAACTCCGTCATCAGCAGGTGTCGAATCTCTTATGTGTTAGGTTGCTGCTCTTCCTGCATTTTGCTCAATTGCATTCTGCGCTTTTACTCTTCGATTCCGAAACTCGTTATTCTTGCGACAACACAATTCGGCTGAGACTAATACGCCAACACGACAACGACATTTTCTTTTCATTGCCTCTTGATACCCCGCAACGCTATGAACGACCTAAAGACCTTACAGCATGGCGTCTCTTACAGCTCGGGAGCCGACAGCCTTGCTAGCCGGCCCACCACCCAAGAGAGAGAAGACTGGGAGGAGTGGAATAGCGGAAGCGAAAGCGAGAGCGAAAGCCGCGGCGGATGCGACGACAACGAAAAGTACGTCGACTCAGACGACGTTCCACTCATTGCTGCCGTTCCGCCTCGGCCGTTGAGTCCATCAAAGACCGGGGACAAAGCGTCTACGGAACAGAATCGCCTCGACGCCGGATCCGGCAGCTCTTCCTCCACCACAGCAACGACAACAACAGCGACACCGACCGCTGTTGCAACCACACTCTCTCCTTCTGCATATCAGCCAGCCCAGTCCGCAATCCAGAAACCGTCGCGGCTCAAGTCGCGCGCTCGCCAACAGGCCCAGAATGCCAGGGCAGGTATTCGACTTGTCACGGACATGTCCAAGATGCGCAAGCAGCAACAACAGCAGCAGCAACTGCGGCTGGAGCAACAACGGCAGCAGCAGCAGCAGCAGCAGCAGGCTGCCGGGCAGCCGAGTCTGACGTCGGCAACAGAAGCGGACAGCAGACCGTCAGGCCGATTTGTGGATGCCGCTGCCCTGCGCGCGCTGGAGGGCAAGCCATCCGATTCATCGGTCGGCAGCTGGAACTGGCTCCGTCGTCGAGCAAACAGCAGCAACACATTGCCCTCTCCGCAGACTGACAATGCCTTCCGGGCCAGGCAAGCGGAAGTACAGACGCCGCTGTCTCCTCAGGATCGGCCCATCGTCATCGGCATCATCATACCCGGAGACGAAGCCGCCGATTATGAGCCTTCTCCAAACACAGCTTCCATCGAAACCCCCATCGACCTCGCCCGCTTCTTCCCCGTTGCCGGAGCTGCAAAGGCCCAGAAAGTCGCCACCACACAGTATGCAGAGCCACAAGGCAGCCAGCTGCGGTCGGTGTGGTCTCCAGACACCGACGATGGGTCCCAATACAGTGCTACATCCGTGCCGCGTGTCGCTTCCAGTGTCTACTCGCAGTACGGCCAGATGCCCGACCAGACAGACGTGCCTCCGATGCCAACAGTTCCCCGGAGCTACAAGGCTGCCGGAGCAGCTGAAGACAGCAGCCCTGCTTCGGAACCCATCACTGAGGGCAGCGGTATCCACAGAAGCCTCCCAACCCGGAGCCTCGCTTCTGATGATCTCGACGATGACGACGACAATGGTACGCCCATCACACTTTTTGAAGAAGATGGAAGTCCTACGGCATATCGGAGGAGTTCTCGCTTCCGTGACCCCAGGCGGTCCATGGCCACGACCATCAACTCGACGCACTCTGGGTGGTGGGACCACGTCCGGACGCCCTTTTCTGAGCACTCGGCCACTCCCACATCCGGCAAGCTGGTTTCGCCAATGACGCCGGCAACGGCAAAGACGCCCTCGTCAGCAACATCCATTGCCGAGCAAATCCCTGCCGTTCCTGCGATTCCAGCAGTTCTCGCGGCTTCCGCGCAGCCGCCTGCTATTCCTGTTCTACACACAATCGAGGAGATGCCAGCTGAAGCTGCAGCGTCGTACTCTCCTGTCGCCCGCACTGCCCGGCCAGTCTCGCCCAGTGTATCAGATGAAGCAGCTCGTTTTGTTCAGCGTCAGCCTGACGAGGAGTGGTGGAATAATACGGCGCGGGAGAATGCCCAGTCGTCATCCACTCCCGCGGACACGAACCGGAAGATGAATCACACCGCACCAAGCGTGTCTGTTGCGGCCGAGATGCCCCGTCCCGTGCACCGAGCTCCCTACGACCTTTCGCCAACAGTCGCAGGCCCTTCGCGTTCTGCAACACCTGGTCAACGCGAAGCTACGCCCCGTTCCAAGCTTGCCGTTGGCGTAGGAGAGAAGACACGGGCGGGACAGTCTCCCGGGATACCTCCAGACGCACCACCTCCGTATGAGTCGGCTCCTCACTCCGCGCCCGCTGTGCGCTTTCAGGCAGTCTTTCCTCCCAGTCACCCACTTCGCACTCCATTCCCGCCGTCTCCTGGGCCAATGTCACCGGGCCTGGCCTACACCATGACCTCGCAGGGCGCCATACACATGTCCGACGTTCCTCTGACTCCCCGGGATGCCCGATTCGCGACTACTACAGCCATTGCTGATCGGCCGAGGCGAACTTTCTTCTTTCCTGGCTCCGCGCCGTCGCCGGCTGCTGTCAAGACGGAGCAGACGCGTCGCAGGCACGAGAAAGAAGACGAGGCTGCGCGCCGCGCTGGGTCGTTTTGGCGTGGACGCGGATGCATGCCTCAGAACGGATGTTTTGGAAGGCGTGGTGGACGCGAGGCGCGCAAGAAGCGCCGCATCTGTCTCTGGGTTGTTGGCTGCGTGTTGGCGGTCATTGCACTTGCAGCGACGCTTGCCGTGACGCTGACCCGGAAGCACAAGAACAGCGAGCCCTACTCTTTCTGGCTCAACTTGACTGATTTTCCACCGATTCCTACTGGTGTCACGACAGTGGTCGGTGCCGAGAACTCTGTCAATGTTCCTGGCTGCGTGACCCCGTCGACCATGTGGACGTGCTCCTTGCCGCCGGAGCAGCAGGATGCCAACCTTCCATTTACCGGATCCCAGCTGTCTTTTGTCCTCGATATCCAGTTTGACAACAGCTCGCAGAAGCTGTGGGATGTATCTCAAGGGCCGACTCCAACCCCAACGGCATTGCGTGCCAGTACACCCACGTCTGCACCCACGTCTGCGCCCACGTCTAGCTCGAGCACATCCACAGGCAAATCAACGAGGACTAGTTCTGGCCCATCCTCCAAGACAACGGGTCGAGTCAGCTCAAGTGCAGATTCGGAGGGGACGACCACCGTGATACGTGCCAGGGCGACGGCCGCAGAGGCTGCCACGACGACTACCACGAACCGGGCACAAACATTCAATGCCGGCATCACGCCATCTCCGCACCCTCCCACCTTCCAGGAGATGTGGTTCCTGGGCAATACAACGGACGACATTGTCTCGGACGAGAAGGCGGGCGAGCCGACACCGTTTTACATCACCTTCCTTGGCTCCGTCAACGATACGGTCGGACCAAATGCGCTTTCCAGGAAGCGCAGCGACAGCGTCACGGTCGGTTCCGATGGAAACGTGTCTAGCGTATTTGCGGACTCGGCCACCAATCCGGATGGCACGGGTGCAGCCGCTGTGCTGCATCCGTATCCCGTCCAGCAGCCCCTGCGTCTGTTTGATCGTGGCCTCGAAACGGAGCACTACGGTTTCTACAACTATTTCACGAAAACGATATATGTGCAGAGTATTACGCCGGGCGACGATAGCGATGCCGACAACAATGGCGGCTCCTTGGAAGCGGACGCTACGAACATCGTGACGTACCAGCAGGTGCGCTTTCTGGTGAAGATCTGGACCAGGATGGAAAATACTACGCGGATACTGGGCGGCGGGGGTGCCGCAACAAACGCTACCCAGCCCGGCACTTTTCCCTATCCCATCACCATCACGGAAGATCTGCATGGCGGCGACTTTGAAGAGAAGGGCAACTTTGCTCGGGCCGTGGAGAACGAGCGCATACAGAACGACAACTCGAGTCTGATCATTGCAAGCCTGTCCTTTGGCGGCACGCTGATCAACCACGGGACGAATCCCAGCTTTGGTGGCTTTGACGGTGGCACAGGCGGGTGCAAGTGCTCGTGGGAGAACTTTGACGGGACCAACGGCAACACAGCTGCATAAATTCTTGGATAGAATAGGGGAGGCTGTATGAAAATGAGTAGGCGTTGGATGGACAGGTCTTGTATTTTAAAGCCGTCTCGGCCAATATGCATAGCGTGGCAATTGTTTCTGTTCTCTGTTGACAGGTATTTTGCATAATGTATAAAACATCAACACATCTTTTACAAAATCTCGCAACTTACTACTCCTAACCGTTCTTTGACAGTAGATAAAGAGCTATGCCTAATTCCCAACTCACTAAACCCCGATTTCGCATACCGTAGAGTGGCTACGATGCCCTAAATATCCAATCTTGTTCATTTACCCAAATAGTATTTGCCGCCTAAGAGTCCAAGAGATGTCTGCCTGCGGTCTCGCACCACCCTTGTCTTTGAACATTAGGTTCACCAAGGAAGCTGTAGAGGAGTGGGCAAGTTGCTCCCCATCGTAACGTCTGCCGTTCCAATATCACCCGGTCCGCGAGGAGCCCAGAACTGGCCAGTCTTTGCAAAGTCCAGCTTTTCAACCCAGTCAATCAGGCTGCCTGCAGCAACATCGGGGGTGACAGCTAGATGGAGAGTTTCGTCAGAATGGACGTGCTACCAAAACAGAATTATGGAACGGGGGGCAAACGGAAACACGGTCTCGACGTACCGCCTCCGGAATCCCAGTACTGGTCGTAGCCGACACCCTTTGTCATCTCGGTGCGCATGAAGCCGGGATGGACGATGGAGACGACAATGCCGCGGTCGTGCAAGTCCAGGCTGAGCAGACGGCCGACCATGTTCAGGGCGGCCTTGCTGGCGTGGTGGGCGTAGTTGCCGCCGCCCTCCTTCTCGTGGCGCAGCGCGATGCTGCCGGACTCGGACGAGACGAGGACGATCTTGGAGCCGCGCTGCAAGAGGCCGGCGTGCACGAGGCTGTGCACAATGAACACGGGAGCGATGGAGCTCGTCGTGTACGTCTGCAGCTCGTCCGCCCAGTTGGGACCCTGGTCGGCCGAGAAGTCCTCCGCGCGAAAGAAGCCGGCTGTGATGATCTGGCCGGTCAGCAGTCCTACCATGTCACGTAGGTCGACACACGGAGACGCACCACCGACTCGAGCGGCTCGGCACGCAGCTGGCTGGACAGCGTGCTGCCTACCGCCGACTTGGTCAGATCGACGCCGGGCAGCCACTGGATCGCGGACGGAAATCCGGCGCGCGGAGCTTCCTTGCGGGATGTTGCGTATACGGTGCGCCCCAGGCTGCTATACTGCTTGGCCAACTCGGCGCCGAGGCCGCGGGTTGCACCAACAATCAAAACTGGGCCGGACATGTTCAAAGACAGGGTAGGGTCGGGTCTATTCTCACCAGCCGTGAACAACTGGTTCTGCCGCCGTCTTATACGAGTTACATTGGCGATGATGTCATCCGCGGGGAAACTTTGTAACTGCAGTGAGAGCCGTGTCTCACTGCCTCGGTGCTCACGTGATCGACAGTACGAGCTGAGATGATGTATTGAATCTCTATCTCTATTATAAAGACAATCCTCCGAATCCTAGTTGAAACATTATTGCAACATTATTCAACTTCTTGTAGGGTGATAATATCTACTCGTAGAACGAAACTACATAGGCTATGTTGTCTTTTAGTCAGGAAATGGAAACCGTACCGTATGAAAACTTGCTTTTTTAGGATTACCAGGCACATGGCACAAGAAAGATATTATTAAGGCTTCGCTCTGTTCTTAATACACGCAGCTTACAATGTTCAGTAATTGGGAAGTTATTGAATCACTTTTATGTTCAATTGATTACACAAGCAAACTGCGTTACCACTGCTTTACCAAACTTCACAAAGGACTAACAAACGGTACGTTCAGTGTAAATCCTCTAGGGCGTATATCAAGCAAAATATCAAAGTCGTGACATATGTGCCATCAAAAGCTGTTCATGTACAAGCTTGTCCCTAAACTTAAAGTTACTAGATTTAGTTTTTATGTAGTCGTTGTCGCAGCATAATCTCCATTTTTATGTAACCAGAAGGATGCGAGTAAGTTGAACAATATGACTCCGCTTCCGGCTCAACTGTCAAATTATGCATTCTGAATGTGCCTACACTGGTGCATAATAATGTGAGCTCAGAGAGGACTTTGCTTAGGTCGCAATGCATACATGGAGGAAGCAGGAGTCATACGAGTTCTCCATACCCGTGTTTTCATTGGCTTAGACGGGCGTTTACAGGATGCATTCCCTGATGAGCCGGACAGGCAAGGAGAGCCTATTACTACGCCACAGATTATCAGTTTGTTGATACGGCGGAGAATTTAAAATTGCGCCACTCAGAGTCCAGGGTGCGGAGTGATGCATGTCACAGACTGTATTTCACGCTCGAGTTTTGTACCCCAGGCGGAAATAGTAATTACAATAGCACAAACGTCCCCAATGCGTATAAAGACAATAGTTTCGGTATTCCTCCAGAGTACACTTCTTTCCTTCTCATATTTCACTCCTTTACATAGCTCCAATCTTACGCTATGGACACATCGATGGACCCGGAGTTGTGGGTGAGCAGCGAGGAAAGCGAACCTAAGAGTTCTGGCAACTATCCAGTTCAGAACGGTGATCCGAAATATTTCCGTCTCGACTTGGTGCCAAGAGAACTGTTGGCAGGCAAGTTGAGCTTTCGTACTCATAATTCATTATGATTGATGCAGAAAACCCGAATTAACGTCATATTCTAGCAGGGGTTCACAACCGCAGCGTGGTTGGTGGAGAACAACAAGAGACCGTCGCTAGTGAAAGCGATGCTGTCTCAAAATGGAGATCGGCCTTTTATGTTGGCTGTGAGGCAAAGGTCATTGTGCATGGAACCCTGGACAGTAATTCGATGGTTCCCGGATCGCTGTTGATCTACGACTTTCAATTCGTCTGTTCCCGGTCCACGCGGGTCAAGACAGCTTATGTTGAGCTGAGGTTCCAAGACCAAAACGGGCAGACCGCCAGATCGCCTACGGTTCAGAAGATAGCTCCTTACTCCAGGAAAATGATTTTTCCTCAAGAGAATAATGTAGCGACAGCAGAAAAGCCTGACAGCAGTTCGAGCGCCGAAAGGCACACATCACATCCTGCTACCATTACAGGAGCGAATGTCCCCGACGAGTACGGCTATCGCTTCCGGGCCGGCTGGGCATTACAGGAAGATAACTCGAAGAAGGCCAGGACCGCGCTTCTTCTCCGCGCATGCATCCTGCTGAAAGGCTATGAAAACAACGCCGCGTATCAATGCATTCCAACAGTCACTGCGGAGCCTGATTTCAAGACTCGAGTTGGCAACATTACGTCTTCGAGGCCCCCGACTGACCCCATCAAATTCGACACGAGTTCGGAGCCCTATAACAAATTGGAGAATCTAGTAATAGACCCAGGTAACTTGAGAGAAGTTGATCTAGAGTCTTTATGGAGCTGCTCCTTCCACTAGGCAGCCTTAGCAAATGCCGCTCAGCTGTCATATCCGCGGGGGTGTGGGGGTTAGGGCTTCGAGACCAGGCAGGTTGTTTGTTGCGAAGGACTTTGGGGTACTTGAGAGTACAGGAGCACTTTGCTACGTGTATGTCTAATGTCTTTCCGTACCTGTCACATTCCGGCATACCAGGGCCAATCATAGTTACAGATACAAGGTTGACGCGCATTAGGTGAGGTTACATCTGCATAACGCAGCTTGCTCGGCAGTTGTTTTCTCCGTACTCCTATTGTTTATGCAGACGACTCTTTAAAATTTCATACAAATCGATATTCAGCACCAATCGTTCAGACCAGTATCACAGAAGAAGAGTAAAAGGTGATGACTGCTTTTCTTCGTACGGTTTCTGCATTGGGTCGAGTCTGTCCGGCCCAGCTTCGGCTGCTTCTGAAGCGAATACCGCCACATCGCACAGTGGCACAACGCCAAAGCCTTAGACCTACTACGACCACACCCGCGATGCATATAGCTGCAAGACGACATCGTCAAAGATAACATTATGTTCCTGGGGGTTGGCGGCTGGCCACTCGAAAAGGACGTCGAATTCAAGAGATAGCGCGCCCCTAACCACGACAACTGAATCATGTCCACAGCGCGGGTCACCAGGTCCTTGCGTAGGTATGCAGTAAGATTGCTTGTGGAAAAGAACTTGCAGACATTTGCCATCCGCAGCATATAACTGAACTCCAGAGAGATCGAGTCACATGATTATGTGCTGATCGCAAATAGCTGCAAGTCCTCGTAACTTATTCTCCCTTCTCCCTTCTCCTGACAGACAGGTGAAGCAGCTCTCATTGATGAAGATGGCAAAATCTAACAAATCTCGCAGAGCTCTTCTAGGTTACATGATGCAATCAGGCAGCAGCGAATGTCCTGCTACTCATCACGTAAGAGCAACCCTATCCTCCACGTGACATCTCCCTTCTACTTCCTCCCTTTCGCCAAGTTTCCTGAAGTCCTGCTTCCGTAAAGTCCATTGGCGTAACGTAGGCGACTTTGAGTTGAGTCCGAATTTGTCCCTCTTTCAGGATTCCACCGAGCCTACCATCAATGCCAAAGACAAGCGCGCCAGAGTCACCGCATCTTAAGAATGCTGTAATCTTACTCCCGAGCGAGCCTACAATCGCCCATTCGCGGGATTTAAAGCAGGCTCACCGTCAAGGACTGTCCTCTGGGTCGACATTATGACCGATGGGATCCCCAAGCCAAATTTGTGGCGCCTCCTCGCCTACCGACATAAACACTCCTGCCCCTCGTCATTAGGAGAACTCTGAATCTCCGAGTCTCTCAATGACGAGGGGCAGGAGTGCTTAATGTGCTTTAGGAATAACGCTAGACAGCTGCATGTAGCCATCTGCCAGAAACCTGAACTTGATCCTGTTGGTGTTGTTTGTGATGTTTTGTGATGTTTGTGTTGTTTGTGTTGTTGGTGTTGTTGGTGCTGTTGGTGTTGTTGATGTTGTTGATGTTGTTCTTGTTGTTGGTATTCCGTAGTGCAATCTGACATTGAACCATGTCGTCTTTTATACTATCTTCCTAGCAGCTGATCGTTTAGTGTATATCTTTCACAGAAGGAGCCTGTCCTAGTGTTGTTCACCCTATCCAGCAAATGGATGGGCAAAGATGTAAACAGCAAGAAGAAATTGACGTACCGGTGATACAATAATGGGTCGGGAGGTCGCAGGAACAGCAGCTCAAACTCGAGAACCAAGTCGGATCCACGAATTTGGTAATGAGGCGGATTGCTGTTTGCATTGACAGCATCAAACTATAGTGACGCAGTATTGGTTTGTAACCGGTTGCTGCCTCTGATGGCTGTTGTACCTGGCGGAATGGCCAATCTTCGGTGTATTTGTGAACCTCCATTTTCGCGTGTTTTTATTCCATCTACCAAGAGAACGATTTTGACTTGATTATTCGAGGCGCTGAACCACCAGTGCATGTCTTCTCGTAGTTGGGGGAGCGACTGGAATAGCCCGCCTCGATGACCGGTGTTCGAATGATCAAGTTAAAATCGTTTTCTTGGTAGATCTGGACGAATCCTCTTGCAAGGAGGATCAGGTACAGAAGAAAAGCCAGGCTCTTCACCACCACTGCTGGTGTACCCTTTTGCATCGCTGCCGTAGGCCTGGCCCGTCACTGTCTTGGGGGCGCTCATAAGAACGATAGAAGTTGCCCTCTCATGGGGACTGAGGAAATTGTGATATATTATGCTTTCTCATCGGCTTTGGTATGCAGGTGGATTGATTGCATGCTCAGCAGAATGTGACAATAGTAGAAAAGAATTGGGAAGAAATATCCATTAAAAACAACACGGATGGTAGCACAAACACGTGACGTTTATACGTAATACGCAATCATAACATCGCCAACTTGCATCGAACTGAAGACAACAGTCCATTACCATTGGTAGCGGAATCGCACATAATCCTCCATATCGGTGCGGTCCAGAAACTCCTCGTTGTGGACAGCCAGGCTGTCGAGCTCTTCCTGCGACATCTTGGCGACGATGTTGTCGCGGCGCTTGTTCTCCAGGTAGTAGTAGACGCCGAGCAGGAGGGTCAGGGCCTCGGTCAGGGTGACGGAGACCAGCATGGCGCGCATGCCGGTCTTGTAGCCGGGGGCCTCGGAGGAGATGAAGAGCTGGGGCGAGACGATGTTGCCGACGCACCAGACGACGAAGCAGACGCAGGTGGTGGTGACCTTTTTGGTGGTGCCGGCGACGTTGCTGGCGACGAGGCTGAGCAGGATGGCGTAGGAGGCGGGGATGCAGAGCAGCAGCCAGACGCCGGTGGCGCGGCCCCAGGTGCTGGACTGGGGCAGGACCTGCAGCATGACGCAGCCGACGAGGGTGGGCAGGGTGACGACGAACATGATGGCGGTGCGGCTGTTGCGCGGAAAGAGGATGGACAGGCCGCCGGCGACGACCATGGCGACGCACTCGACGCCGCCGACGGGCAGGGTCAGCAGGGTGGTGGTGACGCCGCTGAAGCCCATGTCCTTGATGATGAGGGGCAGGAAGCTGCCGCCAATGTTGAGCATCTGGGAGATGCCGTGGTAGAGGACGAAGATCCAGACCTGGGGGTCGCGCAGGGCCTCGAGGGCCTGGGGCACCTTGAACTGGGTGGCCTTGATGCCGGTGCGGTTGTCGCGCAGGCGCTCAATGGCAATGTAGCGCTCGCGCTCGGAGAGGAAGCTGGCGTTGGCGGGCGAGTCGGGCAGGAAGAAGTAGACGACAAAGGACCAGAAGACGGTGACGGCGCCGCAGATGAGGAAGACGAGCTGCCACTGCTGGACGGCGGTGTGGGTTTTGCCGACGCCGTAGCCGAGCAGGCCGCCGACGATGGCGGCGATGCCGACCATGAAGTACCAGGCGGTGGAGCGGGCGCCCTGCTCGTCCTTGCGGTAGAACATGGAGGTGATATAGACCCAGCAGGGCGGGATGCCGGACTCGAAGAAGCCCATGAAGAAGCGCAGGGTGGCGAGGCCGGCAAAGTTGGTGGCCGTGGCGCAGAGCATGACGAGCACGGCCCAGATGAGCAGGCAGACGGAGGCGAACTTGCCGATGGGCAGCTTCTGCAGCAGGTAGTTGGACGGGAACTGGCCGACGAGGTAGCCAAAGTAGAACATGCTGACGGCCCAGCTGTACTGGGTGCCGTGCAGGCCGAGCTCGGCGCGCAGGTTGTAGAGGGCCGCGTAGGAGATGGTGACCTTGTCGAGGTACTGGAGGCCGAACGTGAAGGACACTGCAGGTCAGCGGCAGCACAGCGGCAGCAGCGGCAGCACAGCGGAATCGAGAAACGCACAGATCGGCATCAGCCAGAGGTCGATCTTCCAGCGCACGCGGCGCGCCTCGGCCTCAGTGAAGGCGATGGGCTCGTGGCCGGCGATGAACTGCAGGCCCAGGTCGGCATGCTGGTCGACCACGGCGCCCTTCTCGGGCTCGGCCGTCGTCGCCGAGACGGACGGCGCCTTTTCCACAGGGTCGGTCATCGTGAGGCTGGCAATGGTTTGTGTGAGGCTGAAAGTCCAAGGGCGCACTGCTCGCCGCCGGCGAACGGTCGCGGCGGCGTATATGTATCACTGGCCGCAGGCCATGTCGCCTATCCCAGCCCAGCGTCGTCGTGCGCCCAGGATCCTTATCTGCTCCACCGCGTCCAGAACGATCGGACGCGCAACGGTCCATGGCGCTTTTCCACTTCGCAACGTTGGCGATGATGCCCCACCAGCGGCGGAGATAAGAGCTTGCCGGTCGGCTTTGCCAGATGCGAAAGCCGCAGGCGAGATGCGAAGGCCCCACTGTTCTCGCCTATCCGTCGGCGTCGCGTCAGCAGCCACTCCTCCCATTGCAAAGCCGACATCCTCGGCTTCCACCCCGAGCGCCCACGAGGCCGCCCTGATCGTCCTGCATCGCATATGCGCCATGGTGCGTGCCACGGTAGCCTGCGCCAAGTGCCGGCGGTCCAAGGTCAAGTGCGTGCATGCGGGCCAGGCGCCCTGCCGCGGCTGCCAGAAAGCCGGGCCCGAAGCCAGCAACGACTGCATTCTCAGCGGGCCGGCCAGGAAGAGGTGCGTTGCCGACGGAGCATGGCTGTGCCTGTATTTCGTGTCCTATCTGACAAGGCTGCAGCCCCGCGCGCCAGCGGAGCGCGACCGCGTCGCCGGGCGTGGCGGTCGAGCCGCCGTCGGCAGCCGGCGTCCTGGACGAGGCTCTCGTGCTGCGGGCCGGCCAGGTCTTTGCCGCCAAGTTCCCGGAGCTGGCGTTCCTGCACCTGCCGAGCTTCCGGCGGCTCGTGCGCGTGCTGTGCGCGCGGCCCGCGGCGCCGGGCGACAAGGCGTACGGCCTCTTGGCGGCGCTGCTGGCCGTGGCGCTGCCGCTGATGAGCGCGGGCCCGGAGCCGCCGCCGCCGCGCGCGCACCTGGCGGCGGCGGCGAAGCAGGCCGTTGCGCCGGACGACTTCCCCGAGATCTACACGGTGCAGACGCTGGTGGTGCTGGCCATCTACGAATGGGGCGAGGGCCAGCCGGCGCGCGCGTGGACGTACAGCGGGCTGGCGACGCGGTCGATGCAGCTGCTCGACTCGATGGGCGCGCCGGAGCGGCTGCCGGAGCTGGCGCAGGAGGTGCACAACCGCACGTTCTGGAGCTGCTTCGTGCTCGACCGCATGGTGTTCTGCGGCCGGCCGCAGCCGACGGCGCTGCCGCTGGCGGCCATCGAGGCGCACTGGCCGTCGCGCGCGTCCGACTTTGCCTTTGGGCGCGCGGGCCCCAAGGCCTATCCCGGCGACGCGCTGGCCGCCGCCGTCGACGACACGGACGCCTACTACGCGCTGCTCGTGCAGGGGCTCGACGTGTGGGCGAGCATCCTCAAGTGGGTGGTGCGCGGCGGCCGGCGCCATCCGCGCGTCGTCGCCGGCCGCGCGGGCCCGTGGAGCGAGGGCGCCAGCTGGCGCACCATGTACGAGAACCTGCAGGCCTGGCGCGGCCGCCAGGGCAGCCGCATCCGCTTCCCGGGCGTCAACGTCGATGCCCACGTGGCGCTGGGCGGCGGCCGCGGCGAGGCGTTTGCGCACATCAACCTGGTCTACTACGTGAGGTGTGATGGATTTCCAGACTCTCCCTGCTTTGATTTCCCGGCCTCAGCTGGCCTAACCTAAGGCTCTCCCTGCTTTGATTCCCTCGCCTCGCTAACCGACAGCCTCCTCTTCCTCGGTCGCGAGTACATCCCGTTTCTGCCGACGCCGCTGTCGCGGCCGTCCGGGCCGGTCGACCCGCCGCTGCTGGAGTGTGCGGCCCCCCCGGGCTGGTGGGAGGACCGGGCCCAGGAGCTGTTTGCGGCGTCGGCCCACATCACGGCCATCTTGCGCGAGCTGGGCGAGCAGGACGCGCCGCTGTGGACGCCGTTTGCCGGCTTCTGCGCCTTTTCCGCCGCGTCCATGAACATCTACGTGGCCTGCTTCCCGCAGATGAACCTCGGCCGCAGCCGCGGCGAGGAGGACGACTTCCGCGACAACCTTGCCTACCTCGACCGCTTCCGCACGCTGTGGCCCATGGGCGCCGGCTGGTGGGCCACCATCCAGCGCACCCAGCACCTGTACCGGCGCGCCAGCGCCGACCGCTCGCGCTTCGCCGGCAAGACGCGCGCCGACTTTGCCGCCCTCGAGTCCTCCATCCACGACTGCACCGGCTCGTCGCCGAGCCAGACACTGCCGGGGAACCAGGACACGGGCAACGAGGACCACCCGGACCTCCGCGAGAGCGACAGCGTCCCGCACACGGAGCCGGCCGCACTGCCGCCGAAACTGGTCGACCACGAGGCCGCCATGAGCCTGCAGGAGCTCTCGCATGCCCACGCGGCCGGCCATCTGCTGCCGCCGCCGGTCATCCCCGGCTGGAACGAGCTGTGGTCGCTGTGGGGCGACCATCAGATGGCGGCCTTTGGCTTCGAGGGAAGCTCGTATGAATACCCGCTCGACTTTGGCGACGCGCTGGCGGAGCACTGACAGCGGAGCAGCTGGACACGGCACGGTATAGAATGGTCCTTGTATTTCTAGTCCTGTTCCGCGCATGTGCACATATGGTGCCCTTGTCATTCATACGTGTATTTAGCTTAGAGTTAGACCCTGCCTTTCCCGTTGCATGCCCCTCCGGAGAACCCGGAGGGGGCTCTGCAACGTTAAAACAAATACAATACAATACAATATGGTGCCCTTGCCATGCATGTTTGATTTGTGCACCTTGCAACGCCTGCCATGCATCCTGTAAGCCTGTAGCCTATGCCGCCAGCTCGGCCTCGACGGCCGCGGCGACCGCGTCGTAGGCCTGCTGCAGCACCGCCACCAGCGTGCGCAGCTCGTCGTCGGACACGGTCAGCGGCGGCGCGAGCAGCACGTGGTCGCCGCGGGTGCCGTCGACGGTGCCGCTGCCCGGGTAGATGGCGACGCCGCGGTCCAGCGCGGCCTGCTGGACGCGCGCGCCGAAGCCGACGCGGCCAAACGGCTGCTTGGTGGCGCGGTCCTGCACGAACTCGACGGCCCAGAAGAGGCCGCGGCCGCGGATGTCGCCGACGAAGCGGCGGCCGGCCAGCGCCTGGCGCAGCGCCGCGCCCAGCGTCTGGCCGGCGGCGGCGCAGCGCTCGACGAGCCGCTCGCGCTGCAGGATGCGCTGCACGGCCAGGCCGGCGGCGGCGGCCACGGGGTGCGCCTGGAAGGTGTGGCCGTGGTTGAAGGCGGCGGTGCCGCGGCGGAGGGCGTCGACGACGCGCGCGCTGAGCAGCATGGCCGAGATGGGCACGTAGCCGCCGCCGAGGCCCTTGCCAATGGTCACAATGTCGGGCACGACGCCCTCCTGCTCAAAGGCGAAGAAGGTGCCCGTCCGGCCGACGCCGCACATGACCTCGTCGAGCTGCAGCAGGATGCCGAACTCGTCGCACAGCGCGCGCACGCCGCGGAAGTAGCCCGCCGGCGCGGCCACGCAGCCCGCCGTGGCGCCCACCACGGGCTCGGCTCTGCGCCGTCAGCAGTGCTCGCCGCTGTTGCGTGCGGAGGACTCACATGAACGAGATGACCTTGTCGGGCCCGACGCGCACAAACTCGGCCCGCAGCTCGGCCAGCAGCCGCGCGACATAGGCCGCCTCGCTCTCGCCTGCGGCCTGGTGCTGGTAGGCGTAGGCCGGGCTGACAAAGGACACGTTGGCGGGCAGGATGCCGGCGTAGGGCGCCTTGCGCGCCATGTTGCTCGACACGGCCATGGTGCCGATGGTGTTGCCGTGGTAGGCCTGCCGGCGGCTGACGTAGTGGCAGCGCTGCGGCTCGCCCGTCTCGACAAAGTACTGCCGCGCCGCCTTGAGCGCCGCCTCGTTGGCCTCGCTGCCGCTGCCGACGAGGAAGGCCCGCGTGAAGCCGTGGGCGCCGCCGCCGACGCCGACGAGGAGCCGCGCCAGGTCCTCGGCCGAGTCCGTCGTGTACGAGAGCGTGTGCACGTAGCTGACGCGCCGCATCTGCGCCATGATCGCCTCCAGCACCTCGTCGTGGCCGTGGCCGACCACCGCCACCGCCGCGCCGCCGCAGGCGTCGAGCACCTGGCGGCCGTCGGTCAGGAAGAGGTGGCTGCCCTTGGCGTGGGACACCGTCAGCGGCTGCTCGAGGAAGGACCGGTGCAGCAGCGCCGGGTCCTCGGCCACCGCCAGCGCCGTGGCGGCGGACGCCGGCAGGGTGCAGGACTGCGCCGTGGTCGTGGTCGTGGTCGTGGCCATGGTGATGAGAGACGCTGGCAGGCGGAGGCAACCAGAGAAGCGCTGCGACTACGTGGCGAGGATATATCTCACCACACAAGATCAGCCAAAGCACGCAGACGGCCAAGTGACCGGCGACCGCGACATCGCTCCATGACCGAGGCGAAACGAAAACCGGGCCCCGACCAGCTCGGCTAGCTCTGTCTCCATCGCTCCCCTCGGGTTCTGCAAGATAGCATTCGGCATGGACTAGCGGCCGTGAGGTGGTAAGCCGAGGGCCAAACCCGAAATGCGAGCCGCCTGATAGCGGACAAGTCACAATCAGAGAGAAGTGAGAATCAGAAAATCAGAGAATCAGAGAATCAGAGAGTCAGAGACACCAGAGGCCAGCCATTTGAAATAGACTCAGCTCCGCACCCACCTGGCGATCCAGTGCACACAGTGACACAGTGACAGCCAGACCGCAACCGCCACAATGCTTCCCGACGAGGCCCCGATCGCGCGCGACGCCCAAGTTGACGTCCCCGGCCTCGGCACCATCACGGGCCTCCGCTTCGCGACAACCTGCCAGTATCTCGGCATCCCGTACGCCGACATCCCCGGCCGCTTCCGGCGCTCCGTGCTGGTCGACAAGTGGGAGGGCGCGCAGTGGGACGGCACGAAACTCGGGTGAGCATCTGCTGCGTCTGATTATGGCAGCATCCGTATCTGACAGCCCAGGCCGTACTGCCCCCAGCCGCCCCGCGACTTCTACCCCATTCCCTCGCCGGCACGGCCGTGGCTCGAGGCGCCGCCCGTGGACGAGTTCAAGTGCCTCAACCTCAACATCAGCGTGCCCAAGCTGCCCGCCGAGGCCGCGCCCGCCGCCGGCCTGCCCGTCATGGTCTTCCTCCACGGCGGCGCCTTTGCCTATGCCTCGGGCGCTGCGCCCATCTACGACGGCCGCGTCCTCGCCGACGCCTCCCGCACCGCGCTGCACCGGCCCACCATCATCGTCACGCTCAACTACCGGCTGGGCGCCTTTGGCTTCCTCGCCGGCACCGACCTGCAGCAGTACGCCGGCGCGCTCGGCGAGGCCGGCACCGGCAACTACGGCGTCTGGGACCAGGTCGTCGCCCTGCGCTGGGTCCAGAAGCACATTGCCGCCTTTGGCGGCAACCCGCGCCAGGTCACCCTCTTTGGCCAGAGCGCCGGCAGCGTCTCCGTGCACTGCCACCTGATGCGCGGCGAGCCGCTCTTCTCGGCCGCCATCCTGCAGTCCGGCCTCGTCCGGCTGTGCGGCGTCCTGTCCGTCGCCGAGCACCAGGTCGTCTGGGAGAAGATGCTGCGCGAGCTCGGCATCCCGCTCGACCAGGCGCCCGCGGACCGCGTCCGCAGCCTCGTCGCCGTGTCACCCGAGGCCCTCACGCGGGCCCTCGTGCCCGTGTTCGCCGTGCCCGTCGTCACCATGGCGCTCTGCGACGACGGCGTCCTCGTGCCCCAGGGCCTGCCCCGCGCCGCCGACTACTACGACTCCTTCCAGGCGCCGCCGTGGTGCCCGCGCATCATGCTGGGCGACTGCCGCAGCGAGACCATTATCTGGAACAAGTCCTGGGCCAACCTGTCCGCCAAGGGCGTGCTCGATCCCGGCGCCGACCTCGCCGCGCCCGTCGCGCCGCGCGTGCTCCAGCGCATGGCCGACGTCCTCGGCGAGGCCAAGGCCGCCACCATTGCCGCCCAGTACGGCCTCCGCGCCGACCTGGCGCCCCCGGACCTCTTTGACCGGCTCGAGCGCATGACCACCCACGGCATGTACTCGCTGCCCATCTACTTTGGCACCCAGTCCGTCGCCCGGTCCAGCCCGACCGTCTATGCCTGGCACTTTGACGTGCCCTCGCCCTTTGACAACGCCTGGAACGGCCGCGCCCACCACTCGTTTGACAACGTGCTGCTCTGGGGCATCCTGCGCGACCATCTGCCGGCGTCGCACCAGCAGGCCGGCGCCCTGATGGCCGAGGCCTGGATCAAGTTTGCCAACGGCGAGCAGCCGTGGGAGCCGTTTGCCGACAAGGAGCGCTGGATGGTCTTCAGCACGGCCGGCGCCAAGCTGGCCTCGCGCGAGGAGGACAGCAGCTGGGAATACCCCCTCTGGGAGGAGCTGCATCGCCAGGGGCGTGTTGCCGACGTCGCCAACCTGAGCGACGAGCTGTGCCTGCAAATGGAGAGGCTGGTCACGCCATGAGGCGTGCTGGTGAGAAGTCAGTCACATATCAAAATAAATCCAGTCAGATAAGACCCCAGGCTAAACTGTCCGTCTGCGTAGTCTTGTCAGATTGTGAGAACAAAAGCGCAACTGTGCTAAAAAGAGTCGCAGCTTATTCAAGAACTGTAGTTTTGCGTAGTCGGTTCAAGAGTTCCAGTATCTTGTACGCAACAAGATTCACTGTTTCAGACCAATGTTGTCCCCCACTCGGCATAATGACTCTTCGCCGTGAGTCTAGTTCACAGAATACTACCTTTAGATCCTCCTCTTCAAATACGTATAAAACGCCCTTTGCTGTTTTCATGTTACTTCCGTTGGATGCTTGGACATGATCCCCTTAGCCACCTTACGGCAAAACACCACATACAACCGTCAAACGTTCCAACTTTGCTCTCTTCTCGAAGATCGAGCCAATCGACTGCCATCGCCACACCCTCCAACATGTCATCTCCGGGGGAGATGTATGGCCTCGAACGAGAGCGAGTCCACCCGCAGACACCTAGGCCAGAGGAGCAGACAATGCTGCTGTCCATGCTGGACGCAATGACGGCCAATTTTGTCTTGACCAACGCCATCTGGCTGTTCGAGAGGCCAAAGAGAATGGACGTGACTGACGTCCCGGGCCATCTCCGCCGGACCCTGAGCACTACGCTAGACTCGTACCCCCAGTGGTGCGGTCTCCTGCAGTCCATTGACGCCATTGATAAGGACCAGATTCCCGAGTGCGCAAAGGGGCTCCCAGCCCATGGCCGCCGATTCGGAAGGGTGTATACCCGGTTCGGAGGCTCTGCAGAGGTCGGCGTGGACTTTGCTATTGCCGCCAGTTCCCGCACCCTAGACTCACTTTATCCGAGGGAAAGGACAAGGACCCAGCCGCTCTGGAAGGGCAAAGACCATGGGATGACACGCTTCGTCAACACATGTGACATTGCACATGCTCTGCAGCCCAACGACCCCAATGTCCAGACGGGCGTCAGGAAGCCCGTCATGGGCATACAGTGCACAATGCTTGCGTGTGGCGCATTCGTTCTGGCCGCAAAGATTGCCCATCCGCTGGCCGACATGTCCGGTCTGGTCTACTTTATCAGCGACTGGGCAAGAGTGAGCCAAGCTGCCGTGGCTGGCTCTACACCACCCGTTCTCCGCCCGGTATTTGAGCCGGCCCGGCTAGATGAGGTAGCTGATGGCGACATCAATAGCCATCAGCCGGATCCTGCTATCGTTGAGAAGACCAGGGCCTTGCCACTGCACAGGTTCGACTGGTGGGCGCCACCTGGCAAGCCGCCCGCTCCTTTTCTGGCCGAAGCGGACTCGTTGACCCCGGCGGGCCTGCCTATTCCATGGGAGGAATGGGATACCAAAGCTCCCGTCTCGAGCTGTACCGTCCACCTCACCAAAGAGCAAGTGGAGTTCTTGTGGAAGGATGCCACCACGGGAGCTGACAAGGGAAACCTCGTGATCAGCAAGCATGACGCTGTTTTAGCGCATGTGTGCTCGTGCATTATGCGTGCTCGTCAGCTTGAAGACGGCGAGGGCCCCGTTCATTGCGACCTGGTCCTCGGTCTTCGCTCTGCCTTGAAGCTGGAGGAGTCATTTATGGGGTCTCCCATCATTATGATCAACGTTGAAATGCCCGGCACAGAGGCCTGTTTGACAGAAGGGAAGCCTGCGGGACTGCTGGCACCTATTGCCACAAAGGTTAGGGAGACTATTGTCACAACAAGCACCCGGGACAACTTGTCGGCACATCTTCATACCGTGGCCTTTGAAGGGTCTCCTCAGAGAATATGGCAGGCTTTCCTCGGTCGGCGACATATCCTGGTCACCACATGGGCTCGCGCTGGTCTTTACAGTGTTGACTTTGGTTTGGGATCCGACATCCGATACGCGGACGGTTTTATGCCGAACCTAGATGGAGTTGTCGTCATCAAAGAGGCACCACCCTCGTCTGGAGGATTCATGCCGGCTTCCAGACCGGCTTGGACTTCTGACGGTGTTGATATCGATGTGAACATCAAGACAGAGGACATGGAGAGACTGTTGAAGGACCCGCTGTTACTTCCAAGTTGTTCATAGTCAGATGTGGTCCATTTCTGCTTCTAAAGCTAGAACTTGAACACATTCTCAACCTTCTTTTTCTCTTGACTTCATCGTCTTTTGGAAAGGCTCATTGTCGATATTTTGCATGTGGTTATCACCACCAGCCCCATTGTCAGAATGCATGCATTACAGCGACCACTACTCGGGCTCTACTCTTCCGGTTTTCAGCTCCCTTACATTGGTGGATTAGAGACCACCCAGAGACGATACGTGGATCCAAAGGCAAACCGCGGATGGATCTGGCTAACTACTTCATAGCCAGCCATGGATCGCGCATCAGCTCGCGTGCCGTTGGACGAGCGTCGGGATCCCACGTCAAGGCGCGCCGAATAAACCGTAGAAACGAAGTCTTCTTCTCATGGAGCTTGGTCTCCCTTGCTTCCAGCGTCCTCTCCATAGGGATCGGCACAAACTCGCCCCAGTTCCCTGCACATGAACAAGGTCAGCGCCAGTCGCATGTTGTGCCAAAAGCCTAACAGCCTCAAGAAAGCCTCAATCCCACGCTACCTACCGTGTTCGTCCCAGTACTTTAATGCACGCACGATGCCGGTCCAACAGCCGCTGTGGTGGCGGGCCGAGTGCAGCGATAAGCTCGGCCAGGTATGCGCCGTCTGAGAAACTGCCGTCTTCTCGGCGGGCGCTGAAGAGCGTCCGTCCTTCGAGAAGGTCCCATGCCGTGAGGCCCACACTCCAGATGTCAACCGCATAGCTCCACTGGATATGCAGGTCTGTGCCGCTGTGCAAAAAACCCCGATGCACACAAGAAAGCTAACACACTGTCCCAGCGTACCGACATGGAATCTTACGAAATCCAGTAAGATGCTCGCTTCCTCTGTGCTCTTTGCTCGACTTTTGAGCCTCTACTCCCCTGTGACCGTTAGAAAAAAGCATAAATCTGCTGGTATATAAGCAGATTATGCTTTTTTCCAACGGTCACAGGGGAGTAAAGGCTCACAAGTCGAGCAACGATCCAAATGAAACCAGGACGTCATCGCGTTGGCCTTCTTCAACAACAAGGGAGCTAGAGTTGGTAGTGCCCATGCCCTAGAGGACGGAACATGCAAATTTACGGCCAGTCATGCGGGCAGTTGATGTGTGGTTGGATGGAGACTCAAGGTTACAAACGCACTTTTCGGGAAGATGTCTGCTATTTGGTCAGGCTAGGGGAGGTCTATGTTTTCGAAATGGCTGGAGCAAGTGCAAGGTAGAACAATACTAAGCAGCAGTGAAATGGAGATGACACGTCCGGCGCCGGACGCGTCGATGGCGACATCGGCGCCGTCGCCGAGGCCGCTTCGAGACGAAATGGTAATAGTGTACATAAAGCGTATCTAGCACGCAGTCTTCCAACAATCAGCGTCCTTGACATGCAGCTCAACAGCGTCGGTGGTTTAGTGGTAAAATCTGTCGTTGCCATCGACAGGCCCCGGGTTCGATTCCCGGCCGACGCAGTCTTTTTTATCCTTAGTAGTTTTCCTTCAAACAGTTTTTATCATGGTTGCCAGAATTACGGAGTAATACAGTTTCTAATGGCGATGCAAACTTTTTTGTTGTCGATGTATTTCGTACTACATATGGATGGTTAGATTGTCGTAGCTTGATTGGCCGAGCATAAAGTATTTTGTGGACTAAAGGCAGCAAAGCCGACGGTCTATGACGTACTAGTCGATTTTGTGGGCTTGTATTAATACAGCAAAAATTTGCATTTTCATTAACAACTCTCCTTCCTATTAGCAAGTCTTACCAGAGAGGAAAAATTAAAGTTATTATTGTTGTTCAATGCGTCGGCCGGGAATCGAACCCGGGGCCTGTCGATGGCAACGACAGATTTTACCACTAAACCACCGACGCTGCTTCTTGCTTCATGGCTAACTGCGGACGATTGCTGACCTTCTTGCTAGAGAGTGATGTTGATTCAATGTGATTTCTGCCCAGTGCTCTGAATAACATAGTAATAATAGGCCGAGCTGGGCGTATTTTGGATATTAAGAAAGCCTCGTGCAATTTCTGCCCCGTCTTACCGCCTAAACCTAAACCTTATCGCGAGACATGAAAGGCAAGTCAAACTTCACAACCCATTGACAGAACACCACAGCCGCGCAGCAAGGCGCCCTATATATAAGGATGGCGATGGCTGCACCTGCCCCGCACCACCAACACCAGACGTCTCTTGAGTACATAAGTGACCCCGTACAACCGGTCCCTCTCAGTGCCGCTCAGCGCGCAAATGCGAGGCGCATCTTGTACCAACTTGTCGAGGCTTTAGAAGCGGCCGATCATGTTCGAGGCACGCTTACCTTTATCTACCCGCGGCTAGTGCGCTACACGTACGAGTATTCGCTGTCGGACGACTCGCGGGATATCTTCTTGCGCGCCTTTTTTGATGCGATGGAGCTTGGCCTTGATAACGACGCCGTGCTAGACATGCAGTCCTTGAAGCCACGGTTTACCGCGTTTGCTGCATACCTGTTGGACAACTTTTTTTTACCTTGTACGGTGTCTCCCCCTTTTTTTAATGACGGTACTAATAAACCCGTAGTAAAAGCATCGACGCGCCGCACGCCCCAACCGTCACCGGCCTACCATTCCGCCGTCCTTCGCGCACAGGCAAACGATACTCTAGCTTTCATTGGCACACCAGAGCGCCTGTCATCGCTCCGGGGCGCGTGCCTTGTCCGGGACCGCCACCGTTGTATAGTCACGCGGACATATAGTATGGAGGAATATAATCAACGCTTTGAGCAGGATGGCGACAACGCACGCGATGACGACGGCGTTTTGTTCAAGGACGACGTGCGGTTAGGAGGTCTAGAAGTGGCCCATATCCTACCACACTCGTTGTTAAAACGTAGTGAAAGCTTAGAACTAGTATGTATACAATTTACTTTTATTCCTTTATTAATTGAACTTATCTTAAGCTCGTTTTTATTTTATTCTAAATTTATTAAATTCGTTTTTAACTAACATCCGTTTAGGATACATCCCGCCAAGCTGCCCTGGCCATTCTTAACATGTTTGACCTCGGCGTCGCGGACACAATTGACGTAGACATTGACCGACCGCGCAATGCCCTCACCCTAACTCCAGACCTCCACCACAGCTTTGGCAGCTTCAAGGTATACTTTGAACCCGTGCAGGGCGCCTACAATACCTACTGGATCCGGTCTTTTCTTCCGCCGCGTACGAGCCATTCCCTTGGTCTTCCGGTGCAACGCACCCTTTTCGTGACCGACACGCGGACCATTGACCCCCCATCACCGCGGCTTCTGGCTGTCTACCGCGCCATCGCGCACATTCTGCACTTCTCCGCCGCGGGCGAATACATTGATACCATCCTGCGCGATCTCGAGTACAGCATTGTACGGGCCGACGGGTCCTCGGAGCTCGGCCGGATGTTCTCCCTTGTCTTGGACTGCGCAGTCAGTACCGCGTCTGGTTGAAGGACGTTTGCAGAGTATATGTCGCTAGATGCCAAGGTAATCTGGGCGTGTAATAAGTATAAAGAGGAAGCAGTCAATTCTCACCAGCTACAATTTCTTGCCCAGATATATGTGGACAAACATCGCTGCGGGACAAGAACCACAGGCAATCAAGAGGAGGCGGAAGAAGAAGATGAGGATATGGAGGGGGCGGAGGAAGACGAGAATCCACCGCCTGATGGCCGTACAGTGCACGGTTCAGAACCGCACCTTCTAATAGCTGCGTCATCATGCCGTGCAACTTAAAATAGATTGGTTATGTATGATTCTTTTGGTGCATTCTCCGGACGATTGTTCAACATTTTTAGCCAATTCTTTAGAACAGGAACGGCCTATCTAGCTGGTCATGTGGGGAAGAAACAACGGGAGCCGGCACCAGTGCTTAGCGTGCCGATGCTACTGTTGGCCGTCGGCCAGTCAGAGGACGCATTTTACAGCGAAATATGCTGCTTAGATCCCTAGGTCTTATCATGGCTACCTGGAAGCTTGATCATACCGCCGCAGTAGTGTACTGGAGCGGGGGAAAGGTGGAAAAACATGGCACAGATAAAAAGCCCTTCCTGGCCAAAAGAAACCTACAACTCCGCCTTGACCGTCTCTGCCGGCAGCTCACGGAGCGCATAAAGGACCTGCGGCTGGCCAGCCGCGTCACAGCTTGAGAAACGCCACCAGTTCCAGTACCAGGAACCGGCAATGTTGACGAGGCCCCAGCGAATGGGGGCGGGCATGGGCGGCCAGTTGGCCCAGGTGCCCTCCTCGAAGCCGACCGAGCGATCTAGATTCAGCAGGAAAAAGGGCACAACATCCAGGGTTCCGGCTTTGGAAACGGTCTTTTTGCCCCACGACTTGAAGATGGCCGAAGCAGCTGCTTCAGCTTCCGAGCCCGGGGCGGGTGCGTTGGGGTGGTCTGCCAAGGCTGCAATCGTGCCGATCTCCGCGTGGAAATGGTCGGCAAACGGCTTGGCGAAGTCGTCCATGAGTCCGATGAGAATCTCGCCCGAAAACGCTTCGGGTGACCGCAGGCCGGTGAGGTAGTCGTGGAAAGCAGCAAGCCCGGGCAGGAAGGCCTCTGCGCTACATTAGCGGCCACAATCACAAAACGAAGAGAGTGCCGGCAAGTCTCCTACGTACCGTGCTCCACATGCGTATGGGCCCAGACGGTCTTGTCGTCGAGTATCTCTTCGACCTTGACAAAGAGAACAGCCTCCTCATCGTCGTGGTGGGACTTGACAAACTTGAACCAGGTAAGGCTGTACCCGATGAAGTCGGCCTTGTCTTCGTCTTTGATATGGAGGGCCTGGCGGTAGATGCTGTTGTACCCGCGCAGGATGGAGTTGTGAAGCAGGCACATGTGGGTGGCGCCCGTGGTGAAGATATCGGCCTGGCGTGTCAGTCGCTAGAACGCCTGTACGCATCGCAAGACACTCACCTTTTTCGTGAGATATTGCGGTGTCTGGATGAGTTCCATGGGGCCGTCGGCCCACGGAATGGCCGAACTTGTCTGGGTACCGGCAGCCATGGCAAAGAAGATGGCGAGGAGGGCAAAGAAGGACGAGAAGATGGGGGACATTTCGAGCGTGGGAAGAGCGCGGAAGCCTGAGGCGGGCGGCTGGCCCTGATAACTGCCCGTGCTGGTACTCGTAGCTGCGGACGAGAGCTGGTGTCCGAATGTGGTACGATACCACTTCGTACGAGTGGCTCAATGACGCGATCTTACTAAAGCGGAACAGCTGATTGGTTTCACGTGTGCTGTGCGTCGCCTCATGCAAGCTGCATGGGAAGCGACTTCCTTGTTTCAACTGTCCTCTCACGTGCCGGTTTGAGTCTGTTTCAATTGTCTCTCACGTGCCGGTTCGAGCTGTTCCGTCTTGTTTGTGGCTGCTGTGGCTGGAAGATCACGGTTCTACGGAGGAATGCTCGCGTTCTCTCTTCTTCTTTTCCTGTGCGCAGGCTGACCAAACCGGCGCCCATCACATCCATGCGCTCCGCTCGTCGCGGGTCATACCCGTCACCGTGCGGCCCATCTGGCCTGTCAGCACCCGCGACTTGTTGCGCTTGAGGAAGACGCCGTCGCCCTTGGCGCCGAGCACGCCGCCGTTGTCGCGGTCCCACGCCCGCTTGCCGCGGAGGAAGACGAGGCGCGGCCAGTTGCGCACCTGCATGCCCTCAAAGGGCGTGTAGTCGATGCGGTGGTGCAGCATGTCGTTGGTGATGGTGATGGGCTCGCGGGCCGTGCCGGCCGTGCCAGGCACCGCCTCGGGGTACCAGACGACCATGTCGGCGTCGAGGCCGGGCAGCAGGCTGCCCTTGCGGTCGGCGAGGCCGTAGAGCTGCGCCGGGTTGGTCGACGTGAGCGCGACGAAGCGCGGCAACGAGATGTGCACGCGCGCGTCGCCCGGCGGCGGGCCATGCTCGGGGTCAAAGGTGCGCGCAAACAGCAGCGGCAGCCGCGTCTCGATGCCGGGCACGCCGTTGGGCACCTGGCGGAAGTCGACGTGCGCCGTGCCCGTGGCCGGGTCGAGCCGGACGCCGCGCTTCTTGCCGTCGGCGTGGTCAAAGAGGCTCGGCGCGTGGTCCGACGAGACGACCGTGTACGTGCCGCTGGCCAGCGCCGTCCACAGCTGCTCCAGGTCCGCCGCGCTGTGCCGCAGCGGCGGCGCGCAAATGTGCCGCGCGCCGTCGAAGCCGTGGCTGTGCGGCGCCGAGCGCAGCCGGTCGCTCGTCAGGTACAGGTAGTGCGGACACGTCTCCGCGTGGATCGGCAGCAGCCGGCTCTGCGCGTCGCGCACGTGCTGCAGCGCCTGCGGCGCCGACATGTGCACGAGCAGGATCGGCGCGTCCGTCACCTCGGCCAGGCTGATGGCCCGGTACGTCGCTTCGGTCTCGGCGATCTGCGGCCGCGCCACGGCGTGGAAGTAGGTCTGCGTGTGGCCCTTCCTCGCCAGACGGCTGCGGCGACACCCACGTCAGCAACGCCCCGACCGTTCCGTTCTGGGGCGGCACTCACGCTGTGATCTGCTCGATCATGTCGTTGTTCTCGGCGTGGATCATCGTCGTGATGCCGAGCGACCGCGCCGTCATCATGATGTTGAACAGCGAGCCGTCGTCCAGCTTGAGTGGCTGGTAGGTCATGTAGATCTTGAGGCTCGTGATGCCGTGGTCCGGTAGCGCCGGCAGCTCCTTTTCGAGAACCGCGTCGTTGGCGTTGGTCAGGATCAGGTGGAAGCCGTAGTCGCAATAGGCGTTTCCCGTGGCTTTCGCGTGGTACGCCTCCACGGCCGGCCAGATGCTCTCCTCGCCGCGCTTCTGCGACGCGAATGCCAGCACCGTCGTGTTGCCGCCCGCCAATGCCGAGCGCGATCCGGTCTCCCAGGTGTCGCCGGTCGGCGAGTTGTCCTGCTGAATATGCGCGTGCGAGTCGACACCGCTACCCAGACTCGTCAGCACGTCTGGATCGAGGCAGCTACCGAGAAACGCACCCCGGTGTGACATAGGCGCCCTCGGCATCGACAACTTCCGTCTCGCTGCCGGCCTCGAGGCTGTAGCCGAGCATGGCGATTTTCCCGTCTTTTACGCCAATCTCCAGGCCCAGAGGCAGAACCTCGGCCGCCGTGACCTATAGACACACGAGACTTAGAATCCAGAAAGAGAAGGCAAAGCTCATGTCGCTGCAGAGGCTGTCGCTGCAGCAAAGGCTTGTCTCTTACAATGCGGCCATTTCGAATGATGAGGTCCAACATGCCGACATGTACACCGTAATTTTGGTGAAGCACGGTGTCACTCGAGGGGAAGTGGCCAGGAGCTGTCAGGCCGTAATATGTCCAGGCTGAGGCGTGGACACCGTCAGGAACAGCCAGAGCCGACTTCGTAGCTGTCGGGCACGCCCGGTGGCTGCCACCGTTCGTTGGCCGAGATAAAGGGAGCTAGCCGATGTCGAAGCCGATAAGCGACGCCGACTGTTTGATACTCCGTGCTTTGCAGTGATTCGTTCGCCGTCGCCTGACATTATCAGTCTCCACTACGCAGCAGTGGCCGGTGCCCAGCTCCTCGCACGCGGCGACGACCGAGCACGTTGGCGAGAACGATGAGGAGGTTGGCATCTTCAAGAGTGGCGGCAGTTGCCTCGGCCATGAAGCGCAAACTGCTCGGCAAAGTCCTTCCGAGCATGGTTGCTGGCACCGGCTCCTTCATGGGGCTGTCTTCCATCCCAATAGCCTTCTTTGTGAATGCGTATACATGTACGGCAATGCTGGTTTGCATTGCTCTATGAGTCCCCGTATAGCACTACGCTTTGCTAGCACGACCAAAGTGCATACAGGAGTCCGTCCCCGATCCGCACCATGGCCAGTCCTTTTTTCCTCGTCTTACTCCAACTTCTCGTTGGGCCCGGCAATGAGAATCTTGATCACCTCGCCGCCCTTGACCTTGTGGAAGGCCTCCTCGGCCTTGTCGAACGGCACCGTGGTTGTGATGAGCTTCTTGACGTCGATCTTGCCGGCGGCGACGAGCTCGATGGCGAGGCGGTAGTCGCCCGAGCCGTAGCGGAAGCTGCCGCGCGCGGTGATCTCCTTGAGGCAGAAGGCCATGATGGGGAAGGTGATGTCGGAGCGGCCCATGCCGCCCTGCACGTAGGTGCCGCCGGTGCGGGTGACGTGGAGGCAGGCCTGGATGCTGGGCTCGGCGCCGGACGCGTCGATGGCGACGTCGGCGCCGTCGCCGAGGCCGGCCGCCTCGATGATGTTCCGGGCGTTCTCCTCGGCAGAGACGCGCTGGCTGAGGTAGGTGTGGGTGGCGGCGAAGTCGGCGGCAAAGGCGAGCTTGGACGGCACGATGTCGACGGCGACGACCTTGGTGGCGCCGTACGCGCGCGCGACGGCGCCGCACAGCAGGCCGACGGGGCCGGCGCCCATGACGACGACGGACTGGCCCGGCTGCACGCGCGCCTGGCGGCCGACAATGTGCACGGCCACGGCCAGCGGCTCGATGAGCGCGCCCTCCTGCAGCGACACGTTGTCGGGCAGGCGGTAGCAAAAGTCGAACGGCGCGGCCCAGAAACCGGTCAGCGTGCCGTCGATGGGCGGCGTGGCGGCGAACTGCATCTTGGGGCACAGGTTGTAGTGGCCGCTGAGGCACTGGGTGCAGCGCCGGCACGGGTAGCCGGGCTCGAGCGCGACGCGGTCGCCCGTCTGGAGCGCGGTGACCTCGCTGCCGACTGCCACGACGGTGCCCGCGGACTCGTGGCCCAGCACCATCGGGTCCTTGACGACGTAGTGGCCGATGGCGCCGTGCTCGAGGTAGTGCACGTCGGAACCGCAGATGCCCGTGTAGTTGACGGCCACGAGCACGTCCGTCGGCGATCGCAGCGACGGCACCGGCCGTTCCTCGTAGGTCACTTCATGCTGGCGCTTCAGGATGAAGGAGAGGTTCTGTCGGGTCAGCAGGGACGCGGAGCAGCGGCGCGGGGCACGCATAACGCACGGATTTGCCTGCGGCGGGGGATGCCATTGCGAGTGCCGGCTGGAGGTTAAGGTGCTGTCGATGGAGCTCTCGGTGTTCGAGGGAGTTCTCACGCTTTCTCGATGAAGCAATTCCAGTTGGCAAGCCGTCACGATCTGGGCTGTCCGGCGCAACCGATGCAGCACAACAGGCAGACGCAGTGCAAGATTCCAGCCAGACAAGTACTCGCGAGCTCTGCGATTTACCCGGCGGCACGTGTCAAGCCCGTTCCAGACTCCACGATACTTAGGGCGCCGATGTCGTCTTGGCGTCTGCCCCAACTTTGCGGCTTCTCGGCCCCGCTTCGCTCCGCTACCAATCCGAAGGTCGGCCTGCCCGTAATCTGTCGAGTCGGACGCACGCGGGGGTGCTCTGCTAGCGAATACACACCACTTGCTGTCCCAATGCGGTCTGGACGTGCCGCTGTACTCGTAGTCCTGGCCGCACAGTAGCCGAAGCCACAGCTCTTCTTCGTACTCCGGCGCACCATTTCGCCCTGTTCACAGCTAACAGCCAACTCCTTGGTCGAATTTATCCAAATTAGCCGGACCAATCGCCGTTCACATGTGGGAATGTACAAGCAACACAATTGCCAACCAAAATATCCGTCAAAAAGCTTGTACTCCAACTCGTACATCGAGTAATCGCCTCGAAAGACGAGCGCATCACGATGCCAGCCCGAGATACCTCGTGCGGAACTGCGTCGCCGGCGTGGCCCCTCGGACGCCGACAAGAACCGTCTCGCCCGGAACAAGGTCCACGAGGTTGTCGGCGAAGATCACACGATCCGCGTCCGCGTCGTCCACTTCCACCGCCACGCCCTTGACCGGCACCTCCGCACACAGCGCCACGGAGCTCCCCGATTCGGTAAGCCTAGCCTGCAGCTGCTTGGGCTGCGCCAGGTGCAAGTACTTGAGCGGTTCGGGCCAGTTGACATAGCGGGCCACCTGCTTCTGCTCTTGCACCAGATACGCCGCCACCACCGTCCGTGCCGCGTCGCCGGCCTTCTTCGCCGGCACGTCCAGCTCAGCGATCTCAGTGGACCGATTCGCAGCCAGCTCCAGCCCGGTCGCCGCGACGCCCTCGTACGTTTGATCGCCCGTCTCCACGTCCCACGCCCGAACGACCAGGTCCACGACCATGCTGTCGAGCGTCAGGTTGGAGCCCCATATCTCAATCTTTGTCGTCCGACCTGTCTCGACCCGCGAATACCGGTCGCGCGTGTGCACTTGCTCCCGCCGCGCTATGCCTACGCTGATCGGCTCCATTTCGCGCTTGACCGTAAAGTATGCGTGCTTGGGCCGCAGGTAGTAGTCGCAGATGCTCCAGCTCGTCACCGGCCAGCAGTCGTTCATCTGCCACACAAGTGCACCGCCGCAGTACTCGCGGCCAGGGCCCTTCCACTGCCGCTTCCACAACCGGTATGCCGACGCGAGGCATTCTGCCTGCATCAGCTGCGTGCAGTACACAAACTGCTCCAGCGGATCCGGTGCGTAGCGCATGTTCTCGACCAGATATAGTGCAATCCGTCTCTCGTGTCCGTCAGCTTTGTTGTGGAAGTCAATGGTCGAGCTCTGGGGGTACCGGTCCGGATCATCGCGGCCTCGGGGCAGGAATGCATCGATCGTGCGCACGCTGGGGAAGGCCTCCATGCCAAACTCGGACACAAACCGCCCAACAAGCTTGTCAAAGTTTTGGTACTTTTCTTGCGTGCCGTGCCACACATTCCACTGGTGAATGTCCCCGACTGTCGGGTCGTGCGTGTCCACGCCGCCGCCCCACGGACTTCCAAAGTGATAGAACGTGTCGGGGATCAGCTCAGCACAGACATCGGCAAGGATCTTCTCGTAGATGTACCGCGCCGGAAAGTCGGTTTGCAGCCAGCTCTCGGCGTCCTTGTTGGCGTAATCGTACGTCAGATTTTCGCTCTCCTGGTACTGGTAGTCTTCGTTGTTGCCCGCCCAGATCACGATGCTGGGGTGGTGGCGCAAGCGGCGCACATTGGCTTCGGCCTCCCGGCGAATTGACTCGCGAAACGCGGGCCAGGCCGGATAGTTGCCGCAGCCGAACATGAAGTCCTGCCAGACAAGGATACCGAGCTCGTCGCAAGCATCGTAGAAAGCCTGCTCTTCATAGATGCCGCCGCCCCATACCCGGATCATGAACTGGTTGCCGTCAGCCACCAGCTTCACCCAGTCATAGTAGCGCCGTGCAGAAATCCGCGGGATAAAGTTGTCGGCCGGAATCCAGTCGCTGCCTCCGCAGAATATGGAAATGTTGTTCACCCGAAAGAAGAAGCTTGTGCCAGGCTGCCCGTCAAGCGGCCGCTGCACGAGTTCGGCACGACGCAGCCCAATCTTCTTGGTAGTAACATCGAGTTCCACTTCGTTCGCTATCAGCGTTGACTTGACCGTATACAACGGCTGCTTGCCGTATCTCACCGGATACCACAATGCAGGTTTGTTTATATGGAAAGTGGCCGATGCAGTGCTCGAAGCCGTGTCAACCGGGACGACTTCGGAAGCTACAGATACGTCGCCCAAAGAGACATCGAACCGCACAGCGCTCGCCACCTGTCCAGGTGTACCAGCAGCGGCCTCGATATCTGCGCTGGCGAATACCGTGGCGGCCTTGAGCGATTTGTCGACATCGATGCGAAAGGAGAGATCCGCAATGCGAGCGTCGTAAATCTCAACGGAGATGGGGCGCCATGGGCCGCATGTCAGCAGAGCAGGGCCCCAATCCCAGCCCTATCTGTGTCAGCAGAACGGCCTCCGGCCAACAGGAAAGTACAACATCAGCGTCAGAGTCTTACCCAGTGGTACTGGGCCTTCCGGACAGCCAGACGAGAATCGTCGCCGTTCCAGCAACCCCATTTGTGGTCTGGGTACTCTTCGACGCGCTTCCATCCACGCAGATATGCGTTGTCGAACGTGATTACCAGCTCATTTGTCTCGCCAGCAGTGAGAATGTGGACAGAGACATCGACACGGTGCGGTAAGAACATGTTGTCGCTCTCCAAGATGGTAGTGCCGTTCAGGACAACAGTCGCAAAGGTGTCAAGGCCATCAAAGGCGAGCACGATGTTCGATGTTTCCGTTCCAGCCGGCGTTGGTGTCGCAAAAGTGGTCTTGTAGACCCACTGACGCTCGCCAACCCACTGGACGTCAGTCTCGTTCTTCCCGATGAACGGGTCGGGGATCTTGTCATGGGCAAGGAGGTCGAGATGGACATTGGTCGGGAACTGGGCAACCGGCAGCCAGTGGCTGTCATCTTCGTCGGCAGCCTTGAACTGCCAGCCCTGGTCGACTGGAGTAACACGCCGAAGTGCCATTGCGTGCAGCGAGCGAGGGAGTATTCGATTCTTGAAGGTGAATTCCGTCCTGATATGTTAGCGGAAGCTCAGTGTGGAAGCTGTGCTTTGCGTAGCAATTACGAGCAGAGGGACAGGTGGAATTGGTAAGCAGGCAACAACTGACAAGAAGAATTGCCGCCAGCTCGACTAGGCGGTGCCTTCCTATACAGATATCGTATGGGACGGTCGCTCGTGTGCTTCCTTCTTCATTCGACAAGACCGATGGAGAAACGAGCAGTTGCGCCAGTCGAACGGTGGCGGCACCTGTCCGGCTGCGCCTTCCCCAACTATTTCGGTATGGCCAAATGTGCAAAACAGACAACGAAGCTGCTTCGGCGATCTTGGGAAGCAGCGAACAGGGCAGAAGTACAGCGCCGTAGAGCAGAGCAACGGCCATGATCTGAAGCCACTGGCCGATTGACGTTCCGAGCTCGGCTCTGCACCCAAATTAGGCTGGGCGTTTGGCCTGCCGTAGTGGGGTCGGCCTCTAGCCGCTACGCTGTGGTGTGTCTGAAAGCACTGCCGTAGCGCTAGAATCTCTATTGACTCTACGACTCGTCATGCCCATTGTCGCCACGTATTGTCGCCAGATTCGTTAGTCAGATACTGATGCATTATGCTCGCTCTCCTCTGCCATCCCCGTAGCTAGGCAAGCCAAGAGAAGTAGTATAATGCAGTCAATACGTTCTCATACAATACTACTCAAAAACAACCCAACCACGGAATCCAAGCACCAAGCACCTCACATAGTCCAGCAAGTCCGGCGCCGGCCAAAGACGCGCCCGACACCACCCACACGTCCGGAGACGCCCTCAGACGATCAGGCCCACCGTCTCGGCGTCCTCGTGGTCGTCGCCGGTGCTGCTGCCGCCGCCGTTCCAGCCGTAGATGCGCAGCGGCACGGCGGCCTCGAAGCTCTCGCAACGCAGCGTCTCGGCCGCAACGAGAACGAGCCCGCCGCGGTCGTCGCGTGCGACCTCTTCGAGCAGCGGCGGTCCGGCCGCGGCGGCTGCGGCGCTCTCGCTGTCATTGTCCGAGTCTGGCTCCGGCTCCGGCTCCGGCTGCGAAGTCCCGGCCTCGTCGACAGGCACAACAAACTCGAGGCGGATCTTCCAGTCGAAGCCGATGCCGGTCGTCACGAACTCGGGCGTCGCCGACGACGGGATCGTCGGCGCAAACACAAACCGGCGCGCGTACAGCGTGGCCTCTGACGTCGACGCGTACACCCGCCGCGTAACGCGCTGGATGCTCGCCTCGGAGCGCAGCGCCAGGTTCGGGTCCGCCACCCGCTCGCCCGTCTCCAGGCTCGCGTGCACAGCGTAGCACGGCATGGCCGCGCCGCTGAAATCAATGGCCAGCGTCACCGTCTCGCCCAGCCGGTAGGCCGGCCGCGCCAGCATCACGGTGCCCACGCGCCGCCCGTTGCGCGCAATCTCGAACCGGTTCGTGCTGATATCGGACCGCCCGCCGCCGCCGCCGCCCGCCATGTTGCTCCGAAGGATGGCCAGGTCGATGGCCTCGCGCGCCGTCAACGAGATGGGTCCGCCGCCACCGCCGCCGCCGCCGTCATCGGAAAAGTAAGAGGACGACGGGCGACGCGAGCTGACGGCCGTTGGCGAAAGCAGCCCACCACGCCGTCCGCCTGCCAGCCCACCGGTCTCCAATGCCGTGTCGGAGCCGTTCTCATAGCAGGCACTGCTGCTACGACGTGGCCGGCGGTTGGTATCCTCGTCTTTCAGCAGTTCATCCACGTAGGCAAGAAAGCCGTCCATCGTCGATCCGAGCGGCTCCGCGGCATTCGTTGCAGCAGGCGCAGCGGTCACGGAGCTGCGCCGGTGGTGGCTGGCAGGCTTGTCGGTAATGCTGCCGCGCTTGTCCTTTTCCTTATCAGACACGACCTTGACAACAGCCTGGTCGCGCAGAAGAATGTATGGCGTCATGAGGTCGTGGCCGAGGATCTCGCCGTGACTATTGACGCTACCGAGAACGCGGAACGGCACTTCGACGGAGCGAACTCGTTGCTCCTTTGCAGAGCCAGGTCGCTGCGTGCCGATGACGAGGCCATATGTGATCTTCATGAGCTTACCGCGATGTGAGGGCGGCAAGCCCCGCGGCAAGCGGAAGCTGTATTCGTATGTCCTGCTCTCGCCGGGACCGAGACGCAGGTCCACGAACAGCACGGACTGTGGCGTTGACAGCAGCGGCACCGCCTTTGTACTGGCAATGTCGCGCATCTCCTTGATCGTACTCATCTCGCCGCTGCCGAGCAGCTCGCCCAGCGAGCTTGTAATGCTGCTCCATCCAAAGCCTCGCAGAAGACCAGCATCACGCCGACCGCTGCCATCGCCAGGTCGGCCGGACCCGTTTGCCTCCACGCCGATCACGCCGCCGCCTTGCCCGCCAACGACGGCCTTGCGCTTGACATGCTCAAAAGGGCCAAGGTCCACAAGCGATCCGTCTAGCGTAAATGACCCCTGGATCTGCGCATAGCCCATCATCAACGTCTCCGGTGCCATGGCTGCCGCATTGGCCGTTGCTGCCGACCGTAGACGGTGTGACTGCGAGGAGGACGGTGGGAAAAGCAGATTTGACGAAGACTTTTGCCGCACATGGGGCAGCATTGGTGGCCGTGGCCGCGCCCCTGCTATCGCTACTGCCCCTTGGGGTGAGTGGATAGACTGCCCTACGTATTCAGACGCAAGTGTTTCGCTCGAATGGTTGCTCAGCGAGTAGAACTCACCGCTGCTACGCGGTGTGCCGGCAATACTAGTGGTCGACAGAATCCGGGCTTCTACCGGAGGGACCGGGCCCTCGTAGATCGTCGGCACGGAGGTTGGCGGGCCTGAGGGCGGACGGATGGCGATCTGCTCGCCGGACCGCGAGGGCAGTGACGACAGCGACTTCTCGTCTGAGGCGGACGCTGCTACAGCATCACCATCGGGTGTAGCAGGATCTTTGTGCGATTGGTCCACCGGCGATCGAGCCATGGGGAACTTCCAGTCGGGAAAGCTATCAGCGGCAGATCGCGGAGAGGCGCGGGCCATGACACCAAAATTTGGAGTGTTGGGCACAGTAGACGACGCAGACGGGCGGCCGCGCAGGTTGAGGGGGCCACCGTGCTCGGCGGTTGGCGGGAATGCCGAGTTGAACAGAGGCGAGGGCTGCGCTGAAAATGACCGCAGATTGGTCGCCGAGCGCGGTCCGCTAGAGAGCGGCGAGCCGCGCGGTCCTATTTGCAGGCTCGAGGCGCGCGAATGGCCGCGTGTCGGCCGCTGCGAGGAAGAAAACCCCGAGAGCGGCAAGTGTCCAGAGAGAGGGGAGCCGCCCGGTCCGCCAGTAGGTGTGTGGCCGTCTGAGCCGCCCGCTGATGAGAGAGAGATGATCGAGAGAGAGCGGCGGTGGTCTCGGTTCGGATGGCCGTTGCCGGACGGACTGGACGCACTGTTGGCGTGGGCCGAGGCAGCGCCAGCACTGGCGGCGCTGTTGTTGTGGTTGTGGGCATGGAAGGAGCCCGAGGGAGCCCGAGGGATCGAGTCCGCACGGTTGCGAACAGCGGACAGCGGGGAGTTTGGCGAGGACATGGACAGCGACGAGGCCGGCGGCCCGCTCAGCGAGAGGGAGGCCCGGTGGTGGCCCCGCGTGAGAACCGCCGGCGGTGCCAGCCCCCCGGCAGCACTGAGGGAACCGCCGGCACCGCCCACTGTGGCAGACGGCTGCAGACGGCCGCTGCTCGAGTGGTGGTGCAGATGTGCGGCAGCGCCCGCAGACGGGCCGTGTCGAGAAGCCGGGGCGGACAAGGAGGGCGAGGTGGCCGCCGAGGACGACGGTTTCGGCGCGACATTGCGGAAGGTGATGCGGCAGCGCACCTCCTCGCCGGCGAACACGGTCGGCTCGTGCCAGCGCACAAACACGCGGATGTTGCTGCTGCCGTTCCCGCTGCCGCCGCTGCCGACGCTGTTTCTGCGACCGAGCGGCATTCCTCCCCCTCCATAGAAGCTGCCTTCAGGGGCCATCGTCGCCGTTTAAGCTTCTCCCTATGGCAGACGAAGGAGCATGAGAGACAGGACGGCGCCGAGCGGTCATGGGAGTGCGGTGTTCATCGTTGTGTGGAAAGACACGGGTGGCTGAGAGGATCGGCGGGATTGCCTGTCGACGATCGTGGGAGTTTGTATATGAGGTTGGAAATCGAGACGATGCGGCGCTCGGGAGCTCCTGCTACGATACAGCATTACTCCGTACAAAGTGCGAATACGTCGTACGAAGCACGGAGCATTACCCTGGAGCCGCGCCTCCGATGACCCACTATTCATCATGCCTCAGGCTGCTGTTAGTCACGTGCTTCTCCCGCAGCCAAGACTGGGTGTTTGTCGTCGCTTTTGATATCCAGATTGGATGACCAAATGTTCTAGCGTTCAGCGCGTTCGCTTGTATCCAACAAATATCCAACAAATCAAACGCGAAAAAAGACGGACCCCTTGGTCTAGACCCGACATCCCTGCGGCCTACGGAGATGCCTTGATGCGGCCTGCCTTCCACTCCCTTACCGCGATCTCTGCCGCCTGCGTCTCGGCGTTTTCGCGTGTTCGACAGTTTTCCACATCGGCCACGCACTGCTCATTGATCAACAGACGGCAGCGGATGCGCGGGGCCTTGTCGCCCGCAGGTAGAAGCTCGGGGCCGACATCCTCGTCGCCCGAGCTGACAAACTCGTAGACATCGTCGTCCTCCATGGCCGGTTCCCGTTTTCGTTTCTTCATGCCCGTCCACGGGGCGGCCTCCTCCGTCGCCGAGATGGTCAGCACATATTGGATCTTTGCGTTGCCCGTGATGCTTCCCAGCTCTTCCTTGGGGTGCATCAGGTGCACTTCTCCATCCAGCACGCGCCCCATGTACGGCAGCACGCCGATCGTCGCCAGCAGGGCCTCCACCGGCTCCAGCGACCCGGAGTCGACCCAGATAGCCCCGATCAGTGCCTCCACGATGTCCGACATGTACTTCTCCGGCCGCAGCTCGCCCAGCAGTGCCCATGGGTACGCATTGCCGTGCCAGAGCGCGTCGTTGATGGCCGTTCGCAGGCTCTCGTGCCGCTCGCACGTCGACTGCTGGATCGTCACCATGTCCTCGGCGGCGCTGTGCTTCATGAACTGCCATAGCGCCTGGTCGCGCTCGCGGAACGTGACTTTGCCTGTTGGCACGACGTCGGAGATCGTCTCGGCTATGCTGAACTCCATGGCTGCGAACCCCAAGAAATGGGCGTTGGCCAGCACTGTCCGGATCAGGTGCATGGTTTGGTGCGCCAGACGCGGCTGCAGATGCATGAGATGCTTCACGATAATGTAGTCCAGAATGGCGTCGCCCATGAACTCGAGCCGCTCCATGCAGTTTCCCTCGCGCTGGCCCGACACAGAGGCGTGGGTTATGGCTTCGGCCAGCAGCGACTTTTTCGTAAACTTGTAGCCGATCAGCCTTTCCAGGGCCGACGGCACCAGCCACGGCGGCGTGCTCGGTGCCTCCTTGAACAGAATGTCCCGTGCTACATCCAGTGGCAGCCACGTGTACTTTGGCAGCAGGATATCGAGACTCTGGCGCGCCAATGGCATGCCGCCATCTAAAAGGGCGGCTCCGACGAGTGCCTCTATAACGTCGGCCAGGGTCTTCGTAGACAGCTCTTCTGACAAATTCTCTGTCGAAGGGCAGCTGGCTTGCATGGCCCCCTCTCCGTCGTCGGACGCTGTCTGAGCCAACGATGCGGCAATTCGGTCGCACGTTTTGCGCCAGTACTTGAGCGACCACTTGTTTCTAACAATGAATCGATCAAGACCAAAGTCTGTTGCGGCCCGGCAAAGGTACGAATTTGTGACTCTCCTGTCTTTGAGCAGCGACAGGTGACCCTCGGGACTGTAAAGGTCTGTGGAGGCAGTTAGCAATCCAAGCTGGCCGGTTCCTGGGTCTGGAAGTGGCAAACTCACTCTGGGCAGCGCAGTTGACACTTGCATACAACTTGAGGACCGCATCGCCGACATACTCGAGAAACTCGTAGTTGTCCTGCAGACGCGCTGATGGTGCACTGATGGCAGACGTGACCAAGGACTTGTCTTTGAAAGCAAGCTGCCCTAGCTGGGTCGACGAAAGCAGCTCCTCGGTCACCATATTCACCTCCAACACCTGCATCAGCGACGGAATGAGAGCGCCCATCTGAACAAGATTTTTCGGAATGGTATCCACTGTGCATTGGGCAGCCGGCATCGTGCGGCGGTATGGCTTCCTCGAGACCGGCGGCATGCCGTTGGAGCCGTCCTGGGATACCTCAAGATTGACCGTCTTGTGCAGGAAGCCAACCATCTTGGCCATGGGCCGTAGGAAAACATAGGGTACATCTTCGGGACTCTCGCCGAAGTCTCGGTCCAGCTTGCGCACTAAATCAGGAGATGGTTTCGACATGGAGTGGCCTTCGTATTCATAGGGGTAGCCGTCCGGACCACGAACGAAGAAGGTCGTGTTGGCCAGCTGCGACAAGAGCTCGTCATTGCCGTGAATGGCAGACAGCAGGGTGCGAGGCTCTGTCTGCTCCGCTGCAAGGCAGTGCCCATCTTTCACGGCAACGCGCACGAGCTGGTGCTTCTTCTCCATGGGCCATCGGTGGCCATAGGCGCCGTTGAGGAGCAGAGCAGTGTGGTCGGTGCTTGCTGTAGCGGCTTCCTCACGACGAGCAGGTCCAATCGCTACTGTCCACGGCTCATCCGAGTTCGCTGACCAGAACACGGATATGGGTTTGTCCATCAGCGGCAGGGCGCAAGGGAGCAGGAAATCCACGCTGCATATCTCCGTGCCCGCGCTGTCTGCCAGCCGAACCGAGTGCCTGTACACCCACATCTGGCGCCGCGCCCGGGGTCCTGATTGTGATGGCTGCCCTCCGTCAGTAGCAAGTCCGTCAATCGTCGCCCAGCGAGCAGCAATGCGCTCCCACGGTCGGTACGCCTCGTAGACAGCCACGACGCCCGGCCGGCCCTCGATCTCGCGTCCCATTTCGTCCACATCCACTTTGGGTGGGAGCAGGTTTTTGCCAACGAGACCGGCTTCGTACAGGGCTTTATATGCGGCAAAAGCCGCGTCGGCGCACGCGTCATCTTCGTGCGCCCAAGCATACTGACCCGTCGCCCGGCGCAGCTGCGGCGGCAACGTAATGGGCAGCTGCACGGTAGCACGGAGCCTCACAGGGGGGATGCTCTTAAAGGGATTCAGAGCCTCGTCCATGTCCGTGTTCATGTCCATGTCCATGTTCACGTCCTCGTGCAACACATACACGGGCTCCCAGTCGACAAACTTGGACGCTGACATGGTGGCGCAAAAGTGCTGCAGGTGCATCTTGGCATCGCGCGCGCGCATCTGTGCCTGCGTTGACGGCACGGTAAGCGGCGGCAGCAGACGGTCGATGAGCTCGTCAGATACCGCCCCCAGCGTGCTGTCGGGATTGAGGTGAGCGAGGTCGCGGTTCTCGTCCTCGTAGCGCTGCTTCATCTCCTGCTCAAGCGCCTCGAACTCGATGGACAGCAGCCGTGCGTTCTCCGGGTTCATGAGCAGGTGAAGCTGCGAGTCCTGTTCACGCGCACGGCCACGACGCTGTATAAAGGCCTTGAGGCTCGTCAGCTCGTCGATGCACACAACTAGGTTGCACGCTGGCACGTCAATGCCCTCCTCGATGACGCTCGTCGCCACCAGTAGGTTGATTGTGCGTGCGCGGAATTGCCGCAGCGGCTTCTCGCCGTCGTGCGGGTTCAGCACCAGGGCCGACTGATATGCGTCCATAAACACCTTTGACATGCCCACCACATAGCCCGCGCCGAAGCGCTCGCGCAGCAGTGGGTGCAGCGTCAGCACCCGTGCCAGCACTGCTGCCATCGGCCGCTCCTTGACAAACACGATGCCAGTCGGGTGCTTTGCGTCGTAAGCCAGCAGAATGCTTACTAGTTTCTGCACTTTGCTCGACAGGCCGCCGAGAAACTGCATCTCGCTGACGAAATCTTCGCTGTTGCCGGCATCTGGTGTGGGATAATCTGGCCGACGAGACTGCACTTTCTTCAAAACATATATAGTGTGTGCCCGCTTGTCGTCTTGCAACACCGATCCGGCGGATGCCTTGATGCAGCGCTGGATGACTTTGTGAACGTAGTACTCGGCTGCCCAAGTTCCCAGCTCGATGCATATCCTTACGGCGCGGCGACTGAATGCCTTCATAAACTCCCACGTCTTCTCGTACTCTCTTTCACTTATCACAATGTCAGGGTGACGACGTCGGTACTCAGAAAGGCTCTGGATCTGCCCCTCCGCGTATACTTTGTCCAAGGCCAAGAGGTTTCTACCGGCCGCAATGCAGCTGGTGCTGGGGTCACAAACATGCCGCGATGTCTGGGGCTGCTTTGTGTGTACTACAAGCTCCTGGCGAAAGCGTGTTGGCGTTCGGCACACCGCGTGCATTGTTCTCTCCAGCTCCTCGAGGCCCTTTATCTGCGTTCCTAGGACAGGACTTGCGGTCAGGCCAAGAATTGCAGGCACTTCTTCCTTGCGCGCAAGAGCCGGTCCGTAAAACTCCTGCATGATTCTCCTCCCTGCGTGTTGCTTGACACAACCATGCACTGGGTTTTTCCGTTAGCTTGGGGTTAAAGACTCTTTGCGTCCCTTCCGCCTACCTTCGTCAAAGACAAGAAGCGATATGGACTGGATCTTGACAAAGCCGTGGTTCATAGCATCCTAGCAGCGGAAAGGCAACAGACGTCAGAGGAGACTGCGATGGAGCGAGAAGCACAGCACAGACGTTGGCATACCAGGAGTATTTGATGGGTAGCAACAACGACCCGAACGCTCAACAGCAATGCATCCCTTCCACAGACACGACAATTAGCCCCCCATAAGCAGTCCTTCTCGGGGGACATTGGCCTACCAGACACGCTGCGTCGACCACGCATCTACGCCGCTCTTGCCGGTGATCACCTTTGCGAATGCGCCCGGGATGTGCGACACAATTACACTGTACTGTTGTTCGCAGAGAAATACAGTCGGAGTCAAGAACCACACGATCTGCTCAACGGTAATATTAGCTCGGCTCGGGCTATGCATGCATGTTGGGCTTGCACTCACTTTGGATGGCGGTGAGTTTTCTAGTGCGTGACGAATGCGCAGTAGAGCTCTGGAGGCGTCGTTAGACTGGACCAGGGTCGCGCATGGCAAACGGTGGTGGCACACAGCCAGGGCCGTCTTACACTCTCGTCTTTCCCGTACCAGTGTCCATCTGGTTTGCATTAGCTCGGTGGCGCCGATATGGCAAAATCACCACTTACTGCCACAATGATGTTACGCTTGATGCTTTCCTCAAACATCTCCAGCTGGTAGCCTCGTGACCTTGAAGCCAGCGTGTCTTCTGGTTCCTCCATTTCCATCTGGTCTTGGGAGTCTGAGGCGACCGAGGACAGAAGCGCTCCAGCCGCATCATTTCCCATATCATCTTCGTCGCTGGAGTCTTCGTAGTAGTCGTCCATAGCGATGGGGCCGTTCAGGATGTATGAGAGAAGGGTCAGGAATGCCTCTGGACAATGGCACGCTGCTGACGCCCAACCTGCGCAGCAATCTTATAGCCCTCCTAGCTGGTGGACATCGCGGTAAGCCTAACTTTTGACTCATCTTCTTTCCACCTGCATTGGTCGGTGCGAGGGGTCACTGCCTGGCAGGTTCTGGTTTTATTGGTCGGTAATGCTGTCACGTGGGGCGCAGTTCTCAGCCCGCATTTCCAACTCGGCGCGTAATCACTGCTAATGTACGCTTGTGTAGTACACAGGATGAGTGCACATCTTGAAGTCTGTAACCCAAATGTTGGACAATCGTGCAAACTCGATACTTTTGAGGGGTTCAGCAGAATATTGCAAAGCCCTACAAAGCCATTTTAAGAGAGTTACTCTGCTTTGCTGCCGTGCTGAATTGTAGTGAAATAAAATATGATGCCAATTGTGATTAGATGTTATATATCGGCGTGAAAGACTGGCACAGATCATACTCGGGACAATGCCATGTAGTTTGAAACAATGCAAACGGACAGTTGAAGCACACCGAGGGTTGCTTTCGCATCCACATAGAAAGAGATCGGTATGCATTTGCGAGACAAACCACGCTTATCAGGTGTCGTTGCTGGCTCAGGAAGAGAGAAAGCCATATATACAAAGTATTCAGAAGTATCTAGAACAGTATAACATCTTACGGCTACGAGTCCAGTAAAACATCTAATGCTTTCTTTTGTTGCCATCGATATAATTACATAGCACTCCCTTCGGGCCCCTCTGGAGCTCCACGGGGAAAAGAGGCACGCATACACCTCGTCAATGGCGATCCAACGTGCAACCACATGCTTATAGGTTGGTGAGGTAATCCTCAATCTCCTGCGGCGTGAGCTTGCGGAAGCGTGGCCCTCTCGCGCCCTCGACGCCCTCAACACCCAGCAGATGGTCTGCCGGCGGGCCAACAATGCCTGTTGCGGTGGTTAGTCACGGCCACCGGAAACCCAAGAACAGTCCAGCTAAGTGTAGTGTGTGGATGGGTGTAACTCACCAATCTCGATTGTCTCGCCATTCATCTCGCCCTCGATCGTCTCCTTCAGCGTCAGTAGCGCAATATGCACGGCATCCTCCAGCTCCAGTCCTTCTGTGTACCGCTTTTCCAGAAAGGTCTTGGCCGACGCCGCACTCTTTCCAATAGCCGTCGCCTTCCACGGGAAGTAGCTGCCTGACGGGTCGACCTGGTACAGCATGGGCCCGCCCTTGAGAATACCGCCGGTCTTGCCGGTCGGCTTCTTCGTCTCCTCGCCGGCGGTCTCGTCATCGGCACTCTTCTTCGCTGCCGCCGCCGCTGCCGCCGCCTCCTTCTCGATCTCCTCGTCCGGAAGAATACCCTCGTCCCAGCCGGCGATCAGAAGGCTGACACCGTACGGGCGCACACCACCGGACTGCGTGGCCTCCTGCATCACACGGGCGACGTCCTGTACCAGTATCCGCGTCGGTGGGTACTCGTTGTAGATGCGCTTGTAGCCGGAGTGTGAGACTTTGCGAGCACGGTCCACGAGCACGCGGTAGTCGGGCCCCATGCCGGCGTAGACCATGCCAATGTCGGGCGTGATGAGCGAGATCTTGGAGAGAGAGGCCGGGTCGGCGAGCGGGGATGACGACTTCTTCTCCGTAGCAAGAACAATGCCGTTTGTGGCTACGAGAAAACCGAGTCAGCACACATGCACGCGCGCGCTACACGCATACACAAAGCATATGCTGCCAGTCCCGAAGCTGCCGAAAGCTCGCACTCACCCTTAATGCCCAGAGCTGTGACGCCCTGGTTGACGGCGTTCAGAGCATATTCTGTAGACAAGTCGCTGTCAGCGCCACCATCCCCCCACGTTCACGCCGATATCTCGAGGCCGGAGCAGGTACGAACCGATTTGCACCAGCTTTCCACTGTTGTGGAATAGGGTTAGTATGACATAGTTCGGTAGGGCATGTCGAACGGAGCTCTGAGCCAACTTACCTGGGCGAGAAAGTGGTCAACGAGAAAGAGTATCGATCCGCCATGGCTGTGGCTTGGGGCTGTCGTCGGCTGAGGGGGATGCAGACGGGACGCAAGGCGCGGCAACAGAGTAGCAGTCACAGGTACGAAGTATGGTTAATGGGGTTGCTGGTGGTCGTGCGGGCTGCAACCGGAGATGCAGGCAGAGATGGTGATGGCCGTCGCCAAGTGCAAGCAAGCCTTCCGTCTCCAGGCACACCGCACAGTTGCGCGTCGACAGCTTCTCTGATTGGCTGCAGCTTTGGCTATGCACTAATCCGGTGCTGAGCTCCCACACGACCCCGCTAGCGACTAAGCAGTCTTTCCGGAGATCGGATGCACAATAATCCGGTAAGCTCGTTCCGCACCGCTGCGCCTTCAAGCGTGGGCAGGCAACAATTTTCTCGAAGCTGGTAGAAAGCCGGAAGCCGGAAACAACCACGTTGCCGCTTGACAGCTGTCCTCTGCGATCAACAACCCCTCTCTACCTATACCTTGGCAAATCGGGTTCTTTCATTCCTTTGGTTCGTTCTTAGAAATGTGAACTTCTGGTGTCGCCATGGGCGATCCGAGCGGTCACACAACTGCGGAAGACCTGATCATTCGAAAATTCTTTTGAACGTCGTTACTCGACTTTTTCGTCTCGCTGGATATCACAACACAAACTCCTCTCCACGCAATGGACATTCGGCCCCGAGTCGGCCACGGACCAGGCCGGTCTTGGTCCAGGCCTGATATGGCCGGCGGCCGCGGCAATGGCGAGTTCGCCAGAACTGCCGCAAGCTCTGCGCATGATTACGAATACGATTCGTCGCATGATGGCAGAGGCCGCGCATGGGACTCTTCTGTTGCATCCAACGTTGCTGAAGGGTCGCGGCCCGTAACGCCAACGGAAGAAGAGCGGCTGCGGCTTCAGCAGTGGCGGAAGCAGTGGCAAGAGCAGCAACGAGAGTTCCGGCGCCGTTTCAGGCCGCGAACCTGCCGTATCTGTCTAGAGGTGGTGCGCCCAACGTTCGAAAACGCTGGCGAGGAGCCAGATGCATTGGACGAAGGTGGCGTCAGCCAGTTTGGAGAACGCATTGCCGGTTTCGTTGCCGCTGCTGTTCCTTCGTTTCTTCGGCACACGCCTCGCGTTCGCTATGTCTCCGAGGATCCTCGCGATGGGCGTCTCATCTCCCCATGTCGTTGCAAAGGCACACAAAAGTATGTTCACGAGGGCTGCCTCGACACCTGGCGCCTGGCTCAGGCCGTTCCAAACCGCAACTACTACGTATGTCCTACTTGTGGCTTTGAGTATCGCCTGGAGCGACTGTCCTGGGGCCGCTGGATTTCCAACCGTGGGACGCGTGTAGCGTTGACGTTAGCTGTCTTCACACTCACCATCTTTCTACTCGGGTACATCGCCGACCCCATCATTGACCTCTGGCTGGATCCGGGCAGTGTCATTGCCGATACTGTTGCCGACTTTGTGGACGTGGAAGACGACTATATCGATACGATACATGGTCTCCTGCACCATGCCGATGCGGCAGACGGAGGTGGTACCGATGGCTGGTTCGAGCATTTCTTGAAAGGCTTCTTTTCTCTCGGCATCGTTGGTGTCTTCAAGACGTTCCTGGCTGTGTCGCCGTTCACCTGGTTCAATCTGCGCAGCATAGGCATGGGCAGAGGCAGACGGCGCGGCGGGGGGCAGGCCCGGGTCGAAGGTTTCGGGTTTGTGTTTGTCCTTATAGGCGCATTCACGTTTTTGGGGGTAAGCATTGCAACACCGATCCTGTCAAGTGGCGCGTTGACGTTGTCTGACTATTATTGCAGGTTGCGTGGAAAGGCATCAGTCGTCTCAGCAACCGCTTTCTCGAAAATGCCAGAGAGCGTGTCGTTGATGTCCAGGGCGACGACGATGATGACGACGACGACGACGACGACGACGACGACGGCGACGAAACCGGTCCCAGCGAAAGCGGAAGCTCTGACAGATACGAATCGGAAAGCGAAGAATGAAGCTTGAAGTATGCACGACTAACACAGGTAGCGTTTAACAATATATGATCGGTCGGCCTCAAGAGTTGAGCACGCCTTCCATCCCGGACAGTGTGGAACAAAGGTATTGTGACAATCTGTGCGCGTAAACATGGACCGCAACTGTTTTAAGCCTTGACTATGCCATATGCACACTCTTAAGTTGTCTGGACTCTCTGCCTCCGTGTCGAGCCAACTAGTCTGTGTGCAAAGATTGAATTGCCTGTTTGTGGTTCCTCCGTTGGGTCTCCGGACGTCTTGTCTGAATTCCCGTTTGCGGAGGCTCAGGCTTTGCCAACCATTCCCTTGCCTTATATTGCCCAGCGGATCTCGCGTCTTGCGAAATGGTCTGCATGGTTTTGTTCGGCTTGCAGCTCCAAGGTTCATCCTTACCAGGCCGTGACGTCAAGATAGTGGGAGACTTCTCTCCTGTTCCTTTCGCGACGGGCCTCCCCAACTGCAAGCCAGGGCATGGTTGACACATTTCCCGTACTCGTTCGTTACGAAGCTTACGATGCTACGCCGCCGATAAATTGATATTCTTGCCAACACGCGTCTTTGAAATCCGTGCCACTATGCCACGTACTCGCTGGTAGCGACGCCAGAACGTAGTAAGGCTTGGTTTGAACGTTACCAGTGCGTGTTTTAGGAACCCTAGGACCGCGATGACACTGCGTGGCGAGCACTGCACTGAGCAAGCGAAACACGGCAAGCACATGCCGCGATATTTTCTCAATACCAGTGCTAGCCAAATCTGTCCATAGTTGCTCGCATAGAAGCATAAGCTCATTTGCGCCCCCACTTTATCCCGCCTAGTAGCACGTGAACTGGCCTGTTCGCGTCCAGGGGCTCATCTTTAATGGCTTTGACTGCCTTTTTTCATCAACACCGACGAACGGTAGAACAGGACACGACGACGTAAGAGGGGTCTTGACCGTCGTGCGTCTGCCTTCTGCAATACACCGAGGATCACGGCCCAGAAAAACATACCGCTCGCTTTGATCACTTGCCGCAGTCCGTCATCGACTACGACTTTCTTTTTCCGCTGTCCGAAGTTTCTTCTGCGAGAGGCACAGGTCGGCGCCACAGTCGCAACGCGGACATCTCTTCGTATCCACCGTTGACGACGGATTCATCGTGCCTACGCCACCAGGAAACAGTCTGTGTGCATTGGCAGCTTTGGCGCGCGTCCAGCAGCGAGCGACACTCTTCCACGTCCATCGCGGCGTTCTCGACGAACCACGAGCACCCCTCCTACGAACACGTATCCACGATCCGAGCAGCCGCTATTCCTGGCCCTTGTGCTTTGCCATCCCTTTGCGACGGCAGGCTACACGCGACGCATCGTTGACACTGCGTAACGGCCCTTGCTGACGGCGACGGACGCGCTTCCCCTCCGACACGACACGGCTTCCTTGGCCCTGACCACCCAGAGACGGCAGCCATGCACTACGCCTATCCGCCACGCAAAAACTCCAACGCGCCGGCGTTCCCGCCACGGTCGTCGCGGATGCCGCTGCGCCGCAGCCAGGCACGGCTCTTTGCCGTCATCGGCGTGACCGTGATCTGCCTGCTGCTGCTGCTGACGCGGTCGCGCCAGCCAGCCAACCCGTGGATGGCTATGCACGACAAGGTCAAGGACGACCCCGACAGCGGCAGCACAAAGAGCATTGCGGCGGCAGCGAGCAAAGCGGCGGCGGCGGCCGCTGCTGCGCACTCGTTTACCACGTTCAACTATGCGCCTTCCGGCCGCGCGCCGACGGTGGTGCTCGTGACCGTCTTTGACGAGACCAACTTCCACCGCGCGTACCTCGACACCGTGCGCGAGAACCGCAAGCGCTACGCCGAGCTGCACGGCTATGCCGCCTTCTTCCCCAAGGTCGGCGAGTACGATCTCAAGGGGTCGCAGCTGTCGTGGACCAAGGTCGTTGCGATGCGCCACGCGCTCACGCTGTTCCCCGACAGCACGTACTTTTGGTTCCTCGACCAGGACTCGTTTGTCATGAACATGGACGCGTCCATTGAGACGGACATCATGGCGCCGAGCAAGATCGACGAGCTCATGATCAAGGACCACCCCGTGGTGCCGCCCGACAGCATCATCAAGACGTTTGCCCACCTGCGCGGCAAGGACGTCGACTTTGTGCTGACCCAGGACAAGGTCGGGCTGTCGACGTCGAGTTTCATCATCCGCAACAGCCCGTGGTCGCGCTTCTTCTTCGAGACGTGGTTTGACCCCATCTACCGGTCGTACAACTTCCAAAAGGCCGAGACGCACGCGTTGGTAGGTGTCCCCTCTGCCCTCTGCCCTCTGCTTTCTGCCTTGTCTGCTTCCTCTGCGTTTTTGCACAGTTACTCTGCTCCAGAACCTCTGCTAACTGTCCCAGGAACACATTGTTCAGTGGCACCCGACCATCCTGTCCAAGATGGCGCTTGTGGCCCAGCGCGTCCTGAACGCGCACAGCGTCGCCGAGCAGGGTGCTGTGTACGAGAAGGGCGACCTGGCCGTGCGCGTCCTCGGCTGCAGTCGGACCAGCTCGACCGTGTGCGAGAACGAGGCGCAGCCGTTTATCAAGCAGTGGCAGGCGGCAGCCAAGGAGGCGAGCTAGCGGCGAGGCCACGCCCGTTACGCGTTTTGCGCCGTGTCCGCTGCCCAGCTCTGGCTCACGAGCGTGAAACACGCACGACATGTGACGATATGAACGACCACACCGAAAATACATGAACAAAGGGAGTGCAGCTGCTGTCGGCCGCCAAAACAGCTGTGCTTGTCGTCTTGTCTTCTTGGCCTGGTGACGGGCGGTTCGCGCAGGACCGCCCTCGTTTGCCCTCTTTTTTCTCGCACTCGCTGCCTCTTTTGCTTCTTGCTTCTTGCATTACTCTCTTTTCTCAACTTGTCATGTATTCGTGTGTGCACTTGTACGTGTACGCCCGCATACTCGGCAGTCTCCGGTTTCGGCCCAACATTCTTTCTACGCCTCCTCTATAAGGCGACCGAGGGAGTATGGTTGGCGTTGTTTAGGGTTTTCATGCTTCCCGGCGCATCTCTCGTCATAGTATGCGCCGGCAGCTACCGGCGGCGAAGGGGGCCTGTCAATGGTCAGGCCTGCGGGTGCTGAGCAGATGGGGGACGGAGGATGGAAGGTGGACGCGACGGCTTCGGTTCGCTACCAACCCAGTGTATAGGGCAATGGCGTTGGCAGATGGATGTTGGCTTTTTGTGCAATATTTTTTTCTCTCTTACTGCTCGTGCTCAATGCACAATCTTCTGTGATTTATTTTCCTTCTTAATCCTTGAATCAGGCAATGTTCTTGTAAGTTAATGGTATATGAAGTGGTGGCACCTCTTAGATCGGAAGGTCAATATCATACGAGTTCTGTGCAAAGGTTGTATCGTAGGGCGCTTGTCACGTCAGCACTTTGCCTATGAGCAGTTGTTACGTGCGCGAACGAGTAAACAAGACGCAGCTTCTTACTATCTTGACATGGTTCACGGTCTTATTGCAGGCCACGAATCGGCAGCCTTCTTTGCAGTACGTAATGGTCATGATATTGTATTTCGTTAACAAAAATCTAAACGTGCATGGACAGAACAATCTTGTCCTTTGATGATTTGCACCGGCTGTCATACTTGTCACGAGGCTCGGCTAGACAGAAGCCCCCGAAACAATTTGTTTCATAACGCCAAAGAAAATTCGCCACGACTGCACATGATATGTCGCCAAAGAGCACGCAGTCAAACGTGTCAGATAAAACAACAAGGAAACCTAACGAGCCAACAATATCCGGAAATACCCTAGCCCTGATAGAAGAGCCGCGGGTTTCTAGTAAATGTGCCGCCCATATTCGCGCCCCGAGAAGCAAAGTTGTCAAACAGGGAGGGTCCACGGTCATAAGAACGTGAGAAACTGGAACCGGCATTTCCAGCATAGCTTCTACGGTCGTCCCTGTTATCGTAAGCGGATTGACCACGACTGAAGAAGCCGCCCGTGTGAGCGGAGTCATTGGTGTTTCCACGGCGGTTGCCGCTTCTATAGCCGCCCATATCGTTGAGTGTGGATCGGCGCTGAAAGGGAGCGGGGACGAAATCATCGTCAAAGTTTCCACGATGGCTACCGCTAGTGTGGCCGTCCACATTGTTCCAGGACTGGTATTGCGCCGAGTATGTGCCCTCCGTGCCCCTGGTACTGGCCGACGAAGCCGAATAGTAGGATGACTGGAAGTTTGCACTGTTGCCGCCCTGCTGGGGTGACTCCTCGAACTCGAACATGGTTTCTGTGAAGAAGTCGGCCGCCGGCCGCGGGCAGGAGAAGGACTCTGAGCGGCGCTTCCCCTGCTGCGGCTCTTGTGGGCGTCGGTCTTGCCGGGCAGACGGCCGCTCAGTCTGGGGCGCTTGGTATCGTGACGACTGCGACGATTGGGACGGCTGTGACGGCTGTTGCGGCGGCGCCGCTGCCGCTGCCGCCCTGTCCACACCGCTCATACCCAGCTCATCGTACTTGGCGCGTTTTTCCGGATCAGAAAGAATCTCGTAGGCCTTCAGACACGCCTTGAACTTGTCGGCCGCAGCCGGGTCGTCCAAGTTGCGGTCGGGGTGCCAGCGCAGGGCCGCTTGACGGTACGACTTTCGAATCTCGTCGTTTGTTGCGCTGTGGGTGACGCCCAGCACCTCGTAGAGCGCGATTTCGGCAACCATTTCGGCAAGTTTTGGCAGTGTTGCAGAGGAATGCCGTCTGCGTGTGAATTCGTCTGCGTGTTGGAAGGAAAATGCAAGAGAAAGGACAGCAGTGAAGGGGACGAGGAGGAGACAAGAGGAGGAGCTCTCTATGGAGTAAATGAGGCCGCTGGCACTCCGCCACCGTCTCCCAATACAGTGCGAGACAGTGCGACTCCGTCAAGTGACGTCACGGCGCCCAATCACACCACCCGAATTGGGCAGGGTTGGTGTTTTGTACTGTGTGCATTCCGCTGTAAGCCAGCGAACAGCCAAGCGAACAGCAACGTGGCAGCGCGCGTTGTCCTTCTGTGCCCAAGGCTTCACGATAGCCAATGACTTGGTATTTCCTCTTGCTCTGCTTCCGTCGGTTCAGGTGATCTGTTTTAGCACAGACAGGGATTGTGCTCTCGGGATGACGGCTGACGCCGAACCAAACAGCATACTGTTGAAGAGTATTTGTCTGGTTTCTGAATAACAACGTGCTGACTTTGAGGAACAAGAGCGTCGCATGATTCAGTCCAAAAGTGGCTGTCTATGTAGTCCTTGGTCAAGTCGAAAGTCTACGACTGAAGGACTGGGTTATCATACGACTCCCCTCACGCAGAGTTACGCATCTTCAATCTAGCAGGTTCTTCGTGCCAGAGACTGCGGGCCGTTTTGTTGGGTGCGTTACTGCTCATACGAGTACGCAAGACAAATTGACAAAAGACAGCCGAACGTGTGATTCACGATCCCTGACTACGAGCACGCAAGCGTTGTGTACAAATATGCTTCGGTGGCCTGTGAGCTGTAGAAGCACGATCTACGAACAACAGATATCGCCGGGAAATACAAAGTACAAGGCGGCGGCTCCATATTATGGCAGTGCAGTACGGATACGGAGTACAGTCGTGGACATCTCCCATTGGCCCAGAGGGTGCAGCTTTGCCGCCATACCCTGTGCTCTACTACGAGTACTCCGTACACCTTGTTGACTTGGGTTAGTCAAGGTGTCGTCAGAGAGTGCGTGGCGCCACCAATTGATGCTTTTGCTGGCACCATCTGGTTCGTAATCCTCCGAACGAACATGTCGTACTGCGTACTCGTATGCGCTTCGCTTAAATATTCGGCCGGCCGTTGTAACACGCAACTTCGCCCCAACGGCCTTCCCTTACGAGCGAGATGCAGTGACGGATTCGGAAGGACGTTTGTGCCGATGCGACACGTACGAGTAGGCTGGCATTGTCGCGGCAGGGTTGTCAGGCTGCGTCGAAACAGAGACATGCATGCTCGAGCTGCGCGCTGTCAAAGCTCTGGCACGGATGCCGGCGCTTGTCACACTCCGTAGTCGTACGTGTTCCTGCAATGCATGTACACGCAATCTCGATCGTGGCGGAACATCTGTGCGTTGCGGCGGTGGATGGCATGTCGTCCAGGGAGGCATGATGACTAAGCCGACCGTGCTCGTGCAGATCGTGCATGTGCAGAGCACAGCTGGTGCCTGTGCTGCCAAGATGCGCTAAGATAACGCGTGTCAAGCTGTCACGGCTCCCTTGTTACCCATGCCGACGAATGCCCGATATGCTCCGTCTCTTCCTCCGTACCAGGCTCCGGGTGCCGGGACCCTTGTACGCGGTTGCGACACTGGGATATTAGATGCAAGCAGACTGCCGATCCTTCTTGGTGTTTGGCTTGGCAGGCAGCTCTCGCCCTGTGTTTCTAATTGGGCTGCAACACGGGCTGGGCAGCCAAGAGAATGAGATGAGGAAAAACGGTTTCTGCAGGGAGAGAAGAGGAAAGTCCATATCTGGCAAACGGCATTCAGGATGGGGAGCCTTGGCGTATTGCGCGTCGTATTGCGATGCCCAACGAGACCCAACGAGCGAGGATTCTCGCGGCAGGCAGCAGCGTGCTCGTGCAGTGCTCTTGGCGTTCCAAGAGCCCCTGGCCGCTGCGAGCATGAAGCATAGCAGCCGAAGTGGACGCCGGCAGTCTCGTACGCCGACAGGGACGGCCGTCTCAGCAGGTGTATTTGTGAGTACGGCCGTTCGACGTCAAGCACGCGATACGCACCCTGGCCGCACGTGTAGATACGAGTACAGAGGAACAGAAGCTACGGAGTAGATACGGAGCACTCCGTATGGAAGAGATGCTGCTCGAGAGCGGAGCGTTGCCAGGGCCTAGAAGCACGAGCCTCAGGGGCAAAAATACCCCGAAATGAAGGCAATATCAATGCTCGTAAATGCCTGGCACCGAACGCATCGACACAGCGCTCGCTCGGGGCCGATCGGGACGAAATTGAGAGAAGCTGGGTGCCAGGAGGCGATTCCAGCGCTGGGTCGCGGTGGAGCGCTGTCTATTTCAGTGCATTTTTGCAGCGGCTGGGCGGTAGATCGCCAGTTGGGCGGCAAGTGGGGACGCTAGCCGGCGCCGTCTGCTTGGACACGGCAGCGCTGCCGCCGCACAAGGCATTGTTGCCTGTATTTTGCACTGGTTCAGGGTCAAGATTCGATTTGTTGAGAACGCTGCTCGTCACCCGCCAAGAAAAAGGGCCGTGGCGCTGTCATGTCACGCGCGGCACCCCCTGGATCGGCGTGATCCCACCACGGCGCAGCAGGCGGCGCGGGATGTCGGCTGCGCGGCCGCGGCTGTGAGCCGATGCGGCGGCCGCGCAGGGCAGGCTAGATGGGCGAAGAAGGGCCGCCAGGGCCGCCGGGGCCGCCAGGGCCGCCGGGGCCGCCAGGGCGCGCCAGCAGGCTAGGAGGCACGCCAAGTCGGCCGCCCATAACACCACCCACTCAGGGGATCACCGCATATGCGCCGTTTGGGCCGATCAGGCCCGCTGTCCGGCGGAGCTGCCAGGGGCTGTCGTTTTGATTTTTCTGGCTCCGGCTTGTTCCGATGTTGCAATACGAGTACGCAGTACGCACCATGCATGCTGTACAAAGTACTCTGCAGATGTATCGGCTCGAGGCTGTAAGCCATCTCGCGTATATGTACGCGCAAGGCCGCCCCTCGCCAGTGTGCTGTCTGGTCTGGCCGTTGTCTTTGCTCTGCATCTTCTACCGACTCCTCCGCCTCGGCCGTCTGCTCGTGTCTAGCCCGATGAGCACAAGCACCGCAGCCCTCGCCTCGCTGTCACCCTTTTCCCCCTCCCGCTGCCAGAAGCCATGCCTTCCATGACCGAGTTCAAGTCTGTCACGGCCGCATCCTCGCAGCGTTCCTCGCAGGACTTCTCCGACGAGGCGGCGCTGCGCAAGCTCGAGCCGCTCTCCATCGTGCCCACCCACGACGGCGACGACATTGAGATGGCCACCACCGCCGTGGCCACAGCCGTGCCGACGGCGAAGTCGGAGCTCGCCGATCCCGGCCCGGCCGTCATCCGCCGCGACAACGCGCCCGGCGCCAACCCGCGGCCCGACACCATGGCCGGCCGCGGCCGCCGCGAGTCCGTCATCCGCGACTCGGTCGCCTTTGTGCTCGAGCGCGTGCCGACGTATCTGCAGCCGTCGATGCCGGTGCGCGAGCGTCTGCGGCACTTCACCTTTGCCTGGTACACGCTCACCATGTCCACGAGCGGCGTCGCCCTCGTGCTCGGCATCACGCCGCACCGCTTCAGCGGCCTGAACTACATCGGCCTCGTCATCTTCCTCATCGACCTGCTCTTCTTCGCCTTCATCACCGCCGCCCTCATCTGCCGCTTCGTCATCCACAGCGGCGCCTTCCGCCAGGCCATCACCCACCCCCACGAGGCCCTCTTCACCGCCACCTTCTTCCTCTCCATTGCCGCGCTGCTCTCCAGCACCGCCGTCTACGGCCGCCTCTTCTTCGCCGAGGGCACCGCGGCCCGCACCGGCCTCTTCCGCTTCCTCGGCGTCTTCTTCTGGATCTACCTCGGCATCACCTTCCTCTACGCCGTCGTCCAGTACCACATGCTCTTCACCGTCAAGCCCCAGCGCCGCCTCAAGGTCAGCGGCATGACCCCGGGCTGGATCCTGCCCATCTTCCCCGTCATGCTGGCCGGCACCCTGGCCCCCGCCATCTCCCCCGACTTCCACGCCACCCGCGCCCTCGCCATCATCTGCGCCGGCCTCAGCGCCCAGGGCCTCGGCTTCCTCGTCTCCGTCTTCATGTTCGCCACCTACCTCTCGCGCCTCGTAGCCTTTGGCCTGCCGCCCCATCGCCCCGGCATGTTCATCGCCGTCGGCCCCCCCAGCTTCACCTGCGCTGCCTTCCTCGCCATGGCCTCGGACATGCCGCGCATCCTCTTCGCCGATCCCGACTGGACCTGGGCCTTCCTCCTCGCCGGAAACAGACCCGCCGGCGGCTATCCTACCAGCTCCGCCAGTGTCGCCGTCCTCGCCGCCGGCATCCGCCTCGTCGCCAACGCCTCCGCCATCTTCCTGTGGGGTCTGAGCGTCTGGTTCTTCTCCCTGGCCGCCCGCGCTACCGTCGGCATGCCAGACCGCAAGTTCCATCTCAGCTGGTGGAGCTTTGTCTTCCCCAACGTCGGTTTCACCATTGCCACCATTCGCCTCGCCAATGCCTTGGATAGCCCCGGCCTCTCCTGGATCGCCACCGCCATGACTATCTGTCTTTTTGTCGCCTGGCTGTTCATCGGCTTCCGCTGCATTCTTGCTGTCTACAGCCGTGAGATCGTTTGGCCCGGCCATGACGAGGACCACGAGCCTACTCCGGCGCCTGCTGCTACATCACCAGCATAATTCTTTTCCTTACTCATTTCCACTGACCGACTGTCCTCCCTTCTCTTTCCTTTTCTGTTTTGCTTTTCGTTTCGATCTTGTGCTTTCCTCCCGGCAATTATTTTTCCTTTGCGTCATTCGTTCTTGGCCTCGACATAGGGCTTTGGGCTTACATTAGCCCTCATGAACTTTGCATATAGACGGCCAACAAGCAGTTGGCCCCCACATAGATTTGCTTTTGTTTGTTATTTCATAATAGATAGATACCACGGTTGCGGGAGAACTTGGAATACAAAACTACTACATTACACATTTATAACAAGTCTTCACTTCGTAGCACTTCGTAGTCTGGGGAGCAAAAAAGAAGCAAGCAAATCGACAAGCAGCTCAAACAGCAAAAAAAGAGGTGATATGCCTGTTAGGGCGCATCGGGAATTGAGCCCGATGCGGGGGTCGAACCCGCAACCTTGAGATTAAGAGTCTCACGCTCTACCGATTGAGCTAACCGGGCTTCAGAGCTGTTTGATGGTGAAACAAGCCGTCCTATTGGCTTATCGATGCGCATTGGAGCCTGCAAGGCTGCCAACGCCTCAGCCTTGCTTTCCTTTCAGCCCGCCACTACCTTGCGCTCCCACCAGTCCTTCCAGCCGACCACTGTTCGGTCTCGCCGCGCCTCTTCGGCGCAAAACACGAGCGCATGGCTGCGGACCACTTCCTCGAGCGTGCAGCCCACAATCTCGCGCTGCGCCCGGTCCGCTGTCCAGCCGTGGTTCTTGACGCGGTCGACAGCCAGCACAAAAGCCCGGGCCAGGCCCACGTCGCCGCCGCCGTGTCCCAGACTCTCGAGACGCGGGTGGTATGTCTTCACAGACCCGTCACGGAAGTCCTCGACCGTGATCGTCTGCTGGTCCGCGTAGATCTCGCCGTGCTCGCCGTAGAGGTGTGTGTACCGCTCGCACTGCTTTGTCGTGTGCGCGACCATGTGAAATGTGGCCGTCTTGGCACCGTGCAGCAGGATCGGCGCCGGCTTACCCTCCTTATTCATACTCGCGCCGTCCGCCTCGGCCTCCTCTGCCCATTCTTCGTCCCACGTCACCACGACCACCTGCTCATCGCACACGTCGTTGTCCGCCTCAAACACGCAGCGCCCAAACCAGTTGCGCCCCGCCACCTCGCTGTCTGGCGTCTCCGGGCCGTAGTCCTCGGCCAGCTTCTCCACAAGCGCATCGTGCGCCGCCTGCGTGGTGCCACCACGTGCCGCTACCTGCTCAATGTCCTCGATGTCCGGCAGCACGATGCTGACGGGCCAGCCGCGGTTCCCGGTGGCGAACCCGTGGTGTTTGTCGCTCAGGTACACGCGGCGTGCCGAGTACTTGCAGTTCGGCTCGGCCGGGCAGCTGAGGCAGTTTGTGGCAGCGCCGGCAGCCCTGGGCTTGCGGCTGCGGCGGAACAACTGGAGGGCGCCTGAAGAGGAGACCGTGGCTGGCAAATGGTCTCGCTCGGCCGGCCGGTTGGCTCCGTGTGCAGGAATACTCGAGCCATTGGCATGGTCGTTCGGCGTGGTCCCTGACTCGGCGGCCAGGCTTGTCGGTGAGCACAGCAGCCACAGCAGCACGTCAATATCGTGACAGCTCTTCGTCAGCAGGCTCGGCGCCGTGGTGTCTTCGCGCCGCCAGTTGCCGCGCACATAGCTGTGTGTAAAGTGCCACCAGCCGACCGGTTCGGTATGCACGACGCTAAGCACGTCTCCAATGGCGCACTCCTCGCGCACGATGCGGCGCAGCAGCATGTTGTGCGGGCTGTATCGCAGAACGTGGCCAATCGCAAATAGATGCGTGTCCTTGACTGCGTGCAGCGCGCGATACATGGACACACAATCCGCCAGCGTCGTCGCCAGCGGCTTCTCGCACATGATATGCAGGCCGCCCAATGCTGCCAGCGCAACGACAACCTCGCGGTGCATCTCGTCAAGCACACAAACGAAGACAGCATCCACGCCGGGGTCGACATCCTCCTTGTTCGCCCCTGCACTGGCAGCACTTGCCCGTCTCCGCGTCTCAAACGCAACAAAGTCCTGCCACCCCGCAAAGGCCTGTCCTTCCCGTGGCTTGTTGCCAGTTCCCCAGATAAATTTCTGGCCCAACTGTGCCCGCTTGTACGGGTCCGGCTCGGCCACTGCCACAACCACGCCATTGCTCGACGTTGTCGTCGCTTCGGCATATGTGCGTCCTCGCGATCCGGCGCCGATGATCAGGACACGGGGTGGCCGAGCCGAGCGGGGAGGCGGTGGTGGTGCCTCGACGGCGGCAGGGTCGGGTAGATCTGGCATTGTGATGCTTGATTGTGCCGTAGCCGTATGCTGAGAAAGGGGGCGCAGAGCAATGCCGCGCTACAGCTCAGCGGAGAATATACGATGTATGGTAGCAACTCCACAAAAGCAAGGGAGACTAGATTGTGGTGATATCGCAGGATGTTGCAAGGTATCGCGAAAAGAAAAGGAAGAGGTCGGTGCTCTCAAGTTAAGGAATAGATAGAAGGGTCGCGGGAAGAGGCAGTGGTCAGTATGTAGTCTTATGCTCGTGGAGAAAGATACCCTCGAAGCCGATAGTAGGCCACGGCAATGCGGACTGAAAAAGAAGATAAGCAACGTCAAAGGCCCTCGCGAAAAGGACTCTGTCGGCGAAAGGGAAGGTGCCATGCAATCATGCCCATCGTGCTTGCACTTGAACGTCACACGGCGTAGAGCGGGCGAATGACTGCCGGCGAATAGGACAGCACACTGACCATCTGCGCTAGTCGCAGCAGAAGGTGCGCCCAAGGTGCACCCCACTTTCCACAAAGGACTTTACCTCGACTTCCCGGCCGCAACATTAGCATCACGGAGACACACAGAAACACATTATTGGCCCATCGCGAGCCTCACCAGCACTACAACGATACCGGTCAGCAGTTACAGCAGCAACAAAAGCACGTGACACCAGACAAGAGTCGGAGAAGGATAAATCGAGGAGCAATTGACAACTGTCGATAACGCAGAGCAGCGAGCAGAGCAGGAAAAATGCCAGAAACAATTGCACCATTGGTTTGGATCGACTGTGAGGTAGGTTGGCCGTTGGATGCTTCTCGGTCGACGTGACTGTTTCTCGCGGATCTACGTGGATGCCTTTTGCGTTGCACTATGTGTCCTGTATCTTGTCGCCGAAGTCTGTTTGATTTTGTCTTCTCTACGCTGCATTTGCCCCCGTGCTACTTACGACTCGAAAATGACAAACATGCCGATTCGCTCGTTTTATATACTATTGCTTCTGCCCTGCTTTCTCATCTGTGTCTCCCCCGCTACGGCCATGCTGACAGCTCAGATGACCGGCCTTGACAGTGAAAAGGACGAGATCATCGAGATCTACTGCCTTGTCACGGACCTCGACTTCGAGCCTCTCGTGCCCGGCGATGAGGGCTGGGGCACCGTCGTGCACGTCTCTGACGAGAGTCTCGCCAAGATGGACGAGTGGTGCACCAGCACTCACGGTGCAAGCGGGCTCACCGAGGAGGTGCGTGCGTCTACTGTCACGCCCGAGGAGGCTGCTGCCGGCCTGCTTGCCTACGTCCAGGCCCGCGTGCCAACGCCCAAATTCGGCTTGCTGGCCGGCAACAGCGTGCATGCCGACAAGGCGTTTCTGCGCAAGGCACCGTACACTGCCGTCATCGACCATCTGCACTACCGCATCCTCGACGTGAGCTCCTTAAAAGAAGCTGTGCGGCGGTGGGCGCCAAAAGTCCAGGCCGGCTCGGACGGTGCTGCGCCCGCCACAGCCCGGTGGCCGGCCACCAAACAGTCCAGGCACCGAGCCCGCGACGACATTCTTGACAGCATCGCCGAGGCGCGCTCCTACAGGGAGATCTTCCGGGCTGCCCGCTAAGGCGGCGACGCCACCGAGCTATCGAGGCGGGCACTGTTTTGTGCTGCGCACGCTAGATTACGTCCATGAGAGCTGCATCTTTACTAGTGGAAAACTACTCGCACAAGTGCGGCCCCTCGTCGGAGTGTTCACATCGCAAGACGGAACATCTGCTCTTGGCTCACTCCACTGAGTAAGCGACGCTGCACTCCTCGGCATTCATGAATACAGGACGTGAGACCGTTGGCTTACGGGCTTACGGGCCTACGTCACGGCTTACGGGCTTACAACTATGCTCCCGTGAGGTGTCGCATTCGGGCAAGACAATGTCAACATCGTGGCGGCGGAAGAAGGTGATGCTAGCTAGGATGCTAGCTAGACGAATCTGTATATATTTAGAGTACTCCTGCTATTCAAACCTACCGTCAGCCACCCCGCGTGCTTTGTCCAACTGTTCCCGTCTGTTCTGTCCTGCGTCTCCCCACGCGTCTGCCGTCCAAGTCCAAGCAATATCGCAAACACGCCGTAGCATCATGTCTGCTTCGTCCTTCTTCCAGATTCTCGGCTTGCCGCGGTCATCCGCCTCGGTGACCGACAGCACGCTCGTCATCATCGATGCGCAGAACGAGTACGCCGAGGGTAAGCTGAAGGTCGTGGATCTTGAATCGCCGCGCAAGGCGATCGCCGCCCTTTTGGCGCGCTACCGCGCAGCCGGTCAGGGCTCCAACATTATCCACGTTCTTCACATAACTGCGCCCAATGTGCCCGTCTTCACGACTGGCACGACTCTGGCGGAGGAGTTCGCGGAGCTGGTGCCGCAGCCAGGTGAGGGCATTGTGCGCAAGACAAACCCGGGCGCCTTCACGGACACGGACCTGCAGCAGCTTTTGGAGAAGGCCGGCCATGAAAAGGTGGTGCTTGTCGGTTTTATGGTATGTGTTGCCTGTTCTGACACGACGGCTGCCTTGAACGGCCGGTCGGTTTGCTGCCGCGGCCATCTCTCCTTTGCTAACAGCTAGGCGCACGTCTGTGTCTCGACCACGGCACGCCAGGCCGACGAGAGGGCATTCAAGGTACTGGTTGTCGAGGACGCCATCGGCGAGCGCGACATCCCCGGCGTCGCCGCCGCTGACCTCAAACGGGTGGTCCTAGCCGAGCTCAGCGACACCTTTGGCACCGTCGTCCAGAGCCAGGACATTGCATCGGCATAGCGGCGTGCAGCGTCACCCGCTGCCGACCACGGGAGGGCGAATGTGGAAGAGAGATTGTGTCCTTTGATAGCAAGTCTATGTGATGTCTAGCAGACCACTCCATCGGCTTTTTTGTCTAAGCGGCATGGTATATAAAGCGACTCCAGCAGTGACCGCCCGCCTGTTTCCGGAAAACCAAGAATGACAAAACGCCGTGACTGCCTTCCCCTGCGTGTCTACCCTTCTGATAGTCTGACGTAACAATGATAGTACAATGATCTGCGCCCGTACAGCGCTACAGGCTCCGCTCGCGCTTCACTGTCGGGAGGGCCACGGCGAGCTTGCGCAGGATGGCCTCGTAGAGCAGCAGCATACAGCCGCTCTGGATGCTGGTCCAGACAACACGCGGACCGACGCCGCGAAACCAGCCAGGAACGCCCTCGGTGCGGTATATGAGCCGCAGGCCGGTGAGAACGGACGAGGTCTTGAGGCTCACAGCACCGGGCTTGGGCGTGTGCGTGGACGGCGAGGAGGTGGAGATGCTGCGCTTCTGGGGCTGCGCGGCATGCGGCGCCGCCGTGTGGCCGGCCGCGGTGGATGCGCTGGCGGTGCTGCCGGCGCTGGCTTCCGTGTTCACCTGGGTCTGCAAGCGCGTCTTGACGACGTCGAGCGGGCAGGTGATGGCGCCGGCGAGGCCGCCGGCGACGGCGCCGGTCAGAAAGTCGAGGGGCAGGCCGAGATCGCGGCTCTGCTTCCAGCGGCGAGCCAGCGTCTTGGCCTGCTCCCAGAACATGAACTGCAGCGCGGAGAAGGGCAGGTCGCGGTACAGCGTGGCCTTGTAGCCGTAGAAGAGGGCGGAGACGCCCTCGACGCGCGCAATGGTGCGGGCGGCGTCGACGGTGCCGCGGTAGTTGTAGCCGGAGTGGAAGTACGGGTTGTTGTGGCGGCCCTGCAGCTGCAGACGCGTCTTGAGCACCTCGGACGGCACGTACACGATGGAGGCGGCGAGGTCGCCGAGGAAGCCTGGCTCTGGTCAGTCGGAGGGGGAACAAAAGAGGAATGGAAAGAGGGAGGAAAGGGAGAGGGAAGAGGAAGGGAAGGAAAACCCACCTCCCATCAGATAGGCAATGTTGGGCGTGATGCCGGCGTCCAGCATGTGCCGCTTGCTGAACTCGTATGTGCCGAAGAAGAGGACGGTGCCGGGAAAGGAGCCGAGCAGGGCGGGAAGCCAGCCGCCGTAGAGGCCGCGACGGATGCCTTCCTGGCGCAAAATGGTGTAGTATGACGAGCCCAGCGACGTGTACTTGGGCGGGATGTGCGGGTCGCCCTGCTGCCGCGTCTTGACCGTGTCGAGCGAGTGCATGAGCATGTCGCCCGAGGTGCCGCCAAGGCCACCGGCCAGCATGGCCTGTCAAGGGTTAGCCAAGCCGCGGCCCGGTCCTCCAGAGCCTCCAGCTCGCCTCCTCTCCATCTCCACCACCCGGAACTTACGTGGAGGTACGGCGGGCGCTCCTCATACTCAAGGCTGCCCGTCATGTCGGCGGTATGTGTGTTTCGAGCGCCGGCCCGAGAGAGGTGCAGAGTTCGACAGCAAGCGTGGCCGCTTCAGCGATCCATCGTCTTCCGATCGCTCCGGGATCCTGCGGTTCGTGCGGCGAGTCTGCCGGGCGGGCGCAAACGGGGCGCAGGCGGGCGTGCCGCAGGAAGGAGCAGTCGCGGGTGCCGCACACAGGACGCAAGGGGGACAGCACGGGGGCGCGGGCGTGTCGTCGTCGGCTCGGGCGTGGCGCGGCAATGTGTCCGGGTTTGCAGCTCTTCGTGCGTCTGCGCTTTTTCGGCCGGCGATTTCTTTTGAGATTTTCCTAGCTGCCCGCGGCGTCGATGGCGCTCTGGCCAATCAAACCCCGCAGCGTGCGAATTTTGTTCCTGACTAATGTCATTGGCTGGTTGCCGCTTTGGGTCTCAAGCCCTGCCGTGAGTTGTCCGGACGCCATGACGGAGTCTCTACAAGTGATATACGCGTGCTTGATACGAGCGTTGACATCTCTGTCTGCAGGATAGGTCAAAGTCAGGAGGACTGCCAAGTCTGGGTAGGAAGGTTTGTTTGGAGCCCAAGGCACAGCTTCCCATTCCACGGCTCAGCCTGGCCTCTGCTGGCATTGATATATTGATATATCGATTGCATGCTATTGGATTGTGCATGTGCATGTGTATATTCCATATGACCATACAGTGGCCACATCGCCGTCTCCGGCCGGCCACGTCCGGGACGTCTGATCCGCCATCTTGTTGGTCTGCAGCTGCGGCTCACGAGGTCGCGGTGGCCCGGCCGTCCAGCGGATGTTCCCACCAGCGCACACGCCCGGCTTTGCTAAACGGCAGCAGGATGTGGGTGAGGCGGCCGGTGACGAGGCCGATGGACGCGGGACCATACGTATTGCTGTCGAGGCTGCGGCCCGCGCCAGCGTCGCCCTCGACCCAGATGTGGCCAGCCGGGACGCGCACGTACGCGGTCGGGTAGGGCTGGTGCGTCTGGACGACGTCGCCTTCGAGGCCGATGACGCGCTTGACCGAGACGATGTCGGGGTGAACGGGGCTCCTGGCCGGGTCAGACAGAGGCAGGCGCAGCGCCGGCACAGCCATAGAGACGGAACGCACCTCAGAAACACCACCATGCCCCGCTGCAGGTTCTCCTGGGCGTACAGCTTGAAGTTGAGGACCCAATCGCGCTCCAGCGACTCGCCGTAGCGGCTGTTGAGGAACGGGTGCATGGACGGACCCTCGATGCGCGTCACTTCGGCCACGGAGCTGTTGAACCAGATCGCCACCGGGATCCACGTGGCGAAGCCGACCAGGCGCCGCGCAAACTGGCCGAGAAAGGCGGACGAGACGGAGCCGCCACCACCGGCAGGACTGCCAGGCTGCGCAGACCTTCCAGGGCCAGCCCGGACGAGCCGCGTCCACAGTGAGCCCCAGGCCATGCTGGTGCAGCGGGCGCAGGCGCAGCTTGTGGCGGGAGTTGGGCGGGTGCTAGAGCGTTGGTAGACAGTGCCGCTGCGGAGCGCCGATCATCAGCAGCTGCATCGAGGTCGGCGTGGCGAGCTGCTGATGCGAGGGTGCGGCAGATCGCCGACTTTTCTCGAGCTGCGTCAAGCGGCAGTATTCGGATGCGCTGGTTCACCGCTTTCTGTATAAATGTCGTTCGCCGGAGATGGCCTCTTACTCCTCCCATACTTACAAAGTAGAAAGACTAGTTATTCCAACTAGAAGAATGACTACTTTCCGTACTTTATTCTTAATAGCCTTTGACTTTACGCCTTGGACCTGTTGAACACTGATGGGCATGGGTATTATTGTTTTTGTTTTCATTCATGTGATTTTATTAATGGAACGGATTGTTTTTTATTGCTCTTCTGCCCTCCTGTAACAGCTACTATGGACGATACAGAAGTGGGCTGCATTCTCAGACAGTTCTGTTTTCAAGCACTTGAAAGATGCTCAGAGCCACAGCCGCCATGTCACCGGGCATATTCAGAGCATTCCTTCCTGGCGCCACATATTACGGAGGCTAATGACGGCAGCTCTGTAGCTCTGGCAGCGCTGTGGAGCCAAAGTGCCCTGTGGACCCCACAGCCTTGTCAGGACCGTAGCTTCCTGTTCCGGCTGGCAATCCTTCCCGGCTTGGACCTCGTCAGCTTCGCACAACGATCTTCGTCTTTTGCCTTTCCTTTTGCCGTCCGACCTCTTCGCTCGGCCTCCCCCTGCGCGAACTCTGTCCGCCGACGCGCAAACCCGGCTGCTTCCTACGCGCCTCCTACCACGCGTGTGTCCGCGTCTGCAACAAGGAATGCGCGGTGGCTCGCGACAAATACGGGCTGCGCGGACGAGCCGGCAACGGCAGCAGTGACGACGCGATCAAGACGACAGCAACACCGACTGCAGCGGAAAACAGACTGCAAAGCGCACGCGCACGATGAGCGCCCAAGAAGGCGGCTCGGAGGCCGGGCAGTGGCCGCCGCGCCGGCCGTCCAAACGCAGTGTACGTCGTTGCGATCCATGGCTTTGCGATGGTGCGAAATCATGATTTCTTGTTGGCCATCCGGCCTTCCTCCAGCTGTTTAGCCCGGACACGCCCGACCTCTCTTTCCCCACACACCTTCTGTCAGTGGTGCGGCAGCATGTCTTGTCTCTCGTCGGGCCTGCGATTTCTGCTGGTCCGCGGGCGCCTGTGCCGCCGGGCTATCTCTCCTTTCCGGCCCCCTTCTGCGCCTGTGTTCTTTTTTCTTTCCTCTTCCAGCCTTCTTGGCCAGCTTGGCCAGCCTGACCACTCCTATCTTGCATGCTCTGCTCTGTCTTCTAGCCTGTTGCCAGCTCTCCCTCTGCTCTCCGAGTCCCCCTCCCTCTCGTCCTGCGCCAGCCTCCATTTCCCTGTTTTCCATGTCGATCCGCAACCTGCGTTGCCGTGCTGCAGGATCACGAGCACCTCCGGCGTACTTCAATGGACCTAGCTAACGCGGCCCCGTCTGGTGACCACAGAAAATGCGTAACTCGACGTTCATCGTCCCCTCCACTGGCGAACGCTCGCATCGCCAGTTCACTCTCCGCAATGGCAGCGCCTTTGCCCCCTCCCACGACTCCAGACGCCCCAATCACATAAATGGCGACGCGTACGACAACAACGACGATCCCTCCTCCTACTTTACTGCTGCGGGCTTCGCCGCCCGTATCGACACCATGAACCGCTTCGTCGGCGACCGCCTTGCCCGCTTCCGCACATGGATGGACTCGCCCAAGGGCCGCGGCGTCATCAAGTGCACCGTCGCCTACACCATCGCCAGTCTCTGGACGTTCTGGCCGCCGCTGTCGAACCTCCTCGGCAAGCCAGATGGCAAGCACCTCGTCGCCACCATCACCGTCTACTTCCACCCAGCTCGCAGTGCCGGGTCCATGATTGAGGCCAGCGCCATAAGCGTCGTGGCCGTCGCCTATGCCGAGATCATTTCTATTTTGTCCATGGCCGCTTCGGTTTTCTTCGGCTCCGTCTTGGGCTGGGTCGCCTTTGCCCATGCCGTCGTTCTCGTTTTCTTTATTGGTGTCGCCTTTGGCTTCATCGGCTGGGTCAAGCAGCGGCTGAACAACCCTTCGGTGAATGTTGGCTGCACCCTGGCCTCACTCGCCATCATCTCCGTGGTCACCAAGGAGAACGCCACCTACTCGGGCGTCTTCTCCATGACCAAGATCGTCCAGATGCTCAAGATCCTCGTCTTTGGCGTCTGCACGACCTCGACCGTGAGCCTGCTACTCTGGCGCGTGTCCGCCCGAGCTCTGTTGCGCGAGTCCATGTCCAAGGCGTCCACGTCGCTCGGAGACATGCTTGCCATGATCACCCACGGCTTCCTCAGCGGAGCTGAAGAGGAGCTGACCATGTCTTCCGAGTTCCGCACCGCCAACGGCGACTGGACTGCCGCCTACGGCCAGATGACCAAGAATCTCAAGGAGGCCAAGTACGAGCACTATGCCGTCGGCCATGCCAGCCTGTATCAGCTCGAGAAGTCCGTGTACAAGTCCATGGAGACCCTTGCGCAGTCCATAGGTGGACTGCGCAGTGCCGCCAACACCCAGTTCGAGCTTCTGCGCGAGTCTGCTGCGGCGGCTGCCGCTGCCGCCACGGCTTCTACGCCCGGCGCAAGCGGTGGTGCCGTCGACATTTTGCATTCTCCGACGGGCCGTCCGTCTCTGCTCCGGGCGAACTCCAGTTTCCAGGCGCGCACGGTGCGGACGCCCGCATTGTCCGCCATCGATGAAGCATCGGACGAGAGCAATACAGAGGAGGGAGGGCGAAACCAGTCGCACCGCCGTTCGGGCAGTGTCCAAGGTGGCCGGGTCGATAGTCTGCTCGACAGCTGGCCAAACTCGCCGCTTCTCCAAGACGGCGAGATGGACATTGGTGCTCTCACGCAGGCCATTGGATCGATTGGTTCCATGGCATCGCTAGCATCGGCAGGGACCATCCACATGTCGGCTATGCGATCGCGCCGGGGCAGCAGCGCATCCACCCTGCGGACGTCTTCCGAGATCTTTGAGCTATTCATCAGCATGCTCGGCCCATCTATGAAATCGCTGGCCTTTACACTCGCCTGCGTGCTGAGGGACCCGCCGTTCGGCACGGCGCCCGACTTCGCCATCACGATCCATGACCAGTATCGCCGTAGCCTGGAGGACGCGCTGGTGCTTTTCAACACGGCGCGCGCCGAGGCGCTGCAGGAGCTGTACAAGACGATCGAGTTTGGGCGTCCGCGCTCCGAGAAGATCAAGGCGGATTTTGAGGAGGTCGCGGCATCGTGCGGCCACTTTAGTTTCAGTCTACAGGCTTTTGGCGAGGAGATGACCAAGTATCTTGACGTGCTGGACGACCTTAAACTGGTCAACGATCACAACCGTCGCAACTGGCGTTGGCTCTTCTTCTGGAAGAAGCCGGCCTTGCGCTACCCGTCCGTGCTCCCGTTTAACGTGCAGGAGGCGGACGCGGACGTGCCGGACGAGCGTGGCTCGGCACCGTCGCCACCGACTGTACGGCCTATCCGGCAGTCTCAACTACCGCGCGGCATCCCCGACACCATGTTGCGTCAGCGCGACACGTTTAGCTGGCATGCCGCGCCACAGGCCAACACCCTCATCCGAAATTTCGCCCAGGACCTGCTGAAGTTCTTCCGCATCCTGATGCGTGATGACAGTACGTTTGTCTCCTCTATTATTCACAGTCTTGTTCCTCTGTAGTTCGCTGACCATGCAGTACGATTTGGAATCAAGGTTGGCATCGGCGCCGTGTTATGGGCCATGCTGGCCTTTATCAGCAGTACACGGGAGATTTACGTGCACTGGCGTGGCGAATGGGGTCTGCTGTCGTTTATGATTGTGTGTTCCAACACTGTCGGTGCCTCGAACACGACCGGTATGGCGCGGTTCCTAGCGACGCTTTTCGGCGCTGCCTGTGCGGTCGTGAACTGGAATATCAGCCAGGGACACGCGGGGCCGCTGCTGGTGCTGGGATGGTTTGTAGCACTCTACAGCTTCTACGTGATGATCGACCGGGGCAAGACGCCGGTGGGCCGGACAACGCTTCTGGCGTACAACGTGATCACGCTGTATGCGTACTTACTGTCGCAGCGCGTAGACGACGACGATGACGACGAGGGCGGGGTGCACCCGTTCATCATGGAGATCGCGACGCACCGGTTCCTGGCGGTGACGGCGGGCATTCTCTGGGGACTGATCGTGTGCCGCGTGGTGTGGCCGATCTCGGCGCGGCGGCGGTTCAAGGAGGGCGTGTCGGTGCTGTACCTGCAGATGGGGCTGATCTGGAAGCGCGGGCCGCTGGCGATGCTGCTGCGCACAGAGTGCTCGCGGTCGTACCTGAAGTCGGGCGAGCAGGCGGCGTTGCAGCGGTACGCGGCGCGGCTGGAGACGCTGCGGACGGGGGCGGCGTCCGAGTTTGAGCTGCGCGGGCCGTTCCCGTACGAGGCGGCGGGGCGGATCCTGGCGGCGACGAACCGGGCGCTGGACGGGTTCTACGCGATGAGCCTGCTGACGCAGCGGCGCGGCGGCAGCCTGACGGAGGGCGAGCGGGCGCTGCTGCTCTACACGGCCAAGGAGCGGGCGCTGCTCTGCGACCGGATCTGCCACGTCTTCCAGGTGCTGGCGAGCTCGTTCATGCTCGAGTACCCGCTGACGGATGCGCTGCCGAGCGTGGCGGCGGTGCGGGACCGGCTGCTGGCCAAGATCTTCCAGTTCCGCAAGGAGCACGCGTCGGCGGACGATCTGATCTCGATGGAGCCGGCGGAGACCAAGGAGGGCGCGGCGGGCGCGCTGCCGACACCGCTGGTGGGCCTGGCGCCGTACTCGGGGTCGCCGTCGGCGCCGTCGTCTCTGCCGATCACGCCCGGGACGCCGAAGACGCCCGGGACACCGGGCACGGCGGCGGCCTCGTTTTCGTTTGCCGACTGGGACGACGCACCGCCGACGCCACCGGGGCTGCGGCGGGCGAGCGACAGCCGGGTGGTGGTGCAGGAGCGGGACTACGCGCTGCTGTACGCGTACGCGCTGATCACGGGGCAGGTGGCGGAAGAGCTGCAGTCGATTGCCAAGGAGTTTGAGGGGCTCTTTGGCGTGCTGGACATGGAGGCTCTGCTGCTGCAGTGAGCTCTGGCGCGCGTGACAGTGTCGTCTGTCTATGCCGGGACGCTGGAGGCTATCTGGCTGTCAGGCTGTCAGGCTGTCTGGCTGTCTGGCTGTTTGGGAATTGTCTGGGAATTGTCTGGGGTTTGTCTGTGTGCTCTGGATTTCGTTCTGCACACCTGCATCGCATGGCAGCCTGGGTCTACGCTCTGTGTTTTGATTACTATTGCCACTTTGAGCCTTTTTGCCTTGTCTTTTTGTTACGCGTCTTACACCACGCACAAGTGATATACACATACAAGCAGACTACACACAACAAGTGGAATACAACAAGCAGACTACACACAAGCAGAATACACGAGTGGAATGCACTCGTACCGCACTACAGACGCTGCGACGGCAGACGGCTCGATGGAAAAAGTACCGACTCGGTCAAGGCGGCCCTGGACGGCACCTCGGCACGAATACGAGGACTTGTGGCGTAGCGCCGGTGCAGTGCGTGATGGCGCCGGACTGGCGGTTGGAGAGGTGCGGCATGGCGCGCTGCGCTCGGTGCCGGCGTCGTCTGGCGTCGGCCGCGTCAGGTTGCGCGCTGCCAGTGGACGAGCGCTGCGGACTGGGGCGGCGATCGGCAGCGCGACGTGCTCGACCGTCAGCCAGGGTTGCATTCGGCCTTGCAGACTCTGGACTCCGTGACGCTAGCTGGCGATGCTGGAGTAGCATGATCAGACGGCGGGCTCGACGACCGCGTATCTTCTCGGTCGGCTGTTCTGCTGACGCCGCGCTCTGCTTACTCGTCGCGGACGGCACGTCACAGCGCCATCGCACGCCGCCGTGCTCCTACAAAGTGCTCGTAATGCTACTCCGAGCTCGTATGCCATCTTGGCAAAGGCGAAGCGGCCGGCCCTCTTACTGGCGACGAGGCCAGGAGCAGGGAGCCGCCGAGGTACGAGCAGGAGCCAGGCAGCCCCGAGGAAGCTCGTACGTGTGCTTGTGTAGCAGGAAGCCGGGAGTCAGGAGACCAGCAAACGAGACGGGCTTTCTCTGTGTCTTCACAGTACGAGGCCCGTGATCCGTGGCTGTTCTTGTCCTTTGTGCTGCGGCCTCGGTGTGGTCTTGAGCTCGTGTGGCTGGCGGCTGCCGACTGCAGAACGGCCCCTTTCTCCTGCTGCCAGGTCCAGAGTTCGGACGGTTTCGCCATCTGCTAGCCTGCGCTTGCTTTGTTCTTCTCTTTGCTTCTTCTACGGCGGGGGCATTAGCAAGGCCACTAACAGCGGCATGCAGAGCCAACGGCCACTTCAGCTCGGCAGCCAGCCCACCACCCCTCGTCTGTTCTTTCTCTGACCCCCGGCACGGACTTGGGACGAAGACCGCCACGAGTGCTTCCGAGCAGGACATCCCGGCACATACTCCATGGGTTGTGCCTCGGAGGCTGAAGCCAGCGCGTCGAAACCGTGTAATGTGCGAGCGGCAACGCATAAAACTACTTGTACAAAACTCGTATGGCAGCCAGTCGGGTGTCCTGCACTGCTCTGTTGCACGCAGGTAATGTTGATTTCTCCTCCGAGCCGCATTGTGCCGCCACTACGATCCTGGATCATCCTACTCTGTAACGAAGGCTTCTTCCGCCTCGTACAAGAGCCGCCGAAACAGAATCGGAGACAAGATCGGAACCAGAGACACGATCGAGGCCCATCGCACAAGCGGTCCGTCTGCCGACGTCAGCCTCCGCGGCTTACTCTGTGCGCTCGATAACTCTCCGGCTCCGTGGCGGGAACGAGTGTCGGAAGAGTGTCGGAAGAGGAACAGGCTGTGCTGCGCAGACCGAGACAACTCTCCGCAATGTCTGGCGCTCGAGAGACAGACTGGGCCGAGACCCAGACCTGCCAAAGGCAGCGCAGGGCCGGGATGCTCGTCGAGGATGGCTTCCCTTCTCCAGACGCCACACTGCATGCACGCATACGGCGAAACAGGGTAGGCGCACCTCTGCACAAAAGCGAGAGAACCTGGACCTGGATCAGACGGTAATGTGCCCTTGGCGTGCTGCATTCTCCTGCAAGTCCGCACGTAGTCCGGCTGGCGTGGCGCCTTCGTCCCGACTCTTGCAGTAGTGCTGCTAGCCGCCCGACTTGCGCCGTGTGTCGTAATCCTATCGGCCTGCAGGTCGCCCTTCGGTCCCGAAGGACGCCGAGCAGACTGCTGTCTGCACTGTCCCTTGTCCGGGCGCGAGCCGTCGAGCTACGGAGTGATACATATGGAGCAATACGGAGTACTTCTTATGCCGGCCTCTACTCGTAGCTCCGAATAACTTGGCCGGAGGGCCAACTTAAGCTTAAAGCGCCAGCGCCGAGCTCGCTGGCGACCGTTTTTGTTTAGGAACTCCTTGGTAGCGGTGAGGGTCTCCAGCTCGGATGGGCGTCGGGTCCGCAAGCCGTCCGACTCAGCCTCAGGCACGTGCTGGCAGCGTTGTTGTGAAGTGTTGGTATCGAGAACGGCCAGCGTGGAGTTGACAAAGTCTGAAGTAGTCGCATTACACGACAAGTATTGCTCTGTAGAGCTACAACCGCAACTCGGCCACTCTGCCCATTACCCATCATGGGCCTCCCTTTACGCCTTAGTAGACTGCCAACCTAGCCCACCGACTTGCTATCGTAGTTGTGATCCTATGCAAGAGCAGCTGTACTTGTCTTATTGCTTCCATAAATACGTGCGTCGCACAGCATAGTCCGCCACACAGCCATACTTTGTGCACGCGTGGCGCTGGCTGCGCAGAGTAAGCTATGCGCTGGCTGGGATCGCGCGGCCAGCAGACCTGCTTGGATCCTGCCCGGGGTTGCACGGCTGGCCGGCTGACGCTGTGCACGCCGCGCCTGATTCGGACTCGTACAGCTATCGCGGGCCTGGTTGTCACACACACAGATGCCCTGTATCGTTGTGCTTCCACACATTCTCGTAGATACGTACACGAACATACTTCAGTCCGAGCGCACCAACAGGAGCACAAGGCGCTGTGCGTATGTGCACCACTGCCGGGCCGGAAAGCACGTCGGCTTTGTGGCCTGCGGTCGTCCCAGTTCCTATCAACGTGGTGGTTGGTCACATTGTGGTTACGTCGGATCTACGGATCGCGTCGAGTCTTTTCTTTCTTTCTTTCTTTTTCTCGTTCTTTTTTGTTTTGTTTTGTTTTGTTTTGTTTATCCTTTATTTTTTCTCTTTGCTGTCATATTCCATTCCGACTTCACCATCGGCAAGCAACTGCCCACATTACGGCTTACACAACACATACGACTCTTACGATGGACACAACTCACGACTCGGACATCCGGCGACGCTGCCCAGCAGCCAACCACCACGCCGCCACCACGGCTGGGCAGCGTGTTGGATGGCTCGGCCAGATCCACAGCGCCGGGTAAAAATAGGGCAGTAAGACACTAAGAACGGCTACTCGTAGACAGAAGGCCGGCCGTCACGTAATGACCCTAAGCAGCAGAAGCCCGCTGCTGGTGCCGACGGAACAAGAAAGCAACGTACATCCAGAGGCGAGAAAAGGAATAGGAAACGCAGAGGGCCGCATGGCTGCGCAGACAAAAGCAACAGCCAAGAGCATCTGCCGCGGCCGCAGACCGAGCAGCGCCTCCACTTACACGGCCTGTCTCTTCTTCGTCCGCCGCCTTGCCACTGCTCGTACGCCCGCGCCTCGCCCTCCTTCTGTCATCTCAGCCTCCGTGCAGCCACCGCCGATCCATGACCGGGCTGTCTCTGCCTCTGACTCTGCCCCGGCCATGCAGCCACCGCCGCGCACCCTGACTCTCCGAGGCGTAGGAGCCTGGCTTCTTGGCCCACGGCGAGCGTGGCTCGGTGCCGCCGGCGGCAGGCCTGCCGAGCTAGCTGCCGGCGAGCGTCGAGCCTGCCACCTCACCCAACCCTGGCGCTGCTCGGCCACTACTCATACCCGCCGTCAGATCCATGCCGCTCCCACGCTGTCGGGCGCCCCATACTGCCGGCTCGACTGCACGCAGAGTCCTCCTGGTGCCGTGGTCGGCCACAATGCACGCAGTCGCCGAGCAGCGTCGTTTCTTCTTCCTTTCCCGCTGCCATTCACTCCTACGAGTACACGAAACAGGATCCAGCACGGAAGCCGGAGACGCGTACGAGTACGCCATCACGGCAGCAGGGCACTGCACACGGCTGCGCCGTGGACCGCAGCCTGCCACTGCAGACGACAGGCCACGACCGGGCCTGCTCACCCAGCGCTGCCTCTCGCATCCTGTACCCTGACCGGCGCCACCCCCCCTCCCCTCCAATCTCACAGCCTGCGCTCTCTTACATGCTGGTCATCCTGCTTCTCCCATGCTCCTCGCCGTCGGCCCGGCTTAAAAGATGCCTCTTCCCTCGCTTCCACGCTGCCACGATCTCTCGCTCCCCATCTCCTCCCCTCTCCTCCACCTCCTCCGCTAATATCGCCGGGCCCCTTCGTTTCCCAGCCTTCCTACGCCCCGCCCTCGCCGTGCCTTCGTTTCTGTCTTCTGTCCGCCGGGTCTCCTTCGATCCGGGTCGCACTGGTCCCTCGTTCCATCCTGGCTCGTTCGCCTTCCCCTTTCCTTGTCCCTTCGCATCGTGTAGCCGGTTCCTTGGCTTGAGCGCCCGCTTCTCTGCTGCCTGCATCCCTCTCGCTGATGCTCTTGTCCCCTTTCGCCCGTTCGCTGCACTTATACGGTCCGTCTTCGCCGTACTGTACATAAGCCATGTATCAACATCGCCTCTTCGTGGCAGCGAGCCTGCTGCTGCTGGCCGCCACCTCCGTCGCCGACACTGTGACCTACGACTTCAATATCACATGGGTCTCGGCTGCTCCCGATGGCTTTGAGCGCCCCGTCATCGGCGTCAACGGCGTCTGGCCTTGCCCGACCATCAGCGCCAACCTCGGGGACACCATCGTCGTCCACGTCCACAACCAGCTCGGCAACGAGACCACCGGCCTGCACTTCCACGGCCTCGACCAGGCCTACACATCGTACATGGATGGCCCCAGTGGCGTCGACCAGTGCGCGGTCCCGCCCGGCTCGAGCTTCACCTACCAGTTTGCCGTACGTATACGCTATGCGATGCTAGAGCACCCTTGCTAACAAACGCACAGGCCGATGCTGCCGGCACGTATTGGTGTAAGTCTGGCTTGCCGTACTAGCGAATGAGCCGCTTTGATTTTCGGCCCGGCCGAGACTAACAAGGACTGCCTGCAGACCACTCTCACAACATGGGCCAATACCCCGACGGCCTGCGCGGACCGCTCATCATCTACGACCCCAACGACCCGTACGCATCGCAGTACGATGAAGAGGTCACCTTGACCGTCTCGGACTGGTGAGCTCTGCCCGGCCTCTCGTCTGGCCTCACCGGGCGTCTGGCTAACCCGCCAAGGTACCACGACCAGAGCATCCTTCTCATGCAGAACATGCTGGTGGCCACCAACACGCAGTTCCGGCCGCCCACGCCGGACAACATTCTCGTCAACGAGGGCCAGGGCGCGGCCGTGGACTTTGCCGTCAACAAGACGTACCGCTTCCGCATCATCAGCTTCGCCGCCCTCGGCTCGGCCTTTCTGCACTTTGACTCGCACACCATGCAGGTGATTATGAACGACGGGTCCTACGTGCAAAAGACCCAGGCGTACCAGCTGCGCATCGCCCCGGCCCAGCGCTACGACGTGCTGATCTCGGGCATCACGCGCGACCACCGCAACTACCCCTTTCTGGTGGCGCTGGACATCAACCGCGACTTTGCCGTCGACGCGGCGCCGGTCTGGCCGCACAACTACACCGGCTACCTGGTCATGGACGCCAACGGCTCCTACCCGGCCGACACCGTCAGCACGTGGCAGCCCGTCGACGACGCGCACTTTCTGCCGCTGGACGGCGTGGCCGCCTACGGGCCGGTGGCGCGCACCATCACGCTCGACTTTGAGTTCTGCTTCGACGTCAACGGCATCCCGCGCGCCTGCTTCAACAACCAGACCTACATTGGCCAGAAGGTGCCGACGCTCTACTCGGCCGCCACCACCGGCAGCGACAACACGGACCCGGCCATCTACGGCGACGTCCTGCCCTTTATCGTCCACCAGGGCGAGGTCGTCGACATTGTCGTCAACAACGTGGACGCGGCCATCCACCCCTTCCACCTGCACGGCCACCAGTTCCAGGTCCTCGACCGGCCCAGCAGCGGCACCGGCAAGTGGGCCGGCCACAACAACACCTTTCCCGCGCAGCCGCCGCGCCGCGACACCGTCACCGTCAACGGCAACTCGTACGCCGTCCTGCGCTTCGTCGTCGACGGCCCGGCCGTCTTCCTCTTCCACTGCCACATTGAGTGGCACGTCGAGATGGGCCTCACGGCCACCATCATCCAGGCCCCCGACCTGCTCCAGGGCCTCACCTTCCCCCAGGACCACATCGACGTCTGCGTCGCCGCCGGCACGCCCTACCAGGGCAACGCGGCCGGCAATACCGAGGACCCGACCGACACCAGTGGCTTCAACACGGTCCCGCCGGTCACCTACACGGGGTAAGCTTGTCTCTTCCGGGCGCCCTGCCTCCCTGCCGCTGGCCGCTGCCTGCTGCCTGCTAACAAGACTAGTGCTCTCTTTGAGCCCACGTCGGCTGCCCGCCGCTACAAGCCGCGCCAGCACACGCCGTAATGATCATGTCGCAACGAGTTTTGCCGATTCCGTTCCGTTTGCGTTTGCGTTTTCGTTTCCTTCTACTTAATATATCTCTGGCTGCCCCTTCGTTCTCGTGTTCGGTGTGTCTCGGGTGCCGCATGCCTTTTTTCTTTTTTCTTTTCTCCTTTGCCATAGCCGCCGACTTCTCGTTCAACCGCTGGTAGCATCGGCAAGCAGAGAGTTTCTTCCAAGGACAGACAGTGCAAATTGGCCACCTCTAGCAGCACGCTGATCTCTTGCCTATTTGTCTCCTGGTTATTCTGTTTTTCAGTCACCATTGCCGCGCTTTTAGGAGGACGTGAGATTGGTGTAAAAGAAAATATAAACACCGTAAGTTCTGTTGCCACTAAGCGCTAACCTTTCAGACAAGAGTGAGACTGCATAGTGTAATTTGTCGGTGCTCGTATTTCGCTCAAGGTTAAAAAGTCGAGGTAGATAGGAGAAAGGCAGTAGGCATCTCACGTGAGAGATGATTGGAGTGAACAGCATCAACATTTAGAACAAACTCGAGCAATATACTTACTTCCACGAGATAGGACGCTAGAAATAGGCCCATAGTATCTAAAAACGTGTAAAAACGGAAAAGTAGGCAAAAATAGGAATGAAAAAACACAAGAATCAATACGTAAACAAGAAGAGGCCATTAATAAAATAACGTACTAACAGGAAATGGAAACATCAGCGACTTCCGCGGAGACTGGTCATCAAAGACTCATTGGTCACAATAAATGTTATCACGGACTCACAATGAAGGCAGTGCAAGAGATTGGCTTCATATACGCATACTGCCTTCCCAAGAGTCCGAAGCAACCTCACGGAAACCTCGGCTCGTTGTACATGCGCCCTTTAGCGTATCTTTGCGTACTTTTGCGCCTCTTTGCGCAGATTTGGCCTCCTTGGTAGGCAAGTACAGGCAAGGGTCTACGCGTATCGTGTCAATGTGCGCAACGAAACTATCACGGTGGGCAAATCGGAACCCAAGCCTCTGTTCGTGATACCAGTGCCAAGAACACGAAGAATACGAACGAAAACGGACAACAGGCAAAGTCAGCAGGCGTTTTCGTGATCTAGAAATAGCCAGACCAGCCCAAAGCTTGCAAAGGCCAGACAGGCTCTGTCGTCGGCTTCTCGAACTACCACCCCTGGCCGTTTACTACAATCCTCTACGCGGATGGGATTCAGGGAACACGGAGGAGCGTCCGTGGGCTTCGGTGGGCGCCATTCCAGAATATTGCGTCACAAAGGGCAAAGTACGCACTACACCATACTCGTACCGGCGGTCTATGCGAGTCCGAAGTGGCTCTTGACAGTCCCATTGGCAGGCGGCTCTTGAATACGAATACGGCCGGATGCCGATGGTTCCGCTCCGTGATCCTTTCACTAGGAAGGGTGTCCTGTGGTGCACACGGCGGTACGAGGTACGAAGCAGAGGCTCGCGATCCCTGCTTCGGTCATACAAGGGAACCGCAACAGAAGGCGGCCGCTCCCCTCGTAGTGAGCGTACGGCTGACGAGCCGATGTGTCGGCGTGGCCCAACTCAGCTCCTGCGCAGGCTGACGGGGACGCCAAGATAGGACTTGCCAGACCGGTCCGGATCTTCGGAGGTGGACTGGGGAAGAACGGCCGCGCCGTTGCTTTGTAGCGGGCGAGAAAGAAAGACGGAGAGGTGGGAGGGCTGGACGGCAGACTGTCAAAGGCTCTGCACGCTTCGGTGCCCCCCACTCAGCTGGAAGACTACTCCGTAACATTGGCAGACGAGGTGAATCGGTTCGCCCAGAACAGAGCCTGCGCGCATACTCTGCATGCCGACGCCTTTGCCGACAGCAGCGCAGCATCGATGGCACAGCTATCCCCGGGAGAAGGACACAAGCGGCTGGTGCCCGGACGGGTAGGTTCAGGTCAGGCCGCCGTGCTACATGCCGCAGCAGGCGTCGGGGGCCGTGATCGTCGTGTGCTGGACGAGGAGCAAGGACTGGCGCGAAAGAAGGCCACCCGCCACATGGCCGAGAGACACGCGCAGACACGCGCAGCGGGCTGTCGGGTGATGCTCGCCTCTCTTACCTCCGTTGTGCCAGGCCCGTCTCGCAGGACGGAGGCGGGCGGATGTCTACTTCGTACTCTGTGCAGGGTACGGAGTCATACCCGCCAACATCCCGCTTCGCACGCCCCCCGGGGGCTCTCTCGTCTCAGTCGGGCGTCCTGCGAATGTCAGATACTTTGCGCTTGTAGCCTCTCACATGCTGCCAGCACTGCCGCTGGGCCGCTGGACCGCAAAGGTACATCGAAAGCCCCGAGTCATACATGCAGATGGGTTGCACCGAGCCCGCGGAAGACAGCTCACCGACGCGAGGATTACCAGGAACGGCATGGGGGACGGCCGGATTCGACGTTGCCGAGAATGCTGACTTGCGGATATTGATGGAGCAGTACGGCTCGTGTGTTGTCGTGGATGCGTGTCGTCTGCGTTCTGCGTGGCGGCACGGCAGCAACAACAAGCAGATGCCTCGGACCTGTCTTTGCACCGAGCAGGGCGGCTGTCGACACCTCAAAAGGCAGACACCGTGAGGCTGGCGGCCTAGCACCAAGTCGGCTGTCGTACGGGCAAGAGGCCGAAACAAGCACACATGAAAGGGCAAAGGGCCAATGCCCGGCCAATGAACGCCACCCGTGTTTCTCGCTGTCACGTCCTGTGAGACAGCGGACGGTGAGCTCGGCTCTCGAGCGTTGCTGCGAAACCTGCGAGACCTGCGCAGCCGCACGAACAGCCGATTTCGTCGCTGGCAGCTGAGAATAGCAGGCAGGCCTGCACGTCCATGCCGAGCTGACCGATGATCGCTCGAGGTCCCCGAACAATACGAGGTATGGCGAACGAACGGTGGGGCAACGCTGAGGAAAGGGCACACAAAGGCCCGGGCGGCGAATCAGTCGGCGCAAGGCAGCGTCGATAAGCATATCGGGACGCTGCGAGCTGGCTGCTGGCTGACTGCTGGCTGACTGCTGGCTGACTGCTGGCTGACTGCTGGCTGACTGCTGCGTGACTGCTGCGGCCGCCGTTGTTGAGTGGTAGCAGCTCAGCCGTGCAGCTCCTTCGTGATGATGTATGCGCCTGGCCGGAGGTCCGATGGCTCTGCCCGCTAACCGCAGCGGCTTACTTCGTATCGGCTGGTGTTTCCCCGTTCCCAGTGCTCCTCTGCACACACGTCTCTGCGGTGGCGGTCCTTTTGGCTATCTCTGCACTCTGTGCGAGTACTAGCGGCGCTGCTGCGGGTGTCCATGCTGTGACTCTCTGAGACCTGCGGCCGCTGGAGCGCGCCTGGCCTTGCGCTGCTTCGCCGCCGGCGAAGTAGCCATCTGGCGCATTCTTCCCAATCAGCCCAGGCCGGCCATGCGCGTCGTGAAGCACAGCGGCCCCGGTGGCTCGCTGCCTTGCCTCCTGCCCGCTGCCTGCTGCCTGCTGCCTGCTGCCCGCTGTCAACCGTTCTGTTGCTCGTCTGACCTGTTGCTCACCGTCTCCCTGCACTCGGCCTGCACTCGGCCTGCACCCTGCTGTCCGACGTTGCGTCTTGCCCGTCCTGGACGCTGGGCTTCCCGGAGACATGCCCGCGTCCCTGTCTCGATCTGATATTCGCCGGCAGATTACCGTAGCCTCATCGGCAGGACGCCGCAATATTGGGCAGTGGCGTTTGCGCAGCGCAGGAGCTCTGGCCAATCCGGTGCAGCGACTGGGATGATGTATCTTTAGAACAGCCCGGAGGCGCCCATGGCCACAAACTCGCTGCAGCTGCCCGTTGCTGTGTATCTATCGGCAGGAAGTGGCGGAGACCTGGTTGCAACCTTGCAGGTCCCAACCACCGGCCAGCGCGGGCCTCCCTCAGCAGCTATTGCGTAATGCTCCGTACCAGCAACCCGCCGGCAACCACCGGCAACCACCCGCCGGCAACTTGGCTTGGAGCCATGCCGCGATCACTCACGGGGCGCTGGTCAGACGGAGCCACTGCCGGCCGCACTGCCGCACTCTTATCAGACTGCGCCTTTGTCAGCTGACAGCCGCCACGCCTCTGCCTCTCTGCCTGTGTTTCTTCTCTTCTCCTAGTCCGATGGTGCGATACCCGTTTCTCATCCTTGAGCACGCCGTTAGCATTCACACAGATCGGCTCACAGACAACACCAACCTGCCGTGGCGTTTTCGCCGGCGTGCAGGTGCAGGGCGCAAATGCAAAATGCGGAGGCTGGACAGTGCGGCGCTTTGTTGCGCGTATGCAGCCTCTTTTTGGCGGACGATGTTGGTCAACGTGAAGTGCAGCATGTCCATGAGAATTGATTCAGAAATATCGAAAATGCCCCGTCCAGGTTGAGCTGTCGGCGTCAATGTTGCGTCATCATGATTGGCCGCTCCTTCCTCGAGCCTCGAAAGTGTAAGCCCCAATCAGGCTAGCGCGGCGTAGTTTGCCAGACCGAGTTCGTCCCCAGCCTTCACCCACAAAATAACAAAATACCGGCGCCGTTGCGGCATCCATGGCCTCGAGGCGTGCCTTCCCGTTCGGGAGTTCCGGTGGCAACTAGGGGCGCTTTATTAGGCTCACCGCCTTCACGACGGCTCTATTTGGTTGCACCGTAGATGTCGACAGCAGCGCGCCAGCAGAGAACAAGACACCGGAGGGAACAGCGACAAGTGGCATGATTGTGCGGCTCAGACTGGCAGAGACACGGCGTTTCGAGTGGGTTTGTCGTTCTGTGCCAGTGTGGGTTTCGGGCGCCTCGCGCTCCAGAGCGGCCTGGTGCCCGACAGTTGGGTTGGCGGGCGTCAAGACAGAGCTGACGGGGATGCCCCCATACGGAGTACTCGTATTGGCATACGGAGTATTATCGAGATACGACGCTGGGAGCCGCCGGGATCCAAACGGGGACCAGAACGATATCGAGCGGACCACAACGATATCAGAACGGGGCCAGCGATATCAGAATAGCAGAATGGACCAGTATGAGAATGGGCCACTTCAGAATGGGCCAGCTCAAAGGACCAGTATTGGATCAGCGATAAGAACGGACCACAGCGGAGAGCAGAGTGAATCCCCGAGCGCGAACGGGTGCATCCAGACTACAATGGGACTTGTACTCCGTACGGAGCATGACAACTGCATTTACGAGCAGCCGCACGTATGCGCCGTACGACTGAGCCTATTCTCGTATACGGGCCAGCACCAGCTCGTTCGTACTCCGTCTTACTCCGCCTGTGCGTCCTGGTTGTGCTTCATACAGCCAGCGCGGACAAACTGCGGATGGCCCGTCGGCACGGTCTGGGGGCCGCCCTGGCTCTCGCAGCACAGCATACACGATTCACAAGGCACGGCGGCCAAGCAAGTCGTAGGACGACCACAAGGCACGGCGGCCAAGCAAGTCGTAGGACGACCACAAGGCACGGCGGTCAGGACGAAGCCGGAGATGGGCAAGACTACTCCGTAAAGAGGACAGGAGCAAGGAGCAAGGAGCGCGGAGCGCGGAGCGCGGATGTGCTGATGGGTCAAGGCCCGTGCAACGACTTCAGGTGTCGCCATTGCTGATCCAGTCCAAAACGGCTCGCCGTGTGCAAGTACATGTATTGGCAATCTTGAATAGGCTGCGTGGGTGATGATCCTCTGCTTGCCGCTCACGCCATCCCTGTCAGCTACCCTTGCTTCCTCGTCTTCCGTGGCACAGAAACAGAATGCGGCTGCGCCTCTCCTCTGTTCCCACGGCAGGGACTCCTACCAGTGCTCCGTACAAGACAAGTCGTGCAGCCATGCACCATTCAGCCAATGTAGGCCGTGGAAGTACAGACGTGCAGGACGCCGAAGCACTTACACGAAGCTAGCCTGGACGAAATTGGAATGAACACAAGCTGTGCAGCTTCACGTGTGAATACTTTTGCAGGGGTATTTCCGTCTTTACTACGGACGAGTTGCCGTTTCGCGGTTGTGCCGTGTCTAGTGTTTGTGCTGTTTGAATTGTTGGTAGTATTTGTATTTGTGTTTGTGTTTGTATTTGTATTATCCTTATATTTGTCTTTGCTTGTAATTTGTAATTTGATTTCTATGAATTCTGTGAATTCTGTGTTGTGAGTTTGTGAGTATATACGAGTAATTGTGTAATTAAAACTGTCGTTGCGGTACTCGCCTGGCCTTGGGCACCGCCAGCACAGCACAGGAGGTACAAATAAGAAAGTTGTGCGGAGTACTACGGAGTACAAGCACCTGTAGAGAAACAGGGGTGATGCGAGGGGCCCGTTTTTGATTCTGATTGTTTTTGCCGCTTTTGTCAGCAGCGCACCGGACACTTCTTTTTCCAGCCGCGCGCATTACGGAGCATGTGAGGCTCGCTGGCCGCCAATCAGAATGAGAGGAGCGAACGGTCCAAGTCTCACAGGACAAAAGCCGTGGACGGCATCCCCGACTTGCGCGGGCCTGCGCTCAACGTCGACAGCACAGCGACATGGCGTCCGTCGAAGCCGACGTGACGGCAGCCGGCGACCGCGCACAGCGCCAGTCTGCGATTGGCTGGGCCAGAGAGACGAGACCGAGGGACGGCGCTCTGGTTCTGGCCTGGGAGGGGGGCGCCTGTCTCGCGTTGCGGAAGCTCATTTCGCACCGCATGGGGAACTCCGATGGCGACGGACAAGGCGCGCGCCTTTCCCAGTCGACCACGTTACCACATCCCTTCCGCCGCACGCACTCCGGCTCACATGTCGGCGCGCTACTTGGTACGCTGCCTGTCCAGAGTACGAGCATGCACAGCGGCGTCCTAGCCGGTCTGGTTCTTGTCCGTCTGCTTTCCGTCTGGTCTCCGTGGCTACGGAGCAGCGCACCCAGGCTCTACGGCCCCGTCTCTTGTCACGGCGCATGGCCATGCTCGTGCTCGTGCTCGTGCTCGTGTGCGGCGTGCTCGAGACAGTCGGTCTTCGTTGCATGACGGTGCAGTGCCAGCGCATACGGGCTACGTGAGGCAACGATATGCCTGGTGCCGACGCCCAGATCGGATTGCGCAGTCTGCCATCCGTGCGTAGCCCGACACGTCTGGCTTCACACCCTGGGCTGATGTCTGCTCCGCCTGTCCGTCTGTTAGCTTGTATCCCTGTCTGATTGCTGGCTCGCACTGCATGTTGCATGTTGCATGGTCGTGTTCTGCTGTGTCCGACTTACGTGGGAGGAGTCCAGGACCAGAGGATGACAGAGCCAGTGGCCTGTGTTGCCGGTCCTTGGCTGGTCCTGTGGCCCTGATCTGCTCAGACTCTACGGTACATGCACGCGAAGCAGCTTCTACGTCATGGAGAGCATGTGTGCTCACCACTGCCTGCAAGTGCAGGGGCAGAAGACCTTGTACGGCGGGAGAAACAAGAGGGACAGTCCACCCCCCTCGTGCGTGTACGTGTAGCCGTGTTGGAGCCGTCGCCCGCCGTGTCCAGCTACCAGTCCTGTGCCAGCAGTGCGCGTGGCGGCTGTGTCGAGGATGTGCTCGCCTCCTACGGTCAAGTAGCTCGTCGTCTTAGTGCTCGCGCTTCGGTCACCGAAGCACCACCAGGACCGGACTGCGGCGGTCTTCCACCGGCAAAGTGGCCGGGGGTGTGTGCTTACAATGTATCGATACGATGTGCCGTGGCGGACGGCTTGTACAAGGCCTGACTGCACCCCTCCTCTGAGCGTGTGAGAGGCAGGACGAGGAGAGACAGAGACATCCGTGCGCGTGGATCCGGCCGGAGGGGAGAGAGCTGATGGCTGATCGCGACTGGGGCTGGGCTGGTATTTTTGGATGCTCCACCAAGAGCCCTGCCGGCCGGCTGGCCAGAGTCTGGCTCGGCGGGCTACTGTGTAGGAAGTACGGACAATCTGCGGCCGTTGGGATTAGCCCAGACAGGCGCACAGTGTGTCAGGGTGTGCCTCGACGCGGGTTCCCAGGCCGTATATAAGGCAGCTGGCGGCCGCCCTTGGATGCAGAGGAGAAAGTGCTTGACATCCGCACTCTCATCCTCATCCTCATCCTCATCCTCACCTCACTCATGCCTTGAAGCTTCCGCTTCTACCCACTAGACCTCAGACCCTCAGACCCGCACAACAAGCTTATATCTGGTCAACGTTGCCCATTGTGCGCCTCCCTTGATCGACGGATCACTAATACACCGCACCGGCCTACCAGAAGCTTATGTCGAGGCGCTAGCTAGCATACAGCAGCAAGCAGAATGGCTGATAGATTGGCATTCTTTCTGTTCGGGGACCAGTCCCTGGACACATACTCGTTTCTGTCCGGCTTCTACCGGCAGGAGAACACGGGCATTCTCGCGGCGGCCTTCCTGAAGCAGGCGGGCGAGGCCCTCCGCAAGGAAATTGAGTCTCTCGACCGGATGGAGCGGGCGCGCCTGCCCGTCTTCCAGACGCTGCAGCAGCTCAACGAAAAGTACCACGCCCAGGAAGTGAAGAACCCGGGCATCGACAGCGCCCTGCTGTGCATCACGCAGCTGAGCCACTACATTGAGTATGTTGGAGTGAACACGGACCGAATCGGAGGGCGATTGCTAACACCAGCAGCCACGGCGAGAAGAACTACGAGGACATTATCCACCATGAGCAGACCTTCCTCGCCGGCCTGTGTTCGGGCCTCTTTGCGGCCGTGGCCATTGCGTCGACGCCGTCGCTGTCGGCGCTGGTGCCGGTGGCGGTGCAGGCGGTGCTGATGGCGTTCCGGACGGGACTGCACGTCGCGCGGCTGGCAGAACGGCTGGCGCCGGTGGCTGACCGGTCGGAGAGCTGGACGTACATTTTCGGCGGCCAGCAGGAGGCGGAGACGCGCAAGGCGCTGGCCGACTTTTGCCACGACAAGGTACGTTCACCGCCGACAGCACAGACACGGAACGGCCGGTACTAACAGGCCAGCTCATTCCCAGCGCCAGCCAGATCTACGTCAGCGCGGTGTCGGCAAGCAGCGTGGCCGTGTCGGGCCTGCCGCCGACGCTGCAGGCGTTCCTCGCGGCCGGCAGCCTGGGCCGGTCGACGAGCATCCCGGTGTACGGCCCGTACCACGCGGCGCACCTGCACGCGGACGCCGACGTCAAGAAGATCCTACGGCTGGACGACGCGGCGGTGGTGGACGCGCTGTACCAGACGAAGCCGCGGTCGGCGGTGCTGTCGTGCACGACGGGCTCGTGGTTCAGCGAGACGACGACGGCCGGGCTCTTTGAGGCGGCGGTGTACGAGATTCTGAACGAGCCGCTGATGTTCGCGCGGGTCCTGGACGGCTGCCTCGAGATCGCGGGCGCGTTCGGCGGGCGCGAGTGCGTGGTGATCCCGTTCGGCCCGACACAGAACGCCAGCACGCTGGGCAACCTGGTGCGGGCGCAGACGGAGCTGCAGGTGACGGTGCGGACGGCGCCGGCGTTCACGGCGGCGGGGGTGCCGGGGGCGCCGCGGCCGACGATCGGCAACCACGGCTCGCGCGGGCGGGCGAAGCTGGCGGTGGTCGGCATGGCCGGGCGGTTCCCGGACGCGGCGAGCCACGAGAAGCTGTGGGAGCTGCTGGAGAAGGGGCTCGACGTGCACCGGGAGGTGCCGCCGGACCGGTTCCCGGTGGCGACGCACGTGGACCCGAGCGGCAAGACGGTCAACACGAGCCACACGCCGTACGGGTGCTGGATCGAGAACCCGGGCCTGTTCGACCCGCGGTTCTTCAACATGTCGCCGCGCGAGGCGCTGCAGACGGACCCGATGCAGCGCATGGCGATCACGACGGCCTTTGAGGCGCTGGAGATGGCGGGCTACGTGCCGAACCGGACGCCGAGCACGCGGCTGGACCGGATCGGCACGTTCTACGGGCAGACGTCGGACGACTGGCGGGAGATCAACGCGGCGCAGGAGGTGGACACATACTACATCACGGGCGGCGTGCGGGCGTTTGGGCCGGGGCGCATCAACTACCACTTTGGGTTCAGCGGGCCGAGCCTCAACATCGACACGGCGTGCTCGAGCAGCGCGGCGGCGATGAACGTGGCGTGCTCGTCGCTGTGGGCGCGCGACTGCGACACGGCGATCGTGGGCGGGCTGTCGTGCATGACCAACTCTGACATCTTTGCCGGGCTCAGCCGCGGGCAGTTCCTGAGCAAGACGGGCGGGTGCCAGACGTTTGACAACGACGCGGACGGCTACTGCCGCGGCGACGGGTGCGCGTCGGTGATCGTGAAGCGGCTGGAGGACGCGGAGGCGGACGGCGACAACGTGCTGGCGGTGATCCTGGGGACGGCGACGAACCACTCGGCGGACGCGATCTCGATCACGCACCCGCACGGGCCGACGCAGTCGGTGCTGTCGTCGGCGATCCTGGACGAGGCGGGCGTGGACCCGCTGGACGTGGACTACGTGGAGATGCACGGCACGGGCACGCAGGCGGGCGACGGCACGGAGATGAAGTCGGTGACGGACGTGTTTGCGCCGGCGGACCGGCGGCGGCCGGCGGACCGGCCGCTGTACCTGGGCGCGGTCAAGGCCAACGTCGGGCACGGCGAGGCGGCGTCGGGCGTGACGGCGCTGGTCAAGGTGCTGCTGATGCTGCAGAAGAACGCGATCCCGCCGCACGTCGGCATCAAGGGCACGATCAACAAGGGCTTCCCGGCGGACCTGGGCGCGCGCAACGTGCGCATCGCGCTGCAGCGGACGCCGTTTGAGCGGCACGACGGCAAGCCGCGCGTGGTGTTTGTCAACAACTTCAGCGCGGCGGGCGGCAACACGGGGCTGCTGCTGCAGGACGGGCCGGCGCGGGCGGCGGCGGCGGCGGACCCGCGGCCGGTGCACGTGATCACGGTGACGGCCAAGAGCAAGGCGGCGCTGGCGGGCAACGTGCAGCGGCTGGTGGCGTGGATGGCGGCGCACCCGGCGACGCCGCTGGCGCACGTGGCCTACACGACGACGGCGCGGCGCATCCAGCACGCGTGGCGCGTGAGCGTGGCGGCGACGGACCTGGCGGGCGCGCAGGCGGCGCTGGCGGAGCGCATGCAGGCGGCGGTGGCGCCGGTGGCGGCGGCGGCGCCGCGCGTGGCCTTTCTGTTCACGGGGCAGGGCTCGCACTACGCGGGCCTGGGCCGCGAGCTGTACGCGCACCACGGCGTGTTCCGGGCGAGCCTGGACGAGTTCGCGGCGCTGGCCAAGAGCCACGGGCTGCCATCGTTTGCGCCGCTGATCGACGGCAGCGCGGCGGACGTGACGGCGCTGAGCCCGGTGGTGGTGCAGCTGGGGCTGGCGTGCTTCGAGATGGCGCTGGCGCGGCTGTGGCAGTCGTGGGGGGTGCAGCCGGCGGCGGTGCTGGGGCACAGCCTGGGCGAGTACGCGGCGCTGCAGGTGGCCGGCGTGCTGTCGGCGAGCGACGCCATCTACCTCGTGGGCAGGCGCGCGCAGCTGCTGGTCGAGGCCTGCACGGCGGGCACGCACGCGATGCTGGCGGTGCAGGGCGCAGCGGCCGTGGTGACGGAGGCGCTGGGCGCGCGCGCCGCGACGACCAACGTGGCCTGCCTCAACGGGCCGCGCGAGACGGTGCTGAGCGGCACGGCGGCCGAGATGGCGGCCGTCGAGGGCCTGCTGGTGGACGCCGGCTTCCGCTGCACCGTGCTGCAGGTGCCCTTTGCCTTCCACTCGGCGCAGGTCGACCCCATCCTCGCGCGCTTCGAGCAGCTGGCCGCCGGCGTGCGCTTCATGGCGCCGCGCGTGCCGGTCATCTCGCCGCTGCTCGGCCGGTGCGTGCCGGCCGGCGCCGAGCACCCGTTCTCGCCGGCCTACCTGCGCGACCACGCGCGCGAGGCCGTCAACTTCCTCGGCGGCCTCGTCGCCGCGCAGCAGGCTGGCGCGCTCGACGACAAGACCGTCTTCCTCGAGGTCGGCCCGCACCCCGTGTGCGCCAACATGGTCAAGGCCGCCTTTGGCGCCACCACCATCGCCGCGCCGACGCTGCGCCGCGGCGAGCCCGCCTACCGCACGCTGGCCGCGACGCTGTGCACGCTGCACGCGGCCGGCCTGCAGCTGGACTGGCAGGCGCACCACGCCGACTTTGCCGCGTCGACGCGCCTGCTGCCGCTGCCGACGTACGCCTTTGACGAGAAGAAGTACTGGCTGCAGTACGAGGGCGACTGGTCTCTCACCAAGAACCGCGGCGCCGCGCCGAGCCGCGCGCTGGCGCCGGCCAAGGCGACGCTGTCGACGACCAGCGTGCAGCGCGTGGTGCGCGAGACGGTGGCCGGCGACGCGGTGACGGTCGAGGCAGCGTCGGACCTGCTGCGCGCGGACCTCAAGCCGGCCGTCGAGGGCCACCGCGTCAACGGCGCGCCGCTGGTGCCGTCGACACTGTACGCGGACATGGCCATGACGCTGGGCGACTACGCGTACCGGCTGGCGCGGCCGGACGCGGCGGCGCGCATCGGCCTCAACGTGGCCGACATGGAGGTGCCCCAGACACTGATCCTCGACGAGAGCGGCGCGACGCAGATGCTGTACATGACGGTGACGGCCGACGTCGGCGCCGGCTTCGCCGACGTGGTCTTTGCCACGGGCGAGGGCCGGCGCACCGAGCACGCGCGCTGCCGCGTGGTCTACGGCGACGTCGACGCCTGGAGCGCCGAGTTTGAGCGCGTGCACTACCTCATCCGCGCGCGCATCGACGCGCTGCACGAGGCGGAGGCGCGCGGCGCGGCCTCCAAGATCGGGCGCGGCCTGGCCTACAAGCTCTTCCAGGCGCTCGTCGACTACGCGCCGGCGTACCGCGGCATGGAGGAGGTGGTGGTCGACAGCCCGCAGTGCGAGGCCACGGCCAAGGTGCGCTTCCAGACGGCCGACGTGCCGGGCCACTTCTTCTTCAACCCCTACTGGATCGACAGCATGTGCCACATTTCGGGCTTCATCGTCAACGCCACCGACGCCGTCGACTCGCGCAACCAGGTCTTCATCTCGCACGGCTGGCGCGCGCTGCGCTTCGTCGAGCGGCCCGACGCCGGCAAGACGTACCGCAGCTACATCCGCATGCAGCCCGTCCGCGGCACCACCATGTACGCCGGCGACGCCTACATCCTCGACGGCGACCGCATCATCGGCGTCGCCGGCGAGGTCAAGTTCGCCATGGTGCCGCGCAAGGTGCTGAACCTCGTGCTGCCGCCGCGCGGCGCCGCGGCCGTCGCAGCGCCGGCCAAGGCCGCCAAGGCGCCGGCCCGGCCGGCCGCCAGCCAGGTCACGCACGCTAACCTCGGCAAGGTCAACCGCAAGCTCGCCAGCGCGAAAGCCAAGGCCAAGCCCAAGACGGTGACGGCTGACGTCCTGGCCATCCTGGCCGCCGAGGTCGGCGTCGCCGAGGACGAGCTCGACGACAACGTCGCCTTTGCAGACCTCGGCGTCGACTCGCTCATGTCGCTGACGGTCGGCGGCCGCATCCGCGAGGACCTCGACGTCGCGCTCGACGCCAACGCCTTTGTCGACCACCCGTCCGTCGGCGCCTTCAAGCGCTACCTCGCCCAGTTTGAGCGCGCCGAGGACTCGGCCGGCTCCAGCTCCGACGACGACACCGACGGCCTCAAGTCCGACTCGGAGCTCACCACGCCGCTCGACAGCGAGAACGGCTCCGTCAAGGACGGCGGCGGCGAGGAGGCGGACGGCGACGACCTGCAGGCCGTCCTGCGCGCTACCATTGCTGAGGAGATGGGCGTCGACGTCGAGGAGATTCTGCTCGCGCCCGACCTCGCCGACCTCGGCATGGACTCGCTCATGAGCCTGCAGATCCTCGGCGCCCTGCGCGAGAAGACGGGCCTCGACCTGGCCCCGGACCTGTTTGTCGCCCACCCGTCGCTGCCGGCCGTGGAGCGCGCGCTCGGCATCGGCAAGCGTCCGGCACCGGCGGCGGCGCCTGCTCCGGTTGTGGCGCCCGCTCCGGCTCCGGTTGTGGCGCCCGCTCCGGTTGTGGCGGCTCCGGCTCCGGCTGTGTCGGCGCCGGCCGACACCTTCACGCCCGGCCAGCCCATCCGGCTCGAGCCCGCCGACCCCGTGGCCAAGTCGCCCGTGCCGACGACCATTGTCGACCACTACCCGCACCGCAAGGCCACGTCGGTGCTGCTGCAGGGCAGCCCGCGCACGGCGACGCGCAACCTCTTCATCATCCCCGACGGCAGCGGCAGCGCCACGAGCTACACGGAGATCGCCGAGATTGGCGGCGGCTGGGCCGTCTGGGGCATGTTCTCGCCCTTTATGAAGACGCCCGAGGAGTACACGTGCGGCGTCTACGGCATGGCGGCCAAGTTCATCGCCGAGATGCGCCGCCGCCAGCCCGCCGGCCCCTACAGCGTCGCCGGCTGGTCCGCCGGCGGCGTCATCGCCTACGAGGTGCTGCGCCAGCTCACGCGCGCCGGCGAGCGCGTCGACCACATGGTCTTGATCGACGCGCCCTGCCCCGTCACCATTGAGCCGCTGCCCAAGGGCCTGCACGCCTGGTTCGCCAGCATTGGCCTGCTCGGCGAGGGCGGCGACGCCAGCAAGGTGCCGGCCTGGCTGCTGCCGCACTTTGCCGCCTCCGTCACCGCCCTCGGCAACTACACTGCCGAGCCGATCCCGCGCGACCTCTGCCCCCACGTCGTGCTAATCTGGTGCGAGGACGGCGTCTGCCACCTGCCCACGGACCCGCGCCCGGAGCCCTACCCCGAGGGCCACGCGCTCTTCCTGCTCGACAACCGCTCCGACTTTGGGCCCAACCGCTGGGACGAGTTCCTGGACGCCGACAAGATGACCATTGCGCACATGCCGGGCAACCACTTTTCCATGATGCACGGCGACCTGGTACGTACCCCGACTCCCGTGATTCCTGCTTCCTCTCACTGACCAACCAGGCGAAACAACTCGGCGCGCTGATCCGCCAGGGTCTGGGCCTGCAATAGGGATGCGCGGCCGGCCGGGAGCGCGGCTCTGACGGCTCTGCCACGGCGCACACGGGACACACGGGAACACGGGGTACGGGACGGTGGAAACCACAGATGGTTGGACGCGGCGTCTGCTTGCTGTCTATGGATGTTCTTTTCGCCTTCGCTTTGGCTGTCTTGCTCTTTGCCTTTTCTCTTTTGTCGTTTTTCTGTACGCCTTTTACATGGTCTTGTCTCGATAATGTCGTCGCTTTTCTTTACCTACCCACGCCGCAGACGCTGCCCATAGGGCACAACGCAACATAGAATGAACTGTTCCAATGCGTCTGCTCTGTGACCGCTCCGTCTGCCGGCGCTGAAGCGATTCCGGCCTCGTGCATGTCGTGCGGACGCCAACCCTTCGGCTGCGCCTCGTGTGTTGCACGGCCGACGCGGTCTGGGAGCAGTGCCCCTGTTGCTGCCTTGCATAGGTCTCGGGACGGCGTGCTGGCCTGGCGCTTGTGGTTCTATCCCTCTGCATCCTGTCTGTATTGGTCTGCAGTCCTCCATCTCCCCTCGTCGCCGTTTCTGATGTCCAAGACATCGGCGCACACTGTCAACGCAGGCCTGCCTGTATGCTACTGACAACGGAACACCTCCCAACACCCCGAATGCTATCACGAGTGGGCACAGTACAATACGCTCGGCAGGCACAGAATACGAGTGTCACGCAGAGAACATACGGAGCACGCGGTGCCGCCTCAACGTCGGGCTCGCGAGCGGTCTTGCGTCCAGCGCACGCGGACACAGCGTGCGGCCGATGCAAAGTGACAGGTCACCAGCATCCGTGATCGCATCGGGGCCGCTGCGGGAGACCGTGCCAAGGCGGCGCTGCCGCAGCCACGACATCGAGCCGTGTGCGTGTGGGAGAAGGTGCGTGTGGGAGAAGAGTGTGCGTGCGAGTGCGTGCGGGAGAGAAGTGTGCGTGTGCCCGTCCTCGTGCTGTGCGTGCCCTGTATGCATGCTGGGCCTGTGATCCGCGCTGGCCGCGCTGGCCGCGATGCCGTGCGCGGTGCGCGTGCGCCGCCGCCACGAAACGAGCACCGCCGCGCCCGCGCGCACCATCCCTGCTCGCTGGGGTCCTCCGGTGGTGGCTGCATGCGAGGCAGCCATCTGCGCGTCGGCGGGCGCGAAGAGAGACCGGCCGGACGGCGCAGCGATGCGGGTTCTCGCAGCATCCCGATCGCTGTTCCCGTCCAGTCCGTCTGCCCCTGCATCGCGCCGTGCGTATCCCTGCTGGCGTGGCCAAGCGTCCTGCCATTGTCCATCTGGCGCGAGGCTGCAGCGATCCGCCGCGGCGAGAACGACAGCGTCTGCACAGAGCGCAATGGCCGCGGATGGGATCCAGACCCTTCACACCCTCTTGCTCATCGTACGCCCGTGCTACCATGCATTCCCCTGGCTCAGTCGGCCTCTCGGCGACGCGCGTGACCAGAATATTCCTACACGCGGCGGATGCAGAATGTCCACCTACTCTCGCGTGTGGACTGTAGAGAGCTCAGACTGGTCGACGGTGAAGCAGCTGCGATGCTTTCGGGGAATCCAGTCAGCTTGCAAGGTCAACAGGGCTGTCGTTCCTCTCTTCGTACCGTGACTTTACCTGAACGGCAGTACATTTATTCATAGCGGCTGGTTGCTACTGTGCTTGCATGATGATCAGTGTCCCGGGTTATCAATAAGCAATGGCAACGGCAACAGCAACAGCAACAGCAACAGCAACAGTAACAGCAACGGTAACAGCAACAGCAACAGCAACAACAACAGCCACAACAGCGTTGAAAGAAGGATAAATCAAAGCACGAAAATCAGCAACACACAGCAGCCTCCCACAACACACGCTGACTGCCCCTCGCCGAGATCACCAGGCACCACATAAGGGATGAACCAGCCAGAAACAGGAAACCGGTGCCTCGACGTCGCTGTGCCGTGCCTGGCTGCTTCTCGTCAGCGTTTCTCCGCGGACCTGCCACCAGCCACGGCAAAATACGGCGCACGACCGGCGCTTTGCGCGTTCCTGGCCCAGCATACTCCCTGCGTTCTGTGTCTGCGATGCCTCCACCGGCCTCCACTGCCGCCCGCCTGCAAGGTCTCTTCTCGGGCCCATTTCGCTCGGTCTCGTCGCCATGTCTTGCCAGCAGCCAACCCCCTCGCGTCCATAACGATCGCGGCCCTGCGTCGCCACCCGGAACATCTCCATCTAGGTACTCCGTACATTTGGGCAATTGGGCATTCAGGCAGGAGGCTTCTAAATCAAACCAATTAGCCACCTTGCCTGATCTGCCGATCGCCATATGCGCGCAAGTTGGGGCCAGCAGCTTGATGCGCGTCTGGGGAAATCCGGCATTTTGCCTGCAGCCACAATTTGCCTGTACGCGTACAGCTTCTTCGCGGCCACACTTTGCTTTTTCTCTGCTCTCTGTTTTGTTCTGTGTTGCCACCCTTTTTGTCCTTTTCTGCTTTCTTTTTCCGCAGCGCTCTTCCCTTTCCTTTGTCGCGCAGCGTTTTAGTTTGTACGTACCTGCTCAAGGCCCGCGGTAGAGTCCTAATGGGAAAAGTCCATATACTTAAATTGCTTATTCAGAATGGAAAGGCACGGGTGCATCCTCGTCCTGGAGGTCCCTGTGACCAACGTCCAAATGATCGCCATTCGCGAGAACAACTGCCGCCGTCTGCTGTACCAGTAGAAGCCTCCGAGCGTCGAGGCCGTCGGCGGCCCGCTGCGGCGCCAGAGGCGCTCGGAGGCGCCCGGAGGCGCTCAAGGCTCCCGGAACCCCTGAACCCTGTCTAGAGGCCGTTCGAGGCTGTGAGCAGGTGACGGGTCATGTGAATTAGGCAAGCTCGCCGTGCTGTGCAACTGCCGTTTGTTGAGCGTGCCGGACGGCCGGTCGTACTTGCCGAATACAGAGAGGCAAGAGGGCAGCACGTGAGCGGCAGAGCAGAGGAGAAAAGGGAAAAGCTGAGAAAAGTGCCCATTACAACGAGCTTGGATAGAGGCAAAACGGACGTGACACGGGCAACAAGCGAGGACGGGAAAGCAAAAGAGACACGGTACCAGCCAAAATCAAACGAGATCGACTCGCACGCGAACGTTAACCCAAGGAACAGGCACAGGGACAGACGCACACCCCGGCATCCCATATTCCTTTTTCTGATCTCCCGAAACTGCGAGGCCACCGCCTCGATCTGTCGATGATCCCAGACCGTCTGCCTCTTCACCGCGTTTCTTGAGATTTTCCGGGTGGAGCGATGGCTTGCGGTGCAATACTTCCTGACGCCTCATTCGGGTGATCTCCGGACCCCGTTGCTCGAGAAGCGGCTGCCCCTTGACGGTTGCTTTTCATGTCGTTGATTTCGTCACACCTTTCAGGGAAACCGCCCAAAACCGGACTCCTTGTGCGCCCTCTATGCCTTTTATTGGTCGTCGAACGTGACAACGACAGCGTGAGACATTGCTGTGCTGGCAAACTGTTCCGGCGCGATGCGCTTTGACGTGCGACGATGGCTGGCCAGTTGTGTGGCTGCTCTGCAGCATCATGGCCTTTCAGGCGTTGTCTGCTCTACTTCGCCGTGTCCGCTCTGGCCGCGCTGTGTTTCGTCCGTGGTTGCTGCGTTGTGCTGCCGACTGGCTGCCGCTGATGCACTGGTGTGCAGATACGACTTCTCGGACTGAGTACGGTGCACATTTGGACGGGACATCTCAGCTACGCCGTGCAAAATCAGACGCACAGGGAGATGAGGGAGTCTGGATAGCACGCACACTGCAGTACTTGTCTGGTACTCGTACATGCTCCCAGTCCGCTTGCAGGCTAGTAGCCCCACGGACTGCCTTTCAAATGCCGGCCATGTCCTCAGAGCTGGAGTCCTCAGGCGTCGACAGAGTACAAGTACAGGCACAAGTACTGTGCACGTACGCAACCTGTTGAATGCGCGTTCCGTGTAAGCAAACGACGACGTGGACAGCAATACCAAGTTCATGCGGCAATCCGACTCCAGACGCGTCCCGCACGATTCCATGTCTCAGCCCAGCGACCGCTCATTTGTCTTCTAGAATGGCGATCCCCAGACCGCTTGGTCTTGACAGCTACGACTTCGGAGCAGACTCGGTATGGGGACTCCGCGCATGCTGCAGTCTCCAGCTTGCTGCACGCTGGTGCAGTTGGTGCAGTCGGGCCTCCACGAGCACGCGGCACGAGGCACACAATGGGCCTCCTTGTTTCGAATGCTTCGTACACACCGCACGTCGTATGCAGACGGCAAGAACAGCTGCAGGTCGTTGTGAGATGGGAGTTGGCCCAACGTGCTCCTTCTCACGTCCTGGCGCGGCATTGGGTGTCCGGCAATAGCACACCTGCCCGTATATGCAGAGGCCAGAGCAGCGCTGTCATGGCCGGCCACTCCTTCTCTGCAGCTCCTTCCGCCTCGGACCTCGACGTCTGTTGTATATAAGCTGAAAACGGAAGCCAAGCCAGCTACGGATAAGCCCCCGGCCAGGTGCCACGAATAAGTGGAGGCCGATTGGAAGCTTGTCAGGCTAGCCTCTTCGCCGTTCTCCATATCATGAAGGATGGGAGGAGCCATTACTGCTGACGGGAACTCTGCCGCAGATCCTTCCACCTACTACGCCATTCCCAGCCAAGCTCTGGGCTCGATATGCTCTTTTGGGACATGGCATACGCAGCAAATCAGCCACGCTATCCGTGTTTGAAACTGCACGGCAGCCACAGGAAGTCTCCGTCTGCCGACAAGGAAACGGTGGACGCGCCATATCTTCAGTTGCGGCTGCCAAGTGGAGGACATGTCGTCACTCATGGGTGCGAGCTGGTGCGGCACGGTCGAGCCGTGCTAAGCCGTGCTAGAAGTCCGAGAAAGTCGGGTCACGATCAGCAAACTCCTCTCGGAAGCAGAAAAACAAAACAAACAACGGAAAAACGGAAAAAAACAGATTTCAAAAACAGCCATGCCAAAACTCAGTTGGAACGCCGCAGCACATCTTTCCTAAACAGGATGACCGAGACAGGCCTCATCCACGTCAAAGAAACAAATCGGGCAGTGGCCCAATAGTGTGCATTGGCAGAGCCATTGGCACCGTTCTCTTTCCTCTTCTCGGCCTGGCACAGAGAGAACGGCAGGGATATAGCGTATGAGCAAGTACTTGCTCGAGGGTGCAGGACGTGGTATGAGTACAAGCACTCGAGCTCTGCGCTGGGAGCGCGGTCCAGTCACCGTCCATCTCTGCCATTGCTTGCGTGCAGGCACGGAACACATGTCGTACTTGTACATGCATGCTACAACGAGCACAGTATCCTACGTGGTCTGTGTATCTTCGGGAGCTGTCGTGGACGGATGAGCACAAGGTAGAGGTGAGCGGGCAGGGGTGTTGGCCAGACATGCGAGACCAGGATATCCGCGGACAGAGGGGCTGAGACCCGCCGTTTTTCTTTCTCTCTGGACGTCTTTGTGTTTCGGCAGCTTGACTTGCAGCTGCATGTCTGCGCCGCCTGCATGACCTCTGGTTGTTGGCGGCTGGCCGGCCAGAGGCTACCGTGTTCGAGTGTGTCCTGTCTGCCGTCTGCTCGGCCGGTTTGGTCGGTCTTGTCTGTTCTGACTGCGCGTTCTGCCGGTTCTGGCCGTTCAGCTGTGTCTGGTCTTCCGCTTCTGATTTTGGATCGACCTGTCCATGCCTGTCTGGCCGTCTGACTGCAGCAGTTGGCCTGTTTCCTGCCGACTGCCCACCCGGATTTGGTGGCCCCCCTGCGGCGCCGCCTCCCCGTCCGCGTGCGTGTCTTCAACACTGCCCCGTCGCCGTCTTGCCCACGCTGTGCGAAGGCGCAACGAGCTTGGAGCTTTGGCTGCTGCCGTGCCAGGCGCGAGGCTCGAGGCAGTACAAAGTACAAAGCGCGTGTCCACTGGTTTCCTGGTGGAACAGCCCCCACCGACTCGTCAAGCCAAGAGCGACAAGGTACAAAGTATCACGTCCCCAGTGCAACAGTACAAGAGTGACAAGCTACAAGCTGCCAGCTGTGGGTACATGCAAGCTACAAGGCTGCTACAAAGCAACAGAGCCATAGGGAACAAACTGGATTGTCCTGCCAAGCGCAATACGACAGAAGGATAGCCTGAACACGAAACATGCTGCCACTATCAGCGCAAGCATTGGGCGCAGCGCGAGCTCGAGCGCATTGTACTGTGCCGTTCTCCCCCACAACGCACCAGCAGCAAGCACACCACCCAGTGCGCCTCCTGTCCTCTTTTCTGTGCGCTCTACACTTGCTGCACTGATGGGCGCTGTCTCAGCAAAACGCATTTCTTCGTATGCTCCTCTTCCCAGCAGCTGTCCTTGCACACGCCTTCCCAGACACCCATGCAAGTTTCACTCCCCCCCTTCTCGACGTCCCTTTTCTCGTGTGGCTCTAGCCGGCTTCCAGGTGTCGACTCCGAAGCACAAGTGGCCACCGCTCTCTACTCTTCTTTTTAAACGGCCACTCCCTCGTGCTTCTGGCTCTTTGGCTCTTTGGCTCTTTGGGCATAATTTCTCCGAGCTCCCAAAGCCTTAATTTTCCTGGACAACCCCGGCTTCTAGCTTCAGCCTTTCTGGCCGCACTCTTGCACCGCACTTTGCACGTTGGCCTCCTTGCTGTCTCCCCCCCTTGACTAATACGTTTGAGTCGAGCGTGCGTCCGCCTCGTGTTCTGGGACTAGGGAAATGCTGCCCAGCTCGACCTGACTAAAGCCGTTATTCGCGTCTGACTTGCAGCTTGCAAATTGGTTTAATACTTTGAGCTCGCCGTGTCTCCGCGAGTCTGGCCTACTCCACACCCACCCGTCTTTCTTCGTTCTATCTTACCACATATGACAAACACCGACTCTCGTTGCGAGCTTACTCCTGCCCGTCTACAGTGTGCAGACTACTGCCACGCTTCTCTGACATTCGAACGCTCAGCCCATTCTTACCGTCCGGCATCGTTCCTCTGATTTATAAGACCGCAACTCTCGGCGACCTGTCGTCAGCTGTCCGCCGTCCACATCACGCATGAGCCAGAATTCGCCTGCCCGCTACGCGAACTCGATAGATTCTTCGGCGTCTGCTCTGCTCGTCCTTGGTAACACGCTTTATCCACAGCGCGGATACCCACCGACGTCGCTTGCACCACGGCGTCTTTCTCGCCCAGGAAATGGCGACGAATTCCAAGGTTCGCCAACCACGCCTGCGGGCCTCCTGCGATGGCTGCTTCCTGGCCAAAGTCAAGTGCTCCAAAGCACGGCCCATCTGTTCTCGCTGCCTTGCCTGCGGCATTGAGTGCCGCTACTCGCCCTCCAGCAGAGCGGGAAAGCCCAAGTCAGACAACAGCCATAGCAACAGCAATGGCAATGGCAACAGCCACGCCAACCACCACCACCCCAACTCGGTAGCAAGCATGGCTGCCGCCGTGGCCGGGGGACCGTCGCCGGTTCCCGACGACAAGGGCCTTTTTTACGGCGGTGCCCCCGTGTCTGCCGTAGTCGCCCCGAACATGTATGCCTTGGAGCCCGGCTGGCAGACGCCCTCGAGCGCGGACGGCAACGGTGACATCACACGCAGCCACTCCATTTCGTCGGATCTCGGCATTCTGGGCGTGGACGAGACCGGTGTGCAGCACGGCGGCGTACCCGGTGTGGGCCACACGGGCAGTGACCTCTACGGCAACGGCCTCGCGTGGACGCCGCCGACAGACATGTCTGTTGCGCAGTTCCCGGACGCCTCGCTGCGGATGCACATGGGCGCGCACAGCCGGTCGCACTCCTATGATTTCTCCATGCCTGCTACGCCCGGTAATGCCGTGCCGTGGATGGACACGTCGCTGGTGGACATGTTTGGGTACGGCCAGAACCCCATGCATACCCCGGCCAGCATGGAGTCGGCCGCGAACAATTATTTCCCGAGTCCGGCCACCACGCCCAGCCTGCGCCAGAGCCCGTCGGCGCGGCATGAAACGGTGCCATTGGCCGCGCACGGCAGCCGCGGAAGCACCGGCACCAGCACCGGCAACGGTGGGGGCAGCTCGCGCCATCACCGCAGCCCGAGCGATTGCCCGTGCTTTTCCAACTGCCTGAGTGCGCTGCAGGCGCTGCACAATGCGTCGTCGCCCACGGTCCCGCCGTTCGACATGGTGCTGAGGCTGAACAGCAAGGCGGTGGAGGCGAGCTCGGCGTTGCTCGCGTGCATCGGCTGCATGAACCGGTCCGGCACGAACACGGCTGCGATGCTCCTGGCGACGGTCATCGGCAAGATCGCCTCCTTCTACAAGAACGCGTCGCAGGCCTACTTTGACCCGAACGCCGACATGGGCACGGGTCTGGGCGGGCTGCACGGGCTCGGCGGCATGAACGCGATCGGGGTCCCGGGCGTCGGCGCGGTCGGTGCAGTCGGTGCAGTCGGTGCCGTGGGAGGACTCGACGGGATGCACGGAATGGCCGGGGTCCATGGCCTGGCCTCGGGCAGAGGGAGCGAGGGCGGCAGCAGTGGGTACTCGTCGTGCTCGTCGCCGCAGTCGGTGTCAGCAGGGTCGGCGACAGCGGCAGCGCTGTCGGGTCTGGGCGTCAGCCTGGGAGCGTACCACCTGCAAGGCGAAGACGGGCGCTGGCTGGAGCTGCAGATATGGCACCGGGAGCTGCGCAAGCTGGAGGAAGTGTACACGCGCTTCCGGCAGGTATGCGGCGACCTATCGGAGGATGCGGAGATGTCCAATGCGATGATCGGCTATTTGGGCCAGACGCTGGGCTCGACGCTGGAGCTGGTCAACCACCGAAAAGGCGACTTGCGCTATGCATGACCGGGATTGGCTCTGCGCGATCTCTGACGACCTAATGTCTGTTTACGGTTCTTGCCTGGTTGCCTTGTCTTTTGCTGTGCCATTTTTTCTTTTGCGAATCGGTGCAATGCGTCGACTGATGATTATGTCACGTCTCTCACTTGGCAGCCAAAGTAGTCTTGCTTATCTTACATGCTTTTATCTCTGTCACTTTTAGGTCTTCATGCTACGGTTTCATCAGATTCCCCTTTTCTCTTTCTACGCGGGATTGGGCACAGTGTGCTTGTCACAGCGAGAACTCTCACTTGATCAGATGTCGGCGTTGATCTTTATTGTCTGGACTTTTCTTCTTTCTTCGTGCTTCTTGCTCGCTACAGCCACCTGTGCGATGCGAGGATGGCTGTCGATATGATTTCGTCTACCCGGGTCACTTTACGCGTATTTCTTCTGATGACGACATGCCTTTCCACCGTTCACCGGTCCGGGTACCTTTTTCGGGAATGGATGCGCAACTCCTCGCAGTGTCCCTTAGCTAGTGATGCAATGACGGGCTTTACGCTGTGCTCTGTTCCTGTTCCTTGTGTCCGCAAGCCAGCAGGACGTTTTGATTCGCTCTTTACGTCCGAGCAGCAGCAAGCACCAATCCAGACAGGCTGTCCTCCCGCGCTATGCCTCTTCTCGCAAGCCCGTATGAATGTGTATCGTAGAGGCCATACCGCGTGGCGAAAAACCCCGGCTGGCCTTTGTTTCCGTCTGCATGCTGAGCCACTACTCCATCCCAAAGTGCGATACCCACCCACACTCTGAACCGTATTACTCTGTACAAGTACAGCCGCTCCTCGACCATTTCTTGTCTCTTCCTCTCTGGGGAACCCTTCGGACATCTCCACCTTTATTGATCGGGATGGAGGGTGCATCGACCCATCTTGGCAACCGTTGTCGAGAACCCTTTATTTTTTTTTCTGTTTCTGCCATTGAGTTCTACCCTGCCTCCTCATTCTCCGTCTTTTCAGTACGGCCGTCCTCGTAGCATCGTCTGCCGGTAGCAAGACGCAGTCAAGTCGGTCAGCCGCTGGGTATGCCATAACGCGCTGCAGTTGCCAGCGTGACTGCTTACAGAGAGCAGATAGCAGTTTTCTGCGTTACTTTATGCGGAGCTGCATGCCGGGACTTGGCAGGGTGTTGTCCGCAACGACATGCTGCAGCAGAGAGTACAGAGTAGGTATGGATGCGAAGGAGAAGCGCTGCACTTGAGCTCGCTGGCCGCCGAGCCAACGGCAGATGAAGTATGCTGCAAAGAGCTTGCTCTGTGGTGAGTTGCGGCCAGCGGAACGAAGCAGCAGCTCGGCCGGAAGAGCCCGTCAGCAGTGTATGGGTCGATGTGCTGCTCCCGAGCTTAATGTCCTAGCGGCTTGCGCTGGTCTCACGCTGGATGCAACGTGCGCGGCCACCGTGGTGTACTTTGTACTCGTGGGAGCCGGGTCTGCTACAAAGCAGCATGCTGCGTGCTTGTCAAGTCCGGTTGATACGGACATTGGCTGCGCAGAGATGACTTCATGGTGGTCGAATACGAGGCGATACGAGCCGGCTCGAGCCCGTGCAGACGCAGCAAGTATTCGCCAAGTACCGGTCAAGTCGAGCGCAGGCATGCGCTGATTACAGATTGCCCGCTGACGAGTTGCGTGAGTGCGAGCATGCTCGCACAAAGGATGCTGCGTACTGCGTACTGGGAACTCTGCGCCGCATGAGGGCAGCATTTCGATAGGCTCGTGCCTTGGTAGGCGGTAGCCTATGGAACGCTTATCGATTACCAGAGGCCCTTCACAGCCCCAGCACACTGCATGCATACGTGGAGACTTACACGTAGCACGCATGCGAGAGCCGGACGGCGGTCCAGCTCAAACTCATGCTCGGCTTGGCAGTGCCCGTTTAGGCAACAATTGTGCCAGTTTGCTTCCCGTTGTGCTTTCGGAACAGCTGAGGCTGAATGATTGGGCACTGCTGCCGACCCGTCAGCATTGTCAAGCCCGGAGCAGAGGCCGGAGACTTACCCAGTACTTTCCTTTCAGCATGCACGAGCGCCCAAGATCCATTCATAAATTCACATGAATTCAGTGAATGGCCCGTCCGGCCAGGTCCAGACTTTGTACTTTGTAAGCCGGTTAGATCAGAAGCCCGAGGCCGGATTTCAAACATGGAGGCCGACACAGCGATACTTGCTCCGGGCGACAGCACAAGGCCGAGCGTTTCCGATTTTCGGTTGTCAGCGTGGCCCGTGGGATTCGCCGTCGCTGCGTGGCCGCCGCATGGCCAAGGCGGCGTAAGCTCAGAGAGCCCGGTCATGCGACTCCATATCCGGATTAGGAATTATGTAGACGTCCCGGCAGCAACGTGTGGTTGCACGAGCAGGAGCCGGTTGTGATTGCGCGACGAAACGTGGTCGGCAGGGAAAAAGGGGGAGGGGGGTCCGCAGGAATGCAGCAGTGCATGGATGCCGGATGCTGGAAGCTGCCGGACTCGTGCTCTCCTGCTGGACGTCAGAGCGAGGCGGAGAGCCTGCGCTCTGTTTCGGCGAGCCCTCGCGGCTGGACGGCAGGCAGGCGGGCTCGGAAGCCCGCCTGCACGGGAGACGCGCAATGGTGCTTATTCACAGGACTCGTGTGCAGCAGTACGTGGACTCGTTCCGGCCGGTTTCAGAACGACCGACCGGTCGTCGGGCGGCAGAGAGGAAAGATGGCCAACGTCCAAGGCGGCGGCGGCATCAGAAGCGACCTCGGAGGAGACAAGATGCGTGCCCCCACGCCATGGCAACCGCGCAACAAGGAAACAAAGCAAAGCAACCCGGGACAGCCTCGGGCAGCCAGCCCTAAAGCGCGCTCCAGCTACCCCGGCGGCGTGGCTGCTGCCGCGCTGATCCGTGATCAGCGCTGACCCGCGGCCAGCGCTCTCGACTTCGTATCGCGGCCGGCTGAGCGTGCGCGTACGTGCGAGTGCCGGCATGGTGCGGCAGCCAGCGCAGCGTTGCATGGCCGAGGAGGGAGGCAACCCAGAGAGCAGCGTCCAGGACGGGTTGGGTGTCTCCGCGGACGCGGACGGCGCGTCTCCGCGGGCGCGGACGGCGCGTCTCGCGGCGGCACGCGGCGTGTGTCGCGGCATGAGAGTGTGGAGTATGCGGCGTAGGAAAGTGTAAGTGAGCGTGGTGGGCCAGTGCATTGGCGTGTATCAGAGTTTGTGGTGTGCACCCGGGAGCCTGTGTGCTGCTTGTGATGAGTACGCGTCCAGGCCATGCGTATGCTTATTCCATAGCGTTGCCTCGCGGCTCGGCGGCCGCGATACGACGCCCCTCACACTTCCGAGTGCTTCCGCCGACGATCTCGCGCATCCACCAGCCTGAGGACTTGACACGTCGAGCTGTTAGCCTACCGCTGCCCGGTCCTGGTGCCGACTCATGGTGTTGGATTCGGCCGTCTGTCCCGCTGCATGTTGGAATGGACTACGTATGCTTGTGGCTCTTATGACGTTTGATTTGCTCATAGATTGATTCTTTTAGTTTTTCTGTTGTACAATGTTTATTTATGCTTTTGATTATGATTGTCTTAGACCCGATTGAGGAAAGCCGCAGTGCTCTAAGCGTTTCTTCCGTTCTCCTATTGCAGTTGAGAATAAGACAGGCAGCTTCCGCTCTCTTTAAAACTCAATTATATTGCTACTAAATCAAGCGTTATGCAGCATAGTATCGTTCATTCAGGCTCAAAAATGAGGCTTTGGGTAAGACTGTAAAATGTGTGTACGCGACAAGTTCCTAAAACATGTAGAAATAATAATGGGTGCCTTGGTTATGACCAAACTTCGATTTCGTTCACGTCTTGTCAAATGCAACTTCGGAAACGGCCAGTACAGCACGTCAAAGTGTCACAGAGCAAAACGGCAGTGGGTAGGCAAGGACCAGATTCAAACAGCGTGCGATGACCAATCATACATATTATGTCGATGCTACAGTTTCTGGCCGCGTAATGGTTGCACCCTTCACAGAACAATAATTTACGGTACAAAGGTTAATGCCAGGTGCAATGATAATAACACTGGTAAAATAAATGAATTGGCGCAGCTGTCTTGGCGCAAAGGCAGCGAACAAGCCTTGAATTTATGGCAGGACATGGCCCTGCTTAACCTGGATCACGCCCCGTTGGAACCCTTCGCGTACGGCTGGCGAAAGTCGTATGAATGCCGATGCGTGTTGTACCAGTTATCCCAGCTAAAGAGTGCGAACCCTGGGTCATTAGCCGCCTTTTCGTCGGCCAGCACGTGTTGTCGAACATGCCATAGTCTGCCGGCGGATGCGCGGCGTGTTCAAACTCGGAGACCTGAAAGTAGGGTTTCACATCCACGTCAATCTGTGCCATAAGTTTCATGCCCTTCTCGACCACCATTACCTTGTTCTTGCCGGCCGTCCACTTGTTGAGAAACTAGGCAGGAGTGAGGCCGACAATGTGAGGCACACAGCAGACATCCTTCCACATTTGGCCCGCCCCTGAGTTCTGTGTGCGCGACACGTTAGGCACGGGGTTACTTCCTCTGCATGGACTGAGCCACCATTCAAAGGCGCCAGAAGGGTCTTGGTACTCTGGGTATGCGTATGCCAGCACCTGGGCAGTGGATGTTACAACGTCTGTTCCGTCTGTCGGCCGGGGACCAGCGACGAAGGAGAGCAAGGGAAAGAAGAATACCCAGTCCAGCGTCGAGAATTTTGACCACTCCGGACTAGCATCCAGTCCAATATCGAGAACAAGTTTTAGCGTGGACATGACCATATAGCACCCGATCTGACGTAGCACTGTATCAGGAGAGAACGTGTTTTTACATGCCTTTTGCCTTTGGCCTTTTCCCTTTTCCGTTTCTTTGTTCTTCGTCTTCCGCCGCGCAAACGTACCTTGGCAGTGAACGGCAGAGCCTCCAAGACGGTATCGGCAATGGTATTGACCAACGCGTTATCGCAAGAACACCGTACAGTGACAGACACCATATCGTGGTCGCTCGAGCCGGGATATCCATGCCACGGGATGGACTCATCCAGCGGAAAGTGGCCGATACAGCCATAGTTGGTCGTGCGGTCCTCAGCCTTGGCTTCATTGACTACGTCCTTGCAGGCCGTATTGTAGCATTACTTTGCGCTGACGTCCCTGTTCTTTGGTGTTTGAAATATCATGCACTGCCACCGGTTCTCCTCATAGTTGCGTTCCTTGTCCCACGACCCGCCGGTGTTTCCCGAGTCAACAGAGCCGTCGTCCCACTCATCGACAACCGGCTGGCCACAAGTGCTGGGAGCGCAGAAGCCGTACTGGCAGGCAAACTTACAGAGCCGCTGGAGATCCACGTCAAAGGCCATGTATTCTGCGTCTGACACCACTTTGGAAAGGGCAACCGCGGGTCCGCGCAGAGTACAGGTGCAGGTCCTTTCCGGACAGAATGTGTCATTGCAAGAAAACTGGCACAAGTCGTCCGCACTCAGGTCGGCACTCTCGCCAGACACGCAGCCTTCTTCACCAGCGGCGGGTGGATTGGCCGGCACGTCTGTATCGGCCTTGACAAAAGCCTGCAAATCAAGCGCCCAGTCGATTGTGCCGGCAATTCCCGGGTCTTCTCGCCGCGTGTCTTTGGTGGTCGGTGTCATGTAACTGATATGATCACCTTTACGCGTCAGAATGGCGCTTCAAGTGAACACGGGGAGAAAAATTCAAAGAAACGACTAAGATTGCACCTTTGAATAATAAAATGTCCGTATTGGAACCGCTATCGTGCGAAGTCCGGCCATTTCCGGTGTTGATCAGCTCGTTGATCTCTGCATTGGAAATGTACCCGCATGTATTTGCGCAGCGGCCTGGTTTGGCATCAGATTGCTCTCAGCTGCCGGTAAATTCGCAGTCCGCCCCCAGCAGCCGTCCACAGCCATGTGAAAAGATCGGCCATAGCTCTACCCTCCCACAAAGCTTTCGTTATTGGGCACGTCTGCTTTTGTGACTGGGAATATGGTCAGCACCTGTTTTCAGGTCTTTTAATCTCCACTCTTCTCTCACTTAACTTGCCTCTTTCGTTCTTTTCTCCCCCTTCAACACTCCAATTTCCCCCTCTGGCTCGCATCATTTTTGTCTTAGTATGCTTTATCCAGACCACAACTGTTCCAGTCCTCAAAATGCACTTTCATCTTCTCGCCATAATTGTGGCCACCACCGACTCGGCGCGGTTTATACCAAATTCCCAAGCGCAACAAGCACCATGTTCGCTCTGGCAGAGAAGCGCCAATTTTCAACGTCAAACGTACCGGCGAGCACTTTGGCTCTGGATCCGTGGCAGTGTGTGACCGAAAACATCACCCAGTATTTCGATGTGCCCAAGCCTACCGGCTCTCTTCTGGACAGCATCAACTCCTATGGCGAAGAGGCTGTCAAACCCTGCAAGGCCACCGCGACAGGCATCGATTACGTCTCCTGCACCGTCTCTGACCCCAAATCATGGTGTAATTTAAACGGCAGCACCCTCAAACGTCGCAGCTGACTATGTCTTATGTCACGGCCGTTGTGTTGTTCTGGACGTAAAAAAGCGACACGATATCCATCCTGCCCACCAGCTGCGCTGTTGCCTGGGAAAGACAAGGCCCAGTTCAGCGAGAATGGCTCAAGATCGCCACGGCCCACGCCCAGCGCTTCCTCGATGCTCGCCCCACGACCGCGACGTCGGCGCCCAACTCAGAAACACTTGCTGGTTATGAAACGTCGCGGCCCTCAGCTTCGACCACAAATTCAGTCAATAACACAGAAACAAATACGAGCAAAGCCGCTTTCTTTGAAAAAAGCGCAACTCTGCTACTCAGCACCGGCCTCACGATTATGTTCCAATTGACGTAAAAATGGGATAAACTTTGTTCCCTAATCTCTCTTGTCAAAGCTAAAGTTAAGCATAAATAAACAACGCGCTAACCTAAAAAATACCCACCAACGGGGTCATTAGTGGAGAATGCCGGATTAAGCCGTCGTGAACAGGCTAGAAACTGTGCAGTATTTCAGAAACATTTTACTCGGTTCACATGTCGTTTCACGTGAATAACTCTGGTTAGTCATTTGACACGCACGTAAGAAGCATTATTGCCAGCAGCTTTGTCCTGCTTGGTCGCCTGCTAATGGCGATACTTTGCCTTTTATTTTGGAGGCTGTGAAGACAACGGGTCACTCTACGCAGCATTTGCAGCCGTGAAGAACCCATCTACAGTGCGTAAATGAAGTCTTGCAAAGCGAGCTTTCTGAAGCCCGATCGATGGCTGTGTTGACCGGCAGCTGGTACTCCCATGTATGACTGCCCGCTATGTTGCTTAGCTGCAGCGGGTCGGCTTACGGAGTGTTTGGCCTGTAAGCCGCCAGGACTACGTACTCCGTAGGGCAACGGTACCGGTTTGGTGAGCCTTCCACATGCTCGATGTGCTGTTGGTCTCTAGGCCTTCGAGTACGGACTGTTATATCACATGACTGTTCGGAAAATATGTGAGCCGACCCTGTCAGACATATCACGTGTCGCCCCTTTAATCTTTCGTTCGGGGGCACTTCTTCGGCTTTTCTGCTTCGTTTCACAGAATCCCTCGGCCGTCGATTTTATTCGAGCTGAACACGCCATCATGGTCATAGTAACGAGATACGGCGCTTTTATGAGTTTGGGCAGGCATTTCAACGAAGTCGCCATCAAGTTGACAGCTGCTGCGACAGCCCTGGCAAGTGAAAAGACGCGCATAGCGCGCTCCTTTCAGATTCTCAGTGAAGCGTATATCCGTCTGTCGCTGGCTGCCGTAAAAATAGATCTTGAACATGATCTAATCGCCAAGTTGGCTCCGACACTTCCCCGGCTGCGAGATGAGTCTTTTCACCACTTCAGGGCTTTGCCCACCGAGATACGGCTCATGATCTGGGGGGCTGCGGCCCGGCCGCCGCCCTGTTCTCACTACATGGCTACCTACGATCCGAAACGAAGATCGCCGGCAACGCACTTGTTCTGGGACTTTGGTCTGTGGACCGCCTGCCGGGAATCGCGCCTCGTCATGAAGCGGGCCTACGCTGCGAGCCACGCAAAGACCCGCTGGACGCAGTGCGCCTTCGATACCAACGAGCTCGAGATGCACTATCAGCGTCTTGCCAAGTTCAATAATAGCGGCGCCCTTTTTGTGCGCAAGTTTTGCCAGTTGGACCACAAGGTTCGATGCCATCGCGACATTGCGCACATTCTCGATTCTGTTAGTGAAATTTATGTACCATACGTCCTCAACTGTGCAAGGCATGGAAAAGTATCACGTCAACTCATGAAGCGTCGGGAGTACAGCTGGGGAGCTATGTTTGATAAAGAGGTAAGAACAGCTTATGAAAAGTACCGGGCTTTGTACTATCCAGACAAAAATCCGACTGTGGAGTACGAGCCATGGGAGTGGATGGAAACGTTCGAGTACTCGTAGCCTTATTCTTGTACGGACGCACATTCATGCATACAGATACATCGCCTCGAAGCGCCCTTTGTAGTATAATAGTATAATAGGAAATCATTGTGCTTGGTGGATAGAAAAGGTGTTCATGCACTTATTCTGTCCCACTTGGATGCTAAGTGGCCGAAGGACTACGAAGAGTTGTTCTCCTCAAGCTGAAAGGCCATTTTGAATAGATGGCATTGTCATCATGCTTTTAAAACCATTCACCGCGCCACTGAACACGAGTATGGACAAAGCAGATATGTAAGACAGTTGAAGCAAGAATCAGTGATAATTTTACTTGCTCGTTGAAATAATCAAACATCCAAAGTTCAGAATTACAAGTCCATTGTATTGCACTAAGCTACTACGGAGTAGACCAAACAAAATTCCTGCATTTCATACCTAAGCCAAACATCGTTGTCCAGATCATGATATTTCCTGGTTACCGCCTGCTCCCATGCGGGCTAGATTCATTACTGTACTGCTTTGGCAACACCACAATCTGCTCAATACTCACGCCCGGTGCCGGGTACCTTGTCTGGTCCTGCCGCCGAGTATTCCTGCGTTTGATGCATGCTACCACACCGAAAACCACACTGATCAGCAGTAGACTACCTACACCAACCGACACGCCGATGATGATGTCCTTGGTCTTTGTCGAAAGGTGCCCGCCGCCCCCAAAAGTAGACGGTGATGTCGCCTTTGGCATGTACGAAGTCGGTGAACCGGTGGCCGACACCATGTCGTGCACATTGGAGCCAAAAGACACCGTCCTAACAGTTGCTGCAGTGACGGCCAGCCACGTAGCGTCGACACCCGATGCTACTGTCGTCACCAGCGTGCGCACCGAAGATGAGATGGCCGTCGTCTGCAGCGACGCTGGACAATTGGAGAGACCCGTCGAAAGACAACCCACCGCCGAGTACGTGAGCGTCGTCTCAGTTGTCGTCGTTGTGGAGGCATCTGAAGAAACATCGCGGCGTCTCTGGAAGTCCGCTGCAGCCGAAGCTGTGGCAGTGGCCGTGGCTGTAGCTGAAGCCTTTCTACTTTCCGAACTGCCGAGGGACGGCGTCACGCTCGCCGCCGTGCTGGCCACGCACTGCGATACCGTTGTGTAGAACACTGGCACCGTCGTGTCTGGGCCGAGTCCCCACGAGTGCTCGCCAACCACAAAGGAGGCGCCGGCAGCGGCGCCAATGGCGAACTGGTAGACCTCCTCGGCTGTGAGGCCGCAGTCGTCCGCATTGGCATCGCTGCTGTCCGTCTCATTGTGTGTAGCGGCAATGGTCATGCTGAGTTGGGCGACGTCGGCAAAGAGTATTGTCTCCACACCAGCGCTGAAGTTAAGATAGTCTTCGCCGAGCACTGAAAAGGTGTCAGACGAAAGTACGATGCCGGCACGGGCGGTGACACGTAGCACAGCGCTGACCGTGGCCTCTGCACTGACGGCTATGGGCAGGAACTCGAACTGGCCACCGTTGCTAAGAGTGTTAATTCTGATGAACAAGTTCGAGACATAGGTGGAGACCAATTCTTACAATGTAATACCTGACACATTGCTGCCGAAGAAAGCCAGCCGCATCTCCAGTCCGTCGCTCATGCGCAGATGGAAGCCACTTTCCAGCAAGACCTCTGCATCGACGCCCATGATGAGGTCGACGGTCAGCACGACTCCCAGCTCGAGGTCATCGCCGACGCGGATGCCAATCGCCGTCTCGGACGTGTAAAGGTTGAGCGTGTACGACGCTGCGCCGCTGACGTTTGTAGCCGTCTCGACGTACAGATCGAGCTCGTCAAGCGTGAAAATGAACTCGGCTTCAGGAATATCGTCCACGTCAATGGAGAAGTCGACGTCAATCGTCGGCTACTTGATGTCGTCCAAGTTCCCAGTCACTAGTTGGAGCGTGTCGTTAGCCATGGTGTCGGCCACGTCGGCCACGATTGTCTCCGTGATATTCGCCACCTCTTCAACAAACGAATCGGCCACTGACAGTACCGTGCTGGCGTTGAAGTTGCCATCTACGTTGAGCTCCGCTGTCACATTGGCCTGGACGTAGCACGTCTGACACTCGACCGAGATGGCGACGTCGTTGATTTCACTTCAATGTTAGCGTCTATCGTGTCGTTATCCAAAACCCTTTATCTCTACCGAGAAACACCACGCGTACTTACGCATCAAATAGCATCGCCCCGTCAAAGCTCTTGCTGATTGACGTGCTGTTCTTGAGCCTCGTGTCTCGCTGCGTCACCGCCACGTCTGCGAGCGCTCGCCTAATGGCTTGCGCCTGCTCTGCTGGCGAAGAAGTACTGCTGTGTGCCACGACAGCCCCTGATTCTGAGAGTGCACTGGCTACGGCAGACGCCGCATTCAGGGCCCAGAAGAGTGCACTGACGAGCACAAGCCTGCGGGGAAGACGCATGGTGATAATCTTTGACAGGGCTTAGTAAAAAGGCTTCGATGATGTCGTGTTAAAATACAAAAGAGGCTAGAAAGCCAGAAGTGTGTCTGTATCAAAATAAAGATTCTGTGTAGAAGCGCCTTAAAGCTGTTCAGAGACACGCTGGGCTTCATGGTTGTCGACTTCGAGGTCCGGACTCCTTTATATCCCGGCCACGGCTGACAGTTCTCGTAGAGAACTCCATCGGTCTATTCCGTATGTCCGTGGGGCTTCTCGCGCTGACAGAACTGTGATCGGCCACGAGAAAGATATGGGCAAGGCTGTTCAACTCCCACCTGCGCTCGACCAGGGGTAACAGAGCACCGCCCCTCGCCAGGGCGGCCGTGCCCACAAGGCTGGCGTGCTGATGCACCGCTGTAACGCTGTAACGCTAATGACCGTTGCGCTTAATCTCCTTAGACTTAGTTCCTTTGCAGTAGCGTCGTTCCGTGCTCTTTTTTTGTTTCGAACCGTCACGTCGGCTGCCCCAACTTCGTACGATACGTCCAAGCCCCGTAAGCAGACATGTAGCTAATATGAGTTTTCTGGCCCCCGAGGGGGACGTGGCGCTGCGGCTGGGACAGCTGATCGCGTGAATTTAGGCGCAGCACATTCGTATTCTAAAACTGGCGTTGTGCTGAATCTTGGCAACTTTGCCCGACTTTGTAGCTCAGACGAGGAGTCTGGATGGGAGTCAGGACGATTGCTAGTGCTGGCGAGTACTGGGGGTCATTCGTCACAGTCGCATGTCCGGTTGGCGTAGGCCGCCATATCTGGTGCTCCGTGCCATCCTTACATCGTATCTGCACGAGTAGCCCCTGATCAGCCGTGTTGGTGTCGCAGGTCGACGAGTTTTTCGAAGAGGAGCTCAGTGAACGCGATAGGCAATGTTACTGCTCGAATCTGCTCGACGACGAGGTGGGCTAAGCGCGAAACTGGCTACCCCGTACTCGCTGCATCAGGAGAGGCTCCTGTAGATACACACAGTTGACAGTCCCCCGTCTGGGGATGTGTGAAAACCGGAAGGCTTTACTTCTGTAACCATCTGTCAAAGGATCAGCCCCTGCATCCTTAGTGTTCTTGCTCGTCGTGTCAACCGCACCGCCAGTCTCGTATTATTAGCAGCACACTAGGCAGTCATCCCCCTCGGACAACGATGTTGAATATCGAGGCCGAAGATGGAATGTACACCAGTGGGATGTGGTTGGAAAGCTGGTGTTTTCAGCCTAGCTCTGACGGAGTATCTGCAACTCTGGTACTTCTTCATGCCTTGCGCAAGACCTTGTGCACATATCGAGGAGAAGGTCCACGTGTACTTGTGCGAGTATGACGTATCGTCTTGGCGTGACATCGTGGTCGCCAAGTGGCATTGCTGCCTCATCGCAGTTAATGTGGCATTATCGACTTCTTCGGGTTGAGTCGGGAGCTACCAAGCTGTCAGTGTCCTGTTTCGTGTTTTGGTAAGATGTTTTCGGCTATGAGTAGATAATATTCTTGTGAGTGTCTTTGTTGTATGGAAGGGAGATGCCTCTCGAAAGAAGCGAGTTGATGGAGCTGTTCGGCCGGCCAACTGAGAGAATGGTGAACGATGTGCTTTGTTGACACAAAGAAATTATGGGGGGAGCAACGTGTTCTGTGGGGGAGTCTAAATCACTACTGAACAGCGCTTGCACACCGCCTTCTATCAAACAAGAAAAGGTTATGGCCGGGAAGGTTCGACCGTCCTGCCACTTCTTTCGCTTTCACTCGCTGTCCTTAGCATCATAAACAAATGATACTCTGCGCATTACTCTTCATTTTCTACCAGCTAATACTTAGAGACGTTTCACTCAAGCTTCGAGCTACCCTTCATCACCAACATGCATCATTGTCTCTATCACCCTTGAGCAAAAACTGCGTCGCTGGAATCCATCACGCAAAGACTGGCCCTGCCCTGGGCAGAAATCTAGTCTACTTTCCTCTTACCATCCACGCAGTTCCTGCTTTCAACACTACGCAAGGACATATTGATCGCATTCCCATAGAGACACTTGGCAGAAAGTCTTCTCGCTTTGCTCTTCTTTAGCGACAACCGCGAAGCGACGCTTTCCCACCCATGCACCTCTTGTCGAAATAGTATCCATAAACAGAATATCCACTGTCCTCCACGAAATCCTCCCGTCTCGAAACGTGCCGGTTCCAAGCCTTCTCGAGTAATACAATTTAACACACACGATGTCTAGCTATCAGCTCCAAAAGCATCCTGCGTCGAGACCCTGAGTCATGGTGTTAATTGTGACTCGAAAGCTGTGACTGACTTGAATCACTGCAGCCAAAATAAACAAAGAAGCATTGGCGGTTGGACGCGCACTGGAGGATTGTCAGAGCCTATGCTTTGACCTTTAATATTTCACCTTTCAAGGATGGTAGTGACAAAGACAGCGTATGTCATAGCATGCATGTTCTATACTGAAAGCAGAGGGCTTATTTGATTATTTGCTCTGCAAACTACTGGATGCTGTTCTCTTTCTGATAGATATTTCTTTTATCTGAATGATTATTCTTCCATCGGATTTTCTGCTCTGTGTCTTGCTTTGCAGTTTGCCTACAAAGTAGATAGCTGATGGAAAAATACACGTTGTTTACCGTGACGTGACGCGATGAAATCGGAAAGGGACCAAAGGCCGAGGCCAATCACCTAGTGACGTATCCAAAACGCGTACCTTCTGTTTTTGATATTTCAGTACTATAAACACAACAAGCAAACATCACTAGCAGAGAAAAACCTTCGCAGGTCTCCACAGATTCGTTCTTCACCTCCCGAAATATTTCTACCCTCGTGGATGTCCATAATCCATTTTGCATTACATCCAATTATTTACATCATGGCTCTACACAGGGCTATTACCTGAGAGAAGTAAAACGAAATCCAGGATCTGGGAGCACTCATAATGGCTTAGGATGCCCCGATTGCCATTTTCTGGTGTTTGTTCTTCTTTCACTTCATACGGGGCCCGAGACTGGTGGCCTTTCTTTTTGGGTCTTGCTCTTCCTTCACTTCCTCTGGTGCTCTATACTAAAACTCTACGCGGATGCCGTCTTCTGGGTTTCCTATAGGATGTACCTTGCAACTAGTCAGCGCATCCCCATGAATGATCGACGCAGACCCACGATCCATGAACACAGACCCGGCACAAATCGAGGCAGCTCCGGCATTGACACTGAATAGCGAAATAACAGTACTTTATTTTACCGCAGGCTTGTCGATCTACCCTTGGATGCAGGGACTGAGGTCTGGAAGAAGAATACCACGCCAACATCTACAGATCAGCCATAAGCCTATAAGGTATATGAACACTACTTCCAAAACTTGTTCACATGGTTTAGGCAGCTTTTTTATTTGGCAATGCCCACGGCCTGAAGCCTGTTCATACTTCGTACACGAGCTTGACGCTTCCAGGATGGCCGTTTACACTTTTCTTACTTTGTTCCTGATTGCGCCTGCGATTTTACCGAGACTCTCCTTGCTTCGAATCTTGAAATTAAGTCTCGCTGTCACGTCTTAAAACCCATCTTAGCGTCACTAGCTCTCTTCGATCCAACAAAGGTGTGCCATCCTGCAAAGGCTTCTTCCATCTCTTTACGAGTAGGTACTGACACTTTTCCTTCGAATATAATAGCAACACAGCGATCACGAAGACCCAATTTGCTAAACACAAGAGGATTGACGCCCGACAAGATCCGATTTTTCGCGAACAATCAAACTGAAGCAACGAAGAAGAAGGCAACCAGAATATGGTGATGTTTTGGGAAATGGGAGGAGTGAAGATCCGATGGGTTCCCGATAATTACGCATAAATTGTCTACAATAGGGCGATTGCCGCCCTTCACATCCGGTTTGTGAGGATGTCTGAATTTCCTTGTTCATCAAGGCCTACAGCTGGAACTGGCGGTGTGAACTTTGTCGCTTTTGGTGGTGTAGCTACTTGTTAAAAACAAGCAGATAGTCTATCTGCGGTGCCCCTCCCCCCTCCCCCCCCGGGCCGATTTGCTACGCAAATCGGACACACGGCTTGTGACTAGATTTTTTCGCAAGGTCCCGGCTTTGATTTTCCAAACAATGTAACATGACCAGAATAAATTGCTCTATCCACTAGTGTCACCACAAAAGCCCTGACTTCATTCTCAGTCGGAGTATTGTTTTCGGTTCACCCCGACCATCGTGACGTATCTTCCTTCGAAGCCCAGCCTCCTGAAGTAGCACAAAGGTCCATGAATGACTTACTGCTCCTTTGGTCTGCCTCGGAAAGACCCACGTAGCTTCCTCGGCTTCAATATGGCCTCCTACGCATCCAAGATTTCGACACGGCATGGCCAAGCTAAGGAGCAGGCAGCACACCTTGTGCTACCTCCATCTCCGGTCCCTGGCCGATGCCAGGGTCCAGACCGAGGCATTCTTTGTCCTCGTCCTCGTCTTGTCCATTCAGACCAGGCCATGACTGGTCGAACTCACTGCTCTTCCGTGGGATTCCATCAATACACACAGAGATGTCTTGCCGGGAGTACAAAATCTTTTACACCGCCTGCCGTTGCTCGGCTGTTCGCTAGCAGCGTGACCAATGTCTGCCGTCCAGCCCCCTCCCGATTCCTCTCCTTCCGTTTTCGCTTTGGATATAGTTCGCTCCTTCCTCGTCTTGAAGTGAATGCTGCTGCCCACTGTGTTTCCTCGCTTCTGTTTTTTTGCCCCCCCCCCAGACAGATATAAAATATTTTCTCCCCCCTCTCTATCCTTCATCCTTCTCTCTCTTCTTCCTTCATCATCTTCCACTTCCAGAATCACAGGAAAACACCTTGGCTCCCTTTCGGTTTCTCTGGCGGCTGGTTGGTAACAACAGCATCGTGTCTCTCCGTCTCACTCCTCCTTCTCGCCACGAGTCTTCTTCATCACCCATCCCACTTGCAGACACTCTATTACAGTCATCCCAGAGCAAGAGACTGCATATCCATCATTCACCTGATGTATGTTCCCACCCTCTACCATCAACAAGTCACTGCTCAAATCAGCCCATGAATCATCCATGAGCTGACTTTGTCACTTGCTATGACGTCTATTGACTCCTGCTTGACTTCGTTTGTCTTGTGATTGATGGAGAAAATCCTTCTTGTTCATCGCTTGTCTCACAGTCACTATTCCGCTATAAATTGTCTGCCACTAACTCGTGTCGTTTTGTTTTACAGGAAGTATCTCTTCATCTCTGTTCTGACACGCAGACGTCGCAACGCATTCGGCCTTTTCCATCAGTCCATAGCTTGGCATTAATAGGGTAAGTTTAGTCTGAATTGTCGAAGGATAAAGCCTCTACTCTTGATTCCCTCGAGACTACTTTTATTTCCCCCGTACATTCACACTCTCTAGTCTATGACGAGCTTACTTCTGACTTTTGAATTACTTTAGGGGTTTTCAAAAATATGTTTGGCCAGGACGAATCAGTCAACGCCTGGCAGGATGACGGGCAACGCATCCAGAATGCACGCCCTACTGTGGACTTTTTGGGACACATACCGCCCAGTGCCGGGGCTATCAGGGATTCTCCGGCTGGTCTGGGGAATCCGAACTCGGCACTTGGCGGTATGGGCCTCACAACCGTGTCCTCGGTACCCGCGAGGGTCGAGGTCGCAGCGCTGGAGGCAAGTAATTACCCCATCCAATTCTGGCTCTTCCCATCTAATATTGTCGTCTATATAAACAGCCAGAATTCAGAATTCTGGCTCCGCGTGCGTATCTCGACTCTCGCTTTCCGCGACCGAATGTTTTCTGGCCGGGACTTCAGTTCACCGCGAGCGACCTGACACTGCCGCCGATCATGTCTCCGGGGCAGCTTCATCTGCGCCTAGAAACAGCAGGCGCAGACGTACTGCCGCCGCTTCGAGAGCTTTTCCCACCTTCGGCACAAGTGGCGCTTGGCTTTCACGAAAAGCTGAGCGCCCTTGCTGCCGCCGCGACACAAAGGTGGGAAGGGCGGGTTAACAAGACACCGGTTCCCGAACATACGTTACTTTGGGCCGATGCGGACGGCAGTGCCTCTACTTCCGCTGGTCTCAATACTGGCGGCCCTACTGTAGTCGCTGACGACGACGGCGACGACAATACACCGGTGGACTCCATCCGCCTTCTTCCCATCCGCTCGCAGCTCCGGCAGTTACTTCTTCACTCGAGGTGCATGACACCTGGAGGGCCATTTTTGCCAGAACTACTGCTTGCGACATTTGCGACGAGCGTGGCCACACTGTCATTCAACGATGCACAAATCGCAGCTGTGGTTTTCAAGTCTGTCGTGGCTGTTTTGAACAAGGCAGACTCGACACAAACACGCACAGATTGTCCGAAGATGCGGCAATCTGGGACTGCCCAACAATTGCCGCTCGATGCACCAACGGAGCTCGACACGCAGGCCGCTGAACTCGCACTCTATTGATATTTATAGGTAGTCTCAGACACGCTCTCGTTTTTCGCGAATTTCAACAGACCTTTTTGACCGCTCCTCCTTCTCCCACACATGCTTTTTGGATATCGTGTGCTTATGTTTCTCGCTTTTACACTATTAATGTGTCTTCTTCTTTTCTTCCACTTTCACACATGCGTATTTTGGATACAACTCATGTTTGTGCTCCTTTCTCTGCGCCTCGTTGCTTTTCATGTTTGCGTGCGTTCTTTTTTTCTTCTTTCGCTCGTCTATTGGATATTGTCTGTCGCTTCCTTTCTTCTCTTTTACTTGTCCCTTGCTAATTGTTTGTCGCTTTGCTTCCCTTCTGTCTGTCACCTACTGTTCCTCTTTCTTTTACTTGCGCATTGGATATTGTTCGTCGCTTCTTGTCTCTTCTTCTTTGACTTGTCCGTTGGATATTGTTTTCCGCTACGCTTTGCTTTGCCTTTCTTTGCTTTGCTTTTCTTTCTTTTCTTCCTTCCTTTCTTGCTTTCTCATTGGATATTGTTTGTCGCATACCCATCCTTCTTCCTTTACTTGTCCATTGGATATTGTTTGTTGCTTCCCTCCTCTTCTTCTTTTCACTTGTCCGTTGGATACTGTTTGTTACTTTGCTTTTCTTTTCTTTTCTTTTTTTTCTTTTACTTGTCCCTCCCTCCTTTGCTTGTCCATTGGATATTGCCTGATGCTTTGCTTTACTTCCTTTGTCCGTTTTGCTTGCCTTTTATTCTTTAACTTGTCCGTTGGATACTTGAGAGCGCTTTTATTTCTTTCTGTCCAAGTGGACTTTGTTTCGTTTTGCTCTTCCGTTGGATACTTGCGGGTGCTTCTTTTTCTTTCTTTCCAAGTGGATGCTTCGTTTCCTTTTGCTTTCGCGAGCGCTTCTTTTCCTTCTCCAAGTGGATGCTTCGTTTCGTTTTGCTTCGCGAGTGCTTCTTTTCCTTCCAGTCCAAGTGGATGCTTTGTTTCCTTTTGCTTTCGCGAGTGCTTCTTTTCCTTTCTGTCCTAGTGGATACTTCGTTTCCTTTTGCTTTCTTCCGAGCGCTTCTTTTTTTTCTGTCCTAGTGGATACTGCTTTTCTTTTTGTTTGCTCGTTTAAGACTCGTGTGTGCTTCTCTTTCTTTTTGTTCTAGTGGACAAATAGGAAAAACCAAGTGGTCCTTTTGTTTTTGTTTTGTTTTTTGGCGGAGGGAGGGTGGGCATTTTCTGGACAGTCTTTATTTGGGGTTTTTGCTCTTGCTCTTGTTTTTGTTTTGTCTTGTTTTCGGCGTTCGGCGTTTGGGTTTGCTTTCCTGTTTTTGCCTGTTTTTGCTTTTTTAGACTGCGCGAGCGATAGAGGATAGACGGCGTTTGTGTTTGCTTTCTTTTTTTTGCATTGGGGGCGGGCGGGCGGGCACTTTTGGATAGCATTGATTTTGTTGTTGGCTGTTTTGCTTTTCGGCGTCTGGCGTTCGCGTTTGCTTTCATGGGTTTGCTTTTTTAGATGGACTTAGATGATAGACGGCGCGCGTTGCTTTTTCTTTTGGCATTGGTGGGAGGGCGGGTGGGCACTATTGGATATAATGCTTTTGGTTATTTGTCTTTGGGACTTTGGTTTAGACGGCGGGATAGAGGGGTTTTTGTATTCGCGTCTGTTTTTATGTTTGCGTTTGGTGTTTGCTTATTTGCTTACTTGCTTACTCGCTGTTTGCTGTTTGCTTGTTCGCTTGCTTGCTATTTACTGTTTATTGTTTGCTGTTTGCTTGTTTGCCGTTTGCTGTTTTCTTGTTTGCTTGCTATTTGCTGTTTGCTGTTTGCTTGTTTTTTCTGAAGTTCATCGTTTGACTTTGCTCATGAGCGTGCCGCATTAAGTTTCTTTTTCTCTTTCTTTTTGTTTTCGTTCTCCGCGTTGCTTTTTGACTTCGAGACTCAAATGATTATTACACTGCAAAGTGAGGGAAGTCCCTAAGAAATGATGAGCACTTAACGAAGTACATCTGACTTTTTGCGCATCGGCGATTTGTCGTCGGCTTCGCCTTTGTCTGTGTTGCTCGTGGCTATTCTGTGGCAGTTTGGGTGTACTTGCTTTCTTCGTCACATCCATGTCTTGTTTTCTTCTGTTTGTTTTCTTCTGTCAAACTACTTGTACGGTGCTTTGCACTCGCCTGCTTCTCGATGCTTATCAATAATATTCGATGCCACCGCACAGCTCCCGTGTCTGTCTCCCATGTGAAGCCACAACGCACAACGTCTATTATCTGTCCGGTATGTCTGCCACACGACGTAAGATACGAAGCAGCACGCTGACACGCAGGAAGCTAGTGCCGGTCGATTCGCGAATGGACGAGCACGACACACAGTGGACAAGGAGATGCCGATTGGCAGCTCTGACAGCAATGTGCAATCGTGCAGTTTGTCTGCGGGCGCCAGTGCTTGCGGTCTGCCCGCGGGCACCCGCACGGGAGTACCGGCTGCGTCCAACAGTCTTACACCATTTTCTCCGGGCCGTCTTCTGAGTCCCCGTTTATGTGCAACGGCAAGACGTGCAGACAGCCCCACGACCAGTGTAACTCTCTGTCGGCTGGTTGCTTATTCGTCACGGCCAACGGGGTCGTCGTTTTCATTGGACTCTCGACCGGAAAATGCCTCTTCTGTTTTCCCATTTTCCAGGCAATGCTTGCACACATCCACCGGCCGACCAGGCTCCACGACTAGGGCGTCACGCCGTACGAGTACTCGTACGCAGCCACGGCCAGCTGTACTTTGTACTCGTGCTCGTACTCGTTACGAAGCGATACGGAGAATTACGAGTGCGCAGTATGTACAGAGATACGAGTACAGAGAAATAAACTGTATCGAGTGCAAATACTTCCAGGCGGTGTCTCTGCGATTCATCCGGCATTTGGGATTTGTCATTCTCCTCGCAGTTGCACGTCCAGCCCCTCTATCATGACGGCCAGCACTAGCTGAGCTGATCACACTCTGGACGGAGTACTCGTCTTGCGTGACGAGGGAGGATGAAACATACAGTCCCTGTTGATACGCGATACGCTGAGAAAATCTATTGCGTGTTTGCGCTAGGACCATGTCGGATGAGTACAGTATGAACGCGTCCAGGCTCCCTAGCGGGTTCCGTATTACATGATTGGATGCTATGGACAAGTGGACCAGGCATGGGGCCATTTTAATTAAACCGCTACGCAAACGACGCGACGCGTTTTCGCGTTTCGCGCCGCGGCGTCTTTCAATTCGTGTCGACAACCGAGGATGCTCTGCTCCTTCACCTCGATGCTGGCCCTCCGGTTCGTAATTTGCACCCGACTCGTCTCGGGTCGACTCTGTGTTTTCACACCGCACTGCCAGCGGTAGCCTCAGTTCCATCCGATCCCACCAAGTCTGTCGCTAACTGGTTTCATTTGCAGCGTCCGTACAGCTTCATAGGTGATAGCATATGGGTCTGCCCCTCCGTGACCTCGTCTGTGACCTCATAATAGAGCAAGCCCGCGCGGAGGGCAGTCTCGGCTTGTCCGTACTTGTCCACGTCCGAAACCGTAGTGGCGGATACTAGACCTGACAGGCCATGGCATACTCCATACGCTCAGGCAATGTAACAATGCGGGTGCATGGGTTTGTATTGATATCCAGAGAATCATGGCGAGATAAGCACTGCCATGCTACGATGACGAGTGGCACTTCCACAGAGACTCCGACAGAGTACTCGTACTCGAACTCGCCATACTGAGATGCGGTGGGCACATGCAGGCGAAACTGGGGCTCCATGGTCGCCTCTTCACGATGCAACCCACCATTCCGGCCGCGGGCAGACCCGCTCGGACAGAAGCGTGGTACGGCGTGCTTTGTACGGAGGATGGCCAAAGCGAGCGGCACAGGGCGAGGCCAGGGTGGCGAGGGAGTGTTGGGCGACGGCAACTAATTTTGGATGAGGCGACATCCCTCCGGCCAGCGCGAGGCGCGAGCAGCACCAACAATACGCCAACACCGAAAGCACAGGAACACGATGATCAGGAGCGCAGCGGGCGGAAGGGAGGGTGCCTGGGTCGTGAGGGCGACATGGGCTGTTTGGCGGGATTTGGCGGAGTGGATTAGGAGGAGAGCCCTTTGCTCTGTTGTCAGCTACGATGTAATACGAAGTAGTGCTCCGTAACAACAAAAGGTCCGGCGGCCCTTCCTGACAAGGTGCGAAGAAGACAGGCCGGGCAGCCGATCGTCGGAGCAAAGCACGTACTTTGCAACGTACTCCACAGCCTGCATCGTGTCCGGCGTAGACAGGGGGGCTGGTCTTCAGCGGAGGCAGAGCTTGCAGCGCTGATTATGCAGGCAGCAAGAGGGTGCTCCATGCGGGTGCAGTAGCCGTAGTGGAAGCAGGCTGCGTACGGAGTAGGACTGCTGCCAGTGTAAGCGAGATGTACGTGTACAGCTGGGGTGACCTCGGGATCCCTTGAGAAGTTCCGTACTTGTTTCCATTGTGATGTCAGGATGCCCAATGGAGACAAGGGTTTCTGATCCTGCAACAGTCATCATGAGCACAACAAGTGATACAGCTACTACGATTGTCGCAGTGGCAGGCAGCCCAGCTGTTCTACATGCCATCCAGCATGATCGTCAAATGATCATCAAGTTCTCGATGCCAGAAGTGCCGCTGACGGGGTTGTCCTTTCTTGCCATGAAATGAACCATGGGCCACTCTTGCCCTCCGCCCTCGATTGTCTCTCTCCAGCGCGCTATTGCCCGCTTGCGGCCTCTCATCTCCCGTCCCTCTCCCGCATCGTCATTTTATACTGATACTCCGCAAAGTCAGGGAAGCCCGATCGAAATGGACAGGCGGCCACGACGCAGGGCAGGTTCCAGGGAGCGGGCGAACGCCGCTAGGACTCGCAGGGAGGGACTCGGCCGAGCGAGCATCAGAGACAGCTAAGAGCCAGGAGGTGGAGCAGGGGCGCCCATACAATGTATACGATGTAAGCCAGGGAACCTGGCAGAGAGGCCAACGGATGAGGATGAGGCCTGCACAACGTGCGGGCCGAGAAGCAGAGCGGTGAGAGTGCGTTGCGTCCAGGCGTTCTGTTGCTCGATTCCCGTGTCCTGCATGCCTGATAGGACGTGTATGTATACACATTCCAGCGGCCTGTCAGAGCGCCGTTGGGCAGTGCAGCGTATCTTACTCCGTACGGAGTACAGCCGGCAGCGTGCAGCTGACAGAGGGTGCTGCATGTCTGAGTGCCCGCGCCGCATTGCTGCCGCCTCCATCCCTGGTGGCCCCTCTGTCCTGCCATCGTGACAGGCCGGCTGTGTCTGACAGCGGCGGCCTAGGCCGGAACTACATGTACGATACAGTGTGTGCGTAAAGTGGACTCGCCCCGATCGCTGTACTCCGTATCGTGGTGCCGGGCGCAATCGATAAGACCGGCAGGGGAGTTGACGATTGTGACGTGCAGCTGCGGGGAGCGTTGCAGAGCGAGGGCGGCGGCTGTGCGATGCGGACGTGCGCCCGGGACTGTTTGAGTGGACGACGTCAGCGACGTCAGAAGTCCGATGAGGCCGACGATGCTGTGCCAGCCGATGACAAAGCAGCGCCGCCCGCGGGAATCGCAGGCAGCGACGACTCGTGCAAAGCGACCGTGCAGTTTGCTCCGTACCGCGGTACGAAGTACTTTACGTACATGCCCCACCGCGCTGCCTTTGGCCTGTGCGACCCACGCGCCTTCTCTTTCGCCCTTGCACACCCACACCTCCGCGGACCCGCTCTTTCCTGGCCCCTGCCGGAAAAAGAGGAAAGAACGCAAGGCCGAAAACGGGAAGGAGCGAACGAGGCGCCCGGCGCAAAGCGCAGAGCGCAAAGCGCAAAGCGCAAAGCTGCCCTTTCAAGTGAATATTAGAGGCGCATTAATCCCTTCTCCCCAGCCCAGGGCTTCTTCCATTCCTCACGACTGCCCACCGACTGCTCGACGCTTCCTCGCCTTGCGCTATACGAGTTCTGCGTGCTCGACACCTCTGCTCTCTACTCTCTGTTCTCCCGCCTGCCTTGCCTCCGCTGCAGCCGGCATTCCTCGTCGCATTCTTTGCGCCGCCGCTTTGGAAGACACTTTGCGACAGTGGCGACATTGCGACATTGCGACATTGCGACATCGCGACACCATGTATCTCCAGGGCTTCGCTTTTGACGCGGCGCTGTCGCCGCCGCCGTCGCAGTCGCTTGCCGCGGCTGCGCTCGCCCGCTCGCTGCCGGGCCTGTTCGTGTCGCCGCCGGCCAGCCCGCCGCAGTCGACGGCCAGCGGCCTCGGCCTCGGCGGCCTTTTTGCGAGCTGCCGCAGTCTGCAGGACCTGCTCAGCGACAACGATCACACGCCGCAGGATGACCGCTGCCACCAGGCGACACCGCTGACGCCGCCGACGCCGCCGCCCTCCTTTGCGCCGTCGCCCACGCCGTCGCCCATGCGGCTGCGGCTGCGCGTCCGCAAGACCGAGACGGCGCCCCCTTCCGCATCGCCCGCGCACGCCGGCACCACGGCGCCGCCGCCGCGCAAGCGCATCGTGCGCCGCGCGCCGCCGCGCGCTGCCCTGCTCAAGCGGCGGCGTGCCGACGAGCAGCAGCACGAGCCGCTCGAGCCGCTCGAGCACGCCGACGACGTCTTTGCGCCCGGCGCCCTCGCGCCCGCCGCCGCCTTCCAGCAGCCAGAGCGCCCGCAGACGCCGCCGTCGCTGTCGTCGTCGGTCTCGTCCATCTCCTCCCTTGCGTCCTACGGCGCCCTCGCATCCACATCCCCACCCGCACCCGCACCCGCCTCGCCGCCGCGCCCCCAGACACCCAAACGCGCGCGCATCGCCCCCGCCGCGCTGCCCTTGGGCCTCGCGCGCGCCGACTTCCACGCGCTGCACGCCGACGGCATCCCCGACGACAGCAGCGCCGCCGCCTCGCTCCCGCTGGCCGGCGGCGCCGAGTGGACCACCGAGGAGGACCGCATGCTGGTCGAGCTCGTGCTCGAGAAGCTGCAGCTGTCCAAGAGCGACTGGCAGGACTGCGCCCGCAGTCTCGGCAAGGACCCCCACAACGTCGGCCGCCGCTGGAAGAGCCTGATGCTGGCCGGCGACGTGGGCCTGCGGCCGGGTGGCGGCGGCGCTGGCGTGCGCAGCAGTCGGCGCAGCCGCATCCACGGGACGTGGCGGTAGGCCGACCCGGACTGGAAGCTTTTCGACCTCTTTCGTGTACATGTACTCTAACGGTTGTAATATATGGGAACGGACAGGCAAACGGGCCAGGCAACGGGCTAGGCAACGGCAGGGATGGCACACTTGCATAGATCCGGGGCATCTGGGCTGCATTGGATTTTTCTGCTTTTCTTTCCTTGCTGCTCGCAGTCTACGCGGCACGCGCTTCACGAGCACGCCGGAGAGCGTTTCTGCGTCAATGAACACACATTTGCACCACGTTTTGCTTTTTGTTTTTGGCTGTGAATGCGCTGCCGCATCTTGACAGGACCCGTCGCCCCAGACGTTTGTGCAGGTCTGACAGGCAGAATCACCCGAACCGGCTCGCTTGCTTTCTTCTTTATGCCGCCTGCCGCCCACCTGTCTCGGCGCCGCTGCTGAGCGCCACGGCCATCTTGTGCCCGCACCTACGGAGGCTAAGGAGACTCATGAAGCTGCGCGATGCCGTCCTCTCCCGGGCCTGCTCGCTGCCATCGCAGACCCAGACCGTTGCACAGGTCGCCCGCACAGAGCACAGCTGGGCACAGCCGACGACCACCCATCACTCGTCCGCTGCGTGGAACAGGCTGTCTTGCAACAGCGCGCAGAACAGTCACGTGTGAAACGCACTGTATCGATGCGCGGATGACGGATCCTGTCACCAGCTGGATGTTCGACGGTAGGTACTCTGTAGGAAAAGCAGCAGGAAAAAGGCAAAAACAACGGGAGGTTGCAGTTTTCGACTATCCATTAGACGAGTTCATTCTATGATTGAATCAACAAAGGAACTGTTGGTCATTGTGTTACAGATGGGCACTTCATATTCCTTGGAGATACTACTTCGTACACATTTCGTTTTTGCTCTTTCACAAGCAACAATCAACTTTGTCTTGAATATGTTTACAATGTCTTCAGAACGTCGGCCTTCTCACAAACCAGTGATTGGTACTATCAGCCGACACGCATCACCACAGTGCGAGGAGCCGGGTCTCCGAGTTTGAACAGACGTATGCGGAAACGGGATGTATTGCTTGGATTAAAAGTTAAAAGTATCTAACGCGAGTAAATGCCGTCCAGCCGCCTTTTGTGAAACTGCCATGCATATTGCAGAGCTACAAAACTCGTCGGTGCTTCCGTGGCGGAGCTTAGAAGCTCGCAACACCCTCCTTCATGGCCTTGAGCAGACCCCAGTCGTTGCTGTCCTCAGCCAGACTCCAGGCCATGACACCGCCGAGGCCACGGGCCTTGATGATCTCCTGGAACTTGCGCGAGACGAGCTCAGGCGTGTCCCAGGTCCAGAAGAGCGAGGCGTCCGTGTCAATGTACCACTGAGCGCCGTTGGCCTCGTCGACCTTGCCGTTGGCGACCGCATCGGCAAAGGACTCGGCCACCGACTTGGTGTCCATGTCCGTGCAGGTGCCGTAGCCCTTCTGGCAGCCGGTGCCGCAGTGGGCCGTCGTGTTGCCGCAGTAGCCGTACTGCGAGCAGCAGCCGCCGTCCGGCGCGCCGTTGCAGGTGAAGGCGGGGGTGGCGCCGCAGGTGCTGTCCGTCGAGGTCGTCAGCTTGGCGGGGACCGGGACGGGGAACGAGCTGGCCTCAAAGGTGACGGCGCCCGAGCTGCCGGTGTCGCTGCCGTCCGCAGCCTCGGCCAGCGTGATGGGGCAGCCGAGGGGGCCGGTGCACGAGGAGTTGGCCGGCAGCGTAAAGTACTTGGCGTAGAAGGCGATGCCGAGGTTCATCTTGGACGGGCAGAGGCCGCGCTGCAGGTAGAGGTCGATGGCGGCGAGCGAGCCGGCAATGTCCGTGTGGTGCTTGGTCACGGTGTCGCGGCGGTTCATGAGGTCGTACGTCATGACGTTGACGGCGTCGACGGCGGCGTCGATCAGCGGCATCGCGGCGGCCGAGTAGGCCATCATGTCGCGCTCGAGCGCCGGCACGGCAATGGACAGCTCCTTGTCGCCAATGGCCGACTTGATGGCGCCCAGGAAGAGCGGGAAGTTGACGGCCTCCATCGGGTCGTTGGGCACCTGCTTGTAGTCGTAGCCGTTGCCGCCGGGGTACTCCCAGTCAATGTCGACGCCGTCGTAGCCCAGGCGGTCCAGCGTGGCCGCCACGTTGCTGGCGTACAGCGCGCGCGCCTCGGCCGACGCCGAGCCCACGCGGAAGCCCTCCGTGTCGCCCCAGCCGCCAATGGCCATGCTGACCTTGACGCCGTCGTCGAAGAGCGCGCGCACGTCGGCCACCGACTTGAAGGGCTTGTACTCGCCCGCCGGGTCGGTCGTGAAGAGGGACGAGTTGGCAAAGGCCGTGACCACGTGGGTGATGCCGGCCGTCAACGTCTTGTTGGGCAGCACGGCCGTGTGGTACTGGTCAAAGTAGAGCACGTACCGCGGCGCCGCATCCGCCCGCGGCACAGCAGGCACGTTGACGGCGAAAGCAGACACGCTTGCCGCTGACGCCCAGAGGGCCAGGGCCTTTGTCAAAAGACCAGACATTTTCGGTGAAACGAACGTGATGGTGATATTAAGGATTGTACGTGGTAAAAGGTAAACCGCAAGGGAACTTGCCAAGGCAATAGCTGAACGAGTGAAGGAGTTGCCTGGAGAGGTTGCCGACGAGAACACATCACGATGCCTCTGGGACGGCCGGCTTTCTTATATGGCCGTCCAGGCGACTGGCGACCGACAGCTCGTGGCCTTGGGTCTCGGGTCCGGACATGACTCGGCAGCCTTTCATCCCCTAATTCGTACGTTGTAGGCAAGACCCTACCTCGCTACCAGTTCCCCGTGTACAGCGGAACATGCCGTCCACGACGGCCGTGAACAAAGTGCACTCCCTTGAGTGGAACCCGAGTGCCCCATGTCCACATGGTTCACCCCAGTTTGTCTTTAAGGTCTAACGGCGCGTGCAGCGGCTTGGTTTGAAGCGAACAAGTCGGACACTAGTCGGATGGATACGAGCAGATTTTGGAAATTAATTGTTCAAGCGTGTTCTTGTCTACTCGGCGACGGATGCTTGCTGGTCTCCGTGCCCGGCTTCCTTCCATGTTTATGCCGTACGTACTGTACAACATACGAGACAATTCTGGGCTCTGTATGCTACACGGCACTGAGTCTCTACGCTTCCAACCTGTCATCCGATCCCAACTTGCCGTGTCTGCCCCTATTCATCGATCGTGGTTTGCCGACTTGGAGGGAGCGGTCGACTGACAGCGCAGGCGATCCTCATTGTCTGTTGTCGCCTTGGCGCAAGTCTCGGTTGCAAAATTGGACTAGTCTTCCACACCGATCGATCCATACTTTGTACGGAGTAGTCATTGTCCGCTAGGCATGTACGTAGCTCATTAGACGTTGCCAGGCTTGGAAGGACAAGAGCCGGCGGAATGTCATCCCAGGGGAGATCTCTACCGACCTAACGGAACGGACGCTCTGTGCAAAATTACTCCGGACTTGCGTTTCGTACGCAAGTATAGTAAAGAGATAGTACTGGCAGTTTGCATACCATTTTGCCCGGAACCTTGCATTTTGGCTCGTTGATCGTTCGACTCGTGTTTTACGTAAAGTGTGTCGGCTTGAATACGAAGTCGAGCATTCTCCTGACCTTGCTCGTAGAAAGATTGCCTGCCTACTCCGTACTTCGCAGCGCTTGGCAGGCAGAAGGGCTGCACGGGTTTGGGCAGGCGCTTCACACCGAACAACGTGTTACTCCGCATCGGTCCCGCTGGCCGATCGTTCTCCCAGGACTTGGGCGCAGGCCAGCAACTCCGTCCGTTCTACTCCGTACTCCGTATTCCTTTGCACGACGTATCACATCCCAAAACTCGGTAACAAATCCACCGCTAGATCCCCAAAGACGATATGCTTACCGCCTACCGATCTCATGTTTGTGAGCCTCGCTTAGACTGTTTTCTCTAACAGGAAAAGCGTATTCGCACGAAGAAAGGAGTTCTGCTGATCACGGTTCCTTTTCGTGTTCTGCATAAAGTTACATACGTATACTTTGTACCGAGTATCTTCGTATTCTGCCCAACGTATCCTACACGCACACTGCTGTCGAGAGTTGCCAAATTAACGGCTGTCGCACTTCGTGTTGCAGCGTGACTTCGGTAATTGCCTGAGAACTTCGTATTCGTTGGCGCTGCTGCTAAACGGCGGGCAAGCTAACTTTGCATGAACAGCCCGACAACGTTCCGACCCGGCCATCATCATAGACTACGGATAGATATCCTCGTGCTTGTTCGCCTCGAGCGTGTTGGCCATAGCTATCCATCACTAGAGCTGAAGAAGCTAGGGTGATGCCCAGAAAGCTCGTCAACGGAGTACTCGTACGGAGTACGTACGAATCACAAAGTAGGCTTCCATGCTTTGGCCCTTGAGTTCGGACGATCAGTCTGAACAGTGGCGTTGCGGCGTTCGGGGACAGACTCTACTAGTACAGAAGTGGATAGCACGAGTGCAGTGGATACGGACAAAGTACTCCGTACGGAGTAGGTGCACGGGTTTCTCACGCAATTACGGCGCTGCCATGCTTTGTATTATTTGAGTCGGCGCATACTTGTACGAAGTAAACGGCAGGAGGCGTGGTAGGAAGCTTACGAAATAGCAGGAAAGATGACAGACATGCTATATGGTACGATATATAAGCCAACAGACGAAAAAGGCTATGTGCAGTGATAGGATTAGCCGTGCTGATATGTCACCGGTGCCGCCATCTTCAGGCTTACATGGCAAGCACCGCGGGTGTGCCTACGAAACATTAACCAGTGGCACCCTGCATACAGGCAATGTATGTTTGACATGCTTAATAATGTGTGGCGGGAACATGTCTGGAGAAGGTGATGCTTATGGGAGCTGCTACCTAACTACACTTTTGTCGACGGACTATAGAAGCAGACATACTCCGTTCTTGATGAGGGCTGATTGATTGAGATAAGAAAGCTAAGCATACTAATTTGACGCATTATCAACCTTGAGTTTGGTACTTTACACGGTGCCTTAAAGAGCTAAATGTAATGATACTGCTTCGTAAGATCATGGTATTGTTTTACATGGATTATCCATTACTGTACGTAGTTTTGTAGCTTGTTGCGTCTTATGCCACATGTTTCTGCTACATTTTGATAGTTTTGTTATAGTAAGGTATTACTTCTTTTGTATATTACTGCATTTAGTATCTTCCATAACTCGGTGTACTTTTTCCTTGTATCTTTCGTTGCTTTCTCCTTATTGAACATTTCGGGATCTTACCCAATGGAATTTGACTATTGTCACGGACTTTGGCACCCGTTTACAATCTTGGTGACGACTGGGTCGAGTGACGGCCCGGTTCGCCTGATAGACAGATTTTCGCAAAAATCCAAGACGCGTTTCACACAAGACCCAGCGCCATGTTATGTGGCTTTCACCCTAAGCTTACATCCGGACACAATGGCAGGCGTCTAGTCGGGGTGGCAGATATGATGTTTCGTCTAAACGCAGTATGCTGTATGATCCCCTGCAAAACGCCCCTCCCAACTGCAGTAAGTTCATTACAAAGTGGTAAGATTGGCCGTTTGCCTTTGCTAAAGGTCGACGGTCTATAATACAGGTATTGATGCCACATATAAATCCACTCTTTCGCTCTAAACAGGCAATAATAAGTTCTAACACCATGACCTATATCTCCCGTCCTTCGGAGGCGTGCAAGGCCATCTTGCGGGTATCTCAAGGCAGATTTGTCCGTGGTCTTGTGTCTGCCTTGCTAGCTATTTTGTGCAGTGGCAGCATCTCCGGCTCCTCGCGGGGCCGAGGTTTGCGTGAGTGTCGACTGAACACCGATGTAGCCCGCTGGCAGACCGACGTTCTCGGCGGAGCCAGATCCCTCGGAGCGAAACGTCATCGCCTTGCCACCAGCCACCATTGTCGTGAGCATGATCTCGTCGTCGTTCTCGTGGCGCTTGGTGCTGACGTTCCACGGGCCAGTCCGCTTCGACCGGCCCGTTGTGGACTGGACTGCGCTGTTGCCGCTGCTGCCAAAGCGCGAGGTGATCTTCTTGACGACGATCTGGCGCAGAGGCACGAGGTGCGGCAGACACGCAGACACAATCGCGAGCGACGGTTCGATTTCCGACCAGATGAAGATGGGGCCCATGGCCGAGGTCAAGTCGATGGTCCGGCTCAGCCGGGTCAGGTAGTAGATGCGGACAGCGCTGGCGGCGCAGACACTAGACCATGGACGTTAGAAAATAGGCGGAAAAAAGGCGGAAAATAGGCGTTGAGGGAACAGTAAAAGAACTCACAAACCACCCAGCATCATGATGCCGGTGACGGCCAGCCGTTTGCGTAGCGACATTTGCAGGGCGAAGATCTGCGGGATCGGGATGCAAAGGATGATGATGTCGTTGAGCATGTTGATGACGCCCAGAGCAAAGAAGAACTTGCTCACGTCGATGCAGCGGCCGGCAGTGCCCGAGAACTGCGTCCAGAAGTGGGTGACAGGCCGACAAGCATTGCCCATGGTGATCATGATGATGACCGGGTACGAGAACGAGAGAAAGTAGCCAAAGTACGCCGAGTAGCGGAAAGACGCATTCTGTGTGCGGAAGATGCGGATGTAGAAGAACAGGATGGAAATCTTGCTGGCCGCACACGCGCTCGCGTAGAGGAACGTGTATGCATACAGGATCTTGTACACGTAGACGAGGTCGGCCACCTTCAGCGCCCAAACGTGCTGCCCAGCGCCGTGATGGCCGCCAACAATGGCCAGGCCCGCAGTGCCGCCGACGAAGGCCTTGGAGACGGGTGAGTGATACAGGTCCAGGCCCTCCTTCTCCCCTTCTCCATGGATATTCGATATTCTGCACTTACCAGCGTGAGAAGGATGATCCAGTCATCCCAAAAGGGCTTGCTTCCCTGCAGAAATCTCGCGTAAAGCCGCAAAGCGACAGAGATGCACGCCATAATAAACAGCGCCAAGATGGCAGCCTTGTCCTGCGAGGCCGAGTTGTCATTGAGGTTGACGTTGTCTGGTGCCTCGCCAAATACGGCGACGATTCCCGGGTCGACAGTCATGTTCGGGCGTATCATTCGTTGTCTCACGCTTGCTGAGGAAAAGCCAGTCTTTTGATACTAGCAAGCTGTACATTCTCGCTGGACGAGATCAGATTGACCAGGCGGCTAAGAACGACAGGCCCTTTTGAGCACGACATATGGAGTAGATACGCCTGCCTGGCCAGGATGTCTCCAACGGCCGCGAGTCTGCAAGGTACGAGCAGGACAATAGCGTAGGCCCGACTTCCGAGGACGGCCCGTGGTACTCTGTATTTTCGGGTGGCATTTGGTCATTTGGATCGCCGGCTGTTGAGCCGTTTGAAGTCGTATGCCGTGTGCCGTACGACGTACGAGGTTGCGCTACCATATGCCACAAATGACATATGGTATTCTTGGCAGCTTCTCAGGGACATTCCTGTCTCGTTGTATGCCAACAGGGGCGGCGTTGCCGTCGTTTCACGCGTAGGAGGTTCTTGTGAGACTTGCCACCATATTCGTACGTACGTAGAAGGTGCCATCACGTATAGACAGGGATTATTTAGAAACTCCACCACGACCAGCGATACTCCGTACGCCATACAACGTCAACTTGCGCGCATACTCCGTACATAGGGCAATTGAGGAGAAAATATTCATAAGCATTACAGATGTATGCAAGTGGACGCGTATGTGCCATCGTGTATTCTTTTTCGTGAGAGAAATCATACACCTTTGAGAAAGTACTAAAACACCGAGAGCATACTCTGCTATATTACCATCGGGTTCTCTTCCTGTGGATTCGTATAAAGACATACGACACAGAGACGGGCCGTTCGCTCGGACGTATGGAGATGCATAAAGACCAGGACATGCATCGCTGCCAGCCGTCTTTTCTTGGAAGCGTAGCATGGACATGCAGACTGGCACGGCCTATCGATCCTTGAACCAAAGCAAAGTGGTCGCGGGTAACATGCCCATATAGGGTATTGCGAATGATTACGCGTACTTATCTCATCTCATACTGACTCAAGCACGGAACGGAGTATGCATTACGCAGGGGTGGCCCCAACACGTCTCGTGATGCTGTCCTGAGCTATTCCCAAGTGCAGCTCCATCTTGATCCTATGTCACAACTACTTACATTGCATGAACGGTTCTCGTCCAAGCACCTTCTGGCCTTAGACAAATATCTTGTTGGGGAATCCGCTCCCACCTTAATCAGCGCGTTCGAACAGGTCTATGACAGCTGCCTTGCCCGTCTTATCGTGCTTAACCCAGCATCGACAGCCGCATCCAAGCTGCCACTCGATGCTCTGTGGCTGGTGGACTTGGCTCAACGGGAGGCATTACTCGTACTGACCAAGATGGTCGTGAGGCCTCCGCTGTTCACACGGCTCTCCATCACGTCTGTTCATGCAGTTGCAATCACCTTCATGCAGCCAGCTCCACTCATACTACTCATACAACGTCCAAAGGTCTTGGGCTGTACAAGAAGTGCTCATGTGTCTATAGACTCCTACCGAGTACATGTACAGAGTATTCTGATATCGTAGAAACACGTATGGCCTGTGATCGAGTGAGACCCCGTTGTCAAGTCAGGAACCGGATATAGACATTCCCGTGCACGTCGTATTCGTGCACAGTCCCGGAACCCGGAAGACAGCCGGCTGCAGCAGGCTGCTCGGATCCGCAGAACTCTCCGAGCCGTCGATACATGTACGCCGTGTCGACGCTCGTACGAGAGAAAGTGCCGTGCAGTCGAGGCGGCCGAGACGGGTGCTCCACCGGCAATGGCAAGCAGCGCGTCGATCGCGGCAGCACTTGCAAGGGTCTGGCCTGCCGGCATCCACAGACGGAAAGACGGCCGCCAACAGTTACTTTGGGGACCATCTCGAGCGTCGCAGGCCGTCGGAACGTCGTACTTGCATGTCCTCGATGGTAAGGGGGCCGTGTCGTGTCCACTTCTACCGAACTTGTCTGCTGCTCCGTAACGATGCGAAGCGACACGGCTGCTCTTCCGCCGGCTTGTGCGCGTATGATTACGGCGCAGGCTGGCCGATAAATACCAGTACCAGCATTGCTCCCTCTCGTGCGTTTCATACAAGTACGACACCGGTGCTTTCTCTGTTTCTTGCCCTCATCCCGTTCCCGACCAGACCAGCTGCGCTGATCACCAGACTTTTTACTTACACTACTACACTTACAATGCTCATCCACGATCTCGAGCTGAGCCTGACGGCCCTCGAGCGCATTGGGCCCCGGGGCTATCTGCGCTACATTTTCCCCATGCGGCTGGCCGATGGCTACGACATGGACGAGGTCATCCGCGTGCTGGTCGGCGGCTACCAAGCCATGATCGCCCGCCTGCCGGTCCTGGCCTGCGAGGCCGTGCCGGAGGCGGGCGCGCGGCAAAAGGGCGCCGTCCGTCTGCAGCGGCTGCCGAAAGCAGAGGTCGGCCGGGCGACGGTGCGGGACCTCCGGGCGCCGGGCGCCTATCCGTGGACGTACAACGAGATCCGCGAGCGCAAGTTCAGCGTGTCGTGCTTCGACGGCGACGTGCTGCTGGAGCGCGGCATCTGGCCGACGCCGGACAAGGGCCTGCCGGTGTCGACGCTGCAGCTCAACTTTATCAACGGCGGCGTGCTGCTCGGCTGGTGTGCGCTGCACATGGTCGGCGATGCCAACACGTACGGCACCTGGACGCGCGTCTGGGCCGAGGAGTGCTGCCGTCTGCAGGGCGTCACAGTCGCCTCGCCCGTCGTGATTGACGCCGCCATGATCGCCGACCGCGCGTCCGTCATGGTCGCCTCCGGCCGCAACAAGGGCCGTCGTGAGGACCACCCCGAGGCCCTCGTCCTGCCCGCTCCCCCCGCCGGCCTGCCGCCCGCCATGCTCAGCACCTCCCACCGGGGCCAGATCTTCTACTTCTCGCCCGCCGCCCTCGCCGCCCTCAAGGCCGAGGCCGCGCCCGCCAACGCCACCGCCATCTTCGGCCACCCCTGGATCTCCACGCACGACGCCTTCGCCGCCCTCGTCTGGCGCGCCACCGTCACCGCCCAGGTCCCCCTCGACAGTCTTGAACCCCAGGACGATCCCCAATCCGTCTATGGCGTCGCGGTTGACTGCCGCCTGCGCACAGATCCCCCTGTCCACCCCAACACCCTCGGCTGCTTCCTCAACTATATCGCTGTGTCTGCACCCATCCGCAAGGTCGTTTCCGAGTACAACCTCGCCGATCTCGCCGGCATCGTGCGTCAGGAGCTGAGACTGCGGCTCACTAACCAGTTCACCGACGACCTCGCAACCCTCGTGGACGGCCTGGACGACGTCACCTGCCTTATTCCCACGCCGTTCGCCAACCTTCTCGGCACCAGCTCCATTCTCACATCGTGGGCCGAGATGAAGCTGTACGACGTGCAGTGGGGTCCTCTCCTCGGCAACACGATCGAGGCTGTACGTGCTCCGAACAATGGCATTCTCCCAGGCACCTCTGTCGTCTTCCCGCGGCTTCCCGATGGTGGCATAGAGCTACTTGTTGGAACGGAGGGTGCCCTCCTTCCGCAGATTTGCGCTGATCCGCTGTTTATGAAATACGCCGAGGCACGGTAATTTCGTGTATGAGTCCGGTGACATACAGTCCTATTTGAGTCAGTCTAAGGAAGCGTTGATGAGAAGCGGTCTAGAACCCAGCAAGTTCGTAGATAGTTGAGTAATATAAACATGTTTGATTATAGATGCCTTTGATTATATGTACGGTTCTTCAAGTTCACGTGACGTTTATTCGTCATGGAGAGAAGCTGTTGGCTGTTCCATCTCGCATAATCCTGCCAGATTAAGACATGGTAGGCACGCCGGCTCGGCAGTGGGTGAATCCGGCCCGGAAATAAGGCAGCCGGCACAGTGCCATTGTACCGAGGATTGCAACGAGAATGAACAGCCACGGTCGATTTATGGTAGCCTTCATCAATTAATTTCCGATATGGTCATCCCTTTTTGTTCATCCGCTGTGTGCAGACTTCTCTATGAGAGCAGCGAAAATCGGATCTATCACGTATTCGAATTGCCCGCCGAAACATTTTGAATGTACTCTTGGATCAAGCGACTGATATTTGGCGTGGTATCTCGGATGGACAAATGCTACTAGGAACGGGGAACACCGCCTACGTAGATAGCCATCGAATACGGCCCAGACGAGTCGGAACCAAGCTTGAATAACGTCGGATCCTTCAAGCAGAAGCGCTGCTGCGAACTTGTGATAAGCTCATGGGTCAGTGCTTTGGGTGCAAGAATGACTGCAAACTGTGATACTTTGCAAAACGAGAGCGTCCAGTCTGGAGAAAAGAGATGCAAAACTCACAAGGCGGCCGATAAGCTCGGTTATCATCGCAGCAGGCACTCCGATCCGACGAAGACTCTCTGATATGGATGTCTTATCTATGACCTGCACGACCTTGACTGTACTGCGATATGCAGATTGCACGCCGGTGCTGATCGGCTGCCACATCATGGACGGCGCGGACGAGCCTGATTGGCCACGTCGTCTGCTGTCTGCGCGAGCGGAAGGAGAGGCCGCAGATAGCCACGCCGACCCATGAGGCGGGTGCACACAAGTACAAGTACGCGGATGGCTGCGCCGATGCGTCGCTTCTTGCTGTGGCCGTCATCCCCGTCCGTGGCCTGTCGCAGAGATGGCATCCAGCCCGACCAGCGAGAAGGCCGTGTCCGTTGTGGCAGACAATGCCGACATCGAGTCTGTCGTGGGGACCGGCACGGTGCATGCGTGGCATGGCATGCAGCGGCAGCCGGGTTCCGGCGACATGGCGCTGGCGTTCCTGCACGGCAGGGACCACGACAACGAGGCGCCGCTGACGGCAGCCGAGGAGAAGGCGCTCGTGCGCAAGGTCGACTGGATGGTGATGCCACTGATGCTGGCCATGTATCTGCTGCAGTACCTCGACAAGACGTTGATCAACTTTGCGGCCGTCATGGGCATCAAGGCCGACGCTAACATGACAACGGAGCAGTTCTCGTACCTCGCGCTCGCCTTTTATGTGGCGTACTGCGTCTTCGAGCCCATCCACGCCTATGGCATGCAGCGCTTCCCGACGGGACGCTACCTTGGCGTCATGGTCTCGTTCTGGGGCCTCGCCGTCACCACCACGGCCGCCTGCAAGACATACCCGGCCCTCATCGCCACGCGCGTGCTCCTCGGCGCCTTTGAGTCGTGCGTAGCCCCGTGTCTTATGCTGATTACCACAATGTGGTACATCGTGGACGAGCAGCCCATGCGGACGGTACGTCCTTTTTTCGTGCTTCCATGCTCCTTGCTTCCGTGCTTCTCGGCTTTCTGCTGCTTCTGTTGATCACGCCGACAGGGCATCTGGTACTGCGGCACCGGCAGCGGCACCATCATCGGCGGACTCGTCTCCTTTGGCTTTCAGCACTATGTCGGCCACACGTTCCGCTCGTGGCAGACTATGTTTCTCGCCGTCGGCCTCGTGACCGTCGTCTTTGGCGGCATCGCCTTCTGGCTGCTGCCGAACAACCCGGCAACGGCGTCGCGGCTCAGCGACCGCGAGAAGTACGTCGCCATCGAGCGCATGCGCGCCAACCAGACGGGCATCGAGAACAAGACGTTCAAGTGGCCGCAGTGCCGCGAGGGCCTGCTGGACGCGCACGCCTGGCTGCTGTGCGTCACGATGATCGCGGCGTGCATCCCGAACGGCATGATCTCCAGCTTCCAGGCCACGATCATCGCGTCCTTTGGCTTCACCAGCAAGCAGAGCGCGCTGCTGTCCATGGCCTCGGGCGCCGTCACGCTGGCGTCGACGGTGGCGGCGTCGCTGTATGCCAGCCGCTGCAGCCAGCGCTGCTTCGCCTTTGCGCTGCTCCTGGGCGTCGGCGTCGTCGGCTCGTCCCTGGTCGCCTTCGCCGGCAGCAACGGCACGCGGCTCGCCGGCATCTTCCTCTGCAACACCATCGGCGCGGCGCTGCCGCTGCTCTACTCGTGGGCCGAGGCCAACACGGCCGGCCACACCAAAAAGGTCACCATCAACGCCATGCTGCTCATGAGCTTCGCCGTCGGCAACATCATCGGCCCGCTGACGTTCCGCAACGCTGACGCCCCCGACTACATTCCCGCCAAGATCGCCGTCGTCGCCACCGCCGCCGCCGCCATGGTGACAGCAGCGGCCCTGCGGCTGCTGTTCCAGTGGGAGAATGCGCAGCGGGACCGGAAAGCAGCCGTGGTGCACGAGGAGGACATGGAGTTTGCCGACCTCACCGATCGTCTCAACCCCGAGTTCCGCTACCGGCTGTGATCGGCGCGCTGTCGGCCAGGCACAGAGCGATAAAGGGAAGCTTCGTAGTGCCCAAAGTGAGGCGAGAAAACAGGAACTGTCTTTTGGCTTTTGGCTATCGACGTGGCGGCTTTGCCAAAGTGCTGTACTCGTAGTCGTAGTGATGGGTGCAGCCGCACATTGTGCACTCTGCATCGGCTCGAGATAGCTCTCGATCCGAGCAAAGTCTCAGCCCAGCGCTGCCCTTATTCGTATATTGCATGTCGTATTGAGAGAACGAAGAACAGAAGCCTTGCACGAGATTTGGGTGCTGCTAAAGAGGACAAAGGCACAGAATCTAAGACGGCAGGTCCAGCCGCGCCTTCCTTGGTCCATCGCGTGCATTAGTAAGCATTCACTCTGCCTTCGTCACGAGACGTGAAGCTATCGCCAAGATGTAAGCATCGAAGCAGCTGCAGCGAACGACGCATGCATAGGTGCAAGAACAGCCTGGAATTATGCACTGCAAGATACTTCGTACTGACACTGTATCATTAGAACACCTCTGGCCGCCATCGCCGCTGCAACGGTAGCGGCGGCTCTGCGGAGTACGGCAGCATCGCCGCTACAGCGAGCCCGTCGCCGCCGTCACGACGAGGTCCATGCAAGGTCCAGCTCTCTGAAATAGGCTGGCCGGGCCCATTTGGCCAGTTCTGGCTGCCCGGCTGCTCCGGCTGGCCACCGACTACTCTGCACTCTCCGTCTCAAGTCCCTGGCATGGAACGTAGTCTGGACACTTGAAACGCAATGGGCATACGGAGTAGGGGCAATACTTTGCGTTTTGCCGCTGCTTCCAGTTGAAAAGGACCGCGCAGGACATGTCTGCCAGACATTGCATGATTCACGCGCATTGAACATCTCGCAACCCTCGCCTCAGCCTCACTCTGCCAGACAGCACGCACGACATACAGCAGCACCCACAGAGCACAGCACAACGACACCTTCACAATGGCCGCCGCCTCCCAGCCCTACCAGAACGTGGCCACGGCCGACGACCACGACGAGTCCAGCACCGAGATCGACGACTCCCTCGTCGACGACGAGGAGAAGCAGTGGCACGCCATCGACCTCGACGACGCCCGCCGCCGCCGCGCCGCCGGCCTTGCCAGCTTCGCCGACCGTCTCGCCGACCGTCTCGCCGTCCTGCGCCGCCACCGCTGGCTTGTGGATACGGCCCTGCTGGTCGTCATCCTCGCCCTCGTCGTGCTGCTGCACCTCGAGACCCGCGCCCGCCCGTCGCCGCCCTGGCAGGTCGGCGGCGACTTCACCGGACAGGGACCGCACTGTGGGCTTTCCCGTCTTTCTCGTCTTCGTCTGCGGCCTGCGCTGACCCTCCTAGTCACGACCGAGATCGTCAAGTGGGATGCCGACGAGTCTTTTGTGCCTGCCGAGCCTGCAGAGTGGTTCTCCGAGACGACTCTGGCCCGCTGGAACACAATGATGCCCGGTACGTTTGTGCTGTCCCATGGTCTTGGACTTGCTCCGAGAGATCTCGCCTGCCCGGCTGCCCATCCGTAGCGTATCCTTCTCCCGGCTCTCGCTGACCAGCAGCCGGCAATGGCTGGGGAAACCCCAACACCACCTTCTTCACCACCACCATGACACACCAGCTGCACTGCATTGTAAGTCAGACCAAGTCCCGCTCTGGCCGCGCCGGCTCTCTGCCCTCGCGCTCACGCTTCGCAGCTCATGATGGGCCGCATCTACGCCGGTCTGACCGGCAACATCGCCCAGGGTCTGCCCGAGGACTACCAGTCCCACTTTTTGCACTGTCTCGACTACCTGCGCCAGGCTGCAATGTGCAGCGGCGACGTCGCCCTAGAAGCCCACGGGCCCGACGACATTGGCGACAATGGGCCGCTGGACGGCGGCTGGACCGGACACCATGGTACGTTGCGCTTGGCTGTGCTTCCTCCTCCTCTTCCTCTTCCTCTTCCTCTTCCTCAGCTCTCAGCTATCGATCCTCGCTAACCTGCAGTCTGCAAAAACTACGGCGAGGTCGTCCACTACCTTGAAGGTAAGCCAGCGCAGCGACACTCTGTCTCCGTACAACCTCATTAACTGTCCAGACCAAATCAAGGATGGCGTCCGCACCGTTCTGCCCGTCGATGATTGAGCCAGCCTGGCGCTGCTCCTAGATTGGCCAGCACAAGCTTCCAAAGCTTCGACGCACTTCCAAATTCATTTGCACACTGTTTCTACACAGTTACCACTAGTATATAACGAGCGCGGCGTTTTGGTTGGGAGGAAGGCATCCCATTGTTTACTGTATTTCCCGGTTCATGGTTATCTGGCCAAGGCAATGGCCACTTTCTAGCGTTCATTCAAAAGTTTACCATCTATCGCCTTTATCCAAGGCATGAATATTGGTTCTTCGTACATCTGTGCGCTTGGCTAGAAGTTGGCCGACTGCGCTGTGTTCTCACGGTAAATCCCCAGCTTTCTCGCGAACCATTGACTCATAAAACAGCCTGTAAGAGATATTGCCGTGCTTCCGGCGGAGCTGCACAGTACCCTCTCTTCTGCACGTCGTAATGCAGCGTCAGCCTTGCTGGCTCTGCAGAACAACGTTATTCTATTCTACACCGAGTAATCGTCGCCGAACACCATCTTCACCAGCTTTTCCTTCTCCGCGCTCCGCTTGATGAGCTCCCAGAACGCACCGTTCATATCCTCTTCCACGGCCTCCCCGTCCTCTGCAGCCGCTTGCTCTGCATCGGTCTCACTGCTCGTTTGCGCCTTGTCTGCCCGCTCCCTGTCCAGGGCCATGCCCTTCTCCATCAGCTCCCGAGGCGTCCCAATCTCTGCTACCCGGCCTTTGCTCAGTACAAGAATCCGGTCAAAGTCGACCACCGTGCTGAGTCGGTGCGCAATGACAAGCACCGTGCATCCGCCCGCTGCAAACTCGTGGCGTAGAGACTCCTGGATGTTGCCATCTGTGCCGCGATCGACCGCCGACGTTGCTTCGTCCAGCACAACAATCTTCGGCCGCGTCAGAAGGGCTCGTGCCAGACACACAAGCTGCCGCTGGCCCTGCGACAGGTTCCCGCCGCCCGTAGACACCGGCATGTTTAGATCTTTGAACGCGTCCTTTGCATCTTTGCTTTCCCGGGGATCACTGCCGCTTTCGTTGCCGCTGTCGTTGCCATCGCCTAATTCTGTAGCATTGGCTGTCGCCTGGTCGCTTCCTTCGGTCTCCAGAGTAGTCGACACAACCTCTGTAGCCGACTCGGAAATGATACCGCCTGCCTCTGTCACCTCGCCGACTACCTCGGCCGTCGATGTCTCCAGCAGCCCGGCGGCTTCCTCCTCGGTGTGTGCCTCCACGATACGAGCACGGGAAGATTCGCCAGCGCTCTCGTGCGCCTCAGAGCGCGTCAAGCCTGTATCGTCGTCGTCCGGGTCCACGAGATGAACACGCTTCAGAACTTGGCGCAAATCAGCATCGGCAATGGAGCCCTCGAGGTCGAGGTTGGAACGCAGTGTTCCGGCAAAGAGGAACGGGTCCTGGGGGATGATGGCAAGCCGACTCCGCAGTTGTTCCAGCTTGAGAGTAGCAATATCGATTCCGTCAATGGACACAGATCCTTCTGTCGGCACCAGCAGCCGGAAAAAGACGGCAGCCAATGTAGACTTGCCAGCGCCCGTACGGCCAACCACGCCAATACGCTCGCCGGGCTGCACCTCAAAGTTGAGCTCCTTGAGGACAGGGGGGAGGTCCGGAGCATAGGCAACAGTGAGGTTGCTCACCTCAATGTGTCCTTGGGTTGGCCATGCTGCCGGTGCATCCAGGCCGTCTTCCGGCTCCGCGTCAATGTCGATATATTCCAGAATCCGCTCGGCAGCATTGAATCCCAGCTCAATGCTCGTAACATTGGCAAGAAGCCGCACAAGCGCACTCGTATACCGCAATGCGAACACCAATCCGAAGCCGGCCAGAGACGCGCTGACGTTACCGAACACGATGCAAAGAGCAACTACCGTAACAAAGAGCGCACCGAACATGCCCATCCGGAAGTTCATCCAACGGGCCAGCAGATTCATAGCCCAACTCGATTTCGTTCCGTTGTCGATGAGGCCATGCATGCGGTCCATGTAGAATTCCGCCCGTTTGAATGCCCGGATGGTCGACAGACCAGTCAGCACGGAGCTGAACTGGTCGTACACTGGAGAGAACGCCACTGCGTTGATTCTCTTCACTTCACGAGCTGCCGCGATATATATGCTCGCAATCTGGCCGTAGAGCAGGAGAAGAATGATGCCACATATAAGGATATAAGGAGAAACGGATATGCTAAGGACGGCAGAGTTAGCCAAGTGCGATGACATATCACGGGCGTAAGCGGAAGTACAAACCTTGTCGCAATAATGACAACGAGAGAAATGGCGCTTCCGAGGAAAGTTCCAATATCACTAGCAAGACGACGATCCACCACAAAGGTGTCAGATGTAAATCGGTTAAGGATGCGGCCAGTCGGAGTAGTGTCGATCCAGCGGAGTGGAGCGCGCAGGATGGAGTGTGTCATCTTCTCGAAGAGTACCTTGGAGGCACGGAGACCACTGAACATAATAAGCAGCTGTGTGCCCACACCCAAGAGCACAGCCGAAATTTCAAGGACGATGTAAGCTGCCATCCAGAAAGAAACCGACTTTCGGTATTTTTCCTCGTCTTCGGGCGAATTAGACACGTAAAGAGTTGAGGCTGTTGACGGGATCGATGCAGCGTGCCAAATCAGCTCGGGTCGGGCAGCTTGAGACACGAATTTATGGCTGCTGATGTTGGCATCATCGCCAGTATAGCTTCCAGCCAACTCCTTTAGAGCCCAGGTAACCGCCACACTGAGCAGACGGTAAAGTAGGATGAACATCACGATGAGCACCCAAAGCACCGACGAGTTGCTTGCTCGAAGATACTCCTGGTAGACCCGATATTTTACACGGCCTGTCTCGCGTGCCTCTTCATCCGCCTTTGAAGGGTTAGAGCCGTTTGTGAGCTCGGCCTCATTATGCGCCTGAACGTCATCTCCCTCGGATTCTGCTGTTGTGGTATCTTCGGCAGCGGGAAGTGCGACAGGCTCGAGCTTTTCAGCTTGCAAAACTCTGCCATTGTCAAGCTTAACGAGGTAAGAAGCATGGTCTAGACACATCTCGTGATGATGCGTAGCGAGAATACGCGTGCGTCCTTTTGCCATCTCGCCGGACAATGCCTGGTCGACAATAATGCGGCCAACATGCGCGTCAACAGCACTCAGTACATCGTCAAAAATGAGAATGCCAGCACGCGAGTACAAAGCCCTAGCAAGCGCCACGCGCCAGCGCTGCCCACCGGACAGTGTCACGCCTTTGGGACCAACTTCTGTAGCATCACCGTCGGCCAAGAGTTCAATGTCCTTCTCCAGAGCGCAAGCTTGCAAGACTTTCCGGTATCGGTTTGGTCTGTAAGGCATACCAAAGAGAATGTTCTCTCGCAAAGTGCCACTTTCGATCCATGGAGTTTGGGACACAAAAGCCGTCAATGATGGGATAATCCAGGTGGCATCGGACACCTCTTTGCTCGAAATCACGGAGAAGGGAGGTGCCTCGGGGACCATGATGGTGCCGGACAGAAGCTTCACTTCTCCCAGAATAGCAGCCAGAAGGAGACTCTTGCCGGAGCCAGTCTTTCCGGTGACAAGGCTGAGCTCGTTGTTCGGGAACACAAGATTGACATCTCGGAGAGTAGACCTTGTCCCAGCTTCAGCTGGCAGAGCCTCGTCCAAAGATTGGGTCTCCGTTGGTGTAGATGCTTGACTGCTTCCGGAAGCTTGTTGTGTCGTAGGCGCTTCGTGGGCCTCTTTTGCGTCTGAATCCTCTGCACGTGGCCAGCGCACAGTGGCATCGTCAAAAGTGATTACATCACCGGGAATGGCAACAGAAGCTTTGTCCGGCTGATTCAGGTACTTCTCCACACGCACACAGCTTGTCCAAGCTTCCACCAGATAGACCTGAATTACGGGCAAGTATCCGATGGCTTCGTCGAGCTGGTCGAAGAGACCGAGGGAGGCAAAAATGACAGATGCTCGAACATGTGTCTCTGCAGTAGAGACGTAGATGGAGAGCGAGACAATAGCAAGTAGAAGTGGACCAGCGTTCATGACGAGTGAGAGACCAGACATCCACTTGGAAACACGCCAAAACTGTCTGAGCTCCTCGTTCCGACTCTCCGATATCTTCTTCTCGTACAGCTTTTCAAGGGCTGAATATTTGATTTGGCGCATGCCTTGCAGAGCCTCGGTCAGGACGTGCGATTTAGCGTCTCTGTATTTCATCAGTCCAAACTGGATTGAAGCGTACTTCTTCGACAAAAAGTAGCTAATGGGATACACCAGAAGGGCACAGAAAAATCCAGAGAAGAATGCGACCACTCCAAGCAGACGCGCGAGAGCTGCGCCAGCCAAGAGGAGTTTAAATATGGCCAGAGGAAGCCAGTAATTGTATGTGCAAAATATCATCATACGGCCGCTGTCCAAATTAGTAAGAGTAGTACAAATAATTATTAAAGGGGGGGGTAAGTTTACCTGTCCAGCTTCATGTGGTTCACAACTGACTGCCGAATGTCGCCACTTGTTTGCGACTTCCGGCCTTTTCCGCCGTCCTCCTTCCCGTCTTCTTTTTTATCGTCTTTGCCGTCTTTGCCGTTGCTATCAGACGCAACTCCGCCTACTGTGGCTTGGCTGCTCGGTTCAGCAGCTTCATCGAGGCGCAGGGCCTTTTGAAAGATGAGAGACTGGACAAGCGAGGTAAGAGGAGCTTCCAGGCGACTAACAGTCAGCCAGCGCTGAACGCTGTTGACCCAAACCTGCAGGACCATGCTGGCGCCGAGAGAGATGACCCATCCCCACAGCTTGGGGTTCGTTGCCTTGTTTCCGCCCTCGTGCTTTTCGATGCCCTCCAGAAACTGATAGAGCACATATTGGGGGAAAACGGCAAGAACGGAGCGAATAAAGGTCAGGGCCCACTGCCACAAGAGTGGTACTCTGTATGCCTTCACAAGCTGCCACCACAAGCGGCCGTTTTTGCCGCCAGCACAACCACCATTGTCAGTATACTTGGTATGGACCTTTTTGGCGCGAGTGTTGCCGTCCATGCACGGCAGATCTGATTGGAGAAGTTTCCGCTCATGCGCAATAGTAAAGACGAAGTCGTTCCAGTTGTACCCAAAACGAGAGAGCATCGAGGCTGCATGCTGTCGATCAACGATTTCTCCGTTGTAATAAACATCGGGGCGGTGCGGGAAGGAGGCGAAAGATAGAGCGGCCGCCAAGGCTCCCAGAATTTCCACAATCCAGCATACGGCCGCGGCAACAACAATGCCATTGTAGCCTGTCTTAGTGGTACCGCTGAGTGCATAGACAATGCCGAAGCCATAGCGGAAGAGCGTAGACAAGAGCAAAACACCAGCCGAGCAGAAACCGAGGTTTACCAGGAAGAATCTGCGGTCGTACTGGCCTTGAGAGGGAAGGCTGGCGCACTGCAAGATGATGAGGAACCAAGCAGGCACGTTAATCCAGTTGTCCAGAGTTTGCAGCCATGCGCCTGGCGTAGATGGCAACAGTGCAGCAGCTGAGGCGGAAGCGAGAGTAAAGTCGGTGTCGATGCTCAGGAGGACGGCGGCTGCAACGGAGGCTGTGAAGCCAGTCAGAAGGCTGATCCAAGCTGACAGCCGAGGAATGCGATCGGTGAAGGCGGCAATAGACTCGGCCGTCGCCTGGCCATCTGCAGTCTCGTAGAGCTGGAGTCCGGCTTCGTAGCCAGCGGGATCCTGGACACCGCCATGGCGTCGGACAGCGCGCACCTTGATCCAGAGCTGGCGGAAAGCTGGAAAGGAGAGGATGAAGACGGCGCCAAGACTGGCAGCGCTGACGACGGGATGCAGCACCGCCGGGGACGTGTCGTCCATCTAGCTGTGCGACCCTTTCGTTGGAGCGATGCAAGGCTGTGAACTGGAGGCGCGTATGATGACGTGGGAGCCAGTTGACAAAGCTTGGACGCGACGTTTCCAGGTCCGTGGAGACACGCGGCGCTTTAAGCTATGTATGTGTGGGGCTAATGCCAAAGCGCCGAGGGAAAGCTCTGGCCGCTTTGTATTCCGGTTCTCTTCACTTCGTAGGATGCCAGAGCTGGGGGAAAGCAGGAGACGATCTCTAGCAAAAGAACAGCTCTAGCAAAAGAGCAAACGGCGGTTGACAGACCGCAAGCCCGGCTGCCTACTTGTACTGCGTAGCTGCTGGGGTCCGGCTGGAGAATCGTTGCCCGGAGGGTTCGCGCGTTGTGCCGTTACAAGCAAAGGGCAGAATGTGCCAGCAAAGGGCAGAAGACGGCAAAAGAAGCACGGCCGATATTCAAGGCGCGTACTGTAGTGAATCGCTGGTTGATATACGACGGATCCGACCGACAAAGGAACGGGAAGCACGCGCCCCAAAAGCGGTCAGACGCGGCAGGTTTACGGCCAATAACAATGTGAGCGGGCGCGGACCGCGATGAAGCTATTTTGTAAATGTGACAGTGCGGAGCAGAAATGGAAGCTCGATGAAATGTTTGTGCTCGAGATTGGGAAGGAGCAGCCAAACCAGAATCGCCTAAGAAGGCGCAGCAACTACTCCGCCTACACGGAACGCGATAAGGAACGCGCGATCCTTCTTTGTGCCTCAACTTTACGCCTCGGCCGAGTAAGCTGCCATCCTTCGTTTCACCAAATAACCAAATACGCGCCATTGGGGGCCCTAGCTGTCGTCACGCGTCTCGTGCTGCTTCGGGCACGGCTGCGGCAGGACCGGCGGGTCGGTCAATGAGGAAGGTCGCAATGCATCGCGGAGTAACAGATAAGCCGTTAACTTCGTGTCGGGCTCCTGCTTACGACGTACTATCTAATGGTTGCGAGGTACGTACTTTTAAGCCCGCGGCTGTTCCAGCGCGAACCTCGTACGATCTTGTGCACAGGCAGACGCCCAATCGTACTCCATAACAGTTGGGCACATCCAGCCGAAAAAAGAGAGATTTTGCGCCCGGAGGCGCACCCCCATAGGCGGTGTACCATCTCACAACACGTATTTTACGTACGTGGTTGCCTAGAGTGAAATTCTTACTGGAAGAACTGGTAAGAACGGAAAAAGAGGCTTTGCATTATTTTGCAACAAGGGGACGCCGTTCCAACCATACGGATCTCGTAGTCGCACCATACGATTTGTTCTGGTGGCGTGGTAGATGTTTGAAGTTGATGCTTTTACTGTGAGAATGATGAAGTTCACGATAGAATTTGGTGGCAGCAGAAGGAGTAAAAGTAAGCTACATCTGTTTTGGTTAGTACGTAGTATAATTTTCGGGTACCTTCTTTATAAGGCTTAGGTATGGTGCAACTACGAGATCCGTATGGTGTTGGGACGGCTGCCCACAAGTAGGTGGCAGCTTCGGGGACAGAAAACGCTCAAATCAGCAAATGGAAAAGACGGAACAGCGATCAGTTGCCAGGGCATACTCCGTATTAATATTGTACGTGTGCGATCAAGGACCTGCGATTTCTTATCATCAGACCTCAGCGCGTTGCTGTTTTTGAGTCGCGTAGGAGAAAGAAGGGGACGCCAACAAAATTAAAACAACACGACGCTTGGTGATGAATCCATATGATATCCTTCTGTTCCTAGTTCTTTACTCTTCGAGCCAACTATTCTAATTACAAAAGCTGAAACGAAACGAAGTGCTACATGTACTAGTACGCGTATATCCCGCGCGTATGAAGCAGCAAGCCAAGCTCTAATGGGTACGGCGTCAGAACTTTGTCCGGTATTTTCTGCTCCATCCACGGATGCTCATAATCGGCAAATAAGTGACTCTTGAAATACTCCCAGTACGGCGGATAGAAACCAGCCATCTCCCAGTCCACAATACCAACAATGCTACCGTCTCGCACCAGGATGTTTCGCGGGACCAAATCACCATGTGTGAGCACGATCTGATCGTGCTTGGGCATAGCCTCGACGAAGCTGGTGACTTTCTGGGTCCAGTTCGGGGGTCCACTGAACGCGATCAGCAACTTGGAGATGCCTGCGCGAAACTCCGCCTCATTGTTGTACGGTCCATAGTCGAATGCCTGACTGGAAAACGCCTGGTCGTTGCAAGCCGAACCATCTACACATCCAATGAGTTCACTGGTAATCGGACGTAGCTCGTCGAGGTAACCGCGCAACTGGGCGATGATATTCTGCCTCTGCTCCTCGTTGTACGATGGCCACGCTTCGTCAAGTTGCTCTCCGTCGATGTACTCCATGAAAATAACTCCAGTTTTTGTTTCAGGATGGTTAATAAGCTTAAAAACTTGTGGCACGGGAAAGTATGTCTTTTCCCGCACTAGGCGCATGGCAGCTGCTTCGGTGAGTGGGTTTGGTACACAGCATTTGATCACAGTCTCTGCGTTGTATTGCCATACATATGACAGTACATTATCGCCCAGTCACCTGCACCTCGGAAACATTTGACCTGTGATGGAATCTGGTAGAGGCCCATCGTTGTATTGGAAGGTGCCGGCTGGATCTTCTTCAGCCGCCTTTCGGTGTGCCGCGCCTGTCTTCTGCCGCAGCCATGAAGTTATCGCCGCCAGCGATGGCCGGCTTTTCGACTTTCCCAACACGACGGTGTTTTCTTGTGATTCTTGCTTAACTCTTGAAGCTTTTGTTTGTCCTGATAATGTAGCACACTAATTAGTTTTCGGCCTGGAAGAGTAATCAAGTCGCTAATTCCTCCACAATACGTCGCTGTAATACCTCTTATTTCACTGTATTCGCTAGTTGTGGGGTTTTTTAATGGTGAAGAAGGAAGGTCTAAATAGCAGGAATTGTGGGTTGCTCACAATAGCACCTACTACTAATTACGTCGTAAAAGTTGGGCTTTCAGTAATAATGGTGGTACGAGTAATACTCCGAGAAGCACAATTTCACCAGCTCTGATTTCTTCTACGCATTAATCCTTGCTTCATCACAATTGTAACTCTCATACTCCAAGAATCACAATTTCACCAAGAGCTACCTGCCAACTTCGTCGAGGTCGTAAACGCCACTGCGTTTATTACTTCCGTCATGGATTACCCAGAGCCTCTTATCATTCCACCTCATGCTCTCCCCCACAAGCAGACGTTTATCCTTCTTCACGGACGTGGCTCTTCTGGCGAGAAGTTTGGCCCGGCGCTCCTGGATTTTCCAATTCCCTTGACCAATCCAACACCTGGTATCACAGAAGCCACAGCCACAACCACAACCACATTCACAGCACTCGCCCTGACCTTCCCACATGCACGCTTTGTCTTTCCCACAGCGCCTCTTCGCCGCACTACCGTCTACGGCCGCGCCTTGACACACCAGTGGTTCAACAACTGGAAGCTAGACCCACCCGCAACGGACCGCGAAGACTTGCAGCTGCCGGGACTCCGCGAGACGACAGCATACCTCCATGACCTCTGGCGCAGCGAGATCGCTCATGTTCCCGGCGGAGCCGCGAATGTCATTGTCGGCGGTCTGAGTCAGGGCTGTGCGGCTGCTCTCGTGGCCCTCCTCTTGTGGGAGGGAGACAGCCTCGGCGCCTCGGTTGGGATGTGTGGCTGGCTTCCGTTCGCAGTCCGGCTGGATGAATATCTTTCGACTGAGGAGAGTGAATCACAGAACCAGGAAGATGCGTTCGACCCGTTCGAGCGAGAAGAGCACTCGGGGGCTGAGCTGAACCCAACGACCCAGGCCATTGCATGGCTGCGTGAAGAGCTAGCCATACAAGCGGATCCCAAAGTTGTCACATCAGAAGCACAGCCTACCTTAGGGAGCATTCCTATTTTCCTAGGCCACGGAACGGAAGACGACAGGGTTAGCATCGTTTTAGGCCGCCAAGCTTCTAGCGTTCTCAGTAGCCTGGGCGCAGACGTCTGCTGGAAAGAGTACAAAGACCTTGCACACTGGTATTCTAAGGAGCTACTCCGAGACTTGGTCCAGTTTGTTCAGACGAAGGTAGAGGGAATGTAGTATTGAAGACAGTATTAATTCTAAAACTTAATCCAATTTTGTAGTATTGCCTTACAGGTAATCTAGTTTTCTACCGGCATCATGTACTACTATGCATTTGACGTGTACTGTCCTAAAAATAAGTGGCACAATTCGATAGCCTGTGTAAGGCTCGAAACCTAAGGAGCCGGCCTTTCTTAGGTCGTGATACAGTTTCGACTGGTCAGTCCGTTTGACCAGTTCAGGTGGGACTTTGCCCAAACTGTCGGTCGTCTCAGCTAGATTTAAATACTACCTAGGTGTACCTAAGGCCACAGATAGTGTATCCTGTGTAGACGGTACGTATTGTTTCTTACTAATGAGACTCTTTATCAAAACACGGTAAGGATAATCAGGAGCTACACCAGAGCACATTTAAACAGCTAGTAAACGAAAGTCACTCTTGATGGATGTGTCATGACTTGGATTTAAAAGGCGGCATTCTATGAGTGACATAGCAGACTACTGCTAACGCCATAGTAATGCAAGCACCAGCGTACAGCAGGCTGCCTTTTTGAGAAGTATCTGGCTAAAAAGGTACATGAAGCTAGGGCAAAAGAAGTACTGCATGTACTGTACTTTCTCACACGTGATGTTCTCCAAACTGTAATGGTCAAACAGACTGACCGCGAACTGATTCACGACCTCATGAAATTATGCACTTCTTCGACTTCCGTTTACGGGTAGTGGATGCCCGTGTCCGATTGCGAGACGTGTGGCCCGATTCTGCGGGGCCTGTTGTACCAACATGCGTTGTGTGGTCTTGGCCTTCAGAACCCAGGGTACTTCCGTGATCATACTGGCCGAAGCCAGTCGCCGCAGGCGGAGGCATTGGCCAGGAGGGGGGAAGCTCAATGCCGATAGGGGGGGGGGGACTGGATGCATCGCCTCGTAGTCCCGCACCGATTCGGACATCTGCACACGTGCGGCCAGCTGCGCCGCAAGCCCCCGCGGAATGATTCCGCGCCTCTCCATCAACGCCAGCATGCACACAACGTATTTCTGACATTTCTGCAATTGGATTGAGTTGGCTGGCTTTGAAGTTTCCGCGCGTCTGGGCGCTCACGTAGCAATGGCACTCGCGGTTTCGTATATATTTTTGCTGCAAATGTTGGTTTCGCCTGCACAGCAACTCAGTATGAAGAGCGCTGGGTTGGCCCGCCAGAAGATGATGACGGGTGCCTTTTTCGACTACGCTTTCCTCCCCGGAACGTTGAGCAGTAGAACGCTCCGGGGAGGAAAGCGTAGTCGAAAAAGGACAATCCAAGCACCGTCATAAGCATCCAATGTGGCAAGCGGATGCTTATGACGGTGCTTGGATTAACCAGATAAGATAGAAGCTTCAATCACCGTCGTGTGCTCGTACAGGGCCGGTTTCCTTTATGTCTCCTGGGAGGTAAATATCTCCGTCTCCCCTGTCTCGGTCACCGTTATGCCCAACTCCACGCCCAGCAACCAAGTCGGCGCACCGACTAGTTCAGCTTCGAGACGTGAGGTGATGTCTGCTTCGAATCTGTCCAGACGTTGACTGTCGCCCATATAATATAAGAAAGCTGGTATCGTGGGAGGGAGTTAGGTGTTAGCATACGGGTAGATGGTCGATGCACTCAGGATATTATGAACATGCGGAACTGTGGTCATGCTAAATAGAACTTTCTGGCTGCAGCTTGCGGAGAGCTTGTTTGGGTTGGGGACGACAATTCATATTGTTTCTGGTATGGCTGCTACCTTTGCCTTTTTTTCACCATTGTGCTACCATTGGGGGTGGTCATACAAGCTGTAATAGTAATAGTAACAATGACATAAGAGGTGTGCTATCCGTACTGTTAAGCTGAATCCCATTCGTGCAGCAGCGAGCGTATTAACAATAGCAGCAACAATAGCGACAATAGCAGCAACAATAGCAACAATAGCAACGATCGTGCTCATGTCCTTATCTTTCTACTAATTGTGCCACGTCCTACTTGAGTTGGCGGCACGAGTATGGGTGAAGTATGGCACCTGGTTTGGACCTGTGTTTTTCTCAGGGCACGCGCCACTGACTACTTGATACTTCTGTCGATAAGACAACCAGGCAAGCCGGCGAATACAGAAGCTAGAAATACTGGCAAAGGAAGTGCCCAAGGCAGGAGGGCAGCCGTGTATTTGAGCCGGCCGAATCACGTACGGATTTCTGGCCAGATCCTCTCCTTTCACATATGATTAGTTCTTTGATTAATATGAGCCACGTGGTCTTTATGTCCACCGTTGCTACGTTTCGGCCCAAAGTAGATATAAAATTCGACATTCAAGGAATCGACTGGTCGAACATTTGCAGCTATTGGGTCACGTGTACTGCATCTCGATCACGGTCGTCGATCTTCCGGCATCTTATTTCGATGTCCACCAATTCCTTGCATTTTACATTTGATCGAATAAACACATTCCCGATGGTCTGCACAACTTCACTTACTGGCTTGCACATTAAGCAATGTCATCTAATTCTGCATTCTAGGGTCGTGAATTATAAATATAAAAAAAAACATAAAATATCGAAACGCTGATCGGGATATCATTTCTGTAGAAAAGGAATGTACTTGTTGACTGTTTCGTAGACGTCTTTCGGTTGTGCCCTGATACCAATAAAGTCCTCCACGTATAAGTATAGGCGGCACATTATGTATGCAATACATATGCACGTCACAATGCCTGTTCCTCTGAGACGAACCCTATGCCGAGGCTCATCGTTGAATGAGACTATCCGCAATTTGTCTAGGCGTCGTTGAAATACCGCAATGGTAGAAGTACAGACCTTTCGTATTGGATTGCGGCTCCGTCTCCACCAAATTTTCGTCTTCTCGCCGTTCTTCCCGTCAGCCTCTTTGATTTCCGTTTCGACCGAGCTGGATTCCCGGTTTGTTTCGGTGTCGGTTTCCTCTGAATCGTACTCGATTACACCGTGCTTTTTTCGTTGATGAAAAGATATCGCGCCAATTACATAGTAAAGGCCTCCAAGCATGGAAAATACCAGGTGGAGGCAGCTGCATATACGCCATAGTTTCTTCTCAATGGGTGTTGGGAAGTGAAAGTTCCAGGCGACAAAAAATGAAGCATTAACACCTAATATGACGGCTGTTCCCAGGGGCATCGTCAGGTAGTCCAACGGTATCCACAGGTCGGGCGGGATGCGGTCCCAAGGCCTAGATCGAATTGGTCGGCTTATCACGGGAACCTTTCCGAAGTGCGCCAAAAAGGTCAGGTATGTCCAGTGCGCGTCGGCATTGAACTCGCGTCGAGATATAAAATCCAGCGGAGTGCGATACCACTTTGTAGGCAATTCTGGGTGAGTCTGATGGAAAATTGGAAGCGTTAGTGATTTTCTGCCCGCTATGCGGAGAATCACATAGTGAGTCAAGGATAAGCAGTTACCGTCTGGCGAGCAATTGTCCGAATCTGCTCCACTGGTCGATTGTCTTTGGTGCGAAGAATTAAAGGGGCGTTTATTTTTGGTTTGCGTAACCAACAGAGGGATGTGAAGAACATGGTAAATGCGAATGACAGCGTTGTAAGCTCCAAAGGGGTCATGGGTAGGCCCTTCCGGGCCCTTTGTAGTTCTGTCACTACAAACCAGCCCACTTGCCATATGACAATTATACTGCAGTTCACATATGAGAAATCAAACCAAGAAATTTGCGTCGTTGAGATCCCAAATGTTCTTCGACTTATTCAAAACTAGAGCGCACCTTGAAAGTGTATCACACGAGTTGATGTTCTTGATATCCTTTAGACTCAGCGTCGGAAAATCAATGTGACCGTACTTCACAAGGTAATGGAACTGCTCGGCGTTGACTGGAAAACCTTCTTCAAAGTCGGGACTGGTAAGAAGAAAGCCGCCCATATCAACAAAGAAAGAGTGCATCAGAGTCCATTCTCGTCCATTTAAAATGTCTTTATCTGCTCTGATGTTCTTGGATGCAAAAATACGTTAGCTTTTACCTGTACTTCCTCCAACAATTAAAGTAGAAGACAGATTGGGATGATATATTAGATACCTTTAGTGCACTCCTTGCACTGCAAAGCTGGCCGGCTGCGATGCCGAACAAAAAGTCGGGACCAAGAAGCCCAATGCTAGCCAAGTGCATCTTATCGATCAGTCCATGGTACCATTTGTCCTTTGGTGACGATACATTTGGCTGCGTCGCTACCCAGCAGCAAAGAACAATTGTTGTGCAACACGTCCATAAAATGTCGATAGAGCCACGGGTATTTCCAGAGCCAGTCCAGCCCACAATATCGGTATCTGAAATGTTGCTCCCCATCGACGTAAATTCAAAAGCGCTAGTGATTCTGGTTGATTCCACATGAGGGATGGAAGCCAACCGATATATAGCCGTGTTTTGTACAGTTCATGGAATATTACCCTTTCACTGAAGCCTCAGGTGGGAGGCCGCACTGCCGCACTGCCGCATGACAGCCCCATGTGTGATTATTTTTGTAGTCTGTCCAGCGCATAAGGGTGGCTATTCCCTCTGCAAGACGGGAATAAGAGGTACATTCACATACGTTTCGCTCATAAGGCGGCTCGATACGGAGTACTGAAACACATCATGTATGATTTGGGGCATACTTCGCATCAGCTTTCTAGCCCTGAGCTTACTTTTGCTGCAGGATAGAGTATCAAGGTCCGTTCGCCAGCAGTATCTCGTTGGCAGGGCCCATGCTCTGCCACGAAGAGTTACATGGGCGCCTACGCTAGAATTCCTTCGAGCGTGAGCACCACGCGCCCCCCCTAAAAAGTTGCTCATAAATAACTAGTTCTGAGTACGGAGTACATTGGGCATGTACCCGGATATACCGCGTGTGAATGGTGTACTCGCTGTTTGGTGGTACTCTGCAGATCTTGTCCATGTTAAGGTTCGGTCACTCGGATTCCGATTACAGAGTACCATGAAGTACTCATCCTGTAACAGAGCGCGCCTACATTCCGTTTAGACGCCTGTTCCCATGTTAATAGTGAGATACGTAGGCCTGTGGCCTATTGATATGGAGTATGAGAGAACCTGCGAACATGCGAGTCACTCCTTAACTACTATGCTCTATGTAGTTGCTTTTCGAGCCCAACGGGCGGCCATGGCAGTGCATGTTGTCGAAAGACAAGCGGCTGATGAAAGACAGCCAAGAGACAGCCTAGAATACGAAGTATGAAGCATGCCACGTTGGTAGCCCCAGAGGCATTGTCTCTCGCAAGGCTGACTTCCGTTCTTGGCGCGGTGGCTGAGACCTGTCAAGTATTTCTCCGTACTCTTACTCCTAATACTCCGTAGAAGGTTGAGGTGACAGGCAAGATAGCGAATTAAATTGCTTACGACTCTGAAGGCTACTCGTACTGCCAATCGTTAGCCGCCGCGCCGTGCCGGACCCACTTCCCGCCACACCAGCCGTTGGGCGCGTTGAAGACCCCCTTTTCCCGCCTTGCCGCCGTAATACTCAGCCAGAATACTCCGTACGTGGCCCCGCGCTTAAGCTATCCCCACCTCTCTCTCTTTCATAGATTTTCTTGCCCGGGGAATGTCAGGTTATGTGTAGTCTCCTCTCTTTTGACTTCATGTTCGTTACCATTTAATTCTAGCATCTGCGCTGTCATTGCTGTGGCTTCTCTGCCTCCGCTCACCTCATTCTTATCCGAGACATTGACTTGTGTGTGTGGAGACTGGAGACGAGAGACAATGTCTGATACTGCCTCCACCTTGAACGATGTGCCGGTAGTGAACGACAACCCCAGGCTCCAGGCGTACTACAGCTCCTTTGAGAGCCGAGCTGGGTACCGTCTGATCCTGGGCGGCACTCGCCATTTTGGTTACTACGACTCGCCGTCTGCCTTTCCGTTTCCCATCGGACGAGCGCTACGGCGCATGGAGGAGAGGCTGCTGGAGATCCTGGACCTGCCAAAGGGCTCGCATCTCGTCGACGCCGGCTGTGGTGTTGGCCATGTCGCGCTCTTCATGGCCCGGCACGGCATGAACGTCACGGGAATTGACGTCGTGGACCGGCACATTCAGAAGGCGCAAAACAATGTCAACCGCGCAGTGCAGCAGGACAGCTCGCTGGCCGGCCGCGTCACGGTGCAAAAGATGGACTACCACCACCTGGAAACCATCGCGGACGCATCCTACGAGGGCGTCTACACTACTGAGACGTTTGTGCACGCAACAGATCCGCAGGCAGTCCTGAACGGATTCTTCCGCATCCTCCGCCCCGGCGGCCGCATCGCGATGCTCGAGTACGACCATGTTCCATACAGCGACAGCAGCAGCGGCAGTCTTTACTCGTCACGCGCAGACCTCGCCCATAGCATGGACAAGGTGAACGAGTACGCGGCTATGCCGACAAATACGGCAGCCGTGCCCGGCAGCTACAAGGACTGGCTGGAGACGGCCGGGTTTGAGAACGTCGAGATACGCGACTACTCGGCGAACATCCGGCCCATGCTCTGGCTCTTCTGGCTGCTGGCCGCCATCCCGTACTTTTTTATCAAGCTCCTGCATCTCGAGAAGTACTTTATCAACACGGTGGCAGGCTACCAGGCGTACCGCGGCAATGGGTTTTGGCGGTATCTGGCCATCACAGCTACCAAGCCAGGCGGCCCGATCGATACTCCCAAGACAAAATAGGCGAGGAAAAGGGAATTTAGCTTTGCATTTTCAGGATACTACGCACCAAACAAGTCCACACGATGTGATGGCCATGGCCACCAGCCGATTCTTTTACTCTTGTATCGTATTTCAATAGCGCCGGAGGTGAAACCAATTCGTTTGCCAGGAACAAATGCCAGTATTTTACACGACATTAAGCAAGCTGTTTCCCTCAACATGATGAAGTGCATCGTCAAAGTTTACTAAGCACGGGGCGCGATGCGTGTTTGCTGGCCAAACCAGCCAAAAACTGCAGGAGCGACATGTTTCTAATCCGGGAAGGCACGATGCAGCCGCAGAGGGCCAGGCTGCTGCAAAAGCCCCAGCCAGGCACCTCCACAATCTTGTCATGAAAGCTTCACTTTGCCATTTTGCCTCAGATCTGGAAGCCAACTTGCTCTTTCTGCTCAACAACCGCTTCGACGTAACGCAGCCGGCCCTCTGGCGCCATGGGCTCCCATTACGGGCCATCGGAGCCCCTCTTCTTGATTCTCGTTATTTTCCTTTCGTTGGGATGGATTGCCTGTCTCCTCCGTGCCTATGTGAAGATAGCGATTATCAAGAAAGTGTCTCTCGACGACTACTTGATGCTCGGCGCCATCGTCAGTCTGCCCTTTTTTATTGCGTCTTGTTCTTTCTATCATGCGTCTAACGCCGTGCAAGGTCCTTTACACGGGCTATGGCGTAGCCGGACTTGTCGGAGTAATCAAAGGTCTAGGGCTCTTCCGTGAAGCGTTGACACCCGAGCAAGCCTCCATGGGGCTTCGCGCCTGGTGGCTTTGCGAAGTGATCTACGCCCCGTTGACCCTGCTGAGCCGAACGTCGGTGGCCGTCTTCATGCTCCGCATTGCCGTCCAGAAAAACCATCGGCTCATCATCGTTTCAATCACCTCTGCCTTCTGGGCCGTCACCATACCGCTGTTTCTGATTGTCATCTTTCAGTGCCGGCCAGTCCGGTACTTTTGGCTGCAGCCGCTTCCCGACCCTCCGCGCGGCACCTGCATCGACCCTCGCACCATTTTCATGGTGTCGATTTTACACTCGGTGGTCAGTGCCTGCTGCGACTGGACACTGGCTGCGCTTCCGATAGTCATGCTGTGGAAGGTACAGCTGAACAGGATGACCAAAGTCACACTGTCGATTCTTCTTAGCATGGGATTCTTGTCCGTTGTAACCTGCCTCCCACGCCAAAACAGTACAGACACTGACGTTATGCGATGCAGTGCCGGTGTCGCTCTCATCGTTCGTATTTCTTACGTGCGCCCTTACGAGCTCTCCGCCAAGTACCTCTACGCCTCAATGTACGGCCGGTCTCCACCCGTTCCTTGCACAATAGAGAGACAACGAGCGTGAAGAAGAAAGGGGAACGATACTAACACGCAGCTAGAAACGTTGCGAATTGGTCTGTCCTCGAGCCCGGCGTGTGCATCGTTGCCGGCTGCGTCGCGACACTCCGTCCGCTCTTTGGCTCTTTCGGCTCCATAATACGTGCGAGGAACTCTGGTCCTACACCAAATACAGCGGGTATTTGTCGGCGTGATCGCGACTTGCACTTTCTGCCCGGTCGGGGCTACACTGGCGGGAAGAGCTTGCAGTCGAGCTACTCTCGCCGACCGCCGCGTTCGGGGAATGAGCTCGATGACATTGATATAATGGAGAGGCTCGAGGAGAGAGAAGAAGAGCTGTTTGTGGGGAAAGCGCCGAGCAGCGACAATGACCGGGAGCACAGGAGCACAGCCGATGCCCCGGAGCATGGCAGACCTGCTGAAGATAGCAGCGATCACCGGCCCGCTGAAAGGGAAGCTGTCCAGCAAAGACGCGAATCACGAGCCTCAATCGGGTCTGATCTCTCCCTGCAGTTCACGTCGATTCCACACCTTGCATCGCCTCTACAACCGCCCCCACAGCTTCCACATTGTCGATGGCCGCAGTTCAGCTCGCCCAACCACACATCGCGTTCTCCATCTCCGCCACCGTCACCGTGCTACCCACCACCTCCTGTCCCTGCGAGCCGTATCCTTGTGCAGACGGCAATGAAGGTGGAGCTCGACAAGACGCTGACCACGTCAGCGACCATGCCAAAGCTTCCTACGCTGAGCGATGATGCAGCAGCGAGTACATCTGCAGGGGAAGAGCTTTCCAAGTCCATGACGTTTCAGGGGCACATTGTGCATATTTCAGGCTCAAACGCAAAGCCATGAGCAACTACAATTGTACGTGACATGCAGGCGGGCTGCGTTTCTCAGCCTTTTTTCCACTAACGATACCCAACTCAGTCTCTGATTTCCCGGATTGACAAGCTATCCGATATGGCGTTACATAAAGAAAGATCTACGTGTGTTTTAAGAACAGCATTACCTAGTGGGTGCTCGTTTTGATAGGAAGTGTACAGCGTCCATGTGGTGGCGATAGCCAGACTTTCTTATAATCTGTCGATTTACATGTGCTTTACTGTTTACTAGATGGGACTGCGAGTATGCTTTTAATACCAGGGACAATGGCACATGTAGGAAAGGATGGTCGCCTGCAACTACTAGTTTATATTTAATCAAATGTCCATCCAAGCGCCAGACATGATTGTTGATACCGAATGAAAACGAGCAGGCAGTGGGACAGAAAGCGTCCACGCAGACACTGTCCTAGGAGTGTTAGTGCGACTTGGGGCCTTTAAGTGTTTTGTTGCCCATGTGCCCATAGCAGCTCAAGGCCCCGTTGACGTCATCAAGCACGGTGTCTGCAGGCCGGTTAGCGGATAGCGGACTGGGTGCCAGACAAAGGAACGTTGGGCCTACTCAGATCCAGTGTCGTGGGGAGATGGCGGCCATAGACGTCGGCGCACGCACACCGCAGACCCAGCGTCAGATGGGAATCGTAGGGAGCCGTGTTCACGTCGGGGGCCGACGTGCGGTCCACAGCCACGGAGCAGTTCTTGCAGGAGGCGTGGTAGAGACCCCTAGACTCCGCGTCAGACTTTGGGGGAAACCTGTGATGGCTGCTGCGTTGGGATGGATCTTTACTCTGACTTGCCCCTGAGGGCGCCGTTGTAGTTGGTGACACACAGGTTGAGGTCGATCCTGGACTGTCAGCTCTCTGCTGTTCTGCTTCTTGTCCGCTCTTCTTTGCTCTTCCCCGAGCCTACCAGGTCCAGTTGTAGCCATAGGCGGCCGTGTTCAGGTTGTTGCAGTACATGCCGAGGAAGCCGTCGCTGGCCAGCCGTGCTGTGCGGACGTTGCAGTAGCCGGCCAGGGGCAATGCAGCGGCTGCGGGCGAGGCGAGCATGACAACCACGGCCACGATAGCTGCGGTGCTGAGCAGGGACCGAACAGGACGCTGCCCGCCTGCCGACCAGGCAAGTGTCATGGCGCTGTCGAGCTGTAGAGCGGGCTGTAGACGAAAGAAGAGGATCTGGACGGGGGGATAGGATGAAAGACGGAACTGCACTGTGCATCCTCGTTTCCTTGTCTCTAGCCAGACGCCGCGCAAAGAACGTGCCGGTGCCTGTATTTAAACCGCCTTCGCCTGCACAGCAGCTATTACGTAGTGCACCACCTGCCCGTCGGTCTCGCCGGCTCGGCTCTCGTGGAAAGCCACAGCCGCGTGCGACCAGCGCATCCTTGCGGGCAACGCGTCCGAAAGACGGGAGGCTTTTCGGCCAGCCTGGACTGCCAGCCACGATACCGCACTCCAAGGCAGATCGGCCACTCGTGGCGCCTTCGACTCCGCCGCGCACGACGCCTTTCCCCAGATCAAGCAGCTCGCTCTGACTGACAGCTGCGGGTGCTACCGAGCAGAAGTTCGTGCTGCCGAGGCAGAGACAGTGTTTTGCCTTTGAGGTCTCGCCGGACGCTCGCGGCCCAAGGCGGTAAAAGAAGCCGAGCAGGAAGCATCAGGAGGCACCTGTCATAGCCGTGGTCTCAGCCTCTGCCCTTCCTTTGTTATGGCGTTCCAATAGCGCCAGCATCGCCCGCAAAGTCAGTGCCGAGGCGATATCACCATTGCGCTCGTGCTCTCGCTTGACTGACTCCTTGGAGGGTGGCACGAGATGTCGCGGCCGGTGGTACTGCCAGCCGGTCCCATTCGGTGCCACGAAGCACAAACGGAGACGTCATGTGCTATTGAAGCTACTTCGTATTCTGTGTTGTCTTTGCAAGCCTCGTCGACGCCGGTGACGCTTTGCAGGTGGAGGTCGTTGCAATATTGACACTGCGCCTGCAGAGTAAGCAAAAATAGACGTACGTCGCAATCGACAGTGTTGGTGCACGTGGAGACTGCTATTTTCCCAGATTGGTGGATTTGGCTATTGCAACCTGGGATGAAAATAAAATGTAACCGTGTCTTCCCATTAAATGCCCGAAGTATGCTTTCTATCTGCACGGTCCAGATACGATGTAGACGATGACCTTTGGCCTTATGCACGCTCTGAAAAGGAAATAAGCAAAATGCGACACTTTCAGGACAGAGGGACCAAAAGAAACAGATGAAGAATCGTCCACACTCAGCAATGGGTATCATTGCAATTGCCAAGACAGGAAGTAGAACAAGAATGGATACAAAAAAACCGGGAACCCTCTTCATGCGTCAAAAGTGCAAAAACGTAAAACCACACAGGCGTCCGCCCTCATGCTCGACGAGGCCGCGTTTACATGGCGAAGACGGCGACAGCGAGGCCAGCGAGCACGACGCTCAGGACGTTGGCAGCGTTGGCGGCAGAGCCGCTAACGGTCACGATGCCGGTGGTGGAAGGCGAGCCGGTCTTGCTGCCAGTACCAACAGCAGTGGCGGTTCTGGTGACCATGGTGACATTGGAAGAGGCCGTGGTCACGTTCCAAGCGACGCTGCCGGGCACGATCGTGCTCAGGGTGGCAGGGGCACTGGTGGTCGTCTGCTCAACCGAAGACGAGCATGGGACCGTAGTCAGCTCAGTGACAGTGGACGCGGTAGACACGATGGAAACAGGCGCAGCGGTGGTAGAGGCGGCGGCGGTAGTAGTCTCGGCGGAAGTGGTCAGGGCGGAGGTAGCGACGACGGTAGGGGCGGCGGCAGAGGTGGACTCGACGGGCACCGAGGACGTGGTCGGGATAGTGGCCGAGGACGAGGGCACAGCCGTGGTGGCGGCAGCGCTGCCAGCCGCAATCTGGAAGGGGAACGAATACTGGAAGATGGTCGGGTCGGAGTCCAGGGCGATCTTGATGCCGTAGGTGGCCAAGTCGCCGAGGCTGGAATCGACAGTCCAGCTGTAGGTGCCGAGCGAGTTGTCGACGGCTGCAAGGCCAGTCAGCAAGCAGAACAAAACAGCAAGGTGTAAAAGCGGAAAGCGGAAAGCGGGAACAGAAGACATACTCGCAATGGTCGACAGGATCTGCAGAGTGCTGGGAGTAGCACCGCCGAGCAGCGACAGGGTCACGGAGCCGGTGTACACTGTCGACGGCTCCCAGGTGACGGCGTAGGCCGCGCCAGCCGGGACAGCCTCGCCGTTGGAGGGCTTGGAGATGGCGTCAAAGCCGGCGGTCTGGGCCAGAACGGAGGCGGCGAAAGCCAGGAAAGTGGTGGTCTTGAACAGCATCGTGAAGATTGTAATGTGCGCTATGTGACGGCAAGGGTGGCGAGAAGGGTGTCAGGCAAAGGCAAAGACAGAAAAGTATGGTTGCAAGAGAGCGTAGGGCCACACGGGCACGTAGAGAACGACTGGAGTGAGGCGGGTGAAAGAATGTGATGTTCCTGGAAGACGGCGAGAGAAGAGAGAACGGGAAAGCCTGGGCTAATAACGACGCCGAGCCTTAATTCTTATTGAGTCGCCCGCGTACTGTACATCGGCGGCGAGTGCGCAAGGTAGCGCAGCGCACCGGACGCGCGTCAAGGATACACGCAAACGACGCGGAAGTGCGGGTGCCAAGTACCGGTACGGCCTCGCCTAGCTGGGAGAGGTGGAGAAGATCCGGTGAGGCTCGCACCGTGATGGCAGGAGCGACCGACCACTGGCAGGATGGGTGTCATCGCACAGCCCCTCCCATTGGCGCAATAAAATACAGGGGAGAAAAGGGGGTGGCCAGCGGATCTGCGCCAAGCATTGCTTGGTCCTTGCCCGCCTAAACAGGATTTAGCGCAGTCGCAGAAGTTATTTTCGACTGGCGCCTTTACTTTCATAGATTAGTGAGTGTGATTCGCACCTCGACTTTGTGGCTGTTTTTGCATTTCCAGACGGGCAGTCGCCTAGTGGCTGTCATTCCCGTAGAAGGAGCGGTGGGGCGTCGAGTTTAGAGTTAAGACGCTCATTTCTGATCCAGGCTAGCGCTGTTAGCCGTACCTGAAATGCGCAAAGCAATACGAAGTCCATGCGTTGCTTGGATTCGCAAAACTCCGTATATTTCAAGGCGTTCCGTCGAGACTCCGCCATCGAGTCTTGGCTGGTCAAGCACGGTCGGCGGTACCGGCGCGTGAGGCGGTCAATGGCCATGCGATTTGTGTACCAGGACATTCGGCATTGGCGGCGTTGGTGAGATGTAAGCCGCCGTCCGACGGCTGTCAGCCCTTTACACGTGATACAACTGTGCGTATGAAGTCATTTCATAAAGTAATGCTCCATACACCGGGGTATTTTCGTATTCCCGCCTCAATACTTGGTAACACTTGCCGCGAGACCCCGGCTTCATCGAAAATCACGCGACGTCGATCGACTGGCTGGCTACGCCGATACGAGTCCGATGCAGGGATGGTATGAAGTGCTTTTGCGCGTAGGGATCAGAGTACGGAGAACTCTTACGGAGTATGTACTCCGTTCTGTGCTCAAACTCACTGCTCACAGAACGCGTTGGCCCTGAATGCGTGCAGCACAAGCGCGAGACACGGACGGTGAAGACGGCATCAAATGGCCTGTGCCAGTCCACCGTCGCTTGCCATCCGGCATGTCACTGGCGTCACCGCGTCGAGGGCCATCGTGGGCGCCTCTCGTATCTCGTACGTAGTCGAAACGATCGTCAGAATAGCGCGGGAGAGCGAGATGAGCCAGACTCGCGGGTCGCTAGTCAGGAGGTTACGGAGCAATACGAAGTACCGAGACAGAACCGAGCGTCTGACGGTGCAAAGCGGTCCATGGCGCAGTCTCCGAACTTCATCTGCAAAAGGCTGAAGCTAGCCTCCTACAGAGTACCAGGTACGTTGGGAAGTCTGCCTCGCGCCAAGACGCGCTCGAGCAGCGGCATGACCTGCATCTGGACAGCGACGACAGAAGCCAAAGCACTTTGCACAAGCAAGTTTTGATGGCTTCCAGGAATAATTTCCAGAAATAGTACAAGCAGGACTCTAGACAGGCCAGTTGCACCCAAACCAGTGACCGTCAGCCCTCCAGGGCGTCAACGGTGCCTCAGCCTACACCTGTCTCAGCTGCACATGGTACAGCGCTGCTCCTTTAATTCCGCTGCGCAGCATTCCAGCGTTGTCTTGAATGACTGGTGCCGTTAGCCCCAGCTCGGTTTATGGATCAGAGCGAAAAACGGGTCTGGAATACGGAGAACAGCATTCGGGGCAAGAGTCCAACTTACGTCCAGGCGCCCTTGCGGCAGCCGTGTGCGCCTCTCGGCTCGTCCAGCCCACCAGCAGCTGCACGGCCGGTCCAGCGGCGGCCGCCGGCGGCGCTGCAACGTCCTGCGCTGACGCCGTCACGGCCGACGCCAGGAGGCCGACGATGGGCGTCGGCGCCTGCACGATAATGTCGCGGAACTTGTGCGTGGCCGCCAAAAAGGAGCCGTCGCCGGCGGCACCGTAGCCCGTGAAGATCTCGGTGCACGGCGCTCCGAGAGCGGCGACCAGCTGGGCAGCGCCGTCGGCACCGTCGGGCTGGAAGAGCTCGGTGGTCGGCGTCGGTGCGGTGGCAGCACTGGCGGCCGCAAACGCCGCGCGGGCATCGGCCGAGCGCCACACTGCGAGGTCGAGTGTCAGCAGAAGCAGCGCGGCGGGGGCAAGAAGCGAGACCTACGTGTTATGTGCACGCCGGCGCTCGGGTCCTCCATCTTCGTGCCGGCATACTGGCCGACCAGGCCGTCGGTCGCGCTGGCCAGGGCAGCACGTGCCTGGGCAAAGGAGTCGTCGCCGGGCGACGCAAGCTGGAAGACAGCAAACTCGGCTACGTGTAGATCGCTCATGGTGCTGGGACGGAGTATTCCGTAGTGCTGTTTGATTTTTGGGCGTTGTAAGATACAGAGTATTCCGAGTACGGGATACACGGATTCCAGCACGTCACGATCTTTTTCCATTTCCCTCCTTCGGTTGCAGATTAGTGATCAGGCGAAGCGGACTTCCCAAACCCGAGACCCCGACGGCCGGATATCGGTTCGCCATGTTCTCCTGCCCACGTACGGCGTGTTACTTTGTGTTAGGGAGTACAGATCACGGCGTGCAGATGCCAGCTTGGGGAGCCACGGTCGTGTGTGCATTTCAGAATGATGAACTAGTCTACCACAAATACACCACACGATGACTCTCTTGTCGGGGCAATCTTCACCGTGAATATCACCAAACACTTTCTGCAACGCAGCATCATCCTCGCTGGAATCCGTCAGTATTTCCTCCTCCCGCTCAACGCGCAAAACCAACTGGCGCATTCGCGAACCAAAGACGAGAGCAGAGGGGCTTGGAGGCCTGGACGAGTGCCAGACCTCGAGACGTAACCAGCCCACCCCACTGTGCCACCTCTCAAACGCTGGGCAAGCCCCGTTCACTCTGAGCTCAGAGTTGTGATTTGAATGGGTATGCCAAAATCGGCCGCGTCCGAGACGCTAGCTTGAAGAATTAGCGCCCACAGAAACGGGGTCTGTGAGTCCACCTTTCCACGCATCTAGAAAGGATTCGGTTTGAGAGCCAATAGCAGGCCGAACGAAGCCACTGAGTCTCAGATAGAGTCAGGTCTCAGAGGCTGGCCTCGTATCTGCCATGTGCCGCCGAAGTGACTGCTGCTTTTGGTAGGCTCTCCATCTTTGTCGACAGGCAAATGGACCGTCAGCATTGCATGCCGCCATGAACAGCATACAATTGTGTCGCAAGTTGAGCTGGATTATGTTGATACATTCGAAGTTGAACCGGGAAGTACACCGGTATTGATTTTGTCGGTAATGATGCTTGTTGCAAAGTGTAAAAGAAGTGCAAAAGAAACAATAAAGACAAAGGCAGGTATATGAAAAAGGTTTCAAGCAAAAAGTCAAACAGGTACGTCAACACAAAAACGTAAAATCGAAATACAGGGGAAAAAACGCGAGAAATTGCAGAAAGAAAATACACGGAGTAATGGCGAAAGCAAGAATCAATAGGCGATATAGTATATAAAGAAAGAGCAAACCCAGTAAACCCAGTAAACCCAGCAGAGAAACCCAAGACAACGCAACCCAAAAGCAAAAGCAATAAATCAAACGCCAAACGCCAAACGCCAAACGCCGAGGAGAAAAGAGAATCCGGGGCTGGGTGAGGGAGGGGAGCTAGGTTTAAATACAATGCTTGGAGCATGAAACAGTTCAGATCACAGCAGTGACATAACACATGCCAACAGGCTGAGTCACAAGGCTTGAAGGAAATACAAGACTAAAGGTGCTTAGTGTTGTTGATGGTAAGTTGTGCGCTGGTGGAGCCATGTTGGCTGTTGGAGCCATTACGATATGTACGTATGATGATGTCGTGGATGAGGCCCAAATTCTGCTGAGGCTAAGCAAACATTGTGATTCTGCTGGAATTTCCTATTTGGGTATTCCGCTAGTGATCAAGTGTTGATGTACGAGTAGAGGGCAAGAACGCTAGTACAGGCTCAGACGCTCTTTCCTCGCGAAAATGGAGATGGATGTGTAGCTTCACCAAGAATCAAGGCCGTAGGCGATGTTGCCAGCTTCTAACAATGACAATCTTGTTTCGAGACTAATTGGGCTAAAGCTGCAAACTCGCCGCAGTACTCGGCAGCCGATGCTACATACTACGACACGATGATGGCGCGAACATCCAACTCCAGACCGAGTTCGGGACCAATCAGCGAATTGACGTCTTTCTTCCTCAGCAGATTCCAAGAGAAACGAAAAGAGATTGACATTTCGGCGCTGAAATGCACGACACAGCAACAGTTCAAATCGATCGAAAAGACTCTCGACGAGCATGCCCAAACACTCGGCACAGTCAAGGAGGAGCTCCACTCATTCTGGAATAAAGCGCCAACCTTCTTCCTCCCAAAGGTTGCGTCGCACTTGGATGCCATCAGTGCCAGTCGGAGTGAGAAGGCCGAGCTCGCCCTTGCCAGTCTGGAGCAGAGACTAGAGGATGAGGTCAAGCACCTGAACGAACAACTGTCTGAGGTGTCCACAAGGCTGGCCATCAGTGCAGCCACTGCCAGTGCACGCGTAGACGATGCCGACCGAAAGATACAGACGGAGTGCGAAGCTACAGCAGAAAATCAGAGGCGGTGCGAGAGTGATCTCCGTTCTAGGCTTGCCCAACTGGAAGACGCGATGGACGCCAACAAAAGAAGCGCAGAAGCAGAGCATGGTCGACTTTCCGAGAAGCTGCAAGAAGCTACCAGAAGGCTGCAAGAAAAGAACGATGATTTGGAAGTGGTAAATGTGCGGCTACAGGATCAGTTGAGCACGCAGGCAAGAAAAGTTATTGAGCTAGAGAAGGAGATGCGGAATATCGCACAGCTGCAAGTTGCCCAGGATAGAGCGAGTGCCAACATGGCCAGACTATTGCAAGCCTGCAAAGACAAGGACACCAATCTACGATCGAAAGAGAACGAGCCACCTCGGAGAGGGCTGGGTACTGCGAAGGATAGAGGTAAAGTCTACGTGAGACTTACCACGTTGTGTTGGAACCGACTAACATTTCAAGGATCTTCTGCCCGACCGTGCCCGAGGGCTACGTCTATCCCTGCACAGGCTCCCGCTCAGCTAGCGGTAAGCCATAATCAAATTGGAGTACAAGCGGACCAATTCTCGCTGCCGCAGAATGCCTCAGAGAAACAGCAGTATTGGACAGCCAATCCATCAACGGTAACCCAGAGTCGAAAGCATAGCTTGGGAGAGACGCCAGTAAAAGGCATATCAGTCAGCACTCGCGATCCAGACAGTGCCATAGACTTGGAATCACCAGCCAAGCGACTACGGACCTATTCAAGCAAAAGCCCCAAGTCTGCGGGAAAAGAAATAAAAAATACACGCCACACTAGACAACGTACGGGCCCAGATTCAGTGCTGGTACACGGAAGGCAAGACGGACGTACGGACTCGAAACACTCAGTAAGCCGCAACACGAGCAAGCCAGCCGGCAAGGGCCAACCTTTGACCGAAAAATCAGTGGCGACTTACGAACAATCCGTTGGCAGTGTTGTTGTTGTAAAGCCTCATCAGCACCGACAAGTGGCGGCTTACTCAGAAAAGCCCCGAAACTCACTGCTAGGGCCAACAAAACAGCACCCCTTACGGAGCGCATCACCTCTGCAGGCCCGGGGCGATGACGCAGCTGAAGCTGGACAAGTCGGTCTTAGCCATGCAAGGGCATCTACAGGCAGACAGAATGAGGTAGTGGAAGAGCGGACAGAGAAGAACGTGGCAATATTAGAACCGCCGCCACCGAGCACTGCAGCCGAGAAAACAACAGGACCATCGAGCAGACTAGAAGCAACTAGAGCATTTGCAAAGCACACCAAACTCTTTGCTAGGGAGTACAAACTATGCAAGCCGCGGTCTGAGAGGCAGTTTATATGGAGTTTTCTTGACGGCATTCCGGACGCAGCTTGGGCGACGTACATGCAGGGACAGCTGTTGCAGGCCTATCCCGAGTTGGTACAGCAAAGCCTGGGGATCCGAGCCAAGCACAAAATCAATTTTAGAGAGGGATTACTTTGGCGACACGTTGTGGCGCTGGTCCAGGACATGCAGAAAAGAGAGATTCCTGCCCATTTGGCAGCGGAATGACGTTTTGTCGTGTTTTGTCTGAGCATATTTACGTACTATTTAGAACAAATAGGTAGCAGGGAAAACAATAAACAGGACTCTCTCTGTATACTTGATTGCCCTATAACAAGTTCACGCTGCCGAGTAGTCAGTCACACCATAGTCATGCCCATCTCTACAAAGTCAGAGCTTGAGCCACAGCGGAGACCAACGACTCCGTATCGGTAGTCGTGTCGTTCGGAGCGTCCTCTTCGACGCCAGAGTACTTGTTGATCCAGCCGATCACTTCTCTGTGCCAGACGAGCGAGTTCTCCGGCTTCAAAACCCACTGGCGGGAGATTGTCAGCTAGTCCATGCAGTAGCAACGGCAGCAGGCAGCCGACTTACGTGGTTCTCGTCCGGGAACGACACGAACTTGCTCGGCACGTTGCGGCTTTGCAGCACGTTGAACGCGGCCAGGCCCTCGGCAATGGGCAGGCGGTAGTCGAGCTCGTTGTGGATGACCTGGAGTGGATTAGTAAGCAGTAACACGTTTGAGTATTCAAACAAAGGCCAGCAGCGTACCAGCTGGGGCGTCGACCAGTGGCCCGTGAAGTGCGACGGATCCCACCTGTCGTAGCCAGCACGGTTGTCCCAGAGCGTGCCGCCGAACTCGTGGATGGGAAAGAAGAGCTCTTCGGTCGAGTACATGGCGGGCAGGCAGAAGACGCCGTCGTGGCAGACGAGGGCCTTGAAGCGGCGGCCCAGGGGGTGGCCCTGGATCCAGTCTGGCGTGTTAGTGCGCGTGCTTTGTCATTGTTCGGGCGTGGCCGCGACTCACTGATCATGAAGCCGCCGTAGGAGGCGCCGAGGGCGACGGCGCGGGCGGTGTCGACGTACGGCATGGTGGCCTCGACGTGCTCGACGGCGCGCACGAGGTCGCGGTAGGGCCGGCCGCCCCACTGGTGCTGGATGCCGTCCTGCAGGGCCATGCCGTAGCCGGAGCTGCCGGTGGGGTTGGGGGCGACGACGACGTAGCCCTGCTCGGCGAACACGGCCGGCGACCAGCGCGTGCTCCAGGCGTTGAGCCAGGCGCCCTGCGGCCCGCCGTGGATGAGCAGCGCCAACGGCCAGCGGCGGCCCTTGTTGGCGGGCGCGTCAAAGCCGGACGGCCGTACGACGAGCGCGTGCACCGGGTAGGTGTCGCCGCCGTCGTCGCCGCCGCTGCGGAACCAGGTCTCGCCAACCTGCGCGGGCGACAGCCCCAGCGCGGCGCCGTGCCGCGACTGCGACGACACCACGCGGAGCGTGGGCGCGGGCGACGCGGGCGATGCTGGCGAGGCCAGCGCCGCCACGTCCACGATGCTGTACAGCGAGCTGTCGACCAGCGAGCTCCCGCTCAGAAACAGGCGGCGGTCGCCGGCGACGCCGCGCGCCAGCAGCTGCACGCTCGACACGCTGCCGAGGCCGCGCAGGCGCCGGAAGCCCGCGCTCGCGGCGTCCGCGGCATCCCCGTTCTCCCCGTGCTCCCTGTGCTCCCCGTGCTCCAGCACCTCGTTGCCGCCCACGACGAGCTGCGGCAGGCCCGCGGCGGCGGCGTCGCGCGGGTTCGACGGCAGGCGGTGCAGCGCGTTGCGGCCGTGTCTCTCGGCGGTGACAAAGAGCTCGGCGCCGTCGGCGCTCCAGAGGATGCTGCTGGGCGAGGCGTCCCAGCGGCCGACGCCGTCGGCGGTGGCAAAGAACTCGACGACATCGCTGGCGGCCGTCGGGCCCGCGGCGGCCGGCGCCGCCAGCTGGCCGACGTCCGGCACGAGCAGCAGGCGCGTCTTGTCGGACTCGTACTGGGCGTCGCGCATGCGCGTAAAGACCAGCTGGCGGCCGTCGGGCGAGAAGGCGGGGTGGCCGCTGTAGCCGCCGAGGGCGCCGGTGCGGACGGCGTAGGGCGCGGCGCGCGGCGCGCGCTCGCCGTAGGTCTGCAGGGGCACAAAGTAGAGGCGCGAGACGGTGTGCAGCGCGCCGTTGACGGCCGGATCGCGGGCGACAAAGGCGATGCCGTGGCGGCCGAGCGCAAAGTCGTCGGCGCCGCCAAACGGCGGCACGGGCGACTCGAGCCCGGTGCCGGCCAGCAGGTTGGTGAGGCCGCCGGCCGGGCCCGTGGAGACGACGGCGTAGGCGCCGTCGGCGCCGCGCTCGAGACGGCCGTACCAGATGGCCTGCCGCTGCGCCGACACGTAGGCGTCCCAGTGGCGCACATAGAGGGCGTCGTAGACGTGGGCGGTGTCGGGGCGCGCGGCGGCCCGGCGCTTGCTCTCGTCCGCGTCCGGGTTGTAGAGCGCGCCGGACGGGTCGGCCGGGCCGGTCAGGGCAATGGCCAGCGCGCCGTCGTCGAGGCGCAGGGTCGACAGGTTCGCCAGGCCGCCGTCCACGGTCTGCACCGTCGTCGGCGCGGCGCCGGGCGCGGACGCGCGGCCCAGCAGCAGGCTGGTCGTGCCCTTGTCGCCGGCCCGGAGGAAGAGGAACTCGTCGTCGCCGATCCAGGTCGGCTCCGAAACGGCCAGGTCCTCGTACAGCAGCGCCGACGCGCCCGACGCGATGTCGAGCACGCGGATCTGCGACGTCTTGCGGCGCTCCTCGAACGAGTAGGTCGACACCTGGCCGTCAGCCGCGCACGAGGGCCGAGGGGAACAGGACGGCCGCTTACCGTGTACAGGACCTTGTCGCCCGACGGGTTCGGCGCGCCGGCCGAGCGCCGCGGCGCCGAGAGAAGCACGCCCGGCGTGAACTTGGTGGCTTTGCAGACCATGTCGGGCGCGGCAGAGGCTGTGTGCTGAAGCGGACGAGAGCCAGGAGACAGACGACGCGGGAAAGGCCAAGTACTCGTCCGGAGTACAAAGAAGACGGGCCGGCCTGAGGGGCGTCTTGAGCTTGTACACGAACGGAAGCTCTTGTCCAAAGTGGAGAACAGCTTCGGATGGCGTGTTATGATGCCAGACGCTTACGGAGTCATACAGCGCTGACACGATCCCGCAGCCAATGGAGGCGACTCGAGCCAGATCGACAGTCTCGATCAGTCATAATTACCAAGTCGATCGTCGTCTTGCCAAAGTCAGTCACGTGCTTTGGACGAAATGATAGACTCCCATAACAGACTCTACCCAATGCCATACCGTCCACCATCGATATAAGATACAGAACAAGACGACACCCCGTACGTCCTACTGTCATTCCAGACGCGCCGGAACGCCGGTACGCCCTTTTCCGTCTGGTCTCTGCCGTCCGTCCCGCCAGCCCATGGCATCGCGGGGCCTCAGCAGCGTCGCGGCTGCAATCGCGGTATCTTTCCCGATCTCCGGAGCGCCGCATCCCGCATGCCCGACAACGTGCCGGGCGTCGACGGCTCCTCGGGCGACGCCGAGGGGCTCGCCCGCGGTGGCCACCAGTCGTGCTGCGGCCCGCGCGCGCGCTGCAGCGCCGCGTTCGCCGCTGCCGCTGCCGCTGTGGCGGTCGCGCCGCCAGGCAGGCCCTAGGCGCCTGGCGGGCCTCCGTAGATCCGGCCCATGGCTTCGTCCGTCGCGATCACCTATTTCCGTACGGGTCCAAAGCTGGTGCGGATCTTCTTGGCGGCCTGCTGCTGCGACGCGTCCGTCTCGCTGTCGTCCGCCGCCGCCGCTGCGGCCGCCGCCGCGGCCGCCGACAGACTCTTCTTTTTCTTGTGGCCGTGCGACTTGCCGGCCGACGCCGACGCCGACGTCGGCGTCGCCTGGCCGGAGCCCGTGCCGCTGCTCGCCCCGCCGTCCTTGAAGCACGTCTGCACCGGCGTCGGCGCGTGCGACGACGGCGCCGTGCCGAGACTGCTGCCGCTGCCGCCCGCCGCCGCGTTGTACGAGAGGCTGCTGCGCGAGAAGACCCGGTTCGACTCCGCGAGGCCCGTCTTGCGCCGCGCTGCCGACACGCCCGTCGCGCCCTTGGTGTAGTTGTCGAAGCCCGTAATGATGTTGCCGCTCGGTGTGTTCTCGAGATAGTCGGCCTCCTTCTGGCTGATCGCCTCCTCGCGAATGTGCTGCCACGCCATGGCCGTTAGTCGGGGAGGCCAGCTTGGTCGGCGGGAGAGCCACAACATACCAGCTGCCGCTCCAGCTGCCGCCGCTTCTGCAGCAGCTCCTTCAGATGCTGACGCGATTTCTCGTAAAAGGGCAGCCCCGGCACGTCCGCCGCGGCCCCGTTCACGCCTTGCGACTTGTCGGCCATCGTGGGTGTGATGGAAAGTAGTGCGCGTGCTGCAGGAGAGCCAGGACAAAATACGCGACAAGTACTCCGTAGAGGCTAGAGTCTGGCTTAGTCATCCCGATCTGCCCGATTCGACCTGGCGGGCATCACATGCTTCGCCTGTGTTTACAGTACGCGATGCACCCCCGAGATGGTATGGCGCCTCCTCATACTACGTGACATGCACAATACGCTGCGACGTGCAGGCTGACTGGTGGTAGTATTCTCCATGTATCTATGTATGCTTAGCCGCCTTCTCCATTACGCAAACAGCGCATAGCGCTGCACAATACTCATCTCTTGTCTCCGTGGCAAATCCATCCATGTAACAAACCATTCCGTATGGCAGCTCTTATATGTCGTCTATGAAGCACTGGGTGCGATGTCGAGCTTGACGTAGCCAAGCGAACTACTCCGTAGAGAACGCGCAGGGCAGGAAGAAAGCTGGAAGCTTCGACGCGTTAGCCTCGTCATGAACCGCCAGCACTGCTCATCGAGGATCTCATCTGCTTGACTTTCTCCTTCAGCTCTTTCTCGCGCTGCTCGGATGCAATCCGGTCTGCGGCGGCCGTCTAGATGGTCAGTCTACGTCTCGTAGGAAGAGGAAAAAGACACGTCCAGGGCACTTACCTGCACACGGCTTGTCAATGGCGATGGCGCTGCAGCGCCCGCGGACTTGGTGGCGGCTGCACTCGTAGCAGCGCCGGTCAACGGCGCTGCTGCCTCTGCATTTCTGTCTTTCTTGTCCGAAACATCAGCAGACTTGTCTCGTGATCTTGAACGCGAGGAAACGGAAGATGTGTTGCCCCTTCTGCGCCGGTTCGAGAGCGACCGCTGCCGGTCGCGGCGTCTGGCCGGACTCGCGCGACGACCGCCGCCGCGCCGGCCGTCACTGTCATTGCCGGACGGACTGCCGCTCATCGACCGGTCCCGCCTACCGCCGCGACGCCGATCACGGCCACGGCCACGGCCGCCGCCGCGCCCGCCGCCGCGGTGCCGCAATCTTCCGTCCACCTCGTCGCCGGAAAAGGTGCCGCTCCGGCTCCGGCTCCGGCTGTCGCTGCGGCTCCCGCTGCGGCTGCGGCTGCGACTGCGACTGTGACTGCGGCTACGGCTGCGGCTGTAGCTGCGACCACGGTCGCCCCGGCGCCGCCGAGGCGGGCTTTTGCTCCTGGAAGTGTGTAAGTGCTCTGCTGACGCAGACGAGAGGGAACGGGCCGTCCGCCGGTTGCGGCGGTCCCGCGACCGGCTTCGGGAAGGCGAGCGCCGACGGCGCTTGGGGACAGGAGATCGACTGGCCGAGATAGACCGTCGCCGGCGCCCATCCGAGCGCCCTCGTGGCGATCGCTGTCTCTTATCGCCCGCTGCGGGCTCTGCTTTGGCCCGGTGGCGTGGCGGCGATCTGGATCGCGAGGCCGAGGCTGCCGACACGGAGGGTGAGAGAGAACGCGACTTGGATTTGCTCGGGGACCGGCGTCGGCGAGGCTCGTCGCGCCGGCCACCACGGCCGCGGCGATCGCTAGGCACGTAGAGGTCGTGTCCAGCACGGTAGCCGCCGCGGTCGCCACGGTCGCCGCGATCTCGAAAGTCGCGGCCCCGGCCAGGAGACCGGTCGCGCGATCGGTCTCTTCCCCAGCCACCGCCACCCGGGCCACCACCCCTACGGTTGTCACCTCCCCGGCGTCGGCCACCCGCACCGCCACGCCATGAGTCGCCGCGGTCTCCACGGTCTCCACGGTCTCCACGGTTTCCGCGGTCTCCGCGATCGCCGCCCCAGTCTCCGCCCCGCGTCGGTCGATCACGGTCAAATCGGCCGGTGTCTTCTCGGTTCCGGCGGGTTTCGGCAGCTTTCTCGGCTTCGATCTAGATGGGTTAGCCCTCGCGGCCTGCACACGAGACACGGGTCTGCGCATTCGCTTGCCTTTTCCTGGATCAGCTCCATTTTCTTGGCTTCCAGCAGCTCTCTCGGGATGCCCTGGGGACTGGATTGCGCGCTCAGTAGCAGTGTCCAGAGGTCTTTGCAGAACGTAGGCGTCTCCAGCTCAAGGAAGCCGGTAAGCTGAATTTGAAGAGCCTTGATATCAGGCTGCAGAGACGGCGCGTGTCAGAAAACTGCTCGCATGGAGTAGAGACAAAAGCAAAGGATCGCAACGCGTATCGTACATTCTTGGAGCTTTCGATCAGATTGTAACAAAGCTCGATGACGACATCATCGTCGATGCCCAGGATATCTGCAATCTTGCCCGCAATCCACCTACGGGCACGGCGTCAGCATGCTAGCGATCACTTACCCCGTAAGAAGGCAAGAGGAGCGGCTTACTTTTTCATGACCGGGAGGTTGACCTTGGTCATGTCCACCTTCTGGTTGAAGATGGGCGGAAACTTGGTGCTCTTCAAGAGCTTCGCGTCGACGCCCGTCGCCATGGCTGGCCGCTGGATCGCTGGACGCGCAACAATGATGGTGACGGACAGTCGAGTAAAACGCGCGGACAGGAGCAGCTGGGAGACAGAAACGCGTGAGGACTGGCTGCTAGATCCACCAGATTCTAAAGCGGCCAGAAGATAACCGATGCGCGGAGGAAAAAACAGTTTGCCGATCCTTAGTCACTCGTAGCTTCTGCGCTACAGTGTCCACTTTATGCTTATCGATAGGTCACGTGTCGCTTATCTCACGACTTGGCAAAGTATCGTACTTTGTTACTTCGCATACAGTTGACAGGCTGACTCTCAGCTTGCGCTTGAACCTCCTTAAGGAGTAAAGTTGCTTGTTGAGCGGGGTTTATCCACGTAGAAACAAAAATACGACGTGTGTTCTGACGGTCTGCCTGACAGCCGGTTCCATTGCAGGCCAAGAACCGTCAAAACCAAGTCAGTCAAAAGCTAAACTCGACCGTCGATAAGATCGTGAACCTTGTCCTTTTGCCGTCCTAGCACCTGTTCCATTCCCGTTCCCAAACTCCCCCAAGGACAAGGCAAGTGCAAGCCGGGACCCCCAGACTCCAAATCAATCGCTGTGTCCATCAACCAATTCAGCCAAAGCGCCAACAAAGAGCCCAAAACAAAGATACAAGCTTCTGGAATAGGCAGGAGCGGCGGGGGTATAAGGAGCGAGTATGCGCCGTAACAGTGTAATCGACTTTTAGGGTTGTAAGGAGAGAGAAAGAGGACGTGAGTAAGCTCTGTGTTGGGTGTAGGTGGTGGTCTCTTCTAGGCGGTAGAGGGCTGCACTGCTATCCTCTCATCCAGTTAGACTCATTGCCGTGGGTAGGTGTACTGTATGTGTCGCCGGGCGAGCGGAGGCATATTTGTGGCTGGCGTCGAGGTCGGTCCCAAGCCCTCCTGGGATATGCCCTTTGGGCGAGCGGACAGCGCGTTGATCTTCTCGCGGGCCTGGCGAAGGCTGTTGCTGTCGTTGTACTGCTTGAGCTTGGAGCGGAGTTCGTAGAGCGCCATGAGCGACGACGTGCGGTCGACATCGGAGTCGGACTATGCTGTCAGCGGGCGCGGGACAAACGGGATGAATAGAGAAGAGCTGGGGGCAGCCGCCTCACCTCGCCACGGGGTGTGCCCGGGAAGGAGCCAGAGGCAGGCACAGACGAAGACAGCAGGTGCCGGCCAAAGTAGGAGTCGAACGGTGTAGACGTGCCCGTGGTACGGGGAGCGCTGGAGTTGCCCGCGGTAGTGAAGTTGGGAGTCAAGTGGCTGCGCTCGGAGGATGGTGCGAGAAGAGGAGTGTTGGATGCGGAGGCGGCAGGGGAACGCTCGTCGGACGCGTGCGGCTGTTGCTGCGGCTGCTGAGCATGCGCAGTCTTTCTGGCGCGGGCAAGACGGTCGGCGGCCAGCTCGTTCTGCGCGGGTTAGCTCTCGGCCATGGCGAGCACGCTTTGGCGCACGTGGAAAGGCGCTGCTGGCTTACCGCAGCGTCGAGATCGCTAATGTCCGCGAGCATCTGGGCCAGCTGGAGAGCCTCCATGCCGGCGACGGGACGGGGCGGGCGAGCGCGAACAGAAGTGGTTGCGCCGAAGATGGTGGCGAAGACGGCGGCGGGACAGCGAATGACGACAGGCACAAGCGAGGCGATCGGCTGGCTTGCGACGTCGAGTCCTCACTAGATTGTCGTTGCGCGTCGCGTGCGAGTATGGGGAGTGGTGCGACGATGGTGTGTGGGCTCTGAAGCGAAAGCGAGGTGCCACGACGATGGATGTTGGGGATGTGTCTGCACAAATGCAAAGGGATTGCCATTATTCTCTTATTCTGCCGTCTGTCGCTGCGTAATCGCGGTTGCCCGATAAAGCTTGGCTATCGCAGTGCGGGGGTGCACTGTGTTGCGTCACCGGTACGTCGTCGCGCGAATTGCGAGCCCCGCCTGCTTCAGGATGAGCCGCAGGCTTTTGCCACTCTCTAGCACACCTCCAGCACACCCTCCGGAGACTCGCCGCGCGCACATCGTTGGCGACTTTCTAGCCTTGTCAGCGTCCGCTACCGCCGAAGAGAGACGCGCCTCGCCGACGTGACCATGAACTCGTTCCGCCGTGGCTTCGCAACCATGACGACCTCGCTGGCCTCGCTGCAGAAGTCGGGCAAGATTGTCTGCATTGGCCGCAACTATGCGTGAGTCGGGCGCGCCTGGCACTGCCTCCTCCGTGCGCGCACGCGGCTGACTGTCCAGCGATCATGTGACGGAGCTCAACAACACGCGGCCCAAGAAGCCGTTCTTCTTCCTCAAGCCCAACTCGGCGCTCGTGGCGCCGGGCGGCGCCTGTGTGCGGCCCCGGGGCGTCGACCTGCACTACGAGGTCGAGCTGGCGCTGATCATCGGCAAGACGGTCCGCGACCTCGCGGCCGACGACGAGCAGGGCGCCCTGGACGCGATTGAGAGCTACGCGCTCGCGCTCGACATGACGGCCCGCAACATCCAGAACGAGGCCAAGAAGAAGGGCCTGCCGTGGGACATTGCCAAGGGCTTCGACACGTTCCTGCCCATCAGCCAGATCATCCCCAAATCGGCCATCCCCGACCCGCACAACATTGAGCTCTTCCTCACGGTCAACGGCGCGGTCAAGCAGCAGGACTCCACCAACCTGCTGCTCTTCCGCATCCCCCGCCTGCTGAGCGACATCTCCCGGGTCATGGCCCTGCAGCCGGGCGACATCGTCCTGACGGGCACCCCCAAGGGTGTCGGCCCCGTTGTGCCTGGCGACGTCATGCGCGGCGGCATCCGCGTCGACGGCAAGGAGATTGAGGAGGCCAAGCTCGAGGTCCCCGTCGTGGAGTCCACCGGCGCCTACGAGTACTCGGAGACATAGACGCAGGCCCTGCTCGTGCGCCGTGTACGTAGACTTTGTAGAACTAGACTGTGCATACGATATGTGTCTGTTGTTCTGCCTGCTGTTCTTGTTCTGCCTACTGTTGTAGCCACTATGCCGCCTCTACTTGTTCGGATCGGCGATCGATCCCGGCGGCGGCGCCCAGTCGGCCACCGTGCCGCACTTCTTGCACGTCCGGGCCTCCGAGCTGTCGCGGAAGGCCTCGACGGCCGCCTTGATCTGCGTGCCGAGGTCCGTGCAGTGGAAGGCGGCCTCGTGCACGGCGGCGCGGCAGTCCGGCTGTGCGCAGTACCAGCGCATGCGGTCCAGCGACCCGGGCGGCCGGCGCTGCTCGAGCACGAGGCCGACGGTGTCGGCGAAGCGCACCGGGTTGTGCGGGACGTGGGCCGGCAGCAGGAACATGGAGCCCTCGCCGATGACAATGTCGCGGAAGCGGCCGTCCGTGTCCACCACTTTGAGCAGCATGGCGCCCTTGTGCATGTAGAACCACTCGGGCGTCTCGTTGATGTGGTAATCGGTGCGCGCATTGGGGCCGCCGACGATCTGTCTGCGTCAGCGGTGCGCACGGCGTGCATGGAGCAGGCGGCGTCTGGCGCCGGAACCCACCATGACCGTAAAGTCTTCGTTGTAGACGCAGTAGTTGTTGATCGGCGGCTTCAGCAGGTGGGCGTTCTCCTCCAGCCTGACGCGTCCGTCAGCGATGGCCTCGGCAAGGCTGTGAGGCTGTGATGATGCGCCGGGACTTACCACTTGGACAGGTTGACGGGTGATCCGAGCATGGCGACGTCGCGTGCGGTAGCCTTTCTACACTTTGCTTGTGCAGGAACTCGGATTCGGAGGATGGAACGTACTCCGTACTCGTATCGTATAGATCTTGCGATTGCGCTCGGCTGCTTTTGCGTCTTTGCAAAGTCCGCGCATTATTCAGCAGGCTGTCACAGGGCCACTTCAACGTCCTATGCACATGTACCGATACGCACTGACCCAATATATCTACACAACTGCGTACATACAAGAACACTAGTAGGACAAGGCCAATACCCAAGACGAACAATGCATCGACACAAGAGCATGCTAACGTTGCTGTGAGCCCGAGTCTGATGACAGCCTAAAGTCGGCGTTTACGGAGTAGCTGTTGAATCTGCCGCTTAGCACCCCACATGAGTGGGCCGACCCCGTGCAGATCCGCATTCACGTGACATCGCATAGGTCACGTGCAGTGGAGTCCCTGCCTCCGCAATAGCATCAGATACGGGCTTGAAACACGCAACGCAGCCGATGCTCAGCTCGCTGCGACAGCTCCTCTCTCCGCGGCGACAGCTCCTCTCCGCCACTCCTCGACAGCGTGCCCTCGTCTCGCCTCGTCCTGCTGCCCATTGTCGTCTTGCGGTGTCTTGCTTCGTACTCTACTGTCTTGCCTGTCCCACCTCCAGCTTCTCGCCAATTAAAACGAGCTCATAGCTGCCTCAATCGTGCTCTTCGGCTGTCTTCTATTAAGGCTGAACCGAACCCAGTCTGCTCTGCTTCTGCTTCCTCTGTCTACTCTGCTGCTTGCGCTATCCTGACCGCATCCTGACCTCGCCTCGACCTCGCCTCGACATCGCCCCGACCTACCTCCAGCACAGCTCGCCAGCTCTCCATCCCAATGGACCACATGAGCCACATGGACCACATGGACCACGCTCACCACCATGCCGCCGCGTCGGACATGGACATGGGCCCCATGTGCAGCATGAATGTGAGTTCTCGAGCATCGCAGCCTGCTCCGCACAAGTATGCTGACGCGGTGCAGATGCTCTTCACCTGGAAGACGGAGAACCTCTGCGTTGTGTTCCGCTGGTGGCACGTCCGCTCGACGCCGGGCCTGCTCTTCACGCTGCTGGCCATCGTGGCTCTCAGTGCGGGCTACGAGGCCCTGCGCGACTTCATCCGGCGCTACGAGGCGCGCGTGGCCCTGCAGGCCGAGGCCGTTCCCCGTAAGTGCTCCGGTCATCGTCTTTCCTTTCCTCGTCCTCTTTCCCCTTCTCTTTCCCTTCACCTTCCCCGCGCTAAGTGTCGCAAGACTACGACCGCGAAGCCAATAACGAGGATGATACTGAGACTACGCCCATCCTGCGCACAGGACAGGCTCAAGCGGCGGTGGCCAAGCGCGCACATCTGACCAAGGCGGTGCTGTATGGCGTGCAGAACTTTTACGCCTTCATGATCATGTGAGTACGCTCGCGCGCGCCCGACAGAGCTGCCCAGGCTGACAGCGACAGGCTGATCTTTATGACCTACAACGGCTGGGTCATGCTGTCGGTGTCCTTTGGCGCCTTTCTCGGCTACCTCCTCTTCGGTGGCTCTACGACGGCGGCCAAGGAGACGGCCTGCCACTAGGGAGAACCCGCCGCCTCGCCGACGGCGCCGCCGGCAGTGAAGCCGCCCGCGCGCTGTGTGCTGTCGGCCGTGTGATCACCGGAGGAAGCGCGCCTGCTGGGCGCAGGTGCCTGGGGTCTTTCTGCGCAGTGTCTGTTTGTATTTTCGCGACTTGTTTCCGGTCACTTGGCATCCATAGTTGGTATTTCGCATTTCGCATTTCGTATTGGCTACTTTTTCCTGGACAGTATCACAGCAACTTGAATCGTGACCGCTGCTAGATCTTGCTCGCCTCCTTTAGATCCTCGTGCGTCAGCTCGCTGCCGGGCTTCTTCTTCTCGCCCAGCCGGCCCATCTTGGCCAGGCCCTCGATGATCTGCTCGTCGCCAAAGTGGGCGTTGTGCTCGAACTCGGGCTCCTCGCCGTACGCCACCTTGGCGGCGTCGACCAGGATGCGCGCCGTCATGCCCCAGACCTTGTAGCGGCCGGGCGTCTCGGCGATATCGTCGTCCTCGTCGCTGTCCTGGTCTCGCTGCTCGTCTTCCCGGGGGATGCGGCCCGCCGTCTCGGTCCTTTCTGCCACGTCGCGGACTTGCTTGGTCTCTCTCCGCTCCTTGATCGCGGCCGCCGGCACCGCGTTGTCGCTGCTGCCGCTGTGCGCGCGCTTCTTCGGCTTCGCCACGCGCTGGCCCACGACCGGCACGTAAAAGTAGTGCAGGCGCCATGGCTTCTCGTGCCACTGCACCCACGAGCCCTCGTACCAGGGGCCGGGTGGCAGCCGCGGCCGCTGCGGCTCCGGCCCTCCTGCCGCCTCGTCGGCCGCCTCGTCGGTCGCGCGCAGAAAGTTGTGGAACGGCGCGCTGAACACGGCCGCGACCTCGTGGGCGTCGAGGCGCGGCATCAGCGCCTCGACGTGGAGCGCCCGCTCGGCGGCGTCGGTGTCGGCGCGCAGCAGCGCCACGCACGGCCGCACGGCGAGCTCCGTCTTGGCCAGGTTGTGCGGCAGGCTGCAGAGGTGCTCGATGCGGAAGCGCCGTGGGGGGGTGTCGGTGCTGTCGGCTGCGTCCGCGTCGATTGGGCTGCCGTCCAGCGGCAGCCCAATCTCCTCCCAGGCCTCGCGCCGCGCCATCTGCTCGGCCGTCTCGTCCAGCGTGTCGGCCTTGCCGCCCGGGAACGCGGCGTGGCCGGAAAAGTGGCGCAGCGTGGCGGCGCGCATCGTGAGCACGACGCGCAGGTCGCCGCGGCGGTCGGCGTACAGCAGCACGAGCACGGCGGCGCGGCGGTTCAGCGGCAGGCGGTCCCAGAGCGGAAAGGCCGGCGGGCGGAAGGCCCGCAGACGGGCCACGGCAGCCTACAGTGCGTGTGAGTGTGCCGGCAGGACAGACGGCGGAGAACAGGGGTGCAAGAACCCACCGCGGACCGCGCATTGAGAGGCGCCATGGACGACAGGTCCCAGTAGGAGGAGGCTTCGCCGGGGCGCACGCGCAGGTCGCTGAGGGCGCGGATGCTCGCGGCAAGGTCGTCGGCGTCGCCGGGCGCGAGCGCAGTGGTGTCGGCAGAGGGAGGGGCAGAAGGAGAGGCAGAAGGAGAGGCAGAAGGAGAGGCTGCAGGAGAAACAGTAACAGAAGCAGAAGCTGAAGCCGAAGCAGTAGCAGAAACAGCAGCAGAAGCAGCAGCAGCAACAGAAGCAACGTCGGCCGGCGCAGAACCGGCAGTGCCCGTCTCGTGCAGGGCGCTGGCGGTGGCGGACATGCTGGGCACGACAATGGCAGCGCAGAGTCCAGCGCGGCTGCGGAGAGTCGCCGGCTGGACATGTGCTCTGCCCCCGCCCTCGGCCCATTCGAGCGGCGGCCCAGCGCGGAAACAGTGGGGCTGCGGCCGCTAAGCAGGCCGGCTACCGACGCTGCGTCACGGGCTCGACGGCGTCCTACGACATGTCTACGTCCTGCTCGCGTGCGCATGCTGAAACACAAAACGCCGTGTATATTGCCTCCCGTTGGAACGCCGGGGAACCCAAACAGCCGACCGAGACACTTTTCTTGTCCGTGCCGTATTACTAGTACACATTGCACATCAACATCCAGCGCTTCGTCCGCTCATCGACTCGGCCGTGCCGGCAGTCGTGCCTTGCATGCTTTCCATTCCCGTCTATGCCAAGAAACCCTGGTCCCGGCCTGCTCGTAGCCCGTATGGCAGCCCCTCTCGCCCGTCCTGCCCTCCGGCCGCGCTACAAGATCAGATCCGCGTAGCCGTCGCTGGCCTCCTCCCAGTGCGCGCACGACCAGGCCCGGTCCGTCGCCGCCGTCGCGCTCTAGGCGATCACGGCCTCCTCGCCGGCCATGTCCTTGTCGCTGTCCGGCAGGATCGTCTCCTCCGAGGCCGTCTCGTCCACAAACTTGCGCTCGCTGATGTGCACCTTGTCCGCGCCGTCGGCCGTCCACACCTTGTCCGGGAACGTGCCGCGCTGGCCGGCCTCGTGCTTGAACGTGCAGTACCGGTTCGTGCACGGGTTGAACTTGCACATCGTCTTGATGTGCGTAAACTTGCAGCCCGCCACCGCGCAGTCGCCGCCGTTGCGGCACAGCGGCATCGACGGATGCCGGAAGGGGCAGTGCGGGTTCGCGCAGTTGGGGAAGAACTTGCAGTCCTGCTCGCTCTGGTGCGCCACGCGCGCCGCCGGCGACGGGTGCCGCGCCACGCACTTGCGGTTCTTGCACGCGGCGCCAAACGAGCACACGTCGCCCACGTCCACCGTCACGCCCGGCGGCGCCACCGGCGACTGGTGCGCAAACCCGCAGTCCTTGTTCGTGCAGCGCAGGTTGTACTTGCACACCGTCTCCGCCGGGTTGGGCGGCTCGCGCGGCGCCCCTGCCTCGCTGCCCATGTCCATGTCGCCGCCGTCCGGCGCGCTGCCGTTTGTCGGCGCCGCGCCGCCGTTTTCGGACTGCTGCTGCTGCTGGTGCGCGTGGTTGTGTCCGCCGTTGCGGAAGCCGCCCCGGTGGCTCTGGTTCGTGTGCTGTATCCGGTCCGCCAGTGGCCGCCCGCGGCTCTGGTTGTTGAAGCCGCCGCGGCGGCCCTGCTGCGTCAAGTTCTGCTGCTGCTGCTGCATCTGCTCCTGCATCTGCTGCATCATCCGCGACTGCTGCTCCAGCATGGCGTACACGTCCATCGGGCCCGGCGCCATGCCCGCCTGGACGCCGCCGCCCATCCAGGACATGCCTGCCTGCGGCGCGCCGCCTGCCATGGCGGCGGCCACGGCCTGGTGGTTGAAGCCGGGCCCGTTGCGGCCGTTCATATTCCGCTGTTGGCGGCCAGGACCGAAACCAGCGCCGCCTCCTCTTGGTCCTGCGCCGCCGCGTCCGTGTGCGTTGACGCGGTCTGATCCGCGCACGCGGTGCAGCACAGAGTCGCTTGTCCGGTCCATGTTGCGGTTGATCTGGCCGATTAGGCGCTTGTCGCGGCCGCCGCGGAACCCGGCGCCGGCGCCGTTGCGCATCGCTTTGGGTCCTGACGGTCTGTCGGCGGTCAGCAGGGCGCATAGCCATGGAGCACAAAGACAGAACAAGACTTACACGTGGGCCGCCTCTGCACCGTAGTTGCCCATGAGATCCATGTCCATCTCCTGGTCGCCCAGACTTTGTTGCGGCGCCTCGGACTGTGCTTGCTCGGCGGGGGCATGGAGCCGGGCGTTCTCCGACTCGATGGTGGCAAAGAGCCAGTGTGCGAACTGCTTGGCGGTGTCGTCCTCGGGCGGCAGGTTCAGCAGATCGCTGGACAGCTCGGACGCGATCTCGGCCTCGGTCTTGCCGTTGACCACCATCAGAGTCAGGTACTCGGCCATGGTGGCGTCGCTCGCGTCGCTGGGGGCCCAGCCGTACTCGACGAGCTTCGCCTGGATCTCACGGTGCAGCGTCTCCGCCAGCGGCGTGTTCATGGCGACCTCGACAGGCATGCTGGCGACGTCGGGTCGGTGTTGATGGCTTTCCGGTAGACAAAAGGATAGGGAGAGCACGCGACGGGCAAGGTCGGCGGCCGTTGGTTTCCTTCCTCGGGAGAGCGCGCCGCAGCACAGGACAGCGTGTTGAGTGTTGCGATGGTGGATAGCGAGTGCGCGACGGTGTCGTGGGAGCAGCGTCGGGGTGTGATGGAGGCGATATCACGAATGGAAAAAAAAGCCGGGCGAGCTGTGGCTGCGAAATGAAAATACGCCGTGCTGGTGATGCCCGTTCTAGCGCGCGCTGCAACGCGCGTCTGATTGGCTGGAGGAATCGCACGCACGTGAGGCAGCTAGCGCGGGAGCCCTGTGGACCAGAGTGGCTCTGATTTGTCAGCGTGTTGAGTTGAATGAACTCACGTGACTAAATGGAGTGCTCTGATTGGTCAGGACAGAGATGATGGGCATGATGCTGTAATTGAATACAGATCATATGGATATATCACCGGAAGTCAGACCGATAGATGCATCTCTCACCTGTTCATAACTCAGACCTCTAGACACCTAGACAGACCATCATCAAGACTATCATTAAACATCAAGATTCATCTATCCCAGTCATCTGACCAGTCACATGACAGACCCATAACTTGATTCAACACAGCGGTGGCTAGGGCAGTGGCTGTACAGTGTGCATGAGCCTGTTATTCGCACGTCGCACTGTCCTTGCATCAGCTTACGTACGGAGTGATACGTACTCCGTCAACTACGGAGTACTCCGTACTCGTAGAAAAGGGGCCGTTACGAGTGCATTAAGCATGAAGGGAATTAGCTAGGGTGGAGCCTATGGAGCGAGCTCCGGCAGTTCGTTGGCCTCGAGCAGGTATTCGTACTGGGTACGACGGGACTGAAACGCCCGGGGCGACCGAGGCTGCAGAAGTGAAGCTTCAGACGGACAGCAGGTCTATTTGCGTGTCGCCGGCTTTGTACGGTGAGAAGCGGTATCTTCGTATTACTGCCTGCTCCGTACTGACTCCGTGCTCCGTGTGCCGTCCAGCCCGAGTCTATCGCGCTCCGAAGCCGGCGCGGCGTCGTGATGCCTCCGAAGTCCGACGTCGCGGCCGCCACTTTCGGCAGCCAAGAGCGCGGCAAGCAAGCGAGCAGAGTGTGTACAAGAACCTTACACGGTCAGACGACACTTAAAATAAACTGTGCAAAGCTGTCCACTCGCCTCGTGTCGCTCAGCCGAGCCCGGGGTCAACCTGCAGCCAACCTGGAACGGCCGTTGCTGGCGGTCGATCCCAATTTATCGGACGGCGTGCGCTGCGCCTCGATGGCGCTGTTGTGTGTTGTGTGTTGTGTGTTGTGTGCTGTGTGTTGTGTGTGTTCTGTGTGTGTTCTGTGTTCTGTGTTCTGTGTTCTGTGTGTTCTCTGTGTGTTCTCTTGTTCTGTGGCTGTGTGTTCTGTCGTTCTGTCGTTCAACTCGCATAAACACATGTCTCACAGATGCAATGCGAGCACGGACAGACAGGCAGGTGTCGCTCCTTTGCGCCTTCCGCCCTGTCACTCTGACGTAACGTTGCCCGGCCTCTATCGCCTATCGTTCTCCTTTCCCGTGAGACACTGTTCAGCTTCAGCCTCTGCCACGATCCAAGACGGCGACGTGCAGTAGCAGCGTTGCAGATCGCCACAGGACGAGGCGCCGACTCGACGCGGTCCTGCGGCGCCTGGTAGAGACAACGTCACACCGCTGTCGAATGGGCATCGGCAGCCTCTCGAACTACTTCCATCTGCCATCATCTCAACCGACCGAACAAGCAAAACTCGACTCGCAGCCGATCGCCTTTATCCTTGCTGGCGAGCCGCTGCCCGGTCGGCAAATACGAGTGCTTGTAGATTAATTGCAAGTACTTGGTACCCGGCCTGTCTGCCAGTGCTGGACCCAGAGGACACGAAGCCACGGACACGGAGTCTTTGCGCCTCGTACTCCGTATCCTTGCATCTCGAGTCTTGGGACTCGAGATACTACGGAGTATATACGGCGCCCCTGCCCCCTTCCTGCCTCCTGCTCCTGCTCTTCTTCCTGCTTCACACACCGTGCCCTCTCCACCATGCTGCTGTCCCGGGAGCTCGCTGTCTGCGCCCTGCTGGCCATTGCCCGCCCGGTGGCGGCCGTCTGGCCCATCCCCCAGAACATGACCACCGGCAACACGTCTCTGCTCATCACCGACAAGATCGCCGTCACCTACAATGGCGCTGCTGTACGCTGGGTCCCTTCCTCGTCCTCCTTGTCCTCCTCGTCCTCACCCTGCCCCGTGGCCGACGTCAGCCTCCCCAGCGTGTGTCCGCAGTGCACCCATCCTAACGCGTTCTGGCAAAAACAGCTGAGCTACTCGTCCGGCTTCGAGCCGACCAGCGTCAACAGCAGCGAGCAGCTCGTCCAGGGCGGCGTCTCGCGCGCGCTGGACAGCATCTTCAAGACCGGCCTGCTGCCGTGGAAGCTGCACGCCCGCAACAGCCTCGGCAGCTTCGAGCCGATCGTCGACGGCACGCCGGCGCTCAGCTGCCTCAACATCACGCAGACCGACGGCGCCGCCGACGACGAGGCCTACAGCCTGACCGTCAGCGCCGCCGGCACCGCCGCGCTGACGGCCGCGTCGGCGATCGGCGTGCTGCGCGGCCTCGAGACCTTCTCGCAGCTCTTCTACCAGCACACGTCGGGCCGCGCCTGGTACACGCCGTACGCGCCGGTGGCCATCCGGGACGCGCCGCGGTACGGCCACCGCGGCGTGCTGCTGGACGTGGCGCGCAACTGGTTCGACGCGGCGCACATCTACCGCACGCTGGACGCCATGGCGTGGAACAAGATGAACCGGCTGCACCTGCACATGACCGACTCGCAGTCGTGGCCGCTCGAGCTGCCGACCATGCCCGAGGTCGCCAGCGCGGGCGCCTACCGCCGCGACCTGGTCTACAGCGCCGCCGACCTGCAGTCGATGCAGGAGTACGCCGTGGCGCGCGGCATCGAGCTCATCGTCGAGATCGACATGCCCGGCCACATCGGCTCGCTGGCCTGGTCGCACCCGGAGCTGATCGTGGCCTACGACGCCTTCCCCTACTTCTGGTGGTGCGCCGAGCCGCCGTGCGGCGCCTTCAAGCTCAACGACAGCGCCGTCGACGACTTCCTCGACCGCCTGATGGACGACCTGCTGCCGCGCGTCGCGCCCTACACCTCCTACTTCCACACCGGCGGCGACGAGCTCAACGCCAACGACTCGCGCCTCGACCCGGGCGTCGGCACCAACGCCACCGAGGTCCTGGCGCCGCTGCTGCAGCGCTTTGTCGACGCCAACCACGCGCGCGTGCGCGCCCGCAACCTGACGCCGCTCGTGTGGGAGGAGCTGCCGCTGGACTGGAACGTCACCCTGGGCAAGGACGTCATCGTGCAGTCGTGGCTGGGCGCCGCCTCCGTGCAGGCCCTGACGGCCGCCGGCCTGCAGGTCATCGACAGCGACTACAACTTCTGGTACCTCGACTGCGGCCGCGGCCAGTGGGTCAACTGGGACAACGGCGCCGCCTACGCCTCCGGCTACCCCTTTAGCGACTGGTGCGGCCCCAGCAAGAGCTGGCGCCTCGTCTACTCGCACGACCCGGCCGACGGCCTCAACGCCACCGCCGCCGCCCTCGTCCGCGGCGGCGAGGTCGCCCTCTGGAGCGAGACCGTCGACGGCGCCACCCTCGACGGCCTGCTGTGGCCGCGCGGCAGCGCCGCCGCCGAGGTCCTCTGGTCCGGCAACAAGGACCCGGCCACCGGCGAGAACCGCAGCCAGCTGACCGTCGCCCCGCGCCTCAACGAGTTCCGCGAGGTCATGCTGGCCCGCGGCGTCCAGGCCGCCAACGTCCAGATGATCTGGTGCACGCAGGCCGACAACTCGACCGAGTGCTCGCAGCCGACAGGGCCGGGCTACTAGCATGTATTCCGTATACGTTAATCTGTGATCTCGAGTAGCTTGCATAGAAGCAATCTATAGATCTCGAGTAGCGCATAGAAGAGCAATCAAAGCATGAACACGCGCCTGCGCGACGCAGCTCCGTACTCGTAGGACTGGAAGCCAGCGTGACAGTGCGTTTTGTTCGGTAGAAGAGGACAAGTACAAGCATATTCAACGGCGCAACAACCCATTCCACCGAGCCGGCCAGGGCCCGAGATCCGATATCCAACGCCTAAACATTCTGATAGCCAACTCCCTACTGCCTCCAGGGCCAGCGTTGCCGTCTTCTCGCCCCACGCTCACTCCGTGGCCTCGAAGAAGGCCACGTGCACGCCGTCGGCCGGCATCAGCACAATGTCCGACTTGAGCGTCGGGTTGCCGCCGTCGACGGCGTCCATGTAGCTCTCGACGCGGGCAAACTTCTGGAACAGGCGGACGAGCACGTAGCCCATCTCGGTCAGCGCGAACTGCTGTCCGATGCAGATGCGCGGCCCGCCGTTGAAGGGGATGTACTGCCAGGGCTTGGGCTGCCAGTGCGCCCAGCGCTCGGGGCTGAAGGTGTCGGGGCCGGCCAGCGGCGTGCCGTCGGCGGCCACCGCCGGGTACAGGTCGGCGCGGCGGTGCATGGTCAGCGTCGAGTAGCCGATGCGCGTGCCCCCGAGCACGGCCATGGGCTGCGTGCCGTCGGCGCCGCCGCCGCGCGGCAGCGTCGTGTCCCGCAGCGACAGCCGCACGTTGTACGGCACCGCCGGGTACATGCGCGTCACCTCGCTCAGCACGTTCTGCAGGTACTTCATCGCCTTGAGGTCGGCGTACGTCGGGTGCCGCAGCGTCTCCGTCGTTTCCGTCTGCCCCGGCACCGCCACGCCCACCGTGCTCTGGATCTCCGCCCGCAGCCGCGCCACGCACTCCGGGTGCCGGCCCAGCTCGTAGATCGCCCACGACAGCGTCGCCGCCGTCGTATCGCGGCCCGCCAGCAGCACCGCCACCACCTGGTCCCGCAGCACCGTGCGGTCGCGCGTGAACCGGGCCAGCTCGTGCAGAAACGTGTAGCTCTCCGTGGCGCTGCTCTTCTTCTCCAGCTCCGACAGTGGCAGCTGCAGCGCGTGCTCGATGAACTGGTTGACAAACCCGTCAATCACCTGGAGGTTGCGGCGGTACGACCCGCGCGGCAACAGAAAGTTGAACGGCCCCGTGCGGCTGATCAGGCCCTGGACCTGCTGCACCCGGTTGAACGCCTCGGCGAACTCCTGGCCCGGGATCCTAGACAGTCAGCACAGCCAGAACAGAGCAAGCCAGAACAGCCAGAACAGAGCAAGCCAGAACAGCCAGAACAGCCAGAACGGAAAAGAGACGACACCCACGTAAGAGACTGCACGTCTTTGCCCAGCAGAAAGTCGGTCGCCACGTCCAGCGTGTAGCGGAAGAAGAGGTCGCTGATATCGAGCCGGACGCCGTCGGCCGAGGGCCGGGCGCCGCTGGCCAGCGCCGCCGCCGTCGCCGCCGCGTCGCCGCCGACCGACATGGCCGTGAAGAAGGTCTGCAGGTGGTTCTCAAAGATGTGCAGGTCGGAGACGCGGTCCTTGACGAACTGCGGGCGGATGAGCTGGCGGCTGTCGTGCCACAGCGCGCCGTCGGTCGTGAAGATGCTGTCGCCCAGAAACTCCTTCCACTCCGTGTGGAAGATGTGGCCCTTACCAAAGTCGGCAAACTGCGTGGCCAGCACGGCCTTGATGTTCTCCGGGTCCTGCGTGAAGATGATCCGGTGGCCGGCAATGCGGAACTCGACCGTGGCCCGGTTGGCCGCGCGGAAGACGTCTTCCCAGACCTCGCGGTTCTGGTGCCGCAAGGCCCCGATCGCCGACCGCACCACCAGATCAATGCCAAACGGCCACCAGTGCGGCCGCACCTTGCCGCTCGTGCCGCCCGTGTTCCGCAGTCGACGCTGCTCATTGTAGTGCAGCGCGATGCGCCACGACAGGAGCACAACGCAGGCGACATACAGCCACGCCTGCCATTGTGCCGTGATCCGCGTGATGAGATGGCCGACGATACCCGAGTGGCCGGAGAGCATGTCGGCGGTCGATCGAGGTCCAACGGAACCGAGCTGTACTTGTGGACGGAAGAGGAGCGGCACCGGGAGAGACCGGAATGCTAGAGTCCGGAAGCAAGGCTGTGATGTCTAACACGGATGTTTGGGTTCGTGCCTGAAGTGTCGCTCGCAGGTGGCAGAGAGACAGGGACAAGTTTCTGATGGGAGGATTGGGCCAGGCAAGACAGAGGATGCAGGGAGAAAGGGGCAGAGACGGGACGCGGGATGGCCTCGAGAGGGAGGCGCTGCTATATACGCAATGACTCAGCTGAATACTCAGCCGGACGACGTCGCATCGAGCTTACGGGAATATCGCCTTGTCTGCACAGGTGAAAGTACATGGCCGCGATTAGTGCCGGGCAGGACTAGTCGAAACGCCGGGCGGCCAGTTGAAAGGCTGGGGATCGCCTGCCGAGGCTGCTGCTAGTTGTTTCGAATGCTTTGTTTTTGTGCCGTGAAAACGCTTTTGGCCGTGTCTGGCACCAGCGCGACGTGGTTGTCCCGTCTGCTTGTCTACTGCAGTTGTTCGAATGTTCATGTCGAGGTCGGAGACAGTGGGCCAAGGTCTGGAGGTTTCAAACAGAAGAAACGCCACGCAGGCCCAGAACGTGCGGCGCTGAAAGTATTGATACCCGGCGACATGACGCATCTCTCGATGCACCAGACAGATCTTCGCACTAGACAAAGGACCGCCCGAGGCCTCTGTCGATCTCCTGGCTGCTAGGCTGCGGGGAAAAAACGGTCATGCGCGAGCAGTACGAGGAGGATGCAAAACTGCTGGACGCTGGTTGGCTGCCGATCGAAAGCCGGTTGGATGCTGGTTGGATGCTGCTCCGAGGAGACGCCCAACATCGATCGCCCCGTAACATGTGAAGATAATGCACAGAGTGACGAGGATGACGGAGGCCGCGCCTAGATAGCGGCTGGCCCAGTATCTCGTAGCCATACTTGCATCTAGCATTGTTCGAGTACAACATCTGCTATCAGAGTACAACACGCCTGCTTCCTTCAGAAGTACTCCGTTCAGAAGTACTCCACAGCCACAAAACGAGCAAAGAGGGGACAAATCATATGATATTCAAGCACAGGACAATCTTGTGCGTTTCTTCTGGCAGCTTTGGTGCTGACATGGGAGACTGCGATCCTCATCCGAGCACCGCGTCCTCCACACTGAGCTATGGCCGGATCAAACTGGGGAAGGGCAAGTAACTATTCCAAATCAAACGCGGCTCTTCTTTTTTTTGGTATAATAATAGAGAGGGATATCATTCGCATTGCATCGTTGGCCGCAGAAGGGGTCTTGAGACAACATGAGCAGGTAAAGGACGTAAGGCATAAACATAAAGCAACGGTAAAGCGGACACAAAACAATCAAAACCAACAAAAGTGCATCCATCATCTATCACTAAACCATGACCGGCGGAAGAGGGTATTGCGCGCCAGGGTATATCCAGCCAAAATGGGGGTGGGGTATTTTTGATCTTTTTTCCTTCTCCCGCAGTGTCTAACTGACGAAAAAAAATCGATTTCAAGCAGACCTCAAAAAAAGCTTTTCTAACGGAATGGTCCAATGTGACCGGGGTATCCTGAATTGGAAGAATGAGACGTAGAAGGGCGGCCGCTGTCCGCGGACTGCCGGGGGTTGTGGCGAGGCGTGGTGTCGCCGGGTTGGGGAATGGCCAGACTGTGGTGGTCCATGCCGTTGCTGAAGGGCCGGACCACCCATGGGTTCTCTTCCTCTGGAAGGTTGACGCCGCTATCGTTCCACGGGTTGCGGTCAGCGTTGAAGCTTCGCGTCGACTCGATCGAGATGAGCGACGACTTGGACACGTTGCTCGATCCTTTGAAGAGCGAGTGCGTCGACTGCGAGCTGTTCTTGCGGCGGTCGAGGAACGACGAGATGGACGACATGCTGCCGGGCTTGCGCAGTCTGTCAAAGATGGTGCTGCGCTCACGGGCCACCGCGTCTCCAAAGGCAGACTTGGCCGGCGAGTCCGTCGAAACCGCCGCAGGAGCGTGCTGCAGCAGCTTGGAGTCGAAGTACTGCAGCGATTCTTCAAACGTGTCCGACTTGGGACGGGGAATCGCGCCCTTCACAATCGTGACCTCCACACCGGCGGTCGTCAGCTCAGAGAGGAGGAACTCGATGGCATCACGCAGCCCTCCGGCATTGTTGCGCGTAAAGGTCCACAGCAGAGCAACCGTGGGCCCGCTGTTCTCCGTCGCCTCGTCGCCATTCTGGTGGACGGAGACCTCGACTTCGTGCTGCTTCTTCAGCTTGGGAACCAGCTCGTGAGCAAACTCTGGCGACTCCAAGTACTTGATCAGAGCGGGCGTGCGCAGGAAAATAAGCTCGTGGTTATCAGGAACCATGCCCTGCCAGCGAGTTAGCAATCGCACCACATGGGTCGAGGGGGGTGGGTAGGTGGTGCATACAAGAAACTCGTCCACACACTGAGGAACCTGCCACTGGGGCCCAGTGACAGTCACCTCGTCGCTGGCCTGCTCCGTGCTCGGGAAGCTGATCTTGCAGTTCCACTTCTTCTCGAGCGTCTCTAGGTCGGGAAGACGAGCCAGGAGCTGGCGATGGTACAGACGATCCACGTTCACAATCTGGGAGGTGAACTCCGAGTCCTGGTGGCTACGCGTCAGCAAGCAGAAAGAACGGTATAGGGCCAGGGCATGCATACCACTCTATCGACCATTTCCAGAATCTCGGACTTGACAAGCTCGAGGTTCTGGGCATTGCGAGCGGGGGTTCTGCAGATCACGTTGTCCACTCGGATGTCGTCGTCTTCTCTGCCGATGCCGCCCCGATCCATGGCATTGCTGAACTTGACAAAGACAGAGTGCTTCTTCATGATCCGTTGAATGTGCTGACCACCAATGCCAATGATGCGCTTGTGGTACTGGTCAGGAACATGGAAGGAGATGGAAGCAGGCATCTCTTGCTCGACTAGCGACAGGCCCTGTTTCATGGACTCGTATGACTGAGCATTGACGTCAATGTTGAAGTTGTACTCGCCGAAGCTTTCGAAAAGGATCTGCACGTTGCCTAGGGTATGTTAGTGTACGTGGCACGCGAGGTACAGAGGTAGAGCAACGCAGAAAAGCTTACTCTGGCCCATAATCTTGTTGATCTTGCCGTTCTTCTTTCCGCTGACAAACTCCTTGTGCTCATTGGCGAGCTCGATCTTCACCTTGATCTGGTAGGGGAGCTGAACGGCAAGCTTCACCTGGGACAGAACGTTCAGCGCGTCCTTGACAGCGTCGTCCGAGCCGGTCACGCTAAAGGTCCAGGCCTGGAAGGCAACGTCGGCATCGGAGTTGGCACACACTTCGCAGAGAATGGACTGTATCTCGATGGGGTTGGCAGGCTGCCGCGCGTCCTGCTGAGAGATGGCCCAGTAGCCGCTGTAGAACTGGCCGGCCAGGGCCATGAGCTCGCGGGCGGTGCGCTCGGTGTGTAGATTCTCGGTGGCCTGGATGCGAACAGTGCTCTGCTTGGATCCGAGGACGGGAAAGACAATGTTGGCGCCGTTCGCCTCGATGATCTTGCGGACCTTGGTCATGCGGCTCAGGAGGATACTGTCGATCTTGTCGGACGGCATGGCAATGTCCTTGAGGAAGAGGCGAGTGCGCGAGAGGACGTCATGAATCTTCTTCTTGGCGGCCGCAATGCTTTCCTGGCTCTCGCCGGTGATGAAAATCTCGTTCGGATCGCGGACACGAGCATTGGGGGGGCAGTAGCGGAACACGGTAGCGAAAGGTGGCGGCATGTAGATGGCGGTACCGGTAGACGACTCGATGACCTTGATGTTCTTTCGGTTGCGGCCGCACAGAGGCTGGTGGAAGGCCGGCTCCAGACGCAGCACGTCGACGACTCGGTTCAACTGACAACAGATTAGTTCTTCGTTCTTGGCGACTCAGTGCAGTGTTTTGGGTATTGTTCGTATGGCCATGCCCCTTCCGTCCCCTGCTTCTGCACCGTCAGTGTCCTACCATTTGGTCAATGTGAATGAGCACACGCGTCTTGGCATGCTCAGAGGACAGGATGTCGCCGTAAATGGCGACTCGCCACCGCTGGTCACGGCGCAGCTCGTTGTCGCCGTTGAGTCCATCGACAATGGGGGTCAGCTTCGGGCCGAGCAGGAAGATGTCGACACCGCAGTAGGCGGAGATGTTGTCGAGGGTGTCGGTGACGGACTTGTTCAGGGTACCGGCAGTGAGGTCAGCGACCATGTCCCCGTTGATGTCGACAGTCGTGCAGCGCTGCATGCGGTTAGCAGAGAACGAGACAGCAGCGGGGAAGACCACGGACCAGAGAGAGGGGCGTCTCGTTGAGGATCGTCTCGCGGGTGCGGTAAACGAGGTCGGGGGCGCCAACGAGGCAGACGGTGGTGACCTGGTTCCGGACGTGCTTGGGAGCGGCGGTGATGACCTGGGCCTCGATCTCGAGGGGGCTCAGCGAGATGTCGTTGCACAGCTTGCCGAGGTTGGCGAGGTTCTGGGCGTGGATGGGCAGGTCGTGGACGGGGACGTCATCCGGGGCGTCTTCGGGATGGGTCCAGCGCAGGACAGCGTCGGTAGTCGCGTGGAGGATGTCCTCGGTGTCGGGGCCGGCGAGGTCGGAGGCAAAGGGCACGTTGAAGGAGTGGAAGATGGGGGCGGCAGCCATGACGGGGCCGTTGGGGATGTTGGCGGCGCCCTGCTGGAGTTTCTGGTGCGGGTTGATGCCGGGCATGGACATGTTGGGCGGGCGGCTGGACATGCCAAAGTTGGGGCTCATCCTCTCGGACCAGTGACGCATGTTCAGGTTCGCCAGCTTATTCATAGTGGGCAGGGTATCGGGGGAACGTGGCAGCAAAATCGGAAAATCCAGCAAAATCGGCGAGTCGAGAAACGAGAAATCGAGAAATCGAGAGGGCGAGAGGGCGAAGGCGTCCACCGGCTGGATGCTACGAAAACGGACAGGTCGCAGGTCCAAAGTCGAGGCGGCTGCAGCAGCAGACACAGCAAGCAGGCCACAGAACGCAGAAATCAGGCGCGAAAAAGGCGGAGCGGGACGATAAGACGGCAATGGGCAAGGCGAGCAGCTGGGCGAGAGAATGGAAGGTCCTGGCCGAGAAGCAGAACAATGAGGCCGAAAAGAGGAACGAAAACAGACTCGAAATGGAGAAACGGGTATCTAGTCGAGGCGCAAAGAAGAGGTGTGGGCGAAGGAGCTAAGGCTGATGGGCAAAAGATGCGAGCATGTCCCCTGGTGCTAATGCTGGAGGCGAGCGAGGCGATGGAGCGGCAGAAGGGGAGAAGACAGAAAGGCAGAGGTCAAAGATACGAGAGAAGAAGCGGAAAAGGAGTTGCGCGAGGGATGGCTGATGCAGGGACCGAATGGGGCAGGCAAGAACGGGCGGTGCCGGTAGGCAGAGCAGAGGCAAAAAAGGCGGGCGGAATGCGAGAATGGGCAGGAGCGAGCAGGGCAGGGCCGAGGGGAGGGCAGACAAAGCCTCGATACGGCAGGCGCTGACAGGCGTTTCTTCTGTCGTCGCTGCTGCTCTTGGCAGTTTTCGGTCTTTTCTTTTTCCTCTCCGGCCTCCCTTTCGACGTGCGGTGTCGGTTGTTTCGCTCTCGCTGTATGTGTTTTCTTTTTGTGTACGAGCACGATGCTACTTGTAGTCTCTCGTCTTGTTTCTTTGCCTTGACGGAAGCAGTCGTCTTCCGCCTCTCCCGCTTCCCTCCTCCCCCAGAGCAGCACTGAAGGCGGCGGAAGGCGCTAGAAGGGCCAGAGGCCAGGGCTCAAAGTACGAGTAATACGGAGTAGGCGGCAGTGATGGGCGCGAGCGCGAGTGGGCAAGCCCTGGCAGCGGGCGGACGGACTGGGCTGCGCGCGGACATTGGCTGGCGGCCGGGGGACTGGGGACTGTTGTGGGCTGGGCTGTGTCGGTGGGGTGCTTCGTGGGCCGTGGTCGTGGGCGGCAGAGCTGTGGCCGCAGCGCAGCCGAAGGTGCTGCGAGGAGTGGAGCGAAGTATTACTCTGTAAGAATGTCACTCTACCGCAAAGTACGAGTACTCTGTACGGGTCCTTTGTACTCGTACGTCCCTGGAGCACATGTACTTGTATCTTGCGTCCCTTGGCACACACGTCCGTCGATCGGCGGAAGACTCGGGCGCCTAGCGCAGCAACCGGCCGGCCGGTGGCAGCACGGAGCACGGGCGTGTCCCTGCGAGCGAGACGCCGGAGGATTGCCTGTACGTCGCACTCGAATGCCTGCTTCGAGCTCCGTACAGCGGGCGAGCGTCTGATAGAGCGGGCAGATCTGGCCGCGGATCAGCCCAAGTGCCGCTCCCCCACGCGTCCGGTCGCTGACTACGAGTACGGTCCGCTGGGCGCTACTTGACGTCGTCTCGCACCGCGAGTGCCCGGGCTCAGCTGCGATGCTGCGGTGCTGCAGCGGACGAGTCTCGTAAGATACATGAGTAAGATACAAAGAATGCATCGTATTACCCGTACAGTCCTTGGGCAAGCCGAGCGCTAAGCTCGGGAAGTCACGTGTCCCTCGCACGGGTCGCACAACGGATGAAACAGACTACTGGCGTACTTCGTAAACTCGCTATGTACAGATACGGCGCTCGGCTCGCGTCTGGTGCCAGGCGAGGCCGAAATCGTGGATCTGTTCCAGTACGATACGAGTACGAGTACGAGCTCATGCGAGGGGCGCGGTGCAGTCGTACTATCTGCGAGACTCGTACATACCCATACTCCGTACCGTACATGAACTTCCCATACCGAAACCAAGTCCAGCATTCGTGTTTTCGAATCTGCGAGCACGAGTCCTCGTAGAGCTACGAGGTACCAGACTCGCAGGCATACACCTCCGTTCTCCGTATTACTCGTACCGCCGCCAGACCCCGGACTCGACATGCCTGGGAAATGGGATGTGCGAAATAAGCACGCGCTTCCCCTTGCACTGCCTCGCCGTGTCTCCACTCGGGAAATGGCGTGGTGTCAGCCAGCATTGCAGGCGAGGAAGAGGAAAGCACGAGGTCCTCGTGCTCGTTACGAGTGTAGAGTACGGAGTACAGAGTAGGCACCGAGACCAGACACCAGCGCCAGCGAGACAGCGCTTCGGCGGCATACAGGCGCCGCGGCGTTGCCGAGAGCGCTGCTGAAACAGAGACAGCGAGACCGAACACGGCGGTATCGGTGCTGATAGGCGGCCGCTGGAGATCACAGTCGTCGTAATGCCGGAACCACGTAGGAGTACTCGTATGCATGAATACATCGTCATCTCGTATTACATAATCTGTCCAGGTCTCGCCCGGCAGAGTGGGGCGGGCACGCGGTGTCGGTCCGGCGGGCGCCAAACGGAATGCTGCCGGGCCGGCTGCCTGCACGTGATGCCACAACCTCACGAACCTCGCTCCGTCCTTGTATTGCTTCGATTGCCCCGAGGCTTTGTACAGTATTACAGACGCACAGTACGAGCCTCGTACCCGTACCCGCGCACACAACCAGCCCATGCTATGCAGTAACCCATCATTCACCGGTACGCCCGCCGACGCCGCCTTGGCCGTCTCGGCCGCCGCCTCACCCGCCTCACCCGCCTCACGCTCCCGGATATCCGTATCCGCCTCCGGGTCCCATGTACGGCACCCCGCCGTGGCCCGGCTGCTCCACGTACTCGTAATACGGCGCCGGCACGCTGCCGTGCACGTCTTCCACCCACTGGCCGCCTCCGTATGCCGGCGGCGGTCCCGCCTCGTACGCCACACCCGCATCGCCCGGCGCCGGCGCCGGCACCGCCGTCGGCGCCCGCATCGCCCCCGCGTACTCTCGTCCGCGCTCGCCCGCCGCCTCGTACGCCACGTACTCCGGTTGCGCCACCATCCGTCGTCCCGGGCCTGGTCCCGGCCCCGGCCCCGGCCCGTACACCGACGCCGGCCGCTGGTAGACCACCTGCTCGTCCTCGTACGGCCCCGCCGGCATCGCTGACGCCGCCCGGTACCCGCCCGCCGGCGCCCGCTCGTAGACCATGTCCGCCTCGTACCGTCCGCGCGGCGCCATCTCCAGCACCGCCTGGCGCACTGCCGGCCGCACCAGCGGCTCATAGTACTCCCGTCCGTACTCGTCCACCACGATCCGCGTTGTCGCTGCCGGCGGCGAGTACGGCGTCTCGTGCCCAGCCGGCGCCGGGTACGCCATCCACGTCGCCGGCGGGCCCATCGCTAGGCCCATTGCGGACGTCCGCCTTGGCACCTCCACCGGTCCCGCCTCCGCCTCCAGGTATCGCTCCGGCTGCACACTCATGCGTCCGTTCTCGTACCCCTCTGCGTAGCCTACTGGCGCTCGCACGTACCCCGGCGAGACTTCCACCAGCGCGTGCGACGCCGCCCGCACCGGTCGCATGTCCGCCCGCGACGGTGGCACCGCGTAGTGCGTTGCTGTCAGTGCTGTCGACGACGACCGCGCCGGCTGGGCGTACGCTGGTGGTGCATAGCCCGGCCCCGGCCCCGGCCGCGTCTCATAGCCCTCCCACGACTCGTGCGCTGGGGGCATGGCCATGGGGTAGCCGCCACCGCCGCCGGTGCTTACATAGCGCTCCGGCGCCGCGCGCTCCACGAGCACCGGGCCCCGCTCGTCGCGAAACGCCGCCGGTGCTGCTGCATAGCCCTCGCGCACGCCCGTGTTGCGGCCGTGATCGTGGCCGTGGCCATGGTCTCCGGGACCGCCGTACGGGCGGCCGTTGTGTGCTGCCCGCGGCGCTGGCCGTTGACGCTTCGAGGGCCGCAGCAGCGGCGGCGCTGCAATCGGCGATGGCGACCGCGGCTCTGGCTTGATCTCTGGCACCACTGCTGCCTGTTCGGCCTTGCGCTTCTTGTTCTTCTTCTTACCCCGTCGCTGCTCGGTCGGCTGGCTGCCGCTCGTCTGCGGAGAACTGTCCGGGCTGGACAGCAACGCCCGCTCTCGCCGCAGCACGGCCACCTGCGGCGGTGTGCCAAGGTGTCCGACGCCGATGCTGCCGCCCTGCACCGCGGATGCAAGCTGCTCTGTAGCCGCAGCCAGCGCTGCCGCGTGCGTGGGCTGCGGTGCTACAGGCGAGAGGTTGTGGCCGGCGCGGACATAAGGAGATGGCGGCTCTGGTTGCCGTCCAACAGCTTGCGGAAGGCTTGCCGCGCCAGAACTCGTCTGTCCGCTCTCCGCAGAAGGAAACTCACCGGCCGGCTGCCGAGCCTGCCCAGCCCTCCATGAGTGTTGCAAGCCGGGGGCTGTCGCTTGGGATGTGCCAGTCCGAGACAGGAGCGAAGACACCGCTGCAGAGAGGTTGAAGTAAGCAGACGCGTCGCTCTGCTGTGGAGGTGGAGGTTGCATCAGATGCTGGAGCTGCTGTAGCTGCTGCTGCTGCTGCTGCTGCTGCTGGCCGTTGCTGCCTGCAGGCAACGTCTGGGCCTGCGCAATAGGCGGCGGCACCGTGTCCAGCTCCGGCTCATAGTCTGAGCTATCCTCCATGGATACGTCGTCGTTGTCGGATTCCACTGGCACGCGGGAGGTCAGGCCGAATTCTGGCGTACTAAAGTTAGACGAGTAAAACGTCTTGTCATCGGAGGAGTCGCTATGGTCGGAGCCAGCTGCTGCGTCTGCTGATGCCATACCTTTTCCTTTTGCGTTAGTGACACGGCTTTCCGGTGCCTGTGGCGGCGGTGTGAAGCTCTTCTCGAGAATATACGCCCTTTGCAACACACTGTCAATGTCGACATGCGGCGGCGCCTCCTTTGACAAGACGTCCTTGCTCGATGCCGCTTCCCCCTGCTCTTGCAGCGCCTGCTCTAGCTGCGCTCTCTTCTGCTCGAACTCGGTCAAGACGGCGCCGCCGCTCGACACCCCTTTTGCGCCAGCAACCTCCCGTCCTCGGCCGGCGGACGGCTTCTTCATCATCGCCGCCGGTCCCTTGGGCACATACCCCAGCCCCGGAAAGACAGCCATGCCGGCCACACTCTGGCCATTCTTCGCAGGCTGCCTCTTATCTGGTGTGTCGGTCGGCGCTGCCGGGGTCGGGGACGCGTCGTGCACACCGGGGCCGTTCGGTCGGGGGGCCGGAGGATGGGAGGTCGATGCTGTGCTGAGTAACTGCGGAGGCACCCTTATCCGAGGATGCTTCCCGGACGTGATGGTATCACGGAACTTGACGATCCTATCAAACTCGAGCATCCGATCCAGCTCCTCCTTGTCAAAGCCTCCCTGGCTTCCCTCGGTGGCTGGCGGTGCCGGAGCCGCCGCTACCTCTGCCGCCATGATCTTGCGCGACTTCAGTGCAATGCGAAAGCAGATCAGAGACTCAAGGTGTCCCAAAGCTCCCGTCACGAAGACGGGATGCGATTAGATAGACGGCAGCACCAAAGCGCAAAGCAGCAATCGAAATGCAGAAACTCGGTGTGAAGAAAGCCTAGCTTGCAGTGAACTTGAACGGGAAGATATTCTCCACGAGCGTATGCCAGGCAGCTTCAACAGTAAGCTATCTTGGTGTGTACTCCGGTCATCCTCATTATCGCGATCTGGTGCAAGAGACGCGCGTGAGACCAGATGGAAGACTAGTCTAGAAAGTGAGGCGAGACTCGAACTTTTTGGACTCGCCGACTTGTACGGATACAGATTACTCGTGGATGTGGGTCGCTCGCGCGGCCTATCATGTGACATGCAGGCCCGTGCACTCTCTAGAGTAGCTCCAACGGCGTTACCACGCTGTTGCCATCTGTACGCAGTAGCTCTGCCCCGCGATATCAGGACACGCCTTCGCTGCTTCTCCTCTCCGTCGCGCCATTTCTCTCTCCCACAAGCCAATCGCCCATCCGCACCGCCGCAGACAGCTACAAAGCGAGACAGCACCGAGTTTGACACCATGGCGACTACGCAGACCGTGGAGTTTACGCCCTTTGCGGACCAGAAGCCGGGAACGTAAGTAGACGGAAAGTCGGGCAAGCGGCGAAGCGGTGGACGAAGCAGACGAAGCGGTGGACAGCCGAGCTGTAGGCTCTGTCTCTGTGCCGGGCTGACGTGTGTAGGTCCGGTCTTCGCAAGAAGGTCACTGTGTTCCAGCAGCCGCACTACAGCGAGTCGTTCATTGCCAGCATCCTGCTGTCGATCCCGGAAGGCGCAGAAGGTGAGTGTTGGTTTGAGGGAGATGGAGAGGAAAGGGGAGAGAGGGGGGGAGGAGAGAGGAGGGAGGATGAAGAAGAGAAGAGGGAGGAGGGAGGAGTGAGATGAGGCAGAAGGACGGAGCCGGAACGACGAGACGGCGGTGGAAGAGAGCTCGGACAGTGATCCGGAACAGGATCCGGAACTGAAGGCGAGAGAAACGAGGAAAGGCGACGGCGGAAGATGTCAGGAGCCAACGAAGAGACGTGAAGAGCAGAGAGACCAGCCGCCCCGACCACGGCCACACCGCTGACACTCTAGGCGCCTCCCTCGTCATCGGCGGCGACGGCCGCTTCTACAACCCCGAGGTCGTCCAGCTGATCGCCCGCATCGCCCCGGCCTACGGCGTCAAGAAGCTGCTCATCGGCCAGCACGGCATCCTCTCGACGCCCGCCGCCAGCCACCTCATCCGCAAGCGCAGCGCCACCGGCGGCATCCTCCTCACCGCCAGCCACAACCCCGGCGGCCCCCTCGCCGACTTCGGCATCAAGTACAACCTCGCCAACGGCGGCCCGGCGCCCGAGTCCGTCACCAACCGCATCTTTGACACCGCCAAGTCCCTCACCAGCTACCGCCTCGTGCCCCTCGACGCCGACATTGACATTGCCACCGTCGGCACCCGCCATTACGGCGCCCTCGAGGTCGAGATCGTCGACAGCACCGCCGACTACGTCGCCATGCTCCAGGACATTTTCGACTTTGACCTCATCCGCTCCTTCTTCCAGAGCCACCCCGACTTCCGTGTCCTCTTTGACGGCCTGCACGGCGTCACCGGCCCCTACGGCAAGGCCATCTTCGCCGACGCCCTCGGCCTCGGCCCGGCCAGCATCCAGCACTGCGTCCCCAGCCCCGACTTTGGCGGCGGCCACCCCGACCCCAACCTCACCTACGCCCACGGCCTCGTCGACGCCGTCGAGAAGGGCCAGATCCCCTTTGGCGCCGCCTCCGACGGCGACGGCGACCGCAACATGATCTACGGCGCCGGCGCCTTTGTCTCGCCCGGCGACTCCCTCGCCATCATCGCCCACCACGCCCAGCTCATCCCCTACTTCCGCCGCCAGGGCGTCTTCGGCCTCGCCCGCAGCATGCCCACCTCGGGCGCCGTCGACCTCGTCGCCGCGAAGCAGGGCCTGCAGTGCTACGAGGTCCCCACCGGCTGGAAGTTCTTCTGCGCCCTCTTCGACGCCGACAAGCTCTCCATCTGCGGCGAGGAGAGCTTCGGCACCGGCAGCAACCACATCCGCGAAAAGGACGGCCTCTGGGCCATTGTCGCCTGGCTCAACATCATCGCCGGCCTCGGCGTCGCCCACCCCGACGTCACGCCCACCATCCGCCAGATCCAGGCCGACTTCTGGGCCGAGTACGGCCGCACCTTTTTCACCCGCTACGACTACGAGAACGTCGACTCCGCCGGCGCCAGCAAGGTGGTCGGCGTCCTCGCCGACTTTGTCAAGGATCCCGCCTTTGTCGGCAGCACCGTCGATGCCGCCCGCGGCCTCACCGTCACCGACGCCGGCGACTTCTCCTACACCGACCTCGACGGCTCCGTCTCCGACCACCAGGGCCTCTACGCCAAGTTCAGCAACGGCACCCGCATCGTCGTCCGTCTCTCCGGCACCGGCTCCAGCGGCGCCACCATCCGCCTCTACATTGAGCAGCACAGCAGCGACCCGGCCACCTACGACAAGGACGCCCAGGTCGTGCTCCAGCCCGAGATCCAGTTCGCCAAGACCCTGCTCAAGTTCAAGGAGTTCATTGGCCGCGATGAGCCTGACGTCAAGACCTAAGCGTCTGCCAGGCGATACGGCGTGGGCTCCCGGCTCATTCCAGTGTCTGTCGTCCACGCGCCTGCCGGCCAGCGTTTATGTTTTCCCCGTCTCGTCGTTTTTCCGACATTGAAACGCAAGCAAGTCAAGTAGTAGCCACGGCCCTTCAAGTATCGAACTTTATAAATTAACAAGCATACAAGCGAATTCACGCAAGTGTCTGCATCGTAAAGCTATAAATTCGTTGTGCACATCATTGTTCTCAATTAGATACGAACATCATAGTGGCGGCCAGAAGTCGACATTCTGTGTGTCCGCGTCATTGCTCATCACAGTCGTATGTCATTACCACCAGCTGCTGTTTGCACAGTACCGAGGGACATAAACCTATCGTCATAAAGCCCCTGGCGCACAGCACTACCCAAATGTCTCCGTAGCCAGTGCGATCTGTGTTCCGTTTTCCATCGCCACCAAAAGGATTCGTTGCAGGGTATTTGCTGACAAGAAACAGTAATGAAGCGGTCGCAGGCTTTTCAGAGAAGGCGAGCAGTAAGGGAACAATAAGGAAGAAGCTGGAAGAAACATGCGAAGCAAATTGCACGGCAAGCAGGCTGTCACAAGGCACTAAAAGAAAGCAGAAACAAATGCAGAAGAGAAACTAGAAATCACGGCGAAAGGGGGCCCGGGAGTTACGAGACGACAGCGCATCGATAAACTAGTGGGCTGGCTCCGGCGGCTTGAGCTCTGTGATCTCCGACGCGTCGGAGAGAGCCGAGCGCGAGCGATCCGATACGGCAGATCCCTCCGTATCCGCAGTGTCTGCGGAGTGCGTCGATTCACCGCCGTCCGTCGGCCCGCCTGAGTCTGTCGCTGATTCTCCAGTTGTGTGGTCATGGCTGGCGTCACTGCCGGGGCTATCCGGCGGCGGCATCACCGCTGCTTTCACAGCCGGTGGTGAGTCGATCGACATTCGTGGTGGTGGCAGCGTTTGGGGGGAGAAAACCCGGATGAACTCGTCGGCACCCACGGAAGTAGCAAAGTCTACCTCGAAAAGTCCTGCCCTATTTTGGCGCATATTGTCTGGCTGATAGACACTGCAGAACACGTAAAGCTGCACATTCTTCAGCCGAATCCGGTTCGCATCTTGGCGTTCGAGCCAACTGGCTGACCCAGCCTGCTCCGTGACTATGGAAATTCTTGTCAGTCGCGAATCAAAGGCCTAACGCGATTAAGAAAGCATAGGGTGCAACACACTAAAGGCTGTCCACACGGGGCTCCGACGCATCTCGCCCTCCCAAATAGCAGCGTGGAGGCGAATGCCACGCGTGGCATGGTCTCGGTAGACAATTAAAGAATGCTTGAAGCCATCGTCGATGATGCGGCTGCAGAAAATGTCGGGATCAGTCAGACTGGAGAAGCTCGGAAGGTGTTTGATACTTACGCTTGGAAGAGACGCTTCTCAGACTTCAATTTATATTCTTGCGGCCCGATGGACTGTGTCATCTCCGACTTCAGAGCCACAAACGTGCAGTGGAAGAGCACCATTTCTACCAAGCTGTTAGCCTCCACGGTGATATGGTTGCGGGACTGCAGAGGGCGCCGGGATTCACATACCTTCCCATGTGAGGAAGTATAAAACAGCCCACAGCTTTTTGCATTGTCCGCTTACGCTCCAGCGTGTGATCTCCAAACAATTTTCATCACGCCCAATACACAGTTCGCGAATGGAGCGCATGGAGAAGAAGACGCCACCGGTGATTGGGTCGGTGACACGGATGCCCATGTAGTAAGTCCGGTCTTGCGCAGACGGCATATACACCATGACCTGGACGCGGTCATTATCGAACCACCTGTAGGCGCATTCCGTGTTAGTGAGAGCAATCTTCCTCTATGAACGGTAGCGCCTTGCCTTTGGAACAGGATCTTTGCCTGCGGCGGCATGCGGTACGGGGACCAAGGGCCATAAGCTCTGGACCTGCAGTTGAAAGTGAGCTAACTGGGACTTTGACGGCGAAACATAGGGGCGGTCGTACTCTTGTAGATCCGGCAGGGGCGTGCGGCTTGGAAGCGGCCGCGAGAATATGTCTTCGGCCCAATGAGAAGCCTGGAACTTAGTCAGCACAGGACAGTCCAGTCCAGACTCCAGGCGCGCCTTGAATATTGTCTAGGCTGGCAACCCAACATACTCGATCTCTATAATAGGACATCAGTCCGCCCATAGGCGCAGCCGCAAATTTCTGCGGACGGCCTGCGTTGTCAGTATCGGCATGCTTTGCCTGGTAGTTTCGGGGAGTCTGCCGGATGATGCATACCGATCCCTTGCCTGTCACTCAGCTGAAGAATCTGGTCGCGGAACACTTCCAGGGCGTTCATGTCAAAGCTCGGCGATCTTGGCAGATTATTAGCTACAGACCCTCATCCAGCATGCAAGTGCACGCAAGTTGACACATACCGAATCATCATATCCGTCAAGAGGGTTAAGAACTGCTTATAAAGGAAGAACCGATGTGGGAGAGGCAAGCCGCCAGCCTCCGTCGTCATATTGTGGTACATTGTACGCCACCTCATCTCCTTGGTCAGAGAACTGTCTTCGTAGTATTTGTTGATGGTATAAAGACTAGCCCTAAGAGACGGCAAAAGCACGGCGAGGTATTCCAAAATCACCGGTACGCGGCTGGGACGTTGGCGGGAGTGGTCAACCAGATCCCGTAGTAAGCGGCTGCAAGCTCGAAGCTCGTTAGACAGGCCAACAAGATGCGGGTGGAAAGTCTCGGAGAGAAAGGAGCGAAGTCCATCGAGACACCCGGCAACGAGGTCGGTGCCGTTGGCCTCCATATGACAGCTGCTGAGAAGGTGGGCAGCTCGGCTGCTAGGGTCTGCCATTGCGGAGAGTGCTGGGCTCAGTTTTTGCCGAAATCGTGTTGACGGACAGAGCGGAACAATGAATGGTCAGGCGAGTATAAGAAAAGCAATGGGAGAAACGCAGAATCGACAGAATACTAGAGCCACATCGTTGCTATAATTCCAGTAGTGGATTGGAGGCGGCAGTATCTTCCGAGGAGAGCCGGCCCGTGACTCTGTCGACAACGGAACGGCTCGTGCTTTCGTGGCCCAGCTTGACAAAAGATGTTTTGTAGCTGTGCTTGTGCTTGCTCTTGTACTCTCGAGAGAGCGAAGGGGAGGTGGATGGGGGCCTATGAGGGTGATAAATGCAGGCTATGACGGCAGGAGGCTTGTCCTGTCAGTCCGGAAGACGAGGCAAACTCCGGGGACCCCACACGAGAGAAGTTCCGTGCTTGGTTCCGTGACAAAATTGGGCAGGCAGCTGGACGGTCTGAGCAAGAGCTGAGAGGACGCTGGGTGTGGATGAAGCTAGCCGCGGATGCAAGAACCGGCTAGAAGGTGGCAGAAGACGAGATCGCAGGCCGGTTGGCTGGTTGAGAGCAGTGCGTGCTGTCTGTGGTTGTGAGGACCGAATGATGTAGGATGCTTGATGAGTGAAACGCACACTCTCGAGGAAAACAGTGGGATGAACGGAGCTGGTGCTTTGGGCCGCCAACCAGCGCAAGGGAAGTGGGAAAATGGGGCCGCGGAGGCGGCAACGGTGCCCAATTTACGAGACCGCAAGTGTCGGCGCCCGCATGCAACAGCCGTTGGCTGCAGGCGCCGGCCGATGGTCCAGGATGCCGTTTAGTGTGTCTTGTGCAGATTCGCAAGGGCACAATGTGCGAGACTGAAGATTGCCGGGTGCAATCGAGCCGCCAGACTCGTAGATTCACTCGCAAGCCAGCTGACGGCGGCTGAGACCACGCTCGGATCCGGCGAACTGCTCCGATATCCGGCTCAGCTGCATACTCGTACTCGTATATTGTCAATGCGGCGAAAGCGCAAACTGATATGCCTTGTCGTCATTGTGGTGTTACCAACTATCAACGGCGGATGGCGTGTCCGCAGCAGACGGCGGTGCGTATCGTATGAAGTCGTGAATCGCGTCGATTCTCTGGAGTAGAAGCTCTCCTACTAGTATGGTCTCCTTGACAATTTCTTGAGAATTCGCTTCCGGCACGCTCTCCCGCCATCCTGCCAGCGACCGGAAGCTGGGGAGCCGCTGCTATCTGCTGACCCCCGACAGTAGCGAGCAACGGCGTCGACAGGGCGGTGGGTGGCACCAAGGGCAGGGTGGGTAAACGACCACAGAGACGAAAAGGACGAAAAGGCCGCATGCACGAGACCACTGGTCCCGGAGACTGCCACGAAGCTCGCCCAACCCAGACGCGACCCAACCAGGCGTTTTCGTTTGCACGACGTGCATTTGCACGGACTTGCAAAGCAGAAATACGGAGAAGCAGGGGAATCCGAAAACGATGCAAGCTGCCGAAGCCGCAGCAGTGGAAGAAGGCCAGACGCGAAGCAGACAGACAGCGCGAGACGGCCGATGCGCGTCAGTAGTCGCTTCCACGCAGGTGGACGAAATTGAGGCTGGGCAGAAGCGAAAAGTGGCCAAAGTGCGGCATCGAGAAGGATGCAAATACTCTGTACAGCTCGTGCTTACAAAGGAGCGGCCAAGGCAGCCGCCCATTCGTAGCTTCCCGTCTCGTGCCTTCCCAATCCAGCCGAGCGTTTTGTTCTGCGAGAGCTCCTTCCCTAGACGCCTGCCTCTGCAATCGGGCAGTACTGCGGCTTGATGAGATAAAAGCTATCGCAACATGATCATAGATGGATGCGCACTTGAGCGGTTTCAGCTTGCTTCGGCCTCAGGCATGGCTCGCATCGGTAAGTCATGCTGCGACTTCGTGGCACGCACGCCGCCTTACAGAGAACAAACTCAATACTCAGTCACAATACTACCAGCAAGACACAGCGCGGACAGAAACCATTTCATACCAACTTAAATGACTATTTATACAGATATTCTTTTCGCCTCTCCCTTTCCACTTGTGAAGCGCAAGAATCGGGGAATAAGAAGCTTCGAGACAGGCTGCCGTACAGCCCGTGATCATTGTGACCCGAAAACACAGAAACCCTCATGCAGACCATAATAAAAGATGAAAAGCAAAAATAAGTCGACAATGATCTGAGAAGCACATAACCTCATTCCCATGTCATTTGTCCTCGCGCCACCCCCGTCCATCCCAAGAGCATTACAAAATAGAAAAATCAGACGGCCGGAACGCGTTTTATGCCTGTACGGTGTCAGTGATTGCGCGGGTGACAGCGATCAGAATTACTCGCGTTGGGACTTACGTTGTAGGCCTGCTTCTCGTCCTCGTACCGCTTCTTGTCGGCAGCGGCCTTGGCCTCGTACGGGGTGCGCTGCTTCTCGTTAAGAGCCTTCCAGCGCTCGCCCAGGATCTTGCCAACCTGGCCTGCGTAGAGTTAGTGACGGCAGCTCATGACTAGCCCTCCAGGCCGTGCACAGACTGTGGCGGATGCATACCAAAGGAGATGCCCTCGTTCTCTTCTACAACATTCGGGCGCTGCTCATTGGCGAAGAACATGTACGCAGACAGACCACGCTTGGGGGCGTTGGGGTCTGGAGGTGTTAGTGACACTAGCATAACATGTGATTGGTTGAGGGAGGGAGGCACAATACGTACCCTTCTTGCCACGGCGCTTCTCGACCTTGCCGGCCTTAACCTTAGTAGATGCGGCAGCCTTCGGCATGTTGGCCTTTGTAATGTTAGTCTTTGCTCGTCTGCAAGTCTGCTTATAACGTCAAGTGCACCAAGGGTAGAGAAGACGGTGAGACAGAAGTGGCAAGATGTGGCAAGAGAAAGACAGTGAACGTGAAGCAACGTCGCCAGTGAATGCGTAGCCGGCCGAGCCAGTCGGTAGATGCATCACATAGCGGCAACATGCGCTCTCGACAACTTCGCCAAAAGCGCAGTGCGAAAGGCCATTCGCGTCCGGACCGCAGGCAATGGCGTTTGCCTATCCGCCGAGTGGACGTGATTGCGCGGCGAGTGGCGAGCATTTCTGCATGCAGCAGCGCTGCGCTGGCCACGAGTGCTGGGAGACGACCGTGGTGCGGCAGCGCAAAAGCGAGACGGAAGTGCGATCGGCGTGGTGGGCGATGGCGGCTGCAAACGCGACGCGCAAAATAGCTGCAATCGCGATCGCAAAGTTGGGGAGATTTTTGGTGACGCGCCGTTTGGCAACGGTTCGGTCTGTTGGCCGTTGCGCGGGTGCGAGATTGGCAGGGGCAGCAGGGCCGTTGCGCAAGGGACAGGATGCAGACATGCGCCGAGGCAGAAGGGGAATGGGAAGGCAAGGCAAAGAGGCAAAGATGCACGAAAAGACACGGGATGCCAAAGTGTTGCTAAACAGCAATGGCAGAGACAGAGCGAATGCAACAGAGCGAATGCAACAGAGCGAATGCAGAGGGCGGAGCGTGGTGACTTTGAAGCGCAGCTGTTTGCAGTGGACGGCGATGTACTTACGGATTTGGGTGGATGGGGTCTGTAAGTGAAAATATGAGGCGCGGATTTGTATGGGACGACGAGAGTGCTCGAGAGTTGGCTGGGGAGGCTTTTGTATGGGAGTTTTGCGTGCAGAGAGAAGAGAGAGAGAGAGGAGAGGAGACAAGAGTATGTGTGCGAGAGAGGGCGGGCCTTTTTACTGTGGGCGGCTGATTGGGAGTGGGAGCGGGGGGAGCAGTCGGCGCGCGCCAGGGAGAGGAAAGAGGGGCGTGTTGTGTTGTGTGTGCGTGCGTGTGCGTGTGTGCGTGTGTGTGCAGGCAGGAGCGAGGAGCGCGCTCCTTCTTTGGGTGCTGGGTAGGTGGGCGGTCGCCAGACCCCCCAAAAAACAGCGGGCAATTAAAAAAGGCTGGCCGGTAGGGGAGGGGGTGCACGCGCAGCGAGGACGGACTGGCAAAGGGTGTCATTTTGCCGTGCTCTGGCCGCGCAGGTACAGTACCTGGGCCGTTGTACTGCGTGCAGGCACAAATTGGTACTGTGTACAACTGCGCAGGGGTTGAGTCGCGTGTAATTGCAGCTGCGCTTGCAGCGGACGAGCACCACAGCACAGCACAGCACAGCACATACAAGTAGCGAGTCTGTCTAGGCCAGCTCCTGCGCTCAGCACCGCCGAGTCACTGCGCCGGCGCCGGCGCTGCGCTGCGGTGAGCTTCCGCGAAGTTGGCTTAGTCATCACCGCGGTCCCTTGTCTGCGCAGCATACTCGTAGGATACAGGCCATCCACCTGCTACTCTGTACGAGTGGTTGTGCCTCGTCTTCGCTGTACTTCGGACGCAAAGAGTATGCACGAAATACAAAGTCGTCTCGCATCGAGACAGTGCCTGGCGGCCGTCCAAGAATGCGCCAACCGTGCCGACGCTGCGCTCCTTCGTACACCTGATTGGCTGCGCGTTTGATTGCAGCAGGCCGCTCGGTACTTTGCGCCCGCAGGCGAGCCAGGTACTTCTCTGCCCGGCCACACACGTACCGGTACATGGTGCGAGGTACCGCGTCAATGTATCTTCCCGGGCACGGCCTGCCGCGGAGTACTTCTCGTCGCTAGCGTCTCACACCCTCTTGTCGTGCAATGCTCGTTTGCCCACACCCGTGCAAGTGGCCGCGACAGTCGCTGCTCTTTGTACGAGTACGAGCCTTGTATGGCTGTCCAGCATATCGTCTTCTTTGTGATACTGGTAGAGTCGCTATCAGGCTGTGGACACGAGTAGGCTGCAAAGTGTGTATGAAAAATGAGGAATGAAGCTGCCACCAAGAGCCTCACCCGTGCTTTGCCCGGACTGCTGTCACCATCCTCAGTCCCAGCAATGCAGAAGACCGCTGTCTCCTCAGCTACTTGCAAGCAAAGCCGTCTTCTCTTCCTACGAGTACGGAGTACTGAGACCTCGTCTTCGTACGCGCCCAGGCGCCACTCGGGGTGATACATGTGCAAGCCAGTATGAATACTCCGTACTCCGTACTTCATGCACCGTCCTGACCGTCGTTCGGCCGTACTCGTAGAGTATCGGGACGTAGGATACTCCGTACTTTGTGTACTCCGTATGCACGAGCAGCGTACGGCGCGCCTCGTACGAGAGAACGAGTCTCGAGTGGCGCTCTCAATGCCACACCATCCGCTGCCTCAGGTCCACACAGCCAAGTTGCGCCGGCTAGGCACCGTGCGCCGCACAGACTGCGCACATGGCACGCTCGCCGTCAGAATACGCGTCTCCAAGGCACAGCTGTGCTACGTCGTGATACTGCGCACGTCACTCCGTACGGCCAGTGCAGGACCAATACTGTACCGTACGAATTACGAGTACGAGTACGGGTAATTATCTCCGTACGTATTACGGATTCTCTGTCGTAGCTTTGGCCGCCCCTGGCTGGTTTCGTACGAAGCACATACTCCGTATGGAGTACGAAGTAACACAGCTTACTCGTACCTTGCGCAGCGCGTACTCGTACGCCGACAAAGTACTCGTGCTCGCTCATGTTCGTACTGTACCCGCACACCAGTACGATTTTCCAGCGAATGGCAGCGGCGCGCAGGCGTGTTGTTTTCACTCTTTTTTGCCGCCTTTCCACGCCAAGTGCAGTATTGTTTCGGCTTAGTTATTTTTGCCACACCAAATCACTGGTCACGTGGACCTGCCATATTACCACGCGCGCCTCTACGCGCGCCCTTCTTCCTCTCACATAGCAGCGGCGCAAAGGCGCAGCGAGCGCACTGAATGTATTGCGCTGTCCGGCATCTACCCGCATGGATGGCATTCATGGATCTGCATGGTATACCGAATGCACACGTATGCCTGCTGGCTCAGGCACGCGCTGCTCCAGGCCGTGCTCTGTACTTTGTCGTGGGCCATCACCATGGCCAACTTACACGACCTCGTCGCCGCCCATGCTCTCGTGCTTCTGATCTTGCACTTGTACGCGCCCAAGATCTTGTGGCCTCCGGCTCAGCCCCCTCCCCCCGCCTGCCAGGCGCGTTCTGCATGTCCGTCTCGGCGCGTTCCGAGGCCGGCCCGATGTTGGCTGTTGGTGTACAAAGTAGGTACAGTCGCCTACGGAATACTGGGGGCCTGTATTCGCACGTGCTCGTTCGGTGTAGGTGTCCGTGATCCGGGCATGGCATGTGCCTCGTTTTTCGTCCAGCGACCGTCGCCCTCACTCCGGGTCCAGCACCATCTCCCGCAGCGCCGCGTCGCGCGCCCAGTCCACGCCGCTGCCGGCCACGATCGCGCTGGCCGTGCCCTTGATCAGCTGCCACCGCTGCCGGCTGGCCTTGACCTGCGCCTCGAGGCGCGCCAGCTCGGCGTCGTCGCTGCCGTCGCCCGCCGCCGCCGCATCGGCCGCCGCGTTCTTCTCCACCGTGGCCGCCACCAGCGCCCGCACTTGGGCAGCCAGCGCCGCGTTGGCGCGCCGCGCCTGCTGCACCTGCGCCGCCGCCGCCGCATGCTCGTCGGCCACGGCGCGCTGCGCGCTGGCCAGCCGCGCCGCCGTCTGTGCTGCGGCGTCGCGCTGCTCCACGGCCGGCAGCAGGTCGCGTTCCACCGGCGACGCCTGCACCGCGCCATGCACCGCCTTGAGCACCGGATTCACCGTCAGCACCGCGTCGACCGCTTCGTTGCGGAGCACGTAGGCGGCGCGCGCGTCGAGCAGTGCGGCCTGCGCTGTCTCCACGCTGTCGGGGGCTGCGCGTTGCGCTTGTCAGCCCTGGAAGCCACGCCCGTACTCGGCCAGAACGAAACTCACCCGCCGTGCCCGCGCTCTGCGCCTCGAGCAGCGCCATCTGCAGCTGCTGCTCTCGCAGCCGGTCGTAGAGCGCCAGCATCCGCAGCTCGTCCGCCGAGAAGACGGGCATCGCGGCTGCGGGTGCCGCTGTGGCGCCGTCGTCTGCGTCGCCCATCGGCGTGTCGTGCGCTTCAGCAGTTGCCATCTTCCTGGGTCCTGCTGGGACATCACCTCCCTGCTCGTGCTGGCAGCGCCGCGCGACAAACCTCGTTGTCGCGATATTCCGTACAGCTCGGCGCGTCTGTGGCTGGTGTCATGTGGCGCCGGACACGCGCTAGCGCCGTGACAGGGTTCTAGGCCAATCACATGCTACTAGGGTCACGAGGCAGCCACTACGACTCCGTACGCTAACGTATCTTAGCTTCCCGACCGCCGTAGCCTCTCTCTCAGCTACACATCTCTGCTCGTCCCCTACCATCGACAGAGCGCAGCGCGCATCCAGGCTTGCACGGGTGAAGGCCCCGTCCGTTCATGCTGCCTCTGTGTCCTATACCGCGTCCGGACCCGACAACCACGCTGCAACGCCGGCCGCACTCGAGACGTCCCCCGCTTTCGTCCGGTGAAGGAAGCTTTGATAGAGCATCGAAGCTCAGACTCGATCATCGGCTTGTCAGCCCGTCTGCTCGTCTGCTGGTCTGCCCTGCCACCTGTCGGCTGCGGACGGCCGCGCTGCTCCGGTCCGCCGCTCTGCAGAGCTACGCCTGTCGTCCTCGTGGACAGCACCACGGCGCGCCTCTTCCAGCATCTCGAGGTCATGTCGCGTGATGGCAAACCAAGTGCTGATAGCCCATTCGGGCCAACGCCTACGCCTCGACTTCGCCCAGCTCACCTCGTACGATGTCTCTGTTCTTTGGTCCTGCTCAGGATACAGCTGCTGACCCTCCCGCCCTTGGCAGACTCGATGATTTCCGCGCGCTCGTCACTCGGCAGACCTCTATCCCGTCCGACTGCATCATCGCCCTCACTCCACAGGGCAAACCGCTGCGTCTTGCCGCATTCCAGACAGAGGTACGGTGACTGTGCCTTGGAAGCAAGGCCTGTTTGTTTGTTTGTTCCCAGCTGACCTGCGTGTATCCGCGGCAGAAAGAGCTCTACGTCTACGATGCGCGCACCGCCCAGGCCGACGCCACCGGCTCTGCCGCCACGGCCAACCTCGAAGTCGCCTTGCCGAAGAGATACGTCGTTGCCAGCCCGCCCAACGACCTGAGGGACCAGCGGTCTCTTTCCGCGTGGCAAGAGCTGTTCCACTCGCGCACTCTCTGGGCTGCGGCACTGGCCGACGACTGTGCTGCGAAGGCGGCCGCAGCCCAGGAACGGTACGCCGAGATGGACGCCATCATGCGGTGTCTCGATGCTGCTGTCGCCAACCTGGAGGCTGTCGTCAAGGTCGTCGAGGGCAAATACAACGACATCAAAAAATGGATCGATAGCGCCCTGTCGGACTACTCTCACCTCGTCGACAACTGGGAACAATACCTGGACCTGGCACGAAACATCTCCATCTCGCCAGCCATGCTGCAATTCATGACCGGCCGTGACCTGGCCGTGGGCAAAGGAAAGAATGCCCGGCAGCCACAGGCGACACTGGAGGACCTCGTCGACTTGGAGACGGCACGCAAGGCCGGCAAGCTTGCTCCGAGTGCGTTCCGCCGCTTCGCCGCCAAAGTCGCCGAGCTCGAGCGCTCCGCTCCGCAGCTGCTCCAAGGATGCAACGACGTCTTGGCTGAATTTGAAAAGGTTGTCGACCAGTCGGCGCTGGCCCACGACGGCGAAGCCGCGCAGCTCCTGGAGGACATCAAGGCTCTCGCCACCAAGATCCATACAGACTACCAGACGACGCTGGAATACTCGGACTCGACGCGCGACGTGCTGCAGGCCTCCAAGATAGCGGCAACACACACGGAGCGGCTCTTGCCGAGCATGAAGAACCGTGCCGTGGAGATGGACGGCATGTTCCGCTACTCCACAGAGTCGCGCAACGACCTTGCCCGCGACTCGATTCGGTTCATGCGCACCATCACGGAGCTGACGAGCCTGAGCAGCGAGGTGAAGAGCAAGATCGACGCCGTCGGCGAGGAAGAAGACATGGCGCACTTTGACTACCTGCGGCTGGTGCAGCAGATTCCGTACGTATATGCCTCGTTTGTGAGCGAAGCCATCAAGCGGCGCGAGTGGCTCGACAAGGTCAAGACCGACTCCTCCACTCTGGCCAATGAGATGGCGCTCTTTCACGACGAAGAGGTGAAGCGCCGACGCAAGTGGCAAAAGTCGGTGGGCAACCTGGAGTACGGGCCGCCGGCCTCGGCAGCCGAGAACCAGGTGGTCGGTCTGGAAGTCAATCTGCTGGGCGAGGAGGCCGATTGGCCTTGCGTGAAGCGGAAAGACATGGAAGAATTCTACGACGTGTTGCAGCGGCAAAAGGCCGACGCGGAGCTGATCGAGGATGTCCGCAAGATGATCGTCGAGCTGAAGATGCCGACGAAACAGCAGTCTAAGCGGCTCAAAGCCTTTCGGAATGGCAGTGTGCACGAAGCGGTGCTGGGCCGCAGCGGCCTGCTCATCCGCGGCGACGACGACGTTCTGCGCAGCCTGCAGGACGACAAGAACAAGATGGACAGCAAGCTGAAGACGGCGGAAAGCCGCGTGCGGCGTCTCGAGGACCTGCTGCACCGCCAAACGCAGGCCTCGCGCGCCAGCCTCGGCAACGTGTTCACGCCGACCAGCCAGCACTTTTCCGACCGTGCCGACTCGACGGGGTCGGTCAAGCCGTCGCCGCGCCTGTCCAGCGACCGGCGGACGTCGCTGGAGAACGGTGCGACGGCGGTAGCAGCAGCGGCGGCGGCGGCGACGGCGGCGGCGGAACTGCGGCATGCGCAGCGCATCCAGCAGCTCGAAAGCGAGCTGGCTGCCGAGAAGGAGCGGTCGTCGTCGCTCGAGACAGCGATGCAGACGCGTGTGTCGGCCAAGGTGAACAGCATGACGGAAGAGCTGGAGATTGCCAACTCGATGAAGAGGGACCTCTTGCAGAACCTCGAAGCGCTCAAACGGGAGTTCACAGAGGAGCGCAGGTCGCTGGAGGACGAGATCAAGCGGCTCCACGCGCGGCTCGAGTACACCGAGGACGAGATGGAGAACTTTGGCGAGTCGCGCGAAAACGAAAAGGCGTCGTACGACGAGAAGATGCAGGAGCTGCAGGCCGAAGTCGAGCGGATGGCCAAGGAGCACAGCGACAACGTGCTCAAGAACCAGGGCCAAGTCGAGTTTCTGCGCAAAGAGGCGAGGCTGCAGCGCGAGCGCAGCGACTTGCTGGAGAAGCAGCTGCAGGAGGCGCAGGAGGAGGCGCAGGCGGGTGCGAAGAGGCTGCGCGCGGCGGAGGATGACACGGCCACGCACGCCAGCGGTCTCTGCGCGCTCCACGAACAGCTGGTGCTGGCGCTGGCGGGCAGCGGAGAGAGCGCGGGTGCGCACGGCAGCCCGCCGCCTGCGGGTGCGGACCTGGTCGAGGCGGTCGCGGGCAAGCTGGCAGACGCGCTCGCGCGGCTGCGGACGACGGCGGCCGACCTGGCGCAGTCGAAAGCGGCCAACGCGGCTCTTGGCGAAGAGCTCCGGCAGCTGCAGGCGAAGATGGCCGACGGCGAGACGGGCTCGGCGGCGCTGCGGCAGCGGCTGGCGGAGGGAGAGCAGCGCGTGCAGAGGCTGACGGAGGAAGTGGCGTCCAAGCAGTCGCAGGTGGGTGGCCTGGAGGAAGAGCTGCGGATGGCGCGGGACGAGCACGGCGCAGCGCAGGCGGCGCTGGCGAGCGTGACGAGCCGGCTGGACGAGCGGACGCAGCGGGCCCGGGACCTGTCGCAGCGGCTGTACGCGCAGAACGAGCGGGTCAGCGTGCTGCTGGAGCGGCTGGGCTTCGTGGTCAGCCGGGAGGGCGGGTCGACGGTGATCCAGCGGCTGCCGCGGGCGGAGCGGTCGGTGATGCTGGGCGGTGCGCCGGCGGCGGCGGACAGCACACTGGGCAGTGGCGGCATGGCGGCGGGCGAGGCGGGCCAGGCCAACGCGGGCGACGCCCACGTGGAGCTGCTGCGCTGGATGGACAGCGGCGACGCGGCGACGGAGGCGGCGCAGTACGCGGCGTTCATGGCGGCGGCGGGCAACCTGGACATGGAGGGCGTGGCGGAGGCGGTGTACCGTCGGGTCAAGGAGGTCGAGCACATTGCGCGCAAGCTGCAGCGGGACGCGCGCAGCTACCGGGACCGGGCGCAGGCGATGCAGAAGGAGGCGCACGACAAGATTGCGTTTAAGAACTTCAAGGAGGGTGACCTGGCGCTGTTTTTGCCGACGCGCAACCAGACGAGCGGCGCGTGGGCGGCGTTCAACGTCGGCTTTCCGCACTACTTTCTGCGGGAGCAGGAGGCACACCGGCTGCAGAACCGGGAGTGGCTGGTGGCGCGGATCTCGCACGTGCAGCAGCGGGTGGTCGACCTGTCGCGGAGCGAGGCCGAGACGGCGACAGCGGCGACAGCGGCGACAGCGACAACCGCAACGGCGGACAACGACAACCCGTTTGACCTGTCGGACGGCCTGCGGTGGTACCTGATCGACGCGCAGGAGGACAAGCCGGGGGCGCCGTCGACGCCGGGCCTCGGCAAGAGCACGGTGGCGGCCAACCGCGTGGAGGCGATGGCGGACATGCACACCCACGTGCGGTCGGGCTCGACGGGCAGCCGGCTGCGCGGCAGTGGAGGCGGAGGCGGCAGCGGCAGCGGCAGCGGCAGCGGAGCCGGCGCCGGCGCCGAGACCAAGGCCGCCAACGGCTGGCCCACGGCCATGGACGGCGTGAGCAAGACGCTGTCGCGCAGCCTCGAGAGCCGGCGGTCGAGCACGAGCTCGCGCAAGGTGCCGTTTGTGCGCGGTGGCGCCGCGCCGGCGACGGTGGCGGCGGCCAGCGGCATGGCCACGGGGACCACGGCCGGGCCGGCGGCCGGCGAGACGAGCAGCCTGCGCGCGGTGGCCATCGGGGCGGCCGGGGCGACGGAAGAGGTACGCAGCAGCACGGCCACCACCACTCCCATTCTCGACACGTTGCTGGGTCCCTAACGACGGACCGCCACAGACACCGATACCCCATCGCCCTGGCCGGCTGCGGCGCGAGGCGAGCGCGGTGTCGGAGACGCCGTCGCGGCGCAGCGTGGTGTGGGACGCGCTGTGGTCGATGGACTACAGCTACGAGAGCGGAAAGAAGGGAGGCGAAGGCGGGAGTCGGTGATTTCCATTCTGTTCGAGCATGGCGCGGAGCCGCGGATCGGCTTGGTATACTGGTATTTCAGGAGCTGGACGAAGTAGGGCGGCCAGGCATTGCCGGCATAGACACGCTAGAATGTAATACTATCATTGTGCTGTAGTGAAGGTTTGGTGCGTTTCGCTGGCTCTGTTCTCTCTTTTCTCTCCTCCTTTTCTCCTTCTCCTTTTCTTTTCTCTGTTTCTCTCCTTCTCCTTCTCCTTCTCCTCACGCCTGCGCCACCACGTCGACGACCTTGCGGACGGGCCGCACGTGGCCGCCGCCGCCGCGCACGGCGATCTCAACGTGCCAGCGGCCGGTGGCCTTGACGCGGTCGACGTCGGCGGCGGCCGTGACGGCGTCGACGAGGAAGCGCACGTCGCGGCCGTCGACGCGCACGAGCGGGGCGTCGTCGCCGAGCGTCTGCAGGGCCGCGCGCAGGGCCGCGGCCACGTCGTCGACGGACACGGAGCCGAAGATGGGCGTGCCGCTGCTGGGATCGCCGGCGGCGGCCTCGTCGGCGGCCGCGCTGTTCGCCTTGCGCTCAAAGACCAGCGCCGGCAGGCTGTCGAGCAGGTCGGCGGCGCGCTCGAGGTCGAGGGACGGCAGGGCGGCGGCAGCAGCGGCAGCGGCGGCCTCGGCAGCGGCAGCGGCCTCGGCAGCGGCGGCCGCCTCCGACGCGCTGCTGGTAAAGAGCGGGTTGCGCTCGGCGACGCCGATGCCGGGCACGGCGAGCTGCGCGGCGGTCATGTACGCGGCGACGCCGGAGGGGAGCCAGAGGTTGCGCATGCGGCCGCGCTCGACCCGGAGGACGGTGTCTGTTTGTTAGAGAGAGCAGAAAGGGAGAGGAGAGAAAGAGAGAAAGAGCAGAGAAGGAGAGAAAGAGCAGAGAAGGAGAGAAACAGAGGAGAGAAACAGAACAATCAGACCAATACGCACCCTTGGGCCCGTAGTGCGGCACGTCCTGCAGCAGGCGCACAACAACGCCGTCCACGCGCTTCGTCTTCTTTCCGCGCGTCTGCTGGGCCGACGGCAGCGTCACCGACGTCGCCGGCAGCAGCGCCGACGCCGCCGGCCGGCCGGCCAAGGCGCGGCGCGCAAGGCAGCTGAGGCACGTGGCGCGGACAGCGTGCAGGGACGCCATGGGAGCAGTCGGACGGTGGCGGGATGCGCAGGCACGGATCGGTCGCGGTATGGCGGGGGCAGCGCTGTCTGCGTCGGCGGTCGTTGTCGGCTGTCGTGGAAGCTTTTTGCTTCAGGCCATTTTTCTTTGAGGTTCTCGCGATCTCCACAATATTGCTTCTGGCCAATCATACGTCCGGCTGGCCTCAACTGGTCGCGGCTTGGAACGTTTGTCCTGTGGGCAGCTTCTCATGACTTGCAAGTAGATTTAAGCAAATCCGTTGAAATGTTTACTTACTCGAGTTGACAGAATACTTGCTGTTGTTCTCTTGTGATTACATTGTGTGCAATAATGACGGATCTCACAATGACACCGGTAATCTCACAAAACGTAGACTCCACGCAATTCCCATTGCGCCCAGTTCAAGCGAATCCATTCTACACAAGGTCTCCGTACCGCCGGCCGAAAGACGACAACTCCAACAGCCATGCCTACTGCGAGACCAAGCCCTATGGCCGGCCCTCTCCCTCTTGCTGCTCCACCACCGCCCGCAGGATCTGGTCGACATCGGCCAGCACGCCCTCGGCCAGCGCGTCCGCAACACTCCCGTCCTGCCAGGCCATGGCCAGTGTCATGGGTCCGGCCGCCACGGTCGCGACGCCGAGCTGCAGCAGCGGGCCCGTGCCGGTCATGCTGCTGGTGAGAAAGGCGCGGACAACGTGCCAGCGGGCCGTCGAGGCCGGCGGCGGCGGCGGCGGCGCCACCACGCCGAGATTCGTCACCACCCAGGTCTCGCTGCGCGGCCGCCCGTCCTTGCTGCGCCACCACGCGTGCCAGTCGCCGACCCATGCCAGGAGCCCGAGCACGCTGTCGCGCGTGACGTCGGCGAGCCGCGCGCGCAGTGTGGCCGCGTCGTCGGCCGCCGGCGTCCAGGGGTCCATCCGGGGGTGGTCGGCGTCGACCCGGAACACGTGCTCGTGGGCCGACACAAAGTTGCCCATGGCGCCGTCCATGTCCAGCCGCGCGGGCGGTGTGATGTACGGCCGCAGGCTGATCACCGTCGTGCCGCAGAACGCCGTTCCGCCCGTCCGCGCCGCCAGCGCCCGCGCCAGCGCGCCGTGCAGCAGCGGCGTGAGCGTCGTGCCGCGCGCGCGACACGCCGCGCGCAGCGCCGCCACAGCAGCCGCGTCCAGGACGGCGAGGCGCGTGCGCGTCGGGCGGCGCGCCAGCACGGCGGCGTCGCCGGTCCAGGGCGCGGCGGCCGACCGCGCCAGCCACCCCGGCCCGACCAACTCGCGCTACAGCGTCTGGGCCAGAAACGTCCACGACGTCGTGAAGCGGAGGAGCGCCTCCTGCGGCGGCGGCAGACCGTCGACGTCCGCGGCCGGCTCGCCGTTCAGCGCCGCCACGAGACGGCGGTGGAAGACGGCGCCGCTCTTGCCGTCGGCCAGCGCGTGGTGCACGGCAAAGGCCACCTCGACCTGCGCCGGCCCGTTTCTGCCGGGGGGGATTTGTTCCGTGCCGTACACGCGCACGCGCCACGGCGGCTGCGCGGCCACGGTCGGCCACGGCCGCACCGTCTGCTGCGCGAGGTCGGCCAGCAGCGCGGCGTCGTCGCAGGCTGCCGGCCACTCGAGGTGCCGCGCCACGTCCACCGGCGCCGCGTCGACAAACACGGGCTGCCGCGTGTCCTCGCCGGCAATGCCCGCACGCAGGGCCGGCAGCTGGCGCACCACGGCGTCGAGCGCGGCCGCCATGTGCGTCCGCACCGCCGCGCCGTTGTCACCCCCGCCGGACCCGTCCCCGTGTCCGGCCGGCACCGCGTACCGGCACACGGTCAGCACGCTCTCGTACACGCCGAGGCTGTGGCGCGACGACGAGAACTGCTCGCTGTGGGCGTCAGCTACCGGTCCCGCTCCCACTGTCCAAGTGCTCCGTAAGGCTCCATGGCAACGTACTACCCGCCCAGAGGGCGTATCACTCTCGGGGTCTCCATCTGAGCAGTCATTCTCCTTGCGTTGTGCTCTTCGTCGTCAGCAGCTCCGCGTCCTTGTGGTTCCGGTTGCTCGTGCATTCCGCTGCCCCTGAAGACGCCATGCTCATCTACGAGTACCTTTGTCTCAGTACAAGCCAGCACGTCGTCGTTCGACTTGGCGCCGTGTATGAAGTACTGGCGCGTGACAGGACAGCTGACTAAGCAGACCAATGTGTTCACGGGTCACGTGCAAACGGAGTCATCTGTACAAGTCTCTGTTGTACGAGTACGGACTAATACTCCGTACCCTTTCATTTCGTGTCGCCTCGAGCATACTGTACTCCGTACTCCGTACTCGTACGGAGTAACTCGAGTAATAACGCAGATCCTCGCTGCCTGGTCACCGCCTGACTGACAGCGCAATCTGCGCCTCCGTGAAAGTGGGTCTCTACTAGCACTGTCCTCGACAAATACGGAGGGACCGTGAGGGCCCGCCCAAGCGCACTAGGCCCAACATGGCAGCTTTGGTGGGCCCGACGGACGTGCCCGACAGTCGCGCCTTTGCGAATAACAACATGAACTACTCCGTCTCTGTACAGCGCGAACTTCGCTCTCGCAGCCACGCATCCACGTATCCTCGCAGCGGCCACGTCTCTCTCGCCCGACGGCCTCGCGCTGCAGTCTGCACGCCCGACGCCACCACGATCCGCTGCCGCGCTGACGGCGCGACTGTTCTGGGCGCGGCCTGACTGCTGCCAAACGGCCAAACGGCCCTTTTCGCCCTTTTCTTTTCTTTTGCGTCTAGTCTGGCGTCTGGCCGCTGGCCGCTCCCCCCTTTCGCCCGTTCAGCCAGACGATGCGCTGCTGACGCGCTGCGGATGCGCCTGCCGACGGCAAACCCCGACACCTCGCCTGCCCTGACCGCCCCTGCTGCGCGCTGCGATGGAACCGTCCGGCCGCTCTAGTGCCGGCGCCTATTCATCGCGGCCGTTGTACTCGCAACAAGAACACGACAGCCACGACCACTTCCCCTACTCGCCGGCCCCCTCCAACCTGCACACCACGGCCGCGAGCTCTGCGAACCGCGCCGCGCTCAGCCTGTCGCCCAGCTTCCCCAGCCGCATCCCGGCCAAGAAGAACAGCTACCGCTCGCTGCGCGACGCCCGCGATACGGCCGAGTCGACCGCGGCTGCGCCTACACCCAGTCACCCCCCCCTCTCCCCCAGCATCGGCTCCGACGCCGGCAACTCCGACTGGGGCTCCCACGGCTCCCACGGCCACCCCTTCTCCGGCGCCAGCAGCCGCCGCGCCAGCATCGAGTCCCAGCCGTCCGACGCCCGCGGCCGGCCCTTCCTCTCCTCCGCTGCCTCCGGCCGCACCCGCATCCCCCGACCCTCGCCCTCGCAGACGGCCAACCCGACCCCGCGACTGAGCTTCACCGACGCCTTTAGGATGGCCGAAGAGGAGGACGCCACGCTGTCCGTCGCCGACGCCGCCTACGGCTCGCCCAGTCCGGCTCCACGGCCCTGGCGTTCCGGCACCACCCCGAACTCGAGCACCGCCGGCAGCGCCGCCAAACGTCGCAGCACCGGCACCGCCCTGACCCCCAGCGAGAGCCGCATGGAGAGGATCCTCGCCCAGTCGCCGCTCACCGTCGGGGGCCACCGCACCGCACGACGGCTCGGCGACCCCCCGCAGTCGGCCATCGGCTCCACGACGCCCAAGAGCAGCCCTGGCAACAACGCTGCGTCCTACTCTGGCCGCCACTCCGCCCTCGACATGCGCCGTATCCAGTTTGAAGAGGACCGCGTGCGCATGGAGGTCACCAAGAGCGAAAAGAACGGCCTATTCTCGCCTAAAGTGCGCGTCAGCCCCAAGATCCCCGTCGCCAGCCGTGAGCTGCGTCGCCACTCCAGCAGCAGCAGCCTCATCGACCGCATCGGTGGCCGGGTATCGCCGGCTGCTTCGCCTGGTCCGACAGGCGGTTCGCCCGACTCGACCGGACGGCGCCATTCGGGAACCCGCAGTAGGCAAGGCAGCTTCCTTAAGCGCATGTTGCCAAGCACACTGGGCGGGCAGAGCAGGACGCCGAGGAAGCTGACCAAGATCCCTTCGCGGGCCAGTCCAACCAAAGACCGTTCTGCCACTGTTTCCCCGCCTGGCCCTGACGTCAGCCGGTCGCCAAACAAGAGCCTGGCCTGGGACATGGACGGCGACTCCGATTTTACAGCCGGCGATCTGATGGTGTCCGACAGTCCCCCCGTTAAGATTACCGGGATGGCCGACATCGCGACAGACCTCGGCGAGATTGACGAGAGCGGCGAGATCAGCGACAACGGCGACAACGGCTCTGGCCTGGCCGGCCACGCGAAAGAGACATACCCGCTGAGTCCGCGCCGAAACTCCAAGCTGGACGAAATCCGGCGCCGGGAAGCAGAAGCCGACCGCCTGTTCCAGGCGGAGTTGGATAAGGCAGCCGCCGCCGCCGCCGAGCCCGCTGACCGGGCGCCGTCGCCAGACAAGCAACTGGACCAGCAGAGCCAGACTGCGCCGGAGCAGCACGACAGTCTCGCCAAACACGACGAGCAGGCGGCGCAGGAGAAGGAGCTGCCGCCACAGCAGGCCGGCGCTCTTCCCGCCCAACGTACCAACAAAAAGATTGAGGAGATCCAGAAGCGCGAGACCGAAATCGACAGTCTCTCGAGACGCGCACTGGCGACCGAGAAGATCAACCAGATCCGCGAGCAGAACTCGGCGTATCGCGCGGCCACGCAGGAGAGTGTGCTCCGCGCGCTGGCGGACGACGACCGCCCGGCAGACAGCGACACAAAGGACACTGCTGGCGGCCACGAGGGCGAGGGCGGGGGCGAGCCCATCCCCAACACGCCGGTGACCGTGTTCCGAGGAGGGTCACGTGACCGAGCGCGACGGCTCGCCATGGCCGGCAGTGCAGCCGAGGACACCAAGGACGACGGCGACACGCTGCGCACGGCGTCGGCGTCGTCGGCGAGCTCGCTGGCCGTCCACGCGCGGAACGAGTCGCAGGAGCTGCTGCGCTCGCTGGCGCGCGTCACCACGCTGACGAGCCCCGTCTCGGCCCTGGCCCAGGATAAGGAACGGCCGGCGCTGAAGACGCGCAAGCTGCGCGAAATTAAGAGTAGCAGCAGTCTGCGCAGCACGAGCGAGGACCGGCGCGAGACGGACGCGCTGCGGCCGTCGGTGGGCTTTGCCGGGCTGCGGCGGATGTCGTCGGACGACGCGGCGACGCTGGTGGCGAAGCGCACGAGCATGACCTCGGACAGCGACCCGATCGACCGCATCGAGGGCGAGATGAAGCTGTTTGCGCCGACGGAGAACCACTCGGAGCGCGGATCGATCCGGGCGCCGTCGCCGGCGTCGTCGACCGACGAGGACCGGCGCGCAGGGAAGGAGGCGCCGGAAGAGGCGACGCCCCGGCCGGTTCGGACGCAGCCGGTGGTGCCGGCGACGCCGCGCGTGACGGGAGCGTATGTGGAGACGCCGGTGACGGCGCGGACCGAGAAGATGCAGGAGATGATCAAGGAGAGCGAGTCGGACGAAGCGGAAGAACAGAAACAGAAACAACAAAAACAACAAAAACAAAAGCAGCAGCAACAAAACACCGTTCTGCCGGCGCCCCACGTGCGCACGACCAGCAGCTGCAGCGAGAGCGCCGCGGCCCGCCAGGCCGACAAGACAGCCGGGGCCACGGGCCCGACGGCGCGGCGGTCGCGGTCGGTGCCGCGGTCGGCGCGGCCTCCGCTCTACAACTCGGCGCGGCCGGCTAGTGCGCGGGACGACCGTATTGCCCTGGAGCGGGCACAGGCGCAGGAGCACGGCGAGGACGAGCAGGAGGGCGGGGCGTTTGACGCGGTGCTGGCGCAGTACGGCAAGGAGCACCCGGAGGCGGAGGCGGGCGGCGACGACACCGAGACGAGCGGCGAGGAGAGCGTGCTGGTGGTGGACGACTGGGCGCTGGTCAAGCCCAGCACGGGCGCGTCGGAGCAGCTGAAGCGGATGAGCGACGCGGTGCAGGCGACGCTGCTGGACATGCAGCGGGCGCGGAGCGGCATTGAGGGGCTGGAGAGCCGGGTGTCGCGACCGGAGGGGGTGAAGAACAGCGAGGTGGGAGTGAAGGAGGTGGAGGTGGAGGTGAAGGGGGTGAAGGTGGAGGTGAAGGGGGTGGAGGTGAAGGAGGTGAAGGGGTTCAAGGGAGTGAAGGAGGTCAAGGAGGCAACAGGCAAGGCCAAGGAGGCAACAGGCATGGTCAAGACGGAGGCGACGGCGACGCCGACAGAGACCAAGGCCGGGACGCCGACGGGCGCGGGCGGGCCGGCTTTTGTGGCGGTGCCGGTGCCGCGGCTGGTGCAGGCGACGAGCGGCGGCGGACGGCGGTTGACGTTGCTGGGGCTGGTGGTGGTGCTGGCGGCGGTGTGGCTGGCGGCGGAGAGCGCGGTGTGCGGGCTGTACTGCCGGCCGGAGGCGTGCGCGGGAGCGGGAGCGGCGTGCCGGTGGTCACCGGAGGACCCGACGTTTGGGTCGGCGGTGCCGGTGAAGCTGGACCAGTGGCTCACGGGCGGGGCGGGGCGATCGTGGGCGGCGGCGGCGGCGGAGACGGCGGGCGACTGGGCGGCGGACGCGTGGGACGTGGTGACGGGCACGGATCTGCGGCGCGTCGACCCGACGTACTTTGATTTCGAGGAGCGGCGGCGGCACCGGCGACGGCTGCAGAAGCACGGCCTCGTGCCGGCCTGGACGCCGCCGGCGGCCGTACAGCCGCAGCTGGAGGAGTGGCGGCGCGCGCGTCTGGAGCGCGAGGCCCGCGAGGCGCGCGCGACGGCGACCAAGATGCGCGGCGAGGACGCCGAGGAGCCGGCCGGGATCTGGTAAACGGGGCCGGCTCGCTTACGACTACGCGTGTATTAGTAATCACAGCGCACAGCGCTGCTCTTGTTTTTGTCTTGTTCTTTTCTATCTTCTTTTCTCTACTAGATCAATTCTGTATGGATCCGCTGCCGTACTCTGTCATGTGCTGTGTCCGTCGGGGGCGGCTGCCTCGGTGATGGCGCGCCAGTGGGCGGCGACGAACGCGGCGACGCTGTCGACGGTCCACGGCGCGGCCCAGTCGTGGATGTGCGCCGTGTCGTCGGGCGGGTCGGTGTCGGCGCCGGCCGCCGCCGTCGGCGGCGGCGGCGCCAAGCGCACGCCGAGCCGCGCCTTCACGGCGGCGCAGGCGGCGGCGCGCGCGCGTCCGTCCAGGGCCGGGGCGCCGGGCACGGCGGCACGGGCGGCGGCCCAGACGGCGTGGGCGTGCTGCTCGGCGCGCCAGGCTTCGCGGGCGGCGTCGAAGCGGGCCTGGCTGCCGGGAAAGGCGGCAAATGCGGCGGCGGCGACGGCGTCGCGCGTGACGGCGGCCTGCGCGGCGGCGGCCGGCGAGCGGCGCCAGAGCGGCACAAACGCCGTGGCCCACGCGCGGAACAGTGGCCGCTGCAGCATGCGCCGGCGGTCGTTGGCTTTGGTCGGCAGCGGGAGGTCGCCCGCGGGCAGCGCAAAGAAGCGCGACGAGGCCGCGTAGGCGAACAGGTCGGCGGCGCTCGCAAAGGGCGGGCCGCCGAGTGCGGCGTCCCACGCGGCGGCCGCGCTGCCCGGCCGCAGAAACGCCAGCACGGCCGCCGGGTCGTCGGTCAGAAAGATCTTGGACCGCCGCCGGTGGCCGCGCTCGATCTCGGGCACGCGCAGCCACAGCGCCGTCTCGTCGGCCGTGAGCCCGAGCGGCCGCAGTACCGTCCCCCAGATGTTCCAGAGGTCGCCGTGCGCGTGCTTGAAGACGGCCCAGCGGAAGAGCGTCGGCGACGGCGCCGCGGCGAGGTCGACCTGGACGTGGGCCGGCCGGTCTTTCGTTTGTGCCGCCGGCCACGGCACCGCCAGATACACCTTGCCGGGCGCAAACACGGCCCGCACGGCGCCCAGCCGCTGTGCGGCCTCGCGCAGCGCGTCCTCGCTGTCGCGGCCGTCCCGCGGCTCGGCCACCACCACGTCCACGTCGCCAAAGTCTGTCTTGCCCGGACCCTCGGCCGGCGTCGCCACGGCGGCAAAGAGCGTGCGCAGCACGGCATGGCAGTGGTCGCGCATCGCGACGTACACGGCCGGCGGCATGCGCGGCGTGTAGAGGGCGTCGGGGCCGGTGGCAAAGGTAGTGCCGCCCATTGTGTGAGAGAGTTTGTGAGAAGGAGTTTGTGAGAGAGTTTGCGAGACTGTGTTTGTGTAGGAGTCCGAGTGCATGCACAGCATTTATTCAAAAAGCATTCGAGTCACATGTCGAGCAGATCATTGCGATGCGCCGTTGGATGGCAGTTGCTGCTTAGCCGTCTCTCGTCCGGTTGGAAGCCGCAAAGTCATTATGGAGTCGACAGCTCGCGATGCGCCGACAGGATGCAGTCCAACCCGCCGCAGGGCTGAAAGTCACGGGCAGCTGGCAGTTGCCGTGCTGCTAGTATTAGTGCGGACACTTGCACTAAGCTACCGGCATGACTAATCCTTTCCACTATCACTACAGAGTATGGCATCGTCGTTGTGGTGTGGTGTCTTTCTGTCTCTTGCGTTGTAACTATCCCACGATCTTTCCTGCTACCCTTTCCCCGTTCACTGCTATTTTCGTCCCACGAGATTGTTCTTCTGGTCCGTGAACGTGTCGTGCAAAGCATACAAAGGGGATCTCTCATCCGAGCTGTGCCTTCCGTATGGCCTTATCCGTGTCGTCAAATCATCACCACTTTTACCCCATCTCTTCTGTCTTTTGCCGGGAGAGCGGCAACCCGCCGGTAGCCTGTGCCCCGATTCAATCGTCATCCAAATCATCGGCCTGTGGACGCGTTAGTAACATACATGACGGAGGGGTCAATAGAGAGAAAGAGGCCCAAAGCCAAAAAGAAATAGGAATGCCATACCTCTGAAGTGTCGCAGTTCAAAAACTCCCAGTCTGTATTGGCCGACTCGGCGGCCATCTTCTTCATGGCTGCTTCGCGGTCCCGCGCCGCAATGCGGTTGATGCAGCTGTTGATGTGCGCAACGAGCTCGCCGTACTGCACGCCGGCACTTCTGTAGGCCATGGACGTGCGCAGCGGCTTGGTCCGCGAGAGTGGGTGCTTCAGGTCGGGAGACGGATAGCCCGCCGCGCGCTCCTTGCTGGCCTCGGACTCCAGCCTGTGGATGCGGTTGAGCAGCTCGACGTAGCGGCTGTTGCGCCCTTTTCTAAGCAGGCGAACAGTCCCTTCGGACTCGAGAAGGTCGAACCAGTCGGGGATCTGGATGTCCAGGCTGCCAATGATGTCGTCCTCGTCGGCAGGCGGGACATCGGGCTCGCCCAGGCCAGGGACTGCCTCGTCCTAGGAGGAAGCCTCACTGACCAGCGTGGCTGAGCTCTGCGACCACGAGCTGCTTGCCGGCGGGCCGTAGCTGTCGCTGCCACGGCGGACCGTCGACGCCTGCGGCTTCTGGCCTTGTTCAAACAGCGCAAGCTTGGCAGCCCGCCTCTTCTGGTCCGTCTCATCCACCATGTCCAGGATCAGGTCGCCCAGCTTCTTGTCCAGGGCCGCCAGACTCAGCGCGTCGTCCTCCAGACGGAAGCGCAGGACCTTGGCCTTCCACGACAGCGTCTCGAGCAGGTCCCGCGAATCAGCCGGAAAGACCGTGATGGGCATGTCCTGGACCGTTTCCAGCAGGCACATCTGCCTCTTGACGCTGTCCAGCTCCCGCATTGTCTTCATGGCATTCGTGTAGGCCGACTCCCGCCGCTCCTGGTAGCGGTTGGCGGCGCCCACGTACCTGACTGTCTGGCCATGGTAGGCCCGGATGATGTCGGGCAGCGGGATGGCCGACGACGGTCCGGAGCGAGGAGCGTGGCGGTCCTGCATGTTGGCCTGGCGCGTGGCAGAAGGTCTGGCCGCATCGGACGGGGCGTGGCAGGCGCTGCAGTTGGTGCAGAACTGCTTCAACCGGGCGTGATAGTCGTGGAGATAGTCACGGTCGTGAGCACGCGAAGCACCGAGCGAAGGAGAGAGTGCGTTGCTGGTCGGCTGGCCGTCGGCTGAAGACTTTTCACCGTTCCGTTTGCTGGCCCCGTTTTTCGAGGCAACCGAGGGCATGACTGGCAGAAAAGGGCAAAGGCTGTGTGATGTATGAAGTGGCAATGGGAATGGCCGACTACCACGCTGCTGTGCAAGCTGTCACGCCAATGTAGAGGGGATGAGGCATGAAGCCGTGAAGCAAAGCGGCCATGAGGCGCGCGGCTTATAAAGGAAAAAAACACGCCGCTGAGCAGTAAATGACGACATGGGCAGGCCGGACAAGTGACGGCGGAGGAAGGAGCCAGCCCGGCGGCAGTGACTCAGGCGAGGGCAGGAGCGAGTCTGACGTGCTTGCAGCGCGAACGCGCAGGCGCGCGGCGCAGGCAGCACGTCCATAAGGCCAGAATGATATCACGCGCTGTCACGCGGCGAGCGGACGCGTGGGAGCAATGGGCCGATGGCCGGCACCCCCAGCTGCAGCCGTGCGGAGCCGTGCAGAGCCGTGCAGAGCCGTGCAGAGCCGTGCGACGCACTGTACCGGCACTGTGCAAGCCGGCCGATGTCGGGCATCGCAGCCTTGCGCGCAGCCTCGCCGGCAGCACGTGACGCCAGGCCTCCGACTTACTTTGTCCTCTGCCTCGCCGGCAGCGGGCCGACAGACACGGTCTCGCGCTGCGCCAGCGCCTGCTTGCGCTCGAGGCGACGGCGGTCGGTGGCGTGGTCGGCGAAGCGGCCGCGGGCGCCGTGCTTGATCTTGGTGATCATGTCGGTGGCGGTGCCCTTGTTGATGTCGTCGGCGGTGAGCGGCGCCTCCTGGCGGCTGCGCAGCTTGTTGATAAAGGCGAGCTGGCCTGGCGAGGGCGGGCCGCTGCGCCAGCGCTGGCGGCGGTCGATGAAGACGCGCGGGAAGAGCTTGCCGGCCAGGGTGTCGGCGGCGTGCACGGCGTCGGCAAAGGCGGCGGTGCGGCAGACCTCGCGCGGCTTGGCCAGCGGCGACTGCGAGACGCCCGGCGGCAGGGCGCGCACCTCGATGAGGCGGTGCGGGCGGGCCGGGTCGGAGTCGGCGGCGGTCTCGAGCCGCAGAAAGGTGCCGGTCGGGCCGCTCAGCACGTAGCGCGCGGGCCCGACCTGGACCCAGGCGTGCGGGCTGAGCGCGCGGATGGGGCGCTCGCCGGACGTGTCGGCGAGCAGCTCAAAGACGGAGTCGTACTCGGTGAAGCGGACGCGCGGGTTGGCGGCGTCACTCGGGGCGGCCGACGGCGCGGCGGCGGCGGCGGCGGCGGCGGCCGGCGGCTGCTGGCTGCGCAGACGGCGCATGTCGGCGACGGAGGCGGCGTCGACGAGCTCGCCGGGGTCGAGGCCGAAGAGCGTGGGCGTGGTGACGATGCCGGTGGCGAGGCTGGAGACCATGTCGATGACGTGGCAGTCGGTCTTGCCGGCGTGCAGGCGCAGGCCGCGGCCGATCATCTGGACGAGCAGGTTGCGCGACTTGGTCGGGCGCGCGAGCACGACGCAGTCGACGGCCGGCAGGTCGGTGCCCTCGGTGAAGACGCCGCAGTTGAGCAGCACGGGGAAGACGCGGCGGCGGAAGTCGTCCAGCACGCTGCCGCGCTGCGCCGCCGGCGTGTCGCCCGTGACGCAGCGCACGTCGACGCCGGCCTGCCGGAACGCCTGCGCGAGGTCGGCCATGTGCCGCAGGTCGACGCAGAACACGAGCGTCGACCGCCGGCCCGCCGCCGCCGCCTTGGCCAGCCACGTGCGCACCGTCACCGCGTTGGCCGTCGCCGTGTTGACCGCCCGCGACAGCTCGCCCAGCCGAAAGTCCTTGCCCGCGCCGCCGCTGCGCACCCCCGACAGGTCCACCGTCGACCGCACCGTCGTGAACACCACGTCCGCCAGCCACCCGTCGCCGATCATGTCCACGTAGTCCCGGTGGTACACAATCTCGTCAATGGCCGCCCCCAGCGCCAGCCCGTCGAAGCGCGAGAACGTCGCCGACACGCCCACGAGCGCCGGCGTGTCCGCGGGTCGCCATGGCGCCGTCTGCGCCCGCTCGCCGTCCCGCGGCACCAGCCCAAAGTGCGCCAGCGTCTCCATGTAGCTCGCCGCCACAATGTGGTGCGCCTCGTCCACCAGCACCAGCTTGAACTGCCGCGCGTCAAACTTGCGGATGCGCTCGCCCGACGTGATCGACCGCACGCTGGCCACCGTGATGTCCGCCGTGCCGCTCGCGTGCAGCGGCCCCATCTCAATGTCCACCGTCTTGTCGGGGTACGCCTGCGTGCAGTGCCGCGCCGCCTGCTCCACGAGCTCGCGCCGATGGGCCAGGATCAGCGTCTGGTTGCCGCCCGATGCCCGCGCGGGCACCCGGTCCAGCAGCCGCGTGAAGATCACCGTCTTGCCCGCGCCCGTCGCCAGCGAGATGCCCAGCCGCTTCTTGCCCTTCTGCAGCGAGTCCAGCACCGACTGGATGCACTCCTCCTGGTAGTCGCGGAGCTGGATCGCCGGCGCAGCGTCGGCTCGGGGGGTGTCGGCGGCGGTCATGCGGGCCGCCGCGGTGGAGGCGGCTGCCACGCCGCCCTTCGCCCATGGCCGCTTCGCTAGCGGCAGCGCGCGCCGCGTGAGTCGCCGGTATGCGGCGGCCAGCATGGTGATGGCCGGGGGTGGTCTGCGCTGTGAGGCTGCGCCGTCCACGACGAGCCGCGGGTGCGCCATGAAGCTAAAGTCACGTGACCGCAAGAAGATTTGCGTTCGGCCTGCGGGAGCTCGTAGACCGCGGGCTTCACTGCGCGGTGCGCGACCGACGAGCGAGACGTGAGCCCTCTTGATCGGCCCTTTTCCTTTCCCTTTTGTCTGGCCTATCGGCCGGGATGGCCCATTGCGCGGACGGCGACACGGGCGATTCTTGTGCAGATACGCGCGACTGAACCAGCCATGCCACCGCCATCCGCGTCTTCCGGCGTGAAGACCGAGGGCGACGTCGAGAGAAGCAAGAGACCGGCGCCTCTGACGCGGCGCGAGCAGCGGTTGCGTGCCAAGGCCCGCGCCAGGCAACGCGCCGAAGAGACACGGCAGCGCTGGCAGCTGCAGAAGCTCCAGCAACTGCAGCAGCTCCAGCAGCTGCGGGCCTTGCAGCAGCACGAGCAGCTCCAGCACCTCTGGCAGCTCCAGCGGCAGCAGCAGCGCGTGCGGGCCAGCCTGAAGCGCGCGCGGCAGGACAGCGACGCATCGGCAGGGGGCATAGCCAACGCGGCGGACGCGAAGCGGCGCAAGCGCGCGGCGGACGCGCGGCACGACTATGCGCTGCTGCTGGCGGCCGAAGAGCAGGGCGCCCGGGCAGCGTACGAGCACGCGCGCCTGGCCGACCCCAGCGCGGCCGACGCCGACACGGACACGGCAGACGCGCCGTGGCCGCCGCTGCCGCGGTCGCAGGTCGGCATGGTCGTCTGGGCGGCGGCCGAGAAGGAGCGCTTCTACGAGGCGCTGTCGCGGCTCGGCTGGGACGACGCGCCAGGGATCGCGCGGCGCGTGGGCACCAAGGGCGAGCTCGAGGTGCGTCAGTACCTCTGCCTGCTGCGCGCCCGTCTGGCGCAGCGAGAGGGGGCACCACAGAGCCTGCCCGCGTCCACGGGCGTCCAGGCGGTCGCGGAGCCGCGCCTGGGCAAGCCCGCCCTGCAGCGCATTCCGGCGGCGCTCGAGATCCGCGAGGAGTGCTGCGCCGTGCTGGAGCAGATGGCCGTGTCGCTCGTGCGGCAGGAGGAGCGCGAGGAAGAGGCGGCCGCAGCCGCCGCCGCCGCTGCCAGCCAGACGGCCGAGGGCGGCACGGAAGCGGCCGCGTACACGGTGACGGGCAGGAACTGCGACAGCGTCACGGGCGGCCCGGCAGCGCTGCTCAACGCCAAGGCGCTGCTGAGCCTGGCCACGCGGGTGTTTATGAACCGGCCGGCCGACAGCTGGATGACGGCCGCAGCGGAAGCGGAGGGAGCGAAGAGCGAAGGGAGCGAGAAGGGCGAGGAAAGACAGAAGAGAGCGAACAAGGCGCCGCCGCCGGCGCTGCGCGCAGAGGCGCTGGACGAGCTGCACGGCCTCGTGCGGGCGCTGACGCAGCGCATCGTGTCGGCCACGCTGTACGTGAGCCGCGTGCGCGTGCGGGCGCAGGCCGGCTACCGGGCGAGCACGCAGCGGGTGGTCAAGCGGCGCGACGTGCGGGCGGCGGTGGCGTCGCTCGGCATGCGGGCCGACCCGCGCCGCGAGTGGGCGCAGTTCTGGGCGCGGTGTCCGCGGCGCCTGGGCCTGCGGGTGTACCGCGACGAGGCGGCGATCCTGCGGCGGAAGAAGAGCCTGCCCAGCACGGCCAGGGCAGCGCCGCTGTCGTACGATGAGGTGGAGCGGGAGCTGATGCCGGAGGCCGCGGCGGACGACAGCGAGACGGACGACGACGACGACGCGGCAGACGATGCGGACGAGCTCCAGACAGACGCCGCGGACGCGGAGACGTCGAGCGACGACGCAGACGCCTCGGACGACGGCTACGACTCGGACGCGTCGAGCGCAGCCTCGCTCGCCGACGCGCGTTCCGGCTCGGCCGCCGACGCGGCCGATGACGACAGCCCACACAGCCTCCGGACGCGCGCCCAGGCCGAGGTCGACGAAGCGCTCGGCGGCACAGCGCTCGGCTACGCGCCGTCGGCGGACCTGCGGGTGCGGCTGCTGCGGCAGGTCGAGACGGAGCTGCAGGCCGAGGCCGCGGCGGACGCGGCGGACGTGCAGGCCGGACAGGCGGAAGAGAAGCGGCTGTGGGCGGTGCTCCGAGGGGCGTCCCCGGCACAGGCAAGGGCCGCGGACACGGCTGTTGCGGACGAAGACGAAGCGGAAGCGGACTCGGCGTCCGGGCCCGACGCCGAGTCGGACTCCGGGTCGGACGGCGACTCCGGCTCCGATTCGGACTTGACATACGAATCAGACGTCGAGCCAGTGGCCCGCGCGGATGCCTCGCCCGAGCCGTCTCTTCCGCCGCGACCGGCCGACCTGGCAGCCATCCTCGGACAGCCCGACTGGCGAAGCGGGCTGTCGTACCGCAGCGAGTGGGAGGCGGCGGCGGAGGCGGAGGCGGCGAGGCAGGACGAAGACGGCCGGCGGGGTACGGGCCTATGAAAGTCGGGTGCATAGGTTACGTGATGAGCTGAGCAGATGGAAGACGTCGCAGATACCCGGACAAGTTGATTGCATCGAGCGCTATCTTTACATGAATCACGTATTTACTGTCGTTTCTGCCGCCGGCTTTACCTCCGGCTCCAGCTCCGGCTCTGGCCCCGGCTCCGGCTCCGGCTTCGGCTCCGGCTCTGCCTCCGTCACCGCAACGCCGCTTCCAAACACGTCGTCCCGCCGGGCATGCCGGTCCCAGACGACGACGCTGTCGCTGCACCGCTTAAAGTACAGGATGCGGTGCTGGGGAATGAACTCCTCGTCGGTGGCGTCGGTCTTCCAGAGCTCGAGCGCGCGCTCCTGGGCGCCGCAGAACCGGTCCTCGTAGCCGACCACGTAGTCGGCGCGGTCGAGGTGCGGGTCCCAGCGCAGCCGGTGGAGGACGTCGGTGGCGGCGCGGAGCTTCGGCCGGGCGACCGGCGCCGCCTTGTCTGCGCGCTTGCTCTTGGCCTTGTTGGCCTTTTTGGCCGGCTGCTCGCCCTCGTCCGTCTCGTCGTCTCTCTCGTCGTCGTCGTCGTCGTCTTCGTCCTCGTCCTCGCCGTCGCCGCCGTGCTCGCCCCAGGCGCGGCCGTCCAGACGCAGGCGGTCCACGTCGCCGAGGTCCGCGCGGCCCACGACGCGCGCGTCGAGCCACATCCACTGCGGGTCGAAGCGGGTTGCGCGGCCGGTCGTGCCGCGGATCTGCCGCGCAAACGTGTCGAGGACAGTCTGCAGGGTGGCGAGGGCGGAGCGGCGCTCGTCGCGGGCGAGGCCGGCCGGCAGGTCGAGGCCCACGAGGTAGGCGCCCTGGTAGTAGGTGTCCCCGGCCAGGGGTGCCAGGGGAGGGAGGGGCGCTACGCCCTCCGGCTCCGCGACGAACCGGCCCGGCCAGAGGCGCGCGTGCAGCGACGGCAGCCGGCGCGCGAGGTCGGCCAGCAGCAGCACGCAGCGCGCCTGGATCCAGCCGACGAGGGCGGCGCCGCGGCGCAGCGACAGGCCCCAGTAGTGGATGTCGATGCAGACGTAGGAGCGGTAGGCGCGCAGAAAGGCGGCCGGCGGCCGCAGAGCCGGGCCCGGCGAGGAGGGCGACACAACAAATGGCGCGCCGGCCGGGTAGCGGCCCTGCAGCCAGTCGTCCCAGCGCACGCCGGCCTGCAGCGCGGCGTCGGCGGCGCGCAGCTCGTCGGCCAGCACGCGCGCGCTCGCGGCCGAGGCGGCGAGGGCGGTGTTGGGCTGCGGCGGGTGGTAGCCCAGGACGACCAGCGGCTCGGCGGCAGTGCGGCGGTAGGCCGGGCGGCGGCGGTGGAAGACGGGGTCAAAGGCCATGTCGGCGGCCCAGTCAAAGGCGGCGTAGTGCCGGAAAAAGGTCGCCAGCACGTCGGGCGCTGTTGTTTCGCGGCGCGGCATGAGCTGCATCACGCGCGCCAGCAGCACGGCGATCTGGATGCCGCCGAGCAGGCCGAAGCGCGCCGCGTAGACGCCGCGGGCGCGCGCCCAGGTCTGCACGGCGCGGTGGGCGGCGACAAAGACCGGCCAGCCGTCCGCCAGGGCGCGGCGCAGGTAGCGGACGTCCAGCGCGGCCTTGAGCGCGGCCGGTCCGGGTCGGCCGCCGGCGCCGGGCCCGCCCGGACCGAGGAGCGCGTCCAGGTCCGGGCTGGCGGTGCCCGTGGCCACCGCGGAGTACTGCAGGTCCACGTGCAGGCCGTCGACGCCGAGCTCCAGCGTCGTGCCGGCGCGCGTGCGGGCGCGGCGCTGGACGGTGATGCCGGCGGCGTGGCCGAGCCGCTGCCGCGCGAGCGCAAAGAACGTCGCCGGCGAGAAGGCGCCGACGCACAGCACGTCGAGGTCCGACGCCGGCGTCCACACGCCGAGCCCGTACGAGCCGACGGCTTCGAGGGCGGTCGCCGGGCCCAGCACGCGCCGCAGCGCCGCCAGCGCCGCGGCCCGCGCCGCTGCCTCGGCCTCCGACGGCACGGCCCCGCCGTCGCGGAGGGCGGCGTCGAGGGCGGCCGTCGAGGCGAGCATGCCGGTCGCGCGGACGGGCACGACCGGCACGACGTCCGTGGGGTCATAGTCGTTTGAGCTGGGAGGTCCGGTCTCGGCCGGAGACCCGGACCGGGGCGGCAGCTCGGTCGGGGATTCGGTCGCCATGAAGGAATGCCGCAGGAACCACGATAAGGAGGATGAAACGTATATAGTAGATACAAGTCTCAGATGACAGGAACAAACGAATAAAGGGACAGCACAACGGCCGCTATGAAGAACGAAACCTGAAATCGCTGATATGCATGTTACTGTGAAGGACTGCCTCCGATGGCTGGCTTATATATTCGGAGGATTGTCTTTATAATAGAGACTCGTTACTCCTGAGCATCGATCGCAAGAATGCCTTCTTCCTAGGGATTCCTAGACAGTCTTGGTGGACCCGAGACGATCAATCCGTGATGACTGCAGACATGACTCACGCGCCTAACAGCTAATAGGGTGCAGACTAATACTCGTACGGCATGACTCGAAGTGGATCTACTCAGCCTCACATAGTCTTTCATGGCAGTTTGATGCTATCGTGGCAGTGTACACATTAGGATGCTCAGCAGCAGCAAACACAAACCAAGCAGATATCCAGAACGCCAAGTTGCCCATCAGTGCCGACCCAAACGCCCACTGCCGCTCTCCCTGTCCACCCCCATCCGCCAGCCGCGTCCTAGGCGTGGTGATCCGGCCCCCAGTCGACGCGGGCAAGGTCCTTGCCCAGGCCCTCCATCAGCGCCTCCAGCTTGTCCTCGTTGGTCACCCAGCCCGAGCGCTGCGTGCTGATGGCGTAGCGGATGGGGTCGCGCCACTCGCGCCACCACGTCTCCTCGCTCTGCACGACGCACTGCCGCTGCGGCTCGCCGTTCTTGTGCGTCGCAAACGGCCACACGGCCTTGACGACCTCGTACGTGCTGCGGCCGGTGAAGAGCGACGTCACGGTGGTGAAGAACTTGTTGACGCGGTCGGGGCTCTGCACCACGACGCGCGCGTGGCCGACGGGGAAGGCCACGGTCACGGCGCCCTTGTAGCCCGTGGCGGCCACGAGGCTGCGGATCTGCCCCTCGAGCCAGCCGAGGTCGAGGTTGGCCACCTGGCGCTCGAGCACAAACGTCTTGGCCGCCGTCTTGTCCTCGCAGAAGCGCCGGCACCACGCGTCCAGCACCTCGGTCTGCGCCACCTCGGACTCGACCGCCGGCACCGCCGCCGGCTTGCTGCCGCCGCGCAGCGCCATCTCGCCGCGGCCCACGCACCGCACGTAGTTGAGCCATCGCCGCGCGTCCTCGGGCACCAGCAGCGCCAAGAGGTTCAGCTTCACGGCAAAGTCCACCTTGCGCCCGCGGTTGCCCGTGATCTGGACCATTGGCTTCGGCGGCACGGTCGCCTGCGCGCGGATCAGCGCTGCCAGCGCCGACGCCGTCGCCGACAGGTACGGCGCGGCCGACCGGATCGTCGTCCGGTCCGACGACAGCTCAAACAGCGGCGGCTGGTACAGTCGGTAGTCCAGCGCCGGCAGCCCCGGATAGCGCTGCGCCTGCTTCTTTTGGGTCGCCGCGGCCGGCGCCGCGCTGGTCTCCTGCTCCTGGCGCTGCTGCGCAAGCGCCTCCTCCTCTGCGGCGGATGCCGGGCCCGAGTACGGCGGGAGCTCGGCGCCGGGGTCGACTCCCAAAGCTCCGGCTCCAGCTCCGGCTCCAGCTCCAGAGCCGCTGTTCCGCGACACCGACGATGGCGCGGACGGGCCGGCATGGCCTGCGGCGCCGGTATGGGCAGGCGTGTAGCCGTAGTATAAGTAGTCGTAGTCGATCATGGCCGAGGAGTCGCCCGCATAGTCGGCCGCGGACTGCTTGTCATAGTGTGCCTGCAGCCGGCTCTTTTCGGCCTCGGCGGAGGCCATGGCGTAGTGACGGCTCGGGGCGTCCTCAGCCGGCATTGTTGTTGGTGGACGTCGCGCGTTGCAAGCAGCTCCCGTTCGTCTTGCTGGCGCTTTCACAGCCTTGAAGTGGCCGATAAGTGGAAAAGAGTGAGGTTAAATCCACGAATACACAGCTGCTAAAAATCGTACGATGCGCGCTGTCTTGCTCTGAGCAAGAGCGACCAAGCCCGTTGAAGCGGCAGGCGCAGCAGCGGCGCAGCAGCGGCCTCCAACGGAATTCTGTTGCCTGACAGCGCTCGGAGTACAGCACGTCGGCTGTTAGGCACCGGCGACACGGCCAAGCTAGTAGATTGGGGATTCGTTGTGTTCGATTGGGTTAGCACTGCGTTTCGGGAGTAGAATCTCGAGGGGTATCTTACTCCGTGCAAATTCCGCAAGTATCGCTTCAAGCGAGTGGCATGTTCAGCCACTGTTCATTTGTGAGCAGCTTGAAGCATAAGTTCTCTAGTTCTCCAAGTTTTGTAATGTTTGAAGCGCAGCATCCGCCCAGCCTTGCCTCGAGCCGAATTCAGCCCGCAGCCTGCTCAGCCCGCTTTCTTGCGCCATGCCCTGGACAGTGCAGTTTCATCTACGGTACATTATTTGTAGTGACTGGCTCTGGGGAGTACTACGGAGTACTACTCCGTAGTCACACTCCTGGTCTTCCGGGTACAACGCAATGCTCTGCGTTCCGTACCTACGCACCGATGTCAATATACCTATCACGTGACAAGTCGCGTGAAGTGTATTGCACATTCCGGTCTAGAAGCGCCCCATACCCCGTAGTGCTGTTCCCACGACAGCCGGCCCCTCGGCTAGTAACCCCTGTCCCGCAGTCGAGACCACAAGCAATTTCGTGCTTAACGAGCACTCCGTACTCGAACGTGAGCTTCGCACGAAATGGATATTACTCGAGTACTATTGGTGCCACAGCCGCTATTTGTAGAAACTGCGAGAACGAGCGTAGAAACGGACCCATCGGCTCTCTCGCTCCTTCCCTTTCGCGGTCCTTCCGCTTCTCGTATTGCGCGCTTCCAACGTCTTTCCGCTCTGGTATGATCTGTGCCCTGTCGTCGCGCCTTCCTGCACTAATCGCAGTCTGTTCCTTCCTGGTGCTCCGTGCCAACTGCACTCGTTTGCGGCTTCCTCAGCTGGCCGTTCCTTCCTCGCATTTCGGCGTGTCGTCTGGCCCTTCTCGACTCGCCAAATCCCGACTGCAGCATCTACGAGTACATCTCCAATATCTCCCACTTTGCCGGCCATCTCCGCCTCACAGTCCGCTGCCGTCCGCTGCGCCAGTACGGGGTAGTGTCTCTCGCACGCTCTCCGGCCGTCTGATTCGCCCGCTGCACGGCTGTCGTCTTTCCGTCTGCGTCTCCACCGCGCCTGCTTACGGCGTTGCAGCCGCCCATCGCGTCCGGCCTCTTCTTCCGTCGCTTTGATCTCGCCGCGAACACTTCTCTCTGGGCCTCCTGCACCTGTCCGCTCCTATCGCGCTTTCTCGTGCCCATCCGCTCCTGCGGCGGTCTCTTCCTCGCTCTGCCGACCCGACACTGCCGCCGCCATGATGCGCGCGGCGCCGCGAGCCATGCCTTCTCTCAGGGCCGTCCTCGCTCTGCAGATCCTCGTCTTCTTCGGCCGCGTTGCCAACGCGTTCTACATTCCAGGTTCGTGCCACCGTCTCTCTGTCCGCACGCGAGCCGCCGCAGCTTTGCGCCTTGCGCCTTGCGTGGCCTCGTGCTGATCCTCTCGCAGGCTGGTCCATCAAGAGCTATGCCGAGAAGGAGCAGATTCCGCTGCTCGTCAACAAGGTCTACTCCGACAACACCCAGCTGCAGTATGCCTACTTCGACCTCCCCTTTGTCTGTCCCCCGACCGGCCGCCACAGCTACGGCGGCCTCCTCAGCGGCGAGACGATCCCGCTGAACCTCGGCGAGGTCCTCCGCGGCGACCGCATCGCTGCCTCCGACATGAACCTCGTCATGGGCCAGAACAACGAATGCAGCTACCTCTGCACCCGCGACATCTCCCGCGCCGATCTCAAGCGGGCCAAGCAAATGGTCCGCGACGGCTACGTCGTCGAGTGGATTGTCGACAACCTGCCCGGCGCCACCAGTTTCGTCACCGTCGACAAGACGCGCAAGTACTACGCCGCCGGTTTCAAGCTCGGCTTCACCGACTCGTCTTCCGGCCACGCCCGCTACTTCCTCAACAACCACCACACCATCGTCATCCGCTACCGCAAGGCCGCCGGCCGCGCCGGCAACCGCGGTGCCAAGGTCATCGTCGGCTTCGAGGTCTACAGCAAGAGCATCGGCCCCGCCAACAAACGCCTCGAGAGCGGATGTCCTGCCGATCTTCGCAACACCGATCAGAATTTTGAGCTCCACCTCGCGCCCAACCACACTGCCACCGTCGACCCCGAGCAGTACGCCCACTCGTCCTACCACCCGGACCTGTCCGACCAGGACGACGAAGACGATGGCGCCCGCCTCTCCATCCCGTACACCTACTCCGTCTACTTCCAGGAAGACGAATCGGTCGAATGGGGCCACCGCTGGGACCTCTACTTTGTCAACCAGGAGGAGGGCTCCAAGATTCACTGGCTTGCCATTGTCAACTCGCTCATCATCTGCGGCCTGCTGACCGGCATCGTCCTGATGATCTTTGCCAAGACCATCCGGACCGACATCAAGAGCTACAAGGATGCTCTGGCCGAGGAGGGCAAGGCCCGCCTGAAGCGCCGCAGCCGCCGTGCTGTTGCCGCCTCTGCCGCAGGCTCCAGCGCAGATCTCAGCACTGGAACCGCGACACCCATGGCCGAGAAGGTGCCCATCTCTAGCGTAGGTGTCGGCGTGGGCCTCGGCTTGCTGGACCAGGACGGCGAGGCGGCCGACAACGGTGCCGATGGCGACGGACTTTCTTCCGACGACGAAGCCATCGAGGACGTCACCGGCTGGAAGCTGCTGCACGGCGACGTTTTTCGGACACCCGCCGGCGGCTCGCTGCTGGCCCCGCTGGTTGGCTCGGGCATGCAGCTGCTCTTCATGGCCGTGGGCCTCGTGTTCCTGGGCGCTGTTGGCATCCTGAACCCCAGCTTTCGCGGCGGCTTCATCAGCTTCGGCGTCGGCCTCTTTGTCTTTGCCGGCCTCTTCTCGGGCTACTTCTCCGCCCGTGTCTACCGCACATTCGGCGGCAAGAACTGGCGCCGCAACACGCTCGTCACCGCCACCCTGTTTCCCGGCCTGCTGTTCAGCGCCGTCTTCCTCCTGAACCTGTTTGTGTGGGCCCAGGCATCGAGCACGGCCATTCCGTTTGGCACCCTCATCGCCATCCTTCTTCTCTGGCTCGGCATACAGATGCCACTTGTCTATGCCGGCTCCTACTACGGCTTCGAGCGCGTCGGTCCCTGGGAGCATCCCACAAAGACCAACGCGGTGCCACGCCAGGTGCCGCAGCAGGCGTGGTACATCCGCGACATCCGCTCCGTGCTGCTCGCCGGCCTCATCCCTTTCGCGGTCATCTTCATTGAACTTCTGTTCGTCTTCCAGTCTCTGTGGCAGGACAAGAGCGGCTACTACTATGTGTTTGGCTTCTTGGCCGTCGTCTCGACCATTCTCATGATCACCATTGCCGAGGTGACCATGGTGACCATCTACGTCCAGCTCTGCGCAGAGAACTACAACTGGTGGTGGCGCTCGTTCCTCATCGGTGGCAGCAGCTCGATCTGGGTTTTCTTGTACTGCGTCTGGTACTACTTTGCCAAGCTGCATATCACCGGCTTTGTCAGCGGCCTGCTATTCTTCAGCAACAGCTTCCTTGCCTGCTGTGTTTATGCTCTTCTGACAGGCACTGTCGGCTTTCTCAGTGCCTATGCATTTGTGCGGCGACTCTATGGGTACGTTCCTCCCCTGATGCTGGATCTAGGCAGCGCGAACGCAATCTAACGCGTGCTATAGTGCTATCAAAGCGGACTGATAGTGTATAATGGGATTTTCAAACGGACGGGGAAAGCGCAAACGAGAATTGGCGAAATTCAAATAGCATCGGCACACGGGCGTTTCATCGGGTTATAATACTTTCGGTACGGGGCGTTGAATTTTGGATATATGTGTCGACCTGTATCTATACATGTAGTTGACCGGGGCGAGGCGCGTGTTGGCTGTCCCAAGACCGATCATGTAGACCTTCCATTTTGTATAACGAAAGCGATATTAGTTTACGACAACTTGCATCTCTACATGTTCACGGCCTCATACAGCAAGGTCCGGTCACATGATACATCACGTGTCAATGATCGCGCCGCCACGTGACCGAGTCGCGGTCGCGCCTCGCAGTCGCAAAAAAGCCAGCCACCAAAGTACGGCGATAGTTCACGACAAGGCCATAACAGCTAGCAGCTAACAACACGACCGCGGGGGTAGCTCTGCTCTGCGCCTTTCCCGTTCCTCCCCACTGCCGCTTCTCTCGTCCCCTACTCACCATGTCCGGCCAGTCGACTAAATGGCGCGAGGAGCAGATCCTCATCATCTGCCCGGGCAGCCAGACGACGATGGCACAACTCGGATGCAACGAGCTGACGCCGCCAGCCTACCGCATTCCGACGCGCATGTTCCGGGACGACGAGACGGACGAGTGGCGGCCGTACCGCACGTGGAAGCGCCAGAAGGCCCTGGCGAACGGCGGCGACGCGGCGGCCCAGGACAGCGAGGACCTAGTCGAATACGTCGAGGACCCCGACTCGGATGAGGGTGCCGTCTATCCAATGGAAGGTGAGCGCTGTTTGTGCGGCTTGTGGTCGGGGCGCGTGTGCTTTGCGGATGCTCGTGGCAGCCAGCTGACGGGCGGAAAGCCGGCTACATCACCAACATGGAGGCCTTCTTGGCCTTCCTCGAGCACGTACACGGCCTGCTCACGGCGACGTACCACAACACGCCCATTGTCCTCATGACGTCGCCGCAGTGGACGCGCCCCGACTGTGAGGCCATTGCGCTCTACATCTTTGAGAAGACCCGGACGCCAGCGCTGTGCATGATCAACAGCGCGCTGGCAACACAGTACGGGCTCCGCTCGCCGAACCTGACCGTCGTCGACATTGGCTTTGAAAAGGTCGACGTGACCTGCATCCACGACAGCCGCATTGTCAACCACATGGACCTCGGCAACACGGCCGAGCCGGACGAGGACCGCGCCATTTCGGGCGGCGAGGTCTTCACGCAGCATCTGGTCAAGCTTCTGCGCGACCAGGGCTTCACGTACGAGATGGCCGAGCAGCTCAAGAAGAACCCTATTTGCGAGGTGCTGCCGTACGCGCCGGACCACCCGCAGCTGATGGATCTTCCCAAGAACGAACCGTCGGCTGCGGAGACGTCGGCCGCTGCGGCCGCAGCCGCTGCTGCTTCCGAAGCGGCGGCGGTGACGGTCGACTCCGCCGGGGCGGACATGGACGTCGCCATGGACGACGGAATTGGTGCGGTCGAGAACGAGGGCGTTCTGGACGTTGCCTCCATCGTGACCTCGGGGCAGACAAAGGAGTTTCTGGCGAAGAAGGAGAAGGAGAAGAGCGAGCGCGGACGGCGGCGCGGCAAAGACAAGGAGGCCGACGCGAGTGCGAACAGGCTCATGCGCCTTCCCAACGCCAAGCGCGCGCGCACGCAGTTCCACTACGAGGAGCTGGTGGAGGATGACGAGCAGGTCAACGTTGCCTACCAAGGCAACGGGACGGCGGCATCGGCGGCCAACGGCACCGAAGCAGCTGGCGCTTCGACGAATGAAAAGGCGCGCGAAGAGGACGGCGAGGGCAGCGAAGAGGGCTCGGACGCGGAGGGCTCCGACATGGAAGACGACGAGGAGGAGGGCGAGGAGGGGCCCGAAGAGGCGGGCCAGGAGGGCGCCAGCAGTGACGCGGCGAAAGAAAAGGCCGAGGCAGGGCCAAGCGACGCGGAAGCCAAGCCACAAGACGCAGAGGAGGCGGGCGCGGGTGGAAAGGCCGAGGCGAGCACGCCCGCGAAGACGGAGACAGCGGCCGAAGACAAGCCCAGCACCCCAGAAGAGACGGCCAAAAAGGCCGCCGACACAGAGGCGGCGGCGGCAGCGGAGGCGCCCGCGGTCACGGAGGACGCTGCGATGGCCGACGTCCCGGAGACAAACGATGCCGCAGCGGCAGAGGCGCCGAAGACGGCCGAGGAGGCAGCTGCTCCAGTGGAGGCGACAGCGGCGACAGCAACGTCGACGGAGGCTGTCCCGGAGGCGGCGGCAGCGGTGGCGGCGGCGGACCTGCAGGCGCGGCGGTTCAAGCGGTTGCGGCGGGACTTTGACATTGGGCTGGAGCGGTTCAAGTTTGCGGACCGCGCAGAGATTGACCGGATTGTGACGACGATCTACCGGACGGTGCAGGGCATCGACGACATGTACATGCGGCCGGCGTGCTGGGAGAACCTGGTGTTTGTGGGCAACGGCAGCCGGCTGCGCGGCCTGCGCGAGAACATTGTGCAGACGCTGCACGCGCGGCACCTGGTCTCGCCGTCGACGGCGACCATGTTCACGTCGGAGCTGCCGAGCAACATGGGCACGCCGTCGGGCACGGGCGCGCAGACGCCGACGGGCAGCTTCAGCTTTGGGGGCGCGGGGGCGCACGCGGTGAACCCGCTGCTGCAGGCGGCGACGACGGCGTCGCTCGGCGGCCCCGGGGCCGTGGGTGCGCTGGCGGGCGGCGACGGGCACGCGCGGCACTTCCACGCGCAGACGCCGACGTCGATCAAGCTGGCGCCGATGCCGACGTACCTGGCCGAGTGGACGAAGAACGGCTTCGAGGAAGCCATGTTCCTGGGCGCGCAGGTGGCGGCGCGCATCGCGTTCTGCGTGCACAACCTGGACGCGCAGGGCCAGGAGAGCCAGCGGCTCATGTACCTGACGCGGGTCGACTACAAGTGCGTATTGCTGCTTTCGTTCTGTTTCTATTTTTTTTTCCTTCTTCTTTTTTCCTCCTCTTTGATTTCACTTCTTTGATTTCCCTTTTCTTTTGTTTCCCTTTTTCCCTTTTCTTTTTTCCCTTTTTTCCCTTCTTTTCCCCTTCTTTTCCCCTTCTTTTTCCCCTTCTTTTTTCCCTTCTTTTTTCCCTTCTTTTTCCCTTCTTTTGCCCTTTCTTCTGTTCCGCCCCCCCTACAGCTAGCTAACCTCTGCAGTGAAATGGGCCCCAAGGGCATCCGGACGCACTCCCTTCTGGGATAGACGTGCTATGAGATCAGGCCAGGGGCGGCAGCTCCGGCGGTGGTGTTCTTGCGTTTTTGTCGCTTTGGCCAATTTTGACGTGAATAGGCGGAGGAAAGGAGTGGGCGACTTCTATTTCGGGGCCAACAAATGGGGCGGCCAAAAAGGAGAGAGGAAGACCCGAGCAGCAGATTGGCGTTTTCGTTTCCCATCACCGCTGGTCTTGCGTTGTAGCTTTTGCTTTGAGGTAGTGCCCGTATCTGTATCAATACCATGTTTGATAGGAGCAGGCAAGATTGTACGCAAACGTCTGTACTTGGGTGACATAATTCGTGTTTAATATGATGATATGAAGCTAAGCACAAATAAAACATTCATTATAGTATCTTGTTCACTCGACCACATGCCATGTTCCAATATTCTTGGGTATATCAATACGTTGTCCGTAACTTTTCTTATGCCTGCCTCCAGACGCCAACATGGTGGATATCGAGAAGAGAAAATCAAAGAAAACAGAAGACCGCCAAATAAAATCAACAGAATTCAAAGACAACAAGCGCCACAAGGGAAACCGTAAAAATAGAAGGGAAACCAGAAAAACTACCATGGGTCGTACGTATAGCCGGGCAGCTGGCTCCTCTCCTGGTACTGGACATCCGGCACGGCCATGAGGCGCGGCTGCAGGAGGGAATCGGCATAGGCCTCTTCCATGGCGTCTTCGAAGCTCGGGAGGCCGTCCTGGCTGGGCTGTGCGCTCTCGTCGCCGGCAACGACAATCCTCAGAGGCACGGTGAGGGTGACGGAGGTGGTGGCAACGGCCTCGGCCTTGGGGCTGCTCTTTTTTCTGTGGGTGGACGAGGACGAGGTCGAGCCGGGGGCGATGGAGACGGTCAGCTGGAGGGCGTAGGTGCGCGAGACGATGCACGAGTGGAAGGTCGGCACAAACGTCTTGCGGTGGAGGGGCAACTGCAGGGGGACGGCCAGCCGGGCAGCGTAGGAGAGGCCGACGCTGTCGCCGGCTTTATCCGGAGAGTCTTGTCCAGGGGACTGCCGAGAGGAGCGTGCGGGCCTGTCAGGGTCGCTGCAGTAGCCAGAGTCGCGGCGGACGGCGGCGACCTGGGGGAGCCAGGCGAAGTCGGAGGCGACGGTGCGGCTGGCGAGCGGCACGGAGGTGGCGTAAAAGTGGCAGCGCTGGGCCAAGGACGCTGCTTGCACCCAGGCGGCCGGGTTGGGGAAGCTGGCGATGGGGCCGCCGCTGTAGTAGGTGTGGGCGACGAGCTTGGCGGCGACGCCGGTGACGCGCGGCGGGGGGACGTCGGGGGCGACGGGATCGAAGCGCAGCTGGATGTGGGCGGTGGTGGACGTGGCGGAGCGGCCGTTGGGGCGGAGGACGACGGGCTGCGGCAGCGGGGAGGCGTCGGGGGTGTCGGGGGCGGCGGCGATGGAGGCGCGGAAGCAGCCGAGGCGGCTGCCGGAGGAGCGCAGCAGCGGGCCGAGCAGGCCGCGGCGCAGCGACTTGGCCTTGGAGAGGACGTAGTAGCGCTCGCCGCCGCGGGCGAGCTGGCCGTCGACGTCGGCGGCGAGGGCGGGCAGCGGCGGCGGCAGCTCGGCGGCGCACGAGGCCGGCAGCACGCACGAGGCCGGCAGCACGCGGATGGGGTGGCTGGCTTCCACGATGCGGACGGGCCGGGCGCTGCCGGGCCCGGCGTCGCGCAGGACGCGGGCCTTGACGGCGTACTCGACGCGGGCCATGTTGGGGGCGAGGTCGTCGAGGTCCGCGGCGGCGGCGCCGGGGGCGGTGCCGAGCGACGGCGGCAGGCGGACGTGGTGGTCGTGGACGCGGGCGCCGTCGACGCGGTGGCTGCAGGCGCTGAGCGTCAGGTGGGCGGGCACGACAAAGGTAAAGGGCAGCGTGTAGGCGCGGCTGGCCTCGAGCACGCGCGGCTGCGGGTAGGCGGCCTCGTCGACGGGCATGGTCAGCTTGAGAAAGGTGTGCGACGACGCCGCCGCCGGCGCGCTCAGCGTCTCGGCCTGCGTGTGCGCCGCGCCCAGCAGCAGGATCTGGAAGGCGTCAAAGGGCACGTCGCGCTGCGCGACAATGTGCACGGTGCCCTGCAGCACGTCGCCCGACGTGTAGACCCGGGCGGCGACGTGCTGGTCGATGCGGATCTCCATGTGCGAGCGCAGAAAGGGCGCGCGGCGGGACGCCCCGGAGCCAAACGACAGCGTGCTGCTGCTGCTGCTGCCGCTGTCGGTGAAGAGCGCATACGCGGCCATGGCGGCTATGGCGGCCATGGTGTCGGCGAACAGGGTAGAGCTCGGGGTGCTGGTGCGTGTGCTGCTATGCGGCACTCGGAGTCGACGGCGAGGCGGTATCATGCACGTGGACGGCTCCGACGGCAGGACAGACGAAACGGTACTTTGGACGGCAGAACAAGATGGCTATCAACGAGATGGACCTGCAGACACGGCGGGCGCTCGTGTTGCTTTATAGACTGGGCCGTGGCAGCTGGACATGGCGATGGATGAGCCATGCACTAGCGCCGCTCCAGGACACGGCAGCCCACGGACGGGAGCCTGCGTCTGACAGAGCAGCACGGGCTGAGTCACACGCGCCGGTCACCGGGGTGCGCCATGGGCCAGCCGGACGAGCAGGCCGCGGTGGAGGGTGGCAGCGGCCAGGGAGCGGCTGCAGGGCGCAACGGCGGCTTGGCTGCTTCTGGGCTGCAGGCAGAGGGTCGCGAGCGAGCGGGGCGCGACGAGTCGGGGGCGGCTGCCGCTGCTGTGCGCAGTGTCGCGGCGCGGCGCCGGCTGGCTGCACGGCGTCGCTCGCGGCGAGCGGCGTCGCGATGTTCTCTTCTTGTGCGCTGATTTGTCAGCCGTCTCCCGCGACCGCGCCCGCGGGTCTGCGTCCGCTCTGTCGGAGCCGTGCGACTGTGCTGCCATGCGTCTTGTGCCTCTGCCCTTTCCTCCGTCTGCTACGGAGTGACGGCAGGCGCACGCGGTCGCAGCGGTCGCAGCTGCCGCAGCCCCGGCGGAGCCCCGCACCACGGAGACTAGCGGCCACGCCTTTGCGTTGTCAAATGGGCGCCGGCTAGTCCCGATCAGGCAGTGTTAGTCAAGAGCTCTCGCGCGGCAGGCACAAACGGTCTGGACGAGGCTCTCGCGTCATTGGGAGCTCGTCTGGCGATCGCACCTGCCCTCATCCGGACACATTAGACGAGCCGCATGACACACTGTCGGGACGGCTGACAAAGGTGTGCTGACATATGTGCAGAGCTGCTGACATATGTGCAGAGCAAAGCACGCCGATACCGCGGCTGCCAGCCTCTGCGCCCTTTGCTTTGCATCTACGAAAATGCTCCATACGGTGGAGTAGCTGCTCCACGTAATACAAGGTACTCGTAGCCGGCCGGCGGCACGGTGTTGCGCCGTCGGCGTGCTTTGGTCGTGGATCTCATACATGGAAGTAATTCCTATGTACGAGTACAGAGAACAGCGATCTCCATACATGAAGCAATTTCTATGTACGGAGAACAGCGATCTTCATACATGTAACTATTTCCATGTATAGAGAACAGCGATCTCCATACATAAGCAAATTTTATGTACAGAGAACAGCGATCTCCATACATAGAGCAATTTCTATGTACAGAGAACAGCGTGAGTCATGCAGCGTCTCGCTCTGTCAGCACATCGCGGCGCCAGTCCCATGGCCGCAGCTTCATCCGGTCGCTGTTCCACAGTCAAGCCTCCTGTCTGTATTCTAAGCAACCGTCCGCTCACTGCCACGAGATGTAGAGCATGATGCCGGCGCCGGCTGCGATCGCCGCAAACTGCACCAGCGTCTTGCGCAGCTCTGCCAGCTTGCTGCCGCCCGTCTTGCTGAGGTCCGTCTCCAGCAGCTCCGGGATCACCGCCACCGTGCCGACGTAGAGGAACGTGCCCGCCGTGAACGGCAGCAGCAGGTCGCCCCAGGTCAGGCTGGTGCCCATGAGGCCGCCCCGGCCAGCGCTGGCGTCCCAGGCGAGAGTGTCTGCTAGCCCGGCCGCCGTCGTGCTGTTGTTGTTGCTGCTGCCGCCCAGCTCCTGCACCAGGATGCCGATCACGGTGCCCAGCAGCGCGCCGAGAGCGGTCACGAACTGCGCGCCGAGGGCTGCCTTCTTGGAGAAGCCCGACTGCACCAGCAGCGCAAAGTCGCCAACCTCGTGGGGGATCTCGTGGAAGAACACGGCCGCGGTCGTGGTGGCGCCAATGGTCGGGGACGCGTAGAACGAAGCCGACATGGCAAGACCATCGGTGATGTTGTGCGTGAAGTCGGCGCTGTCGTCGTTAGGGGGCGTCGTTAGGAGGAGAACATAGGAGAAGAGAGGGGAAGAGAGGAGAGGAAAAGAAGGAAAATAAAGGAGAAGAGAGGGGAAAAGAGGAGAAGAGAAGAAGGAAAATAAAGGAAAAGAAGAAAGAAAAAAGGCTCACATCATGTTGAGGTAGCCCGAGAGCTTGACGCTCGCGCTGATCTCGCGCGTCGGCTCCCCGACGGTGACGTCCTTCTTCTTGTCCTTCTTGCGCGACTGGACCGCGCCTGGCGCCGCCTCGGCCGAGGAGGACACGGCGGAGGCGGGGTTGTCGCCGGTGTGGTCATGGCTGTGGCTGTGGCCGTGGTCGTGGCCGCCCTCGCCGCCGGTGGCAATGCGCAGGCCCTTGTCCATGGCGACAAAGGTGAGGAAGCCGACGAGGATGGCGACGCCGAGCAGCAGGTTGCGGTTGGGCTCGACGAGCACGAGACGGGCGCGGTCGGCGCGCTCGTCGTCCTCGCCCACAAAGATCTCGGGCAGCAGGTGGAAGAGCGTGTCGCCGAGCAGGCCGCCGACGGCAAAGGCGACCATGACCGACAGCGAGGCCGGGTCAATGTCGGGCGGGCAGAGCGCCAGCAGAAAGTTGGGCGGGCCCGAGATGTAGAGCGTCGCCAGCAGCGCGTTGGCGGCCGGACTGCCGGGGAAGAGCACCGCAAACACGCGCGACCGCAGCGAGGACTCGCTGTGGCCCGCGCCCGCGTCGCCGCCCAGCAGCTGCTGCTTCTGCGCGCCCAGCGCCTGCACGACGCCGCACGCCTGCAGCTGCTCGTTGAGCGCCGCCGAGCCCAGCGGGCCCGGCAGCGGCAGCGGCGTCGCCTGCGCCTCGGCGCCCGCCGAGACACGAGCGCCCGCCACCGCCGCGAGCCCGAGCAGCAGCAGCAGCTTCGCTAGCGGGCGCCCGCGGAGCCGCGAGAAGAGAGGCATGGCGGGCGTGGCCGGAGGCAAGAGGCGAGAACCAGGAGTCGAGAGCCGAGAGTCGAGAGCCGAAAGCCGGGAAGCGAGGAGCAAAGGATCGTCGGATGGGGCAAGCGCGACGATAGCAGACCCGAGAGACGCGCAGCAGCCTGTATCCAGATTCAGAGGGCAGACAAGAGGCCCAAAGCACGCCTCCGAGTTGCACGAGTGCGAGCTGGACGTCGGATGCAGAAGAGCTCAAGCCGACGATATCGGAGATTGGCTCGCAGTTGCGGTCACGTGACCGTTCTTGGCAGCCGCGGACATCGGCCCCCAAGCTTGGCAGAACATCGGCTAACGTACGAGTGCTTCCTACTGCGCGCTTCACCCGACGAGCGAAGCCACTGCCATTGCACGGCACGACCAGGATGACCAGGGCCGGCGGACAACGTGATACGGATGGCGATCATGGCCACGATAGGCCATGGCGCTAGGGGAAATGAGGGTTTCAGGGCCGAATCGCGAGATCTGACAAAGATGTGAGGTCCTCGGCTTCGACATCGAGCCGTCTATCTTTCCGTTCTGTCAGTAGGCACTGTTGTCGGCGCGACAGCTGTTTGGCCTGCAGGTGCACGGAGACCGGCATAAAATACACTGTCCAGCACATCACGAACTCAAGCGACAAACTCGACCTCAACTCGACCTCAACTCGACCTCAACTCGACCTCAGCTACAGCATGACGTGGCTGCCGCACGGGACGTCGCCCACGGGGCTGCTCTTCGACGACGACCGCGGCCAGTCGGCTGCGGCGCCCGCCGTGGCCACGTACCGCGGGCGGCTGTGGTGTCTGTGGACGGACCTCCGCGGCCAGCTCTGGTACGCCAAGACGGGCGGCAGCGGACCGGCCGAGCGCTTTGGCGAGCCGCAGCCGTTCCCGGAGGACGGGCTGCCGGTGCTGACGAACCTCAACGGCGTGCTGCACGTGGTGGTCGTGCAGCCGGACAGCGGCGCCATGGCGCACTACGTGCACGACGACGACGACGCCGACACGACGTGGACGGCGCTGGGGCCGCTGGACGTCGGGGCCGGCCTCGAGGCGCACTCGACGCCGGCGCTCGTGGCCTTCCACAACAAGCTGTTCCTGGCCTTTCTGCGCGACGGCGCGCTGTACTACGCGATCTGGGCGGCGCTGGGGCCGGACGCGCAGCAGTGGACGGCGCCGGCGCCGGTGTGCACGTCCGCGGACGACGAGGACGAGGACGAGACGCGGTTCCGCGGCATCCCGGCGCTGTTCGTGATCGGCGGCACGCTGCACCTGCTGTGCGGCGCGGACACTGCGGCGCGGCCCATCCTGGGCTTCCGCTACGACTACATTGGCCAGACGTGGACGCGGAGCGCCGACGTGTCCGAGGGCCGCGCGGCGTCCGGCGTGAGCGCCGTGTCCTTTGGCAGCAGCGCGTATCTCGGACTCACCGAGGCCGCCACCGCCGATGCCGACGCCGACGAGTCGCACGCCGTGTTCGTGGCCGCGTACGACGGCGGCGTGTGGGCGCCGCACGAGGCCGTCGCCGGCGCCGCGGCGGCCGATCCGCCGCAGATCGCCGTCCTCTACGGCCGCGTGCACTGCCTCTTCAACGACAACACGGCGGCGCGCGCGCTGCGCTGGTACTCGCGGCCGGCGCTGCGCCGCACGCTGTCGGGCTGGATGGCCGGGCTGCCCGACGACGTGCCGCTGGCGCGGCTGACGATCCCGGGCACGCACGACAGCTGCGCGCGCAGCCGCATTCCGTTTGTGCGCACGCAGTACCTGTCCGTCAGCCAGCAGCTGGCGCTGGGCATCCGCTTTCTCGATCTGCGCCTGCGCCGCCACGCCGACGGCCTGCTGTACTGCTACCACGGCGGCGTCCCCCTGGACTACCCGCGCGGGCTGTCGCTGGCGTCGGTGATGGACGAGGTCTGGGCGTTTCTGCAGCCGGCCGGCGACGGCGACGGCGACGGCGCGCCGACCGAGTGCGTGCTCGTGTCCATCAACAACGACGACACGTCGGCCGAGCAGCAGGACGATCCCGCGCCCTTTTACGGCGCCGTGGCCGAGGCGATCGCGACGACGCCGCCGTGGCCCGGCTCCGGCCGGCACCGGTGGCACACCGAGCCGGTGACGCCGACGCTCGGCGACGTGCGCGGGCGGGCCGTGCTGCTGCGGCGGTTTGCCGGCGACCCGGCGGTGGCGCCGGCCGGCCGCATCGGACTGGACCTGTCGGCCTGGCGCGACGACGACGCCGACTTTTCCATTGTGACGCCGACGCAGGTGCGCGTGCGGCTGCAGGACAAGTGGAAGTACGCCGACCGCATCGCGCTGCACGACCTCGTCCGGTCCAAGGCGGCCCTGGTGCAGCAGATGATGGGCCTTGCCGCGGCCGGCGACGACAGCAACGACGACTGGTTCATCAACTTTTGCTCCGCCGTCGGCGACCCGGCCGAGCACGGCGAGATCGCCGAGGCCAAGTGGATCGCCGTCGGCGCCCACAGCCGCTTCATCGGCCAGTGGGTGCCCGGCATGAACGTCCAGACGCGCGCGTACCTCGCCGAGGCCTTTGGCGGCCGCCGCGCCCGCCTCGGCATCGTCAACCTCGACTACCCGGAGCTGCCCGAGGACAACGACCTCGTTGCGCGCCTCATCGAGACCAACTTCGGATGAGCGATGTCGATTCCGGTGATTTTGTTCATGATATCGAATTTTGCATGCCTTGGATCATAGACAGCGTACTGCTGGGCAGTGTGCCGAGCCGCCAGCGTACTCGTACAATATCGGTTGCCACTTAAGCACAAACGAACAAATGCATAGCCCTCATTGTTGTCTGCGCCAAGACGGCTACCCATGTTTCTGGTCTGGGGACTTTTCCGTAGTTTGTCCGACTAATTCCCTTGCTTTGGCCGTTCCAAGCACAACAACACGACACAATACGAATGCACTATTGGAACCGGAATCCCCGGCCGTGGTAGCACTCGGCTGTGTTCATTCAACACGCAGGAGTACTTGGTCTGGAGAAGCAATAATCATACGAGCAGTCGAGGTACGAAGTACTCCTGCGTGTTGTCTCCGGACCAAGGCACACGTTGCAACCATGCCGTGGTGCGCGTTGCATGAGTGCACTGCTTGCTTGCAGTCACTGCCTTTGTTTACTTGGATGCTGCTAGGTGTAATGAGCTATGCCTGTCTCACTACTCGAAGCCGGAGCACGTTTGAAAGAAAGCGGACCTTTGCATTCCTGCAAAGTACTTGTAGCCGACTGAAAGCTTGTTCAAGTACTCCGTACACAGTATTGCTTCTCCTCGCACTCGTACTCGTATGCCCGACCTCAGCCACTGGTATTGTGACAGCATGTCTGACTGCATTGTCGTACGGCTCATTACCGGATGCCAGCACATCATAGCAATCCAAGCAATATGTGGGCAGATCAGGCTGCTTTGCGTGTTCTATAAATATCTACGAGTATTCCGCTATGAGTAAGCCTGCGAAAAATCTCTGCACTTAGTGGCGGCGGCAGTGGCGCTTTCACCTCGTACCCCCTCGTACGAGTACTTTGCTGGCAGTACAATGGCCAACATCCGGGGACTTTTGCAAAGTACTCCTGCCAGCACTCAAGTTCTTCTCTCGCCTCACGTGAAGATCCATCGCGTGCTTGTACTCCGTAGTCTCGCGGCGGACGGTCGCCGCTTCTGTCTTTGCCTGTGACTGCTCCTGCCTCGTCTTGTGTCAGTCTCCCACACCGAGAAGTGGAGCACGGAAATAGAAGCGGCCAGACCCCGTCCCGGCAAGTGCGGCGCAGGGGCGCCCCTGGCCGCTCGCGGCGGGCGGCCTGGTCTGTGAGCCCGATGCCAGCCGATGGCGCCTTCCCGCTCTGCGTCTCGCGCACGTCGATTCCTGCTTCTGTCCCGGATCTGCTCCTCGCGCCCCACCCAGCAGCGCACTACGCCAGCCGCCATCGCCACTAGCGCAAGGCACCGGATGCAGGGACACGACCCCATTGGCCGGGCGTGCCTGCCTTTGTCCCTCGCCCTCGACGCTCGTACTTGCCTCGAGCGATACACGTGTGCACCGCGCCTGCCACGCTCGCCTGCCCGCGCCTGCCGTTCTTGCAGTGCCCCTGCTCCACCGTCTCCGTGCCTTTTCGGTATGACGAAGCTGGACGCACGTCGTAAGCTCGTCCGGTCTTGGCGGGCCCGCGTGCGCCGGCGCTGCGGGGCACTGTGCATTCGTGCGCGCCCGGCCGCCAGCGCTGCATCCGGCGTCGAACGACCGCGACCGTCGCCAGTCCGGCACTGTGTCTCGTACGGAGTAGGCAGCCCGCGAGTGAAGGAGTATCTCCGAGCGCAGAGTACAAGTACATCAGCCGTTTCCGCCGTTGTTCGTCTCTCCCTTTCTCTTCTCTTCTTTTGCCATCCATCTTTTCGGTTGCAACCGGCCCTTTGTCCGTGGCCTTTCTCAACACTCGCTTGCTCTGTTTTTCACCGTCGGCTGCACAGCCACGCTCGTTGACAACATTCACTATATCAAAGCCGCGTCCCCTTGATTTGGTATTTTGGTCTTTTGGTCTTCTGGCATTTCTCGAATTGCTTCAGTTCATTCACAGGCCGCCGCATTTGACCGTCGTCAACCTCACATTCGCTTTTCACAATGCATTCCGCATCGACTCTCGCGGCCCTCGCCGCCGTCCTGCCGTCGGCCCTCGCTGCCTACCAGGGCTTCAACTATGGCTCGCTGGCCCCTGACGGCTCCATTCGTTACCAGGCCGACTTTGAGGCTCAGTTCACCACCGCTGCCGGCCTGGACAACACCGACGGCGCCTTCAACAGCGCCCGTCTGTACACCATGATCGTAAGTGGAGCCGCCAAATGCAAACAGAACCTTGAGTGCAGACGTCACTAACGCCAAACAGCAAGGCGGCACCACCAGCGATGTCATCTCGGCCATTCCCGCTGCCATCAACACCAAGACCTCCCTGCTGCTGGGCATTTGGGCCTCCGCCGGCGCCGACATCTTTGCCAACGAGCTGACGGCCCTCAAGGCCGCCATCTCCACCTACGGCTCCGAGCTTTCGTCGCTCGTCGCCGGCATCTCCGTCGGCAGCGAGGATCTCTACCGCGACTCTGTCACCGGCCGGGAGCGCCAGAACGACCCCGGCGCCTCGCCCGACACCCTGACCAACTACATCAAGCAGGTCCGCGAGGCCCTCTCCGGCACCGCCCTCGCCAGCGTCCCTGTCGGCCACGTCGACACCTGGAATGACTATTCGAACTCGAGCAACGCCGGGCTCATCGAGAACCTCGATTTCCTCGGCGTCGACGAGTACCCCTTCTACCAGAGCTCCGACGGCAACGACATTGCCAACGGCAAGTCCCTCTTCGACTTGGCCATCAGCAAGGTGAACGCTGTCGCCGGGGGCAAGGACATCTGGATCACGGAGACTGGCTGGGCCGTGTCCGGCACCAAGTTCGGCGATGCTGTCGCCTCCACCACCAACGCCAAGACCTACTGGGACGCCGTCGGCTGCCCGCTCTTTGGCAGCACCAACGTCTGGTGGTACACTCTCCAGGATGCCAGCTCCGGCTCTACTCCCGACCCCAGCTTCGGCGTTGTTGGCGGCACCCTCAGCACTACCCCTCTCTTCGACCTGTCCTGCAACGCCTCCACCAGCAGCGCCTCTAGCAGCTCCGTCGCCGCTTCCACTTCCACTTCCTCTTCCTCTTCCTCCGCGGCGGTGTCTGCTACTTCTTCCTCTGTGGCTGCTTCTGCTACTTCTTCTGCGGCCGTGTCTGCTGCTTCTTCTTCGGCGGCCGCGTCTGCTGCTTCTTCTGCCGTGTCTGCTGCTTCTTCCTCCGCGGCTGTCTCTGCCACCGCCTCCTCTGCAGCTGTCCCTGTCACCGCCTCCTCTGCAGCTGTCCCTGTCACCTCTGCCGGCTCCAAGCTGACCTACTCTTCCACCGCCAAGTACAACGCTACCGGCACTTCCTCTACCTACTCCTCTTCGGGCACCGGCTCTGGCTCCGGCTCCGGCGGCTACGGCTCCGGATCCAACTCCAACTCCACCTACACCTACTCTACCTTCAAGTCTAGCGGCACTGCCACCGCTACTGGCTCCAGCACTGGCTCTGGTTCCGGCTCTGGTGCCGGCTCGACCTCTTCGGCATCGCCCTCCGGCACGGCCGTTGTGGCGAGCGGCTCCCACATCATCTCCGGCTCCATTAGTGCCGCTTTTGCTGCCGTCATGGCCGCCATCCTAGCTGTGTAAAGAGGAGGCGACTACCGGTGCCTTTTGATGGCGTTTCTTAGAGTTCTTATTCCTTTCTTCATGATGGTATTATCTGTGTATACCGGGCTGGCACGCATTACACAAGGATAGAGTGTATAACACGCTGGGCTGATGCGGATTCCCGGCTGTATTCTGGGCACATGGATGGTTTAGGGGATCAATAATGCATGCATTGGGTTATTTTTATTCTTCGAATGGCTTAGCAAAGCTTCGTTATAAGCTGAGAATTCAAAACTGCGTTTGTTCTGTTCCAGTGACGTGTACTAGTGTTCAGTAACTGCTCTATTATACTAAGCCAAAACATAACCGTTACAATATCTAGAGACAATCTCTCGCCCCGTAGCTGCCGAACTTTTAGACCTCCATATGCATATAAGACAAAGGAGACAATAGGGAAAATGGTAGCATAGTCAGATTGATGACTCATCAGGCGCAAAGGACAAGAGCACCATTACGACGATGGCGCGTCCTCGGCATCGTACTCGTTCAGCTCCGTGCCAGCCACGGTCTCCTCCGCCGGCGCGCTGTCAGCCGCGACGTCGTTGTGCTCCTTGTTGCGGTTGATGGTGTTGTTGACCAGCGGTGTCGTGTCGTTGAAGATGCGCAGCAGCATGGCCGCGCGGTCCTCCTTGGGCAGCATCAGGTTGAGCGAGTGGAAGCTCTTCCACAGCGGCAGGGCCATGGCCTCGAGCGGGACGCTGTTGTCGAGCTTGACGGCGGCGGCGGCCTCGCCGTCCGTCTCTGTCTTCTGTTCGGTCTCCTCGGTCTCCTCGGTCTCCTCCCCGTCCTTGCCCGGCTCAATCTTGAGGACAAAGCAGCCCATGCCAATGTCGGGCAGGCGGCGGCCGACCTCGCCGAGACGCTTCCAGCCGCCGTCGGCAAACTTGGGGAACATCTCGACGAGCAGCGAGCGCAGCGTCTCCTTGCGGTGCAGGTGTATGACGCGCTCCTCGCCGACGTAGCCCTGCAGCAGAGGCATGCCCTCGGACTGGATGCGCCAGCGACAGACGCCCGGCGCCGGCGCCTCCTGCTTCACAAACATGCGCACGCCGGCGTGCACAAACTTGACGCGGCCCTGCAGGTGCGCCGTCTGCGGCGAGCCGTCGCTCGTGTTGCTGACGAGGATGTCGCGCACGAGCTGCGACGTGTAGTAGATGCCCTTGGCCGGCTCGCCGTACGCGTTGCGCACGAGGAAGCGGTCCGCCGGGAAGCGGCCCGACAGGTGGTAGAACTTTTGGATGTCCACCACCACCGGGTGGTCCGTTGCCAGGTACTTGAACGGCTCCTCGTAGGGGCCGTCGTTCTTCTTCCGCGGCTCCTTGGCGGTCGCCTCGGTCGACTCGGGTGCCTTTGTCTCCTCTGTCTCCTCTCCCTTCTCGGGTGCCTCCTCCTCGGGTGCCTCCTCGGGTGCCTCCTTGGCGTCGGCCATCTCCGTATCTTCCGCGGGCGCCTGCTTCTGTTTCTTCACAGACGGGGGCGCCTCCTCGGTCGTCTCCGCCAGCTCGGCCGGCCGCTTGGCGGCGACCTTGTCGGCGTTGGCACCGGTCGCGGCGCCGGCGGCATCGGCGGCCTCGGCAGCGGCAATCTTGGCCTGGGCGCCGTTGGTGGCCTTGAGCTTGAACTCGGCCTTCTTCTCGAGCGCAACGATGAAGAAACCGCCCGTGTCCTGGAGGTGCGGGTAGACGCGCATGCAGTGCTGAAGCGGCAGCTGGTCGGACTCGGCGTTGGCAAACATGGTCGGCACGATGCGGCTGGGCGCGATGCCGCCGCTCTCCTCGGTCTGCATGTAGGCCTCGACCTCGGCCCAGCTGCCCCAGACGCGGCCCGACTTGTCCATGACGGACCAGGCGTGCATGCCGGGACGGCGCTGCAGCAGGGGCAGCATGTCGCTGCTGTCCAGGATCGCGACGCTGCGCGCGCCGCCGCACATGGCCACGGCGGCGGACACGACCGACTCGTTCTCGACCGGGTTCAGGCTGCACGTCGAGTACACGACGCGGCCGCCCGGCTTGAGCATCTGCAGCGCGCGCACGAGGATGCGCACCTGCACCTGGTGCAGGCCCAGCGCGCCGGCCGGCGTCCATTCCTTCCACATGGTGACGTTCTTGCGCAGCGTGCCGTCGCCCGAGCACGGCACGTCGGCCAGGATGCGGTCGAACTTGAGGTAGCGCACAGACGGCGACGGCCCCTTGTCCGTGTCGGTGCCGGCGCCACTCCCGCTCCCGCTGGCCTCCGCGGCGGCCTCGCCGGCGGGCAGTGGCGGCAGGCGCAGCGACGGGTAGATGGTGGCGTCGTGGTTCGTGACGATCATGTTGGGCGACGACAGGCGCTTGAGCTGGTGGATCAGCAGGTGGCTGCGCTTGTAGTCGGAGTCGTTGGCGATGAGCACGCCCGTGGCGCGGCCGTCGTCGCTCGGGTCGGCCGACAGCTTCGCCGCCGGGTCGTCGTCCTCCTCGCCCGCCGCCTCGCTGTCGGCCTCGGCGCCGGTCAGGCCCTGGGCCATGGCCCGCAGCACCTTGCGCACGCGCGCCTCCTCGCCCTGGTGGACCATCTCCAGCAGCTGCGCGGCCTTGCTGCCGGGCGCGGCGCACATGTCGAGCACGACCATGCCCGGACGCACGTCCAGCAGCAGGGGCGGGATCATGCTGACGACCTCCTGGCGGCTGATGTTGCCGACGCTCGTCTCGGAGACGAGGAACTTTTGAAAGGCCGCAAAGGGCGGGAACTTGCGGATGACCGTCTTGGGCGTGGTCATCCACCAGGCCAGGTTGTCGGGGTACCACGGCACCGGCTGCGGCGGCGACACGGGCAGGCCGTCGTAGTGGCCGATCTTGGTCAGCTCGGGGATGTAGCGCGTCTGCAGCAGCTTCTGCACCGCCTGGGCGTGGCCCTTGGAGCCGCAGAAGCGGAAGCTGTGCGGCAGCTCGCGGCGGAAGGCCGCCCAGAACGCCTCGCGCTCCTCCTCGCTGTCGTTGAGCCCCAGCAGCTCGTTGTAGTACTTCATCAGCCGCTCGTTCTCCTTGACGATCTCGGGATAGGCCCGGAAGCCGTCGCCGCCGTTCCGGTTGCCGCCATTGTTCGAGCGAGTGTTGTCGCGACGGCGTCCGCCGCGGTTCCGCTGCGCGCAAAATGGTCAGCCACGCGCGCTCTGGTCGCCCAAGGGCTGCGTGCCGTTTCGCCATCGGCGCAGACACGGCAAAGGTCCAGTCTCACCTTGAAGCCGCCTCGACCCATTGTCGCAGTGGTAGCAGCGCTGCCGAGTAGCGGGAGCGTCGAATGGGAGCGCCGTGTGCCTGTGTGTCCGAGTGACCGCAGAAGAGAGGGCATGCACTCGAGCAATTCCTCGTGACTGTGCGTGCCAATGGGCGGTGGCTGTCGGTCGCTGAAGCAAAAAGACAAGGTGAAGGATCTTTGCAAGAACGAGTAGATCTGCCCCACTCGAGGCTGCTTATCCAGTCTCTTATCGCAGCCCTCCGCTGAGCCTCACGGTGTAAGTGGCTACCGGAATAACGGATAGTCCGGCCACGACAAACAGCTCTCCCACCGACAGCCAATCAGAAGCCGCAGCGCAGCGCATCTCTGTACGGCCAGAACGCGCTCGATGTTTGCCTTGTGCTGTGGACACGAGCCGGGACTGACGGACGACTGCGGCCATGGGCACGAAGCATCTCACGGAGGCGGACCGCGTCCGGGCACGGACGCTCTTTTTTGATGCGGGGGTGCCCAAGTCGAGCATCTGCCAGATTATGGGCTGCAGCTTGAACCAGGTGAAGCTGGCGATCCGAGAGAGGAAGCCCAAGCGGCGATCAGGACGGCCGCGGCGCAAGCCGCTGGAGCCCGGCGAGGGTGCTGCGGCGGGGAGTCCCGTCGAGGGGCCCGCGGAGGCGGCTTCTCACGGGCCTCTCAGTGTTTCTGCTGGCGGTCCCGCTGTCTCACATGCCTCTGATGAGACTCGCGATCCAGACTGGGCAGTCCAGTCCGGAAACCCAGAGGCGGCTGCTTCTCTCGGCGGCCTTGCGCCTCTTTCCTCGCTGATGCTGACGGGCCGTGCTGGTCCTGTTGGGTCCGCCAACCCGCTCTGTCCGATCAGCTCGGCAGCCGGCCCGCTCCCGGCGCCCATGACAGCGACATCCGGAGACGGCCACCACCTCCGGCACAGAACCGGCACCGGCAGACATCCACTTCCGGTGGCCCGCCCCTACCCCAACAGCCAGCCGGCAGGCCCCCTGGCGCGGCTGCCATCCGTGTCCTCCATATCGTCACTCTTGCAGCCTACAGTAGCCTCGCCGACGCTACCAGTGCCTCCGGTTGTGCAGCAATATGCTCGGGATCCCTCCCCACAAAGGCCAACGTCTTATCGCAGTACTTATCACGCCCCGCCATCTATCCCAATACCACTTCCGGCACTGGCTTCGATATCGCAGACACCGTCGTCCAGCACCATGTCTGTTCCATCACTCATTTCCCCGCCAGTACCGTATCTGAACTCGAGCAGATGACCATACGGACACACTGCTTCTATGCCTTGTAGCCTTGTACGAAGCACTCTCGGTGGAGTGTGGCGTTCTGGGCCTCCGCTTTCGGCCGGCAACTCTCGCAGAGTCGGCGCATATTTGTCTGCAGCTCTTTTTTCCTCTTTTTCGTTTTTACTACGGGGATTGAGGTCCGTTATGGTTATCTGGGAATGGCATTGGGACAGGCTTTACGAGACACTGGGCATATCGGATGTGTAAGAGACAAATACAGGCATGCTATCTTTATTGCTTACGCGCCAAGGGTCACATCTGATTCGTGATTATGGGAATCGCGTGATTATGGGAATAGAGACAGTATCAGCAACAGCATTGTGTTGCTAGCTGTTGGGTGTATGAAATGTGCATGGCTTGACGCGAAGGCATTATATCTTATCACGATAAGCTTAACAAGTCCCGTTAACTTAGTGAAGCCACATAAACTCCCGAGAAATGCTGTTCGATCAGTCCACTGGATGGCCAGGCCGCGTTCGAGATTATGCTCGACGCTGCTCCGTAGTGATTGGGGCATTCAGACACAGGATACTACCGCCATGCCGGAGTTGTAGGCACCGAATTTCGATTCTATCCAAGATGTTTAATTTGGGAATTTCCGTTAAATATTCATTCTTATCCGACACTGTAAGTATCAACTGTTTACTATTGTATAATATCTTAATACTAGTAGACACATGTACATACACATTATTGCTAGTGGATGTGCCGATTTAGGTACAATGAACAATAACCACTCTCGTAGTAACTCAGATACACAGGCTCTACCCATTTACGTGAGCCTGCAGCTGACGCCGCTAGACTATGACACGGTCTACTCATCTTGTACCGAGAAACGAGTCTGACATTGTACGGTACTATGAGACTCTAGAGGCTAGACGGGGACGGCACACCCCGCACGTATGAAGTCGACGTCGAAGAGGCATTGTAACGCTGAGTATGGCAGAGATAATGCACAGTAGCACGAACAGCTTTGGAAGTATTACAAAGTATGCATATCTTAAGCCAGGGTATGGCAGGCGAGCGGACGTGCGTACTCCGAACAGACTTAACTTTTGTGTTTCTTCTGTGCTTTCTGTGTCCCCATGTTCATCGTGTACGAGTATCCTCTTGCGCCCCTTCTGCTCCTCCGGTTTCCAACAATACTCGTACGAGTATACGGAGTTCGCGATCACCGAGAATGTAGATGCGGACAGCTGCCAGAAGGCTTGGCAGGCTTGGCAAAAGGCTCTTCATTCCTCCGCTCTCCCGATCTACGGGTGCGTCTACCCGGCGCCGTCCGGTCTGCCGCGGCTTTTCCGCATATTTTCTTTGGGCTGCATACAAGTATTACTCGTAATACCCCGGAACTCGTGGCTGTGCGTACGTGTCTACGAGCACTGCTGAACAGGTCTCACACACGCACGACAAAGCCACGATCGCGCATAGCTCGGCCCAGGCAGGCATGAAGGCGCGCTTGCCCGGTATGGAAGGCCTCCACAGAAAGCGGGCTGTGCGAGATTGTGCAGCATTGCCGCTGTGCAAAAATGGTGGAAAAAGGAGCGTGGCCACACGGAGTAGAGTGCATTACGGAGTTATTATGAAGATGGAGTACTCCGTAAGTGCTGACGGCGAGGAGCCCCCGCCGTGGATCAGCGCGGTGCCACTGTCAGTGGATTGCGTGTCCAGCCCCTATGAAGGGTGAGGAACGAGGCGGCCTCGCTTCTCTGAGTCGTCTGGCCGGCGAGAACGAGTGATCGGCTATCGATGCGCTCTAGACTCTGTGCTCGGCGATGCCAAGGCGGGCGAACAGACGTCAACGATCTGGTCGCACTTCGGTGTAGGACTCCGTAGGAACGGCGAAGTACGGTGAGTCCATTTTGAAATAGCGCACGCCGAGGTCAGCACCCTGGACAGTGACAGCTTCGAGGGCGTTCATACGTGCAGTCAAAGATGACACAAAGGTTATGCGAACCTAGCGAAACAAAGTTATGCGAGCCCAACGAAACTTATGCCGCATGCGAATTCGTGCAGAGTATTACTCGCAACACTGCGTACGTTTAGGCACGCAGCCGCCGTAGAAGCTACAATAATGTCCGCCGTACGAGTACGTAGTAGTTCGACCGCTACTTCTCTGCATTCGTATCGCTGCCGAGATCTCCATGGGACCCATCACTCTTCGCACTCCGTATTGGCTATTACCAATATTGCGCAGGCACCCCGGCAATCAAGGCCGCCCCAAAACGGAGCAGTAGCGGTAATACCCCTATTCCAGGATCCTGCGTCTCCTTCTCCTTCAGCTTCTGTCCCATCGCTGCGACGGTACATGTATCCTACATGCAAAGTATTCTATTTTCTTCTCCTATTTTCCGTTCTGTGGCCGGTTCTCCCCACAGATGCCAAGAATCGTCGAGGGTAACATGGCACGGAACAGTGATACAGCGTCTTTTATGAGGTTGTAGCAATATCGGCATATTATGCCTTGGGATGGCACAACAACGGCGTCAGGGGTTCACATACCGTGTTCCTGGCTGCTCGTACGAAAAGTACTACGAGTACTCGTACATGTTTCTTCATTTGGCAGCCTCGAACGAGCAGCAAAATATGCCTGGCCGTAAAATGTCGCATTATACGGAGTATGTCGTATTGGCGATGCAAGGCGGCGCCTGAAATACCTGAAACGCCGGTGCAATGGTATGTCTATTTACTGTCCGGATGGCAGATGCCTATTTTGTGATGCGTTGCACGATGCACGATGCTCACGACAGCCCGATCCGCCACACATACGAGTACCGTCAGCATGTCTCTGATTCCATGCTAGCCGCAGCCGCAATCTTAGGGCTGGATAAGTATTCCGAACTTCACTGACCGCCGTTCGTGCCGACGAGCAGAATGACCAGTAAACCTCCAGGATTCGTACGGAGCATTACAGCTCTTCATTTGCAAAAGTACTTTGCCTCAGGCGCCTCTCATTCGCCTTGCCAGCCGCTGCTCATTTGCGCTGTATTGCCTGCAGGTAATTTGTACCGGTGCGCACGGAGTATCTCGTTGGCCATCGCCCACTTCTGCGGCCGATGCACGCTTTTCTTCAGAGACCCGGTTTTCCAGGGGTAAATTGCCCATCCAAATTTACGACTGGGGTCTGACCAGGGTCCGGGGCTGTGGGTAGTGCTGTCGGTGGAGAGCAATGTCGTTTAGATAATAAGCCAACCAGTCAGAGCCGCATATGGGCGACGCTCTTGCCTGTTTTGGGAAACCCCCGCGACACGGCGAGGCGCACCTGCCGCATCGCGTTGTTATTGTGGAGCACCGATGCTCCAATTGCGCAGACCACGTGACCGAATGAGTACTCCGTACGTGTACGAGTACTAAGATACCTTGAAGTGTACGGAAGATTGCCTGTAGGATGTCTGGCTCATCGGCACCGGCACGCAGGGCGGCCTGCTTGCCTTGCCCCCGAATGCCGGCAGTGTCTCATTAGCCGGCTTCCTTGCTGCTGGCGCATGGAGTCGGAGTACTCGTACAACAAGGCCGCCTTGTTCACAACTACGGAGTACGCGTCCAAAATCTAGAACACTTCTCGTAGAAGCGCACCGTAGGTATCCTTCGTACTCGTATTCCTTCGGAGAGCGCCTGGGCATGTCTGGGCATCCATTGCCCCTGGCCGCTGGCTGACCGCTACGAGTGCGCGCAGCGGCGCCACAGGGTGATTGGACACGACCCGTGCTGCTAGCGCAGCTGCAGACGCATGTATCCTACTCGTAGCCGTACCAGCAGCACTCCGCGCCCGTACGCGCACTCCATGCCAGCCGTAACTAAGCATAACAACCGCAATGCGCTGCCTCTGCTCGAGTCCTTGTTTACTCCGTAGAGCACGGCCCCACTTACAGAACGCGCTAGCCGCTTGTGCATATTTGCGTGAGCCGTCCCCATCGGCGCCGGCCATTCCCGCCCGGGACTAGCGCATCACTACTGTCGGTACCCACCGCATTCCTGTCATCCGCGCTTCGGCTCTCAGCAGTGCTTCGGCGACGAGGATGCGCTGTCGCGCCCATGCGACGTCCTCGACGGGGCGCGCTGGCCACGAAATGGCGGAGCACGAGCAGCTGGCGCTGGGAGCTGCCATCTCCGACGGGGCCCCCCCTTTCGCGGTCAGCGTCACCCCGGTCCGCCCGGAAGTCTCCTCGACGCTCCTACGTCGTATCCAGCAGCAGGACCGACAGGGACGGGTACATGTCCGTGTACGAGGGATACATGGCCCCGGCGTGCCTGGGCGGTCTGCGTACTCCGTACTCCATACGACAGAGTACTCGTACACGGCCGAGCTGCCCCGTGCCCCGACCGCACTTTGTACTAAACCGCTCGCTGCCCATCGTCCGCTGCTGATCTGCCTCCCTCTTCCTCTTCTTCTTTCCCTCTCACCAAACTGCCATCGTCGACGTCGATGCTGTTGTCAAGCTCTTGAAAGTGTTTTGCTTTCGTCACTCGTTTACCCTCTGTTCTAATACCGCTTCACTCTTTCAGCGGGCCCTCGTTTTCACGGCACCTTCGACTGCTTCACCCTAATACTCTCCAGCATCACATTGCGCATCCGACACCATGAAGGGCAGCATCCTCGCCACCGCCGCCGTCCTGCTGGGCGGCGCCAGCGCGCACATCAACAAGCGCCACGGCCATGCTCGCGCGCACGAGCTCTTTGAGAAGCGTGACGACGACATGTGCACGACCTACTACACGACCGTCTACGGCGACATCAGTATGTGCCGTCTCGCGCCCACCTCGTATCCCTGAACGCGTAGCTAACCGCACAGCCTGGCACCCGACCCCGGGCCCGACCAGCAACACGACCGTCGCCGTGCCCACCACGGCCAACTACACCAAGCCGGCCTCCACGTCCGTCGTGCCCACCACGGCGCCCGTCGTCCTGCCGGCCTCGAACACGTCCGTTCCCGTGCCGTCCACGACGTCCGTCCCCGTGCCGGCGTCCACCTCGGTGGTTGTCGTGACCGTGCCCACGCTCGTCGTCGAGACCTGCGCCACGCCCGGCACCTACACCTTCCCGGCCACCACCGTCGTCGTCACCGAGACCACCACCGTCTGCGGCGCCACCACCACCTCCGTGACCTCGGGCACCAACACCATTGGCGGTGTCACCACCGTCGTCGAGACCGCCACCACCGTCGTGTGCCCGTACGCCACCACGTCCACCGTCGGCACTACCGTCACCTCGGTCATTGAGACCACCACGTACGTCTGCCCGTCCGCCGGCACGTACACCATTGCCCCGATCGTGACCGTTGTCGAGACCGACACCGTCGTCGTGTGCCCCGTGGCCACCTCGTTCGTCCCCGGCACGTACACCAAGCCCGCTGTCGTCACCACCATCGTCGAGACCGACGTCGTGGTCTACTGCCCCTTTGACGTGCCCAGCACCTCCATTGTCAGCGTGCCGGCCACCACCACCGCCGCCGTCCCCGTGACGACTGCCGAGGTCGAGACCACCACCGCCGTCCCCGTGACGACTGCTGAGGTCGAGACCACCACTGCCGTCCCGGAGACCACGGCTGTCACCGTCAAGGAGTCCACGACCACCTCTTCGGCGCCCAAGTCGACCGCCACCAAGTCGACCGGTACGCTCGGCGGCGGTGACCAGTGGGCCATCACCTACACCCCGTACACCTCCGGCGGCAGCTGCACCAGCGCCTCCGACATCCTGACCGACCTGACCGAGATCAAGGCCAAGGGCTTCACCACCGTCCGTGTCTACTCGACCGACTGCGACACCCTGCCCAACGTCGGCGCCGCCTGCTCCAAGCTCGGCCTCAAGATGATCATTGGCGTGTACGTGGGCGAGGTCGGCTGCGACAACGCCAGCCCCGATGTGGCCTCGCAGATCTCGACCATCAAGGAGTGGGGCATGTGGGACCTCGTCGAGCTCGTCGTCGTCGGCAACGAGGCCGTGCAGAACGGCTTCTGCACGCCCGGTGAGCTGGCCTCGCTCATCACCGAGGTCAAGACCATTGTCACCGAGGCCGGCGCCAACTGCCCCGTGACCACCACCGACACCGTCAACATCTGGCAGGAGCAGTCCTTCTCGTCGGCCATCTGCCCCATTGTCGACGTCGTTGCCTGCAACGCCCATGCCTACTTCAACGCCGGCACCGCCCCGGATGCCGCTGGCGACTTTGTGCAGGGCCAGCTGGACATTGTCAAGGCGATCTGCGGCCTCGAGGGCTACGTCATGGAGACCGGCTGGCCCTCGTCGTGCGCTGCCAACGGCCTGGCCACCTGCTCCGACTCGGACCAGGCCACCGCCATCCAGTCGCTCAAGTCGGTCGTCGGCGGCTCCGTCGTCTTCTTCTCGTACTCCAACGACGACTGGAAGGACAACGGCGCGTGCGAGTGCGAGCAGCACTGGGGCTGCGGTCAGCTCTTCTAAGCGTGCGGCTCTCTGTCTTGTGTCGCTGACAGGGCACTGTAACTGAGCGCGGAGATCGTGCAGAGCCAGGCTCTGGCGGAATGTCATATGTCGATCTTGTCTTTTTTTCTTCCTTCACGCTCTCCTTTGTCCGAGGCCTCCGACCTCCCCTCCGTTCTTCTCTCTCGGCCTGGGCACTCCGTCGTCCAGAACGCCTGCAGTGTGGCGTGTTGGTGTGCTCTGCTTCCTGTACACAACTTGTCTAGCTTTTGTCTGTTCTGAGGCGCGTGAATGAGATTTTTTTCCCTCCCAAGAGGAAGCATGAAACGACGACATGGTTTTGTCGCAGGCGAACGGGCAGGGCAAAACGGCACAGCTGCGGCTGGCCAGCGAGCGTCTCCTTCTGTTCATGTTGTAATTGTTTTCTGTTTGTACTGTCCCTTGTCCTTTTCTGACGAAGCTGCTTGCGGGAAATGATTATCCTTCTGAATATTGCGTGCTGAGCGTGCTCGACGTAGATGTCTGGTTGTGGCGTTTCGCGTAATGCAATAGTACGAGTAGTTGTGTGCTCTATGTGAATTGGACATATGTACATAATGCGACGCCTTGCCCCACTCAACAAGCTCCTGGCGGGTCCCATGACCTCAACGACGTCGCTCGACGCCTCCTCATTTACGAGTACCTTTACGAGTATTACTCGTAGTCACCGACCGACGCATTTCCTCGTCATGCCCAGTATCGCCTGCCGACTATTCTTCCGTGCTTCTGCGTCCGCGCATTAGTCGGTGTCTTGCGCCTGCCCGCCTTGTCCCTGCAGACGTCACAGCGGCTTCAGCTTGCTTACTAAGCACTCGATCAGCCGTTTGGGCTATGCCGGACGCTGCCACAACCTCGACTGCCGACCGCCGACGACACCTCTAGACCCGCGCGACATGCGGCCCGGCCTCGCCGCTGCCTGGGCGGCCGCCGTGGTGGCCTCGCCCGGCCGTGGGAGCAGTGCTCCGGCGGCCGCGTCTTCGGCGCCGCTGCCGGCGCCGATCCCCGTCTCCGCCGACCTCTTCGCCGCGCTCGAGCGCAGCGCCCGCCTCGTCGACATTGCCTACTGCGTCGGCACCACCGGCACCGGCATCGCGCCGCCGTTCTCGTGCGTCTCGCGCTGCCGCGACTTTCCGGCGCTGCGCCTGGTCACCACCTGGAACTCGGGCGTGCTGATGCGCGACAGCTGCGGCTACGTTGCCGCCGACGACGCGCGCCGCGAGATCCTCGTCGCCTTCCGCGGCACCTACAGCATCGCCAACACGGTCGAGGACCTGCGCACCGGCTCGCAGCCCTACATGCCGTACGAGCCGGGCGGGGAGGATGTCGGCCGGCCGGCGCGGCGACCGCTGGCCCAGGCCGTCCAAGGCACGCACACGCAAGACGCCGATCCGCCCGCCTGCACCAACTGCACTGTCCACATGGGCTTCTACGACTCGTGGCGCAGCGCCCGCAGCCTCGTCCTGCCCGCCGTGGCCGCCGCGCGCCAGCCGCCGTGTAGCGACCCGGACAACCTGGACGGCTCCGACGGCTCCGACGGCCCCGACAGCGACGACCCGGCGCCCTACCGCATCCACCTGCTGGGCCACAGCCTCGGCGGCGCCGTCGCCGCTCTGGCCGCCCTGGAAATGCGCGTCGTGCTGGGCTGGGACGTGCGCGTGACGACGTTTGGCGAGCCGCGCATCGGCAACGACCGTCTGGCCGCCTTTCTGGAAGAGGTCTTTACGCTGGACCGGCCGGCCGCGAATGCGACGACCGCCACGACGCAAGGCCAGAGCGACGCCGACACCGAGCAGCAGTACCTGCGCGTCACCCACCGCAACGACCCCGTGCCGCTGCTGCCGCTCGCCGACTGGGGCTACAGCGCCCACGCCGGCGAGGTCTTCATCGCCAAGCCAGACCTGCCGCCGGCCCCGGCTGACGTCTGGCTGTGCCGCGCCGGCCGCGCCGACCCGGCCTGCAGCGCCGCCGGCGACGACCCCGGCAAGGACCTGCTGCCGCCCTCCCTCAAGCTCTGGGAGCTCTTCTTCGCCCACCGCGACTACTTTTGGCGCCTCGGCCTGTGCGTTCCCAGCGGCGGGCCTTTCGAGTGGTGGCGCCAGATGCAGCGGTACCTCACCGATACGTACGGCTACACGCATGGCTACGAGGAGGAGTTGTGAGGCGGCCTGGCTGTCCGCACGTCAGATGGCAGACCGGCGCGTCTGCATGTTGGAATAGGGAGTGGCGTCTGGCCCGTTGAACGGTTGCTTTTTCATGTAGGACTATTTTCACGGCTTCTTGGCAGTACGACGCATCGTTGGAGTGATAGGACGTATTAGCGAACAGCCGCTCTCGCTTCCAAAACCCTGCCGTACACCACCATTAATAAAACTTTCGAACAATGCTATAAACGCCCGTTGTCCCTGGTATATATCCCCGTTGTAAATCGTCACAACTGCCGTAAACTCCAAACGCAACGGTAGCAGCGACATACCACGCACGCAGAGACGAGGCTCCGTAACTCAGCTTCCTAGTCCCGGAGATCATCACCGCGAATGAAGACTGATGAAAAAGAACAAAGAAAATCAAAGTCAAAAGGTCCAACGAATGAGATAAAGGACAAGTAAAATGCATATCCGTCACAAATCCTACTCCATACGGTTGTGTACGGCTGACGGCTGACGGCTGCCCTGCGTGCTCAGTCCAGCTCAATGACCTCGATCGGTGCCGGTGCCGGCCGGCGCCGAGCCGTGGCCGTCGGCACAGAGTCGGTGCGCGCCACCTTGCGTGCCGGTGCCTGTAGCGCCATGTCGTCGTCGCTAGGGCCGGCACCGGCGCCGTCGTCATCGTCGTCGCCGTCGTCCTGCAGGACAGGGCTCCACAAGCCACTGGGCGCCACAAGAATCGACTTGGCTCGGCTGAGCTGGCCGGCCTTTTCGAGTTTCTGTCGCACGTCGAGCAGAAAGCCGTCGATGACCAGGCTCTGCGGCCGCGCGTCGCGCGAGCAGATGGGGCACCGCCACTTGTCCGGCAGCGTCGGACCCGGCGTCTTGACGCACGCGCACTCCGCCTTGTGCTGGCACGTCGGCGCCGCTCGCGTCGGCCGCGTCGAAAGCCAGTTGTCCAGGTCGAAGCACTCCATATGCAGGCAGGTCGCACCGCGCACAGGCGTCCGGAAGATCGTGGCACTAAAGGGATCCGCCAGATCAATAGAAAGCTCGGTCTGCACCACGGCCACTTCGTCGTCGCTGCCGGCATTCGCGCCCAAACGCCGCTGGATCTCCTTGACCGTCTCCGCGACAGGCCGGAAGGCCGTGCGCAAAATGTCCCTAGTCATGTTTTTGCGGCCGACCGTCTTGATGACGTCGACGCCGAGACAGTGGACGGCCTTGTCCGATGCCGGGCGGCCTGCCTCTGGAATCACCACCTGCAGTGTGTTTGTGCCAAGAACGACGAGGGCGGTGAGGTCAGCGCCTAAATCTTTGCCGTTGTGTGCCCTCTTCAAGATAGGCACACATGTTCCGTTCAGGCTGACAAAGATGTTCGCCGGCCAGCTCGTGTCTCGCACCGCCCACTCCGACTCCGACAGTGCTTGTTGTGCCAAATCGGCCTTGCAGCAGCGAAGACGATACCGCAAGCTCCATTCAAACTGCTTCAGCACGGGTAGAAGCTCCCCTTCTGGAGTGTCGCGAAAGGCACGAAGGACATAGTCTGCTTCCGACACCTCAAACTCGTACTTGTAGATGTGCACACTAGGAGGCGTCAATTGGGGAGCGACTGCCATGTGGTGCACAAACTGGTAGAAGCGCTCCTGGTCCGGGATTGCAGGGAGACTCTCCCGTGTTTTCAAGTCGATCATCTGGGTAGGAGGGCTTCTTAAGGCGGCCTCAGTCAAGGCAATGGAGAGCGCGCGCCTGTCAAAAGGATCGTGGGGATACTCTGATCGCGGGATGACCTGGTTGCGTGGAGGCAGAAGGGGCCTGTCAAGGGAGCCTTTCGCCGAGTTCTGTCGAGTGGGTGTACGACTCGCCCGGTTCCTGGAAGCTCTTTGTGTGATGCGCCCGGGGTTATATTGGGTCCAGCCTTGGACTGAATTCAAAAGAGGTGGTGGAATGCGGTCAGAGACTGAAGACTGTGCCATGGCCTGCGATGCAAAGTAGGCGTTCTGATGGGTGGCTGCCTGAGAAGGAGCTTGGAAAGGGGCTTGGGAAGGAACTTGGGAAGGGGCTTGGGAAGGAGCTTGGAAGGGAACTTGGGAAGGAACTGCGTCCCAATATGTTAGCGACATTAGGATGGGGCTGTTTTGCCCAATCTGCTGCATCTGTTGCTGGGGAGCCAGCTGTTGGGAAGGCATTGGCAGAGAGGCGAGTTGCTGAGGGGACAACAGAGGCTCATGCAAGGGTACGGTCAGCGATGTCACGGATGGTGCAGTCACCCGGTTGGCCATCTGGTTCGGCATCTGGTTGGCCATCTGGTTGGCCATCTGGTCGGCCATTTGATTGGCATCCCACGTTTGCTGCAGCCGCGACGCGTATGCCATGGAATCCATGGACGCCATGGAGCTCTGGAGGTGGGCCTGGCGATTCTGTCGTGCCTGTAAGTCCTTTTGCACCTGTGTTCCTGAGTGTGCTTGCGGTTGATGGACCATCTGATACTGCTGGGGCACCAACGATGCTTGCGATACTGAACCGACAGACAACGTTTGCAGTGTCTGTGGTGCCTGTGTCGTTTGCATCAAGACAGGACTCTGCTGGGCGGTCTGCCGCTCAGCCGCCGCCCGTCTGGCCTGGCGTGCGTCGTAACCGTCGATGGTCTGCAAGCTGGAGCGATAGGAAGCGATCAGATTCGCGTTGCGCGCCTCCAGTTGGCCAAACTGGCGTAGTGGTATGGCTTTCAGCGAGTTTGGACCAGCGCAGTGTTGGAGTTGGTCTTGCTTGAACAGCTTTTCAAACTCTTCTTGGACTTTGCCTTCCATGACGTGCAGGCGCCTCCGTGAGACGGTAAACATCAACAATTGTAGGGTCGGGGACAGACAGTTGTAGCGGCTCAGCAGCTCATCCATCAGAATAGGATACCGGCGTTTCACTACCGCGTCCATATCAGCTGCCCAGTGGCGGCTGATCTCAGCAAGAAACCTGGCAACCTGGGGCAGAGCGTGCGCGTAGGTGAAGTTCCTCTTCAACATAAAGTCGAAACTCAACGGAAACGTGGAGAACCAACGGACAAATTCCGGCCTCAAGGCGTCGTTGGACCGGATAACAGTGGCCAGTGTGAACAACCCTCCGGCTGCTGCTTCTGCAGCCATGCCCGCATAGCGTCGCAAGACTTCGTATATTGTCCTGGGCTGCAAGCTCCAAAGGCAATACATTTGGTGCAGGGCAAGGAAAAATCCGTCTTCCATTTGGCAAGCCTGCATGATAAGATGCATACGGGGAAGCTCGGTAGTCGGGCCCAGCGCCTTGGCTTGCTGGAATCTTTGGAGGGCTTCCAACCAAGCCGGGATAAATTGAGCGTAGGATTCGACTGGAGTCGGTTGAGAAACGAGCATGCCGGCCGCCGATCGCTTGCGTGAATCTCCGGGCACGGATGTCGCATTCGTCGGATATGTCGCGGCTATGCCGGCCGTCGTTTCCGCCATGGATGCCCGCTGAGGAAACCCGACACTGGCCGGGTGCTGTCTGTCTGCGCCAGGCCCGGGGGCTGTCTGCTGTGGAAGCTGTGGTGTCTGGGCAGAAAACGTCGGCCGTGATGCAAGGGCTAGCGGCTGCGTCAATGACGTACGGAGAGGATCAACGTTGCCAGCATTCGCGTTGACTGCAGCGACGGCAGCGGCGCTTTTCGACTGCTTGATGTCACTCGAGACATGGACGGCGAAGGGCAAGGGAGGACTCTCGAGCATAATCGATGCTGCGGGACTCGGCTCATTGCTCGGTGCTGGAGAGGGGAGAATGTTCTGGCTAGAGAGCTGCGAAAGCCTAGAGAAGCACACACACATCGCGGTCAGCATTCGCCTTGTGAGGATCAGCCTCTCGCTGTCTCCCAGCCAAACTGCGCACAGCATTCAACGTACGGTGCGTAATCCTGGCCAGACAGGCGCAGCGCCGCGTTCGAAGACTGCGGAGAGACGGGGTTGGCGATGACCGGAAGACGCGGTGTGGGGTGTTCGCGGCGACCCTCGGCCAACCACGACGGCCATCGGCGCCCGAGAAACGCGTTGGCCGTATCGTTCGTAGACGTGTGAGGGTCAGTCGGAGCACTGGGCGGCGGCTGCGCAGTCTGCGTCGACGGAACAGCTGGAGATGGCACAGTTAGCATCGCTTCCAGCCCGTCTGTCTCAGCTCAACTTGTACCAAGTTCGCAACGCGTGCCCGCCCCCGCTGTCCTCCACGAGCGCACAGGGCAGAAGACATATGCTCCCGGCCGTCCCAACGGTCTGCCGATGGCACTCACTGTTTTCCGACTGGTCTTTGGCCTGACCGGCTGGCCCCATGACAAGTGACCAGAATTCGGTGGATGTCTCAAACCTGTCGGCGTTTGGTGATGAAGCGCGACCGAGGCGCGGCAGGCGCGCAAGACCCGATAGAAGAGCACTCCAGGCAAGCCCGGGTTGGCCAGAGGGCAGAGGGACGCGCAGACGCGATATATGTCGAGCTGGGCCGTGGTGAAACTGTCCGGATTGTGTTTAGGGTGGGGTGCGTTCAAACGGCGAAAGGGCGAGATCACGGGACCAACCGTCGCGTAAGAGCGGGAGGCTGAAAGCGCCTTTGGGCGAACTATTGGCACTAGTCCAATTCCGGACGCGATAGGATTACTCAGACGTGAAGACGGCTAGGTGTAGGCGGCCAGAGATGCCTTTTAACGGCCATACAGGCGTTTACATTTGCTCGATTCTTCGCTTGTCCGCCTCATGGCTGGCTGCCTAGTTGAATGTGGAATGCTGCGCCAGAGACTGACAGCACACTGGAATGAAAAGGCGATTACTTCACGAAAGAATGAGGCGACCGGATTATTATTTATCCTCCCATCTTCTTTGTTCGCAAAAATGGGCTTCACGGCCAATCACAGGGCGGCTTCGTATCGATAACGGGCCCGCTAAAAAGATACTGAGCTACCGGAAAAAAAGTTCACGAGAGAAAAAAGAGGCTGCGGCCAGACCAGTTGTAGGCCTCCCAGCAGACAGCACGCACCGACGCCACGGCTCCAAGACAGGAACGCGCATACGCATCGACGGAGGGAAGCGAGACGACACCCCCATTTGCACAAACTTGCACCGCCCACCTTGGCCATGGCGGCAGAAGTCGTGCCGTTGCCGCAGCTGAAGCTGGCGTCGGCGCCGGCGTCGGTGACGGCCGAGCAGCGGTACTGGAAGTCGTTTAAGAATGCCAAGTCGCACACGACGACAGCGGCGTGGTCGGTGACGCACATCAGCTACCCGGCGGCCGGCGGCGCGGCGCCGTCGACGGTGGCGGCGACGAAGCTCAACGACCTGTTTGCGGTGACGGCGGGGCCGCGCGTGGACGTGTACAGCATCCGCAAGCGCGAGCCGCTCAAGTCGATTGGGCGGTTCGAGGCGGTGGCGCGCAGCGGCGAGATCCGGGCGGACGGGCGGGTGCTGGTGGCGGGCGACGACTCGGGCAAGATGCAGGTGTTTGACGTCTCGGGCGGATCGCGGCCGGTGATCCTCAAGACGTGGCACGTGCATCGGCAGCCGACGTGGGTGACGCGCTGGTCGGCGACGGACCTGACGACGCTGATGAGCGCGAGCGACGACAAGACGGTGCGCCTCTGGGACCTGCCGAGCAACGACCCCGTGCGCACGTTTGCGGGCCACCACGACTATGTGCGCGCCGGCGCCTTTATGGCGGGCAACGGCAGCGCGGCCTCGTCGGGCGGCCACATGCTCGTCACGGGCTCGTACGACGCGACGGTGCGCCTCTGGGACGCGCGCGCGCCCGGCGGCGCGGTGCTGACGTTCAAGCACGCGGCGCCCGTGGAGGCGGTGCTGCCGATGCCGTCGGGCACGGTGATCCTGGCGGCCGCCGACAACGCCGTGTCGGTGCTGGACGTGGTGGCGGCGCGGCCGCTGCAGTTGCTGACGAGCCACCAGAAGACGGTGACGTCGCTGTGCCTGGCGTCGCGCGGCGAGCGCGTCGTGTCGGGCGGCCTCGACGGCCACGTCAAGGTCTACGAGACGGGCTCGTGGAACGTGGTGGCCGGCGCCAAGTACCCGTCGCCGGTGCTGTCGGTGGCCGTCGTGGCCGCCGGCGCCGGCGCCGAGGACCGGCACCTCGCCGTCGGCATGGCCTCGGGTGTCCTCAGCATCAAGACGCGCCTCACCGGCGCCGCCGCCGACCGCGACCGCGAGCGCAAGCAGGAAAAGGCCGCGCTCGCCGCCGGCACCGTCGGCCGCTTCGACGCCAGCAAGGCCAAGCGCAAGGCCGCCGAGGCCACGCGCCAGCGGCTCGACGCCGTGGCCGGCGCGGCCGCCGACATGGACTTTGTCATTGACCCGTACGACGACGGCGCCGCCGCCGCCGCCACCACCAAAACCACCACCGCCCGCCAGCCACGCCACAAGAAAGAGACGGCCTGGCAGCGCGACCTGCGCCTCCAGCGCTTCGGCGCCGCCCTCGACGCCGTGCTCGACCCGCACGCGCCCGGCTACAGCTCGCTCAACACGCTGACGCTGCTCACGGCGCTGCGCCACCGCAGCGCGCTGCGCGACGCGCTCGAGAACCGCGACGAGATCACGGTGCAGCCCGTGCTCAAGTGGGCGAGCCGGCACATTGTCGACCCGCGCTACACGTCCATCTGCGCCGACGTGGGCCTGCTGCTGCTCGATCTCTACGCCGAGTACGCGGGCGCGTCGGCCGAGCTGCACGACAGCTTCCAGACGCTCTGGCGAACGGTGCGGCGCGAGGTCGAGCAGGCACAGCTGGCGTGCCAGACGCGCGGCATGGTGGAAAACCTGATGATGAGCGCCGTGTAGCAAGCCGAGAGGAGCTCTTGTTTCCGAGCCTGGGGGCGATGGCTCCCTTCTCCTCGCTCGCAGCCTCGCTCTCTTTTGTTTTTCATTTGCTCCACTCCTCCGCTTTCGGGGGGGGCTTTCCGTAATGTGCCCTGCTCCCGGCTGTGGCCCTGGCCATGTTGCGCGCTTGGGCACGAAGGCGTACGGAAGATCTGGTGTACGCTGCAGGGTTTGGCTATTATGGCATGGCATTGGCGTTGGGGGACCAAAAAGCAGTACAACATAGAAATCACAGTGACGATTCACATCCTATCGCGTGCGTCTTGTGTGTGATCGTGCTACACCAAGCCTGTCGCACAGCTGCTGTACTCCGTACACAGCGATGATTCGCGAGGAAACGATGCCGAACCGGCAAACCAATTCACGGTATTGCGGTCACGGGAATACGGAGAACTCGGTATGTAAGAAACGTGCCGTGCGAGATCGCTCACACGGCGTATATACACTGTACGGCGCTACGCGGGAGGCTGCGGCCCCAAAAGCGCCGGCGTCATCGCTTACTGCTTACGGGGTATATCTCGTGCAAGTCCGGAGCGGTATCTCGGGCAGGTGGTGACGTGCATCGCGCCTGCCTGCGATGCGAGAACAACGGGCAGAGCGCGGGTCGCGATTTCCGCGCAGGTCGGTGCAATTTCTAGTCCCGATCACGCAAGGCCGCCGCCTCTACTCCTCTACGGGTATCGCCCGCCATGGCAGTTTGTCCACTCGTCCCCGTTGCGCATGCGTGCGACGTGCCCAAGTGGCCGAGCGGGTGCGCGATACGGAGTACGGAGCATGCAGACGGCGCATGCGAGGGGCAGCCACGCGCGAGTGGAGGGGTGCCTGCGGCCCGGATTGCGCGCAGAGAATCGCTGTACTTTTGCGCCGCGGCACACAGGTTCCCGAAGAAGAAGGCGCAAGGAGCTGCCCTACTCTGATTGCTCTTCGTACGAAGTAGGCACGAGAAGGAAGATACGTATTACCTTGTAAGAGCGACCCCACCATCGCCAGGCCGTATCCACTTTTATGGTCCTCTTTCCTACTTCGTACTCCGTACTCCGTAGTCGTCAACCGCGCGCGCGGGCGAAGTTGATTTATCATCGGCGAGGAGACGGCGGCGGCGACAGCCGAGCGTCAGGACGGCGCGAAGCTAGGCAGCAGCCAGGACAGTACTCCGTAGAGTACAGAGCAGAGCGCAGAGCAGAGCAGGCAGCGCAGAGCTGCAGAAATGTGCACCGCCGCCACCAAACAGGCTAGCCGCGATCTCGGAGACCGGGCAGGAGCGAACGGCGTTCGGAGGAAGCTGGCCAGCAAACATCCATCGAGGAATGTCCCGGGAGGAAGGAACCACTGGGTAGCGTGCGAGGCCAAGCACGGAGTATTACGTCGTAATTTCCCCGGCTCGCCCGTATTGCCGTGCGCTTGTGCTCCGTACTTTGTACAGCGCTCGCTCTCTCTTGCGGCATCGATCTCGTCTCCTGGTCGCCGTGCTATCTCGACCGAATTCCGGCCTCGCCAGCTCGCAGCGCCCCCGCGACCTCCTGCTGCCAGTCCGGCCCCGCCCACGTCCGATTTGCATGTTTCGGTTTGTCGCCGCCGCGCACGCGCCCCGTCTGCACTGCCAGTGTCTCTTTGTCCTTGCCGTCCTTTCGATTCGTCCAGTGATTCGCTTCGCACCTAAACTCTAACTCTGACGCCTCTCAACGCGATATGTCGACCCCCCTCCTCTGACGTCTCCCGCCCGCCCAAAGCAGCCCAGCGGGACTTGGCAAATCAGAGCTGCAAATCTGTCTCGCCCTCCCCCTTGTACCTAGTAGCATCGCATCGGCTCTGTACTTCGTACTCGAGTACTTCTCACTCTGGTCTCCGTCCTCACGCGACGCCCGGCTTGCCAATCCTCCGCTTTCGCTGATTCTGATCTAGCCTTTGGCTCTTGACTCTGGTTGCGATCCCGACGTCGACCTCGACTGGACCTGGACCTCGACCTGACCTCGAGCCGACCTCGAGCTGACCTCGACGTTGGCCTGATCTCGACTTCTCTCCGACTCCGACAGCTCGACATTTGCGCCGGCTTCTTTGTCCTCATCCCCATTACCAGCTGCTCGGCGCATCGCCGGCTCTGCTCATCCCCATACTCTGATTTTCCACCGTCGTCATGGGGCTGCTCTTCTAGACATCGTCGCCCGTTCTCTCTCTTCTGTCACGGCCTTCCAGCACGTCTCGATCGAAACGAGCCACTGGGCCGCCTTGCTGCTTTGCTTTGTCTTCGTGTCGCCTCGCCGTCTCCTCCCCGCCTTCTCCCGTCTTTTTGTCACTAGCTCTTGGCTATCAGCAGCATCCCACCTCGGATACCCCAGCTTCTTCGCCGCCCATGATGACTCAGCAGTTCGCTGTCCCGGCTGGCGCGCCCTATGTGCTTGGCCGCAGCAGCCAGTTCGCCATGTCGCCGCCGTCGCCGCTGTCGCCAGTCACCTTTGCCGACGAGGACGACCTGTGCACGCCCATCAACGAGCTGTCGCTGGACATGGTGGCCTCCACGGCCGCTGCCGCCGGCAAGATACAGCCGCTGCCGCTGCAGCAGCCCACACTGCCGCCGTCTCGCACGGGATCGTCGTCGTGGACCGGCACGGAGTCCGAGTCCGCCTCCGTCTCCTCCGACAGTGTCCGGCACCGGCCCTCGCTGCCCTCGCCCATCACGACCGCGCCCGCCTCCATGCCGGGCTCGCCGTGCCTCCTGCCCATGGCCGCCCACAGCGACGCGGCCGCTGCCGCTCGCCTGGCCGGCGCCCTCCACGTCCTCAACACCGAGGCGGCCGCACTGCAGGCCGTCTCGAAGCTGTACACCAGCTCGCCGCACGCGTGCACCGGCTTCCACCAGGCCGTCGAGGTCATCCTGCAGACCCAGTCGACCTATCCTGCCGGCAAGCTCGTCGTCATTGGCGTCGGCAAGTCGGGCCACATCGGCCGCAAGCTGGCCGCCACCTTCAACAGCCTTGCTGTGCCGTCGTCCTTTGTCCATCCGACCGAGGCGCTGCACGGCGACCTCGGCCACATTCGCCCGCACGACGCCCTGCTGTTCATCACCTACTCCGGCAAGACCCAGGAGCTTGTCAGCCTGCTGCCGCACATCGACGCCCATCTGCCGCTGATCATCTTGACCTCCCACATCACCCCCGAGACGTGTGCCCTCGTGCAGCACCGCGAGACCTATCACAGGGACGCCGCCACCGTCGGGCCGACCATCCTGCTGCCAGCGCCCGTCCACGAAGAGGAGAAGGTCTCGTTCGGCGTGTCCGCGCCCACCACGAGCACCACCACCGCCCTCGCCGTCGGCGACGCTCTCGCCATTGTCACAAGCCAGGAGCTGCACGCCTCCATCGGCGGTGTGGCTCCCGTCTTCCAGCGCAACCACCCGGGCGGCGCCATCGGCGAGGCCAGCGCCAAGCGTGGCAGCCTTGCCGACCCTGCCGGCGCTGTCGACACGATGCGCCACTTGGCCGTCCCCTGGCACGAGATCCCCGTCGTCCAGGCGGAGGCCAACGGCGATGCTCTGGGCGCGGGCGGCGACGTGCTGTGCGGCGACGTGCTGCGCGCCGGCTACAACAACGTCACCACCAAGGGCTGGGTACGTGTCGTCACTGCCAGCGTGGGCAGCGAGGACGCGCTCGGCGATGCCGTCGCGCTGCCGAGCCGCATGCGCACCCTGTCGTCCACGGACCTGGCGCGGCCTGCCGCCGAGGTGGCCGGGCTCGTCGTTGGCCGCGCCGACTTCATTGTTGTCGCTGCCGACACCAAGGCCAGCAGTGCCGCCGATTGGCTGCGCCAGTCGCCGGCCGGAGCCACGGACGCCGTGCTCGCCATTGTGGACCACGGCAAGGAAGGCGGCAGCGAGCTGGTCGGTGTTCTCGAACTCAAGGATCTCCTGCAGGCACACTAGGAATCGGAAGCGGAAAAGGGAAAAAGAGGAACATGGGCGACCGGAGGTCATCCCTTGAGGAGACCGACACCTGACGTCCGCCTGACGCGGATCTCACAGAGGCAACATTGGCACATTGCGTTCTTTCTTATTTTTGCTTCTCACGACCTTTCTTTGGGCTTTCTTTTCTCCTCGTCTTTGCCATTTCCGCATTCATTTGGACAGCAACAGCACCGCGCAGACATTCTCGACGCATTTAGGACGCGAGACAGGATACACGCTCACTTCGTCGAGTGGGGGATGGATGATAAGGGGGAGGAGGGAAGGGGGGCGGCCATCCTTTTATTGTATTTTTGTACCACGCATTTCGGACACACGGGGAACCCTTTGGCTGTTCTTCGGGCCCGACGACTCGTCGGGCCTCTGTCGCTGCTTTGGTTCCCGGAGAGCGCACTCTACGGTGGAAGAGTGACCGCCAACGGCGTTGGACACTGCAATGCTTTACGATCCTGCTACTTCTTGCTGCTTCTTGCCGCCTTGTTTCCGTTTTTGTCATTAGCACTCGTGTGAGGGGAAGCCCACAGACTACCTACTAGCGGGTCAAATGCAGGGTATGGGCCAATCATTCGTTACGGAGGAAAAGGGATACGGTTGGCCAAAGAGATAGGTTGACCACTGCGCGCGGATGCCTGCTGCATCAAATCATCTTACATCATTGCCATCGTTTCCTGCCTGCATTCTTGCTGTGTTTGGTTTTGCGGAGAGGAGTCCTCTTCTGCCTCTTTGGCGACTCCTCCACTTTGGGCTGCTGTAGCATTGTATGGGCATAGAACAGCGGAGACATTGGTTTTGTTTTGCTTTGTTTTGCTTTGTTTTGTTTTGTTTTTCGGATCGCTGGCTTCGCTGCGTCGCGTTCCGTTGTTGATACCCCAGGCTACGAGTATTTCAAGCATTTGTACAGACAACTTGCAAGACGGACGCATATAGGATATCTAGTATATGATCTGCGCTGCAGACGCACCTGATATATGGACAGCCTCGCCCTGTTCCCCGTCACCCGCAGCGAACGAACAGAAAACGAAGGCGCCTTGCTATGTTCGCGCTCCGCTCAATGGGCGAAGCCCACGAAGCAGCAGAGCCACCCTGTCTGCCCACTGTGCAAGGAGACCATCCATCGCCCATGGACACGACTGCTGTCAAAATATAATGTTCCCGCCCACCATTTCCTATCCGATGATCCGGTTCCGTGTATCCATCCATCAGGCCTTCTCTCCGACCGCAGTCGTGCAGAGCCAAACTAAGAACAGGGGAAAGAATAATTGCTCAACGCAAGAGAGTGACAAGAAAGATGAGAGCATCAGATTAAACTGGAACCCAGTTGTCCCATGCCACCAGCTAGCCAGTCAGCCAGCCAACCGTTGCCGAACCGCCATGCTGTTGTCTGTTTCGAGTCCAGCATCCCATACTCCCCGAGAAAACAAAATCAGAACCGAATGCCCCTGATATTACCACAGCCCCCCTCGCAATGCCCCGTTTTGTAGCCCGTATAACGCCATTCCAAATTGGAATAAGATGCATTCGTCGTGTATCGTCGAGTATAGAAAAAGAGTTTTGCTTTTCGTGTTGTCGTGTCGACCTGGGATCTGTCCCAGCCGGTTTCGTAACGATGCCGCCAGGAAAGCGCGGGTCCTCGTCTCGAAGAAAGCGTGCCCGGTGTCTCTCCCATCCGGACTCGAACGACCCGTAATCCTCCGCAGACTCTGCAGCATGCCCTTCCGCTGCAGACGTCGCCGAGGGCTAATCGTACACATAGTACACAAGCAACCAGCTCGCCACTTATAAAGAAGACAAAGCGCGCGCGCAAGACAATCAAGAGCTCCGATGCTGACGCTGTAAAGATGACAACAACCTCGAACTTCCTCCTGTAACAGCGAAAAATAAAAGAATCAGCAAAAGGCCCTTGGGCGACAAAGATAGAGACATGGAGAAGATTTCAAGGGGCATCATTTTCTCCAGCCGACATTCCAAATGACATGAATAATGTCGCGGGCTGTGTTGACCGTATCAATGACCCGACCAACCAGCCCGCCGTCACTGCCGTTGGCAGGCTCACCTTTGTCGTACGGCATAAACATACCCGAAGCTGTCCGGCGCATGCCAGCTGGCTCCGCAGAGAGGCTGCTCGTAGATGTCGTTCTTTTCAGCCCTCCGCCGCTGCTGGAAAAGGAGGAGGCCGTGGAAGTCGAGCTGTTCAGCCGTGAAGTCGATGCTGACGAGGACAGTATGCCTCCGGGCCGTCTCTTCGCCATCCCCATAGACATGCCGAAGTCGTCATCGCTGTCGTCGTCTTCGTTCTCGTTGCCTTGGGCTTCTTGCTGGACCACCGTGGCATCTTCGCTCTCCTCCACTTCAATGCCATCTTCGTCATCATCACCAGCATCAAAAAACTTGCCCGACATCTTTGACGGACGTAGAGTTTCCTGGGAGGAGGATGGCGACATGACAGGGCTCCTATAACTGTGTTTCATGGCAGAGCCCTCAAGAAAGTCATCTTCGTGTTCCTGGCACTTGAGAGTCGTGGAGGGAAGCATGGCAATGGTCCTGCTCTCGTTACTCGGCGTGTTGCGCCGCTGACGCGGCGCGTAACGCCGCTTCAATGCAGAGCGCTTCATCATTATAGCGCCGTCATCCGAGTCGCTATCCTCTTCGTAACGGAGAGCAGCCAAATCATCGTCGTCGTCGTCCTCGCCCTTGATTTCAACGACAATACACTGCTCAACCTGCTCGTTGAAGTGGATGTGCTTCCGCTCCGGAGAGGGAGAGACGATACCCGACGAGGAGTTGGACTGCATCAGGCTCGAAGGGCCAGGGCTGTAGCGGCGCGACGAGAATGTCAATGTAATATAATCGGTAGCTGCGCGCTCCATGCGTGGGCGCTGCATCTTCCGGCCAAACTTGTCCTTCTGCTGGGCCTGCACCGCAGCGGCAGCCTGCTTGACCAGTGAGGAGGCAGACAAAGATCTCTGCAGCATGATCTCTGACATGCTGCGCTTCTTCAGAATGGGCTTCTTGCTGCTGGTCAGGAAGGAGTTCGACTTGGTCAGCTCGACGCTATCTGTGGCCAAAGTCTGCGAAAAGTTTCCGTGGCCGATCTGCAGCGGCCCATAGAGCCAGGTGACATCGCAATCCTTGAGCCTGTCGGGGGTCAGTTGTCGATCGCATTGGTTCGAGTGCTCAAGCACAAAAGCGCATCAGCACGCTTGCAGCATCCGGCAAATCTTACCAGTTCAATGTTTCGGGAGAAACCGTCTTGAGCTTGTTCTTGGACTTCATCCACGTTCTCCACGAAGCATTCTCCAAGCGGGCCGAGTTGCTATAGTCTCCCCGACGGGCGACAATGTACTTCCACGATTCCCAGATGTCTTCTTCTCTCCAGTTGTGGGAGAGATAGTCGACGTGCCGTGACGGCTGTACACGGATGGCGGTGTCGTCCTCGGCGATGTGGTCATAGAGCAAGTCGGAAGAGCTAGTTCTCGACGGACCAGTGGATAGGGTGTTGTTGTCATTGGGGGAGGGGGCGTAGGAGTCGCCCATGTTGGGGACAGAGAGGTCCTGTGCGTTAAAGTACGATACACCGTCGTAGTGGCCAAAATCGTCGGGTACGTCCATATCACCGTCGTCGGTGCTCGCGGGGGACGAGCCATAGCCCGGGCGGATCAGACGGTCGGAGAGGTGCAGGGTCGGACCCAGAGGTTTGGATGGCAGCGTCGCGTCATTGTGAGACACGGCGATGGTACGGGGCGAGGGCGGAGCGGATGTGTTGGGAGAGCCGGGGACGATGCGAACGATGGGCTGCTGCTGGGAGTTGTAGAGGTCGCCGAGACGGGAGGCAGAGGAGGACTGGCGAAAGCCTGAGGACTTGGAGGGAAACTTGGGCTGCGAATGCGAGCGACGCATGGCAGGGGCGAAATGCGAAGACTCGTCGGAGGCGATGACCACGGCCATTGTAGAGGATCAAGTCTGGGTTCGAGAGGTCTCGGGCCGCGATCTAGTATCAACTCTGGCAAGTTGAAGAGGTCTGGGCCGCCTTCATAGATACCGAAATCGATGGGCAAAGTATGGTCGAGTGGCGTATGAGGCGTGTACAGAGCAGAGGAAGAAAGGAGCAGCAAGATGTTGCGACGAGGTTAAAGATGCGCGGCGGAGCCCGGAGTAGACCGAGGAATTTTCTTAACCGAATTTGCGAGGTAGTAAATTCGACTTCGCCAGGATAGTGCAGGTAGGGGTGGGGGGGCGCAGCTCGTTTCTTTTTCCGGTGGTTTGAATGTGTCTGTGGTGTGGGCGTGGTTTCAAATTACTAGTGCCGTTCGGCAGCTTCGCAGTCACTTCGTACTGGACGGCGCTCTGATAGTGCCGCAAGGGTGATGAGGGCTCTCGGTATCGGCGTAAAGAGTGCTCGCATGTGAGGAGCACGAGTAGACGGAGGATGGCGCGTGGGAGGGCAGAAGCGGTGAGAGTGCGTTTTATGTGGCAAGCTGAAAGGCCGGTGATCGGCTAGATGGTAGGACGGTACGCGTACGAAGCAGGATGCGGTAGGACGGTAGGACGGTAGGACGGTAGGCTGGTACGGTAGGATGGTATTAATAGGGAGTAGGGTTGTGACAAGGCGCAGCGTCGGGGAAAGCGGAAACGAGAAACGAGTGGACGAATTGGTCGGAAAGCGAGGCTGCAAAGACGAGTAATGTAAGGCTGATCGGCTCAGGTCAGCAAAAACGGGCACGCGCAAGTAATGGCAGCGTCGAGCGAGTAAAACGGAGGGGTGCGGAAGAAAGCCAGTGGATGATGGGAACACGATGCTGCGAGGGAGTGGAGAGGGAGAGAAGCGCAAGAGGCGAGGAGGGCGAGGAGGAACAGGCGAATAGCGGGCAAGGGCAGGGTGAATTACGGAGTATTCGTCTCCGTACGAGTACAGGGGGCCGTGGGGACTATGCAGTATTATTGAGTATGGCGCAAGCGCAGGCCGTGTTGCATAGCGACAGACGCGGGGACGGCGACGAGGCGATAGGAGGGCAAAAGCGGAGTGAAGAGCAGACAGCAAATTGAAGTGAGCGTGCCAAGCTGGGCGCCAAGCTGGGCAGGAGCGCAGAGAGCGCAGAGAGCGCAGAGAATGTGTCTTGGTGAAGAGCAGCGGCACTTCGTAGGAAGCAGAATGCCAGCCCAGAGCGGACAAAGCAGCGAGACAGCGGGCGGTGGCTTTCCACAGTGGTGACTATCGCGTAGTGGACAGGGAGGGTGTGTTCGAGAAGAACGGATGAATGTCCCGGTGCATCGGACTTAGGCTGGTGGGTGTGTGGGTACGAATAGTGTAAACTCTGTCTATCGTGTGCTTCGTATGTTTGCTCGCTGTCTGGTCTGCGGCGCTTGCTGCATTGCTCCGTACGGCGCAAGATGCGTCGTATCGCTCGTACGCACAGGCGGCGAGGGCGGCGAGGGCGGGCGTCTGGAAGCGGACAGTCGCACTGGAAGGAGCTAGAGCGCGCGAGAGGGTCTGAGAGCCTGGGCGCCTTGGAGCGTCTGGGATGCGGAAGGACCCCTGTCGAGGTCCAAGCAGGCCAATGCAATACTCCAAACGTCGCAATCTGTGAGTGGCCGCGTGGGAGGAAGGATGTGTGGTGGCCGGGGGTGCAGCTAGTGGCTGTGGACGCGGGGGCGTCTCAGCAGCAGTGTCTTGGAGTGGCCGGCTATCAGAATCGAGGCGATCGGCAATCGCTGGATTCGGCACCGCGAGCGGCGCACCGTTTTGGTAGGTGTAGTTCGTAGGGGTCGTAGAGGCACGGGAGAGGCACGGGAGAGGCACAGGGAGAGACGGGGAGAGGCACGAGGAAACGAGCACAGCAAACGAAAGATGAGGCAAAAGGACGAAATGGCCAAAACACAGATGCGGGACCAGCCCGACTCGGAGCGAAGCGAGTACGTACGAGAACGAGAATCTCGTGATGGCCGGGTGCTCGTGATGCACTCGTAATGCTGGTGATGCGTGATGCGTGATGCGTGATGCGTGATGCGCGATGCTGGGATGCTGGCGTGCTGGTGGAGGTGTGGCGGAGGTGGAGTTGGGAGCAGTCGAGAGGGCAGTGTTGACGGAGTACTCGTACGGGTATCAATGCGAAGTACTCGTAATACCCCAACTGTAGACGGCAGGCGCGTTTGCGTCGCAGCTGCACGACGAGCGTCAAGGTAGCTGGAGACTGGGTGCGACGGCCGCGGTGAGCAGAGAGAGTCGGTGGCAGGAGCGATGGAGAGGTGAGGGCGGAAAGGCGAGAGGAAGGAGCGATGGACGCAGTTTACAATAGATGCCCTACCCGTACCGGTACGGAGTACGGAGTACTCGTACTGCTCATGAGTAATCCCAAGACGAGTGCCGGCACTTGACGGTGGGTCGACAATTTCCAGCGCCAACACGGTGTCGGCAGAACTACGGCGTATTTCTCGTACATACCATCGACAAAGATACGAGAACGGCCACCGCAGGATTGCTCGTGGGAATGCGCCGCGGCTGCGCAACGAGTGCCAGATAGTATCACTCCGTATTACATGCCAGGCCGGCGACACCGCTGCGCTCTGCACCAACCGCCGCTAGAGGGCTAGCCTCTGCAGCGCGGCGCCGAGCAGGGTCCGGCCCTGCGTCGCTCTCGATTGCCGGTCGAGAGCGTTCGACGGCGAGCGCTAGCAGCCTCCGACATTACCCGCGTCTTCCGGCGCTTGGTCAGCGTACGGAGGCGTCGTGGGCGCCGAGAGGCTCGACAACGGCTCGCCCGCGCACGCGTTCGACAGACGCGGCTGCTCGCTCCATGTACAGAGAACGGCAAACGGATGCGGCTGCGACGCCCGATCCGGGACGCCATTGGCCGCTGGCGGCGGCTCGACTGCGATACTCCGTAGAAGACGCCCAGCTGACCTGTCATTTCTGCTAGGCAGGCCTCGGCCAAGACACAGGGCGATCGACAGAGTCTGCTGAACGGCGCACGTGCATATCTGGATAGATGCGTATGCACGTATGCGGGTAGTCTGATCGCCGCGAAGCTTATTTATTTCCCATTTCCCAATGGGGACACGGGCAGGCACATCTGCGAGAATGCGAGAATGCGAGAATGCGAGAATGCGAGAACGAGAAACAGGATCGCCTGGACAGAGTACGTGCACGGGTACCCGTACACCGAGCGCGTTCCACGGGCGGCCTGTCCTTCCCCATACTTTGGGCGCGCCCTGGCCGTAGCCGCTCCCGCCGCGATCGTGTCGAACTCGGCGCGCCTGGTTGCTCTGGCCTGTTGCGTCGCATTCCTCGGCAGCCAGCTTCCCCAGAAGTCGGCGTGAGACAGCATTCCGGGCACGGGACCAGGTGTCTTACAGATCGCCAAGCAAAGGCCAGCAGGGCGTGCGCGCGCGGCGATGACGGCAGGGATTGCGCGTCGAGCTGGATCCGGCGCGAGGGAGGCGGGAAGAAAGAAACACGGCAGCATATGGGCACAGCAACTAAGCTGCTTCGACCCGCAAGGGAGGATTCAGGGCGGCCGCTCTGCACAGCACAGAGCACTGGCCTGTGTACGAGCACGCACACGAGTACCTGTACGGCGTGCGGTACACGTACTCCGTACATGGTATCGCTGCCTGCTGGCCGCTGTTGCTTCCGGGCTCGCGCTGCCGGATGGCCTCCGATGTGCTCCGAATGGCCTCCGGATAGCCTCCGGATAAACCGCCGATGGCACACGCAGAGTTCGCCGCACCCCATGCCGGCGGACGACAGGAGCGCGCAAAGTGACAGGTCAGTCGGCTGTCCGCCGACGCTGTCTACGAGGACAAGTAGCCGTCGTGCTTGCGCGCACGAAGACGCGGCAGGCTGGAAAAACGACCGGTCGCACGGCGCACAGCTGTCTGTGGTCACGGATCTGCGCGTGTTTCCGGCCTACGAGGTAGCACGGAGAGCGTCGGTACGAAGGATGCTGGGTATCGGTACCAGCGCGGACAGAAGTACGGGTTATACGACGTCCGTATTACTGAGTACAGCGCACCCTCCTTGCTTGGGGCCGTTGGCGGGCCGTTGGCTGTGGCCTCCGACTCCGTCGTCGTAGCCTCGTACCCCGTTCTGCGTAGCGCCTGGGCCTCTGGCCTGCCGCATGCCGCATGCCGCATGCCGCACCTCTGCTACGCTGTCGCTGGCCGCCTTCTCACCGTCTTTTGTCCGTTTCTCCTGCTCCTTTGCTCCTTGGCTGTCGGCCCTCGGCTGGCACCAGCGCGGCCGGTCTGTTTTCGTCTGTTTTCGTCTGTTTTCGTCGGCCGGCCGTCGCGTCCGTGGCCGGGCATGAGCACGAGCCTCGGACACGTTGGCGTCCCGCAGCTCTTGCGGAGTCGCACTCGTGATACTCTGCACTCTGCACAGGTAATATATCAGGTATCAGGCCAGGCCGCTGCGGTGCGCTGTGGGGAGCGGGGGCGGTGTCGGCGCTCTGGCCGTGGGGGTGCCGTTCGTCTTACACGAGGGAATTGTCGTAGCCAATACTTGCGTAGTGTGCGCTAGCGTTCGCCCTTGCCGTGGCACATAAGGACGCTGCCGTGACCACTGTCCTGTGAAGCAGCGGCTGCTCTGCAGATAACGAACCGAGAAAGCGAACTCGTCAGCTCTGAAACGGACTCGTCCTCGCGCAGCTGCTGCAATGCGACGTAGTACGGACAGCCAGGCAAAGGCTGCGTGCCACCAGCACGCAAGATACGTCGGAGTCTGCCGATTCTTCCGAGGTACCAGGCCGGCGGCCCTGCGCTGCTTTGCACCGAGCTCGACCGCGGACGCTGCTGACACGGAGCAAAGGAATGCGGAATACGGAGAAGAGTAGAAAAAGGCGAAGAGGGCGACAAAGACAAAGCCAATTCACGCAAAATGGCAGACAAAAACTAGCAGAGACAAAGCACAGGTTGGGGGCGGGGCCTGTCGATGCCTCTTTCCCTTTTCTCTCGACTCTCCTTCCCGATTGCCGCCGTCGGGTCGTGTCCCGGCGGCCTTTTCCCGACAGGAGTACTCGTAAATAAGAAAATGAGAATAAAAAATAAAAAATAAAAATAAAAATGAGAAGACGCGCAAGAGCAAAAAGACTGAATTTTCCCGCTTCGCCTCCGTCTAGACAGCTCCGCGCAATCTCTCGCCATATTTGCCCGCTCTAGAGCGCGCCGCCCCGGTGGCTCCGCTCCTGCAGACAGTAGTACGAGGACAGACACAACGAAGACAGCAACAGTACCGTGATTGTGCTCGCCGCGCTCTATCGTGCTTAGTCATCACGGGCACCTCGAGGCACACCGACAGGCATCCTGCTGTGCAGAGTGTCGCCGTCCTCGCCGCCCATTCGACGACGGGCGCAGACCCCCGCGCCCGGCGGAGACGGGCTGCGACTCCGGCACAGAGTGCGACCCCGTCCGCACAGCTGTCTGTCATCCTATCCCTGGCAGGTGACCCGTCTGCGCCGCCGTGATTCGCCCGCTTCTGCTGCCTGTCGACACAGCAGTGCTCGCTGAGCAGCGCGGGATGCGGTACGCGGTGCTGCTCCGTCCAGTGTACGAGTGCTCCGTACGCCGTACGAGCGCCCAGGCCGCCGCGCCGTGATCACACCGGTCCCGGGGTCCTGATAAGCAGTCCGCGGCCTTGATCGGCGACGGCGGACAGGTGTCCGTGATCCTGCCGTGATCGGTGACACCGGACGGATAGATAGGCACAAGTACCCGTAACTATCGCGAGATCATCCGGGGAAAGCATCGTATCGTAAGCTGCACTATTCCGCGACAAGACGTCGCAAATCAGATACTACACGTCGAGCTTGCCGCGCCCAATCAGCGACAGTCGCCCGCACAAACAAGAACAGACCGCCGTGGCACGGCCGGTCGATCTTCTGCTTCAGCCGGCTACACAAGACAGGACTGCTGCGGAAGCGCCAGCTTGCCATCCCGGAGAGCTCTGGCCTCGCACGAAAGGTGGCGGTGCTGACGGCCCGGTGACGCCATGACAGCGCGCCGCTGCAACGTAGGAGCAGGAGCTCGACTCGTATCTCGTACTCGGACGCACGTCGTATGAAGTACTCGTAGCTAGAGCTCCGTGCGGAGACGTCGACTGATAGCTATGGACACACCGGAGCAGCTCCTCGGCCTACGCCGAGCTGTCGTGCCGCAGCCTGGCAGCCTCGCAGCCTTGGCCTGCGCCTGGACCCAGGGGTCGCTGCATCCGCGACGCACACGCCTCTCTGTGCTCTGGTGCGGTGCTCTGATGCCTCTGACGCCTCCATGTCGTGCCTCATGCCGTGTGCCATGCCGTGTGCCGTTTGCCGTGTATTGTGTGCTGTGCATGCAGGCTGTCGCGTGCTTGCTCGGGGCCTCGACCGCTGTGGCCTGCTCTTGTCGGCAGCCCTGGCGCCCGCCCTGCTTCTACCGCCAGCGCGTTCTCGTTCTCGTTCTCGTGCGCATGCCCGTCATGCCAGTGTCGAGGCGTGTCTGCCTGCGCTGCTTCAGGCCCGGGCCCGCCCGGTTCGGGACAGCCGGCCAGCCAGCTGCGAGGCCGTTACATCACAGCGGCAGACGTGCACATGTCGCGGAGCGCGCGCCTGCGGAGATTTCCTGGGAAGAGCAGCATCAATCGATGCCCGTTGTGGTTGCGCCCGACGTCACGCCAGCCTCGCGTCGCTCCATCTGCGGCCGGCTGCCTCGACCACACGGTCCGCGTGTGGTCGTATGCAGCGCTGCAGCTTGCTTGACCGGTCCGCCCTCCTCTTCGGCGCGTTGCCTCTTGCCTCTTGCCTTTGCCTTGTTGCCTTGTTGCCTTTGCCTTTTCCCGTCCCCCCCCCCCCCCCCCCCCGTCCCGTCCTCACCCTTCCGCCCCTTCACCCGCTCCCTCACCCGCTCCCTCCTCTGTACGTCATCCCGTTGCACCCTGTCACGCCCGTGCCGCAAAGGCGACCGCCGCCGGCAGCCGGAAGCTGGCGCAATACATGGACTTGCTGGGCGCCACGGCCCGCACATTGTGCACGTAGACCAGGTGCTCCTCGGTCGCCGTCCGCTGTGCCGCGCCGTCCTGCTCCACCTCCGCGTACGTCTCCACCAGCCGCGTCGGGACGCCCAGCTGCTCTGCCACCCGCTCGCACACCTCGCGCCGCGGTATGCTGTCGTCCTCGTCGTTCTTCGGCGCGAAGCAGTGCACATGGACAATCGGCAGCTTGGCCGGCCGCACCGACACAGTCGCCCCTGCTGCCCCAAAGAGCGCCTCCTTGCCGGCGTAGAGCCCGCGGAACGTGGGCAGGAACGTGATGGCCGACGCCGGCAGGTTCATCACAAAGTGGTCAATCGTCGCCGGCACCGGCACCATGCGCCGCGGCGGCTTCACCGTCCGCCCGTTCTTGCCCTTGGCCACCTTGGCCGCTTTGCCTGCCTCGCCTGCCTCGCTCGCCGCCTTGCTCTTCGCCGGTGCCGGCGCCACCTCCGGCACGCGCTCCCCTCGGGCCGCCGCCTCCGCCACGAGGTCGGCCGCCTTCTTGATAAAGTCCAGCCCGTCCTCGTTGAACGGCCGCACGTGCGACGCCACCTTGTTGCGCTCAATGGCCTCGCACAGTGCTGTGTAGCTGTCTGGGTTCATGTCGTTGGCCCAGACGAGCACGCCGCGCCGCCCGGCGGGAACCGCAAACGGGCCGATGCCCGCCATCACGTCCGCCACCACCTGTCCGGGCTGGAAGAGTCTGACGAGTCGCGTGTGCTCCGGCTCCAGCTTGCTGTTCCAGTACACCCGGCTGTAGTCGAAGTGGAACGTGCAAAAGTTCTCCCGCACTTCCACGTCCATGTCGTCCGGGCCGGCAAGCACCTCGTAGCGGAACGTGCGGAACGCCGACGCCGTGCCCACGTCGTCAATCTTGTTGATCACCGTCCGCAGCTGCGGGTTCTTGTCCAGAATCACCTGTGCCACAATGTACTTGTACGGCTTGAACCGCTCGCGCAAATTGAGGTGGGCTGCACAAAGATTAGCATCGTGGACGAGCATGAGCAGCTGCCAAGAACGGCTGGCCCGCCAGGACTGGCTGCCTACCAACGTGGCCGGCCGTGTTGAATCCGGTCGGGATGTCGTCGTGGAACTCTTCCGGAAGGATGGACACGAGAACCTCTCCTGCGCCAGACGTTAGTTTACTGCGTGGAGGTCAACTTCAGCCCGGCGGTGTTTCATATTCATACGCGAGGTCCAGTGGTCATAGTGCAATGTGAGCTGGTAGGGTATCACGCCCAACTCATCACGTTCCACCCCCTCCTTGATGGCATCGCTCCAAGTCTCCGGTGCTATGCACATGTCAGCATATACTCTTAACAGATAAAGGTACACCGTCGTACTACCCATCACTAACCCGTGGGAGACACGCTCGGCTGCAGCAGGATGCACTTTTTCGTTGCTAGTGCCTTCGGCTTGGTCGGTGAAGCCGCATTCACCAATGCCTCTGCAGCCTCGGCCGTTACCGGCCCAGTGTCATCCACGATGGAGGACAGCCGCTCGGCTTTGAGCAGTTCACGGCTTGCATTCAGAGCTTTCTGGTACCGGGACAGGTTCCGGGGGTCGTGGATTCGCGCTGCCGAAATATCAAACGTGCGCGTAAACAAAGCCTTATTCAGCGTCGCCGTCGCCGAGAGGGCGGCCGACCGCAAGATCGGAGGCCGGAACACACTCATTTCGGCCGACAATACTCCGGAAGTGGAGCCCGAGCCGGGGCCCGATCCCGACGCAGACTCGGACGTCGGTGCGGCGCAGCTGTCCACCTCGTTGCTGCTCTGTGGCCGCGGTCGCTTCTGGCCCGCTACCATATGTACTGAATATGGCTTTGAAATCACGCAAAGTTTGCCGGTTCTGACTCAATTTGATTATGGATTATTGCTTCTCGCTGAAGGCGTTCAATTTTCATCTTTGGTCTAAGAGAAAACTAGGAAATGTGGCGCAGCATGTGGCGCTCGTTGGCTGTAATGGGAAATGCTTTTTGCCCTACAGCGCCTCCACATGCAACACTTCCTTCTTCTTCAGACGCAAAAGCTTTCGTCTAGAAATATGTGTTTGAATTTTCTATGAATTGGCGTGAGCAGAAAGCTTTGCTTTCTTGTAGTTGTCGTTGGATCGTTAGCTCATCAGCGAGCTCGTCGAATACACAGTATTACAGGTAAGCCTGCGATCCGTTTATCAGAACTAAATATTCATAAACACCCGAAGCCCTCCTAGTGTATAGCGTCATGTCTATGGATTTGAAAAGGAAATGGGATGACAATCAGAAGTCAAAGAATAAGGCAACAGTACGTGCATTACCGCCCGACACGCATTTCTGCTTTTGAATACTTCCGCAGTCCCCACAAAAACACCTGGTACCCGACACCTTGATTGTCGGGCACGTGGAATATCTCGGTTAGGCGAATCTGCCACGGGGGATATCCCGAAAGCTCCACATAGGGACCGAAGAGAAGGAGCAAATCAGGCTCATCCATAATGCTCTCCTTCAGCTCCGTGTTGATTAGGTCAATGCTGATGTCGGAAGCAGAGATCTTGGAACGCTGGGCCATCTCTGTCAATGTTTTGGTGAGGTCGACAAGCGAGTCACGGCCATCCTCTTCGGAGAGCAGCAGGACGCTAATATGGCCTTCATCTATGACGCCATAGTCGCGAGAGCGCGATAAAGCTGCCGATTCGAAGGACGGGACATGGGGAGCCCGAAGCGTGACAGCAGGATGTACGCGCCCAAAATATGCAGCAAGCCTGTTTGAAATAGCACGATGGGTTTCGGGCAGATAGTTTTTCAGAATACCTGGTGATACAACGCGGTCAGTACATTTGGAGATTCAGCGCTATCTCATACTACGCCTCGAACTAACCTGTCTTCTCGTAGACAGAGAGATTGGGAATGCCGGCAGAGGCACACCAAGCAGCGATATCGGATACCTCATTGAGGAGACGCTCGACCTCTCCGCCTTCGCGGCCGCCCTCTTCAAGCCGGAGAATGACGCTGAGATGCTTGGGAAGGCGCCGGAGATCCCGAACATCGCGAGCAATAATCTCCGGAGTGCGATGGTGATACCGGAGAACCGAGTAGATGCTGTCCCGAACACTGTGATAGGTCTTGCGGAACCGGATGTATATAGAGAACATTGCATGCATGAGAGTGAAGAAAATCAAGTGTATCTGGTCCACGACGAAGCGGCGGGCACCAGTGCGAGCTCGTCTCCGCCCAGCAAGCAAGTCGTTGACATCCCGGCCGGTGTTTGACTCGGTGAAGTCTTCATCGTATTCTCCAACTGCAGATCGTTGGGCGTAGCGCGGAGGAGGCGGCGGAAGATATTTCTGTTTCGCAGTCAGCACTGCGAGTCTCACAATAGAGTTTCGGTACAGAGGCTTGCTGCCCAGAGTCACAGCCATGGCAGCTGGCCCTGTTCGTCTCGCCGCTCTTTCTGTGCAGGGCAGATGGAAGAGAAGAGCAGAGGGAGTAACGGAGTTGAGGGAGCAGAGAAATGGCCTGGCGGTGCAGACGATCGCAAATGAAGGGCGAAAGAGGCGGAGAGAACAAGCCCAGTGAGGACAGCAAAGACAAAATGGCTTGGCGTCCACGCCTGACATCGCCGTCCTCGCACTTCGCTCCTTCCGCAGCATCCTTCCACAGCATCCTTCTGCAGCATCCTTCTGCAGCATGGCGCGGTCCCGCGCGATTCGAGGGAAGGAGAGACTGACCTTGAGGCGACTATAGCTCTCCTCGGGCGACAGGCTCTTATCGTTTGCGATTTTGCGAATGGCCTCGGTCCGCCGCGATGAGAGCGACATTGTGGGGGCGTCGGAGGCTGTCGGGGCGAGGAAAGTGCGCGAAAAACAAGAGAAGAGGAACTGGTCTGGTATAGAAGGCGCGGCTCAGCAGGATCGTGCGATGTCGCAAACGTCCATGACGTTGGCGGCTAGAAGTCTAGTGAAGGTGCGACCGACGTTCCTCCTGGATTTGAACAGGTTTTCGGGAGCGCCCTTCTGGATACCGTTTTGCGCCTGCCCTACTCCGTATGGGTATTAAAAGCATGTGCTCTCTGGAGAAGGAAGCCTCTGGCGCCTAATCAGCAGGCCCCAGCCCCCTAGTAATTACGCTAGCAGTGGCAGTGGTCAAGCCACAATACTCGCGTACCTAACGCGGCATTCAGTCTCGAATCTGATCTGCGACGAACATTTGAACCGCGACATATGACATTGTGACTGCGCCCTTCGCTGCCACCGCGGGCTACAAGTACAGGCAGAACTTATTCTGCAGCGACAAACGCGTTTCTGGGACAGCTCGGCAATGTGAGGGTGCTGCTACCGATCTCGACCTCGCTTTCCCCGCCAAATCCCTCCCAAACTCAACCTCTCTCTATGGGGACACCTCTGTCTTGAGTGCATCCACGACGACTCGACATCATGGAGCGCGCCGGATCCGCCACCACATCGAGGGCCCTCTTTCCCAAGGGCCCGAGCTTCACGCTCGAAGACTTCTCCAATAAGGACTTTATTGTGCGCGACTTTGTCGATGCTCTTGCCGAGACTGCCTTCCCGGCGAACCGAAGATCCGGCGCTGCCTTGCAACAGGCGTTTGACCCAAAGCCGTTGATCCGGACATTCGAGAGTGAGAGAAACAGATTCGGTGTCATCTCAAGTCCTGTCTGCACAGGCCACTGACGTGATCTTTACCAGGTGCCCTGTCTCAGCTGGGCTCACTCTCCGAGGAGCTCGAGGAGAAGGAATCCGAGCTTCTTTCCCAAGTGCGGCGGGCAGAGGTACAGCATGACCAGACGCTCGATACGCTCGGCACCAAGCTGGACCAGTCGATGGGACAGTTTGAGGCCCTCGACCTGAGCTTGAACAGCCCGAACGCCAATGGCACGAGCAGCAGCATGAACGACCGCAGCCATCGGAGTGATACGGGCGGCGGTAGCATTGCAGTGCAGATCGGAGAGAAACTGGAGGAGCTGGACCGGAAGCGTAGGAGGGCGCTGGACGCCACCTTCCTCGTGCAGTGCTGGACAGAACTGAGCGAGACAGGCCAGCTCACGGCGCTCCAGGACATCCAACGACAAGGCGGAGCGGAAAACAAAGTGCGCTGCGCAGTGATCGCGAGACAGTTGATGCGTTTTAGCCAGCGGCTCGATCCGGCATCGTGGTCTGACACAAATGGCCGCACGAATGGCGTCAACGGCACAGCGAATGGCACGAATGGCACCAACAACCATGTCCAGAAACATAATACGCGGGAGGCCCTGGAGAAGTTCTCCGAAACGCTTGAGCAGGACCTCCTGACCCAGTTCAACAACAGCTACCGGCGGCAGAACTTTGACGACATGTTCGAGTGCGCCAAGGTGTTGCACGATTTCAACGGTGGTACTAGTGTCATCGCCGCATTTGTCAACCAGCACCAATTCTTCATCGACCGCGACCAGCTCGTTGCAGACGAGGTCACGATTGACGGCGATATGTGGAACCAGCTAGCCGACCCCGATGCGGAGCCGCCCAGTGTTGAGCCAAGCTTGCAGTCGCTCATCGACGAAGTCAAGATCGTCATGCAGGAGGAGTCGTTCATCATCAAGCGTGCGTTCCCATACCACGAGACGGTCCTAACGAAATTCATACAGCGTGTGTTTCAGCAGTCGATTCAGCAACGCCTGGAGATGGTACTCGAAAAGGCGAGCACCGTTTCTACGCTTGCTTACTTGCGGTCCTTACACTCCTCGCGCAGCTACATCGGCGCTCTGGTCGAAGATCTCAAAACCCATGGCTTGACAGAGCACCCCGAGCCCTGTTCCTCACAGATCGCGCAAACGCTCGACCAGCAAGTCGAAGAGCTCTTTGTGCCCTACCTCATAGGTAGCTCATACATTGAGAAGGAGAAGAAGAGCCTAGAAGAAATGAACAATTCGCTGCTCTTCAAATTCACCATCTACCATTCGCGGCGGCCAAAGGCTACACGAGGCTTCATGACAATGATTGCCCAGCAGGGCACACAGCTGCTGTCGACGGCCAAGGACGCCTACATGGAGCGCCTTGAGTCGTCCGACCTAACGGCGACACAAAAGGCGATGATGATTCGTGTCGCCGGCATACAGGATACCGACAAGAAGAACGAGATTGAGGTGTCGGACGAGGACGGTGTTCTGAGCATAGAAATGGCCAAGCGGATGATGAAGTGGCTGGCGGAGAGCGTGCGGCGAACACTGGAGCTGGGCAGCGCAGCAGAGACACCCAAGGATGTGAATGCACTCCTGGGGCTGCTCCTGACGACAATGGGCCGGATGTACGTGGAGACGGCGCTGGATGCGTCGCTGGACGTGGCCACGGCGCAGGAGAACAGCAAGACGGAGCCGGACCTGGGCTACCTGCCGTCGGTGCGGCCGGCGGTGACGATTGCGAGCATCATGTCGCGGTTCATCCAGACAGTCCTGATCCGGCTTGCCGAGTCGAACCTCACAGTGCGGCGCAACATGGAGGCGCAGACACGCATGGGCATGGAGGTCATCGAGAAGAAGACCAACAGCGTGTTGAAGACGACAGTGGACGTGGCGGTGAACTGGGTGAGCAAGGCGCTCTCGACACAGAAGAAGACAGACTTCCGGCCGCGGGACAACGACCTGGAGGAGCTGGTGGACGCGCTGCAGACGCCGACTTGCCAGACGATCTGCACATTCCTGGACAAGCTGGCGGCGCTGGCGAAGCAGTCGGTGGACGGCCAGAACCTGGACGTGTTCAGCAGCGAGCTGGCGCTGGCGCTGTTCACGCTGCTGTTTGAGCACTTTAAGAAGTTTGCGGTGAACGCGACGGGCGGCCTGATGGTGACCAAGGACATTGCCAAGTACGTGACGACGCTCAAGGCGTGGCCGCTGAGCCGGGACGCGGGCGCGACGGTGGAGGTGCTGACGGAGGTGGGCTACCTGTTCATCATCGGGCCGGAGGCACTGCGGGAGCGGTCGCGCAACCTGACGACGGGGACGGGGATCGTCAGCAAGAAGCTGCAAAAGGCAGACTTCAAGGCGTTTGTGCAGCGGCGGGAGGACGCCAGCAGTACGGGCATCCAGAGCGTGCTGGCCGGGCTGTAGGCATGCCGGCATGGACCCCGAAAGGCGGAAGGCAGAAGTCCAAGTCTACATCGATGCCCATCATGTACGAAGCAATTCAGCCATAGATATGAATGATACCAAGATGATAGCAGTACAGACACCAGGAACGGCTACAGTTCGCGAGGCGAGGCTTTAGAGCAGACAGGATGGCCTACAACAGGAAAACTGTCAGGGTTTCCGTCTGATTTCTGCCGTCTTTCATCCGCTGCTCCAAGTGGCGGGTGGCGACTATGCAGTATTGAAGAGACGTGGCCAAAAGCTCTGTGATCCAGCAGACGAATAGTGCATGTAGCGGCCATCCGGCCCAGGCCGTTCAGGCCAGATTAGCTCTTAGGCGCCTGGACAAGGTTTAGAGTGATCGGCGATAACAGCGCGTGGCGATTAGTAATAGCCGGCCTAGGCTGAGCCGTACGAGGCAGTGCGGCGCTATCGGGTAGCGCTGGATAGTCGCAGTTGCACTTGCCACCCGCGTGCCTGGAGCCTGGCAAGAAAGAGGCAGGTGCGGGTTTCCGCTTGAAGACACGTCGCCTTGTTCTCTAATCTGGAACAGCAGGAGCGCTTGGCTCGCCAGTTTCTCGCTCCTTCCTCGGCGTCGCACCTCTGGACCAGTTGCCGGTAAAAAGAGTCATAAGGCCTGTCGCCAATTTGCATCTTCTTCGTCTCTACAACTCGTCTTGAGTCCCTTTGCTGTCTTCGCTCCCATTTCCGCTGTTTTTGCAGGCGGCCCGCGGCTTATCCTTCTACTCGATTCTGCAGCATGGACTAGGCCCCTGTTACAAAACACGCCCCTCTTTCAGTGCCCTGTCGCAGCTGTCGGCGCTGCGCTTTTCCAGCCTCTCGTATTCCTCGACTTTCTTCCTCTTGTCTTCCTGGCTCTCTTGTCGCGTTGAACAGAACGGACGAGACTACAACTGCGCCGCACTCCATTCTAGGCGCCCAGCAGACAGTTTCGGAGAGGCTGTTTGCATCAGTCGCGACCTCGCAGCCACCTTTTTACGGCCTGTCCCCCCCCAGGCAAGGCGACCAATGGATACCGCATATGCGCTGCCGGCCGATCAGGTCCTCGCCCACCTGGGCGTGGATGCGGCCCGCGGCTTGACAGACGCCCAGGTCGGCGAACTGCAAAAGAAACACGGCAAAAATGGTACGCGAACGGCTCGGAGGCGGCTTTGGTCTGGCCGCGCAAGACTTGCAGCACTTTGCTAACATCAATGCAGCTATTCCTGAAGAGCCCCCCACGCCGCTGTGGGAGCTGATCCTCGAGCAGTTCAAGGACCAGCTGGTGCTCATTCTGCTCGGATCGGCTCTGGTGTCTTTTGTGCTGGCGCTGTTCGAAGACGGGGGCGGCCTGGGCGCCTTTGTCGACCCTGCCGTGGTACGTATTTTTGGTGCTTGTGTATATGTGATGCGCTCTGCGATTTGCGCTGGCCCTCTTTAGACCTGTGTGCTACGGGACTGCACATGATGTGATGCAACATGGCCGGGAGCTGCTGCTAACTCTCTGCTGCCAGATCCTCACCATCCTGATCCTCAATGCCGTCGTTGGCGTGTCGCAAGAGAGCAGCGCCGAGAAGGCCATTGCTGCCCTCCAGGAGTACTCTGCCAACGAAGCCAACGTCATCCGCAACAACGGCCAAGTTTCGCGCATCAAGGCTGAGGAGCTTGTCCCTGGTGATATCATCGCTGTCGCTGTGGGCGACCGCATCCCCGCTGACTGCCGTCTGATTTCTATCGAGAGCAACAGCTTCGCTGTCGACCAGGCCATCCTGACCGGCGAGAGTGAGAGCGTCGGCAAGGACAGCGCCGCCGTGGTTGCCGACGACAAGGCCGTCAAGCAGGATCAGATCAACATGCTCTTCTCCGGTACCACCGTCGTGACCGGCCGCGCCAAGGCTGTTGTTGCCCTTACCGGCTCCAACACGGCCATTGGCGACATCCACGAGAGCATCACCGCCCAGATCTCTGAGCCGACCCCGCTGAAGCAGAAGCTCAACGACTTTGGCGACAATCTGGCCAAGGTCATCACTGTTATCTGCATTCTCGTCTGGCTCATCAACATTCCCAACTTTGCTGATCCCAGCCATGGGAACTGGACCAAGGGCGCCATCTACTACCTGAAGATTGCGGTTTCGCTCGGCGTTGCCGCTATCCCCGAGGGTCTGGCTGTCGTCATCACTACTTGCCTGGCTCTCGGTACTCGCAAGATGGCCGCCAAAAACGCCGTCGTGCGTAGCCTGCCGTCTGTCGAGACTCTGGGCAGCTGCAGCGTCATCTGCTCTGATAAGACCGGTACCCTCACCACGAACCAGATGAGCGTCAACAAGCTTGTCTACATTAGCGAAAACGGGCACGATCTCGAGGAGCTCACTGTTGAGGGCACTACGTTCTCACCGCGGGGCGATATCAGGACTGTCGACGGCACGGTCGTCACCGACTTGGCCCAGTCCTCCGCTACCATTCGTCAGATTACCGAAGTCGCTGCCCTCTGCAACGATGCCCGTCTTGCCTACGATTCTCGCAACGACACGTTCACCAGCGTGGGAGAGCCTACCGAAGGTGCCCTGCGTGTGCTTGCCGAGAAGGTTGGCCCCCGTGCTCCCGCCGGCTCCGCCCCTGAGGATACAGTTCACTACGCTAGCGCTTGGTACGAGAAGGAGTATGCCCATCTCGCCACGTATGAATTTTCTCGTGACCGCAAGAGCATGTCTGTGCTCGTCCAGGACAAGGACAAGGACACCGAGAAGCTGCTGGTCAAGGGCGCGCCCGAGTCGATCATCGAGCGCTGCACAAGCGCGCTGGTTGGTGCTGACGGAAACAAGGTCCCGTTGACCCGCAGCCTGACCGAGCTTCTGCAGCGTGAGGTCGTCGAGTACGGCAACCGCGGCCTCCGTGTTATCGCCCTCGCCAGTGCTGACGATCTCTCCGGCAACCCGCTTACGCGCTCTGCCAAGTCTACCTCGGAATACGCTCAACTGGAACAGAACCTTACGCTGCTCGGTCTGGTCGGCATGCTCGACCCCCCGCGGCCGGAGGTGCCTGATTCGATTCGCAAGTGCAAGGAAGCCGGCATCCGTGTCATTGTAGTGACCGGTGATAACCGCAACACGGCGGAGAGCATCTGCCGCAAGATTGGTGTATTCAGCGAGAACGAGGATGTGACTGGCAAGAGCTTCACAGGACGCGAGTTTGACAACCTCAGCCCGAACGAGCAGCTTGAGGCGGCCAAGACGGCTTCTCTGTTCTCGCGCGTTGAGCCCTCCCACAAGTCACGGCTCGTGGACCTCCTGCAGCAGCTGGGCGAAGTCGTGGCGATGACGGGTGACGGCGTCAACGATGCGCCGGCACTCAAGAAGGCCGATATTGGTGTGGCCATGGGCTCGGGCACTGACGTGTCCAAGCTGGCTGCCGACATGGTGCTGGCGGACAACAACTTTGCCACCATCGAGTCGGCCATTGAGGAGGGCCGGTCCATCTACAACAATACGCAGCAGTTTATCCGCTACCTGATCTCGTCCAACATTGGCGAGGTTGTGTCTATCTTCCTGACGGCCGCCCTTGGCATGCCCGAGGCGCTCATCCCAGTGCAGCTGTTGTGGGTCAACCTGGTGACGGACGGTCTTCCTGCTACCGCGCTGTCGTTCAACCCGCCCGACCACGACATTATGCGCCGCAAGCCTCGCAAGCGGGACGAGCCGCTCATCGGCGGCTGGCTCTTCTTCCGGTATCTTGTGATTGGCACGTATGTTGGTCTGGCGACGGTGGCGGGCTATGCGTGGTGGTTCATGTACAACTCGGCCGGTCCGCAGGTGAGCTTCTGGCAGCTGTCGCACTTCCACAAATGCTCGGCGGAGTTTTCCGAGATTGGCTGCTCCATGTTCAGCGACGATCGCTCCAAGGCGGCGTCAACGGTGTCGCTATCCATTTTGGTGGTCATTGAGATGTTCAACGCCATGAATGCGCTGTCGTCCAGCGAGTCGCTACTGACGCTGCCGCTCTGGGAGAACATGATGCTGGTGTACGCCGTGGCGCTGTCAATGGCTCTGCACTTTGCGCTGCTGTACACGCCGTTCCTGCAGTCGCTCTTCTCGATCCTGCCCTTGAACTGGACGGAGTGGAGGGCGGTGCTGATCATCAGTGCGCCCGTTATGTAAGTTTTTCTTCTCTTGTCGGTTTTCTTCAACGCGCAAGTACTAACTTTCCAGTGCGATTGACGAGGTTCTCAAGCTTATTGAGCGCAAGGTCTTCGTGGAGACGCCGGCTTCCAGTGTTTCGAAGGCGAAGAAGAGCAACTAGAAAACCTAGAGAAGGGGAAGCAATTTTAGAGAGCTACAATGGACGGCCAAAGCTGCTCACACTCTCTGCTCCGCCGGGCGTCCTCGGACGTCATTGTTGAAGGGGGCAACTGTTAGGATAAAAGTAAAATACAAATGCACATACAATAAAATGATCATCGAGCCCAATTGCAGTTGGAGAATGTGCGCTTACAAGTGTGCCTGTCTCGCGCGTTGCATTACGTGGCATCAGATGAGCACGCCCACGAACCCTTTGACTCGCCAGATTGAAGCCTTCTACAGACGAACCACAAAGGCATAGTTTATAGTTCACGGGGACGCTGATTGCTTTGAGGTTTATTTTCTAAGCGCCGAAACATGTTTACATCGTTGTCGCCGTCCAGAGACGAATGGTATGAATTCGTACATGGAGGGAACGCAACAAGAGACCAGACAGCTCTTGTTTGTGCGTTTGTCCCTGTCTGTTGGCGGCCCAAGGCGCTGCCGTTCGACTTTTGGTGTCCGCAGGCCGACGCCGCCGCATCGGACGGGCCTAGTCTTGCCGGCCCTTGAGCAGGCGCTTGGTGACCTTGTCCTTCTCGACAATGTAGACGTGGGCGCCCCAGCCGGAGAGGGCGTCGCGGTCGACGGCGTTGAGGAGGGCCTGGGAGATGATCTCGAAGAGGGCGTCGGGGCCCAGGTCGGGCTCCCAGAGGCTCTCGCACATGCCAAAGAGCTGGTCGGAGGCGGTGCCGGCGACGATGAAGTCGGTGGCAAAGTCGATGCAGCCGATGCTGTCGAAGCCGCAGATAAAGGGCTTGCCGGTCTTGGGCTCGAGGCCGGCGACGACGGGGCTGACGAAGAAGGGGCCGAAGCGGCGCTCGTAGAGCGAGGAGGAGACAAGGTTGGCAAAGGTGCGGGGCGCAATGTGGCGCTCCTCGCGCAGGCGGTAGAGGTTGACCTTGTAGCGGAAGAGATCGGAGACGGTCGCGACGTCGGTGGCGAGGCCGGTGAGGCCGAGGAAGACGTGGTCGCCGTAGCCAAAGATCTTGGGGAAGTTGTTGGACACCGTCAGCGCCTGCATGCCGAGGCGCAGATCGCACGCAATGGCGACGCAGTCCTTGCCGACCATGGCGACGCAGGCACCGCCGTCTGGAGCGGGAGGTTAGCTGGCACGAAGGAGGCTGGACAGAGGAGGGTAGGAGAGGTGTCCAGCAAGCTGGACAACGAGGATGACCAGCAAGCTGGACAACGAGAGGTGACCAGCAAGAACGATAGCAAGAAGGATCCGCACTTATTGAGAAGGGTGAAGACTAGCAGGTCAGCATCGCCGCACGAGACACGCAGCAGACAGGACGACGGAGCAGAACAACAGACCATCTTGCCGGAGCTGTGCCGAGTGCGCACGACCGAGGCGCTTCGCGCGTCACAGAGTGCTGGAGAGCGGGAGAGGCCCGCCGTTCAACGACAGGAGAGCGGGCAGGGTCGCCGGGGAGCAGCTGCGCGTGCGTCGTCGTGCACTGGCGTCTCGTCGTAGCGTCGTAGCGTCGTCTCGTCGTTTGTGCGTGGTCGCGGCGAGCAGGCAGGGTTGCGGCGAGCGGCGAGCGGTGGTGGTGATGCGATGCGTCGTGGAAGAGCAGCTCAGCTTCCGGCCAAAAGGCAGCACGCAGCTGGCGCGGCTGGAAAACGTGACCTGGAGCGCTGGCGGCGTGGATTGGCTGGTCCGCGCGTTGGCCATCTGCCTGCGGCAGACGCCACAGCACAGCCACGGCAGGCACGCGTGCCTGTAATACTCATAACCCGTAAAAGTCCTATGCGCACCGTAGCTGCTATCGCAGCTTCGCCCCGCCGCTTCCTCGCTATTCTGCCGCCTTCTGCCACACTGACAGAACGTACAGGACACAGCAACGCGTCGGAGACGTCCACCTGTCCTGAGAGAGGGCCTCAGCAGCCGAGCAGACCCCGTCCGGTCTCCTCCTGCACTCCTCGCTGTCTCGTGTCGGCACGGCGCCGTCATCGCATCGCACTCCACTCTTTGCTCAATCACGATCACCGCTTGCCAATCCGAGCTGCTGCTCGACACGCAGCGCAACGTTTGGGCTTCTTCCCTGCCACGTCCGCCAACTCGACAGTCTGTGCCATGGCTTCGTTCGTGGTCATCGCGACCGACCTCCGCCGCGCCCCGGTCAAAGTGGCCGCGGGCAGCTACATGATCGACGTCCTCGAAGAGGCCTGCGCCAAGCTCAAGCTCAACAGCGAGCTCTTCCAGCTCAAGTACGGTTTCTGCTTCTCTGCTTCTCTGCTTCTCTGCTTCTCTACCTCTCTGCCTCTCTGCCTCTCTGCCTCTCTGCCTGCTGCTAACACGACAGACACAACAACAAGGCCATCAACCTGACCGACCCGGTCAGCGCGGCCGGCCTCGCCCAGGGCGCCAAGCTCGAGCTCGTCGTCAAGTCCAAGTCGGCCTCCGCCGTCACCGTGGCGCTGCGCCTGCCGCCGTCCGAGGCCCGCCTCGGCCTCCCGGGCAACCGCGTCAGCGCCAAGGTCCGCAGCGACACGCCGCTCTGGAAGCTGCTTCGCCACCTCGAAGAAGACGCCGCCAACAAGCAAAAGGGCCTCAATCTCACCGGCCGCGGCGTGCCGCGGACGAGCGCCCAGTCGCCCTCGGCGCCAGCCACCGGCTCCGGCCAGCTCTACTGGGAGGCGCCGGTGCTCAAGTTTGCCGGCCGCGAGCTCGTCTCGCTGGACGACTTCCGCAAAACGCTGTCGCAGGTCGGCATCGACACGGGCAGCCAGCTGATCCACCTCGAGTTCCGCATCACCGACATGACACTGCAGGAGGCGCTCGAAGCTGTCCACCGCCGGCTCGAGCGCGATGATGCCGACACCGTGTCCGCGGCGGCGCCTCCATCGGCTCCAGCAACAGCACCAGCTACACAGGAGTGTCAGCAAAACACAACAGAGGCGCAGGCTGCCAATGCATGCAATCCGGAAGATATAGGGCGGACGGAAGAGAGAGAGCAACCACACAACACGCAGACACAACAATCCAATGAGCCAGAGGGGGCGCAAGAAACGCAAGAGCCGACACTGCAGCGCCAGCCGTCTTCTGTGCCTGGGCCGACGTCTACGCCCATGGACGTCGACCCGGCGCCGGCCAATGCGTCCTCGCCGCTTCTCCCCGTACGTGTGTGGGGACCGCCTCGGGCGACAGACAGCGGCATGCCCGCAGCGGCAGCGCTGCGGTGGGCGCGAGAGAACGCCGCCAGTGGCAGCAGTGCCGGCGGGGGCGGCCTGGCGCCGACGATTGCGCAGATGAAGGCGCACCAGAAGCACCTGGAGGAGAGCGGACGCAACAAGCGGCTCAAGTCCGATGCAGAGCTGGAGAACGAGTCGGCCGAGCGCGAGGCGCGCGCCGCCGCCGTCCAGAAGGTGGACGTGCGCATCCGCTTCCCCGACGGCTATGCCGTGCAGTGGACGCTGCCCAACGGCGCCACGGGCGCGACGCTCTATGCAGCCGTACGCAGCGTGCTGGCAGCGGGTGCTGCGCCCGAGGGCTTTCGTCTGGCGCCGCCCATGTCGCGCGACGTGATCCAGGACCAGGCCGGCACCAAGCACGACCTCGTGCGGGCGTACGGCATGCGCGGCGGCGTAGCGCTCAACTTTTTGCGCGGCCGTGGCGGCGCCGACGATCCCGCGCCGGCGCCGGCGCCCGGCCGGCAGTACTTGAAGGGGGACGTGATGGCCATGGCACAGGCGCTGGTGGTGCCGAGCGCGGCCGACGAAGACGAGGACGAGGAAGAGGATGCGCACGCCCAGAAGGCGGCGCCGGCGGGCAAGGGCACCAGCACGGGCGGCGATGCGACAAAGAAGCTGTCCAAGTTCCTACGGCTCGCAAAGAAGTGAGGAGGACTGGCGGGCGTTCGTCGCGGAGCATAGGTTGGGCGTTTTTGTGAGAGCAGGCAATGGCACGTTGTAAGGAACATGTGCAGCGAACTGAGCAAGGTTTACTGAGGTACCGGCGATCACAAAGCATGGGCACGCGCATGAGGTTGGAAGATTTGTTGTTCTTTTTTTGCTTCTTGTTTTTATCTTCTCTGGTCTCTCGGGGTTTCTTGCTCCGAGGAACAAGAGGAGTTTGGTGTACTGTTTTTTCGACGCCAACCGGAATGCCGACCCAAAAGCAAAGAGTAAGTGTATAAAAGACAAAAGAGCCCGCGGGAGAAGGGGGACGACACCGAGCGGCCGACACCATCCGCCTCTCCATTTTGTCGTTCCCGCCCGCACGACGTGCATCCGTCTCGTAAAGTCCATCGACCGAGTGACCCGTCCCGTCTGCTCCCCGTCCCATGCGTGCGTGCGTGCGCGCATGTGCGCACATGTGCGTCTCTCTCCGCTCTCGTCGTCGCCGCTTAGTGTCTGCGCGACTCGGTGATGACGCGGGTCAGCTCGTCGACCTTGGCCTTGGCGCGGCCAAAAGTGCCGAGCCGCTTCTTCGCCAGCTTGCGCGCCCGCTTGTCCTTGCTGTTCCGCAGCAGCTCAATCACGCGGCGCTCGTACGGTGCCAGGCCGGCAACCTCCTTGACCAGCTCACGCACGAAAGCGGTGCGCTTGCTCAGGTGGCCCTTGGTGCGGTTCAGGCGCGGCTTGAGGACGCGGGGGGTGGTCTTCTGTTGGAGGGGAGGGGAGGTTAGCAATCTGCAGACACTGGCGTTTTGCCTGTCTTGCACGTCTGCCTGTCTGCGGTCTGCTGCCTGCGAGCTGTCTACAGACTGCCCGAGGTGTCTGTATGTGAGGTTCGGCAGTGCGTTCTGTGCGTCTCAGACGGCAGCCATCGTGTCGTCCGCAGCTGGCGTCTCTGGGCTTCCATGGACGCCTGTCGCTTCCCATCGACGCCCCGCCCAGCACCACGGACACCTCGCAGAAGGCAGACTGGCAGACACGCAAACGCTGCCGACGTCGGCCCGGAATCTCGCTGGATCATAAACGTACGAAGCCCTTGTTCTGGCCGACGGCCAGGCCGGTCCGGGGTGCTGCCTCCTTTGCCATTTGTGCGGTTTTTGGTTGTCGAAGCGGTGTTTCGGCAGGAAGTGGTGGGTTGCTCGATGGGCGAAAAGTCGGTTGCCGTCGAGAAATAGTCGTGGGATGGAGAAGAAAAAAAAAGAGGATGCGCACCAGCACGATTTTTTTTGGCACTAGGAAATTGTGGGCGACACACAGAATGTGCGCTTGACAGTCACGTGGACGCATTTTGTGGCATTCTGGTGAGGAAAGCCCTCAAAAGAGGCAGTCACGTGATCATGTCAGAAACCGACATGAGTAATCAGAGGTGGGCCTCCGCAGCTGAGTCATGTCGTACATGTGCCGTGTCACGTGGTCTGTGCTCTGCTGTTCTTCTTGGTCTGCATCGCATCTCTTCGGTGCATGAGCATGGCGCAGCTGTGCGCCCGCTGCACAGCAGCGTGCCGATACGAAGAACGGACAGCATGCGAGCACAGTGTTCTACGTCGTATCGAATCGTTACCAAGCTTTTGGCGAACGTCCCATGGGAGCGTGGCACGGCAGCCTACACCGCCAGCCCCTGAAGAAAGACATCGGAGCTGACGAAGGCGAGGACGCGACATGCAGCAGAAGAACCAGCAGGGAAGCACAAACAGCGACGGAGCGAGCGAGCGCTCCTCAGACGGCCCGCCAACACGAGGGCCGCGCACGGCGCTATTCTGGGAGCAGCACGACGTCATGTCGTCGACGCCGACCTCGCCAGAGTGGATGGTGCCCTGGCGTTTATCCATTTGCCAGCACGCCAATGGACTGCAGTGCCGGCCGATGCGAGCCCGCTCGCTGTACGAGTACTCGTACTCCGTACATACGGAATAGTCACGGTGGCTACTCGTACTCCGAGGGCCGTGTCGGTCAGCCGTTACCACCTCTCGCCACGCGCATCAAGGACACCAAGTATCACGGAGTATTACGGCGTACTCCGGGCAGAGAAGAAGAACAAAATCGTCACAACTACGGCGTGCAGCCATGCAGCCAACGTGAAACATCGGCCAGGACCCGGTAGGGGCCCCCTCGGCCGCTCATTTCTCGCCCTGCCACAGCCCCAGCCAGGCGTCGATCTTGGGGCGGCCTCGCGGCCATCCCTGTTTTCTTCGCTGTGCCAGAGCGCTACGGAGTACGGAGTATGACCATTACCACAGAGGCGACACGTACGCCGGCGCACGACAGACGGGCCCGACCACTGCGTTCTCCAGTTTTCCGCAGCAGGCACGCTGCAGAAACACGCGACGCGCAAAGAGGGCAAAAAGGGGATCGGCGACGACGGCGCGGCGCCGAACAGACGATGCTTGTACTCCGTATCTCCGTGCTACCTCTCACCTACGCGCGAGTAATACCGCCAGGAACCGCGCCGCGCCAGCCTGAGACGGCCAGCTACTGCAAGGCACGCCATGCACGCAATGTGGCGGCCATGTGCGTCTGTGGCAAGCGGCAGTCCCTGCGCACTGTGCTGCGCCATTGGCTGTCTTGCCCGATGCGGATTATAAGAGCATCGGCCCGCCTGCTCTCCCAGCCGCCGTCCTCGTCCTCGCTCGCCCGTCCGCCGCCCCTGCACACCACCCGGCTCCCGCTGCCGTCCCGTCTTCTGCGACCGCTGCGCTCGCTCGTCCACTCGCTCGTCCGCTTTGTCGCGCGCCCGCTCGTCTCGTTCTGCCTCCAGCAGCTGTCGGCCGTGCCGCCATCCCGCCGTGCCGCCGCCCTCCTCCTCGTCTCGCTCGCCGCCGTCCGCCTCGCTCGCGACCTCGCGGCCGCGTCGCGTCTTCTCTTCGTGTCCGCCTCGCGCTCCGCGCTCTTCGCCGCCGCCCCCGACCCGCCATGCAGCCGCTGGCCCTCCTCCTCGCCGCCGCCCCGGCCGCCAGCGCCCTCCGGTACGCGCTGCCTGCCGAGCTGGCCGCCCTCGCCGAGCTGTTCAGCTTCGGCGCCCCCGCCGCTTCCTCCTCGGCGTCCACCGCCACCGCCGCCTCGACAGCTTCGTCTGATTCTTCTTCGTCTTCTGCTGCTGCCTCCACCTGCTACTACCCCGACAACTACACGCTTACCGATGTCGCCACTTGGACCCCCGCCAGCACTGCTGCTAACAGCTCCAACGCCACCTACATCTCCTTCACGTTTGCGGACGCTGGCACCGCCATTACCACCGCCTGCCGCTTCAACGCATCCTCTGTTTCGCTGACCGAGGGCACCAGCCTGGCCGCCCGCTACGCCTGCGACAACAGCATCGTCTCCTTCATCTGGCAGAAGGGCGAGGTCACCATGATCGAGGTCACGTGCCCCGGCAAGACCACCACCGTCTACGAGGCTTCTGGCTCCGTGCCGATCTCTGGCCTCGCGTGCGAGCACAAGGACGCCGCGTCCAGCCCCGAGCACGCCGACGGCACCCTGTGCACGTCCTCGGACGACTTCGCCGCCGACTTCACCAGCCAGGAGCCGAGCCCGCTGTCCTCGTCCGCCAAGAAGACCCGCAGAATGGACCGCGTTCGTCGCAGCTTCACGCCCGTCTTTGCCGAGGTGCAGTAAGGGGTGCGAAGCTGAGCGGCTGACCTACTCCTACTGTTCGATACTGTTAGACTGGAGTGCCGGAGATGGAAAGGTGATCAGCTTGAATACGGATTACGTCCGCTCTGTGCCTCGATGGCCCCAAAAGTTTGTATACACACGATAACAGCATTCATGGGATCTTTGGAGTTATGCATACTCCATCATTTGGGAGGAGCACAGGTCCAGCAAGCGTGCTTGGCTGGCTTTTATAGATTGTACATTAGTGGACAGCTTAGACAAAAATGTGGCTTGACTGCGAAACTGGCGGGTTCCTTGTACGCAATACATCTTTTGATTGAAATCACTTCTGGGTGGCCAATCGAACAGTGTAGCTTGAAGAGCAATTATTATAGGTGGAAGGGGAGTCTAACTCGAACATGTGTCTCATACCCAACAAAAAGCATACGTTTTGTTTATGTTAAAGCGTCCTCGTCCAGAAACATGGCCGGACTGCATGCTAATGGTCTACTTGAACACTTCTTACAGAATACAGATAGTGGGATAGATGTAGTCGGATCAAGTCGCCACGGCCAATATTTTCATAATCCTATGGTACATTGAACCAGGCTACCCTCACACGACGCCCAGCTCCTCGGCCGCCCAGTGACGTGTCGAGCGAGGTAAATCAGCAAACGAAGATGAGGAAACAACGGCGTCAACGATTAAAATGATTCATGACGAAATTGCAAATTGTCAAAGGCGTGAACAAACTCCGCAAACGCCGCCAAGAAGGCAATACCCAGCTGGTCTCCTGACCGATCCTGTGTTTTTCTCTGTAGTCCCAATTCCGTGGCGGCTCTGTAATCCCAGCTTTGTAGAGGACGGTCTGGCCGGCTCGTTCAAGGCCCTGCCGGCTTGGCGTTACAGCTAACAATCTTCACCTTTTCGACGAAAACCGGCGTGCCGCCCCCGTCCATTTTGAAATTGACTTTTCGTATCAGGAATGTCCATACTTCATCGCAGAAGCGGTATGTGTCGAGCGAGCCCTGGCAGGTCAGCACGCGTAGAGACGGAAGCACCAGGCAACAGCACGCACAGCGCACAGCGCATAGCCCACAGCGCATAGCGCAGCACATAGTCTCTGGCTCAGTGCCTACCTTGAACGATAGGCGGGCCTTGACCTTGTCCTGCAAGGCCTCGGCGATGGCGCGGTCGAAGTTGGCCAGGACCTTCATGGCCAGCTGCGGATCGATGCGGTTCTCGCGAATGAGCTCGTCGAGCATGTCGGTCAGCGCATAGCCAATGCTACATCAGCGCCAAGCCACGTCAGCCGCACGCCCCAAAACAAGATCAGATGCCCATCAGATGGCGCAGGCCAGGTCGAGACGCCAGAAAGGGAGCAGCCCCTACCTGCTACGGCGGTAGAGCTCGTAGTACGACGGTGTCGCCATGTTGTGCAGGCGCGCGAGTGCGAGAAAAGCTGCGTCTCGGGGTACGCGGTGCGAACAGGCGGGTTGGTAGAGGTTCAGTCGTGGATCAGTGCTGCTGTGCGTGGAGCCGACAACGATGGATGAAAGCAAGACCAAAGTACGGAGTACTCCGTACGACAAACGGTGTTTGACATGGCGCGCGCGATGAGTAAGCAAACACAGCCCCACAAGGGAGGCTCTTATCGGACACGGGGTCTTATCGCTTATCGCTTATCAGCGCTTTACTTTTCAAGGGCGTGTCTGCATCTGGATTTTTTTCCGTTGTTCGCATTGCCGACGCAGACGCTGTCCAATCGACGAAAATGGTTCGCAAACTAAAGCATCACGAGCAGAAGCTCCTGCGTACGTCTAGGCAGCCTATACGCTCTGCCGCTTTCGTTGTCCTGGTGCCCGCACAACTAACCCGCGCGCAGGCAAGGTCGACTTCACGACCTGGAAGCAGGACAACAACCATCGCGCGTCGGCGGTGATCCGGCGCTACATGATCCAGAAGCCCGAGGACTACCACTCGTACAATCGCATCTGCGGCTCGCTGCGGCAGCTCGCGCACCGGCTCAGCTTATTGCCGCCGGACAGTGCGGTGCGGCGGCGGCACGAGGATCTGCTGCTGGAGAAGCTGCACGACATGGGCATTCTGAACGGTAAGGCGAAGCTCTCGTCGGTCGAGAACGGGGTGACGGTGTCGGCGTTTGCGCGGCGGCGACTGCCGGTGGTGATGACGCGGCTGCACATGGCGGAGAACATACAGGCGGCGACGGTGATGATCGAGCAGGGCCACGTGCGTGTCGGCACGGAGACGGTGACCGACCCGGCGTTCCTGGTGACGCGCAGCCTCGAGGACTTTGTGACGTGGGCCGTGGGCAGCAAGATCAAGCGTCACATCATGAAGTACCGCGACGAGCTCGACGACTTTGAGCTGCTGTAGGCCAAGCCGACGGACGACGGAGACGAATAGGACAAGGCGACGCAAGGCCCGTCGACAACGCCCATCTACGGAAGACCCGGGAACCGCAGTAGGTAGATATCTACGACGGCCATCTCTCTCTTGCTGTTGCGGTGTGGCTTGGATGAGACCTGGCCAGTCGAGAGCACCGCGTCGAGGGCCAAGAGGGCGTGGCCGGGGCAAGGCCCGGGGCGATAGACGCGGCTGAGGACGGCGGGATAACAAATGCCGAGCGATTTTCGGTCCAAGGAGAGCTTGACCCGGTGCAGATAGCGGCCGGCTCCAAGATGCAGCCCGGTCACTGTGGCTGGGCCAAGTGCTGTCTGCATTTCCATCGCCTGACGGCAAGCGTCACGGCCATTCGCTGTCCAGCCCTAGTTGTCCATGTGTTTTCTGTGATTTTGCAGTAGCTATCCATAGGACGCATATCACAAGAATCAGCCGTTGTTTCTACGAGCACGTCCGTCGCTTCCGAGGCGCCGTCGAGTCACACGCCGGCCTGGCGATACGGCGTGGCGACCTCGGCAGCTAGCACTGTTCTAGCAGCCGGATACGCTGGAGCACAGCGGTGTAATCTGCACGAGAACACTGGGTTGCACCAATAGGAGGCAGTGGCGGTGTGCAAGCATTTTCGGTGGCAATGCGACACAATGCGAGCGGAGAGAGCGAGGGAAGTCCGGAGGGCCGGCGCGTGCACGGAGTACAGGTATTACAGAGGACTCCGTACCCGAGGACAGCCGGCTGCATCAGACCGAGTTGTACTCCGTGCGCATCAACTCCGCGCTGGCTGCCATTGGCTCTTGTCGCCGTCTCTGCCGCTGACATAAGCCTCCGTTGACAGCCTGTGCGCCATTGCAACCCGCCGCGCGCCATTGGCCCGCCATGTGACGAGTGACCCACTCATCCGAGATACTCCGTAATCCGACCCGGAAAGAAACACCCAAAACGGCAACAGCGTTTCACCAATGGGCCGTGCGGGATTCTGCGTTACCAGTACGAGTGCGCCTTCCTCCGCGAGTAGTTGCCACCTTTGGGAGAAATCCGCGAATGTTTCATCGCCGCTTTTCCTACTCTTTTTCCGCTGCTACTGCTTCTCTTCGTTCTGCAACCTACTTCTCCTGTCGCCAATTGCCCTCTGCTGTCCCTCCCGTCGTCTGCCTCGTGGGCCTTGCTGTCCACCCGTCTGTGTGGCATCCGTCTTTCTCCGCTTGGCGCAATCGCCGTCCGAACCACCGCTAAAAAACGCACCGCGCAAAAAACCTCTTTCCCGCGCCTCGTCGCTTTCTCTACTTGCCCGCGCTGCGCTCGCTCCGTCTCTCTCCCGCCAACATGTCGTTCTCCAGCCTCGTCCAGGACCTCGCCCTCCGTGACGCCCCGGCCTCGTCTCGCCGCGCTCGTGCCGAACACTCTTCAGCCGCCTCGACCGTGGCCTCGACCATGGACGACTCCGCCTCGCGCGCCTCGCACATCTCGCGCGCCATGTCGTACGCCAGCACCGCCGCCACCAGCGTCAGCATCGCGGGCGAGATTTCCAGCCAGCTGCATGGCGGCTACAGCCATCCGCTGGCGCGGGCATGGCAAGCCGAGCGCCAGCTGACCAAGGTATGTCTGATCTCCCGCCTCGCGTCTCGGCTTCCGGCCGATCGTCGTTCGCCGCTGACCCGGCAGTCCATGTTCATCTACCCTCTCTTCATCTCCGATCTGGACGACGAGGAGACCGCCATCCCGTCGCTGCCGAACCAGACCCGCCTCGGCATCAACAAGGTCGTGCCCTTTCTCGAGCCGCTCGTCCACAAGGGCCTGCGCTCCGTCATCCTCTTTGGCGTCCCGTTGAAAGCCGGTTCCAAGGATCAGCTCGGCACCTCTGCCGACGACCCGCAGGGCCCTGTTGTCCGCGGCATCCGCCTGCTGCGCCAGCGCTTCCCCCACCTCTACGTGGTCGCCGACGTCTGTCTCTGCGAGTACACCTCCCACGGCCACTGCGGCATCCTGCGCGACGACGGCTCTCTCAACAATGCCATGTCCGTCGACCGCATTTCCGACGTCGCCATTGCCTACGCGCAGGCTGGCGCCCACTGCGTCGCCCCCTCGGACATGAACGATGGCCGCATCCGCGCCATCAAGCTCAAGCTCATCGAGGAGGGCCTCGCCCACCGTGTGCTGCTCATGTCCTACTCGGCCAAGTTTTCCGGCTGTCTCTACGGCCCCTTCCGGGATGCCGCCGGCTCCTGTCCGTCGTTTGGCGACCGCCGCTGCTACCAGCTGCCGCCTGGCGGCCGCGGCCTCGCTCGCCGCGCCATCGTGCGCGACATCAACGAGGGCGCCGACGTGATCATGGTCAAGCCTGCCGGTCAGTACCTGGACATTATCAGCGACGCCAAGGAGCTCGGCAAGGACCTGCCCATCGCCGCCTACCAGGTCAGCGGCGAGTTCGCCATGATCCATGCTGCCGCCAAGGCCGGTGTCTTTGATCTCAAGAGCGCCGCCCTCGAGTCGCACGAGAGCATTCTGCGTGCTGGCGCCACCATCATCGTGAGCTACTTCACGCCCGAGTTTCTCGACTGGCTCGAGAACTGAGAAGGGCGGGGTGAATGCGCAGCGCGGACGAGAAGACAGACGACGGCAAATGACGGCTGGCATGGCCAGCCTATCTTATACCTGACAAATTTGGCAAGGCGTTTGGATCACATGTTGTATGATTACTGTTATGTTTAATGGCTAGACGGGCGAGCAGGGACTTTTATTTACTGGTTTTGGATGTGCGAGTCGGCGTGCACAAGTGCATGTCTGCCGTTTACCGAGAAGGAATACAGTTTTCCGACACATTGAGGCATGGAACATGCACGCAGATCAGACGTACGTGTGCGGTGATGCCCAGCGTGGGACGATACATGCTTCCGTGTAATACTATGCAAAATGCCAACGCAATGCAGTCCGAGAGCTGCTACTCCGTACATGCCACAGCCAGATTTCCCCTTCCGCGTCCGCCGTGTCCAGAAACGACCGCCTCCTCCTGCCCTCGTGCGCCGACTCGTGCGCTCTGCTCTGCTGCCGAGCGGCGCCTCACAGCTTGAAGTGGCCGCTGGACACGGTGCGCGCCGCGCGGGGCTTGTTACCGTCCAGATCCTCGATCTCGCCCTTGCGGCCGATGACCTTGACGCCGGCCTTTTTGAGCGTGGCCATGGTGTCCTGGCGCAGGGCGGCGGCCTTGCCGGACGCGGCGCCGTCGGCGGCGCCGCGGGGCGCGCCGTTGGCCTGGAGGAGGCCGGAGCCGCTCTTGGCGATGCGCTCCTTGTTGCGGCGGCGGCGGCGGGCCTTTTCCTCGCGGGACATCTCGTCGCGGGCCACGGGCAGGCCGGACTTGCGGACGGTGACGATGCCCTTGTCCGCGGTGGCGGCGCCGTCGGCCGCGGCGCCGGGCTTGTAGACCTCCTGGGGCGCGAGCATGCTGGCGCCGCCGGCGACGCCCTGGGCGGTGGCGGGCTGGGCGTCCTCCATGGCGACGGTGGCGACGTCGGCGACGACGGTGAGGGCGGCGGCGGCGGGGCGCGGCTTGTAGTGCCAGCTCGAGAGGGCGTCGAGCTGGGTGCTGACGGCGGCCCACAAGCGCTCGACCTCGCGCTCCTCGGCGGCGCGCTTCTCGTCGGACGCGCTGACGTAGGCGTCGGCCTGGGTGGCCTGCTGGTGCTCCTCCTCGTAGAGGGCGGCGAGACCCTTCTTGGCCTGCTGGTCGTCGATCTCGACGAGGCCGCGGCGCGCGCCCTCGCCGTCGGCGCCGGCCGTGGCGTAGCGCCGGCGCACCTCGTCAAACTCCTGCGCCAGGATGCGCCGCTTCGTCAGCGCCTCCAGGTCCTCGGTGACCGCCTGCGTGATGACCGGCACGGGCTTGCCAATGTGCTCAAAGGCCAGGTCCTCCTCGAGCAGCGAGTTGAGCGGGCGCGCCCCCGCCGACGCCTCGCCCGACAGCGTCCAGTCCTTTTCCCGCACCGCCTCGGCCTCGAGCCGGCGGATCTCGGCCAGGATCTTGGCCTGCCGCCGCTCGTGCGCCGACCGCCGCGCCCGCGGGTTGCCGTCCGACACGTCCGACAGCCCGCCGTCCTCCGAGTCCTCGCCCTCCGAAATCTGCTCAAACAGGTCCCGCTTCACGTCCGCCATCGCCCGGCGCACGTCCTGCTCGTCCGGCTGGAAGGCCGCCGGCCGCGACGAGTACGGCGACGTCTCCCGCTTCCGGCCCTTGTCGGCCTTCTGGGCCGGCGGCGCAAAAAAGTCCTTGTAGTACAGGTCCTCGCCGCCGAGGTCCATGGTCAGACCGCTCTCGAGGCCGCCCATCTCCTCGTCATTCTCGCCGTCGCTCTCGCCGGACGGCGCGTCGAGGTCCATGTCGCCGAATATCGGGCCCTCGTCCTCCTCCTCTTCCTCGCTGTCGTCGTCCTCCTCCTCCTCGAAGAGCGGGTCGCGCTCGTCCCGTTTGTTCGACGTGCCGGTCTTGGCCTTGGCCTTTCTGGCCGTCTTCTGCTTGCCAGACGGCACGGCAAAGGGGTCCGCATGCCAGTCCAGTTCCTCGTCGTCGCTGGCCTTGTCGGTGTTGGGGTTCGCTCGTGCGTCTTGGTCCTCAAAGTATTGAGACGTCTTGTTGAAGTCGTCAATGTTGAAGAAGCCGTCGTTGAGGCCGTCGGCGTCTTCGACATATTCGCTGGTTGGGCCGGCGACACTCTCCTCTTCCTCTTCATCCTCCTGCCTTCCCTCTTCGTCCTCGTCCTCTTCCTCTTCCTCGCTCTCCTCGCCGACCTCCAGATCTTCCGAGTCAGCATCCTCGTCCGAGGCTTCATCGAAGCTAAGGAGGCTGCCGTCGTCTTCTAGATCGACCGAGGCCGAGTCCGAGTCGGCAAAGTCGCCGTGAACAGCAGACTCGGCGTCCGAGTCGGCCGCGGCGCTCTCGTCATCTTCCTCTTCAAAAAGCTCGATATTGTGATGTAGCTGCACCAAGCTCGCGGAAAGGATGCGGTTGGCCTGCTGCCAGATCTGCGGTGTCTCAAAGCCGTCTACGTGCACCTTCCGGAGCTTTAACTGGGGGCCGACCGGGGCGGTTCTTGGTGCTGGCAGCTCGGCAGCCTCGGCGCCCTTGCCGTTCCGCTTGCGCTTCTTGCGAGCGGCCGACTCGGCATGCTGCAGACGCAAACGCTCCTGCTGCTCGTCACTCACTTGGCCGGCGAAGGAGTCGAGAGAGACCTGGGCAAACTGGGTGGACGCAGTCGGCAGGGCGGCTAGCGGCTTCAGAAACTGCTTGCGGCTGGCACTGCTAAAGGCATTTCGAAAAGCTATAGCCGCAGATATGTCGCTGAGGGAGGGGAACGAGCCGGACGCCATGGGGGGCGCAACGGTCAGAGTGTGCGAAGTTGAGGTTAGCGACGAAGTGCTGGACGTAGCCATGGCTTGCTGTGGCTGGCGGTCTCCGGGTAAAAGCACAATGTGCCTGGGGAGCGGCATCCAAGTTGCCCTGTTCGTCCAGGTGTCCGTGGGCCCGTAGGAATTCGGGATGCGATCGCTGCGGTCCGTCGATGGCTTTGCCTACAAAATGCGGGTTGAAATCGTTCTCGCGAGATAGGTGAACTTTTTTTGCACCGGGTCCACAGTAAGGCTCGTCCAAAAAAAATCTAAGGCGGTGACCTGTTTGGGACTGGAGCTACGGGTGTGGCGCATACTGCCAGTAATAGAAGGCGGTGAATAAAATCGTGTTATCTCTAGGAATGATGTCTCGAAGAGTGAGATATGTTTGATCGAGATAATGCTTGACTCAGATAATGCTTGACTGAGATAATGCTTGACTGCGATAATGCTTGACTGAGATAATGCTTGACTGCGATAATGCTTGACTGAGATTGTTTGACTGAGATAATGCTTGACTGCGATAATGCTTGACTGCGATAATGCTTAACTGAGATAATGCTTGACTGAGATAATGCTTGACTGAGATTGTTTGACTGAGTTAATGTTTCGTTCGGGGTGCTCCGTATTACTCCGACCACTCGTACGTGCTAGACCTTTGATGCTGGCTAAAATTGTGCAAACTGCTTTGGTCTTGCAGCGCACACGATCAAGCCCGAAGCCACAAGAGGCACATGTCTAAAAGCGGTGCTCTGTACTTCGCAAGACTGCGTAGAAAAAGAATTACTGTAGTTGACGTCAAATGAAGCAGTGATCATGGAGCAGGTGAGAATCGCTGCGACGTACCAACGACAATCACGGCAAGTTCCGTCCCGCGAGATGTAACTGCCTACGATACGGCGTACGTCGCAATTTGTGATTCTAGACGCGGCAGCCAATGTAAAGCAGTCAATTTGTGGGAATGGATCGATCTCGACCGAGTGGGGTTGCGGAATGAAAGGCCTTCACATCCGGGCTTTTGGCTGGCAGTCGAGCGGTAAGTGGAGAAGCCTAGACTGTCTTATCAGCGCTGGAGCAGCAGACCGAAAACGGCGCCCATTGACTGTCAAAGGACTTTATGCTCCTTTATGTCGAGCCGAGGACATCAGGCGAAGCCCAAAGGCTGGCCCGACGGACAGACGCCGGACGCTCGTCGACTGTTGGCATTCTGGTTGTTCACGATACAGCGAATCTGCGCCAGCAGCTGAAGAACGTGCTTGTGGGGTGGTTCGTAGCAGTTGTCCGAGTGGCCTAGCGCGGCGGATCCGAAGGTTTGTCTGTGGCCAGAGCCTTGCGACCCGGCGATGGCCTTTCTTGATTCCCTGCCATTGCAACGTTGCCTGGCTGCTTCGCTTTTACAAGTATGTATTTCAGGCTGCATAGCGCGCCGTGTTCGTAATTGCTTTACCAATCAATACTTTATCAATGGCAACGAGTCTTGTTCAAGTTTTATCTGCTCGCAAGCCGTACCGACGATGTATTGCTTTCTCTTTGTACTTTTCTGTCTACTCATTTTCACCTTGGGTAGACATACGTCGGAACTCGGCCGACGCCTGTGCCGGCACATTGAGGACGGGATCTTGCATACGACGCACAACGTAGGCAGAGAATGCGTGGCAGCACTGAACGGGAGGCGAAGGCTTGGACGAGTAGGTGGTGGTCAGCAGCCAAGTCGAAATTTCTGCGCAGAGCGGCTGGGATTTGAACGGGAGTAGCAATGTCAGAAAAAGCCAGAATGTTACTGTCAGAAAAGCCAGAATGTTACTGTAACTGACGAGAAGAAGCGGAACTAGGCAGGCGCATTGCGGGATAGCACATGCAGCCTAGACAAATGCAGGCACGGCACATGCCATTTCTGGCGGACATTACGTAAGGGCACCGGTGAGCCCCGCTACGACAAATTCGCCTCCGCCGCTCGGCCAAATTCCAAGCGAGCACCCGCAATCATCTCGGCAGAGACGTGAGTATAAGATTTTGCAGGAACTCGAACGCGGACAGAGTTAAATACGGAGTACTTGCGTCTGTACCAGTCGAAACAAACAGACCTAGCCAGACCAGCTGGAGGAGGGTCCGCCAAGCCTGCAGAGAACCCGGTCCCCTATGAAAGTGGACACTTTTTGTGGGCTCTATTCGGCGGGTCGCTCTTGCGGTATTTGTATGCGATTGGCCAGTGCTGTGCCATTGACTCCGTTCTTTTCCCAGCGATTCCCAGATCTCAGGCCTCCCGCGACTTTGTATTTCCATCGCGCGCAGCCAAGCAGCAGAGCCGGAACGGACGTGGTTTGGGCCGCTCTCTCCGCTTCACTCGCTCGCCCGTCTACGAGTACCCGTACGATACACCCTCCACGCGCACCGCCATCTGACCGCGCGCTGCTGCCACTGAACTCGCGCTGCTGCCACTGAACTCGCGCCAAGAAGACGCGGATCCGACGCCAACGACACAAACGCAAAGTCGGCAGTGGAAGATCGCGAACGAGCCGCAGAAGAGGGCGCAAGACCCGAGCGCATAGCAGAGAGCGGAAGAGCCGACGAATAAGAGGAAAAAGGCCGCTGCTGCCGCGGCGCTCTCCCGGCTCACCGCTGCAATCGGCCATTCGCCGTTCGCCGTTTGCCGTGGCCTTTGTCTCCGTGGCCCATCTCTTATCTGCCGTCTGCCGTCGTGTCTCACCCGGCCGATCCCGTCTCGCCCCCAACCATTCTTTATCGATCGGGGCCCATACGAAGTGACCTGTAGCGTTGCAACACTGCCAACGCTCGGCGACAGCCTCGTCTGACCCTTTGTCCGTGTATCGCGGCAAGGCCTTCCTTCCGCCATCGCCGCCTCCTGTCGGTCGCCTCCCCTCGGCTGCCACCACGCCACCGCGATGAAGTACGGCCAGCAGCTCGAGTCCGAGTCCGTGCCGGAATGGAGCCTGCACAACCTGGACTACAACACCCTCAAGGAGTTCATCAAGGTCAACACCACCCGCTCCCAGGCCACCGCCATCACCATTCCCGGCCAGCAGGACACCGCCCTCCACCGCTTCGAGAACGACTTTTACGCCGAGCTCTGCCGCCAGCATGACCGCGTCGGCCTCTTTGTCACCACCAAGGCCGACGAGATCAGTCTGCGTCTGCGTATGTGCTGTCCTGTCTGCTGCTGTGTTCTGTCCTGTCGGCTGTGCTGTGTCCTGTCCTGTCTGCTCTGTGCGTTCTGTGCGTCCATGCTAACAGCCCAGAACACCTCTCCGACCAGATCAACCGCCTCGTCCTCTACGGCACCACTTCCGCCCGCGGCGCCCGCTCGCTGAAGCGCCAGCGCCGCTTTGCCAAGTACGACCGCACCGCCGTCCAGCTGGGCGACGAGATCCGCGATCTGGGCCGCTTCGTCAACGCCCAGGTCGTCGCCTTCCGCAAGATCCTCAAGAAGTACCGGGTAAGCCAGCTAGCCAGCACTTCTTATTGTCTCTTGTTTTGTCTCTTGTTACTGTCTCTTGTTATTGTCTCCTTGGTAGTCCCGTGTCCTAACCAGCGCAGAAATGGACCGGCTCCAGCACGCTGACCGTCCGCTTCCGTGACAACGTTCTGTCCGACCCCAAGAGCTTCACGCGCCGCGACCTCTGCCACCTCGAGACCCAGTGCGACGAGCTGCTCGCGACCGTCCGCGCCGCCACGCCGCACAGCAGTTCACCCTCCGCCCACACCCAGAGCCCGCCGCCCACCCCCGGCGGTGACCACCACCACTACAGCCGCCGCAGCAGCACCCAGACCCCGATCCACTCCTCTTCCTCCTCGACACTGCAGGTTCTTTCCTCCTCGGCCGGCTCGGCGCAGGCGCTACAACCACGCGTGCCCTGCGACACCCAGCGCCGCCCCACGATGCTCGCCTCTGCGCCCGTGCAGACACACTACTGGAACGAGTACGACGACGGCAGCGAGGCCGGCGACGTCGGCGGCGCCGGCGGCTACACGATCTACATGCACCCGGACGAGGAGGACATGCCGGGCATGGCGACGCTTGTCTCGTTTTTCACGGTGCCCATCGAGAAGGCGCGCAAGTGGATGGCTGCGCGCGGTGCTGACGCCGCCGACGACAGCCACGCGGAGCACGCGCCGCTGCTACCCGAGTCGGGCGGCGGCGAGAACGACCTGTATGGTGCGGCGGGGCGGCGGGCGCGGCGGAACGGCAAGGCACCAGCACGGGGTGCCAGCAGCGGGGACGACGACGTACGCAGCTACGGCAGCTACGGCGTCTCCGGCGAGGAGGACCGGGACAGCACCGACGACGGGGAGGATGTGTTTGCGAGCGACAGCGAGTTCCCGCAGGGCTACGAGACGCACTACGCGGCGCTGCCGTCGATCAACGACCAGCGGATGGCGCGGTTCCGCGAGGCCATGCTGGTGCGCGGAGCGCTGGGCTGCTACGCGGCGTCGGCGACGCTGCTGGCGGTGGCGGCCATCCTGATCGCGACGGGGCGCCACCGGCTGCGCATGGAGGTGGACGCGGGCGTCACCATGGGCGTGGTGGCGAGCCTCGGGTTCGCGTGCGCGGCGCTGGGCCTGCTGATGGCGAAGAACAACCGTCTGCCGCTGGCGGCGACGCTGGCGATGTGGGCCGCCTTTACGGTGATCTGCATGCTCAACGGCGCGGCGCTTGTGTTCGTCATGGGCAACACGGTGGTGTGAGTCCTGCTGGGCGGCGGTTGGCAGTACCAAGACGCCGCCTTGCTGTCTTGTCTTGTTATCTCTTTCTTTCCTTGTTTCTTTTTTTTTCTGTCCTTCTCCCTTCTTTCCTCTTCCTTCTTTCCTCTTCCTTCTTTCCTCTTTTTCTTTCCTCTTTTTCTTTCCTCTTTTTCTTTCCTCTTTTTCTTTCCTCTTTCTTCTTTCCTCTTCGCCTTCTCCTTTGTCCTTGTCCTTTCCCTCCTTCTCGCTGGATATAAACGGACGGCCACAGAGCAGCGGATTAAGTCCGCCTCTTGTTCATTTTCTTTGGTTCGGTCGGATGATTTGTACGGTTAGTTAGACGTCCGCTTGGATACATGGCACAGCGCATATTAGATACCAGAACAGCGCATTTGAGGTAATGACAATGATAGCGGGGTTCTCCGCATTTACTTTGTTTTATGATGCAGCTGTGTCAAGTAGTCTGTAGTTGTATTGAAAGAGTCTGGATTTTCATAACGACACAAGAGCCCATAACGTGTGAAATGCCACATCAGATGGAACGTGGCAAAGTTGTCTTCGTTCCTTCTTCGTACGGATTACAAAGGCATTGCCGATGGCCAAAGGGACGACCCACTCTATCAGCCGTCGTGGTTGCCCCGCCAGGCTGTGATCTCCACAGAAAGAGGACGGAAGGCGCGAAGCATACTCCGTAGAGTAATACGGGCTATGAAACTGCGTGTCCTGTTTGGGCAATTGGGCAGCAAGATCACGAGAGCCACATCCGCATCGCTGTCCAGACGGCACACACGGCATACGACCCGCGCGGAAGCAGTACAAAGCGGCCGCGCACGCGTGCTCTGCCTCGACGAGTGTGGGCGGCCAGCCTGCTCGGCGCAGCGGCCGCTTGCGCCGTCCTCTGTTTCGCCTGCCAAACGTTGCGCTTCTTCCCATTTGCCTTCATTCGCTTCACCATTGGCCTTTTGCCTTTTGCCTTTTGCTTTTTACCTTACGCCTTCGCTCCTCTTCTCGTCTGTACCGGCCATCGCTGCCGGCGGCCACGGATGCACCGCACGCCCGCCCGCGGTCCGCCACGCGCGCGCGCGCAGACGACGCCGCGGCCGGCGCGGGGCGGCCAGGCGCCCGGACCCGGCTCGGCCACGCCGGGGTCCTCGGGACCCGGCCGCGGCACGCACGGCCTGATCCAGGGCGGACGCTACCTGTGCGACTGCGTCCCGCGGCAGCCCGGCGTGCTGGAGCACACGCGCAAGCCCGGCGCCAACCAGGGCCGCGCCTTTTACGCCTGCGCCCGCCGGCTGTGCAACTTTTTCGTCTGGGAGGACTATGCACGCCAGCAGGGCGTGGTGCCGGGCACCGGCGGCCGCGGCGGCGGCACGGCCGCCAGCCGCAGCGCGCAGCCCGTCTCCACGTACCACATGACCATGGGCCGGCGCACGACGCCCGAGGCGGAGCGCCGCCACCGGCCGCCATCGCCGTCGACGCCGACGCCGGGGCCCCGCGCGCGGCAGCGCACCTTTACGACGCCGACGACGCGTACGCCGACCAGACGGCCATCGGCGGCGGCGGCCGCAGCGCCGGCCGCGCCGGCTGCGGGGCCGACGCCGTCGCGGCCACTCCGGCCGATCACCGACTTCTTCGCGCGGCGACCGTCGGCCTCGACGCTCGTGTCGACGCCCGTGCCGCCAGCCCCGCCACCGCCGGCGCGGTCGCGGTCGCAGCCGCGGTCGCCCTCGCCGTCGTATAGTGACGGTGCCTTTGACAGCGACATGGAGCGGGCCATTGTGGCGCTGGCCGACCACAGCGAGCGCGCGCTGGCGCAGCGGCAGCAGCCGGCGGCGAGCGAGGACAGCGACGCGGAGAGGGAGACGGAGACCGGGCGGGGCCGCATCGTCGTGCCGCTGGTGGCCGGATCGCCGCAGGAGCAGGTGCAGAAACAGAATCCGCACCGACGACGGGTGCTGACGCCGCGGAAGCCCCGGTCCGGCACGTGCAGCGGCGCAGCCGGCGCCGGCGCCTTGTCCGACCTCTTTGTGTCGGCCGACGGCGGCCGGGCGGGCCCGGCACCGGCAGGCCCTTGTGACTCGTTTGCATCGACCGCCACGAACGCCACGTCGGCCACGGCCGCGACGACGCCGCCGTCCTCGCAGCCGGCGCTGCCGCTGAGTGGGACGAAGCGGACGGCGCCGGCCGACTGGGACGGCGACGACGCCGCCATCGCCACGACGGCGGATGCGGACGCCGGCGACAACTCCGACTCGGAGCCGACGCCCGCGACGCCGCGCCGCACGCTGTTCCGGGCTGCGCCGGCCTCGTCGGCGTCGGCCAAGAAGCGGCGCGTGGCGGTGTCGGCGCCGCCGGCAGCCGCGCCGGCAGCCGCTCCGCTGCCCTCCGCCACCGCGGCCGCCGTGCTCGACCTGCTGGCCGACCAGCCCGTCGACCCCGTCGTCCAGGACCGACTGCGCGCACTGCTGGCCGGCTCCCTGGGTCCGTCTGCTCCGCCGCCAGAGGAGCAGCAGCAGTAAGGGTCCGGGCCGCGTTGGCGTGTCGGCGGGCTGCTGTACGTCTTGTATGTGCTTTCTATCCGGTTTACGTGCCGTCTGTACGCATTCCGGTGTCTGCTTGTCGCATCTACCGCTCATGAATCTGTACTTGTGCCTTGGTGAGCACACAATCTGATGCCATACTGTCCATACGAAATCATAATTATAATTATATGTCGTCCCCCAGCATGATAAAGAAGCCATGCCCTGTCCCACGAGCACAAACGCGAAGAGAGAAAGGTCCGAGATAGCCAGTGTATGCGTATCTGTCTACATTCCATTTTTTACCCCTGTGGGTTGTGCAAGTCCCGCCGCCTTTCCTGCTGTAATAGAGGGTATCTATGCTGGCCAAATGCAGAACCCGGACATACGTATATGCGCTCGCTTGCTCACTCTATCCAGAGAACTCGGCTTGTCGTCAGTCGCTTCTATCCCGCGTATCGTTCATCCTACATCCCGGGCCGCGGCCACCCGGCTTAGAACCGCTTGCCGAGTCGCGAGGCCCGAACGGGCGCGGGAAGGCATGCAGCAAACCGGTCGCGTTCTGTCCTCTGTTAGCATCCGTTGGCCGCCGTTGGCCGTGATTGCTGCTGCCCACGCGGCAGACACTCACCTGCTTCGCTCTCAAAGAAGAGGGATACGTCGTCGTGCTCGCCCGGCAAGTCGGGCATGTCCAGACACACATACGCCGTCTCGTGGCACTCGATGCCGCCGTGGTCTGCTGCGCCCTCCAGGTCGCTGGGCGGCATCCGCGGCAGCGGAAACTTGGCGTCGTCAATCTTGATGCCCCATTTACCGCCGCGTCCGAGCGACTCAAACACATCCGTGCCCTTGAGCACGAAGCCCATCGACCGCCCGTAGTGGAAGTCCTGGAAGAAGGCCAGCAGCTGCGTGACCTTTGTGTCGGGGTGCACCACCAGCTGCAGCCGCGTCGCCCCGGCCTCCCACTTCTTGTGGATCGGCACGACCATCCGCCGCCGTGCAATCGACAGCATCGTCGCCACGCCGTCGTACACCACGCGGTATCCCGTGATCGCCTCTTGCACCCTGTGCAGGTCTGCCAGGGTCGGGAAGCGCAGCACCCGGCATGTCGGCGTGGACCGAAGCACCCGCAGTCCCTCGTCGAGCTCGCGCACCATCTCCCGCGGCACCTGCACATTCGACACCGCCACGGTCAGATCCAGCTGCGGCTGCCGGTACACGGCGAGGCTTGTGCTGTCGCGCACATCGAGCCGGATTTTCAGCTCGCCGGGCGCCACGTTGACCCGGTCCGTCAGCGTGCAATCGCCAAACTCCAAGACCATCCGCAAGCTTTCTGCGAGCACGGTCGGCGCAATGCAGTTGTCGGCCTCGTCGTCGTAGTTGACCACGCGCACGCGCTTGAACGCCAGCCTCTTGAAGATCGAGAGCGCATTGCTGTTGGTTGGCCGGCCCGACGTCGCAGCAGGGAGCATCTGCAGCGACGAGACGGTGGCCTCGGCCGCGACATGTTCGTCGGGCTGCAGTGCCGTGCCGGCCAGGAGAGTGTGCAGTCGGATGCGCTCCTCTTCCTTCTCAAACGTGAGCACCATGTCGCCCTTGGACCGGTTGTTCTCAAACTTGAGCAGCAGGGCCGGGTCGCCGTGGTCGCCGCGCAGAAAGCTGAACAGCATCGGGGCCTCGGGCAGATACGACTGAGACGTGCCGTAGAGCGTGCGCGTGTGCGACCCGGATACGACGGCAAGACGGAACCCGCGGTGGAAGTTGCGCCGACCCGTGGCTGCATTCTCCGAATGCACCTTTTCGAACAGCGCCACATCGCACCGGGGCACGGCCTCTTTCGGGAAACTGCCGGTGGACGTGCCAGTCTCAAAGTACTGGAAGGCCTTGAGGTGCGTGCTGAACGCGGCGTTCTCCTCCTTGCGCTTGTACAGCTGGCTGTGCACCTTGGCGCCAAAGTCATACATGCTCCACAGAACGCTAAAGTCGGCTTTGGACAGCTGGACGACGACGAGGAAGCCGCGCGGCATCAGAACCTCGATCGAGTTTACGTCCGCGCGCCATCGGACGTCGTCCCACATGGGACCGACATTCTTCCTGCCCTGTATACGGAGCTGCACCGTGCCGTTCTGACTCGCGATGATCACTTCCAGCGTGGGCGACGTCTGCGGTCGGACGATGGACGTCAGGCACGGGAAGTGGAAGCGTTGCTGGTGGGCGGCATTTTCGCGGCCTTGCTCCATCAGGTAGACGTCGGACCAGAGGCGGCTGTAGACATAGTCGACGTCGTTGTCGGCGACCGGGATCGAATCCAGGATGGACATGGACGGGGTTGGCACGGTGGCGGAAATCAGGCTGGAGCCCCAATTGCCCCACAGGAGAACAGTGACGTCGAAGCTAACGGGTGGGTATGTCGCCCAGATAGCCTTGTCAATGGTCTGCGGCAGGAAGGCGTCTTCTGGCGGCAGGAGGTCGTTGCGTTTCAGGGACATGGCGAGCTTGCGCAGATTGGAGAGCAGGATGCCGCGGACCTGGTTGACCTGGTCGTCGGCCGGACCTTGCTTTGCGGCGAGGGTCTCGGGCAGAATCTCCTCGGAGATCCAGTAGGCCTTGGCCAGGTCAGCGTAGGCCTGCTGCATGGCAAACTCGGTGCCGCGCGATAGGGTGGCGTTGGCGCTCCGCTCACGCATGGCATTCTCGAGGGCCATGCGGCCAATGACAAACCACCACAATGCGGCGCGGGCGAGGTCGTCGGCGGGGGTCGAGGACAGAGGACGCACGGTCTCGGAATGCAGGCGGTAGAGCTCGAAGAGGTGGCGGGTGCGCTCCACGAACAGGTTCAAGGCGCCGTCCGAGGCATGAAGGACGGATTTCTCGCGCGTCGGCCGCGCGCCACCGGCTGCCTGGCCGTAGTCACGGGCATTCGCGTTGTCTCCCGTGTGGCGGCGGAATGTGCTGTACGCGCGTTCCAGAGCCGAGGTGGGGGAGTAAGCGGAGGGCGGGCTGTCGTCTTGGGCCGGGTGTCTTGCGCGGTCGGATCCGATCTGATCGGGGGATGTCGTCATGGAGAGTGATGGGATCGGGGGAGAGTCAGGCATCACCAGAGGCGTCGGGGCGTCTGGACCCGCGCGGCGGGCAGGGTGTCGAGGAGGAGGAATGGACGGCAGGGGGTCCGACTTGACGGGGGTAAGAGAAAGGGATGTTCTGCTGGCGGCCGGCGATGGCTTGCCCCCGACCTCGGGACTGGACGGCGGGCTGACGGGGCTGACGGGGCTGGCGCCGCCGCGGAGGGCGTTGGCCAGGGCGCGGCCCTCGGCCTCGCGCATCTCAGCCTGGTGGATCTCGATGAAGGACCGGCGGGAGTCGTTGCGGTGCGGGACGGGGATGTCGAGGCGTGGCGCCGGGGTTGGGTCACCAGCGGGCGGCGGCTTTGCGGGACTGGTGTTCTGCCAGCGCTCGGGCGAGCTGGGCTTCGGGAGAGGCGGCGCCGGGGTGTCGATCGGGGAAATGGGCTCCGAGATCGTGGAGAAGCCGGTCTGGGTACGCTTCAGCGGTTTCGGGACAAAAGAGTCGTCGTCGGCTGGGGCGCGCTGGGGCTGTTGCCGCGACTTTGGCAGCAGCAGTGGTTGCTGCTGCTGCTGCTGTTGCTGCTGCTGCTGCTGAGAATACGGTTGAAACTGCTGCGGCTGCTGTGCGTAGGGCGGCGGAGGCCCGCGCTGCTGGCCCGACGGCTGTGGTGCGCGCAGAGGCAGTTGCGTCTGCTGACCGCCGGCCTGGAGGCCGTGGTCCGTGTCTTGCTTGGCAGCTCGAGCATGGCGGCGCTGGCTGATCTCGATGGACGGGGCGGTGGCCTCGTCGCCACCCTCGCCAATGACCTCGGGATAGGAGTCGGTAAAGCGGACATTGACGCCCTTGCGATTCCGGTGGGACGTACGCGAGGTGGTGTAGCTTGTCGGCGGGCTGCGAGAGCGCTGGCTTGTGGCGAGGCTCGGGTGGGAGCTGTTGGCGTCGCCGGTGTGGCCGACGGGGAGAGCGTTGGGATAGCGAGAGGCTGCTCGCGTGTCGAGCTTGGGCGGCTGGGGCGGGGCGGAATGGGCGACCTGGAAGGTATCAAACAGCTGTTCGGGGCTGGCTGCGGACGGGGCGGACGGGGCGGTCGGGGGGGCGGTCGGGGTGCCGTGCAGGAAGGCATTGATGTCGGCGTCGCCCGCGCGCTGCTCGTTGGACGCCTTGCGGTCGCGGCCGCCGAAGAGCTTGCCCATCAGGCGGCCCTTGCGCGACTGCGCGTTGTCTGCGCCCGGCATGACGGAGGTGGCGCCATGGTCACGGTCCATGGCGCGGGATAGAGGACAGAGACGGGGAGCGAGGTGATGGGGGAGTAAAGGAGGACGGAGAGGCGAGGGAGACGGAGCAGAGGACGGCGAAGGCGACGTGTCGCGGGCAGGCCAGGTTTTGGGGGGCGAGACGGCAGGCCGGCATGGGCGGTGGACCTGGGGGAGATGAGCGTCGGCGGCAGCCAGCAGTCGGGCGGGATTCGAGCGAGCGGCGGACGGCAGGCGGCAGACGGCAGGCGGAGAGGCGGAGGAGAGGCCGCGAGAGGCCACGGAGAGGCGATAGATAACGAATTAGTCGAGACGGATCGGGTAGCCCAAAGCCAAGAGCGAACTAGATGGCAAGCGGCGGCTGAGGCCCTGCAAGGCCGCACAAGGACAGGCACAAGCACCGCCACACGCGAGGTCGAAGTAGAAGTACTCAGCAGCCGGAGCGACGGTCGAGCTCGTATTGCGTAGCGCGTGCTTCGGTTCGTTCGCGAAGGCTGTCGCTTGCTTCGATCGTTGCGAAAGTGCTCGGTGAAGCAGCCGTGATTCTGCGGGGAAACGGCACGAAACGGGCGGCGGTGAATGGGCGAGCGCGGCGACGAGCGCGGCGGACGGGCAATGGACACGAGTGCGCGGCGATGGCGGCACGACGAGCCAGACGGACAGCAGGAGGAAGAGACGCAGGCCAGGCGCAGAGACGCGGCGATGTGGACGGAGGAGACGAGTGCAGATGAAGTAGGAGGCGGATGCACGAGCACGGGGAACGCTAGAAACTGGGCCCAATGCCGGTTTCCTGGCAGGCGGCTGGCTTCCGGATAGGGCCTAAACCGCGTGCCTCGCTCGCTCTTCCCCTGCGATGTTTCAGGATCAGACAGCACAGAGGAAGGAGGGCGCTGCGATGGGCCTGATGGGCGGGCGGGCCCTCTTGCTCCCCACTAATTTCTATTTGTAGCAGGGTGTTTGTGGCCCAGGGCAGGCGCAACGTGCTGTGCGGATTGTGATGGCGGAAATGGGACGGCGGCAGGAAGGAGCACTGGTCAAAGTACTCGTCTCGTACAGATTGCAGATGGCTCGTCTCGTATCTCACATACCACGTCGAACGGCAGGTACGAACGAGTACGGAGTACGGACGGCAGGTACGAGTACGAGTACTGCGCAGCAACATACTCCGTACAGTATCGACGCAAGAATGCGTCGAGACCGCCGGCTGGCCCACATGGAGCGCACGGTGGCTTGTGCTGCGAGCGCGCCCTCGTACTCGTACTCGTACCTGCACAAGCACACGACGTATTACGACGTGCAAAGTAGCACGCGTACGAGTACGGAGCACTGCGGCGTGGAGTACAAAGGTACGGAGTACAAGGCGCCCAAAGTACGAGTACTCGTTTCTGTGCAGCACACCGCGTCCGGCAATCACGATGCCACGCCGGATGCCGGCCGCGCCTGCCTCGCTGCCCTCCGGCCGTGCCTGATCAGCAGCCGGGCAGGTTCGTCACGAGGCGCGGCAGGAACGAGCAGGGATAGTGGCGGGGTGCCTGACTTTGCTGGCAGCATCTGTGCCTGTATTACGACGTGCTTCAGTACCACCGCAGACCCGCGCAAAATGCCTGCCCTTGCGCCACTCCTCATAACGTGGCACATGCCGACGAGACAGCGGAGCCAGGCGTGGCTACGAGTCTACGATTATTATTATTACGAGTACGAGTACGACTACCGGTCCGCTGGCTGACATGGCATGCCTGCCGACGCCTGCTTGGCATCTGCGCATGTTCGCTGTCTGCGCATCCTTCGCGTCCGTCGCGCGTCTCCATTTTCACGCGGTCTTGCGTCTTCTGGCGCAACTTTGCGCGTCCCCCGTTCTCGCCGCTACTTTGTCTATTTCCTCCGTCGTTCCTCTGCCCCTACTCTGGGCGCAAGCCGTTTTTCTCCTTGCCTTTCTTCTGCCTTGTTCCGTCCCCTGCTCGTTCCAAGCTCGCAGTTAGCTTGTCCGTCCTTCCAGTCCTCTCATTCTTGCTTGGGGCCAATGTTGCTTCATTCTTGGTGCTTCTCGTTCGCCCAAGTCACGTCCATTGTTCCCTACCTGGTCTTCCGTATCGTCGTTTTTCCTCTTCCGTCGACTCCGTCGCCGTGTGGGCCTTGCTCGGCCTGTCAACGTTCTTTTCATTTCGAAACATGCCAGCGCCGTGAAGTGCAGACGTCTTTGAGACGGCTGCCGATGCTGACGACGCCGCGACGACACATCTGCAGCCCCGACTACTCGTACGTATTCATACCGGCGACAGGGGCAGCAACCGCGTGATGCCAACGCATGCCGGCTGTCCGTACGCAAACATCTGCCGGCTTGGTCTGGGCATTGCCAGTCGGAAGTTCGTGTTGGCTGATCGCTAGTCGCAGCACGCACAGCCAGGCCTGGATCACAGGCTAGACTCGTGTTTAGCTGTAAGCTGCACGGCTCTACTCCGTAGACTCCTCGTGTCGTATGTCGCCTGCAGCTGTGCAGCCGCCAGCACCGCATGCTTCTACGCCTGGAGGGTTGGCTAAGGCGCACCGCTACCTGTGGCGCAGTATGGCGCAGTACGAGTATGTAATACTCCGTACATGAACGACAGCGCCTGGGCGCCTTTGTTCGGTGCTGCCACTCCCACGCCTGCATGTTGGATCTGTGCCGTCGGCTCGCTCCAGCCGCAATGCGCCCTTGCCGATCCGCGTGAGATCTATGCCAGCTGTAGAATTGGCACACGTGCAAGATACAGACGTCCAACAAACCGCCGCAGCGCAAGACGGAGCCCGTGGCGGCGCGGATGACTAAGCAGGCCCAGACACGGACTTGGAGGCGCACCGAACGGCCGCCCGGAAACCCTAGTGGCCATGTGCCGGCGGTGCATCAACGTCATTTTCCCACCGGCTGCCCCGCACTAGCTGTCCCCTCGGCCGTCGCTGCTGCTGGTTGCTCTGGCCGCGCTGGGGCCGTGTGGAGCAGTAGCAGCCGCTGCGCACCCATCTCGCCCAACTCTGGACAGCAGTGCTATTGCCATCCCTTTGCAGCGGCCCGCGAACAACCAAAATCGCCGAAAAAAGGCGCCGCTACACAACCCTTCCCGCCAGAGCCAACCCACGAGAACCCCGACGCCCAAGGTCACGCTCGGCTCTGCCTCGCTCGTCGTCCTGCATCTCGTTCCGGCTGTCAGATCTGCCGCCGCCCGCCGCCTGCCGCCTGCCGCCTGCGTCCCGCTGCCTGCGTCCCTCGGCCGCTGCCTGCTGCCTGTTGTCGGCAGGCTTGACGCTTTCTATCTCACGCCTCTGCGCTGCTCTGCCTCGACCGCTCTGCACACCGCGCACAACGCCGCGTCCGACGCCGTCGCCGTCCAGCTTCCGCTCTCGCCAACCGGCCTCCGTCCCCGTCCGCGTCCGCGTCCGCGCCGCCGCCATGCTGAACCTCGTCGGCAACACGCGCCGCCGCGCCGCCTCCAATGCCAGTGTGTTGCTCTCCTTGCCGGCGCTGGGAGCTCCGGGGCCTCCGGGCCTCGGACCGGCGACCGGCCCCCGACGTGCTTGCCGTCCTGCTGGCCGTCCTGCTGACCGCTGCTACTACAGGTGTCCATTCGGCCGAGGAGAACCCCGAGGACGACACGCTCATTGTCGAGCCCGAGCAGGGCAATGGTACGTGCCGGTTGACTCTTGTCTCTTCTCCTCCTCTCCTCTTTCTCTTTCTCTCCTCCCCCCCCTCTCCTCTTCCTCTTTCTCTCCTCCCCCTACTTGCTCCAGCTGACCGCGCCAGTGCTCACGCACATCATCTCGCAGCTGCGGCCCGGCGCCGACCTCAGCCGCGTCGTGCTGCCGACGTTCATCCTCGAGCCGCGCAGCATGCTCGAGCGCATCACCAACTTCATGTGCCACCCCGAGATGCTGCTGCCCATACCGACCATTGACGACCCCGTCGAGCGCTTTGTGTCTGTCGTCAAGTTTTATCTGAGCGGATGGCACATCCGTCCGCCGGGCGTCAAGAAGCCGCTGAACCCCATCCTCGGCGAGGTCTTCTCCTGCTACTGGGACCTGCCCGGCGGCACGCGCGCCTACTACATCTCGGAGCAGACATCGCACCACCCGCCCAAGTCCAGCTACTTTTACATCGCCCCCGAACACCACATCCGCGTCGACGGCACGCTCAAGCCGCGCAGTCGCTTCCTCGGCAACTCGGTGGCCAGCATGATGGAGGGCACCGCCATCCTGAGCCTGCTCAACCGGACAAAGAACGGCGTGCCGGAGCGATAGTGCGTGCCTCTATTTGCCTTTACTTGCAGTTGCCTTCTGTCCTTCCGTTCCACAACTAACGCAAACAGCATCCTGACGCAGCCAAACATGTATGCGCGGGGCATCCTCTTTGGCAAGATGAAGTACGAGCTCGGCGACCACAGCTTTGTCCGGTGCCCGGCGCTCGGTCTTGTGGCCGACATCGAGTTCAAGACCAAGGGTTGGGTCAGCGGCACGTACAATGCCATTGGCGGCACCGTCCGCAACGAGAGGACGGGCGAGGCGCTGCACGAGCTCTCGGGCCTGTGGAGCGACGAGATGTATATTAAGAATCTAAAGGTGCGTGTGTCGGCACGCCACCGACGCAGAACAAGAGCGCAAGCTAACGGCGTCGCAGACCGGCCACAAGCAACTGTTCTTCAACGCGCACCGCGCCAAGCCGTCGCCGCCGCTGGTGCGGCCCATCGCGGAGCAGGACGAGCGCGAGTCGCAGCGGCTGTGGTGCAACACGGTGCAAGCGGTCAAGGAGCGCAACCACGAGGTGGCGACAGACGAGAAGACCAAGGTCGAGGACATGCAGCGCGAGGAGGCGGCGGTGCGGGCGCAGGACGGCGTGGAGTGGCATCCGCGGCTGTTCCGGCGCGTGCATGGCGGGCCGGGCGGCGCCGAGGAGGGCGAGGAGGAGCTCGAGTGGATCATCAATGCGCAGATGTGAGTCCCGCGTCGATGCGGCACCCGTTGCGTACGACAAGCAGAGTGTGCATGTGCCAGGCGGCTAACGCGACACAGTGACGGCACAACACCCCAGCAACTGGCCGAGCAGGTGCTCGCCGTGTACCCGATCCTGCCGGGCCAGAAGACGAAGCGCAGCAGCGTGCAGGCGATACCGCCGCGGCAACCGCCAACGGCAGAAGCCGGCGGTGGCGGCGACCTGATCGACTTTGGGCAGAACGGCCGGCCGGCCGACAGCGCGGAGGCGGCGTTGCAGGCAACGGGAAAGCCGGCGCCGGCAGGGCCGCTGCTGGACCTGTAGCGCGACGCAGAGCCACAGCTTCCATTTTCACGTACAACTGAACTTCATGATGCGCGATAGAGGCGGAGACAAGAGGCGCGATATCCAGACGGGGGGGAGATGAGGGAAAACGGCGAGAAACACGGCGACATAGCACACCTGCTGAGGACATTATTTCTGTTTTCGTTTCTGTCTTTGTCTTCTGTCTCTGTTTCTTATTCATGCCCATCTCGCATTGCTATTTGTTTTCTGTTTTGATTTCTGCTGCCACACGGTGCTGATCGTAGTGTTTGGTCTGGAATCTCGATGCGTGCCAGCACTAATAAGACCCGTAGGAGTGTCTGACGTTGCATTTTGTGGGGCCGGCTGACCAGGCGCAACCTAGATTGCTTACTAACAGAGATCGCATCATACGAGCATAGTAGATAAATACCGGTGCGAGTGATGTACCGGATACGAGGCCTACTTCATGCAAGTACCTCCGACGATCTACTCCGTAGCCGCGTGTTCGTTCACCACGACCAAGGATGAAGCCGCGCGCTAGAGGCGCCGTCAGCCCGCCAAGAGAGCCATGACGTTGCGCGGCAGCCGCAGAAAATGCGGCGGCCAAGGCGCGGGAAGCCAGGCTGGCCGAGAGTGCGGTGGCGAGGGGACGAGCTGCCGAGGGAGGACGAGCTGCCCGAGGACGAGCTGCCGCGGGAGGACGAGCTGCCCGAGGACGAGCTGCCCGAGGGGAGGAGCGGAGTCGGGGCTGCTGGAAGCCCGGCGGCCGACGGAGGACTTTGGCGGCCGTCAGCTGAGGACAGGACGACGAAAGTACGAGTACTTTACGTGCTGGGTGCACTGGATGTCAGCCTGTCGTGTCATCCCCGTCTCTCTTGGGCTAGGCTGGGCTGAGCCCGGTGGTGTAGACCTGGCGATCGCCATGTTGACGCTCGGCTGAGCTGCGACTGAGATGGAGAGCCAACAGTCGATCGCGATGGCGACGACTTTCGTCTGCTGCTCTCTGACGCTGGAATGCTTGAGCCCAACAGCGTCTTTTTGCGCTGGCCCCTTGCGCCGTTATGAGGCACGGCCGCCTTGCGGTCATCCTCGTATCGCTAGCATCGCATCACAATCGTCAGAGGCCTGACTAAGGCCACCGCAGCTCGTCCAGACCGCTGTCGTGTAATACGCCGTACTTGGCCGGAACAGGCAAGATGAGTAAGGCGCGGCACCTCGCTTGGAGGGATGGACCCCTCCAATCGGGACAGCGCGTGCTGATCTTCGCCGCGGCGCAGTCTGTCTGCGTGTTGTGCGTTGCGTGTGCGTGTGCTGGCATGGCACTGAGTATTACGTAGTACTACGACAGAGAATGACTCTGTAGGCCTTTGTAGCTCTCCCGTCCACCTCTAGCCGACCGGCGTTCGCCCGTCTCCCTCGGCCGCCGGGCCCCATTGCGTTCCGCTCCGAGGGAGTATAAGATGTGCCCTGCTTTGTTCCCACCTGCCCATGGTGGTGTGTGAAGCAGTCTGTTCTTCTGGCTGGCGGGTTGACCTTTTCGTTTCTCTCTGGCCCTGCCGTTGTGCTTTCCTTGCGGCCTTCCGAAGCAGACGCCGAATCTCACACGACAGCCGACGACCGCCCGACACCCGACAGCAAGCCGCCACCATGGCTCGTCCGACCGACCTGCAGGAGAACCTGCCGGGCCGCGCGGCCGCCGACGAGGCCGCCGAGCGCGCGACGCCGTCGCTGTCCGACGAGGGCACGGCGGCCGAGATCCAGCCGATCCGGTCGCCCGGGTACGCTGCGGACGACGACGAGAACGGGCCGGCCGCGGCCGACCCCGGCGTGTACGGGCTGCACCGGCAGGACTCGACGGCGTACATGGACGAGCTCGACATCCAGGAGCTGCGGCGCATCGCCACGACGATGACGGTGCAGCGGCGCCAAAGCGCGGCGACGTCCGGGGCGGCGGCGCCGGCGCCGGCGGCGGACGACGACCCGGCGCTGGACCCGGCGAGTAAGCAGTTCGACCTGGCCGTGTGGCTGCGCCGCATCATGGACGAGGTGCGCAAGTCGGGCATCAAGCAGCGGCACCCGGGCGTGGCCTTTGCCGACCTGACGGTCTCGGGCTCGGGCGATCCGCTGCAGTTGCAGACGACGGTGGGCAGCGTGCTGGCGGCGCCGCTGCGGCTGCCGGAGCTGGTGCGGCGGCGAGCGGCGAAGCAGCACAAGACGATCCTGCACGCCTTCCACGGGCTCGTGGACAGCGGCGAGCTGCTCATCGTGCTGGGCCGGCCGGGCTCGGGCTGCAGCACGCTGCTCAAGACGATGACGGGCCAGCTACACGGGCTGCGCGTGGAGCCGCAGGCGACGATCGACTACAAGGGCGTGCCGCAGGAGCAGATGCGGCGCGAGTTCCGCGGCGAGATGACGTACAACCAGGAGGTCGACAAGCACTTTCCGCACCTCACCGTCGGCGAGACGCTCGAGTTCGCCGCCGCCACGCGCACGCCGCAGAAGCGCATCAACGGCATCACGCGCGCGCAGCACATCAAGTACGCCTCGCGCATCGTCATGGCCGTCTGCGGCCTGTCGCACACCTACAACACCAAGGTCGGCAACGACTTTATCCGCGGCGTCTCGGGCGGCGAGCGCAAGCGCGTCAGCATTGCCGAGATGATGCTGGCCGGCTCGCCCATTGCGGCGTGGGACAACAGGTGCGTTTGACGGTTGGGTGGTTGTTGATGGTTGATTGATGATTGATTGATGATTGATTGATGATTGATTGATGATTGATTGATGATTGATTGATGATTGATTGATGATTGATTGATGATTGATTGATGATTGATTGATGATTGATTGATGATTGATTGATTGATGATTGATTGATTGATGATTGATTGATGATTGATTGATTGACTGTCGACTTGGTTGATTAATTGGTTGATGGTTGATTGATTGACTGTTGATTCGGTTATTAATTGGTTGTTGGCGATGTCTGATTATGGTTATTTTTGTACTTGTTTCATTTGTTTGGTTGATTTTATTCAGATCCGCTCCTGCTCCCCAGCCTCCTCCCCCGCTAACAGCACAGCACGCGCGGTCTCGACTCGTCCACGGCCCTCCGCTTCGTCCAGGCCCTCCGCCTCTCCGCCGACTTCACCAACTGCCTGCACGCCGTCGCCATCTACCAGGCCAGCCAGGCCATCTACGACCTCTTCGACAAGGCCGTCGTCCTCTACGAGGGCCGCCAGATCTACTTTGGCCCGGCCGCGCACGCCAAGGCCTACTTTGAGCAGATGGGCTGGCACTGCACGGCCCGCCAGACCACCGGCGACTTCCTGACCTCGGTCACCAACCCCCAGGAGCGCGAGCCGCGCGCCGGCATGGAGAACAAGGTCCCGCGCACGCCCGAGGAGTTCGAGGCCTACTGGCACAACTCGGCCGAGTACCAGGCCGTGCGCGCCGACCTCGAGCGCCACCGCGCCGCCTACCCCATCGACACGCACGGCACGACCGCCGTCGAGATGCGCGAGAGCAAGCAGATGCGCCAGGCCAAGCACGTCCGCCCCAAGTCGCCCTACATTATCAGCGTGGCCATGCAGATCCGCCTGACGACCAAGCGCGCCTACCAGCGCATCCGCAACGACATCTCCGCCACGGCCTCGCAGACGGGCATGCACCTGATCCTGGCGCTGATCATCGGCTCCGTCTTCTACGGCACGCCCGACGCCAGCTCCGGCTTCTACGCCAAGGGCTCCGTCATCTTCCAGGCCATCCTCATCAGCGCCCTGACGGCCATCTCCGAGATCAACAGCCTCTACTCGCAGCGGCCCATTGTGGAAAAGCAGGCGGCCTACGCCTTTTACCGGCCGTCCACCGAAGCCATTGCCGGCATTGTGCTGGACATCCCGCTCAAGTTCGCCACCTCTACCGCCTTCAACATTGTGCTGTATTTCATGGTCGGCCTGCGCCGGGAGCCGGCCCAGTTCTTTCTGTTCTTTCTGATCACGTACACGACCACCTTTGTGATGAGCGGCATCTTCCGCACGCTCGCCGCCGTCACGCAGACCGTGTCGCAGGCCATGATGCTGGCCGGCGTCATCGTGCTGGCGCTGGTCATTTACACGGGCTTCGTGGTCACGGTGCCCAAGATGCACCCCTGGTTCAGCTGGATCCGCTGGATCAACCCGGTCTACTATGCCTTTGAAATCATGATCGCCAACGAGTTCCACGGCCGCCGCTTTGTGTGCTCCAGCATCATCCCGGCCTACACGCCGCTCATTGGCGACTCGTGGATCTGCTCCGTCAGCTCGTCCATCGCCGGCGAGCATACGGTCAGTGGCGACCGCTATATCGGCGTCAACTACAAGTACTACTATGCGCATGTCTGGCGCAACTTTGGCATCCTCCTCGGCTTTCTCATCTGCTTCATGGCCATCTACTTCACGGCGACCGAGCTGAACTCCAAGACCAGCAGCACGGCCGAGGTCCTCGTCTTCCAGCGCGGCCGCGTGCCGGCGTACCTGCTGAACAAGAACGGCAGCAAGCCGGTGACGGAGGACATGACCAAGGCCGGCGCCAAGGAGGGCAGCAACGGCGCGGCGCAGGCCGGCGCATTGCAGGCCGGCGGCGACGGATCCGACAAGACCGCGGCCATTGAGCCGCAAAAGGACATCTTCACCTGGCGCAACGTGGTCTACGACGTGCCCGTCAAGGGCGGCACGCGCCGCCTGCTCGACAACGTCAGCGGCTGGGTCAAGCCCGGCACCCTCACGGCGCTCATGGGTGTCAGCGGCGCCGGCAAGACGACCCTCCTCGATGTCCTCGCACAGCGCACCACCATGGGCGTCATTACCGGCGATATGTTTGTCAACGGCAAGCCGATCGACCGGAGCTTCCAGCGGAATACAGGCTACGTGCAGCAGCAGGGTGAGTTTGTTACTTCTGTGTACTTCCATTTACTTTACTTTCTGTTGCTTTACTTCCTATTACTTTTACTTCCTATTACTTTACTTCCTGTTACTTTACTTCCTATTACTTTACTTCCTATTTTTTACTTCCTATTTACCTTACTTCTTACTTTACTTCCTGTTACTTTTACTTCCTATTACTTGTAACCTATACTGTTTCGCTCTCCCTAAGCTAACCCCCAGACCTCCACTTGGACACGGCCACCGTCCGCGAAAGTCTGCGCTTCAGCGCCTTGCTCCGCCAGCCCAACAGTGTCAGCGTCAAGGAGAAACACGCCTTTGTTGAGGAGGTCATCGACATGCTCGGCATGCGCGACTTTGCCGACGCCGTCGTCGGCGTGCCGGGCCAGGGCCTGAACGTCGAGCAGCGCAAGCTCCTGACCATTGGCGTCGAGCTGGCGGCCAAGCCCAAGCTGCTGCTCTTCCTCGACGAGCCCACCAGCGGCCTCGACTCCCAGAGCTCGTGGGCCATCTGCGCCTTTCTGCGCAAGCTCGCGGACCACGGCCAGGCCGTGCTCTGCACGATCCACCAGCCGTCGGCCGTCCTGTTCCAGCAGTTTGACCGTCTGCTCTTCCTCGCGGCCGGCGGCAAGACGGTCTACTTTGGCGAGATCGGCGCGAACTCGCGCACGCTCCTCGACTATTTCGAGGGCGTCGGCGCCGAGAAGTGCGCCGACGACGAGAACCCGGCCGAGTACATGCTCAACATTGTCAGCCGCGGCACCAACGCCCGCGGCGAGGACTGGCACGCCCTCTGGAACGCCAGCCAGGAGCGCCAGGCCAACACCGTCGAGATTGAGCGCATCCACCGCGAGCGCGCCGCCACGCCGCCGGCCGGCCACCAGGACGCACGCGCCCACGCCGAGTTTGCCATGCCCTTTACGGCGCAGCTCGTGGCGGTCACGGAGCGCGTCTTCCAGCAGTACTGGCGCTCGCCCTCGTACATCTTTGCCAAGTTTGTGCTGGGCACGGTGGCCGGCCTGTTCATCGGCTTCTCCTTTTACGGCGCCGACGGCTCCCTGGCCGGCATGCAGAACGTCATCTTTGCCGTGTTCATGCTCATCACCATCTTTTCCACGCTCGTGCAGCAGGTAAGTCTCCTTAGGCTCTGTATACTCTATACTCCAAGCGAACCAGGCGCTGACCCCCAGATCCAACCGTACTTTGTCACGCAGCGCTCGCTGTACGAAGTGCGCGAGCGGCCCAGCAAGGCCTACTCCTGGAAAGCCTTTATCATGGCTAGCGTCATCGTGGAGATTCCCTACCAGATCATGACGGGCGTGCTGATCTTCGCCTGCTTCTACTACCCCGTCGTCGGCGTGCAGTCGTCGGCGCGCCAGGGCCTGGTCCTCCTCTTCTGCATCCACCTGCAGCTGTACGCCAGCTCCTTTGCGCAGATGACCATTGCCGCCATGCCCGATGAGCTGACGGCGTCGAGCGTCGTCACGCTGCTCGTGCTCTTCAGCCTGACGTTCTGCGGCGTGCTGCAGACGCCGACGGCGCTGCCCGGCTTCTGGATCTTCATGTACCGCGTCAGCCCCTTTACCTACTGGGTCTCGGGCATCGTGTCGACGCTGCTGCACGGCCGCGCGGTGACGTGCTCCTCCTCGGAGACGAGCGTCTTCAACCCGCCGGCCGGCATGACCTGCGGCGACTACATGGCCGCGTATCTGGCGGTGGCCCCGGGCACGCTCCAGAACCCCGACGACACCGCCGCCTGCCGCTACTGCTCGCTCAGCGTGGCCGACGAGTATATGTCGAGCAGCGGCATCTACTACAAGGACCGCTGGCGCAACTACGGCATCGTGTGGGCGTACATTCTGTTCAACATCTTCGTTGCGGTGCTGTCCTACTGGGCCTTCCGCGTCAAGAAGTGGCACACGGGCGGCGCCAAGGCGAGCAAGGCGGGCAAGGCTGGCAAGGCCGGCGACCAGGGGCCGGCCAACATGAGCGCGGCGCAGCAGGCCGTGCAGCCGGCGGCGGAGAAGACGGAGGCGGTCTAGAAGAGGTGGCACAGCTGATGTTTGATATTTTGTCTTGGTTTGTAAAATTCACACCCACTGTATAATTTCATTAGACGCATCCGTTTGATCCGGACTTTGAGGATTGTTGTGTATAAGTCAAGTGATACCGGAAACAGGGCAAAAAGGTGGCCCGGAGCATGTTTAATACTGCACATCTTCTGTTCATCGCCGGGTGGCTTATGTGTGTTCCGATCCGTTTGTGCGTGCTCTGTATTAAAGGGACCACCCAAAGACAGTCATTTCTCAGAACGATCTGCAAAAATCCACAAAACGTACAGCAGCGGGTATTCGCTGGTCGTCACCGACCCAACTACTAATCCGCCGATTACCGGTTTAACTAGGGGAGAGCGGACGGGATCCCGTGTTTTCCAGTATCTATGGCCGTACGTGGATGAGGTACCGTAGATCGACATTATGTATCTTGCCTCGGTACTCCGTATAGCTGTGAAATCGCGAGCCTCTTTGTCTTGTGTCTTGTGTTTTGTTGTGTTTTGTTGTGTTTTGCTGTATTTTGTTGTATTTTGTTGTGTAACTACGTCCCATGGGCCAACGATTGCTCACAGCTTGGCCTTGCCAATGCAAACAAGTAACAATAGGACCTGACTACTCCGTACTGCTCCTGTTCTCATGACCGCCAAGAGGAATACGGGATACTTCGTACGGTCCACGTCATACAAGTACGGAGAATCCGGAGGTGAGGCGGTAAAGCTAAGGCGGTAAGCTAAGAGCTAAGCTCTGAAAGTGGAGACGCGCCAGGTACTACGAGTAAATGGTTGCTGTGGGGAAGCTGATGCGTTAGTCATCCGCATCAGGCGCCCATCACATCATCAGTGCATTCATCTTCCTCCTTCCTCGACAACACAACGACATCTACCATACTTGTCAACGTGTGTCCAACCATTGTCGGAAGCACAAGGCGGCGCACATTGTATCTTTGATCTGCCGTGCCATCAGCGCACACTGAACCGCTACGAAACGAGCTCTAGAAGCTGTTCCGCGTTCACAGAACTTCATAGACCTCAGGACGGCCATTTCAGTTTGGGCCGTGGTGTTGGTGCTTGAAGGCCACCATGGCGTCACTACCTGATGCCGCGGGCGCAGGCCCAGCGGAAGCCTCTGAGGCGACGCCGCTTCTCGGCCGCCAGCAAGCTCCCGAAGCCCGCAAACACCATATCTTCGGGTATCGCGTGACTGCGTTGGGAGTTCTACGCGTGCTCGCCGTGATCCTGATTATTTCTACTGTTTTGACGGCTGGTATGTCGGGCCTGAACTGCTGTACTTGCTTGTGGCTGTCTGTCTGTTGCTAAGCATCCATCTAGCACTCTGGCCCAAGTCGAGCGCCAACTCGACTTCGGCGCTTTGCCTGACCCCGGCATGCATCCACGCGGCATCCGGATACCTCACGAACTTGTCGCCGAACTACAAGAACATCGATCCGTGCACGGACTTTGAGCAGTTCGTGTGCGGCGGCTGGGAGGAGAGCCACGACATGCGTGCCGACCAGGGCATGACCGACGCCCTCGGCCTCATTGACGACGGTGTCACGACCACTGTGCGCCGCGTCCTTGAGGGCGACTATCCCGGCGCCTCGGACCACTCGGCCTTTTCACCGCAGAATCTCGCTGTCAACAAGGCCTCGGCCGATCGTCAGAACTTTGATGAGATGAAGGAGGCGTACGAGGCGTGCATGGACATCGACGCCATTACGAAAGTCGGCATCGCGCCGATCGTGGAGCTTATCGACGGCGCTGCTGGCACTTTTGGCAAGCCAAGCGACTACTCCGCCGCCATCCTGTACCTGAAGAAACTGGATGTCAGTGCCTTCTTCAGCTTCTACGTCAGCGATGACGACAAGGACCCGGAGACACAGGTGATTGGCGTCAGCCCCATCCTCGCCGTGGGCCTCCCCTCCAAGGCCTATTACGGAGACAAGAAGATCGTGGCCCAGTACCAGGACACGATCACCAAGGTTCTGGGGGCCATCCACCCGAGCCTGGCCAAGATCGGGTCCGTCGCCGATGCTGCGGCGGCTCTGGTCAAGTTCGAGGTCCGGCTGGCAGCGGCTGCGCCCGACAAGAAAGACATCTTTGATGTGACGAAGACGTACAACAAGATGTCCGTGAAGGAGACGGCGAAGCTGCTTCCGCAGTTCGGCCTCGAGACTGTGCTCAAAGCGCTTGTGCCGAGCGGGTACACGCTCGACACGACCATCACGGCCTTCCCCGACATGCTTGCCAACGTTTCCGCCATCGTGTCGGAGACGCCTGCGGACGTGGTGCACAACTTCGTCTACTGGCGCATCATCATGTCCTTTAGCGGGAGCGTGCTGGGCCCCGAGATCCAGCCGCTGCTGCAGTTCCAGAACGTGCTGCAGGGCAAAGACGCGAATGCCGAGCCCGAGCGCTGGCGCACCTGCGTTCGGTCGGTCAACAGCGCCATGGGCTGGATTCTCAGCCGCTTCTTCGTCGAGGCGGCCTTCTCTGCCGCCGCCAAAGACTTTGGCGACCAGATCATCTCGGACATCAAGGCGGCCTACCTGCGCAACTTTGCCACGCTCGCGTGGATGGACGACGAAGTACGGACAGTGGCGGCCGAAAAGGTCAACAATATCGACCAAAAGGTCGGCTATCCGACAGCGGTAAGTGCTCGAGAAGACGTGCTGACCTGGCTGGGACGACAGAGTGCTGATCTTGCGTTGCTGGCTAGTCCCCGGACATTATGAACCCCGACGAGCTACACAAGTACTACGAAGGCCTCAACGTGACCAGCTCGTACTTTGGCAATGCAAAGGCGGCCCGCACATTCGACCTCAAGACGGAGTGGGAGACGCTGGGCAAGCCAACGGACATGAAGCAATGGGGCATGTCGGCCGCGACGGTCAATGCGTACTACAACCCGACGCACAACGAGATTGTCTTTCCGGCCGCCATCATGCAGTTTCCGCTCTTCAGCGTCGACCTGCCGAGCTACGTCAGCTACGGCGCGTTTGGCGCGGTCGCGGGCCACGAGCTGTCGCACGCCTTTGACAACAACGGCCGGCACTACGACATCCACGGACGCTACGACAACTGGTGGACGAACAGCACGATCGCGGCCTTTGAGGCCAAGGCGCAGTGCATCGTCGACGAGTTCAGCAACTTCACCGTCCACGGCAAGGACGGGCCGATCCACATCAACGGCCGGCAGACGCTGGGCGAGAACATTGCGGACTCGGGCGGCCTCACCGCGGCCTGGTCGGCGTGGAACGCGCGGCGGCACGACAGCAAGACGCCGGAGCTGTCGCTGCCCGGCCTGGACCACTTCACGCACGAACAGCTCTTCTACGTCTCGTACGGCAACGCGTGGTGCTCCAAGTTCCGCCCAGCGATGCTGACGAACCGTGTCGTGACGGACGAGCACTCGCCGGACCCAGTGCGCATCAAGGGCACCGTACTCAACTCGCGTGGCTTCCGCGAGGCTTTCAGCTGCCCGGTGAAGGAGCCGACGTGCGAGCTGTGGTGATCGATGCGCGTAGAACGCTAGTGTTCGGCTACACTTGTCGGGCCTTGAACACGTTCTTATGTTTTTGGTAACGGAGCGTATGATCAGGTTGGAATCATTGGACTTGGGCATTCTGGGCTCGTTGGAAGTAGAACATCACTGCCTACCGGCTTATCCAGGCACAATACTATTGGTTATAACTGCCACACTTTCACGACAGACCCAGCCGCTGCGTTGGGCACCTTCGTACCGACGGCGTGCAAGGCAAGGCCGATCATGTTCAGGGCCTGCGTGCCGAGGTAGAGGGGACACTTGACCTGCTGTGCGGCATCTACCGCGGCCGCGAGCCCGTCCGAGATGGCCTGCAGCGACTCCGTGTCGCCGTCGACGGGCCAGCCAGTGGCCGCCGTGCCGTTCCGGAGGGCGGCAACGATGGACGGGCCATGGGTGGAGAGCATGGTGCTGCCGCCGGCGGCGTTGATGCACAGGTCGAGGACGAGGTCGAGGTCGAGATGGCAGTGGTGGGCAAAGGCGAGCGACTCGGCGGCGGCGACGAGGTGGACGCCCTTGAGGAGGTGGACGACGAGCTGGAGGGGGTCGTGGCGGCCGACAGCGGCGGCCGGCTCGACGGCGGGGACGCGGTCGCGGCCGAGGGTGTAGACGCGGACGAGGCCGGAGTCGTCGTCGGCGGCGTAGCCGCGGGCCATGGCGTCGAGGCCGACATTCTCGGCGGCGGCGGTCAGGAGGGCGAGGAAGCGGGCGCGGCGGGCCTCGCTGGTGATGATGGCCGTGTCCTTGGCGATGATGGCGAGCGCGCTGGCGACGGGCTGGTAGCCGCTAACCATGCGCGGGCCGCGGTGGCCGAGCATCCAGCTGAAGCCGGGCGAGGCCACGAGGGCGCCGAGCGTGTGGCCGTCCTGCGGCAGGCCGAGACGCACGGCGAGCCCCATGGCCTCGCTGGCGGCGAGGATCTGGCAGGCGGCCAGCACCTGGTGCACCATCTTGGTGTTGCTGCCGGCGCCGACGCCGCCGTCGACGATGTACAGCCGGGCCGGGTCGGCCATGGCGGCCAGCACCGCGCGGCCCGGCCCGTGGGCCAGCGCCGCCGCCGACGCGCCGGCCATGATCGACAGCGTGCCGTCGGCCGCGCGCGTGGCGCCGCCCGAGACGGGACAGTCGACCAGCAGCACGTCCGGCCGCCGCACGGGGCCGGCCGGGTCGGCCAGCTGCCGCGCCAGCGCCTGCACGTACCCGCACGACACGGTCGAGCACAGCAGCACCACGGCGCCCGGCGGCAGCGCCGGCACCGCCGCGTCCGCGCCCGCCACGAGCACCGCCTGCGCCTGCTGCGCCGTCGCCACCATGCACACGCACACGGGCGTGCCCGCGACGGCGGCGGCCGGCGTCGGCGCGGTCTGGCCGCCGGCGGCCGCAAAGCGCGCGAGGGTCGGGCCCCAGACGTCGAAGCCGGTGACGGAGAAGCCCGCCTGGACGAGATGCGTGGCCATGCCGAAGCCCATGGCGCCCAGGCCGATGAATGATACCTCTGGCTTGGCGGCCATTTTGGTGTGTCTGGCTCTGGAGCAGCGAAAGAGGCAAGATGAGGCGCAAGGACAAGAGAACAGAACACGCAAAGACACCAGCGAGCAAACCGAACAGGGCCGGCTGCGGATCAAAGGCGTCACGATGCGTGTTGCCGGATACGCCGGCCGGCTGCGATGGACGCCCGGCGATAGCCGGACAGCAGCCGCACCAGCGCAGACGGATACATCGAGCCGTACCGTGTCCGGTCTTCGGCGCGGGGGTCAGACGATGGAGCTTGCTGCAGCGGAATGCATGCGAGCGAATGCCGCCAATAGTGGCGGCTCGACGTTTTGCTCCTGTTGCCGACACGGGCAGCTCTCGGCAAGTCGTGTTCTAGGTTGGCAGTGCTGGAGGCATGCCGTAGCAGAGCCTGGCCCCAACGTCGTTGTGGACTCGTTTGCGGTGGTCCGATGACAACGAAGTCGATCGACAGCTCGGCCAGCTGCCGGCGCAACCGAACCTTTGAAAACTAGCCGGGACGAGACAGCCGCAGCCTTGTGGCCTGCTTTTACGTGCTTTCATTTCTGTTGCTTCGGCTACTTTTGGCCAGTAAGTGCCCCAAGACACCGCTGGGCGAAGTGGCAGAGGGATCACTGAGAGCAAAGCTCCAAAGCTCCGTAGGCGGAGGGCCTGCATACGGAAGTCCGCCGGATGGACTACAGCTCCCCGAAATCGGTCTTCTAGCGCGTCTCGTGTGGTCGTCCCCCACGCTTCCATTCGAGTTGACTGTGGTGCGGTTGGGCGACGGTGGGCAGGCCGGCTATTGTCTCGTCGACTTGGGTCTCTGGAAGGGAGAAGGGCGTTCTCGCGCCATCAGGCTAGCCGTCAGTACTTGCAGTACCAGTTGACGGAGCGCGATTGGCTTGCACCGCCGATGACAACGGCTGTCTTCTCATTAGCCAGCATTGCCGGAAGCTCGTCGACTTGTTCCGTGCAAGACCGGTCCATTTTGTCGTCGGTTCTTGTTCGCATTCCGCCATACGTTCGGTTCCCTTCTCGGTCCTGCGTTCCTGTCTCTTCGCACCCAGCCATGGCGCGCCCTGCACTGAAAGACAACCGGTCGATGGCGATCCTGGACGCGGCGCGGGCCGGCGGCTATGCCGTGCCGGGCATGTGCTGCTACAACATCGAGTCGGTGATGGCGACGGTGCGCGCGGCAGAGGCGACGCGGTCGCCGGCGATGGTGCTGCTCTTCCCGTGGGCGATGGAGTACGCGGGCGAGGCGCTGGTCAAGGCGGCGGCGTCGGCGGCGCACGGCGCGGCGGTGCCGATCTCGCTGCACCTCGACCACGCGCAGACGCCGGAGCTGGTGCGGCGGGCGGCCGACATCACGGCGGGCTTCGACAGCATCATGTGCGACATGAGCCACTACGACAAGGAGGAGAACCTGGCGCTGACGCGCGAGCTCGTGGCCTACTGCCACGCGCGCGGCATCGCGACCGAGGCCGAGCCGGGCCGCATCGAGGGCGGCGAGGACGGCGTGGCCGAGACGGCCGACCTCGCGGCCGTGCTGACGACGCCCGAGCAGGCCGAGGAGTTCGTGGCCACGGGCATCGAGATGCTGGCGCCGGCCTTTGGCAACGTGCACGGCGAGTATGGTCCGCGCGGCATCCGGCTCGAGTACGACCGCCTCGAGCGCATCCACGCGGCCGTCGGCGACCGCGTGCGCCTCGTCCTGCACGGCGCCGACCCCTTCAGCGAGGACGTCTTCCGCCAGTGCATCGCGCGCGGCGTCACCAAGATCAACATCAACAAGGGCATGAACCGGCACTACGCCGCCGTCCAGGAGGAGATGCGCGGCCAGCCGCTCACGGCCGTCATCGAGGCCGGCACCCAGCGCATGCAGGCGGCCATTGAGCAGTACATGCGCTACTTTGGCAGCGCCGGAAGGGCCTAGGCGGCGTGGCGGGCGCAGCGTTGGTTGCTTTTGCAGACTATGTACTCTGTACTCGTATACAGGACGACCAGATTTGTCTGAATAGCATGGCTGACCGGATGCCCGCCTCACCGGCCACGCAAGCCGCCCTGAAGACCCTCGTGCAGCCCCCGGATGGCCACCATGACGCCCCAGGCCCCGGGGTCCGGCGGCAGATCCTGGCTGCCGTCCATGTTGCCCGCAGCGACATAGGTCGCCCGGCCCAGCCGCGGCCGCAGCGTGCGCGTGCGCTCGGCGCCGGCCACGGCCGCCTCGACGCCGGCCGCGAGGCTGCCGCCGGTGCGCAGGCCCTGTGCAAACGGCAGCAGCGTGTCCATGACGGTGCGGTCGCCGACCTTGGCCGGCGTGTAGCGGCCCAGATGGTCCAGGGCCGTCGTGAGCGCAGCCGCCCAGACGGCCGTGGCGTCCGTCCTGCTGTCGGAGCCGTTGGCGTTGCCGTTGGCTGCGTCCGCGGCCACGGCCTGCCCGACGGCCGTCCGCAGCGCCACCAGCAAGATGCCCAGAATGCCTCCGAGCGTGCCGCCCATGCGCGCCTCCACAATGTGCTCCAGCGCGCGCAGCACCGCCGTGGCCGAGCCCGCCGCCGCGAGCTGCCGGGTGTCGAGTGCGTCCAGCACGGCCAGCGCGCCCGTCTTGAGCGTCTCGCCGCAGTCGCCGTCGCCCATGAGCGTGTCCCAGCGCGTCAGGTCGGGCTCCGCGTCCACGACGGCCCGGCAGGCGGCACGCAGGCCGCGCTCGAGGGCCGCCGGGTCGACGCGCAGATCCCGGTCCATCGGGGCCGTGTCTTGTTCGTTCGTTTTCGTACGTGCCGGCGGCGCCCACTGCGCCGCCCGCGGTCGCCGCCGTTGCTGGGCGCCGGCCACGGACTCCCAGCACGTGTTGGTGCGCGCGTCGAGGAAGCCGCGCAGGTCGGCGGCCGCGTACGCGCAATCGCCGTCGGCCGCGGCGGCCGTGAGGTTGACGACGGACACGCTGAACGCCGGCGCGTTGAGCGAGGTCTCCAGACAGCCGGCGTACACGCGCCGGGGGCACATGTGCCAGTCGCGGCGCAGCTGCTCGAGCAGCTCCTCGACGAGCGCGCCGAGCTCCAGCTGCGACAGGCCGCCAAAGTTGCTGACGAGCAGCGCGGTCTCGTCGCCGGGCGCGAAGCGCACGTAGCCGCGGTCGGCGTCGGTCTCGTCGAGGCAGCCGCGCAGGAGCAGCGCGACCAGCGCCGCCGCCGACGGCGCCGGCCGCAGCTTGCGGTAGCCGGGCTCGTTGTGCGGCCCCGTGCCGATCTCGACCTCGTCGTCGGCGAGCGCGCCGTGCTCGGCGCGGCCCGGGACGTGGCAGTGGTCCAGCGTCGCCGCGATGCTGACCGTCTGCCGCGCGACGGCCAGGCCGAGGCCGTAGACCGCATCGAGGTCCGCGCCGGCCGCCGCGGCGGCGCCCAGGATCTTGATCACGGCGATCTGGCCCGCCAGGCCGCGCCGGCCGACCAGACTGCCGGCCGCGCGGCCGACGGACACGTCGTCACCGCAGACGATCATGCGGCACCGGTGGCCGGCGGCATTGGCCTTTTCGGTGGCGAGCCCAAAGTGCAGACAGTCCCCGGTGTAGTTGGCGACGAGGAGGATGACGCCGGCATCGGACGGCGTAGCGTCGACGGCCGCGAGGATCTGCCGGGTCGAGGGCGAGGCGAATATATTGCCGGCCACGGCGGCTGTCAGCATGTTGCGGCCGACATAGCCGCACCAGGCCGGCTCGTGGCCAGAGCCGCCACCGGATATGATGGCTACTTTGGAGCGATCATAGGAGGTGTCGTACACCACCCGGTTCGTCGTATCCAGAGCGAGGTCCGTGTTATAGGCGATGAGGCCTCGCAGAGCCTTGGGCACAAGACCTTCGGCCGAGTGGAAGAGGTGCGTCCTAGACATGGCTATGCAGTGGGCAGTGGACAGAGGCAGGACAGGACAGGACAGGGCAGAGAACAGGACAGAGAACAGGACAGAGGACAGAGTGATATAATTCAAAGAGAGCCGACCAACAGAACTCGGATGTCAAGGCAAAAGGCAATTCTGCGATCTCACTCCGGCAGATCTATACCAAGATCCTGGGACTGCAGAGGCGGCGTGGTAGAGGACTCTGCAGTGCTCGGTGCGTTAGAACAGTACAAGTACTACAACATCTTGGAGACCATTCCGGGCTGGACGTCGTCTGCCTTTCCTGAGGACTGCTTGGCATCTTGTCGTCGCCGAATTTCCAGCAACGAGAGCCGTACTCGCCCGAGACTCGCTCTCTATCAGCACCACCGAATCAATTCCTCCGCTATTGGCACTCCCACGTTGCTTGCCTCCTCTTTTGCATACACGTGAACCTGCGTGGTTGTGCTGACGGCAATATCGTCGCGTGAGCATCGCTGGACGCAAATCGGCTTTGGTGCCTTTGATTTCATTTAGGTGGAGTGGGTCTCTTCTGAGTTGCTGCTTTGCTGTGTCCCAACGTCTGGTGGCAACTCCTTTGCTCCTTCCTAGCTGTGCATCCCATTCAGTCCGTGTTCCTGCCGGCTCTGGCCAGCTCTTACCCCGCTTGATGCGGAGGTGATGGCACGGGGAAGACGGGCCCGGCATCCCCGATTAGGAAATTGCGGCTCGTTGGCTGTCTTGGAAGAATGGCAGCACTAGAAAATGCATCAATAGAGTAAGACATGGAAGAGGCAGAGCAAGAGTGCGTAGCTCGGCTGTGAGTCGGCGTGTCCATTGTGAATAGCCTGATGACCTGTTGCGAGCAGGCGCCTGGCTCGGGTGACCGACCACCGCAGACTGGTGCCCGGCAGTTTCTATGCCGACAGCGCGAGCTGGAACATGCGTGAGAAACCGTTGTTTTGCTGTTTTTGTTATCTGTTCTTGTTTCTGATTTCCTAGAACCAGCTTGTCTGTATCAAATTACACCATGGCTACAGCCACCCAGCCTTCCTGGCGTATTGCCATTGGCTCAGATGTCAGTTGTTTGGCTTGCTTGCTTGGTTTACGATGCTTGTGTGCTATTCGTGGCACTGAAGAATCAAAGCTGTTCTGGCTTGTCCTGGCACTTGCTCCGGGTTCCTTTTATCTGTTTGTAAACTTCGCGGTACATACCGGCCGAGTCTCATGCTCTCACTGACACGTCCAGGACGCCGGCGTAGGATACAAGGCCAAGATCAAGGCAGACTTCGCCGCCGATCCGCGCGTCACAAGCGTCACCGATGTTGGCAGCGAGGGTGCCGACGACAAGACCGCCTACCCACACATTGCTGCGCGCGCCGCCAAGCTCGTCGCCAGCGGCGAGGTGGACCGCGCCCTGCTGATCTGCGGCACCGGACTCGGCGTCGCCATTTCAGCCAACAAGATCAAGGGTGTCCGGGCCGTCACGGCCCACGACAGCTTCAGCGTTGAGCGCGCCGTGCTGAGCAACAACGCCCAGGTGCTTTGCATGGGCGAGCGTGTTGTCGGCCTGGAGCTTGCGCGGCGACTCGCCCGCGAGTGGCTCGGCTATGTCTTTGACGCAGCCAGTCCCAGCGCCGCCAAGGTGCAGGCCATCCACGACTATGAGGCCAAGGAGGGCGGCATCAACTACGGTGCACCGGAGGCGGAGGAGAGAGTACATGCTGAGCGCCGAGGGTAGTAGGAAATCGTAATCATAATCATAGGCGAGAAGCAACGTTCTTATGGCCAGTTCCACAGTGAAATAGACTTGGATGCAGAGCTTTTGAAAACTAAGCAAAATTCGGAATACTCCCCGTATATGCCTCCCCAGATACTGGACAGTGAGCATGGCATACCCTGCGGAACAGTGCAGAGGCTGGCAAACAAAGTAACAAATGAGAGTTCTGCCGAGCACCATAAAAGTGGAAATCCCGGCGTACTGGCACTTATAACTAGCAATTCGGCTTCAACGAGAAATACCTCCGCACACAACAAGACCAACCATGGCTTCGTCCAACTCCAATGGCCGCCGACCCCTGGTCGGCGTCTCCACAAAGATGTACTTCTCGCTGGCGCGCACCCGAGAGTACGTCGATGCGATCGTGGCGCTCTTCGCTGCCGACGAGTCCGGCATCCTCGACCGCATAGACGTCTTCGTCGGTCCCGACTTTGTTTCGCTCCCGTCCGTCGTCGACCGTCTGCGAGCAGCCGGTATGCAGCCCGCAGCCCAAGACTGTGCCGCCGCGGACTACGGCCCGTTCACCGGCTCCGTCTCCCCGGCCGTTCTCGCCGACCTTGGCGTCCGCATCGTCGAGGTCGGACACGCCGAGCGCCGACGTCTACACGCCGAGACAGATGCTACAACTGCGGCCAAGGCCGCCGCCATTGCGCGCAACGGCATGGTGCCGCTGGTGTGCGTGGGCGAGATGGAGCCTCCCGGACTGGCGGCAGGCGAAGCAGCTGCCCAGGCGGCAGCTACCGTGGCTGCCCAGATCGCCCCCGTGCTCGCGGCTGTCCCAGACACCGCTGAAGTGCTGCTCGCTTACGAGCCCGTCTGGGCCATCGGTGCTAGCCAGCCTGCGAGCGCCGCCTACGTCCGCGCCGTCGTCAGTGGGGTGCGTGCCTCGCCAGCCATCCAGCGCCGTGGCGCCAGACGCACCCGCATTCTGTATGGCGGAAGTGCCGGCCCCGGCCTGTTTGCTCAGCTAACTGGCGTCGTTGATGGCCTCTTCCTCGGCCGCTTCGGCCATGACCCTGAGGCATTCATGAGGACCGCCAGGGATATTGCAAGTAGCGAATAGCTACCGAATGCAAGCCTTGCATCTCGCGACGTACTCGTGATGACCGTATAGAGGTCTCTATCCTTACCTAGCAGTTTGGCACGGCGTGTGATGACGAGGCCCACGAGAATTCACCGTTTGCCGGAACGTCTGAGTTTAACTTAATAGTTGATACCTTGGAGCAGCATTCAAGTAATTTAGTCCTTAACCAAGGTTTTTCTTTTCCCGCCTTATCCATTTTCGATGAGGCAAATGAGGAGGAGAATAAGAGAGGAGAATAAGAGAGGAGAATGAAAGAGGAGAATGAAAGAGGATAGAAAGGTATTTTCACACCTCGAGTGCTAACTTTTGGACAATCCTTCAGCACTGTTCTATTTCCGTCCACCTGCCTTGCACTTCACAACTCAGCACTAACCAATTCGAGGTACAAGCCGTGTGCATTACGGTACGAAACAGACAATCGCAAACGGGCGTGCCCCAAACTTTCCATATTTACAATTTGAGTTCCTTGCCACTGTTGGGAGCAACTCATCAGGCGCTCCATACTAGAGTCACGTGCAGTGAAGATTAGTGGGGCTTGCCGTGAGAAATGCTTCACGATAAGATTTCTCTTTGCCAACAGAACGTTAAGTAACAAGGTTTTGCTCACCCACCTTGCGGTGTCGTAACTAGTCAGTATGGCGGAGAACGACGAGGTTCTGAGCCACCATGAGTTCTGGGATGAACGGTACTCTCGTACGGACGGCGAAAACCCGACACACGAATGGTTCCGGTCCTTTGACGACTTGGAGGAGTTTTTTCAGCAAAGGCTCTTCCAAGCCCCAGGTCTCCGCGTAGAGGATAACCCGTTGATCCTTCACCTAGGCTCGGGCGACAGTGTTTGTGATGCCCTGCCACTGCCGATATTGCAGGCGCCATACTAATGTAAATGCTGCGAAACAGGTCATCCCCGTCGAGTTCAGCACGCGTGGTTACAAGCGGCAGCTATGTGTTGACTTCTCCTTGCAAGCAATTCAGATAATGTCAGAGCGCTATAAAGAGAACGCGGACATTCGATGGGAGAAGCTAGATGTGAGGGACATGACCACAATTGCTGACAAGTCTGTCACCGTCGCCTTTGACAAGGGTACACTCGACGCCATGATCCACGGCAGCCCGTGGAGTCCCCCACTAGATGTAAGAGAAAACACAAGCCGCTATCTGCGAGAGGTTCATCGAGTGTTGGAAGACGACGGCGTCTTTCTTTATGTTACCTTCAGGCAACCCCATTTCATGAAGCCTCTGCTGAATGCGGACGGTCTCTGGGACTTGGAGTTGCAGGTCCTTGGCGGGAAGGGTGGCTCGTTTGATTACTATGGCTGGATTATTAAGAAAGCGAAATAGTTACACTATCATGAAGAGTATTCAATCGTTTTCGTTATAGCCTCAGGAAACATATTGGAATATACGTCGGTTTATTAGACGCTTCTGTGGACTAGGAGACCTTCAACTGTACAGCTATTCTATACCACCCCGAGCAAAAAAAAGCAGAAGCAACCCTTTCACCGGGTATCTCAGGTCCTAGGAGAGACGATCCAGAAGGCGGTCTGGACAATACACCACAGAAACGAAAATACGATGGAAGATTGTCTTTACCCCCATCCAAGGATAGAATTTGCCCACTTTAAGGGTTCTTGTTGTGCGCTGTTAGCCCAAGGGAAGCCTTGTCTAATACAGAGAGAGCCCACATACCCAGACGCAAAGTGTCAAATCCGATTCGATTTTGAGTGTATGGTCAGGCCGTATCGTGCTGATAACTCCATACAAAGGTCACTGTGGCTTCGTTCCTTTGTCTTCTTTAATTCTGTTAGCTTCGAGTACAAGTTGGCCAATACATAGGAATAGGTTTTGCTACCACGTACTCTCTCCCTTCGTGATCTCATATCCAGATCGGCCGTATTCGACAACGCCCAACAAAAAACTGGTGGCGTAGTCCATGTTTAATGGGGCAAGTCTTGTATATGGTTGGTTGAGCTTGGTTTTGTTGCGCTGACTGAAAGTGTCTGGCAGTTCTTGAGCATCTAGCAACTCTTCGACAGGACAGTGAGTTCCTATATACCATGTGCTCAACTTTACGGCGACTACGTTTATGATCGGCGAACATAGATTGCCTTAACGAAGTCAATCAAAGAAGAAGGTCCTTGATCTCCTGATGCCCAAAGCTTACAGTATGAAACGAGGCACAAATAGATGCCAAGTCTGCCCCATTTCGGCTTGGCCGGTGGCTTGTGAACTCGCCGTGCTGAGAAAGCACGTAGGTGGGCGCTGCATCACATTGGAACTTTCTATAAAGCTTCTGGAAAGGTCCAACTAAATGATCTGTATTAGGGGCTGAAAAACTCATTTTAGAAATATAACACGTCACGTATATATCTGACAGAAAGTTTTGCTGACGAGTGTATCAGAACTGAAAAGGTCCTTAGAGTTAAGTGCCGTCTACACTACCCTACCGTCTCCTGCACCTTTGGTTTACATTCCCGTGAAAATAAGAATAGGGAAAAGGGGAAAAAAGCAAAAAAAGAAAGTTCAGAGATACGTTTCGTACGCTTACTCCATACTCTACAGGCAGCGAGTCTCGACAACTTGCATTGCATTTTGCACTTGGAATTCTAACTGTACCATTTCAGTCGCACATCCACTATTTGACTTTAGACGAACTGAAAGACATGCAGACCGACATAACTTGAACTAGTGTAGGAGAGTAACGGTTCGCCTGCCTGACCTTCTTTGTAAAAGCAGAGAAGCCTGTGGCTTCGTCACACGGAAAATCAACTTGCATTTCTTCTGCTATACCGACGGTTTGCATTTAAGAGCCAGTTTGTAAACATATTTCCCAACAGAAAAGACCGCCCAAACAACTGTGAGAGCCGCGAGCCTAGGTACGCAGAAGCTGCTTGTTGTTAGTGATAGGTCCACTAAACGTTTGCGTGAGTCAAGACTTACACTTCAGAGCTAAAACCAATGAAACCAATCCAGAACAGCCACTGTGCAGCCCAAAGAATAGGCACAACTATTTTGCTCATGTCAATGAGAATCTCATCTGCTGCTTTTGTGGCGGTCCTTTGTCTTCTGTCGTATTCCTTGTTGTAGACTGGTAAAGTCCCGTAGTTGGTATGATATGCCTTATTGGGTCTTGTAAAGCATGCCTCCTCGGGAACTGTCGATAGCGTATCTAGCCCCCGTGACTCTCTCGCTAGGTAGATGAGTCTTGTACATACAGCGATCGAAGCAGCCATCGTGATTGTCCAAATGAGTGCTCCAGCATACATGCGTCTTGCCGAAGTCGCTCTTTCTATATGTTCTAAGATGTCAGTAGTATAGAAGTCGTGTTCTAGGCCATAGAGAACCGTGCGACCCATGTAAAATGAGGATAAAATCTGTAAAAGCATTTCTGCCAGTAGGGAAGACGCAGTCGCAGCCTTCATTTCCTTGCGTGACCAAAGGACATGTATCCAGCCGAGTCGAGGCATCGTGGTCCAAAGAAGTACCAACTGTCCTATGGGAATGTCTTCGTATCCGGGTGTCTTGTAGACAATAACTGCATTTATCAGATTTGCAAAGAGTTGAGTTCCGGCAAGAAAAACCCCCCGGATATCCCAATCAGACTGGTCCGGCAAATCTTGTTTGCGTTGAAAGTCTGTCGAATCTCGCACTGGAGCCATGACGAGAGCGAGAATATGCAGGAAAAGAAGGCTTCCCGTCATCCAACTCTTGTCGATACACTGCATTGCTGAATTCAGAGTCCACGGCCAGGGAAGGGTTTCGGCCGGGGTTGGGGCGCCTAGTTGACGCCAGTCTGCTGGTAGGCCGTCCCAGTCCTCCACATCGCCACAAGTATCGTGGAGCCACCGTAAATAGTCCATGCGAGTTGCATAATGATGGCACAGGCCTTGGCAGGAATCATAGCTCAAGGGGCGGCAGAAACAGGCCTTATCTACTGCATCCTTGGCGTCGCAGTAGTCTGCAGCATCCCGCATGCATGCAGTAGCCTCACACTTGTCAACTAGGCCAGTTACGTCCCCAGGCATGCCAGCGACACATTTTGGCCAGCGCCAAGTATCCAACGACACATATCCATCACCTATGACTTTCAGCTTGTCCCCCCGCCCTTGAGGCAGTGATGATGGCCCGCACGTGGCATTGAGCCATAGCCGCTCCCTTGTCCGGTCGATTTCCCAAGGCCTGGACTCAGAACAAGGCTCGTTTGTTGGGTCCATGGCGAATGCACCACAAAAGCAATCAATGTCAAAGTACTCCCCGTATCCGAGAGAGTGGCCGGTGAGATCGTAGCCTAGAGTATCGAAGCCAAGAGCAACCATGGACTTTTGGTCTGAGCGGTATTCCCAAGGACGTTGTGCGTTTCCGAGACGCCGACTGGTACCGTCGAAAGTACAAGATCCCATGACATGCCGAAATGGCTCAGACGATGGAGCAGATTGTGCGTCTAACAGGCACATTGGAGCACTGTCAATTGTAGACAGTCTTGTGTATCCCTTTGGTAAAGACCTGGGGGAGGGATGCTCGAGACCGATCGAATCGCCGACATCAACAAGCCAAGTCCGACCGGTTATTTCGCGGATCCAATGATACAACTGTGCCTTGGCGAGGACTGATCGACTGCAATACGGCATGTAATCCCTGATAACATCGGGAGAGAATCGAGTACCGAGGCAGCTGAGTTCCGTCAACCATTGACTGTGAGTGCAGATAAACAAAAAGTGCGAGGTGCAGATTTTTCGAGTGCATCCGGTCATGACTTCAAGCCACTTTGATCGGTCCTGCTGGGCAATACACTGCGGCATGGGAGTGAGGTCTTCTGGGTTCACCCAGCCATTTCGATTGCTCTCCGGGACGATGATAGCATCGTCATCAGACCCGGTGTCGACAGAAGCGATTGCTTCAGCTACAGCAAATCGTCAGAACGGGACACTGCAAACAAAAGCCGGGCAAAGAGTCATACCGCTTGTCTCTGTATGGACAGTAGCCTCCGCTAACAGCGTCAGCAATAATATGGTGCACGTTATCTTCATCGCCTGTTCGTGCCACGCCTAAGGTCTCTTTTGATGATGGAACGTCATGTTTTTGCCTGGTGAACTCGCACGTCGTACGCGGGGTCTTGCGCGGGGCGGTATGCCCAAGAAGGATTCGAAATGGCTGCTATTATTGGCCGGCTGAAGCTGCGTTGTCTCACCTGAGATTTGAGACGTCGAAGCTTACCGCTATCATAACAAGAGAGCTGTCAATGAGACCATGACGTCTTGATAAGGCAAAGGTACAGCAGGTGGGTCGGCCACCCATCACCTTGCGCCTTCAACCCTTCCTCGTAGTCGTCTGTTTGGTGGTACTTTGTCCTTCTGGAGTAGGTCAGCAGTGTTCTTCTGGAGTAGGTCAGCAGTGTTTACAAAGTGTTTACAAGGTGCGGTGAATATATGCAAGTAAACAGCGTATGCACTAAGAAAAGCTGTGAACACAACCGCAAACGCATTTCTCGTAGCGGTAGCAAAGTCAGAGCACCAAGCGGCATTATGCTCATTGGCACGCTCTACAATAATACATGACTGTGCTCTAAGTCTTTCTAGGCCATAAAACTGGTTTTCTATCATTGTTATGTAAGTAAATGCAAGTCGTGTTTGCATCTAAAAATAAGGGTTAAAGCGAATCATGGAGACCGATTTTGAAGTTCAGCTATTATGCTTCCCCCAAGACAGGTAGGCTTAGAAGGGGTACACTCAAGTCAAAGTCACAGTAAAGTGCGGCGTGCATGGATACGACGCCTGGCCCTCTTCGCCTTACCTGTGTCATTGGTGGAATCAAACGGACGATGGTGTTTCCAGCCTCCAAGTCCGCTCTTCCCAAGGATACAAGACTATGCACAAGCAACTGCACCGCAACATGTATCTTGACTTCTCATCTTACCTCATCTGCATCTGTGATGCCATAGCCCGTCGCCTTACGCCAAACTTGTCCCAGCCACACACTATCATCACCGTCATACCAAGCTGTCATTGTACTCTTGCTGAGATGTCGAATACAAGGGGCGATGTCATTAGGTGGAGAGGGAAACGCCGTCGTCCGTGATGTCAAATGGCTTGCGTGAACTTGCTGAACTTGCAGACTCGAATTGTCATTACCATTCAAGCTGCGCATACGCTCTGACTGAGAAACAAACTGCTACCTCTTCCCAACCCAAGGTGGTCCTACATAAAGGAACATTTGAGTTGTCTCTAGCCATGTAAGACATCCAAGGCTTACGCGTGCACAGGTATTGGACCACAAAGCTTGGACAACTTGTCCCGCCTTGGCTACGGCCTGGGGTCACCAATGAAGTACCAGATACTACAGATTGCGTGGTAGTATGAAGCAGCAATGCTTCTCAAGTCAATGAGTACGACGTTCTTGCCGCTTAGTTTGGTGCCACTATTGCGGGGGCGTTGATTCTCCCCGCAAGTGTTGGAGTAACGGGACACATACCAGAACAGTGCCAACGTCCGCTGTGAGTGCGAGGGATTGCTGCCGTGCACAGGATTAGAGCTGGGACAATGCGGATGGTTGCTACCACGGCGAAATTTCTATTGGTGGAGTATAGCATGGGCATCAATCAAAGGGGAATAGGCTCGCTTCATACGAAAGTACCTTGTAACTTTGCAAAGACATGATCATTCTCTTCTCTACTTCTTCCACTTCCCCAGATGCCCCCAGCTTACCTTATTGTGGTGAAAGCTATCTCTTTCTATGCTCAAGTTCATAATGTGTGGACATTTTCTGCTCATTTTCCCTCCCATAGGTAGCAGGGTCCCGGCATAAAAGGGACGATACTTGGACGATACTTTGTGGTAAGATACCTGGTAGGCAACGCCACCCTGTCTTGGCACATGGACTGAGCACGATAGTGTGAGGGGAAGGATCACGAAGCGTAGCCGCTGAGATCGCTCTGGCCAGTCCGCTAGACCTCGGTTAAGCTTTGGCGTTCGAGGCCGACCAGCCTCGTCCGCCATCTTCTCCGCCTGCAACCCTGTACGATGAATGGAATCTGGGGTCAAGCGGTGTTGGCCATCACTTTTATGCAAGTTGGCAACCAACAAGCTTACTGCCCAGTTTTACCCCAAGAGTCTGAACACGGCACAGCTGGTACGTTGTGTTTGTGCGTCCGCATGCTACGACCCGGTTCAGGCTCAGCTTTGTGCAGAGTACCTTGGAAGTGCGGGATGGTGTTCTCGACAACAATGCAACTCTGCCTGGGCTTACTTTACTCCGTCGAGCAGGGCCGGGCCACGGTACAATCTGCGTCTCATGAGGGGTTGGCCTATTCTTACGCAGGGTACGTTTGGGAAACGGTAGCTCAGTTATAAAGCTGTCTCCTCCCTCCTTCCAGCGCACCTTGCCGGGTCGTTTTTGGTGAGAGAGTCTGCCAAGTGACGCTCTGGCCCGTCCTACGTTGCGCTTGACCCATACGCTGGTAAACCGCCAAGATGGTGACTGCAAAACGGGCCTATAACTGGTAAGACACGCACTGCACCTCCGTACACCATCCCCAGTCTGACATCCGCAGGTACATTTCCATGGTGGCCGCGGGCTGCATGGTTCTCTACGGGTACGATGCCTCGGTGTTCAACTCTGTCCAGGGGTCGCAGAACTGGCTTGACTGGTTCGACCTCGACACGGTATGTACTCGGCAGCGGCATGGCATGCCATCACCCCTGGTCTAACGAGCGGCAGAAAGAAGACTCCTACCTCATCGGCCTGATCAACACGGCCTACACGATCGGTGCCATCGTGGCTGGCTTCTTCTTTGCGGGACCGACCTCGGACTTTTTGGGCCGCCGTTGGGGCATGGGCATCGGCTGTTTTCTCACCATCATCGCCTCCTTCATGCAGACGTTTGCTCCGTACAAGAATCTCGGATGCTTCATTGGCGGACGTGTGATCATTGGTCTCGGGCAGGGCCTTGCGCTGAGTGAGCTGGACGGATCCCTGCTGCCTACGCGGTCGTCTGCTAATCCCTGAACTCTTTCAGCTTCCGGTCCCGTTTACATTGGCGAGATGGCGCCGCCGGAGATCCGTGGTGTCATCATGGCTTTCTGGCAGCTGTTCTACTCTGTCGGCTCGTTCATTGCCTACTGGATCAACTATGCGAGCTCTCTCCACCGCAAAAAGCTGGGAAACTGGGACTGGAAACTGGTTGTGATCTTCCAGATTCTCGTGCCTACCATCATCATCATTCTCCTCCCCTGGCAGCCCGAGTCCCCGCGCTGGCACATCCAGAAGAACAACAATATCGAGGCAGCCCGTGCATCGCTGCGGCGCATCCGGGACACCGACCAGGAAGTGGAGGACGAGATTCTCGTCATCCGTGAAGCCATCGAGTATGAGCGCGAGGCCATCTCGCACAGCTACACGGCCTTGTTCAAGGACCCTTCCGTCCGCCGCCGCCTGTACTTGGCTTTCGTGCTCAACGTCGGCCAGCAGCTCACGGGCCAGGGCACGCTCAACTCCTACAGCACGGCCATCTACAAGAAGGTGTGGACGTCGACGACCACGATCAACCTGATCAATGCCCTGAATGCCACCTTTGGGATTCTCTTCACGCTCAATGCCACCTGGACGGCCGATCGCTTTGGGCGGCGCTGGCTCTTCATTGTTGGTGCCATCGGAATGGGCACCTGCATGCTGATCATCTCTGTTGTTGGCCTGACCACCCCTTCGCACAACGGCACCAAGTCGCAACCCGTCGGCATCGCCATCGTTTTCCTCTTCTTCTTCTTCATCTTCTTCTACAAGCCATCCTGGGGCGCAACCACGTGGATCTGGACGACAGAGGTGTTCTCGGTCAACGTGCGAGCCCAGGCTGTGGGCATGTGCTCGCAAATGCAGAATGTGGCCAACACGATCTTCCAGCAGTTTTTCCCCATTTTCCTCAAGAGTAAGTGGATGTGCTATGCGGTTATGCTACCCTCCTTGCCATATGCTATTCTAATATCTGTTCAGACTCCGGGCTCAGCTGTCTCTTCCTATTCATGGGTATCAACTTCCTTCTCGCGATCTTTGTCTACTTTTTCATCCCAGAAACCAAGCAGATCCCTCTTGAGGAGATCGACGTTCTCTTTGGCGGTGCCAACCACGTCGATAAAGGAGCCAACATGCTCGGTGCTAGCCACGACAAGAGAACGTCTGCTACTGACCATTCCAAGGAGGAGGGAACGGCGGTCACGCGAGAGGTTGCGTAATCGTGTTTAGCTTGGTATTCTGGACCCCCAAAGCGAGGGAGGACAGCACAGTTTACAATGATGAGTGTATGGTTCGGCTATTTGTCCAAATCAATAAGCTACTCTATTTACTGCAATGGCTGGCGTCGTCCGGCGCACTCACGTTCACGTTAGCTTGAGCCGGCCTTGTTTATCCGACTGATAACCGATATTCTGTAAACTTTCCAAGGCAGAACCTCCAAGCTGTCCGCATTACAGCCATCAGGCTAGTTGCCATGTTGCATTACTGGTGTGATATATACCTGACATCGGAGGCTGGTCTTGTGGCCGCTTCTGGCTCTCGGATGTGACAGTCGACTGTGTTTTCCCTGCACTCCTATACCATCCCTATACAACTCCTATACAAAACAGTGTCAAAAAAGCAGCCGCCATCGCTCTACACCCGCCCAAAGACTCAATCGAGCGGCAGCTTCCACAGACCGTCGCCCAAAAAGTGTGCGTCCTCCACGACCGGGCCCTTGCCCTTGTCGCGGACCTCTTTTGTGCCGGACACCAGCAGGCCCACGGCGCATGCCTCCTTCTTTCCCTCGGCCGTGATCACGACCGGCTCGCCCTTCTCGAGCTCGCGGCTCCAGTGGCCGTCGTCGTCCACCTCCTCGCGGCCGTCCGGCAGCACACGCGGCTCCGGCAGCCGGCCGCCGGCGCTGGTCAGGCCGGGCGCCATCAGTGTAGCGCCGCCGAGGACATAGCGGATCGCGCCGCGGTCGATGCGGATGCTGGGAAAGGCCTGGGGGAAGCGGTGGACGAGGCGGAGGTGCGGCAGCAGCGGCGTGTCGCCGGGCTTGCCGCACTCGAAGAAGAGCGGTTCGCTGTCGAGGGTGTAGAGGACGGCCCGGTCGGGCAGCTTGACCGACAGCAGGGACGCCTTCTTGGGCATGAACTCGTCGGCATACGGCGCGAGCAGCGGGTAGGTCGTCAGGAGAGACTGGCGCAGCGACCGCTGCACCGACGTCTTCAGCTTCTGCCGCGGCGCCGTGGGGATCCTGTGGAGCAGCAGTCAGAAATGGCCAAAACTGGGCGCCACGGCCGTTCTCTAGCCCGTCTGCGCGCGAGGGCAACGTACTCCTTCTTGAACATGGCGAGCTGGGGAAGCAGAAGGATGTTCTGGCCGTGGAGTGGAACGCAAAGCCCCGCCGCCAGAAGCACACAAAGTAGGTCGCGGCGCGTCTTATCTTATCGCACATTGGCGCGGGGTAGCTTCATCAGTGCATAGGGCCTGTAATACACACTGCGCAACAGCGCGCGTGCCCTGTAGTCTGGCTTGGTATTGGAAGCTACATAATCAGCTACTAGTCTAAGCCGGCAAAGGCGGAGGACAATTTACAGTGCACCCAGCCAGCCGTTGCGGCTCACAAGCTGGCAGCCTTCAGAAGAGGCGCCCGTTTCCCTTGCCGTGAGCCCTTCTGTCGTGCATTTCCTCGTTCCTCAGCCGGACGACACACGGGCCACTGTTCCATCATCGGCCAGCGCTATATTCAGCCGATCCGGCACATAGTCGCAGGTTACAGGCGTTCCCTGCTTGTAGATACGCGTATTCTCCGGCAAACTCGTCTTGGCGAACGACTGCCATTGTCAGCCGTGGGACCAGCAGATTTCCACCAGCTCAACGGGCGCGGGCTTACTGTTGCGTTGGTCTCATTTTCCGACAGGGTTTTCCCCATGAGCTTGTTCATCCAGTCTTGTAATTGGTCCTGGCTCAGGTTGTTGGCAGTTACGCCAGGAACAATGAGAGGCATGTTGGCTGTGTGGTGAGCGGTTGCTGTCGGGTTGATAGTCGGAGACAGTACAGATATGTGCAGTTTAAGTCGCGAACTGTACAACTATGTGGAACTCTGCAAAGTAGGAAGCTACATGAGAACGAAGCAGCCCAGCCTACTTATAGTGGAAGATGGCGAGTCAAGCACGCGCGGCTGGCCTTGGCCGATGACGTCGGCTCCGATTCGGTCTTACTCCGCTCTGATGTGGCATGATCTAGGCAACCGAATTGGCGCCTCAGCGCTAAACAGCGTAATTAGGCGCATCCAGTCTCACACCACGAAAAGTCTGTTGACTGCAGTTTTCCACTGTAAATCCATGGCCATAGGCTCAACAAGACGTGATAAATGGTCAATTCAGAAAAGTCATAATAAATAGGGCCCCCAGCATGTCTGAACCAGCCCATGCTCTTTGCTATCACCAGCGCAGATCCCGGACAACACAAAGGCACCAGAAGATGCAGAGGCCAAAGAAGCAACAAGACAGAAGTGGCATGGGGTATAAAGTGTGGTGACATCAACTGAGGTATACATCCAAGAAATACTCGCTGCCTTCATCATACCGTCATCCGTAACATCAAGAACTCGTACCAGGAGCAACAGTGCCCCTGACAGACGCAGAAGCGACAGCATGGCCATGGCCATCAGAAAAGACCTGCTCTCCCACTGGACACCAAGATGGACACCAAGATGGACACCGAGATGGACACCAAGATGGACACCAATATGGACACAACAGAAGCGTATGCAAACGCCTCCATGTCCACGCCTGTTCTTCTCAACAAAGACAGCGTACTCCGACGCCGTACTCGGACTCGTAAACAACTCGTCGTAAATCAAAAGCACCGAGGGGATGGAGAGGGACAGATCGTTGCTCAGACACGCGTGCGCAACTAAGCACCCGTGATCTTTCGCCACCAGCTGTTCCGTGGCGCCGCATCCATAAAGTTGCCGTTGCGGCCGTCGCTGCCGTCCGAGCCGGCCTGCTGGCCGCGGTCGCGCTCCCGGTCGCGGCGGTCGACACGGTCACTCCGATCCCGGTCACCCCGATCCCGGTCACCCCGATGGTGGTATCGCTCGCGGTCTCGGTCGCCACGGTCGCGTTCGCGCTCGCGGTCCTCGCGCCGCACCCGACGCCGGCGGTCTTCGTCCGCTTCGACCGTCGCCTCGCCGTCTTGGTAGCGGTGGCTGTGGCGGCGACGCTCCCGGCGCTCCCGACGTGCTGCCTCTTCTTCGGCCCCAGCACCGGCCGTCCGGGACGCCTCAGCCTCCGCCTCCGCAACCACAGGAGGCGGCGGTGCGTCGGACACGTCCTTCACCCACGAAGAGGTGCCGAGGTGCGGCCAGCTTGGCTTGCTCTTCTTCTCCCGTTTCTCCCGGTCGCCGCGGGAGTACAGGCGGGGGTCCTCCGTGTCCGACTGTCGCTTGGATGGCACTCGCTTTTCGCTCTCCCGCATGGCGCGACGCTCCGCATGGCGCCGCCGGCGCTCTTCCTCCTCGTCGCGCTCGGCCTCGTGCACCTGCACGTCTACCGCGCGGCGTGAGCGCCGGTCTCGACGGACGTCTGCCTCCGCTCCACCTTCTGGACGCTCTCTCTCCGACCGGTCCCGGTCCTTGCGCATCTGCCGCCGTTCAGCACGCTCGCGCTCGGCCCGCTCACGCTCAGCCGCCTCCCGCTCTTCGGCCGCGCGACGCTCCGCTTCTTCGCGCATACGCGCACGGCGCTCCGCTCGCCGCGCCTCGCGCTCTTCCTGTCTGCGGGCTTCTTCCGCTTCCTCCTGCTTGCGGCGGCGCTCGCGGCGCTCTTCCTCCTTCGCGCGGCGATGTTCTTCTGCAGCCCGCTCCGCCGCTTCTTTCTCGGCGCGACGAGCGCGACGAGCCGCACGCCGGGCCTCCTGGTCATCGTCCGCCATGGCCCCGGCGACTTCGGCGTCCACCACACCGTGGACTGTATTGCGACGCCGCATTTCCGGAGGACGCTCCATCCGAGGCGGAGGAGCAGCGGGCGCTGCGCCACCGAACTTTCCGAGGATGCCGGCAAAGCCGGACCGCTTCACGGAGGTCGAATTCGACCGCTTCAGCGGAACAGGCGCAATGGGGGGGGCGTCCGACAAGAAGGCATCGTCGTCGGGACGGTAATGCTGCAAAGTCATCGCGTTAGCAGGCCTGTTTCTTCCTTGTCCATCCGTGGGACTGTTCTGCAGGCTGTACTGTACCCTTGATCTGCGGCGCTCGGAGCGGTCCCCGTTCGGCTGAGCTTCAGCGGCTGATACGCCGGCCTCGTCGTCCTCCGGCCGCGCTTTGGAAGTCCGGCGGCTGCCCAACCGTCCCATGCCAAGGACCTTTGCCGCTTTGGCGGAGATGTCCACCGGCTCGGCCGGAGGCGACGCAACTCCATTGGAAACGTCAACAGAATTGCGCCGCGACGTCTTGCCGCCGTGGCTGGTGCTGCTGCGCTTCTCGCGTGTCGAGACAGGGCGGGAAAGAGGCGGTGTACTGGCGAACACACTCTGGCGGCGCATGGCCTTCACGGGGGACTCATGCATATTGTCTGCTTTGTCGGATCCAGATGAATCCTTGGAAGACGCCTCTCGCTCATCCCTCTTGCTGCCCGAGCTTTCACTCTTGCGCGTGTCGGACCGATGCTTGGAAGGGTACGGCGCCTCCTTGGCCTCGCGCTTGCTCGAGGAAGGTACAGCGGCCGAAGTAGCCCACGCGCTCCACGACGATCCGTCGCGCGTGACTTTCGCTCGATCTTTCCGGGACGCGGACTTGGGCTCGGGCGGAGGCGTCGGCGGGCGATCGGGAATCGCGGTCGGCGCAATGGGCGCAGGTGGAGGAATGGGGATCGCCGAGGACTTGGACTTGGACTTGCTGCTCGCGCTCTTCTTTCCCGACTTCTTCGTCGACGCCATGTCTATGACAGCGACTTCCTCGCCCTCGCTGTCGTCCTTCTGGGCGTCGTCTGCATTCTCGTTCTCCTCGACCGAGAAGGTGAGCGGCGAGGCGAAAGACCAGCGCGAGGCGGCCTTCTTAGTTGCGGGAGGCGGAGGGGGTGGAGGGGGCGGAGCTGGCTCTTCCTCGACGACAACTACAGCCTCCTTCACCCTCTTCGACCTCTTCTTCTCCTTCTCAGCCACTTCGACGGGTGGCGGGGGTGGCGGGGGTGGTGGTGGTGGTGGCAGAGGGTCTTCCGCCACGGGCGCGCTCTCAACAACTGTTGCCTCGAAGAGCTTCAGACGGTCAGAGATTCTGCCGCCGACCACTTTCTTGCCCTTGGGTGGTGCGACGGTAGCCTTTATGTCGGGCGGCGCGTCCTCAACAACCGCCTCGGCCACGCTACCACTCTTGGAGCTCTTCTTAGTGCTCTTAGCGTCGTCTGCAAAAGCAACATTGGCAGACACGTCGGCAGGATCCGCTTCGGCAGGTACCTTTTCTGTAGCGTCCAAAGTGGATGCCTCAGGCAAGGAGCTCTTGCTCTTGTTGAGTGGTGAGATCTTCTTGGCCGCGCTCCCCCAGAAGCTGTACGGCTCGCTCTTCGGAGCCACCGTGACCTTCGGAGCCAGGATCTCTTCGATCTGCTCGGGGCTGAGGTGGACGAGGTCGTCGTCCAGCTCTTTGAAGAAATCGTCGCCGTCTTCTTCCTTGGCCTTTCCTTTCCTGTCCTTCTTGTCCTTGTCCTTGTCCTTGTCCTTTTCCCTTTCCCTCTCCTTGTCCTTCTTCCTGTCATTCTCCTTCTCAACATCCCTGTCTCTCGACTTGGACTTGGACTTGGACTTTTTCGTAGCTTCCGCCGCTTCAGCAGCCTCAGCTTCCAGGCGCTCCCGTTCAGCTTGCTCCTCGGCCTCACGGGCCGCCTGTTCTGCGGCTTCCTTCGCAGCGGCTTCCTCGGCACGCTTGTCGGCGCGCTCATTCAGAATGTCGAGTTCCCTTTGCTCCCTCCTATTCAGCTTCTTGCCGTTGTCTTTCCTCGATTGTAGTGCGTCCCGCCTCGCTTCGTCCTCCGCGGCCTTGGCCTCTTCGGCCTCTCGAGCAGCCTGCTCCTCCGCTTCGACACGCGCTTTCTCTTCGGCTTCCTGGGCAGCTGCCTCCTCAGCCTCTCGTGCTGCCTGCTCTTCCGCTTCGCGAGCAGCACGCTCTTCCGCCTCCTTGGCCTCTTTTGCCTCCTTCTTGGCCTTCTCCTTCTCCGCCTTCTTCTTTTCCTTTTCAAGCTTCTCCATCTCTTTCTTGCTTAGCTTGGGCTCCTTCTCCTTCTTCTTGTCTTTGTCCTTGTCCTTGTCCTTGTCTTTGGACTTTGACTTCGACCGGGCAGGCCCGTCGTTCCAAAAGTCATCCTCGCCCGCTTCAGAATCGTTCCCAGCCGCCGCTTCCTCCTCCGCCTTCCTCCGCTCATCCTCCGCGGCATCGAAGAACTCCAAGTCGTCGGTGTCGTCGGCCTTTTTGTCCTCCGCTTCGCCCCAGATATCGGAAATTGGGGCTTTGCCCTTCTTCTTGGCCTTTGCGTCCGTACCCCAGCCTGCCCATTCGTCATGAACCTTGTCGGTAGAAGCTTTGAAGACAGAGATGCCATCTCCGTTCGTAGACGCAGCGTCCTTGCCCTTCTTCTTCTTCGAAGAGGTCGCCCAGCCATCCCAAGCATTTTCCTCGGCCGGCGCTGGTTCGGGGATAGGATCTTCGCCTTTCTTCTTCTTCTTGTCCTTCTTCGTAGTCGTCGTAAAGAAGCTATCAAGCAGATCGGCTTCCGGCTCTGGATCGGGCTCGGGCTTGGGCTCCGGCTCTGGGTCAGCCGGTTTGCTTTTCTTCTTCGTCTCTTTCTTGATGCCAAAGCTCCAGAGATCTTCTTCGGGCTCAACAACAGGATCGGGGGCAGCAGCCTCGGGATCGGGCTCAGGTTCGGGCTCGGGCTTGCTCTTCTTCTTCTTGTCCGCCTTCACAAAGCCCCACAAGCTTATCTTCTTCTCAGGCTCCGGCTCGGGTTCCGGTTCTGCTTCCAGCTCTGGTTCCGGTTCCGGTTCTAGTTCCGGTTCCGGTTCAGGTACCGGTTCCGGCTCTGGTTCTACCGCGGTTTCGATTTCAGCAGGCTCAAGCTTAGGTTCGGTGTCCACGGTTTTGCTCTTCTTCTTCTTTTCCTTTTTAGAGGTGGAGGCGCTCCCCAGATCATTAGCCTTTGCCTTAGACGACTCTTTTTTCGCTGACTCTAGCTCTGACGTTTTCCCTTTCTTCTTCTTGTCTTTCTTCGAAGAAGAAAGACCCCAGAAGTCAGGTTCCTTCTTTACAGGTTCAGGTTCAGGCTCAGGCTCAGGCTCTGGTTCTGGTTCGGCCGCTGGTTCTGGTTCTAGTCCTGGTTCTGGCTCTGGCTCTGGCTCTGGCTCGGGTAATACCTCTGGATCTGGATCAGATTTCTTGCCCTTCTTGTTCTTCGTCGTTAATCCCCAGGCGCCAAAGGCGCCTTCGACAGCCGACGCTGGGGGTTCCGGCGCTAGTTCAGGTTTTTTGGAAGGCTCGGATAGGGGGGCCTCTGTGGTTGTAGAAGTCTTGCCTTTCTTTTTCTTTCCCTTTGTCGTTGCGGCGACATCCCAGAGATCATCGTCATTAGTGGCAGGCCCTAGTTCAGGCTCAGGCACAGGTTCAGGCTCCGGAGGTGGTAGAAGTGCATCTCCTTTCTTCTTCTTCTTGTCTTTTGTCGTCGTAGGAGCCACCCAGTTAGAACCCCAGACATCCTCCTCCTCGGGGATCAACGCAGGTGCCGGCTCCGGCTCGGGTTCAGGTTCAGGCTCGGGATCAGGCTCCGGTTTAGGTTCGGGTTTGGGTTCGAGTTTGGGTTCGGGTTTAGGTTCAGGTTTGGGTGCGGTTTGTGGCTCGGGTGCTTTCTCTTTCTTACCCGGTCCCGAGAACCAACTGGAGAAGAACGAGCCACCCTTGGCTGGCTGTGGCTCCGGAGAAGGCTCGGGCTCCTTTTTCTTTTCCTTTCCCCAACGGAAGCCCCAGTCTTCGTCCTCGGCAGTGTTCTGCTTTGGGGGATCCGGTGCTGGCGCCGGGTCTGGCTCTCCCCTCTTCGTTGTCGTCTTCTTCGACGCACCCAAGGAGTCCCGCCAAGCATCGTCAATAAGTGGCTTTTCGGTGACTGGCTCTGGTTCCGGTTTTCGGGTTATCGGCGCTCCCGGGTCCTCGAAAGCAGCTATGGCGGCGGCTACCTTTCCTCTCTTGCTCTTGGGGGCCTTGTTACCGAGAGACGACCAGTCCGGCTCCGCGGCTTTAGGAGGATCGGGTACAGGTTCCTTGGCCGGTTCTGGTGCGAGTTCAGCAAGTTTTCCTTTCTTTTTCTTCTCGGACTTCTCTATCTTGTCCTTCTTGTCTTGCTTGTCCTGCTTGACGGTCACAAAGGACGGAAGCATGGTGTCGGCCGCGTGTGTTGCCGCTCCATGGTCGTTCATCGATTCCAATTCAGGCTCGGGGTCGGGTTCAAAGGGAGGATCCTTACCCTTTTTGGTCTTCTTGGCGGCAGTATCCCAGCCAAAGTCAAGGTCGCCTAGATTGCTGGCCTTTGGTTCCTCGACAAGGGCAGTGCTGGATGTCTTCTTCTTGTCCTTCTTCTTTAGGGCCGCCCAAAATCCGCTTCCTTCTTCGTCGTCCGGCTCGGGCTTTGGTGGTTCCGGCTCCGGCACCGATTCCGGGATTGGGTCGGGTTCCTTGGCTGGCTCGGGCATCGCGGGCGCTGTAACGACAACAGCACCTTTACCTTTCTTCTTCTTCTTAGTAGCCGCGGGAGGCCCCAATAATGAATCTGGCTCTGGCTCTGTGATTTTTTCGGGCTCCGGTGCCGGCACCGGTGCTGGCTCGGGTTCGGGCACGGGTTTCGGGAGCGTTTCCTCTATGACCTTTGTTATTTTCTTCGCTTTCTTACCGATACCCCAGACATCCCAACCGGCTTCTTCCTCCTTCTTTGTCTCTGGTTCTGGTCGTGCTGGTGGTGGTGCTAGCTCTGGCTCCGGCTCTGGTTCGAAAATGCTGCTGGTGACGTTGTGTTTTCCCTTCTTCTTTACTGCGGTTTTGACTGAGGGCAACCCCCAGTAATCGTCTTGTTCTGTTTTCGCGGCGGAAACAGGCTCTACTTTCGTCTCAACCGGGGCTTGCTCTTCAACCACGGTACCCTTCTTCTTCTTCTTGGTCTTGGCTGTCGTTATATTTCCAAACCAATCGTCTTCGGGAGGCTTTTCAGCTTCTGGCTCGGGTGTTGGCTCTTTCTTCTTCGTTGACGATCCCCATCTACCCCAGTCCTCGACAATTGCCGTGTCATTATTCTTGCCGAGTTTAGGTGCTTGCTTCTCCGCGACAGGGTCCGTGTCCCCCCAGAAACTAGACTTTTTCTTCTCTTTCTTGCCGCCGAGAGAAATTCCGAAGCTTCCAAAGTCACCGTCGTTGTTTCCTTCTTCATTTTTGTCCTCGGCATTCTCCTCTGGCTCGTCGTAGCCAAAGCCAATGCCCTGCTTCTTTTTCTTGGGCTTGGACCGATCAGAGTCCCATGGATTGGGCTCGGCCAAGGACTTCTTTTCTTCAGCCTCGGTTGTTTTGGTATCTTTGGCAGATGGCCCCCAGGCCGTGGCTGCAGTCCAAGCTGAACCTCCACCCCAGCCACTGAGGCCTATCTTTGAGCCAGTTCCCAGTTTCAGGTCTAATTGAGGCCCTGTGTCCAGTTTTATGTCGTCAAAGGCATCCAAGCCATGTGAGGGTTTGGTTTTCGGAATGCTAGCTTTTTCCTCGCCCTTCTTAGTCTTCTTTTTCAAGCCCGCGGCCCCAAAGGTGTCCCAGTCGTCGACATCGTCGTTTTTGTCGTCTCTGCCATTGCCGTTGCCATCGCCAGCACCACCACTGCCACTTCCGCCAGCGGTGTCCTTGTTCGTATCACCCGTGCCGCCCTCTTTTTTCTCGCCATTGCCGTCACCGGCGCCGCCGGTGTTGGCATCATCGCCCGCGGCTATCCAGTCAAACATCGCAGCCGCCTTCTTCTTCTTCTTTGCCGCTTGTCGAAAGCCGGAAGAGGAGGAAAGGTCAACATATACAGACAAGGCCGGGTCTGAAAAAAGGGAGTCGTCGCGGCGCTTATGACGGAACGGGCCATCACGGGCGGGACACTCGCCGGTTGTGGCATCGGTCAAACTGCGCTCGCTGGGCCGGCTATCAGTGCGGTGTGGATCAACAATAGGGACATCGTCCGGAATGGTGGCTTCGGCGACGCAAGGCGAATGCAGCTTGCGACAACTTGTCCATTTGGGTCGCACACTTGGTAGGATAAGACAACGTGTCGGGCAGGTGTTCTTCTTGCCCGGAGTTGCCACCACGCTCTGCGCAGGTAGTTAGCCACTGTCATCCCGCCTGCTCAATGGCGAACAAGGCGAAGAGAAACACAGGTAATACAGCTTAGAGATGGGGAAGGGCAATCATCAAGGGTGGTCGACCAGAGCAACCGCAGCTCCTTGAATGTATGGACAGGAGACGTGTGTCCAGAAAACAGTGTATATAAAAGTCCAAATCCCAGGGCCAGTACGCGGCAGTTCCTCTAGAGAGCGCATGGCAATAGAGTATCGTTGAATATACAAATAAAAGATGGTGGTACAAACGGATTGTGCCAGCCTCGTCCATTCTCTGCACTCTAGCTCGTGGCCATGCGCTTCGTAGATTGCTGCTCCTGCCGGCACCGGCGCGCATTTGTTCCAATACACAGGGGACCGCAACGCAAGCCCGAGAATGGAGATGAAAAAAAGTGTAAATCTCACCCGAAGTTGTGTCCAGGCCGTGGCAATGGCGGCCATGCGAATGCGCAAGTCCTCGGTGGACCATGCCGCGAAGGCCGAGGCATGAGGGGCGCGCTCAGCCAGCCCAGACGACCCCGTCGGACGCAGAGCCGTGGAGCAGCCAGAGACAGCGCCGCCCGTGGGCGGGTCGGCGGAGCGCACTAGGAGTGCGGCGGCGGCCATCTTGATTGTCTAGCAACTGAGGGTACACTGGAAGACGGGTATCAGACACATGGACGCAGCGGCCAGCGAGAAGCCGGTGTTGGGAGGATGGTGGAAGGTGAGTATCGGTCGGTTCGTAGGCGAGCGGTCTTATCGGTGGATGTCGGCGGATGGGGTGAAGGCGCTCGGAGGCTGGTATGTTGCGCTGCGAGGCGAGGCTTCGTGGATTCAGTGACCTCGAGGCGCGACCAGCCTCGCGGCGTTGGAGAGATGGCGAAGCGAAAGACGAGTATTAGCCGAGATTGGAGGGACTGTTTGTTAGAAGAAAAGGGCCGGCGCAAAGCACGGATGCCGTCTAAAAGGTAGAATGCGCAAGACAGAAAACAAAGACAGAAAGCAGGGAGGGGAAGGGGTGAGATAGGCAGCCAAGTCGGTGATTTCCTGTATGCAGGCAAAAAAGTCAGCACTCCCATGTACTCATACTCGTGTACATGTCTGTGGCGGGCTGCTGTCTTGGTGTGTTGCGGTCTGTGCGATTGAGAGCATGCGACTGCAAGGGGAGGGAGAGCTGAGGGACAGAGGGCCAATGAGTCGGAGACCCAGACACGCAGACACGCCGAAGCCGCCAAATACGGCACAGCAGAGGTTGCGGGAGGGTGCAGGCAGACGTAGGGCGAGTGGCGCATACACGGCAGAGGAGGACTGCCGTGTGATTGTACTCGTGGAATAGTGAGATGGAGTAGGCGCGGCGCAACGAGGGGTTCGGAGGGGCGCAGAGGAGCCGAAATGGAGGGAGGGACGCGCAGCCGACAGGCCAGCGTGGGCGATGGGGGTGGCGGCGTGTGACACACCCAGGACGCGGAATGCGAGTACAAGTACTCGTAGTGATGGGCTCGGCGCAGCGTCTGAGTGGTTGTGGCAGAGTGAAATCTGAGCGGTGGGAAGGGGAGAGTGGTTGGCGGAGAAGGCAGAAGAGAGCGCCTCGGAAGCGCGACGACAGAGTGGGCGCCGGCGGGAGAGACGAAGCCGGGTGGAAGAGACGGGAAGGGGAAAGCGACGGAGGGCGGCAGGGCGACGAGACAGCAGCCGGTCGGCGTGGAACACGATATCTTGCTCGTACATACCTGGTCGGGCAGTGCCGGATGGCGGCCAATGTCAAGGCTGCAGCGCGGCAGGAAGAGACGGTACGACGCCGGCTGAGGGAGACGGCGCGCTGGCGAAGCGACGGGAGACGGACGGCAGATGGCGGCAGCGGCCGCAGGGCAAATCGACAGCGGGCGCTGATCGCTGGTGGCTGATCGGGGCGAGAACGGGGCTGCAGGCAGCGAGCTGGGGGCGGGGAGCACGGGCGAGACGAGCGAAACGAGAGAGCAAACGGGGCGTAGCTCGTGGTCGGCGCGTCGTGGCTGGCGCGGTTGTGGTGTCCTCCGTTGGAAATAATGGCGATGCGTTTGGGGCCGACGTCGACGCGGCGGAAACGTGGGACGCAGGGTGGAACACGAGACCCGAGGCGAAAACCGGAGCGCGATAAGGGAAAAAGAGAGCCTCCGCTGCAGAGAAACAGACGATCTCTGTGCTGCGAGAAACAATGCAAAGAACAAAGTTGGCTACTGCGTAATGCTGGGGAGTGGATGGCTGGGAAGCGAAGGCGGGCCGACGATTGGACGACAGGATGGGCAGACGACCGTCGCTGGGCCACCAGAGAGGGGCGGCGTTGATGGTGGGCTGGCGCGGTGGGTTTGCCGCGCTGCGATGTCTCGTTGCATGGGCGTTGCTATGAAGCATGCTGTACGAGTAGATTGCGGCATTCTGGCTGGATGGATGCTCGATGTGATGGCGATGCAAGTGGAAGTGGCTGCAGCGGGCATCACGTCGTACGGTCGTCTGCCGATACAAGAAGGCGCCCGCCGCTGCATCGCTCCTGCTCCTCGTCGCAGGGCAACCAGAGGCAAGAGCGACCAGGCAGTGTGACGCACCTCTGCCCAACGTGCATGTACGACTCTACGTATGACGACGTCTGCCGGAAATACCCCGTACTCGCACTCGTCTTCGTCCTGCGAGTGCGCCATCATTATGAGGTCACCAGGCCGCGCCTGCAGTTTGATATCGTATTTTATTTTGTGCGGGTGTTTATCTTCATGTGACGGCAAATCACCCCTCACTTTCGTTCCCAGCCACCCACTTTCCAAAACTCGTGAAAGGTTCGTACGAGACGGAGTACAGAGTATTACGAGTACTTTCCTCAAGAGCGGCATACACTCCGTACGTACTCGTACGGAGCACTCTGTAGACTACGAGTAAGACTGCCCGCTCTGATAGAGCACGTACGATCGTAAACGCGCTCTCAAAATCAACAGCCAACACCACGCGCAGGCTAGGCCCTTGCGGGACGGGTCGTCGTCGCGCGCGGCTCAACGGCGCCCTTTGTCGCCGGCAATGCAGTGCCATCCACGTGATCGCCGTCACGTGCAGGCGCGTGGACAAGCCCAGGCGCATCTGCACGCTGCAAGATGCCGCAGAGCCGGGGTAACCCTCCAGCGGAAGCGCATACGAGTACACCGGACGGTCGCCGCCACTGGCCAGTCCTCATGCACGTCGGCCGCGCTGGCAATGTCCTGGTCGGCTGGCGCTGTCCTGCCAAGCTGCATGCGTGCTGCTGTCGTCTGTCGCCTGTCTGTCGCCTGTCTCCATCTGTCGTCCGAATCTGCCATCGCCTGTCCGCTTGCCCGTCCCGGCCAACACGTGCTCGACAGTTCATGCCGGTGTTCGCCGGCCGTCGGACGTCTCGATCCTCTGCCAGGACTCCCAGTCGCCTGAGTCATCTGGGCGCGCCAGACGCAAGTTGGGCACAGATGCATGCGCCATGGCACCTCGCCCTGCTGGCACGCCGTGTTTTCGCAACAGAGGTCGTCCGGCGGCATGAATGAAACCCCTCTCCACCAGCGGCTATTCTGCGCACGGGTTCGTACGTCGTACTCGTACCGTCAAAGCTCACACGGAACAGACCCATCTGGCGGTGGATGGTGTCCAAATGCGGCCTAGCGCTTGTTCACCGCCTCGACTATCACTGTGAGGCTGTTCTTGTGTTTTGTCCACGACAACACGCCAACGCAACACCACGGAAACACCACACGACCTGGCAGAATTTTCTGCGCAAGGACTCATCCGTGCTTCTTTTGTCGCGCACAGCTCGCCGCCGTGACAGGCTGACCGCCTTGCTAATGGCTACGAGTCGAGTACGAGAGTAGTGCTGCAATGCTTTGCTCGCATGACTCGTACGAGTACGGAGTACATACCGTACTCCGTCATACGGAGTACTCGGCCACGGAGCAGTACGAACCACAGCACCAACGCTGCGGAAACCCCAATCCGCCGCGGGCCGTGCAGCCCGCCGTTTCCGGTCTAGCGCAGCGGGCCATAGCCACGCCGCAGTCACGTGCCATAAATAGACTCGGCCATGGCTAAATATAGCCGCCATCGCAGAGGCGCTACGTTTCATCGGCGGCCGGCCGTCTTGCGGAGAGCCAGTCGGCCGCCGCCCTGCGCCGCATCTGTTTCGCCGCCGTCCCAGTGCGTCAAAGGAAGCCGCCAGCCGCCCTGGGACTGGCTGCCGCAGTCTCTAGTGTGGCCCGTATCGACGGAGTAATACAGATCACTTTGTAGGAGACCGAGGCAGGAGACCTTGGTAGAGACCGTGGTAGAGACTTTGGGAGGACCTTTGGGAGAACCTTTGTAAGGACCTTTGTCCGCGTAGAGCAGCCGCCCTTTCTCGCATCTGTCTTTTCTGACGCCCGCCTCCACGGCTCCATTGTCCGATTTCTGTCTGCATCGTCGTCCGCGCCCGCGCTCTCGTCGCACCTCGGCCGTCGCCAAGCATCGCGAGCCTTGCTTCGTTCCGCGCCAAGAGAGCGACAGACCCGACCGCCGCCCGACTCGTCCGACCGCCGCCATGCCCGCCCTCGCCTTCCACTTGGCCCACCCGCTGCCCGCCGCCGCCGCGCCGGACCGCGTCGTCCGCGCCCTCCACCGCTACGAGCCCCTCATCACGCCGAATCCCTTTCTCGTCTCCTTCCACCGCCGCCCCGTCGACCTCGCCGAGATCGTCGACGACCCCTTCTTCCGCGACGACGGCCAGGCCCTCGCCGCCTTTGAGGTCGTCGACCGCATCGTCCTCGTGCCCGGCCTCGCCACCAAGCAGGTCGTCATCCCCTGCGTCATGCAGCGCTTTGCCAACGGCCTCCGCTGTCGCAGCTTCGCCGCCGGCGGCGTCCGCGTCTGGAGTACCTGGCGCGTCATCCCGGCCGCCGACGTGCCGCCCGACGCCGTCACCACCTCGCTCGCCCGCGCCTCGGCCAAGGCGCCGCCCACGCCGCCCGCCACGCCGCCCGCCCGCCTGGAGAGAGGGACGGGGACGGCCGCTGCCGCCGACAACGCCTACGCCCTCGTCGAGGACGCCCGTGTCGAGTGCAGCTCGCTCGTCAAGCCCTTTGTCGGCCGCAGCTTCCAGTCCGCCCACCTCGAGATTTTGCGCTCCGTCGTGCGCGGCGTCCTGCAGGAATCATAGCGGCGGTGGCCACTGCGTCTCGTCTCTCTTGACGGTGGACTGGCCTTTGGTTCGCTGTCCCCCCCGGCTCTCCTTGTGGCTTCATGCAACACCCCCCAGCCCGTTTGATACGTGGCCTCCTGTTTTGGTACTATAGGATTGGTTTCTGGTAGTTTCGTTGGGATTGGGTTTGATTCTTTCTTGTTCCTAGTCATGGGGCGTTCCGTATAGTAAGCAACCAGTGTTATGGCAAATCTCTATTATACGTTCCATCCTCCGAATCCTGGTATTGCGTAATGTGTTGTTGGTATTTTTCAAGGCCAACACGAGCAACGAGCAGAATACATCACAGGCCTCGTCCGCTAGAGCGTGTACACCAGCTTGCCGCCGGCCACCTTGTCCGCCTTGAGATCCTTCAGGCCCGCCAGCACGCCCTCCAGCCCGGATCCGCCCTGGTTCACGTACGCCTTGGCCGGCTTCAGCTTGCCCTCCGCCACGAGCTGGCCCGTCAGCGCGATGAACTTGGACGCAAAAGCAAAGTCCTCCGGCACGGCCGGGAACTCCTGGAACTTGGTAAAGGCCTCGCCGATCGCCGTGTAGTACAGCGTCCACGCGCTGTCGATGCGCGCGTCCACTGCCGTCAGCACCGCAGCGTCCACCAGCAGCAAGCTGCGGTAGTACAGCGTGCCCGTCGTGTCGCCGCCGGCCGCCGCCCCGGCCACGAGCGCCCGCGCCGTCAGCGCCGCCGTCTCCGGCACCGAGACGCAGTCCCACGCACGCCGCAGCGCCGGGCCGCCCCAGGCCTTGACCGCCGCCGCCACGCCCGCCACCAGGGCGTCCGCGTCGTGGTAGTCCAGCACGAGGTCCGCCCCGTACGACTGCATATAGGCCGCGCTGCGCGCCGACGCCGTCGTGATCACCTTGTAGCCCGACAGCTTGGCGAACTGGATCGCGAGCACGCCCGTCGCCGTCGCGCCGCCGTAGATCAGCACCGGCTCGCCCGTCGTCACCGGCTCCGTCGGCAGCTGCAGCTTCAGCGCCTGGTACATGCCTTGGGCCTGTTTGCGTCAGCACCGCTCGTCCTCGCAGAAGAGAGAAGGGGGAACATGCACAAAGCCACTTACAACCGTCGTTGCGCCGAGACAGATCGTCGAGGCATCGGTATCCGACATCGTCTCGGGGATCTTGAACGCCAGCGCAGCTTTGGCCGCAATGTATTCGGCGAACGCGCCGTCCTCATGCTCGCTCTCGTTGCTAGTGCTGTCAGACACAGGAGCCCTCGCCCACGATTCAGGGTCCTTGTTTCCTTGTTCCCTGGGTCTCGTCCATATACAGCTACGAAGCGACTCACCTTCCATGGACCGAGCCGGCAACGCGGTCGCCAACCTGGAAGGGCTGGCTCACGCCTTTGCCAATGGCCACAACAACACCGGCAAAATCGCAGCCGACACGACTGCCCACCGGGTTGCCACCCAGCATAAAGTCGATGTGCTTCCAGTCCGTTGGGTTGAGCGCAACGGCGGTCGTACGGACCAGCAGGTAGCCGTCCCGGAGTCTAGGAGTCGGGACCGCCTCGTCAATGGCAGCCACACCTTGGGAGCGAATGGTAATGGCCCTGGTAGTGGCCGGCCACGATGCTTCGGACGCCATCGTGATAGTGCGGAGTGCGTCTCGGTTGGGTGATAACGGAGAGTTGTTTTGAAGTGTTTGGTAGCCAGCTACACTCTTGTCGTCTCGTTGCAAAGCTGTCAGAAGGGAAAGACAATAGTACCACTGCGTCCTCTTTATATTCCACCAACCTACTTTCTTAATGATATTGTGTTGCTGTTCGGTTCTGCTAATGAACCCGGCACCCGATGCTTTGTAATGCACTTCGCGCCATTTTTACCTATCCCCCGCCATTCTGCTACTTCGTACGAGATCACAGTCCCACAATTTCGACACTAACTGCCTAATTTCTCAACATTCGCTTGCCCATCGCGTGTATCAAAGATGCCGCTACTCTCGGCATCGAGTCAAAGCGGGTCGCGATGTAGTACCAGTACAGAGCGTTGTGCGATAAGACGGCCTTATCTCCGCTCACACCTCTACCTATGCTAACGCCGACTTGGTCTTTGACCGCATCTTCCTCCTCGTACGAGCAAGCAAGTCAACGAGCAAGTATGCTCCGTAGAATCAATCCAATTAATCAAACGCACCGAGACAAGCGTATATAATAAGTAATAATAAGTAGCCCTGCCGGCAAGGCTCTACGTATGAACCATGGGGGAGTCTAGAAGAAACATCCTAATCCGCAGCCTAGATATCTCGAAGCGATAATTCGTAATAAATAAAAGCAGCAAAGTCTATATTGTTTAGACAACATATAAGAATTCATCGTAAAGCTACCGGAGCACCGCCCAGCCAAATACGTTTCCTGTAATCCGGACCTCAAAAAGTAACGTCGGTATCGTAACGCGTGGCAGAGAATAAGAGATAGAGAAGTAAACCAAAAATAAAAGAGAGGAAGAACCAGAGAGCCAGAAAACCCCAGGAAACCCCAGGAAAATCCAGGAAAATCCAGGAAATGTCGTAATGTGCGCACCGTTACTAACGACCGCCAAAATCGGAGGTGTAGCCTATTTCGCCAAAATTCTCACCCATGCCACCGTCACCGAAGCCGGTGCCCGGGCCGGAGACGTAGCCGCCGTCGTCGCCGTCTTCCAGATCGCTAGCATCAAAACTGCTGCGGCCACTCAGGTCGTCTTCCATACCCGACCCTCCCCCGCCCATGTCAACCGCGTTCCAGTTGACCTGTGCAAGGGCCGGGTACTGCGCCAGCAGAGCGGCAGGAAGATAGTTGCCCTGCGCATCGATCGGGTAGCCAGCACTCGGGTCTACTGGCGGCGGGCCCTGCACCATCATCATACTCTGCTGTGCAGCAGCATGGGCCTGCATGTTCTGCTCCTGCCACATTCGCTGGCGCTCAATGGCTTCTTCATCGAGCAGTGGTTTGATACAGATGCGACCTGCTTCAGACCGGAAATGACGGCCCAGAGCATCAGCACGAGCAAAGCGCCGACCACAACCCCAGTCTCCGCCCACTTTGAGGTCGCCCTTGCACACAAACTTCTTCTCCCCACTATGCAATCCTTCATGACGCTTCCGGTCATGCTGTCGAGCAAAAGCTTTGCTGCAGTATGTGCATACGAACGGCCGCTCGTCGGTGTGTGTACGTAGGTGTGACCGGAGATTATACGCCCGCGTGAAGCGCTTTGGACACAACGTACACTGGAATGTTGCTGGATGCTTCTGGGCACGCTTCGTGCCGGCACCGGCTGCCCCGCAGGCCGCACCAGTGTCTGGCACGCCCGTTCCAAATTCTTGGTCGTTCACTAAGCGAAGGGCGATGGCATTGTTCGGCGGCACCGCCGATGTTGATAGACGCCGACGGTTTCCTGCAGCGGCACTGCCTGACCGGTCGAGCGGGGATAGAGAACGTGCAGCCTCGGAGCGCGGCCCGAGGTCAGCACCGAGATTCGGCGAGAGGCTGTCGACAGTGTGACCGGCCCGGACACTTTGCCCACCCCCTCCACTGTACGGATCGGTAATCGCGCGACGTCTTGGGCGGCCTGGTACGCACGAAATGTTAGCGTATCTACGTATGCGACGTTGATCTAAAACATGCGGGCAACCTACCTCGCTGGTCAGGAGGAATTAGCGCGCCAGTGTCAAGCACCGGCTTTCCTTCAAACATAGGCCGGACAGCCGGGTTCGGTGCAAACTGAATTTCAATCGTCGGTGCCGTCATCTGAGGGATGCCCGACATATCTTGACTGGGAAGCTGCGGGAAGGCCTCCTGGCCATTATGGAGCATGTATTGCGTATACTCGTCATTCTGAGCCTGGAGAAAAGCGGGGTTCATATCGGAAGGTGCCTGGGGAGCAATTCGTGGTGACATGGCTGGGCTGTGGGACGGACTACGGCCCGATATGCTGAAGCTATTAATGCCGTTGAGCTCCTGGTACACGTCGTGTCCCTCGTCTGGCCGTATCATGGGCGAACTTTCAAGCTGCTCGATGGGATCGGAAAAGGTGTCCTGGCCAACCAGAGACGGCGAGTGGCCGCCAATGGAAGAAGCGTCCGAGTATTCTGATCCGTTCCGCCGATGGCCTTGGAAATGCGCAGCACTCCAATCTTGGCCTGGCATTAGTGCGGCCTCGGGTCCGAGAGACACATTCCTAGAGTGGCGCCCTGCTTGCGGGACGAACTGGTGGTTGTTGAAAGATGGCGATTGGTGCGTCGAGCTTGGCTGCGCGTCGTAGGCAGCCAGCAGGTGCGGAGGGGTAGGACTGTGAGGCGCCTGCGAGGTGGCCATGTTGATGCTCTGGTGTCCAAACGGGTTTTGCTGCTGCTCTTGTGGCTGTTGCGGGTCGAAGAGAGGCGTCGCGAGCTGTTCTGCCGACGGCGCAGGAAAGATTTGGAAGTCGTCGGTAAAGGACTGCTGGGGACCGAGAAAGGGTTGGCCGAAAGCAGTGGCACCGGGATCGGTCTTCAGCTGGTCGGCAAAGGACTGGTTGGGGTCGTAGAGATCCGGCTGGTCTAGGCCGGGCTGAGTGGTGGTAAGGAAGGCGGCTCCGCTCCCGTTGTATGCGGAGTAGTCAGGCTGAGACGTGAACTGCTGGGAGCCAAAGGGGCGGGCGGGCGACGCTGACGGAGAGTGGCTCTGCTTTATACTGAGCGACGGCGACCGGCCGCGGGGAAGCTGCTGGTCCATCGGTGCCCGTTTCTTGTGTGCCCCCCTGTGATCCGATACGTTTCCGAGCTCCGGGACGGCGCTCGTTCTAAAGGGAGCGCGAAACCCCTGTCAGACGAGGGGTGGCCGACAGCAAAGGGCTGCGGCGCGGCGGAACAGAGGATCGAAGTAGCCGAGGGAAGACAAAGGGTGCGTCGGCGAGCAAGATCGGCCGGTCGAGGAATGCGCTGTGGACGCGTGTCGCAACAGCGTAGCGTCGTATTGGTCGGCTCGCCCTGGACTGTTGCTGTCTTTAGAACAGAGAAGGCAGAATGTCAGTCAGCCTTCCGCATAATAGATGGAAACGCAAATGTGCATGCTGATTGTGGCAGTGCTGGAGGGGCTGTGCAGAACGCTGACCGTGGGACAACGGGTAGCGCCGCGGCTGATCCTATCAGAGCGGCGCGCGGCAGTACTCGTAAGGGCAGTACTCGTAAGGGCAGTAAGATGAGACACACTCGTCGGCCAAGTTGCCAGCCAACTGAGGTTAGGAAGACACCGCGCCGGGACGGCGCCTGCGGACACGAGAAAGGCGAAAAGCAGGGAGGATCTGCCGCTCTGCACCAGCGCGGAGGGGTGCTGTTTCAAGTGTTCCGCCTTCCGCGCTCATACATCGGTGAGCGACAAACCTTAAGTGGCCTAGTGGGCATGGCGCTTGCCAAGAAAGCGTCGGCCAAGGCAACCATACTCCGTACTCGTAGAGGTACCTGCTGCAAACGAGCCGTGGCTGACTGTTCCGTGCCATTGCGACGCAGAGAACCAGACGGCGGGAAGCCGCCGAGAGCAGCTCGGCGGTCGGCCACGGTCAAAGTCGCGAGGTGCTGGCGCAAAGCGAGCTCAGAGACGCGGATGTGGCGCGCAAAGAGAAGCAAAGAAGCCAAATGAAAGGAGGGCATAGACAGAGGGGGCAGGGTGGTATATGGGACCAGGAGCGCAATGAGTAATGGGGCAGCGAGCGGGCACAGGAGCATCTTACAGGAGTATCACTCAAAGTGGTAGAACAGATCGCGTAACTGGACCGGAAAATGTGCGCCAGGGCAGCCTTTTGCGATAAAAAATGACTGAAGGGTGCTGTACTTGTAAGATACTCCCGGGCCGTGATTGCGAGTATGCTGGAGCCTCACGAACCGACTTCTTGCCCAGCCCACGGTGCCAGGTTGGTACTTGTACTTGTAGAAAGCTGAACCGGAGAAGCAAAAGAACGTGCGACCTAGCCGCGGTTCGCAAAAAGACTATTTCGTATCGTTCGACACGGCAGTGGGGTGTGCGCGATAGATCAGCACAATGGAAAACGTAGACGCAGCAGCAGGTGCAGTGCCACAAACGGTTCGGCGCGATGGAGCAGCAGCAGCTTGACAGGTGTAGGTGAATGCTGGCGAATGCCGGCGTGAGGCTGAAATGGCTGGGAAAACGGAGAGCAGGTGGGAAAGGGACGATGGATGAGTGTCAACGGGCAGAGAAATGGCTACCGCTGCTGTTGTACCCAGAGGAAAGAGCAAGGCAGGCACACTTTCCTTATGCAAGCTTCTGAATGGAGGGGTGACAAGGGGATGGGAAAGCGGGGGGCAGGAAGGAGCGACTTGCTCACTGCCGGGATGCGGCCATGTACCCGCCCTCCTCATTTGGTACGCGTGTACTTGTGCGCATGCTTCGCATCGTCTACTCCATCACTCCATGAGACGCCAAAAATACCCAAAATACGAGCGGCGTTCGCAGAGCGACACCGCTTCGGTCTAGCGCCAGCAGTGGCTCTCGTGGGACAAGTCTAGAGCCCCAAAGTACCCTGTAATACGGAGTGCTACATCGTCTGTCGAGTTCAATGCAGCTTCGCACTGTGTTTCTGAATGAAACTGTGCATGTCTGTCTCACGCACCACTGCACATTTTCGTCTATTCTGGCGGCGAAGCCCAAGTCTTCTGTGCCACGACATTCGGGCAGTGATTGATCGATGTGCTGGCGGCGGTTTGGCTTTTTGGGGGAGCCAGCAATGGCGCAAGTGTTTAGCTGCACAAGGTCAGTGAGCAGCAAGGTGAGATTCCTCTTCCAGTGTTGCAAGAGGAAGAGTGCTTTCTTGGCGTCCGTCAGGCTGCCAATGGATGCCTGATTCTGTTCATTGCCGCCTGCTATTTGCCGCCCCGGCCGGACGGTGAGCTGCGTCGTGGCGCAGAAGCAGCTGCGGTGAGCTGTCAGTGCCTGGCGCGATAGCCCGACGTTGTGCAGGCCCAAACCAGTACGATATGCCATGTCTGCACCGTTGACAAGGCTACGGCGAAGCTCGATACTCGCGGTGGCTATCGGACGAGAATGCATAGCCACCGGTAACGAGCACTCGTGAAGATTCAGGCCGCTACTCAGAAACCTTACGAGGCTAAACATGGGCCCGATGTGGTGGCTGCAAGCCGGTAGCAAGCCAATGCTACTATCGTGTCTAATCTCTGTCGGACTGACGACAAGGCGAAAGCTGCATCGCCCATTGAATCTTGAATTGGGAGGTCCGTCACAGCCCGGTAAGCTGCAGTCTATGTAGAGGGGGGAGGCACCCAGCCCCGAGTATATCAAAAGCAACCAGAACGCCGCAATGCAAGTAATGCTCGATGCTCCGGACGCCTTACATGACTTCTTCACGTTCATAGCCCGCCGGCCGGGTAATGGCCCGGGGCGGAGCATTGCCAGACTTGTACTCACTCACAAACGGATTTGGATCCTCCTTCTGGTCGAGGTTTCCCAGCGTGTGGTTTACGCCGCGGTGGCCAGCCTCGTCAGCCTGTCCGTCGTGCACAGTTAGCATGGCCGGCTTCCGATGCCCAACGTAGATGACAGACATTGCTTACCCTGATGTAGAGAATGAGATCGCGCATTGTCTGGTGGTCTTCCGGCATATGCCAGTACCGCACCGCGATTTCCGGGACCTTGAAGTTGGGATTGCGCCACGAAGGCACGCTGCCGGCATCCATCTCGGCGATGCATCGCGAGTATGTGTGCACGGCCTCCTCCTCCAAGTAGCCGACGAAGCGGTGGCATATTTTGGGGTTGATGAGGTAGAACAAAAACATGGTATTGAAGTAGACGCCCTGGGCACCGAGGATCATGAGCTTCATAAACCAGCCGGGCTCGCACATCTTCATAAAGGTCAACAGGTGCATGCGCTCGTTGTAGGACTCTTCCAGCAGCGTCTCGATCCAGCCGTTGTCACGCTTGAGACGCCGAATCGAGTGGAGGTGACGGAGCATGCCGGCCACCATGCCGGGCACGCCGGCGATGGACTCGAGGAAGATGAAGCGGGTCATCCACTGTGCCTCCGTGAGTGGCTGCTCAGCCGTCACTGCTGTCGTTGGCTGGCGCTTGTTGGTCGCCTGCTTCTTGCTGATGCCTGTGGCAAAGTCCATGCCCCAGCGACAGATGCGAATAAGACGCCAGGCGATGTGGTCGCCGATGGTCCTGGGCGGGCGGTGGCCAGGGGTCACAGCCATCATTTCATCGTAAGTGTAGCCATGGTGTGGCCAGGCCGGAGGTGTCTGACGGATATGTTCTGTCTCGTGCGATGGAAAGACGTCTCGCATGCGGACAGCAGCAGACGTCGAGAAGTTAAGAGACAGACGGTGTTGCGGTATGGCCCCCTGTCCAGCCAGGCGTGGAGTAATGTAGGATGAGCACAGGACAGGAAGTCCACAGGCAAGCTGTTTTCCAACCTGTAGACGCTGTCCAAGAGCTGTTGTGCCAACCCTTAGGGTAGCCATGGTGTAAGTGTTTGTGTGATGTACAACTGATATCAAAAGTATGGGTATGGCAGATACAAGATGAAGAAAGAAGACGAGCCACCTTGGTGTAGAGAGCTTCGAGTCAAGCCAGAAAGATATGCGTCGCGCCCAATGAGCTTATATGGGCAGAAAAATACGAAAACACGGCTACAAGCACGGGTAAGCAAGACTCGCCGTCAGCGAGACCGTATAACCTGGAGCTACGAAGAGAAGCCGGCGCGGAGGTCGGCGGTCGCATAGCTCAAAGTCCCCGTTAGTGTGCCGGCCTGGAACGCTTGCGGTGCAACCTGATTCCTAGGTTGAACTTTCAGTGTAAGCAAGACTGCGTAGTACGGACAATCATCTGGAGGTCATGTGCTGAGCACAATATCGGGATTTCTAGGATCGCGAGCAAGCGCCTTCCGTGTCATTCTCGTTCGATGGTCACGAGACCTCGTGATATCGATCATTGTCGAGATTGACAGATGTGTGAAAAGCAGCGAATAGGCACGCGTATAGCGCATCCTTTAGCAACGGCTCTTCACAAGAGTAGCCGGCGCTAGGAAGAAAATAGGCACGGCATATGCCAAAACTCCATCAATTATTCAGCATAATTATATTACCTTCCTAACGTCCAAAAGTAACTGAACGAGTAAGAGGTGAAAAAATGACCGAATCAGTATCATTGGTAGGTTCGAACTAACTTCGTCGCTTATTAAGCCACGCGGTAGACTGGTTTATGCTCCGTACGAAATTTCGAGTTCAATGTTACTCGAGGCTTTCTTTTGTTACTTCGTCTCTCTAAAGGTTTTGCGTTTATCCGTTCCTCGTACTTTACACCTTTACACTCATGACTTGCATTTTTGCAGTCCCTCGACCAATATGCGTAAAAGAAACATGCATGCAGGGATCTCCGTGTAAGAACAGGAAGACTGGAGGGGTTATTGGAAGGTCCGCGAGGGGCCGGGACGCAGAATCCATCGACGGTGCAGTAGCGTACAGTAACACGGCGCATGCCGGCCGTCTGCGCCTTCCTTGCGCGCCGCCTTTGAATTTCACCGGAAGGCAATGTGAGTCACAGCTGCCAAACAGGCAGTAATACGAGGCAAGAACGAAGCAGCGGAAGGGAAGGAGCGGGCAGGCACGGGCAGGCACGGGCACACACGGCAGGAAGGCTCGGGCTGCAACCGCCGTCGTTTTCGGATTGTCCTCTTTCTTTTGTCTTGTTTTTTTAGTCGCAGCCCGACGGCGTTTTGGACGTGCTACGCCTGACTATGGATGTAGCCTGAAATCTTACTAAAAACCACACAAAAAATCTTCCGCCCTGCTTTATCCACTCGTCCCCATGACTTCGCTCGACGATCCGTCCTTTGGCTGCTTCCTGCTCTGCCACGCAACCGAGCAGCACCACCACCTCGATACCGCGAGCATACGCCTCTTGCGCAGACTTTGAGACCAGCGACTGCGAGACAGACAGAAAAACATGTCTGGAAAGAAGTGGGGTAAGTTGGAGAGAGCGAGAACTGTGACATTGCGGAATCGCGACAGCAATCGCCAAATCGCCAAATCGCCCCTCCATTCGTGGGCTTCCGATCGCGGCGGCCTGCTCAACAACGCGCACTGCGCGCACAGCCTTCTGTGCCTCCAGCTGCAGCATCGTCTGCCTGCTGAGGGCGTCCTGTTGGACCGCATCGAAACACAGCTGCGAAGAGCAAACTGGTAGTAATGGACGAGCGCCGACGCCGACGCCGAAAATCGGACAGCGGACACGATCGCGGGGAGCTTGGCACCGTCTGGGCGCAAAATGACGCGTACGCTGGAGGGGCTGCCGCGGCGCAGAGGGGCGGCTGGTTTCTGCAGCGCAGGGGCTGCCCCCGGCGCTGCTGGAGTCTTGAGTGGCGGGCGTGCTGCTGCTGTCGCACGGCCATCGTGGAGACTGTCTGCTAACCGCCTGCGTGCTTGTAGACGACGAGGAGGAGTCCTCCAGCGGTTCAGAGGCATCATCGGTGGCACCGACTACTGCGCTGCCGCTGCGTCGCGCGACCAAATTCGAGGACGAGGAGGACGGCGATGGCGACGTAAGTCTCTCTGTCCTCGCTGTGTTTGGCCTTTTTCTGGCTCTGGTCTGCTCTAACACGCCCAGGTCCTGGACTCGTGGGACGCCGACGACTCCGAAGTCGAGCGCGAGAAAGCCGCCGCTGCCGCCAAGGCCGCCGAGGAGAAGGCCAAGGCCGATGCCGCCAAGGCTGCTGCAAAGAAGTCCAAGGGCCTGCGTATAGCCGATAAGATGGCTGACCGGGCGCGCCGGCAGGCCGAGCTGGACGCCGAAGCTGCCGGCCTCGAGAACGAGACCCCGGCCGAGCGTCGTGAGCGTCTGCGCCGCAACGAGCAGGAGGCCGACCTGGCCCACGCCGCCGACATGTTCGGCGACGCTGGTCTCTCAGCCGGCACCGGCACGCGCAAGTCGGCCGCCGCCCTCAAGGCTTCCTCCATCTCCACGGGCGACGCCTCAGACCCGACCAAGACTGTCGACCTCGGCTCGCTGCCGCTGCTGAACCCGACAACCAAGGCCCAGTTCGACAACCTGCGCGCGACGCTGGCGCCGCTGCTCGCCGCCAACAGCAAGAAGCCGCACTACGCGCTCTTCGTCCAGGACTTTGTCAAGGAGCTGGCTAAGAGCCTGCCCAGCGAGAGCATCAAGAAGACTGCCAGCACTCTCACTGCCCTCGGCAACGACAAGCTGCGCGAGGAGAAGGCCGCTGAGAAGGGCGGCAAGAAGACCAAGGCCGCCAAGACCAAGACCACCCTCTCCGTCTCCCGGCCAAATGTTGTCGACACTGGCAACTACGAGGAGGATGCCGGCGGCTACGGCGAGTAAGTGGTTTTTGCGACTTCTTTGCGCGTTGTCATTCTCGGAAACTTTGCTGACAGGACAGCGACGACTTTATGTAAACAGCGAGCCATGATGTGTAGAAACATGCTGTACGGCCGTACCAGACAGAGCCTTGGACTCGACATTTCTTGTCTTGGATGTTTCTTTTGTTTGCCACGAGCGGTTGCGCAATGCTGAGGACGTGTCGACGAGAGCAGCGGCATGTTAATGACGGAGACGACAAAAAATGGAGTCCGACCAATGTTCGAGCAGCAGCGTCATCATTTTGTCGTGAGGGCTTTTTTAGCGGCCTGTAAGCTGTCTTTTCTATCCATAATAAATATGGCTACAGTTTGTAGTTATAGCTTTTTATACCGCTCTTTGTAAGGTGATTTGTAGGATTATATTCTTGTCCGGAACCCACATTCTGTTGCTTTATTCTGTTTGATTTTAGTTGGCCATCTACGGTTCCGTTGCGCTATCCGTTGTCTGGAATTTGCCATCGTTTCTGGTGATACACCTATTCAAGCCTTGTGGCATCGGCGACAGCATCACGAGGAGGTACCTGCATAGCATAGCACCAAAGTAGAGCGGGCAAAGCTTGATTGTTTTCCAATTCCTGGTACTCTGAGAGTTTCTGTACACTTCTGCTCATAACGCTGCAGACCTATGGACAGACAGCCATGGCCTTTCTGTGCTCTGCTGTATAGCTCGGCCATATCTCCTGCGTGAACGCCGCCATGCTTCTGATTCCGAAAAGTAAACCCGGCCATTTTTCCGTTCCTGTTTGGGTGATTTTATACACAAAGTTCAGTCCGATTAGAGAGCGTCATATAGGACTTTCATGACGAAGAGATGCTCCCGGACACCAAATCTGTTTCCGTTTTCTTTTTTTCTTTTTCGCATAAAAATTAGGACTGTGCTGGACGCCGGCGCTCACAGCAGGTCGCCCGCCACGCCCGCCAAGAGTGCCTGGACGACCATGCTCAGCGTCCAGAAGCCGACCTTTTTGAGGCGGCGCACGCGCGACTGCTGGTCCTCGACGTCGCGCGCAAAGGCTGCGTACACCTCGGCCGAGGCGTCGTCCAAGAGGCCGCAGTCGTAGACGGTCCAGCTGCCGTCAAAGTCGGACAGGTGCTTGACGATGCGGCAGTGGATGGGGATGTAGGTCCGCTTCGCGTTGATGTACGCCACGATGGGCCGGATCAGCTGCGCGTTGACATACGACTGCGCGCGCGAGTGGCCCAGCGCGTCCGACGGCGGGAAGAAGGGCACCGCTGCGCGCACGTCGTTGAGGTGCAGCCGCAGGTCCATGATGACGTACTGCGGCAGCGGGCCACCGTCGGCGGACGGTGCCTGGCCCTGACGGTCGGGCGAGGGCGAGGGCGAGGGCGAGGCTGACTCGCTCAGCTGCTGCTGCAGGGCGTCGTCGACCTCGACGACCGGCTGCGGCTCTGCGCTGCGGCCATTGTAGTTGCCGTCGAGATAGCGGATGTAGCGGTTGCTGGTGACGGCCTCTTCCATCTTGTCGTAAAAGTCGATCATGACCTTGGCGATGCCGTCGTCGGGCTCGGCCGGGAACATGACGTCGGACACAATGTCGACGTTGCCCTCGTAGATCCAGCCAAAGGTGCCACGGTCGCCGCGGTTGAGGTGGTCGATCTTGAGGCCGTCGATGCGCAGGCGCGAGAACTTTTTCCACGCGAGCGGCGACTCGAGCGCGACCGGGTCGTTGACCGGGTTGTTGATGTTGTTGTGGCTGCTGTCGACAATGTCCGAGGCCATGGCGGCCGAGGCCATGCCGGGCGTGTGCAGCAGGCTGCGCTGGACCTGGCGCGGGTGGATGGTGAAGAGGGAGCCGTCGTAGGAGCCGGACACGTGGTGGGCCGACAAGAAGTCGTAAAAGAGCCACTGCTTGCGCAGCTGCGGCAGCTCGCACGAGAAGATGCTGATGGAAAAGGGCCGGAAGCCGTGGGGCTGGTGCATGGTGACCAGCAGGTCCTCGAGCCGGAAGCGCTCAATCTCAAAGTCGCCCGGCTGGTGGACGTTGCGGAAGGAGAAGGGGTCGAGCGGGCCGTCGGACCAGCGCACATGCGTGCGGTCGACGACGCCGCGCACGCCCTTGACCTCGACGTCCTTGAGCAGGCCCTTGCCGTTCCACCACTTGAAGAAGGAGAGCGTGACGTCGACGCTGTTGATGGTGACGTCAAACTGCGTGTAGTTGCCGTCGTCGTGCTCCTCGGGCGGCGCGGCGCCGTCCTGGTCCTGGGTGTGCTGGGCCGCGGCAATGGCGGCGGCGCTGGACGAGCCCTTCTTGACCGACGACCGCAGCTGGCCCGGCCGGCGCGAGACAAAGACGTTGCGGAAGGTGATGACGCCGTCCTTCCACTTGGGCACAATGGCCGACTCGAAGACGACGGTGACGCCGGCCGACTGCGTCAGGTAGTCGCCCACCCACTTGGCCAGCTCCTCTGGGCTCTGTTAGCACATGTCCTGGCCCGGCCGGGCCGCCGGAGTCGGGGGTGTCTTACCCTGCGCAAAGACGGTGTTGATGGTCAGGATGACGAGCGAGAAAAAGGTCGTGGTCCCCACCAGAATCCACACAATGTGGCCCAGCATGACCCAGGAGACAAAAGCACCCCATTCGTCTGCATTCCACGGCCGCATGCTGCGGATGGAGTGCCACTTGAACCGGGCCTGCAGCCGCTGCCAGAAGCCCGTGGCCGCGGCCAGGAACTCCTCCTTGGTCGGACGGGGCGGCATTTTGGGCAGATGGGACTGCAGGTACTTGGACATGGAGGCCGCAATGGTGTCTGGGTCGTCGGGTAGCGGATGCGGCGGATGCGGCGGCTCGCTGGCATCGTTGTGCATGCCTGTGGACGGTGCCTGTAGCCGCGCATTGTCGCGAGCCAGCCTGTTGCTTTCTGTGGCAGGCGGCTTGGGAGAGCCGGGAGAGCCGGGAGAGCTGGAGGAGCTGGGAGAATCGCGCGAGTACGGCGGAGAGCGGGAGTCCGTGCTCTTGCACCGTGTCGACGAGGCCGGTGGCGCTCGCCGTAGCGGCCATGCCGCACCGAGAAGCACGCTTGGCCGCGGTGGCCGGCCGCCCTGCTGCTGCTGCGTCTGCTGCTGCCAGGCCTGCCGCGTGAGCCGGCTGCGGCTGGCCTTCTGGATGGTCGTCCCCGCGATGGCAGTATCGGCGGCGGCCGTGCAGGAGGCTACGACGGCGGGCGAGGAGGTCGACGGCGAGCTGAGGCCGAGGAGAAGAAGCCCGCCGGACGTGCAGCTGCGTCGGACGTGGTTCGGGGAGACCCGGCTGGGCGGAGCAGCGGCGGGTCCGAGCCAGCCGCGGCGGCCGGTCTGGCCGACTGGCCGGGCGGACAGCGAGTGGCCGATGCCGAGGCCGGTCAGCGGGCGCGAGAACGGGCGGGCGGGCGGCTGCCATGCCCAGGCGTCGAGCGCGTCGCGCACCGTCGTCCAGAACTGGCGACCCAGCTGATGGGTCTTGGCCGGGCTAGAGGACATGGCGCATGTCGGGTGTCCAGGCGTGGAGCTGCGAGGAGAGCAAGGCCAGCAGCCGCAGAGACGGAGCAGAGAGCAGAGCAGAGCAGAGCAGAGCAGAGCAGAGCTGAGCCGAGCTGAGCAGAGCAGAGCAGAGCAGAGCAGAGCAGAGCAGAGCAGAGCAGAGGTGGAGAAAGCGAGGGGATCGCCGCTGCGTGGAAAACGGTCGCTCGGCGCAGCGCTGCTATCGCATCTTGACAGACAGGCGTCGAGGCTGCCGGGATCGCTGGGGGTGCGCGGAGTGGTTGTGGAGGGCAGCAGGCGCGGCGGTGGCGGGCATGAACGACGCAGATGGCATGACGAAAGGTCCAGTGTCCATGGTCGGCATTTTTTTCGATTTTTTTCGATTTTCCTTCCGCATTATCGAGGCATGACGCGCTTCCAGGCCGGCTTGTGGGGCTGTCCGCTGACAAATGAGCCGACCGATAGCCGCTGATAAGACAGTGGGCCATGGTTATCGGCATCCCACCAAACATTTCCACCCGGCCCAGTTTTAAAAAAAAAGTGCAAGAACCGCAACACGACGATAGACATCACGGCCACACTGCCGACCGCCGCCTGCCACACACACGGCCGCCTTGTCTCAACCGCGGCACAGCAGAACACGCGACACACACCATGCCTGCACCAACGGCCCTCAAGAAGACGGAGCCCGCGCTCCTGGCGAGCGACCCTGTCCCGACGCGTAGGCTTTCCTCTGACGATGCGATTGGACGAACAAGAGATCCCATGAAGGAGACGTGGCACGGAACTCGCTGACCGGGAGACGCAGTCGCAGCCGAAGACGAAGTGATCCTCGACGCCAGCACCGAGATGGTCCTCGTGCCCCTGACGGAGGCGTCCGCGGCACAGAGCGGCGCGCCGAGCCCGGATGCCGACACCGGCATGGACATTGACGAGGAGTCGCGGCCACAGTTCGCCGCCGCCAAGGATGTCGCCATGGCCGTGCGGCGAGAGTCACGCAAGATCCGTGAGTGGTCTGCGCCGCGCTGCGAGGCTTTGGCGCCTTGTACTAACCGTTGCAGCCATTCCGCCGCACCGCATGACGCCCCTCAAGGCGACGTGGAGCAAGATGTAGGTGTCTCTTTGTTTCGTTCTTTCGTCTTGTTTTTCTTTCGTTTTCTTTCGTACTTTCGCTCTCTTTTTCGCTTCGTTCTCGCTGTTCCGCTCTCCGTCACTAACACCCCCAGCTACACGCCGCTCGTCGAGAACCTCAAGCTGCAGGTGCGCATGAACATCAAGAACAAGGCCGTCGAGCTGCGGACGTCGCGCAGCACCACCGAGACGGGCGCCATCCAGAAGGGCGAGGACTTTGTGCGCGCATACGCCATGGGCTTCGATGTCGAGGACGCCGTGGCCATCCTGCGCCTGGACGGCATCTTCATCCAGTCCTTTGAGATCAAGGACGTCAAGTCGCTCGAGGGCGACCATCTGGCCCGCGCCGTGGGCCGCATCGTCGGCAAGGACGGCCGGACAAAGGTAGGCGCACGAGCAGCGTGCAAAAGGATCCGTGCCAACGCGAGCCGTGGCTAACCGCGCCCGCAGTACGCCATCGAGAACACGACCAAGACGCGCATCGTCGTCGCCGGCGGCTCCAAGATCCACATTCTGGGCGGCTTCAAGGAGATTGGCATGGCGCGAGAAAGCGTTGTCAGCCTAATGTACGTCTTTGTGTCTTTGATTTCCCTCTTTTCTTTGATTTCAGGCTTGCTGTCGTGGTCTTGTCAGCCCGGTGGCCTTGCTTTCCCCGTTGTCTCTCCACCGCTAACAGCTCGCAGCCTCGGCAAGCCGCCAGGCAAGGTGTACGGCAACCTGCGGTCCATCAGCACCCGGATGAAGGAGCGCTTCTAGATCACGCCGGCTCGGACAATCGACGCACGGCGCTTGCATGGGGAAACGAGGCGGTACAGCCCATCTGGCTTGGCGTTACAGAGTGTGCAAAATGTTTCTGTTTGGGGCCCAGGGACGGCCATGTTGGCTTATGTTTGTCTGTTCCTTTTTTCTTTCTCTCGCGCGCAGGGGATATAGTAAAATATACAAACGTCTTGGGAATCATCACCACGTCCCGCCAGAAACGCACTGCCGCAACAAGCAGGCTACCAGCGCTCAACGCCTCCCCATGCCCTCGCGGCTGGCTGCCTTGCCCCTCAGCGCACAAACACCTCCACGCTGTCCATGTCCTCCATCTCGGCGCCGGCCACCGTCTCGTCCTCATCCAGCCGCTCGCCGTCCCAGTGGATCGCAATGGACTGCTCGGGCGGGATCTTGCGCTGCTCCCGGAACGCCGCCACCAGCATCGCCACCTTGGTGTCGGCGTACGCCGTCATGTTCAGCTTCTCATAGTCCCGCGACGTGAGCACGAGCCGGATGCGCTGCTGCGGCTGGCTGGCCGCCGGCGCGGCGTCCGGGGGCGCCGCCGCGCCGCCATGCTCGCTGCCGCTGTCGTCCAGGTCGATGGCGTCCGCCTCGCCCAGCCGCCGCCGCCGCTGCACCTCTTCGTCCTGCCAGTAGGCGTCGTACAGCTCCTTCGTCCACACCTCGACATGCAGGCCGCCGCCCTTGAAGCCGGAGGACCCGTAGCCTTCCGAGAGGCCGTTGTCGACAAACTTGCCGCGGTGGTCGGGGTGCACGTCCAGAGACTGGCCGGTCGTCCACTGGTAGACCTTGCGGCCCTTCCAGGTCAGCACGACGCGGTCCGCGTCGTCCTCCGACAGCGTCACGCCCTTTTGGCGGGCGTGCTTCAGAAAGGCGCTCTGCACAAACTGGAACTTCTGGTCCATGCGCACCGTGGCAATGAGCGGCGGCACCGGCTCCGCAAAGCGCGCCGTGATGAATATGCGGTAGATCTGGTCGCCGGCCGACGCGGAGGGCACCGGCGTCTCGGCGGGCGACCAGCCTGGCGTCGTTTGGGACGGCGACTGCGACGCGGTCGCGACCATGGCCTCCCGCACGGCTTGCGCTGCCTTGTTGGCAGCATCGCGGGCCTGTGCGCGCTGGATGTATTCCTGGAACTCGGCGCTGGAGCCGTCGCTGTCGTTGCCACCATCGTCGTCTGTCTCCTTGGCGGGGGGGTCTGCTGTCGCTGTTTCCGCTGTGGCCGCTGTTTTCGCCGCTGTCGCCGGCTTGCTGTAGGCCGCCACCTCCGCCTTGATCTTGGCAATGGCGGCTTCGACCGCGTCGTCGTCGAGCACCACCACCGAGTCGTCGGCCGTGTCCGTTTCTGTCGTCGGGTGTGCGGGCGCGGCGGCAGCGGTGTCGGAAAACACAATCTGCGCGTTGACGGCGTGCGGCTGTGCTGTTCCCTTGCCCTTTCCGGCTCCGGGCGGCGACGCCGGCGGGTCGCGCCTTGTCCGCCGCGAGGGCGACGGCGGACTCGCGTCGGCGCCGTTCCCGCGCGCTTCAGGCGAAAGCTTCCTACGCTTTGCGCTGGAGCTTGCCGAGGAGGACGCGTCGCGTTCAGGGCTGGGCTCGGGCGTTCGGTCGGGCGTTCGGTCGGGCGGCGGCGCTTTCTCGGCCGACAGCTTCCGCTGTTTTTCGGCCAGCTTGCGCTGCTCTTCGACGGCGCGCGGGAAGAACGTGTTGGCGCGTCGGAAGAGGTCGATGCCGGCCGCGTCGCCATCGCCGGCGGCGGTCGTCGGCGTGGGCTGCGCGCTGCTGGGGAGATCGGCGTCGGCGTCGACGCTCAGCACCGGGGTCTTGGCCGCCGGACCGACCGTCCGCTTGAAGAGGAGCGGCTTCCGCTTCTTGACCGGCAACGTGGCCATGCTGATCCAAACGGCGGGCAAGGCGGTCCAAGAAAGAGGGATGCGGTACGGAGCAGACAAGAGCGTGGTGGCCAGCCGAGCGGGCGCATGGTTTGCTGCTTGCCGTTTTGCCGTATTGCTGTTTTGCTGACGCAGGAGAAATGGGAGATCGGCGCGAAAGTGAACAGCCGAGCGCGATGCATTCACCAAGGCGGTGGGGTTCTGGAACGAGCCTAGAAGGTTGGGTTATGTAAGCAATGGAAGCGTGACTGCGCTGGAAAGGTACGCTACGACGTGCCGAGGCAGTGCGACCCACTGAATCTGGGGCTGGTACGGGGAAGCTATGTCGCTGTAATCCTCTGTAGGATTTCGCGAGCGCCCTGAGCCCCGGCTTTGTTCTCCGACTGGCAAGCCACGCGATCGCAGACCTGTCTCACTTCACGAGTCGGTGCACCGAGCTTGGCGATACCGAGAGACTGATCTGATCCGCTGCACTCCAGCACAGCTGCGGAAGACGGTCAGCGCATCGATCGGTGCATCGCTCATCTGCCATGGCGAAAGATCCGAACACGTTTGTGAGCCCTGTCTGGCGAGAGGGCATCTTCAGTAAGGCGACACCTGCGGTTGGCGGGATCGGCCGCGACGGGCGGCGGCTTTCTGTGGCGTTTGCTGACCATCGCAGAGGACCGGGTGGTTTTTGTGACGGGAGGCGCCGGCGACATCTGCAGCGCGCAGACGCGGGCGCTGGTGTATCTCGGCGCCAATGCGTGCATCATCGGACGCAATCTGGCCAAGACGGAGAGTGTCGCGCAGGACATTGCCACGGTGCGGAAGGGGGCCAAGGTGGTGGGCATCGGCCAGGTGGACGTGCGAAATGTGAGTGGCGGCGGCCAGGCTGGTGATGGCTTGCCAAGAGATCAGGGCTGACGCTGTGCAGTTTGACGACCTGAAGAAGGCGGCCGACCGCTGCGTGGCCGAGCTCGGCGGCATCGACTTTGTCATGTACGATCCTCTCGTCTCGTCTCCCCTTCTCGTCTCCCCTTCTCTCGTCTCCCCTTCTCCCCCCCTCCCCTCCCCAACTAACAAAAGCAGCGCGGGCGCGGCGGGCAACTTCGTGTCGCCGATTGCCGGGCTCTCGTCCAACGGCTTCAAGGCCGTGATGGACATTGACACGCTCGGCACCTTCAACACGATCAAGGCCACCATCGACCACCTGGTGGCGTCGGCGGCGCGGTTCCCGAGCCCGAACGCGCAGGAGGCGCCGCCGGGCGGGCGGCTGCTGGCGGTGTCGGCGACGTTCCACTACACGGGGCTGCCGCTGCAGGCGCACGTGTCGGCGGCGAAGGCGGCGGTGGACAGCCTGATGAGCTCGGTGGCGCTCGAGTACGGGCCGCGCGGGGTGACGGCCAACGTGGTGGCGCCGGGGCCGATCGAGGGCACGGAGGGCATGTCGCGGCTGTCGGACCGCGAGGCGCGGGACGCCGAGGCGGCGCGGACGGCGGAGGTGCAGCAGCAGCTGCGGCCGGGGGCCCGGGGCGGCGCGCCGGGGATCCCGAGCGGGCGCTGGGGCACGGTGCGCGACATTGCCGACGCGACGGTGTACCTCTTCAGCGCCGCGGCGGACTACGTCAACGGCCACGTGCTGGTGGTCGACGGCGCGGCGTGGCGGCGGCAGGGCGGCGCCGTGGGCGTCGGCATGGGGCCGGGCATGGAGTACCCGCGCTTTCTGCTGGATGGCGACGCGGACGAGAAGGCGAAGCTGTGAGTGCGTCGGTGGTCGGTGGCCCACGATGTCCCGGGGGAAGCGGAAGCGGGCCGGATGCAGGTGGATTTCTCGGACGTGACATTGCGCGTGGAGGCATTGATAGGATGGACGCCAGGGAGACTGCTAGTCTGAAGACTTTTAGTATTACGTCTTGTCTTGTCATCTTCGTCTCGTCTTCGTCGTCTTCATCCTCGTCATCTTATCTTCGTCTTCGTCGTCTTCATCCTCGTCATCTTATCTTCATTTTCCTTCTCGTCCTCGCCATCTTCATCTTCATCTTCTTTTTCGTCTCCGTCCTCGTCTTCCAAGTCCTCGTCTTCCAACGTCTCCCGTCTCCCGTCTCCCGCCTCACCCACCACTCGCCCTCCTCTAGCTCGCGCCGTTGCCCGAACAAGTATCGCGGGCTCAGTGGCGCCGCAAGTGGAGAACCCGCGGCTCGACGTCTCCATGATAACGTGCGAATGAGCTCGCCCACCCGCCCGTCAATCGCTGCTCCGCAGTGACCCGCCGTTGCGCTGCGCTACGAGTATTTGTATAAAAAATTGCCGCGATCGATTTGCTCGTCGTCTGTCGTCTGTCGTCGTCTGTCGTTGTCGTCTGTTGTCGTCTGTTGTCGTCTGTCGTCGTCGTCTGTTGTCGTCGTCTGTCGTCGTCTGTTGTCGTCTTGCTGTCTTGCATCCTTACGTAAGCTATCTCCGGCATCCTCCGGCATCCTCCGGCATCTCTCCGGCATCTCTCCGGCATCCTCCGCCTCCCCTCCGCCTCCCCCCATGCCTTCCCTCGCCGCGCTGGCCCTCGCCGCGCTCGCCGCGCCCCTCCCGGCCGCCGCCGAGTCCGTGCTGGGCATCTACGTGTTCCACCGCCACGGCGACCGCACGGCCAAGTCGTGGCCGCCGACGACGCTGACGGCGCTCGGCGCCGACCAGGTCTACACGTCCGGCGGCTACTTCCGCGACCGCTACGTGGCGGCCAACGCGTCGCACGCCGTCGTGCAGGTGGCCGACGACATCGCCGTGCTCGCGCAGATCAGCGCGACGGCGCCCGCCGACAACGTGCTGCAGGCGTCGGCCAGCTTCTTTCTGCAGGGCCTCTACCCGCCGGCCGGCGCCGCCGCCGACCAGACGCTCGCCAACGGCACCACCACCGCCGCGCCGCTCGACGGCTACCAGTACGTGCCCGTCAACGCCGTCGCCAGCGCCGCCAGCAGCGCCGGCAGCGAGGACTCGGGCTGGCTGCAGGGCAGCAGCGGCTGCGGCAACGCCGTCGTCAGCAGCAACAGCTACTTCTTCAGCGACGACTACCGCGCCATCGCCAACAGCACCGCCGCCTTCTACCAGGACCTGCTGCCCGTCATCAACACCACCTTTAGCGCCGCCCAGGCCACGTTCAAGAACGCCTACACCAGTAAGTCGTCTACTTCTTCTCTTCCTCCTACTCTTCCTCTTCCTCCTGCTCTTCCTCTTCCTCCTACTCTTCCTCTTCCTCCTGCTCTTCCTCTTCCTCCTGCTCTTCCTCTTCCTCCTGCTCTTCCTCTTCCTCCTGCTCTTCCTCTTCCTCCTGCTCTTCCTCTTCCTCCTGCTGACCCCCAGTCTACGACTACATCCACGTCGCGGAAATCCACAACGCCTCCATCCCCGGCGCCAGCCTCCTCACCGACGACGTCAACACCCAGCTGCTCACCCGCGCCAACCAGCACGAATGGGGCCTCGCCTTCAACGCCAGCGAGCCCATCCGCGCCATCTCCGGCGCCGTCCTCGCCGGCCAGGTCGTCCAGGCCCTCAACAAGACCGCCGCCGCCGCGCCGACCAAGAAGTCGGCCACCCGCCTCCACTTCCAGTTCGGCGCCTACGCCACCTTTATGAGCCTCTTCGGCCTCGTCCAGCTGCCCGCCGCCAGCACCGACTTCCAGGGCATCGTCGACTACGCCTCCGCCGCCGTCTTTGAGCTCGTCACCAACGCCTCTGTCACCGACACCGCCGCCGTCGACCCCGCCGACATCTACGTGCGCTTCCTCTTCGCCAACGGCTCCGCGGCCCTCGCCGACGGCGGCCTCCAGTCCTACCCGCTCTTTGGCCAGGCCGATCTGCTCGTGCCCTGGACCAACTTCACCGCCGAGATGGGCAAGATCGCCATCAGCGACACCGCCAGCTGGTGCCGTGCCTGCGGCAACACCACCGGCGTCTGCGACCCCATCCTGCTGGGCACCTCGACCGCCAATGCGAGCGCCACCTCGAGCGCCCACAGCAGCGGCGGCGGTGGCGGCGTCTCGCGCCCGGTGGCCGGTGTGATCGGCGCCCTCGTCACCCTCGTTGTGATCCTCGCAGTCGAGGGCCTTGTCATGGCCCTCACGGGCCTGCGCCTGGCCAAGAAGTCTGCCGTCCCCAAGGCCAACTAGTACTTGTCCGTATATTCGGCAGAATGTGACAGCACCCCGTGTTTGGTTCGTATTGATTATGTGCATCGCGCGTAGCAAAAGGCTGTAGAACGCTAGCTCGTGCTCGAGTATACAAGTCATACACAAGTTGTTCCAATTAAGATCGATCCTCATCCCACGTTCTCGGCACGCAACGCCTGACCAGAATCGCTGCCCCAGAGCCTCATCTCAGCCCAAACATCTTGAGCAGATCGTGTCGGTGGAAGAAGCTTCGATTGCGCTTGCCATACACGTCTAGCCAAGTTAGCGTCGGACATGGAGACGCTTGCATCACAAGCCAAAAGCGGGTCAACTTACACATGGGGATGGTCGTAAGGCAAATGACGATCTGCACGGCTCCCAGGGCGTTGAAAACCGGACGGCCATGCGAGTTGTTCTCGCGCAGCCAGTCGTAGGCCTTGTACGTGAGACCGTACGAAAAGAAGTTCTTGAAGATGATGAGACATGTGAATCCCTCGACGGCCAGATCACCTAAGCATGTCAGTGACAGGAACAGTCAAAGAAACGCAGAAGCAGGAGGACTCACGGTATGCATCGACAATGTACAGACTGCTGGCGACGGCGCCGATCACCATGCCACAGACCTCGAAGCCGAAGAACAACAGCGGCACGGACCAGTGGTACTTGTTCTCCATCATGCCGTCAATGGTGATGCCAAAGCCGAAGAGCCCCATGACGCCAAACACCATCTGCGGGATCACCAGCACAAGACGGAACTCCGGCTCGTATATGCCCTTGTTCTTCTTCGTCAGGTACCGGGCGCTGTAGTCGGCGAGCACGCCAGAAATGACAAAACCGGCGAGAGCGCCAATGAAGGCACCGGTGTAGGCGTAGCCCGTCTTGACTTCGTCCCACCACAACGGATACCCGAGGAAGAACTGCGCCATGATGACGCCGATGAAGACAGTCCAGCCAATGAGGGCGCCCTGCGTGAGACAGGCCCACAGGAATGCAGGCTGCAGGAAGAGCGGGAAGGGCCGCAGCAGCAGCTTGAAGAAGTTTTCGTCGGATTTCCGGCCATTGAAGAGCGCAAGGCTCTGGACGAATGTAGCCTTGGGCGGGATGATAGCCGGGTCAGCAGCCGCAGCGACGGTTCCCGGGGTGGCCTTTTCTTCGGCGCCGGAGGACGAGCTGGAGGACGAGCCGACTCTGGCAGGCTGCCCAGATCTGTGAACAGTGGCGGTCGCATCGACCTCGGTGGTGTCGGTGTTCAGGGCGTCGTCGCGGCGATAGGCCGTCTCAGGGCAAAACAGAACGATGGCGGGCAGACAGGCGCCGCAGAAGATGGCGACGAGGTAAAAGGTCCACCACCAGTAGATCGTATGCGTTATCTTGCCGACAAGGATGGGGGTGAAGAAGGAGCCGCCAAAGACAGCGAGGTTGGTAAAGGCCATGCGAACTCCGCGTTGCTGGGAGCATTAGTACCTGCGATGACAGAACGAAACGATAAGAGAGAAAGAGAAAGAAAGAGAAAGAGACGAGAAAAAAAAGAAAAAAAAAAACATACATGAACAAAGTACAGGTCGCCGACAGCGGCATTGACGAGGGCCTCAAACGGCGCAGCACCAACACCCTGGATGATGCGGGCCCAGAGGAGGCTGTCGTAGTTGCGGCCCACGGCGCCGCCCCAAGCGCTGCTACCGATGAGGATGCAGGTACCGAGGACGAAGGCGTGGCGCTTGCCCCAGATGCGACTGGAGGGCACGAAGAAGGTGCCGGCGAAGCCGACGCCGAGCAAAAAGTAGCCGGTGAGCAGGGCGACTTGGGTGAAGTCGCGCTGGAACCAGAGCGACAGCGTCACGGTATTGGCCGCGAGGATGGGACCGAGAGCGGTGCCGAAGATGGCCGTGATGGAGAGGATGAAGCAGATGAGATCGCGACGCCAGAGCGGCCAGTTGAGGGGGTCGTTCGGGTCGTCGGACGGCTGCGGACAGAGGATGATGAGGCCGCTGGAGGTCTCGACATATTTGAGGCGCGGGTGGCCGTCGAGGCCGTCGGGACCGTTCTGGGAGTACTGGGGGTCGTCGAAGTAGCGGGTAGTTCCTGGGGCGTCAATGGGATGCAACGAGGGCGAGGGTGGAAGACTTTAGATGTTGTAGACCGCAAAGGCGCGGCGCAACCTCGACATACCTGGCACATGGTCCATGACCCGGTCTTCGAGGATGCCGAGACCCATGGCGGCGACGGTCCTCTGGCGATGGCAGAGACAGAAAGACAAAAGGATACGTGTGTGGGATCGATGGACGGCGTGTTTGTCCAATGCACGGGTGGGAGGGGAAGAAGGAAGAGGGACAACAGGTAGGGAGGATGCGGACGGGCGAGAAGGTGATGACGAACCCAAGAGCCTGGGGAGGCCAAGTCTCACAAGATGTCGACCAGGTCGCGGCAGCCTGAAGAAGAAACGCGGCAAGGTGCATTCAGCGGACAGTGCAACTTCTTCCCAAGCGGCAGCAACATGATCGGACTGGCCGGGGTGAATACGGCAGCCTCCTTGATGGAAAGGCCAGAGGATGCAGAAAACGGGCGAGTCGGCCGGTCCATCGGCCGGTCCATCGGCGTATCAGTACTCCGTAGCGCGATCGCGGTGACGCACAGCAGGTGGAAAGCGAAAAACTACAGCACATGCCAACTGGTACTGTGAGAACAAACTTAAGATTGGCTCGGTCGCTGGCATGGAGGCTCGATCCGTCGTGCTCTAGGCGGTACGTGCTCTAAGCGGCCGGTGCTCTAGGCGGCCGCGCATGAGTACAGGTACTTGCAAGCATCTGGGACGAGGCGGCGCCCGCTGGCCAATGGAAGGCGGCCAGCGTGACGCGGGTCCGATGCTCAGATGTTGGGAAGGTGCTACCCGACGATTTGTTGCTGCTTTCGGTTAGCTGACAGGTGCGTAGCGCCTGCCTCGCTCCTCGTATCTTACCACGTTTCCATCACCGAACAGCAGAGGGCGGCCGACGCGACGGCAAGCTCCGTCGCATACGAAGTGCGAAATGAAACAGAGCCAAGCGACTGCGATCTGCCTCCGCCTACGTAGACGACTGTGACATGGAAAAAGAGGCGGTAGGGGAAGCCGTTGCGCGCTCGTATCACGCGTAGACTGCAAGTGGGGCTGGAGGGTCGTAAGGACTGCCTGCTGTCCTTGGCGCGGAAGGCGCGAAGACGGCCTGAAATTGGCTCCTGCCTGAAAGCCGTGGCCGTCGAGCGTCCTCGCACGGCGACATTGGCAAAGTCTCCGTAAGCCCGAATTCTTGCCGACTCAGCGTCAGCTAGTGCTCACACTGGTCCACCAGGTCCGCCGTGGCCTCCGGGCTGAAGAGTAGCTGGGCGGGCGTCAGCGGCGCTCTGTATTTTGTGCTTTGTGCGTTGGGACAGTCGCTGCGTCTGTGGGATTCGACGCTGCACCGGCACTGTGCTTACAGGCAGGAGGAAGCGGCAGTGCTCCTTCCCCGCAGCGATCGTTGTCTCCGCCCTGGCCGTTTCCTGGGACGCCCAATACGATGGTATTCAAATCCGGGCAGGAGCGCAGGTACCGATACGCCCCAAGTACACACTACTCCGTATCGTAAAAGGGAGTCTCCAAGCGATGTGACACGCCAGTCCCACGCCCCCGTTTAATAAGAACTAAGCTTGTTCTGGTCGTAGCGGTCTCTACGGAGTATTCGACTCGACTCCTGCTCTGCTCGCTGTATCTGTACCTGCGCAGAGAGAGGAGCAGGACAGTGCGTTTAGGCAGGGCCGGCTGCCCGTACGAGTACTTGTATCACTGCTGCTGCCTCTGTTCTTCCCGAGACTTGTTTTGTTGCTTCGTAACTCTGTCACTCGTTTTTGCCGTCTGTCGTCGCGCGTCGCTCTTCCACACTCCCACCCGTCAACATGAAGTCTTTCGCCGTCCTCGCCTTTGCTGGCCTCGTTGCCGCCCAGCTCGGCTCTCTTCCTAGCTGCGCTGTACGTGAAGTCGGAGGGAATAGGGAGGAACAGTGGAGGGAATGTCTCGATCCGCACCAAAGCCGAGCTAATATTCATTTTCTAGACCTCCTGCGCCGGCAAGTTCCTGGCCGGCGGCTCCTGCGGCTCCGATCCCAAGTGCATCTGCTCGGACACGGCGTTCCTCGGCAACATTGCCTGCTGTCTGGCGGCGCCGGGCGGCTGCGACGCGGCGGACCAGGCCAAGGCCGTTGCGTTTGCGGCGCAGATCTGCAACGCCAACGGCGTGTCCGTGCCGTCGGTCGTGTCGTGCTCGACGACGCCCACCGGCACGGCCACCACCTTGCCTTCGACGGCGGCGGCCACCACGCCTTCGACGGCGGCCACCGCCACGCCCTCGGGCACGGGCAGCACCGCGAGCAGCACCGCGAGCACCTCGGCGACTACATCGGCCTCGGCGGCCTCGGCGGCCGCCACCGACTCGAGCAAGTCGACGGCCGGCGCTCCGCACCCGACGGCCGGCTTCGCCGGTGTCATTGGCGGTCTTGTGGCTGCGCTGGCTATGCTGTAAGGGCAGAGCCGGAACGAGACGGAAGACGGGGGCCGTTGGAAGGGAGAGCCGGGGACGGAGAGCCGGAGCCAAGTCAGGACCAGCTGCTCGTCGAAACTCCGGGTCAACAGCGATGGAGCGAATCAGATCGATGCAGTGGCGTCGAATGAGAGACGGCGATGCCAACTGAGTGGCGTCGATGGGTGGTCAGACCTGCTTAAGCGGTGGACAGCCGTCCCGTTCGGCAAAGGCAGAGCGCAGCATAACATAATTCTAATGGAACGCGGTCGAAGCGAACTGGTTGTACTGCATGATGTGGTATCCTTCGTGCATGTGCTCGTTCTCACTTTGTATTTCGTACTCCGTAGTGCAACGTAGCCGCGTAGCCGGGCCGCTAGCGCGCTGGCGGTTAGCGCGCTGGCAGTTAGCGCGAGCCTCGTATTTTGACGCGTCTTTGTCGGCGACATCCTGTGTCTGCCGTCATCTGCCGCACAGCACGGCGAGCCAGCCACGACCACAGCATGCCTCCCGGGAAACGCGGCCGGCCGCCCGGGGTGCGAGGGCGCGGACGCGGACGCGGACGCGGACGAGGGCGAGGAGGCGGCGGCCGAGGGCGAGGAGGATCCGCTGGCAGCGAAGACGGAGACACCGATGTGGCCGGCGAGGCGGATGCAGCCGGCGCGGCTGCCCGTGCCGGCAGCTCGGACGAGAGCTATGCGGACGCGGCCGACAGCAGCGAGCACGACAGCGAGGGCGCCGGCGAGCGCAGCAGCAGCAGCGCGAGCTTCGCCGCCAGCAGCGACGGCGGGCGCTTGCGGCGCGGCACCACGGCGCGACGGCCGTACCGGCGGCGCCAGACGGGCGGCGGCGCGGCGGAGCCGACGGCCGCGCCGGCGGCGGGGCCGGCGGACCACGAGGGGCCGGCGGCCGCCGCGCCGCCGCCGCACGACGTGCACGCGATCCCGCCCTACCCGCAGGACAGCCGGCGCACGCGGCTGTACGCCGGGCCGCTGAAGAAATGGGACCGCTACCGCTCGCTGATCGAGATTCTGTACGGGCCGGACCCGCGGGCCATTGGCACCATTGACGGCCTGCGCCGGCACTGGCTCGACTACCCGGTGCTGCCGCGGAAGCCGGCGAGCGACAACGACGACGCGCCGGGCGGCATGCAGCCGAGCCCCTGGCTGCCCGACGGCTTCGAGGCCGACCAGGCCGACGCCTTGCGCGCGTGGTATGCAGAGATGGCAGAGATGGCCGCCGCGCCCGGCGCGCGCCAGCAGTCCGTCGCCATGGACGCCGCCAGCGCGCTGCCGCTGCTGGGCCGGCCGGCGCGCGACCTCGTGACGCTGCTCGGCCCGGCGCGCGACCAGCAGGCCGTGGCCTTCCGGCCGGGCGCGTGCCACGCCCTGGGCGGCGACGGGCGCGTGCAGGCGGCCCCGCATCCGCCGGCCGCCTGGATGCTCGACGCCGGCGGCATCGTCGTGGCCACGGCGTGGGCGCCGCTGGCGGGCCACGGCGACCAGCTGCTGGCGGTGGCGACGATCCCGCACGGCGACCAGGACACGGCCGGCACCGGCGCCGGCGCCGGCGCCGAGGCCACGCAGAAGCCGCTCGGCAGCATCCAGCTCTGGCGCGTGCCGCTCGGCCGCGGCGCGCTGCCCACGCTCGAGCGCGTCGTGCTGTTCGGCTGGGGCCGGCCGCGCCGGCTGCAGTGGTGTCCGGTGCCGCTGGCGGCGGCCGGCAGCACGCGCGCGGCCGTGTACGGCATGCTGGCGGTGCTGACGGGCGACGGGACGGTGCGGGTCGTGGAGGTGGCGCGGGAGCCGGCCGGGGAGACGCAGTACGGTGAGTCTTTCTGTCGTTTGTCTCTGTCGTTTGTCGTTCTGTCGTTTGTCGTTCTGTCGTTTGTCGTTCTGTCGTTTGTCGTTCTGTCGTTCGTTCTGTCGTTTCCTGACCGCCAGAATGGATCGAACGGCCGGTCGCCGCGCTCGGCCTCCCTGACGAGGACAGCGTCACGGCCACCTGTCTGGCGTGGGTCGGCGTCAACCGGCTCGCGCTCGGCCACAGCGACGGCTCGCTCTCGCTGTGGTCGGTCTGCCCGGCGCGGCTGCTGCAGCGCCACCCCGTGCACGCGACCTACGTGCTCGACATCTGCTCGGCCTACCCGTCGCACCCCTACCTGGTCGCCTCGTACCCGGTCGGCGGGCTCTCGCGGCTCGTCGACCTGGCGCGCCCGAGCAGCGAGCACACCTTCCACCCGTCGCCCATGGTCGCCTTCCAGCCGAACCTGCTGCAGTGGTGCGACCACATGCTCGGCTTCGCCGCCACGGCGCCGTCGAACAACCCGCTCAGCGGCCACCTCGACTTTTTGCACGTGCGCTTCTTTGCGAGCTCGCGCGCCGTCTTCCCCGGCCGCGGCCTCGCGCCGCCCACGAGCCTCTCCGTCGGCACCGCCCACCCCTTTGCCCTCGTCGGCCGCGCCGACGGCTCGCTCTGGTCCTGCAACATGATGCACAAGGTCTACCGCAACCGCGCCGACGCGTCGTACCGGCTCAAGCTGTGGGAGGCCGAGTTCCGCGCGCCGCCGCCGGGCACCGCCGACCCGCCTGTCCGCGGCGCCGTCCGCATCCTGCAGGGCTTTGAGCCGGAGCACAACGAGCGCATCCCCGCCGCCGCCGCTGCCGCCGCTGCCAAGGCGGCCGCTGCCGCGGATGTCGACGACTACGACAGCGCCGACAGCGACAACGACAACGACGACGGCCCCGGCGGCGACCACGGCGCCGGCCAGTCGACCATCCACGCGCCGCTGACGCGCATCTCGGCCGTCGCGTGGAACCCCAACATGGAGTACGGCTGGTGGGCTGCGGCCGGCATGGCGTCGGGCCTGGTGCGCATCATGGATCTCGGCGTCGATCCGAGCGCATAAGCGATTGTTGTCCTTTGCTTTGCATATGGCGGGACCGAGAGCGCACCGCGACATGTATGATTCTCTGTGCAGGAGAGATCGGATCCTGAGACCGACAGCATCCAAGAGCGCCACTCGTCGTGGCCGACTGAGCGGTATGAATGATTATGAATTACAGGTGGCCCGATGGCAATCGGTATATTGGACACGGCAAGACGTCCACCGAGTCTGAAAGAGGAAGCGAGTGGAATCGTGAATATACTCGGAGCCGGGCACACGGCTTTGTCGGTCCTCTCAAAGTTGAGTCTGGCTTTTCGGTGGCAGCCGAGGCCGTAGAGGCGGAATCATCCCCGTTGTGTAGGCGTGAGTTGTGAGTGGAAGTCGTCAGCCTAGAGGTCAATCACACGGTAGTAGTGGACTAGCCAAAAGATAACAAGACAAGCCACTTTCACCAAACCGTGGAGTCTGCTGTTTGCCGGTGCCTCTCTTCTCGTCTCGGTGCACCATGGAGATCCCCGCCAGTGAGCGCCCGTACCGATTGCATGTGCGGCCGGCGTGCACGCCGTGCCGGCGCCGCAAGTCGCGCTGCCGCGTCGAGGCCGGCGCTGCTGTCTGTCTGCTGCGCGGCGTCCACGGGACGGACTGCGTGTTTCCGAGCGGAGGGCCGTGGCGATCTCGGGCCCGGGGTCCGGCCCGCGCCCGGGGGCCGCCCACAGTCGGCCGGGCACCACTGTCGTCGCTTCCGGAGAAGCTAGACGTGGCAGAGACGGACGCGGCCTCCCCCTCGCCCAGAACCCAGACCTGCGCCTGGCCGACGACCTGCTCGCCGCCCTGCGCCACCACCAGCAGACCAGCGGCTGGGACCTCGCCGACATCTGCCTCGCCCAGCACACCGAGGTCGTCGAGCGGCTGCTGGCCGCGCCGCTGCCGCTCTGCGCGTCCAGTACGACTGCTACGGCCTGTACGGCGCCTTTGACGACCCCCTGTTTCCCAGTCTCTGGGATCCGCTGCAGAGCCTGGCGTAGGAGCCTGAGCGTAGGATGCAAAACACAAGCATAGCACAGCATAGCACAGTAGACGCATTGGCTCAAAATTCTCTTCATAGAAGGACGACATATACAAGAAGTTATATACAAGAAAAAGAAAGGAAAGCGGCAGGCTGCCGCAAGGGCGAGTCCCGACAGACGGATGGCCAGCTTGACCGGTCTCATGCTTTTAGCTTTTGCGCTCGTTAATGTACACCCGGCCCGCTGTCCGGAACCCCGTACTGCTACTTTGTTCGCCGGCGTTGCGCCCCCATCGGCCAAGCCGGTCCAGCCGCTCGTTGGTGACGATGGGGTCCTTAGACGGTAACCGTGACGATCTTCGTGTGGGTGCGCACAGCCTTGCAGTTGTCAAAGGCAGTCGGGTTCGGGACAGCGGTGCTGAAGGTGCTGGCGGGCCGCGTGGCGGTGGCAAAGGTGGTCGGCGTGTTGGGCGCCGCGGAAGAGGCGGCGGCGGCGACGGACGTGGTGGCAGCAGCCGCCACAGTGGACGCGGACGTGGTGCCCGCAGCGGCCGCCGCCACAACGGCCGCAGACGTGGTGCCCGCAGCAGCAGCGCTGGCCAGGGCGGTGCCCGTGGTGGCGGTGCCGGTGGCGGAGATGGCCGAGGTGGTCTGGGTGGCGAGCTCCGAGGCGCCCGAGTACATGGTCGGGCCGGGGATCACGTAGGTGGAGGTGGCCGTGTAGATGTTGACGAGGATGCCGGCGTCGCTCTCGCTGTACAGCTCGGTGCCGAGGGTGCCGGTGGGCACGTCGGTGCCGGTGCCGGTGATCTCGAGGTTGATGCACTGCGGGTAGTTCTGGGCGGCGCCAGCCGTGCCGGCGCTGTGCAGGGCAATGATCTCATGGCGCAGCACGTAGAAGCCGGGCTTGATGGTGCTGGGCACGTTGACCATCCAGCCCTGGCCGTTGGCCTCGAGCTGGTCGCTGGCGTAGGTGCCGGGCGAGCCGGAACCGTCAATGAGGCCCTTCTCGTCAATCTTGAAGAACTCGAGCGCGGTCTTGTCGACGGACTCGCAGCCGCTGTCGCCGCACGAGGCCAGGTAGCTGAGGACGGGGCCCTTGTGCGACTCGGGCCAGGTCGTCCACTGCAGGAAGATGTCGTCGCCGGCCGCGACCTGGGCGTGGCCCTTGGCGTTGGACGAGCCGCGGGAGCAGATGATGTCGGAGCTGTTGTAGGAGTCCGAGCCGACGTAGCCGAGGTCGGTGGCCGTGGTGGACCAGCCGACGACGGTGGGCGGCGTGGACATGTAGGGGTCGGTGGTCACATCGTAGCCGGCGTAGGAGACGCCGTTGATGACAATGTTGGAGACGTAGCCGTGGGCCGAGACGGCAGCGGCGCCGGCGACGGCAGAGAGCAGAGCCTTGGACAGCATGATGGCGGTGGAAAGAATGAAGCTGGAAGCTGGAAGCGGGAAGCGGGAAGTGGGAGTCGAACGGACTCGTGAGTGTGAAAATTCAAAGAATGCGTTGTCTGTCTTGCAGAGAAGTGCAGTGAAGTTCCGCTAGCGGAAACGAATGAAGTGAATGTGGGAAAGAAAGAGAGTGAGCGAGCACAGGAAGGAATGGAAGCAGAGATGCGATGGTGAAGAAGGCCAGGTGAGGATGGAGGACGGCCGAGGCGGCTCTTATATGCCTGGACGGCCAGCCTCTGCCTGCTGCCCGTCGTTCTTTCAAGGGACAAAGCAGTGGCGCATCTCCTTTCGCGTTCGTCCTTTCTCGTCCGTCCGTAGTCGCCGAGGCCTGCCCCTGCCTTGGCCCCAGCAAACGGGCCTTGCGCGGTCTGTTCCTGGCCGGGTGGGCACAGGCACAGTCAGCGGCGTACTCGTATGCAGTACGGAGTACGACGTACGTATGCAGGCGGACCGCCAGACTGTGGAGCCCCGGCGCTGCCAAGAGTCAGGAGTCCGTGGCCGAAGCGTTTGCTGGCGCTCCAAGGTGGCGCTTCGCGGCGGCTCGCGGCTCAGCTGTCGCTTCTTGGGCGGTTGGACAGCAAATGGCTGGCTTTCGAGACATGCTGAGCCTCCTGTGGCCCATTGTCTCAACACCAACCCGCACTCGGCATGCACACTCCGCGTGTATTACGCGCACTCTCAGAGTGCTCGTGAAAAGCCTCAGGCTTCGCCACTGCCTGCCGCCGCTGGCGATCACAAGGGCCTGCCCCGTCAGTCGCGCTGCCAGTCCGGGGAACAGCCGCTATCCCGGCGGCGCGTCATGCTGCCTCGGAGAAGAGCAAGGGGCCACGGAGTATCCGTAGAACGCGTCAGGCGATCCGCAGTCAAAGCACACCAGCCGCCGAGATCCCGTAGTCCTGGCCAGGGTGGACATGGTGAGACGACGAGGCTGCTGTCATTAACCTCTTACCGGCTTCGTACGAGTACGGAGGCCTTTTTCCCGCATTCTCTGCAGGGGCTATCAGGTCAGCGCAAAAAAGCATTCCGTCGATCCATGGTCGATCATGGCTCGGGAGAGCCACACAGACGGACACAAACGACAGGCCAGCAGCGCCTACGTCGTAATCCCTGGCGGCGTTCTTCTCCTTTTCTGGTGTTTCACGGTCTGCAGACGCCAGGGGTCGCGCCCCGACGGCCAATGGCGCGCTGTCTGGCGCCATAGCCCGCCACCTGTTCAAGATTAGCGGAGTCCCGATCCGAAGTAGCTGACGATCACGAAACAGTGGCTTTCCCGGGCGGCCCCTGGGCGTTTGAACGCAGTGGGACAGCGAACGCACTTGGTAGGCGCCGAGAAGCACTGCGGTGGACCTGAATGGCGTGCGTGCGCGTACATCTCCGTCCAGAGAGCGCCGTCCCGAAAGCTGAGGCCACGCCTGGCAAGGAGAGGCTTGGCCGTCGGAGGTATTTTCCGATTACGTAACCGTGATCCTGGTCAATGCCATCACCAGAGCGGCCTGCTTTCAAGACGAAACCTTGCTAATCTTACGAGCATATGCCAAAGACAATCTCGGATGCTGGCCAACATGGGTGAGGTGACTCGCAGGCACGCCAAGCGCACTGGGCAGAAGCAGTGCCATTCAAACAGAGAGTGCTGCGATAGCTGTTTGGTGATCGTCCGACTGGAGGGTCACCGTACGAGTAGATGTTTGGGAAAGAGCGTCGAGTGCTTCGTAGGGATGACATCGTGCGCGCATCGGGATCTTCCCGGGTCTAGCTCCGGCTGGCTAGAATTTGATCAGCCGCTATCCCGCAGAACATGGCATGGAAGGCATGCTGCCTCCTGACGGGGAGAAGCGAGTTGCGGGTAGTCGCCTTGTACCACGATAGACGCGCGTAGCTGTGTTTAGCTGAGACGAGGCGTGGTATTGCAAGATTACGCGAGATTGACGTGGGCACAAGCGTCTCGCTTCGTGACAGAGCGTGGCGGGCTTGAACTTGGCACCTCGGCCTTCATGCGCGGAACTGTCAGCCAAGCTGCAAGGGAGGAATTAGGAGTCTCTTTAAATAGAGTCGCTATCTGGTGGCTGTGGTAGTTGTGGTAGTTGTGGTAGTTGTGGTGGTAGTTGTAGTTGTTGTAGTTGTAGTTGTTGTTGTTGTTGTAGTTGTTGTTGTTGTAGTAGTTGTTGTTGTAGTAGTTGTTGTTGTTGTAGTTGTAGTTGTAGTGTAGAACTTGTAGTAGCTGTAGTTGTAGTTGTAGTACTTGCGGTAGCTGTAAAAGACTTACAAGTAACTAGTCCGTACAATTAGCAGACTTGTACGGACCAGTAGGAAACCAGTAACTGTACGTGCCATTCGCCGTGCACCCCGTCTTGATTCGTAGCGATATCGCCAAAGTTTCCCGCGGAGTTTGCCTAAATCGCCGCGGAAAAGATGCGAATGCCTCGTCCGCCTCGTAGACCTTGTAGACTCGTAGACTCGACCCGTTCTCATGGTTCTTCCTGTCTTTGCTGTTTCTGTCGTCAAATAGCTTGCCCAACTTGGCTCCTGCTCTGCGTTCCCAGACATCGCCACCATGCCGTCTACCCTGCCCACGGACGATGCAGTCGCAGTGCTGGCCAAGGCTGACAAGTATCTCATGTCGACCGGCGTGCCTCCCTGCCCCGTCGTCATCACCAAGGCCCGGGGAACCCGTCTCTTTGACAGCCAGGGACGCCAGATTCTGAACTTCACCTCGGGCCAGATGAGCTCGCTCCTGGGCCACTCGCACCCAGAAATTGTCGCCGTGGTCCGCCACTCCATCGGCGAGCTCGACCATCTGCTCAGCAACATGATCACACACCCCGTAGTGAACCTGGCCGAGCGCCTGGCCCGCCTGCTGCCGGCACCGCTCGGCAAGTCTTTCTTCCTGAACACGGGCTCCGAGACGACCGAGGCGGCCATCAAGATGGCCAAGATGTACACGCGCAAATTCGAGATCGTCGCGTTCTCGGCCAGCTACCACGGCCTGACCCAGGGGTCCGGCGCCGCGACCTACTCGGCCGGGCGCAAGTTTGGCGGGCCCACGATGCCGGGCCAGCTCGCCTTCCCGGCTCCCTATGCGTACCGCTCCGTCTTCCGCACGCCCGACGGCGCGTACGATTGGGAGACCGAGATGGCCTACGGCTGGTCCATGATCGACCACCAGAGCGTCGGGTCCCTGGCGGCCTTTATCCTCGAGCCCATCCTCTCGACGGGCGGCATCCTCGATCTGCCCGACGGCTATCTGGCCCGTCTGCAGCAGGAGTGCCGGAAGCGCGACATGCTGCTGATCATGGACGAGGCCCAGACCGGCGTCGGCCGCACGGGGAAGATGTGGGCCTTTGAGCACCACGGCGTCGTGCCCGACATCCTGGCGCTGTCCAAGACGCTGGGCTGCGGCCTTCCGCTGGCCTCGGTCAGCACCACGGCCGAGATCGAGCGCGGCTGCACCGCGGCCGGCTTCCTCTGGCTCACCACCCACCTCAACGACCCCCTCACGGCCGCCGTCGGCGACAAGGTCCTGGAGATTGTCGAGCGCGACGGCCTCTGCCAGCGCGCCGCCGAGAGAGGCGCCCAGCTGCGTGCCGGCCTCCTCGCGCTGCAAAAGAAGCACTGGTGCATCGGCGACGTCCGCGGGCGAGGCCTCCTGCAGGGCATCGAGATCATCGCCGACGTCGCTACCAAGGCACCTGGCACGGATCTGGGCCAGGCCGTCTCAGACAGGGCCATGGCGTGCGGTCTGTCCTGCAACATTGTGAATCTGCCGGGGATGGGAGGCGTCTTCCGTCTGGCGCCGCCGGTCACAGTGACGGCCGACGAGATCGAGGAGGGCCTGCGCATTCTGGACGAGTGCTTTGAACATGTTCTGAAGCAGCTATAATAGGCCGGCTGAACTTGGTCCTAGTTAGTCTTTCTAGGCAGACTGTTCCGTCGTCGCGTTGACAGGCGCAAGTCTAGTGAAGTAATTCAAAAATATGATTTACTTGCCAGACTCCCATTATCACATCGCCAGATTGTCGGACAGTCCGCTTCCGCCTCGGAGCCCGTTCAGGCCTGGCAGTGCCTGTCCACGCGATAAAAGCTGACCGTAACTCAGGCGATCTGTTGTGCCTTGGTTGAACTTGGGTCTTCAGTTCTTGCACCGACATACGTATGAAACTGAATTTCAGTTCCAATCGGCAGACCCGCAAACAACCAATTTTGTGCGGACTATTTGCGGAGTTTGGTTGCTCCTTCCTTGCTAGAAAGCTTGATACGATCTGACAGAACAGGCAGGCGCGCATGCTGACTCAGTGGATAGAGAGCAGTCCTTTTCTCATCCTCCTTTCTCTGTTCTCAACCCTTCACACAAAGAAATGCCTAATTCACAAGGCAGAATATCCCGATCTGTGGCCAGAACACACCCCTTCGCGCTGACAAGCATACACACCTACGGCCCCTGCCCCCACCGCAACACATCATCGTTGCTATGGCTATTCACAAGCTCAACGAAAAGATCGGCCAAACAGTAATTGCCTTATCACCCGCAACCAGGGAGACCGACGATCTGCTGTAACCTCTAACTGGCCCGACGCCTCTTTCGACGACATCGGATCGGATTACGCTCACTTCTGCCATTTTAGTCTGAAGGGGCAAATTCAAACTTGATGGAAGCGATGAAAGACGAGGCAGGGAGCCAAGTTTACCTTGAGTATTTGAAAAGGGCAGCCAACAAAGGCAGCTAGCCGAACTCATGACTACTACCGTGCAAATGCTCCCAATCAAAGAATGCAGCACACGCCAACTCTACATGTTCCGGCCGCCGGTCACCATGATCGTCTGGCCTGTCACGTAGTCAAACAGCGGACTCGCCACCGCCAGCACTGCGCTCGCGGCCTCTGTGGCCGTGCCCGGCCGACGGAGGGCAATGTCAAGGTTGGCCGCGGCCTGCACGGCCGGGGGCCTGGCGGGAATTCCGAGAGCAATGCGCTCGCCGTCGGGGCCTTGGACAAAGGCGCCCATCTCCTTGGCCTGGGTCAGGCGCGTCAGAATGTGGCCAAAGGCAACGGTGTTGCAGCGCACGCCGAACTTGGGCCCCCATTCCTTGGCAATGGTCTTGCTGAGGCCCGTGACGCCGGCCTTGGCCAGCGCGTAGTTGGCTTGGCCAGCGTTGCCGTGGACGCCCGACGTGCTGCTGATGTTGACAATGTTGCGGCGCTCGCCGTCCTCCACGCGGAAGTACGGCGCTGCGGCGCGGACCAGCCGGAAGGGAGCCTTGGTGTGCAGGTCCAAGATGGTGTCCCACTGCCTGTCGGACATCTGCGCAGGGGCGACGGTCAGCCATGGCACAGCAGCAGCGGCAAGCGGCAAGCGGAACGCGGCAAGCAGCGAGTACCTTGTGGATCACTCCGTCCCACGTGTAGCCGGCGTTGTTGACGATGATGTGAATCTTTCCACCGCCAAACGCGGCGGCCTCTTGGACCAGCTGGTCGATGTACTCTTGCTTCAGCAGGTCGCCCGGCACCGCCAGGGCTGCGCCGCCGGCCGTCTTGATCGCCTCGACCGTGTCCTGGGACTTGGCTGCGTCAATGTCCGAGACGACGACCCTGGCGCCCTCTGCTGCAAAAAGCCGAGCAACCTCGGCGCCGATTCCCTGCGCAGCGCCCGTCACGATGGCCAACTGGCCCGCAAGAAGACCCTTGCGGCCCCCTTGGCCACCGGATAGATGGCCAGCAATCTGTGATAGGCGCTCTGTCATGGTGAGATCTCGGCTGTTGCACAAAGGCAGAAGTGGAAATCCGTAAGACCAGTGTGAAGATGCCGAGGTACTGCCGTCTTATGTAATGCAGAGAGGGAACCCAGATCCCCTTGACAGGCGTGCGGGGAAATCCTGTTGTCCCGTTCCTGTCGCCGGCACGACACGTCCAGGCCTGGTCGATGGCTTTGGCTGCAGCGACAAGTAGCCACTGCGAGATACAGAGTCACAAGATGCAATGACTGCAGCAAGGCTGTAAGTTGTGCGCTGCAGAAGCTGTGAGCCTCGAGCCTTGAGTGTAAGTGAGGTCACGTGCCCGGGAGAAGGCGGCCAGACGAGCAGTTTGCGCCACCTTGAGACATTGCATCTCTTGAATATCCCGACCCAATATATCTCGATCCAATAGTCGTCCATATTCCTACGCGCAATCTTTTGCGGATGGACCAACAGCTTGCTGCCTGTCGGCGCAGCCTTGCGCCTCGCAATGTGCCGACGCCACATTTGCTGTGGCGGTGCGCGCGGCGAAAACAGTAGCGCGCCTTCCCCTTCTCGTCCGCTGTCCCAGACATCAACAACGACGCTGGGCTCTGCTCTTTGCAAGCAGCGCGTTGGAATCCCGCATCTCGCCACGCTCCAGGACGGCGACCTTACTCTGTGTGCCTCTTCCTGACCAGCATGGCCCGTTGCACATGATGCCTCCTCACAACGGTTCTGGCAGGTGGGGCCGACTCCGGCCCGTGCAGCAAGACCCCCTCGATGTCTATGGGCTGCCATCCAAGGGCGAGACCAGGTGCGCCGCCGCTGGACGGCTCCATTGCGCTGCTCGCTGCGCGCTGCTGTTCTGACGTCGAGACAGGCTGCTGGACGCCAAGACCCAGGAGCGCTACTACACTCGCATCATCGAGCGCTACCTGGCCTTTTGCACAGAGGCCGACGGCCGAGACGGACTGCTGGAGCGGTTTGCGTCGCTCGAGCTGGCCGGCCAAGAGCCGCGCGCGTTCAAGCCGGGGCCGGCGGCGGAGAAGTCGTCTGCCGACGAAAAGTTGTCCGCGTCCGCGGCCGCGGCGGCGGCGGCGGCCGCTTCTTCGGTGGCCCCGGCTGCGCCCCCGGCGGCCCGCCGGGGCAAGGCCGGCGCTATGTCGGGGCCGGCGGCCGTGGCGCTCAAGGCCAGCCCGGCCAAGGACCTGTCGGACGTTCTGATGGCCCTGCGCAAGCTGCGCGAGGCCATTGTGGCCACCAAGCGCGCCGACGACTTCTCCGTCCAGGTCTACCTCTTCTGCATCCGCCTGGGCATCCTGGTCAAGCAGCCCGAGGCGTACCACCCGGCCATCCTGTATCTGCTCCGCGCCATGAGCCGCGTCCACCCCCTGACCAGCGTCGAAGCCCAGGAAGTCACCATCTACCTGGTGCTCGACGCCGCCTGTCGCCGCGGCGATCTGGCCGAGGCGTACCGGCTGCGCCGTCTGCACCAGCTGCACAGCCCCGCCGTCGACGCCGTCCTGGCGGCCCTGGTCCGGGACGACTGGGTCGCCTTCCACCGCCTGCTGGAGCATGTCGACGGCCACCAGGCCAAGCTGCTCGAGTTTGCCGAGCACGACCTGCGCGTGCACACGCTCAAGTGCTTTGGCCGGACGTACCTTCGGCTGGAAGACGTCGCCTTCCTGGAGGCGGCAACGGCCATGAGCTGGCCCGATCTGTGCGAAAAGTACAGCGTTGGCTGGGAACTGGAAGGGAAAGCTGTCGTCATTCGCAAGATCAAGCAGAAGCCGGCAACAGCATAATTGCCTACTGGTAATCCCGACCGAATGCGCCCGTTTCCCAGCGCAAAGCTGGCCGGACATCATGATACTGCCAGTAGAGGAGTTGGAAAGACGATCCGTGCTAGACCCAGACCGTCTTGTACGCTGCCGTTGCACTTGTTGTTCCAGGCTCTTGGAGGTAGAACGTGCTTTCGTGACCTATATTAGTTTATCGTATCCTACGAACACTGCTCTCATTGACCCTCAACGTCTGAGGAAATCGGGCTGTCTGCGGTTCTTTGGTCGCTTTAGTGGTGGAGAACACCGCCACGGACGGATGAGTCTAGGGATGTAAATAGGCTTTTGAGGAGCCGTGGAGCAATACGAGGACGAGTAAGACGAGCAAGTTCAAACAGAACAGTGATACAAAAGTACGTGCGTTATGAGATATTGTAAGTTGAAATGAAGACCGAAATGTAGCAAATAGTAGAGTTTAGCTTTGATAAGTCGGAGACATTCTTCATTGCGGCCCAGTTTGTACTGATCGACTTGTTCACGGTAAGCGCCATAACATTTTACAGACCACCAGAGATTGACCTGAAACTCATACAGCCTCGTTGTAAAGCACAACGCAGAGAGCTCGCGTATACTCGTATGTTATTAAGTTGATGTATCCTCATTCCGTTCATCACCAGTACTCAAAAGTGAGTTTGCCTCTCCGGTCAATGTAAGATGAGAGGCGTCTACAAGCTTGTGTAATACAATGAAATAAAGATGCACAGCACAAAGACAGAGGACGGCACCGCGACACGGCAAAGGCATAAGCGCGGCGATTGGCTAATGGCCTTCCTCAAGGTGAATTTCTGTTACATGATATGCTCACCAATACGTATTAGTCCGTACGGCGTGCGCACAACTGCGGTGTCTGTTGTGCAGTAGCCTGATAACATTATGCAGTCTTATTTGCTGCCTGTTTTTGACAAGTCACTAAGCCCATCACGATCCTCGCACCCATATGCTTTGTCATATTGGCAACGCATGAAACACTCCGTCATCCGCTCTCATTCTCGAGTGCATGGGATCACCCATTGGAACTGCTAGCAAGTCGCCAAGATCTACCAAAGCCTGTCTACGTAATAGACTGCCCCCTCTGTATGCTGCTGGGTGTCTACGGAGTACGATGGTCCGTAACATGCAAGTAGAAGAATTATGTCATGTCAGTCACCTCTGCCGTACTCGTACGCATATTGTGGAAAGGTCTCTCGGCTACAGAGACTCCATCCGCGTAAAGTGGGAGTTGGTCCCCCCGTTACGGTGGCCCAACGTCAAGCCAAGCCACTGGGGCAGTCTGGGTAGGGCGAGAAGGACAGTTGCTGTGTGGAAGACGAGGAGGAATGCCCTGCATGGCGCTACCGTCTAGCCGCCTTTCTCTCTTTTTCTCTCTGCAGCCCGCCCATGCAGGCGACCCTCCGCTCACCGCCTCCCCGGCCACTCTTCCTTTGCTGTTCGTGATGGGACAGCAGCCAACGGGACGTGGGCGATACGTGCCGCGAGGCAGAAACGCCTCCCCTCCTGCTGCCTCCCGCCGAGACAAGCCACAGACGGAGTGGGCGGTGCAAGCACGCGCGAGTGGTTGTCCAGCCAGCCACGTTTCTTCATGGCTGCAGGTGGTGCAGGTGGCCAGGCCGCACTACGGAGTATTACTTTGCCGTACTCCTCGAACCGACCACTCGTCCGTGCCGCCCGTGCAACTCCTTGCGTTGCCATGCATGCATCCATGCACGAGCATACTCCGTACACGTACCACGTCCCAGCCCAACGCGTCACGGGGGGGCACCGAGCGGCAGACGGACGGCATGGAGGCGGCGGAGAGGCGCCAGACAAATCAAACGGCACCGATGCTCTGCTCCCACGGCGCGATACGAGGATACGCGGCTGCGGGCGGAGGAACCGCTCAGTCATCCTCCGCCGGGCAGCAAGGATCGTCGCCATCCCACGCTCTACGAGTACATTGCATGGAGCACGGGTAGTTTCGCAGCCCGTCGTTTGCCACCCCGGGGTTGCACTCTTGAGGCTGCTGTGCTTTGCGTAGCGGCTGCTGATGACGGCAAGTCTGGGAAATATGCCGCGTACTCACTGCAGCCGTATTCCATCGGTCCATCGGCTGCAGTGAGTATGTTGCAAACTATCACCCTGCGTACGCGACGGCCGATGCTTGTCTGATGGGAGCGCTGCCAGAGACCCAGAACGCAAAAGCCACAGCGTGCCACTCTCTCCGCCCAGCCAACCACCGACGCGGCGCGGTTCACCGACTCTTTGTTTCGCGCCAATGACCAACGTACTACTTGGAGTGGCCCGTCTGCTCGATGCCGTTGCCATGCTCGATGCAAAGGGTCCGCGGAACCATTGGCTGCCGAGGCTTGTCGAAGAGGAGCAGCCGCTCGCCCTGCTTTCGTTGCGAGCATTTCCCGCTCTTCCGTGGCCGGGTCGTCGGCCGGCGATTGGCTCGCGCAAGGGAGAGCCCATGAAAGAGAGGGTGGGTAAGAAAACAGGTGTGTGTGGTGCAAAGTACGCAATGCGCGCACTTCCCAGACCAGCTGGCGCCGCCAACCTAGGCTTTAGCAGGTTTCGAGTGGATGGGATCGCAACTGTGTTCACCTGGACAGGTTTGGGGCGGGCTAGGCGTCCACTAGAACGCAAAGCTCGTTGCAAGGAACAAGGCCGAAATCGAGGCGGCTTACACACCGGTGTCTCAGACAGGCGTCTCAAACGGCAGCCTTGCTACGATATTGCCGAGTCCACTACGTGCTGTACGCTGTATTTCGTTTTACGTGGATGACCGAGAACAGACACCGGCATGAGCAGTTGGTAAAAAGGTGTATTCTCCAGGCCATTCGCTCTGGGACACTTGTGCTTTCGCTGAAAAGTCTAACAAATTCATCGTAGCCGCTTTCCGAAAGTGAACGTGAAAGTGTGCAAACAACCCTACCCATCCTCATTCCTGCCCAGACAAAGTAAAGAAATCAAACGTAAAGCTCCCATGGCTGTCTAGATCCGTTTGCCGTCTGCTCCGATCCACGTCGGAAGTGTGTGTTTCTGAAAACAAAATATAGTCCGGCTGGCGGATGGCTGTTTGGTGGATTAAAAAGAGGTGCGTGATCAAGGAGCAGAGGTTCCAGGGTCCATTGTCCATTGGCAGGTGGTTCGTTGTGCCAGGGAAGCGAGAAGTAACGGGAAAAAAGGAAAAAAAACAGAAACTCCCATGTATCCTGTGGCCGTTGCGGTATCCATTGCGAGCGCCGGAGCCAATCCAAGGTAAGCAAGATAGCAGAACATCCGAGGCGGTTCTCCCCCGCTGGCGTCTTCAAAACCGCCCAACGCCACGCTTTTGAAATAACAAAGGAAAACATATCGTAAACAAGACAAGAGAAAAGAGAAGAAACGTTGTGAAGCAAAGCAGAGCTCCGGGTTTTTTTTTTCTTTTGGTAAGCCGAGAATCCGACTCGTCGATTTTTAGAGATAAACGGTAGCGTGGTTGTAGTGTTTTAACGTATTGGCCTAATGGCAGCTCGGCATGAAAACCGAGTGATGGGGGAGCAGGGAGATGGGCGGGAACGTGCGGAGCTGCGAGGCCGGCACGCTCTTGCCGCCCACGACCCAGTCCCAGAGGAAGAACTTGGACTGGCTGCTGCAGGGGTCCGGCTGGACAGCCTGCTGCTGCAGCTGGGTGATTTGCGGCGGCATCTGCTGCGGCGGCGGCATAGCCATGTGATGGTGCTGGAGGGGTGGCGGCAGTTGGTGGAGCTGCTGAAGCTGCGGAAGTTGCTGGGGAAGAGAGAGCGGCTGCTGCAGCTGGAGGCCGTGGTCTGGCATGTGGATGGGCTGCGCGTGGTAGGGGTAGTCCTGTTGCTGGAGCAGGTGCATGTTGTGGAGGTGGACGTTGTACATGGGCTGCTGCTGTGGCAGAGGCGGCTGCAGCGAAGTGAGGTACGGGACCTGGGCCTTGCCCGGCAGCACGGCGGCCTCGTCGGGCTCGTAGGCCGACAGCAGGTCGGATGCGCACGGCGGCGGGTGGACGGCCATGCCGACTGGCGGCGGCGTGATGACCTCGTGGGCGTCGGGGCAGAAGAAGGCGTCGGTGCCGTCGTCCTCGATCATGGCGTCCATGGTGGACGAGATGCTCGAGGTGTAGGTGCGCGACGAGGACAGCGACGAGACGGTCGAGGCCGCGGGCGACAGGTAGCTGTCCAAGTCGGGCGTGGACGTGGTCTCGGGGGCGGCTGCCGGGGTCACCGGGGCGGGCACGGGCTGCGGCGACGGCACGGCCGGCTGCGACTTGGGCTGGACGGTAAAGAGGGGGCAGGCGAGGATGCGCTGCCGCAGCTCCGGCAGCGTGATGCGCTGGTCCGGGTTTGGGGTGAAGATGCGTCCGAGGATGGCGTCCAGCTCGTCCGTGAGCGGCAGGATGGTCTTGAGGAAGGCCGGGTTGCGCTTGTAGGCGCGGTAGGTCGAGTCCTCGTCCGAGGCCTGCTTCCACGGGTTGCGGCCGCAGGTCAGGTTGACCAGGATGACACCGAGGCTCCAGACATCGTTGGGCGCGCAGTAGTAGAAGGACCGCGTGCCGTTGGGCGGGCCGAGGCATTCTGAGCGGTTAGCGAACCGGAAAATCAAACAGACAGCAGGAACACGCAAAACCCGCAAAGCAGAACATACCCGGCGACATGTAAAAGGTCGAGCCGCAGCCGAGGTCCTCGGAGCGCTCCGACGACGTGGCCAGGCCAAAGTCGGCCAGCTTCAGGGTCTCTCCGCGGTCGGCCACCAGGATGTTCTCCGGCTTCAGGTCCCGGTGGTAGATGCCGTTCTGGTGCAGGTGCTGGACGGCGTCCAGGATCTGCAGGAAGACGCGGCGCGCCAGCTCGTCCTTTCCGACAAAGTGGCCGCACTCGGTGATGTTGTAGAACAGGTCGCCCTCGGGGCAGTACTCCAGGACGACAAAGAGACAGTCGGTAAAGTTGTCGATGATGTTCAGGATGGACACAACGTTGGGGTGCGCCGACGCGGCGCAGTGCAGGCGGATTTCGCGGGCCTGGTACTCCTGCTGGCGCCGCTCCAGGGGGGTCCCGTCCGGGTTGAGCTTGCTCAGGGCCTTGACGGCATAGCGTTCGTTCGTCTCGACGTCGACCGCCTCGTAGACCACTCCGTAGGCTCCGGTCCCAATAATGTCCGTCAACTTGAGGGAGCCGTCCACATAGGTGCCGATCCGGTCCTTGGGCGCCACCGGGGTGTATCGCTGGACGGGGGAGAGATACTGCGGGTTGTAAAAGTGCTGGTGCTGGTGCTGGTGCTGATGCTGGTGATGGGCGTTTATATACTTGTGCGCGTACGGCACAGGCGACACCGGGGGGGTCGGAAATCCGTTTGGTGCCAGGACATGCTGCATGGTATTGGTGAGGGGCCGGTTCCTGTTTGGATGCGCGTTCTTCCTGGATCCAGCGAGGCACTGGACAATCTTACGCTTCCGTGTTAAGAATTCAGTAAGAAGACACGAGAAGGAAGCGGCAAGACAAGAGACAGTCCGGGGAGAGCCTGGAGCCTGGAGCCTTTCCTGGTGGGAGACCGGACCGGGTGTATTGAACGCCGACTCAACGGGTCCAATGGCAATAGAGAAGACAAGAGAAGACGAGGAACAGAGAACAGCTGTGAAGAAGAGAAGTGAAGAGGCGCCGTCCACTGTGAGAAGAGAAGAAGAGAGAGAGAGAGAGAGAGATGAAGAACAGGAAGTGAACGTGGTCGAGTTGGAGGAAGGAAGGAGGAGAGGTTGCGGGAGAGAGGCTGTTGATATCCACCGGCAGATGAACATACGGAGTATATCACACGCAGTACGAGGTGTCGTGTCGTACTTTGTCCTCTGCAGAGCGGGTTCGAGGGAGGTACTTTGTACACCGGTACAGGAGCACTAGGACCGGAGCGTGCAAGCGGCGAAAGTCTTCACGGCCGGGCGTATGCCGCTCTCACTTTGCTCACTAGTGCAGGAAGCTAGCGTGTCCAGTTGTAGCGAGGCGTTTCGTTGCGTGGTTTTGGGGAAGGGAGGGTGGGAGACCAGGGTGCGCCACTTGGAGGCCGGGGTGCGGCACGGGAGGACAAAGCGGGTGTGCGTGGAGCGGTAGAGTACGAGGAGTGTGCGAGTGAGTGGACGAGGAGTGTCACCCGTAGGAGGCAGGCAGTTTCGCGGCAGGAGACGTTGTGAGCCGTTGTCTGCAGCGGTCTGGACGACTCCCTACGCGCTGGCCAGTCGACACGCCGTCTCGCCTACGCGCGGACGCCCGTCCGACACGCAAGTCCCATACGCCCTGAAGTCGCCCCGAGGACGGGCTGGCATGCCAGACGTGCACGTGTGGGAATTCATACGAGTGAGGACACGCATGCCAGTCTATGAATATCTGGCCGGCATGGGGCCAGGCCCGCGTGCAGGGCGCTAAGACGGAGGACGAGAAGGCGAGGCGGGTGTCTGGCGGACGGCGGTCACTGTCTGGGGCTGCGTGAGAAAGTACATGTCCTCTGGGCAATGCGTGGTCTGGAGCGTGAGGGACAGGTGTGTCTGGGTCCTTTGTTGAGGCGCCCAGTCAGAGGCCAAAACTAGGACCGATGCAGCAAGGGTCCACCGGCGAGCGGTGGTGACGACGAGGAGGATGGACATGGGCGGATGGGGCGAGGTGATCTGACACAACACGACGTGCTCTGGTCGTGGTCAGAAATGGGTCGGACAGGCGCTGGCCACTCAGCGGCGGCGTGTGGGTGGGTGCATGGGTACCGCAAGCAGGGATGGAGCATGAGAGTGGAGGCGGGACGGCAGCAGCAGCAGCGGCGTGCAGGAGTGCAGCAGGCGTGTGCAGCGGCGTGCATGGGTGGCTGCAGCGGTGGTGCCACGGCCGCCCACGATGGGTCACGGGCAGCCACGGCGCAGAGCAACAGCCCGAGGGCGCACCAGCCGTGGCCGTTGGCCGTATGCCGGTTCTGCCCTGCTGTTTTGCTGTTTTGCGCGTCTCTTTGATTACGGGAGACGAGAGACATCAAACGGAGCGGGTTGGAGCCGAGGAGAGAGCTGGAGACGGCAGAGCCGAGCTGGAGAGTGCTGGAGAGTGCTGGAGAGAATACCGAGGAATGAGGGGAGGAATGCCTACTGACTCGTACGCGCACTCGTATCCTCGCAAGCGTGCTGGAGAGAAGTGAGACAGCCAGCACAAACTCCAGCTTCGACCAGACGCACAGCTGCTTTGCTGTCAGCGCAGAGGCAGATGCCAGAAACGCAGACAATCCAGCCGAGAAGGCGGAGCGAGCAAGCGGCGGATCGCGGATCTGGGCACGTCTGGACGTTTCGGACTACTCCGTAGCGACAGCGCGGCTGACACGAAGAAGCACGCAGAAAAAGAAAGCGCGGTCCCAAGCGGAGCAGCCTGGACACCTGGAGCAGATGACCGAGTGATCGGCCAGCGTCGGCCGAAGCCCAGCTGGTTCGGTCTGCCGTGCATAAACGCAAGCGAGCCTGAGACGCGTACTTTGAGGGGAACAGGCGACGGGTTATGCACAAGTGGTGCTGCACAACTGGTGATGCATAAATCCAAAATACTGTATGAATTCCCGTACTCTAAAGCACAACTCCAAGTACGAGTATCCGTACTCAAGAAAAGACAACGTATCCGTACGAAAGCACAACCCAAGTACACTCGTACATCTCGTACTCGTAGACGCCCGATCTTCTGGAAATTATCTGGGTGATGCAGGTAAAATTAGAGTCGACCGCCATGCCCTGGTTGGCCGGCGCCCCGTTGTGATCTGGAAAAAGAGGCCTCGCTGGTCATGGCGTCACCGCACTATCGTATCGGTACGAAGTAGCATTGCGACGTGGTTTGCGCCAGCAGTACCGGACTCCGTACCAACGTGTCCAGCACTGCTGTCCAAAGACAGGTGAAGAACGATGTCGTAGCGCCGGTCCACCTGCCACCCCGGCATGTTGCATTTCGTGCTCGGCAGCCTCGAATAGGGGAACTGGGTACAAGAAGTACGGGTATCTTACGTATTCCTTGTACGATACGATACTCGTAAACGGAGGCTTGGACAGGACCGGCGGCCAGCGGCCAGCGGCCAGACGGCCAGCCAAACCCAGAGCTTCCACGCCGTCCACGTCTAGCGATTTCCAGAACGGGCGGCTGCTCGGCGGCTGCCTTGGCGTGACGAAAGTGCGTGCGGAGCTGCACGGAAACGACGAGTACGAGCTCTTCGGCTGTGAAGGAACACGGCGTAGTCGCGCATCCCGGCATGGTCCAATGCACCCGTCCTTGGCGAGCACGGATGGAGATGCAGCGGAATGCTGGATGGAACAACGAAGGATTCCGATCCTGCTCGGGGTGCGCATCGGGGGCCATCGAGCAAGAGGCTCGATCCCGTCGCCGCGGCGTCACCTGTTGGTGGCTTGGACGCTGGCCAGGCAGCCGGTCGGCAATACGATCACGGAGCGCGTACTTCTGCCGAGCAAGCCGGCGTGCAAAAGTCCCGGTCTCGACCGTTGTTTACTTTGCTTGCGCTGTATGATTTTTTGCGCTGTGATTCTTTGCGCTGTGAATCTGTATGATTCTTTGCCGACGCTGTATGATTTCGCAGGTCGCCACGGCCATTGTTCTGACGTCTGACGCTTCCTTGACAGTGACACGCTGCTGCATATCGTACTCGCACACGCCGTCCTCTGCCTAACACGCCCAACAAGTACTCCCGTATCCCATCGCCACCCGCTCCGCCACCGCCGCTAGCCCGGACCACCTGCTCGCGCCAGCCTGTCGCTCCGCACGCCAGCGAGATGGCGCCTTGCCGTGCCTTCCGCCCCTGAGACGTCCCTGTTCGCCCCATCGAGACGCGCTACTCTGCCCAAGGCCGCCGTCTGTGCTCCGGGTCAGCGTCCGACAAAGACGTGTGCCAGCGGTGTCGATCGCCTCCGCGCAGACCGAGACCCAGGCGGCTTCGTAATCCCTTTGCGCCACTAGCACAGCCCGTGCCGGTGTGGCGTCCAGTCACAGGACGCGATAGCGGACAGAGTACGATCCAGCAAAAGGACCTCCGACACACACTGGTAGCCTGGCGATCCACGCTGGTCAGCCGCGCTCTGCCCGCCGTTCGCCCGCGGTGAGACAAGGCTGAGCAGCCCTTGCGCGTCATCCCTGGCGTGTTGCCGGGCCACGGTCAGCCTTTGCGAACGGCACCTACATGGAATCGTGACAAAGTGAAGCCATCGCCGTGAGCGTACCTGCGAGGCTGCATCCTTGTGGACCACGTTGGGGCCGTCGACGATGCTCCCGCCGGTTCACGGCAGGGACTCCACGGACTCAGGAGGCGAGCAGGCGAGCAGGCAGAGCAGGCAGAGCAGGCAGTCCGAGACACCGGCGGTCCCGTCTTTCAGGCGGCCACTGCGACCGTTGGAAAGCTGGGCCTTGCGTCATCGTAGGCAGCACGCAAGGTGGCCGATCCTGGCCAGTCCTGTTGCACAGCTGCTGTCGTCTGCGTGCGCGTACGAGCCATACGGCCGAGCCACCAAGCTGCTGACCGCATCTTCATGCGCGTCGGACTGCCGTCGCCCGGCGCCCGCCGCATGCGTGCCCGTGGCCGTCATGCGCATCATGCGTCGACAAAGCACCGGGGACCATCCGGCAAGGCTGGCCGCGAGCATGTCGTCAGACGATCAGGCAGGAGCACGCCGGCGTGGAGCCATGGCGCGCCAGGCTGGCCAGAGCGGCGCCGTGGTGAAACGGCAGATGAAGCAGCCCGAGCCGTTTCACGTGTTCCCTGTCTTGCAGCCGAGCAGTGTCCTTGCATCCTCGCTGCCGTGATCGGTGGGCGCGCGAGACATGTCTCGCCGGCTGCTACATCTCGCCAGAGGCTAAGAACAAGTACGGTCTCGCTAGGTTGCTATCCCTGGCACCCTCTTGGCCAGACGGCTAGCCGGCCGCTTTCTTCTTTGATGCCACCACGGCGCATCTCGCCGGCGGCGCAACGTCCAACAGGCCACGGCACTGCTCACCGTCCCACTGCGTCTGTCTGGCTAGCCCCGTGTCAGGAAACGCACGGGATCGGCGCCGCCCAACCGGCGTGCTCCTGATGACGCAAGGGAGACTCCCCGCTTTGTTCGTAGCCCGCTTCGCGGGCACTAGGAGTCATCGCGATCCCGACACGTACGTCTGGAAGCCATGAAGCCGCTGATCCGGACGGCCTTGCGTGCATTCGTTTGTTTATGACGGCCGCCCCCTTCGTCCAGCAGTCGTCTGCCTACTGTCCTTTATCGCTGCCATGTCAGCCGATTCTCCCTTCCTCTTCATGTGATGTAGTGTTATCGAACAAAAGGACGAGGCAAAGGATCACTCAGTCCCGTAGAGTCATGCTTTGCTGCTCCTCCTGTGCGCTCTGGTCGTGGCACGCGTGTCATGTTGATACTGTAGCTTGTCCCGTGTCGTTTGCTTCTCTACGCTTCTCTCGGTTTCGATTGTCTGTGTCCAATGTTTCGCCTTGCATTCCTGTCGGCTTCCAAGGCTTCTCTCGATCCATGTTCTACTCGAGTGACCCAGTGTCCGGGCGTATTGCCTGTTTCCTCTCTCTTATCCAATCACCGTAGCAATGAATTTCCGGACCTGCTCTAGCATGCCCGACGACTGGACGACTGTTTGAGATTCCTGTTCTTGCCTCCTAGGCAAAAACAGACACAGTGACCGGGTTATCGTTGCACCTGTCCTCTGTCTCGCTGCAACGCGCCCACCCACGCCTTCTTGGCAGCACGGCTGCAGCCCCGACCGGACCTGACACGTCTCCTGCCGGCGATGCTGGCCCTGGCCAGACTCTGGCGGCACTCTGCACAGAGCATGCCTCGTCTGCGCCGTGCCCTGTAGCATGTCTGCGAGTGCCCTGTTTTCTCGCTGTACGCCGTCCCACACGGCACGGCGACACCAGCTGCATGCGACAAGTGCCACCGCAACACCGTAGGAGGGCAGAGCAGCGGAGGGGAGGGCGGGCGCGCCGACTCCAGCATCCGCACCCAGATACCACGCTCACCGGGGCGGCTCGCATCGCACACAGCGCCCTCGGGCTCTTGTCCTGCCTGCTCGGCTGTCCGGCCTCGACCGGCTAGGCCACCAGCCCTGGTCCTCCTCGCTACTCTGCGCGTAACCTGCTCCGTACGCGCGTGGCAGAGGACTGGATGACAGGCACAGAGTGCGCTTGCACGAGCACCCGCCACCAATTTCGCACACGTGTGGTCTCGTCTATGCAGCCGGGGTCTCATGGCCCTTCCCAGCCCTCTTCGGCGCCCGCTGTCGCTTCGCTCAGCGATGCTACCTGCCGTGGGACACGGCCGACCCCGTGCTCCGTACGGGCGGCCAGATCGAAACGGCCGAGGCCAACGTCTCTGTCCGCCATGCGAGCTGCCAGCGGCAGGACGAGACGAAAAAGAAATCCAACACCGGCGTGTCTTGTCTCTTGTCGGACAACGCCTGCTTGCCGTGACTGAACGTGCTTGGCGACTGGCCCTCCCCGATTGGCCTGCTCTGGCTTCCAGCCTGGTTTTCGCGTTGTCGTCTGCCTCAGAGTATCGCACTTCTTCCGCGCCACCGCTCGGGAAACCGCAGTGTGGTAGCGCGCGTGTTGCCCTCATATCGGGAGCAAAGCGAGGCAAGGTAGGCAACCTGCAACGTCCAGTGCAAAAATGACAGCTCACGCAACATCCTGGCCGCAGGACTACGGAAATAGGCGCACAGAATCAACGGCGCATCCTGATTGCTCCCGCCATTTTCGTCTCTGCGCCACGGACGAGAACGCAGAGGAGCAGCAGGAGGCGCGTGGCTGGAGAGAAATGGCCGTCTGCCGTGCAACAGCTCGGCTGGCCTTGCCACCGACTCACTCGGACACGCGGACAGGGCCCGCTCAAGCGCAAGACAGTCTATTCCCAGGACATGGACTCCGAGTATGGTGAGCAGTAATCTACATGCGCCCGAAAGCAGAAGAAAGCAGAAAAGCAAAGCACGCATCCGCCATCGCTGTGCAAACGACAATGGGCAAAGCAACAGGTCCCACTGCAGCTCATCGCCGTGCGCGCTGCGTGAAGAACGGGTGCTTCAACGCGTCGCCCGGCAGGATCCGCTTGTCCGGATTCAGGCTGAGGCAGCGGTCCAGCAGATCGTAGAACCAGTTCAGCTCCTTCGTCTCGGCATCGTCCATGCCGGCCGAGGCGGCCATGAGGCGCGTGCGGAGGTCGCGCGTCGGCTTGATGACCGACAGCGTCTTGATGGTGGTCTAGCAGACGAAAAGCAGTCAGCGCAGTGCAACGGCAGCCAATAACACGCGCCGGGGCGAGCAGGCTCCCAAGCGCCCACCAATGTGGGCCCGACGCTGCAAGACGACAGGGCTTGATCAACATGGGGGCTGGGCATGCAGGACATGACGGGCGGCCGCGTTTCTGCGGCCACGGCGGCTGGCTGGCCGCGTCGACATCCGTCTGTCGCCAAGAATAGTGCTCGGAGCCTATCTCGGAAGAAACAGGCGCTAGGCCGGCGGCTGCTCAAGCGCTTACGCGGGCAGGGGAGGGGGCAGGGGAGCATGCAATCAAACGGGGGGAAAAGCGTCATACCTTGGCCTGGAACTTGTCGTGCTCCTGGCTGAGAAAGCCGCCGTTGTCGTCAAAGTGCATCGGCCACAGCTCGCCGCGCCGGTACAGCTTGGCGCTGATCTTGCCGCGGATCTCCATGATCGCCTTGAGCATCTGGTTGTTGCTCTCGCCCGTAAACAGAATCTTGCCTGTGTAGAGCTCGTAGAGCGTGCAGCCGATCGACCACATGTCCACGGCGTAGTCGTAGGGCATGCCCAGGATGATCTCGGGCGCGCGGTAGAAGCGGCTGACCAGGTACGGCGTGATCTCCGTGTGCGCCGTCACCGCGTCCGACCGGTCAATGGCCGTGCCCAGATCGCAGATCTTGAGCGTGCTGCGCGCCTCGTTGACGAGAATGTTGTCCGGCTTGAGGTCCGCGTGGATGATGCTGCAGCGCCGCATGTGCGCCAGCGCCACAAACGTCTGGTAGGCAAACACGCGCACGCCCTGCAGGTTGATGCCCACGTTGTTGCCAAACTTCTTGAGCACCTCGCGCAGATTCATCGACAGGCTCTCAAACACCATGCACAGGTGCCCGCGGTAGTCGAACGACCGCTCAAACCGCACAATGTGCTTCTTGCCCTCCGCGTCCGCCGCGTTCAGCTTCTGCAGGATCGCAATCTCCGTGTAGCCGCCCTTGCGCAGCGCGTCGTTGTTGCGCATGATCTTGATCGCCACCTCGCGCTTGTCCGCGCTCGCCGTGTCCAGCGCCCGCGCCACCCCCGAGAACATGCCCTTGCCGAGCGCCGTCAGCACCTGGTACCGCCCGTCCAGCACCTCGCCGCGCCGAATCTTGTAGTAGCCCTGCTGGTCCACCGCCTCGAGGATGCCGCCGCCGTGCACAGCCGCCGCTTGCGGCCCGCCGTCTTTCCCGGGAGCGTCGTCGCCGCCGGCTTCGGTCTTGGGCGCCTCGTACTTCTTCTCGACAAAGTCCTCGGCAAACATGTCGTCCTCGTCCTCGTCCTCGCCCTCGTCCTTTGCATCCTCCGCATGCCCCACAGCGTGCGTGTCGTCCGCCGCGCCGTGCAGACCGGCCACCGTGCCGTGGCGCAGCTCGTCCCGGCGTTCGTCTTCCTCCATGTCCACGGTCGGATCGTAGTCGGCGGCAGACGGTCCGTCTCCCGGGCTGGCGTCTTCGCTTGGGCCTGGGCCGCCCGCCGTGTTTTTCACCAGGGCGTTGACAAAGTCCTTGTTGTCGGCCGGGTCCAGCTCCATCGTGACGTCCTGACTCCTGTCCAGGCTGGATGGGCTGGCCGGGGTGGCCGGGGAGGCTTCAGCTACTTGTGCGAGTTAGCGACTGGTACACTACGCCGCATAGGCAGTCGCATCACTGTCGACATGTGCTTACCGGAACGAGGCGTACCACCACCACCCATCTCGGGCGTATGGACCTGCGTATCAGACTCGACGGCTGGCTTTGCAGCCGCCTTGTCAGCTTGGAGGGACACGGCCAGCAAAGGTGTAGAAGCACGCGACTTTTTCAATATTTCCTCTCTGCGCTGCCGGCGCCGCCTGATCTCGGCTTCCTCGTCGACTGGCTCCGGCTGGACCGCCTCATCTTCCTGTCTGCAGCACGGTCAGTCGATCAGAATGGCTGCCCGCTCGACAGAGTATGCGCTGGACACGGCGGGTCTTACCGTTCCGCGCGGCCAGAGCCGGCGTCTTCGTCGGGGAGCTTGAATGATACACCTTTTGCAGCTTTAGCAACGCCATTTCCTCCATGGTCCGCGGCATCAGCCGGCCGGGCACTGCGCAAAGATGAATCAGCCTGCTGTGCTCGATCTGGGTGCCGACCAAAGCGGTCGTCGCGGTCACGGCCGTTTCCGCGTTCCCGGTCGTGTTCCCGGTCGTGTTCCCGGTCGCGATCCCAATCGCGTTCCCTCCGATCGCGTTCGCCCCAGCCGCGGTCGTCGTTTCCTCGGTAGGAAGGCGGCGGCGGGGACCGGCTGCGCGTGCGCTGTCTTTTCTCGGTGCCATCGCGGCGTCGGTGCGGTCCCTGATCCCGGTCCCGGTCCCGGTCCCGGTCCCGGTCCCGGGCGTCGTAGTCGTCGTAGGGGAGCTCTCCGCCGCGGTGGCCGCTGCGGGGCGCGTCGTATCGGCCGCGGTAGCGGCTGCTGTCGTAGGCGCTGCCGCCGTTGCGATCGCGGTCGTCTCGCAGCCGTTTCTGACCGCGCGGCGACGCGTCCCGGTAGGGGTAGCTGGTGGAGGCTCGGTCGGGCGAGCGCGACGGTCTACCTCGATGGTTTCTGTTGCGGCGGTCAACATCGGGGCCGTTACCAGTATTGTTCAGAGCAGAAGCCGCCGAAGCAGCAGCATGTGTCTTTGCCTTGGAGTGTTTCGCGTTGCGCCCTTCCACGATCTCGCCCTCGTCGGCGCTCGAGCGTGGAGAAGCCATTGCGGCCGCGTCAAGTTTCAGAGTCTCAGGAGTCCGCGTGAAGCTGTAAGGGAACGACGAGCGCAGCCGACAAACGTCGAGAGCGATGTCGCCAACGTCAGCCAACAGATACTCGTCTTGCAATTCCTCCCTAAAGGTCCCAGGGAAGCAAGAACCGAACCGGATCAATCCTCGGGAGCTCTCGCACAGGCTCAGAGCATCTAGCGTATCGCGGTAATGGCGGGGGACAGGTTGCCGAGCAAGGAAAGAACAGAAATAGCAACCGCGAGGCGAGAGCAGAGCACCGTCGTGATCACGGACGATGGCTAAAAGCTGCGAGAGTGGCAATGTCGTCGATGCTCAAGGCCAAAGAGAAGGCGCATTCAGGCACAGGGCGTGCGTCGCTGTGATTGGCTGGCGCATCGGACGCGGTTTTTCCGGCACCGAGTGCGGGCGGCTGCGTGCAAATCTCTGCCCAACACATCGGACAAGTCGGCGCAGGCGACAGAACGAGCCACGGCACCACACACCGATCCCGCTGCAAGAGACCTTTGCGTTCTGACACAAAACAGACATCATGGGTGGAGCCAGCCGTGAAGGTTTGTGCACTTCTGCCATGACTATCGGCGCGAGCATTCGGCTGACGAACCACCGACAGGCGGCAAGGCCAAGCCTCTCAAGGCGGCCAAGAAGGACAAGAAGGACTTGGACGACGACGACAAGGCCTTCCTCGAGAAGAAGCGCGCCGGTAAGAATGGGTGCGGCTCTTTGCTTACAAAAACAAAACGGCTTGCTAACAGCGGCCTGCAGAGGAGAAGGCGCGCAAGGATATGGCCGACAAGGCCAAGGGCAAGGGTCCGCTCAACACGGGCGCCCAGGGCATCAAGAAGAGCGGCAAGAAGTAGATACTGGATACGCAGCGGTGCCTTCCAGTTGCGGCGCATGCTGGCGCGCATGCGGTGGTCTTCGTCCAGGTCCACGGAGGATGGAGAAGGCCGTCTTCGGCATCTTTGCTTAGTCATCATACAGATCAGCGACGGCCTGTCTCTCCTCTCTGCTGGGCGACGTCACCGCGCAGCAGGCCGCGGCTTTCCATGGCAGGACCGCGCTTCTGGCGTTGCGCTCGACCTGGACGGCGAGGCTCGGTCGGCGATCTGGGCTCGGCGAGATAGACGGAGATCTTTCAAGACAAATATGCTTCATGCCACAACAACATCCGTGCCAGGACCGCTGCTCTGCCATCAGCCAAACGCAGACAGCCCACTGCAGGAACAAGTGTGTAGTGTCGTAAGCCCATCGTCGTACGTTGCAGCGCTTTCACATGCCATCGGCAGTGCGCTAGTCCTGCCAAAGTGATCCCCACTGCCAGTAGCGGCTCGTGCCGACATCGATCCCAACAAAACGGCTGCCGGTACCGCCGCGTTGAGACGGCACGGTTGGCGGCGCGGATGGCAGTAGTAGTAGTATTCCTCTGTACGGCATGCAGACCTCTTGAGTCCGGCAGTACGGTCCAGAGCCCGTCCTTGTCGCATCTTTGCCATCCTCGCCGCCATCCTCGCCGCCATCCTCGCCCTCGCCCTCGCCATCCTCACATGGCTTCCGCCAGCCGTCAGCGCGCCGGCAAGGCAACAGCCAAAGGCGATGCCTCGTCTGTGGCGCCCACGGCCGCGCTGCCCGCGCGCCGCGCCGGCCTCCTCCACTGGGACGAGCTGCCGGCCTGGCGCCGCGACAACGTCTTCATCGTCGGCGGCTACCGCCCGACGTCGCAGAGCTACGTCGCGTCGCTGGCCAGCGTCGCCGCCGTCCACAACGAGTCGGTCAACATCTGGACGCACCTGGTCGGCGCCGTCGTCGCCGCCGCTCTGGGCGCCTGCCTCTACGCCGAGCTGCCGCTGCTGCGCGCCGGCCTCGGCCGCCTCGCCGGCGACGGCGTGCTGGCGGCCGCGCTGGCCTCGCTGTCGCCGGCGCAACAGGCTGCCGCTTCTGCTGCCGCTTCAGCTTCTGCTTCTTCCCTCGTCCTCTCGTGCTTCGCCGCCGGCGCCGTCGCCTGCCTCGGCATGAGCGCCACCTACCACGCCCTCACCAACCACAGCCCGGCCGTCGCGCGCTGGGGCAACAAGCTCGACTACTCCGGCATCGTCCTCCTCATCGTCGGCAGCTACATGCCCACCCTCTACTACGGCTTCTTCTGCCACCCGTACTGGCTGACGGTGTACATGTCCATGGTGTGCCTCTCTTCTCTTCCTTCTCGTCTCTCTTCTCTCCTCTCTCCCCCCTCTCCCCCTCTCCCCCTCTTCCCCCTCCCCCCTCTCTCCTCCCCCCGCTCACCTCTAGATCTTCCTCTTCGGCCTCGCCTGCCTCGTCGTCTCGTGGCTCGAGCACTTCCGCACCCCCCAGTGGCGTCCCTACCGTGCCCTGCTGTTCGTCGGCCTCGGCGCCGCCGGCATCGTCCCCATCGCCCACAGCCTCGTCGTGCTCGAACACCAGGGCCACGGCAGCGACTCGCTCGCGGAGCGGTACCAGCGCGTCAACGACCGCATCGGCCTCAACTGGGTCCTCCTGCAGGGCGGCCTCTACATCTTTGGCGCCTTCCTCTATGCTGTACGTTGTTCTCCTCGGACGGCCACCTCCCCACTAACGCTGGCAGGCTCGCTGGCCCGAACGCCTGCGGCCAGGCCGCTTCGACATCTGGGGCAGCTCCCACCAGATCTTCCATGTTTTCGTCTTGTTGGCGGCGGCCACGCATCTTCGCGGCGTCGTGCAGGCCTATTATCACCACCACTTTGCCGGGGGCGCCGAATGCCCGGCGCCGTCGCTGTGATGTAATGCACACTCTGGCAAGGTCACCAAGTCATCGGCCTACAGCGTACTTGTTATCATAGACTTTTATTGTAGATGCAATCATCATGTGCTCTTCGTGCTGTCCAGGAACACGCTGTCATGAAACCTCATGCCTCGAGCTGTGCCTGGTCTAATCTGCAGTATGCTTCGTTCTTCTTTATGAGTCCCAACCAGTAAACTCCTCTCGAAATACACACATTCAAGAAAAACATGGGGGAATATGACTCCTTGTATGTTAGGCCGGCTGACATTTGTGCAGAAGCCCAAGACACATTAAATGGTAGTAGATCATGCAAAAAAATACGAAAGGGAAAGAAGGAAAGAAGGAGCAAAGGAAAGAGTGGCTCAAGAAGAAATCAAAGAAAAATCATCGCTTTCGAGCTGGCCGTGGCATCCGGGGACAGCCGCCGAGCTCCTAGTTCGGCGGCATTCGACCTGAAGCGCCGGCAGAAGGGTTCCGGTCGCTAGAGCCGGGCCGCGGCGTGCGGCCACGGAAGTAGTTGTACTGTGTCGGGTCCTGCTCGATATCCAGGTCTTCCTGGGGCAGGTTGCCGTAGCCCTGCGGACCGCCGCCGTACATGCCCGGCGCGCGTGATCCCCAGTCGCTGCCACCCGCGCCCATATAGCCAGTGCCCCCCCGACTGGGCACTCTTGTGCCGCTAGAGGCCGTTCGAGGCCCGTGCGATCGTGCCACCGGCGCGGCTATCGGCATGCCAGCCGCATTTCCAATGAGGTCGCTAGTACTGTCGTTGCCATCTGCCCCCATGCTGTAGAGGGGCGAGCGAGACTGCGATAACTCGATCGGAGGCCCCAAGGCAAAGTTGGCGCTAGAAGACCGAGACTGCGAGCCGTAGGGACCCGGCGACTGCGTTCGAACGGCCGTGGCAAATGGAGCGATAGGGGGCGAGGCTAGGGACGCCACGTTGTAGCCGGGAGCATAGGATGTTCCACTGTCGCCGACACCCGTGTACATCACACTGGACCCCGAGAACTGCCGGTGTCCCGTCATCCCGCCCACAGGCGTCCCCGGCCGCGAGTCCGTCCCAAAAACCGTGCTGCCAGGCGTGCCCGGGCGGACAAAATCTCTTGGCGCACCAAAGATCTCGCCGGCCCCGTGATCCAAAGCGAACTCATCCCGGTTCTTGTAGTACTCAAAGTCCAGCCGCGATTCAGGCACCACCTCAAAGCCAGGCATGGCAACGCCAGAGACGGCAGTCTTGCCCGGACGCTTCGCGTTCATCTGGTCCATGACGTACATGTCAGAGTAGCCCGAAACTGACATGGAATCGCCGCTGCTCGCCTCCCGGCCGGCAGTCAGCCGTCCCGAATATATGCTGGCCAGGATGTTCTGGGCCTTTGCATGGACCATCGGCGTAATCAGCGGCCGGTAGAGAGCCGGGTGCCCGAAGCGAGAAGCGAGTCGATCGCTACGCAGATTCTCCTTGCTGCTAATATCCAGGCCGGCTTCGGGGTTGGCCATCACGTTGCGGGTGGTGTAGTAGTGCATCTTCTCGTCGAATGCCCTGGCGCAGTACACCTTGAAGGCCAAGAGGAGAAAGGGCAGGGGCGCGATGGCGTAGGCCTGGTAGTGGTTGTTGTTGCCGCGCACAATGACAATGAGAACGGACACCAGATTGCCGAGGATGGTGCCGAAAATGAAGCGGTTGAAGAGAGCCCGCCAGAACATGCCGCCAGACTCCGTTTTGGTGACAAAGACGTAGAGAATCATGTACTTGCGCAGGACCACGTCGACGGTGAAGTAGATGGCAGCGGCAGGCAAAACAAGGGGTTGGATGCCAGAGAAGCACAGTGCCACGGTGGAGTAGTACAAAAAGTAGTTGTAGTAGCTCGCGTAGTCAAAGGGAGGCGGTGCCGTGAGCTCGATCAGCTCGCGAGGCGTGGGACTCGAGAACTTGCGCATGATGAAGCCCCAGAACAGGGGCACGAGCTGCGCGAGGTCGACGGCGACACCCAGCTGGCGCTGCAGCAGCCAGGTAATCCAGAACGGGGAGATGTTGCAGAGACCGCTGAGGAGAGAGTCGCCCGGCTTCTCGGATACGATGGCCTTCCAGCCATCCGTTCCGTGCTCCGTCTTGTAGACGACGTTGGCAATGAACTGCCAGATGGCGCTAAAAAGAGAGAAGATGATGAGGTTGTTGAAGACAAAGAATGAGTACAGCTTCGCCAAGACGTGACGCTCGCGGCCCGTCTTGGTCTGATCGCCCGACTTGATCGCAAGGCGGCGGAAGACAATGGGCAACAGCAGGTAGACGGTCGACGTCAGAGCAGGGGAGGCAACACCCTGGACAATCTGCCAGAATACACTGTTGGTCTCGAGCTGTGTCTGGAAGGCGGGCCAGAGCGAGCCGAGGTTGCTCAGGTTGACGAGGAAGATGGCAATCATGGCGTTGGGGGCGACCCAGAGAAATGTCAGCAGTGTGACCCAGAGGTTGTTCAAGAACCGACGTCGGCCCCGCGAAGCAGCGGACAGGGGCATGTTGTCCCAGATGATGTCGTTGGGCCGCGTTGCGAGACGAATAGTGGCGCCCTGGGGCTTCTTCTTCCGTGCCGCATAGGCGATGGCGTGGGCCTCGCTGATCTCCGAGTAGGAGGCAAAACCAAAGGGCATCGCATTCCGCTTGTCGACACTCTGGCGCACTTCCTTGACTTCCACCTCCAGCTCCTTGATGCGCTGCGTAAGGTACTCGATGGCATCGACTTTTTGGCCCTTGGGATACGTGCCGTACGACCGGTCCTTCTTTGAGGGGCGGCAAAGGGGGCGGGCAGGCGGCAGGTTCTGGGGGTCCTTTAGGTACTTGGCCAGGACCTTTTCCAGTTCGCGCACCATCTTTTCGTGCTCCTTGATCAGCTGGGGGAGGATCTTGACGTTGCGGGCAATGGCGGTACGAGAGAACGAGGAGCTGGGCGCGATCTCGTCAATAATACGGGCGAGACCCTCGTCCGAGCTCATCTTCTTGGGCACGTCGTAGAGCTGTCTGTATTAGTACGGTTTGCGGTAATGGACACGGGGGGACGGGGAAGACACGGGACGTACCATGAGAGTGCGGGAATGAAGGCTCGACTTGTATTCCTGGGAATCAAAGTACTGCCGTCTCAGTCGGAGGACCTTGCGATAGTTCCACCACAGAAAAAAGCAGATGACCATGTCGAAGATCCAGGTTATGACGGTCTGCGCCCACTGGGCGTCACCCCAGACGTTCGAGGGGCCCAACAGAGTGAGCCAGGAGTCGTCGTCAAAGCGCACGCTCTTGGTGTAGTTGATGGGGATCGTGATGCAGCAGCCGAGGATGGCAAGGGTGAGGAAGATGTTGCGGCACATAATGGTGAAGCGCATAAACACAGCAGCGTCCAGGCCGACCAGACGGATCAGATCCTGCTCGTTGGTGCTCCAGAGAGGTCCGATCCAGGCGAATATGCCTTTGCCCAAGGCGGGCGGCGTGTGTTGCTCGTCGGCATGTTTCAGCTTCGGGGCGTAGACGATTGTGTGGTACGGACGGACGAGGGAAAAGAGGATGGCGATGCCGGCAGTGATGCCAAAGGATGAGCCGACAGACGCCCAGATGGAACCGGTTTGCAGCTGTCCTCGTCAGACACAGGCAGAGACAGCGGCAGACAAAGACAGGACACGGCACTCACCTGGTCGGCAAAGGGATTCTGCAGCAGCTTCAGAAGCTCGCTAGCAGCGTCAGTGGCGGCGGATGTGGGGACATCGTCTCTGATGAAGAGCGGAGTGGTCCTCGTCGGTAGATCCATGGTGCTCGGCGGTATGCCGCTGACGAGGCGACAAGAGAGCGAATGGCAAAGGAGTGTCTGTGTCGCCTGGAGACCAGGGACTGGGAACCAGGACGGGATGCCGGTCGGAGAACCCTTTCCGTGACGATTTGATTCGATGTGTAAGGAGAGTGCCGCTCGATGTGTACGGAGAACGCCGTCAGTTGATTCGGCTCGAGAACGGTTCGATCAGGGCCGGCTGACGGAGCGCAAGACAAGGCCGAGTCGCATATGGCGGCTGGGTATGCACCGATGTGCGTGGAGGCAACAGATCGGGAACCGAAGAGGCCGGCGTGGTGGATGGCAGCCGGCGGCTAGCAGACAGCAGACAGCAGACAGCAGATGTCGAGGGCGTCCGCACGCAGAGCTGTCTTCTTGTCTGGGATTTAAGCGTCGGCTCTGCAGAGTGGCAGTTAGCATCCGCAGGCTCGTCGCGGCGTCTGGAGGCAGCCGTCGTTTCGGCCAACAAGGACAGACGATCAAAGCGCAAGACAAAGGACATGCGGCTCCAACAGCAAGCTGCGAAGGACGGATGGCCAAGGAGCGCCACCGCCTGGGGAGCGCCTATTTGGCCCCGTGCCGCTCTTTGGCAGGATGGCGGTGCCGGAAGCGGTAGAGGACTGACCGTATCGTCACCAGAATCGCCGCGCCGTCTCGCCGGAGAAGTGATGGCGAAAAAGTGACGCTCGTCTGGCGCAGAAGCAGCGGCAATGGCTGGGCAGTGCCCTTGCGCCCCGCGCCAATTGTGCTGCGTGCTTCGTGCTTGTGCTTCGCTTGTGCTGGTGCTCGTGCTGGTGCTGGTGCTCGTGCTCGTGCTCGTGCTTCGTGCTCGTGCTTCGTGCTTCGTGCTTCGTCTCCGTAGCGAACGATGGGTTCCGACGATTTGCGACTGGCGGCGAACGTGGTGGCAAGAGGCCGAGCGATTGTGCTGAAGAACGGCAAACGAAGACGTAGGTGCCAGGGACGCCGGGCAGAACGGACGTCGGATGAAAGACTGCGATGCGCCGATACAGGAACAAAGGGAGAACGAACGGTTGAAGGAAATGCAAAACAGACGAGTGCAACCTCCTAACAATTGGAGGCCGCGGGTGATCGATGCAGGGGCCAAACTATCGCATAGAAACGTGCAAGTAGTACTTTTGTACCAAGTAGGGTGCTCTGTAATCTGTACTTCGTATACGAGACTGCCGGCCTAACCTGGGCGGCAGACACGGCAAGCGCCGGCAGGACTCCGTATTTCTACTCCGTACTCCGAGCAGAAAAATGGAGAAGAAAAGGCGAGAAAACAGGACAAGCCTTTGCGCGTCTTCATTGTGGCCTGGATCGGCCGGTGGGGACGTCTCTCGCGGTCGAGCGTGCCTTCCGAGAGCCAGAGTGCGTCTCACATTCCGTAATACAGCAGTACGACTACTCCGTATAGCAGTTTCGTCCTCGGACGTGTGCTGTACTCGCACTCGCGCCTGCCCTACGTACAGTGCTCACGCGCTCCTGCCGGTTCCTGAGCTTGAACTGTCAGGCTGTGCTTGCCGCGCCTGTCCGCCCTACCCCTTTCGTGCCTTCTTGTTATGGCTGGCTCACTGGGCCCGTGCTCCACTCCCCTGTTTTCGCTGTCACCAGGCCGCCCGCCAGCCAAGCAGCAAGGAAGCAGCAACGCCCGCCAGCCCGAAAGAGAAAGAGCCAAAATCGCGCCTGCCAGACTTTGTCGCTGGCATGACGTCCGGTTTTAGCTTTACCCCTGGCCGCCATCTGGCACGCGCAAATAGGAACGGCGGAACGGCCAGGAACAAAATCTCCACTTGCGCATTTTTCTTCGTATTCGGCTCATCGCCACCCGCGATACGTACGGAGTAAGATACAAGTAATACTCCGTACAAGTCGGGTAGCTGTAATGGACTAGGCAAGAGTATCTGTATGATTGAACTATTGCTCCGTAGTAAATCGAGGAAGCAGGAACGACGGTGAAACGAGTAGGGACAATCTGGACTAAACCCTCGAGCAAGACGTATCTTACGACGTAAATGAGATACATCGGGAAACTCGTATTAGCATTCCCCGCGAACTCAAACTTACTTTGTCTTGATCATGTACTTTGTACTCCGTGCTGTACACATTGGTAATGTCGCCCGAATTCGGTAATAACGACAAAATGGGTGACATCTTGGAACGCCAGTTCTCCCCGGCTTGCTTAACTCATTCTGTCTGCATCGGCTGCCTTGGGGCCTACCCGATAGCTTGGTCTAAACCATCTGCCAATAGACTACGTGACTTGCCAAACATTACCTCCATACCACTACTCTGTCTGCCATTTTGTCTACTGCCTTATCTGTCATCCCGCCTACTCTAGTCTAAACGGCATTACCGTTTTACTTTCGGGTGGGTTGCTACGTCCGCTTACCGTTTATCATACCTCCATACCACGCTTCCATTCTCTACTCGTACATTCCCAGCACAAACCGACGAGAGGGAGGAGCCTTGATTACAATGACTTGGTTTCCCTGGCTGATGAGGGCGCCAAGTTACGTAGGACACTTTGTGCTCCACGCTGGCGGGGTGGACCACGACACGTCGGGTCTTTGATCGAATTGTACAAGAGCCGCATAGCTGAGATAACCTGGCTGTGGTTGCAGCGTGACCTGACGATGGAGTGCAGGGTCATATCTTTCTTTCTGAGGTATCTGCAGCGATGTGCCGAGAAAGGCACAGTCAGGGCGAGGCACCACTTCTATTTTTACTCGTATTACCTCCAAGCTAGCTATGCCCAAGGTAGCTAGGCCATGAAATATCCCCAGGGGCCTGCTTGGAGCTACTGAAGATTGGGGCAATACGAGGTAAGGTCAATGCAACGTTTTACTGGTCAAGCAAGGTCCTGTCTTCACGACAGATATGCAGTATGAAAACAAGCACCTGTACTCCGTACGAGTAATACGTCGTACTCGTACGAGCTAGAAACCAGCCTTGGGAAGCTGTGCAGATCTGCGCGGATCATCGGAGACAGGGTGCCAGTAAGCTAAAAAAGGAAAAAGATAAATAATCAAAATAGAAACCTCGACGGTTCCCAAAGGATGTAACCGGATGTTGACAGCGCCAACGCGCCTAGAGAAGCCATACAACGCTGGACTCTATTTGTACTCGTACGTCATTGCGCGGTCCGCAACAGTCACACCTTGGACCGCGCTTCCAAGGCCACCTCCGGCTGGGCGCCGCCATGCAATCGCATACCAAGGCCGGCTCCGCCAGAGCACAGCCTTCTGCAACCTCGTTGCACAATCCATACATGGTCGAACACCGTGTCGCATGACGCCACAGCTCCGGTGTCGAGCGTCGACGCTTCTTTCCGGCCGCTCTGGCACGTGGCCGCTCCCATGCCCGGCCTTGCAGCAACTACGAGTACCCCGTACACAGTAGCTCACGAGCAGGACACGTCGTATGAACTCTCTCATTGCGGTTGGCATACACGATCATCCGCGGCACGATGCACGCCAGTTCTACCCATCCCCTCTGTCCCGAGTCTCCTCAAGCGTCGACCGGGCCCTGGCTGCGCGTCTTGCGCGCTGTCCTGCCCACGGGCGGAAGGGTCTTCTTCTCCTTCTTGGCCCGGCTGCCCTTCTTGCCATTGGCCGCGCCGGCCAAGTCCGCCTCACCGGTCGGTGCCTTGGGCCCCGGAGCGGAGGCCACATCGGCATTCGTCCGGGCTCTTTTCACTGCCGACTCTCCATCGTCGTCCATCTCCGTCGATGCCGTCAGCGGAAAGACGCCGTCCTTTCCCTGCTCATGCTCCGCCTCGGCCTTGCGCTTGTCGCCAGCCGCGAGGTCAGAAAGCGAGAGACCCGGCTTCGCATCCGTCGACGTACTATCGGCTGCAGAGGCCACGGGCGTTGCGGAGACAATCGGCCGGCCAATGTTGGCCATGGAGCCTGCAGCCGGGGCTGCCCCAGCGGCAGGGATGGCATCGTCCGTCGCGGCAGACGGGGAGCCTGGCTTCGGTTCCGTCAGGGGAAGCACCGACCCAGAAGATGCCAGACTCTTTCGGTCGTCCGGGTGTCCAGTCGTCAGAGCAGACATGTCCGTAGGCTTCGCAGAGGTGCCTGCCTTGGAGATTCCGCCGCCCTTTGCCAGCGCGGGGCCCAAGACGTCGGCCGACCTGGGCACCGATGGGTTGACCCTAGAGCCAGAGGACAGCCCCGTCGAGGCATCGGGCGTGCTGCCAAACGGCTTGTAGCCCGAGAAGACTGATTGCCGTAAAAGTGACTGTCAGCCCATGAACCTCGAACCTGCGGTGCTTGTGCTTTGGACCGGCACCGCTAACAACAGCCGCTTTAAGCAGCTGTCGGCTTGCCATTGGTCGGCCAGAGCATGCTACAGAACAGGCAAATCATCTTGCCCAACTTCATGCGTGATGAACTTGAACAAGCACAACGCCATCACCGAGGAGGACATACCGGATGCCGTTCCCGGAGACGAAATATCGGTCATGATGACGTAACTGCGAATAGTCTTGCTTAGTAAGCGTGATGTTGGTGTTATAACGAGCTGATAGAGGCCTTGAGCGAATGAGGCAATCTAGTGAGTGCGGTAGAAGTGGCAGTGGCTGCGTGTCCGGCCGGTCAAAAGTCCAGAGTGAATGTCGTCCAGGTGTGCAGCAAGGGGAGAGGACGAGAAAGTTGGGGGAGGTTTGGGGCTGAAAAGCAGAGGACCGGAAGAGCCACGGAGAAACAGTACATCCAGAGGAGGGGAAGCTGAAATGCAGACGGCCATCGTCGAAGAAGCGGTCACACTGACACCAGCCGATCGAACCGGTCACGCTGCTGCAGAGTCGGGCGACAGATACATGGCCGGCGAGCCAGCGCTGGCGAGCCAATGGAGCAGAGGCCGTCGTCCGGGCCCGGCCCAGCTCTTCGCCCCTTCTTTGTCTCGGGCGCTGTGGAGCGCTGAGACGACGCATCAGCGGCCGCGCTGGCCGGCACTGTGCATGTCAAGTCGCCAAACGCGCGGCACCGTGCACGTCATCGGCGCCGCGGCGGCAGACCCACAATGCGGGCCAGATCCCGCGGCAGGTGCGGCCGAGTGTTTGTAGGTCCATCTGGCAGATTGTGGAGACGGTTTAAGGAGAGGGGATGTCCCGAGTTTGCTCTATGACTGAGTTGAGTAACTCCAATTATCGTACACTTGATTACCTCCATTGATCCTTTCCTACACATCGGCTGCTCAGTGGGAAACAGTGGTCCAACTCCGAGATCAACTCCATTCACCGTGCACTCTTGCGTTCACTGTCGGCGCTGGAGTACTCGTTCTTGCTGTTGCCAACTGTCGGCTCATCTGCCGGTACGTCATCCAGCGTGCGGGCCGTTTCGTTGGCATCGCCAGCAGAGGCTGGCACGCTTTCTTCCAGAGATTTTGGCTTTTGGACATGTCCTGACGGCTGCCCTTTCTCGACGGCACCTTTTCCCTCCCCAGGACCTCGTGGGGCCCCCTTGCGCTTGACACTGCGCCACTCCATAGCCAGAGCGCCCGGAATAGCAATACAGGCCATTATCAGGGCGACCCGGTAGACTACACGCAACGAATCGTTGTACTCTCGAAGTGCTAGTTGGCGGTATTGGCTCGGAATAGTGTCGAGGATATCAGTGACGCCGGTGCTTGTATCAAAATCTGGGTTAAACCCAGGAACATGGGACAAATGTTTTCTCAGCTGGCTGGAGAGCACATTTTGCCCAACTGAAACGAACACGGCACCGAAGAGCGTCTGTCTAGAGACTCGGAACGATAGTACAATTAGCCATCACACACCGGCTAGGAAGGTGGAGGGGGAGAGGGCATTTACTCACCCAAAGAACATCAGCGACGCACCAATCGCAATGTTCTTTTTGTCAAGCACCGTCTGGGCAGCCATGTTGGGAGCCTGAGAGGCACAGCCGAGACCAAAGCCGTACAGAATCTGGTACCCGACCCACCTGCCCTTGGAGCTTCCAACTCGCAGTGTGGTGAGCAGACCTGCACCGACAGCACTGACGCTGAGGCCCAGTATAAACGACGGCGTGTAATATCCGATGCGAGATATAATCTGGCCGTTTATGATCGACGTGCCGGCGATGACCAGGACCATGGGCAGGAGGTCCACGCCGCTTTGGACAGCAGATTTGCCCTTGATCGCCTGGAACCAGATGGGGAGATAGTACACTTGAGGCGTCAGGTATTAGCTGACGGCACGCAGTTTGTGAGAATGACGCAGCCCGGATACTCACAAAAAAGGGTCTGATGTGCGCCGACACACATACTGGCCCAAAAGCCAGACGCGATACTGCGTTGGATGAGGATATTGGGCGGCAGGATGGCTTGATCCGGTAGCCAGACTTGGACCAAGGCAAAGGCTATCAGGAGCACAAACGCCACAACTAACAGGGCAATCACGCGGCCATTGCTCCACTACGCCAGTCTGTCAGCTTGAGGAACATAGAAGTGTGCCAGTCTGGGACAATCAGACACTTACTGCGTAGGTAGTGCCGCCGTACTGGAGAGCAAGACACAGGCATACAATCCCTGGGACGAGATAAATGAAGCCCAGTAAGTTCGCCTGTCGCACCTTTTCTTTGAGGGGCATTTTCTGGCTAGATTGGCTGGGATCCGTGAAGAAGAGGAATATGAGGATCATGACCACGCCTCCGATAGGAACTGTTGCGAGTATGTGTCAGTTGCCGTTTGCTTCTGCTTCACTCGGGGGTGCAGCCTACGGTTGATGTAGAAGCACCATCTCCAGCTGACATGCGTGGTGAAAGCACCGCCCACGGTAGGGCCAAGAACGGACGCAATGCCAAATATGGCCCCAAAAAAGCCCTGGTATTTCGGCCTCTTCTGCAAGGGAACAACATGGACGATGATCGATATCTGTTTGGGATGACCGCAGTCAGTCGTCGGGCCGAGTGTACACGACCGGCGATCCAGCGGAAAGTTGAACCTACAACACCAGGAAGGACTCCTCCAGCACCAAGACCGGCGATGACTCGGCCGAAAATGAACGCGATCGAGTTGGGAGCTGCTCCGCAGATGGCAGAGCCGACCTCGAACAGCAGCAGGGACGAAAGGAAGGTGATTTTGACCGAGAGGAACTTGTACAGCTTCCCAAACACGAGCTGGAAGGCACAGTTGGTGAGCAAGTAGGCGGTTCCATACCAGCCAATATCGTTTTTGGACTGGAAGGTGTTGGTGATCTGAGGGATGGCAGTGGAGATGATGAGCTTGTCCTGTCGACCGCCGTGGTTAGTCCGGGGCTCTTCGATCTAAAGATTGCAGAAGTCTGTCCACTTACAAGAGACACCAAGAACATGCCCGCGAAAGCTGAGACTATGAGCACCCAGAACTTGAGGCGCTGGGGCTGGGCAGCCTCGGCAGCTTCATGCTTGGCAGCTCCGCCTGGGCTTGGCATCTTATCCGCTTTGTTAGGTCGGCGAGCGGCGGGCCGACAATGTTCAGAGATGAATCTGATGGGAGCTGACGGCTTGGCTTATATCAGGCTGTTGCAGATAGCGGATTCTGGGTGTGCTGTTCTCAGGGGGACAATCTGTGCGCCAAAAAGTAGGCGACAGCCATAAACCTTTTCTCAGTATCCTTTGGATGTGATACGAACTGTATTACGGTAATCCCCTTACTTTAACTTTTGGTCTGATCATACTACAACGCACAACCCCCCATTCCACCCTTCAAGAAGCAAACGCCCCGGTTGGGTCGGGATGAAATCCAAAGGCTGAGAGTAAGCGCTAGCAAACGACCCGAACCAATTAGTTGACCGTCAATACGACGAGTACGAGTAATTTCGCGTTGGTTTGTTGGTCGTGTTGGTCGTATCGACCTACATTATCCATGACTAGCCAATAGGAGGCGGCCCTATTGGGGCTGCCGTTGGAACGCACGGATGACTATGTCTGCGCATCGGGCGTTACGATACTCCGTACTTGACATGAATTCATGCACCACTTGATCAAAGCGGACAGACACATACTCGTATACGGAGTACAATATGATACGGTGATCTGGTGGTGCTTGCTTGTGTGTTGAACTATCGCGACTAATCTGTGCGTCTGATGCAAAGGCAAAGGATGCGCAGTCGGGCCAGCCCTGCCGCCTTCCTATTGACCAACCATGCATACAAAAAGGGTCCAGTTGGTAGGTTGAATTACCAACTTGAAAACAAATATCAAAACGAGATGAGGGATGAAACATTACAAGTAAAGCCCCTCTAGCAGGGGTGTGGAAAGGAGAAGCATCAAGAAAGCCAGCAGCATATGGAGTACTGGTACGGAGTAGTGCACTGGGCAACGTTCTTCCTTTTCGTACGGATGCCACGCCTACTTGCACGTATTTTGTAAGCAGTCACCCATGCAGAACTGGTGTCCCCCGGTTTCCAGAATAGACACAAGCTGCTAGTAACGCATCGTGCTAACAGAGGGCTTTCGCAATGTACTCGGCTACCCTCTTGGCAGAATCTCCTTTCTGACTCCGAGTTAGTCGATTCCCGAGGACAGGGTGAGCGATCAACTTACCAATAAGTTCCAGTGATGCTGAGAAACAGCAAACTCCAGCTGCACTGGCACACCGGGAAACAAGCGTCCCCATGCTCCTGCGCTAAAGTCAGTTCTCTTTTCGGTAAGGAACTTCATGTCCTCCGGGTCGTCTGGCCTTCGGTCGAACGTTTCATCCACGGAGCTCTCGCAGGCCCAGACGATGTGCACCCGACGCAGCGTGCTGACCGTCAGCGGCTCTGCGTAGTAGGAGCTGAGGACGCGATTGATGCTCCGGAAGTGGCGGATGAGCCACTCGGGCGCGGTCCCTTGGCCGCCGAACAGGCCAGAAGCGCTGCAGTATTCGAAGAAGTGCTCCGGCAGGATCTTTAGGTTCTCCGGCGGCGGCGAGTCCAGAATGATGAGGTCCCGCACTGTCTCGCCGCTGGCCATGAGGATCTGGGATGCGCGGTAGGCCAGGATGCCACCTGCAGACCAGCCGGCGAAGCTGTACGGCCCGCTGGGCTGCCGACGGCGAATCTCGGCCATGTAGCTGCCGACCAGCGCGTCCCAGCTGCAGTTCATCTCGAGGCCCTTCCTGAGATCGGGGGAGTTGAGCCCGTAGACGACGAGGTCGTCGGCGATCCTGGGCAGGTCGACGTAGGACGACGCCAAGCCGCTGCCGTCGGGGAAGAAGAACAGAGTGCGCGATGCCGTGCGGGGGTTTCCCTGCAGGATGACCGAAGACGTGGCAGGGACATCGGCCGATGCGCCCGGCAGGATCTGGGAGTCCGACGGCGTGGTGACGCGAGCCGAGACAGGCACGGACGGGGGCGTGTCACACGTGCTAGATGCAGTCTCGCTAGGGCACAATGCGGCTCGCAGCGTGCGGATGGAGAAGAGCGCGGATGCATCCAAGTCCATGTCGAGCTCCTCGCGCAGCCGGCTCCCAATGATCAAGGACAATAGCGAGTCCACCCCGAGATCCGCGAGTGCTGTATCATCCGTCAGCCGGTCCTCGGCGATTCCTACCTCCTCGGAGATGATCTTCAGCACTGCCTCGAAGCTCCCATCAGGCGCGGGAAGTGTCCCGGGGCCGTCCGAGAACACCGGTACCGGGGGGTGGGAGCAATAGCCGCAGTCTCGACTGCTGTGGACTTCACGGCCGAAGCGCCTAGCTGCACAGACGGCTCCAGAGCCCGCTTCAGGTCTGCCACGGTGCTGTTTTCCATGAACAGCGTCTTGTCGGCGTTCAGTCCAAACTCTTCGGCAAACAAGCTTGTAATCATGAGTGAGAGCAAGGAGTCGATGCCAATATCTGCGAATACGGTATCATCGCCAAGACCCGCCACGGGGACACCGCTTTGCTCCGATATGATTTCCAGGGCCCTTGCCACGACTGAACTGGCGCTGGCTGTGGGTGGCGGCGGAGAGTGTGCTGCGACAGGCACTGCCACAGCTTCAGAGCCAGGACGTGCGGTCGGCTTGACCGCAGACTTCGGCGGCCTGGCAGCTTGAGACAGGATGAAGCGAAGCAGCCGTCGAGGGACTCCTTGGATCTGTTGTGTTTGACGCGTCAACAGCAGTGCTTATGCTTGTATATGGGTGGCAGAAAGAACATACCCGGACGTCTTTGACCAGACCGACGATTCGGTCGCCTGTCATGATGGTGATGTCGCCCGTCCACAGATTGTCCTCTCTCGGCGCCATCTGGACGTGCGTGCAGTATTGGGCGTCATTGACGATGGCCTCGAACAGCTGGAACGCGCCCCAGCCATGGTTGACAAAGACGTCGGTGTCCAGACGGGTCTTCTCGTTGGCGTTCATGACGAAGCCGGCCGACTGCGTGAGGCCGTCGACGGCGGCCGGGCTGATGTGGAACGTGCCGCCTTGCTTCGTCTGGCCGAAGCTGACCCGGCAGACGGCCTCGTACGCGTCGCTGTCGTACATGACCTCGTCTATGCAGTGGTAGTCGGGATTGAACTCGGCCAGAGCCGAGACCAGCCGGTAGGCCATGGAGCCCCGAAAACGGCACGCCTTGCCCTCGGCGCACTGGCGGCGCATCCTGTCCGAGTGCGCCCAGGGGCTTGGAAGCTCCTCCTGCAAGCTCCGGCTCTCTGCCTGGTCGATGAATCGGATCTGGCAGGTGGAGAGCTGTGCAACCTCGTTCCCATCTTCCTGTCCGATTGTTAAAAGGTATCCTTGCCGAGAGGCTGGGTGGATTGGTCGTAGGCTAGACGTACATCATGGACGGTAAAGGACACCTGTGCCGTAGCAGCGTTGCGGTCGAAACTTGCCGTACAGCGGAGGAATTGCCTCCATTCGGCAGAGCCGATGAGAGCTCTTTTGATGTCCATGTCACCGACAGTGACTGTCTTGTCCAAGAGGAGCGGCCGGAAGCGTTTGAGCAGAAAATCGCCAATGGTAAAGGCCATGTCGGCGTAGACAGCCTAGTAAGTATCATTGCCACGGGCGTCAGCTGTGCTCCATGTTGGGGAATCCACGGCTTGAGCGACTTACCGGAGTACAAAGGCTGAAGCCGTCAACAGTATGGCCGTTGATGAACGGCTTCACGTCCGCGCGGCTGACATCACATTCGACAACGATGTCCACCCCCTGACTCGTTGTGCTCTCTTGGAGGATCTTGTGGATGGTGCTGCTTTTGATTGTCTCGATGCTGACGGCAGGGCTGGTCGGAGTCAGGGCCGTCTCTTTTGCTGGGACGTGCTGGGCCAGAGGAATGTCACCCTTTGTGAGGGTCCAGTCGTTTCGGTACGGGATCCAGTAGGACTGGAGGTCCCAGCTATATGCCGGAAGCTGGATGACCTTCCTGCTGGATGGGATGTCGGTGAAATAGCCGTCCCACTTGACCGGAAGCCCGGCACGATGGAGCGAGCATAGCGTTTTGGTCACGACGTCCCATGGCTCGGCGTTGCGCCGCAGAGTAGGCAGGACGGTGATGGCGGGACCGAGTGTGGCCTTGATCATGCCCGAGACGACGGGATGGGGGCCGAACTCGATTGCGTATGTGGTGTCGGTCAAGAGCTTCTCTGCAAAGGCAGCTTCTAGACACTGCCTCATCTGAACAGGCTCGCAGGCGTGACGGGCCATGTATTCCGGCCCCAGGATCCCGTCCTTCCGGACGATGGAGCCCAGCAGCGGCGAGAGGACGGCCATCTGGGGCTTGCGGAAGAGGACGCCACGCGCATCGTGCGCGTAGGGCGTCTGGATGGGCGTGATCTGGGACGAATGGAAAGCGTACGGGACGCTGATCACGGTGCTGCGGATCCCGGCCGCCGTCAGCGTCTGCTGCAGCCTGGGCACCGCTGCCACGGCCACGGCCAGGACCGTCTCCCGGGGCCCGTTCACACACGCGATCTCGTACTGGACGCGGCCGAGCTCTCTCTCCGTGATGTCGGACACGGACGCCATGACAGCGAGCAGGGCATGGGAGCCGGGCACGCACAGATCCTGCAGGTGGCGGGCTCGGCAGCCGACCAGGAAGAGCGTGTCCGAGTCGGAGAGCACGCCGGCGACGTTCAGAGCCGCGTACTCGCCGAGGCTATGGCCCACGACGGCCGTCGGCGTGATGCCCCACGCGACCCAGAGACGTGCCAGCGCGATCTGCATGCACGTGTTGGCCAGCTGCACCACCACCGGGTCGTAGCCGGCAACGTCGTCGCCGCTGCTTGCGTGGAACATGGGCAGGATGCCCGGCAGCCCGAGGCGGCGAGCGAGCCGGTCAAAGTACGTGATCTGGTCGCGGAAGCCGCCCAGCGTCGCCAGCAGCTGCCTCCCCATGCCCGGATACTGCGCCCCCTGGCCGGTGAAGGCAAAGAGCACCTGCCGGGGCGGAACAGCGCGGCGGCGGGCCAGCTCAGCGCTGCCGACCGCCTCTGCCAGCAGGGCGCGGATGCGCTCTGTCGTGTCCGCGGCGACGATCACGCGGTACTGGTGATGCATCCGGCGCGCAGTCGTCGTGTAGGACAGCGCGTCCAGGGCGACGTCCGTGTCGGCAACGTGCCTGATCAGCGCCTCGACGTTGGCCTCGAGCGACTTGGCACTCTTTGCCGAGACGGCCACGGGATACAGCGGCCTGGCCGGGCTGTCCTCCACAGAGACGTCCGGTGCCGTCGGGGGTTCCTCCAGCAGGACGGACGTGTTCCCGCCGGCGGCGCTGAAGTTGTTGATGATGGCCTTCCGTGGCCGTCCCTGGCAGCGCGGCCAGGCGGCCCCATCGCGGTCAATGTGGACGTTGCGGGCAGCCAGGGACGGCCACGGAAGGCCGGATTGATGCGCGTCTTGATGCCGCAGTGCGGAGGGATCGCGCCTCTCTTCATCATCTCCATCACCTTGATCAAGGCGCTCACGCCCGAGACGGACTCCCCGTGGCCGATGTTCGCCTTCAGAGCCCCGAGATGCAGCGCGCGCCCGGCAGCTTGTCTGCGCGGCCTGCCCATCGGGGCCAAGACGTCGCAGACAGAGTTCATCTCCCGCGTGTCTCCCGCCTGCGTTCCGGTGCCGTGCATCTCGACATAGCCGACGTCGTGTGGGTCGGTGCCGGAGTCGTTGAGCACGCGCTCCAACACGTCTTTCTGGGCTCCGACGTGCGGCCGCGTGATGGACTCAGCCTCGGCCGAGTGGTTTGTGTAGGCGTTCCCGATCAGGCCGTGGATCGTGTCGCCGTCTTCGAGCGCGTCTTCGAGCCGTTTCAGCATCAGCGTCGCAACACCCTCGCCCCGGCAGTAGCCGTCGGTAGACTCGTCGAATGTCTTGCAGTTGCCCGTGGCCGACAGAAAGTGGCCCCTGTCCAGGCCCGTGGTCATGTCCGGGTTGGTGAGAATGTTGGTCCCGCCAGCGATGGCCATGTCGATGTCGCCCTTCCACAGAGAGTTGCACGCGATGTGAATCGCAGCCAGGCTGGACGAACATGCCGTGTCTACGGCAAAGCTGGGCCCGGAGAACTTGAAGCAGCAGTTGATCCGGCCTGGGATGAAGGCCCTGTTCGCTCCGGGGATGAAGTAAGCATCCACGTCTTGCCCGCTGTTTGTCTCGCACCAGTCGTTGCTCGTCACGCCGTAGAAGACGCCCACCCGGTCTTCGCGCGTGGATCGTGTGCGGCCCGGAACGACGCCGGCGTTCTCCATCGCCTCGTATGCTGTCATCAGGGCAAGGCGCTGGGCCGAGTCCATCTGCGGCGCCTCGCGCGGCGAAATCGAGAAGAAGGCGGCGTCAAAGAGGTCGGGCTCCTCCAGCCAGCAGCCCCAGCGGACCTTGCTCGTGTTCTTCCGCTTGCCAGACGGATCGACGTGTGTCTTGACATCCCACCGCATCTCTGGCACTTCGCGGCACATGTCCATCTTGTTCTGCAACAGCTGCCATAGTTCCTCGGGGCTGGACGCGCCGGGAAACCGGCCAGACATGCCGATGATCGCAATCTTGCTTCTGGCCGACGGAGCGACGCTCTCCTGCTGCAACGACTCGACGGATATCGATGTGCACGGAGCAAGCACGCACTGCAGGAATCGCTGCACGGTCTCGCCAGAGTCCGTGCCGATGGGCACGACCTGTATATCCGCCAGCGGCTTGCTCTTCAGCGCCGCGCCGAGCTGATCCAGCGCCCTGGCAATGGACAAGGGACGAAGAAGCACGTCTTCGATGGCGCTTCTCAGCGAGCCTTCCGCACTCGCCGCCCAGATGAACTGGCCGGTTCCGCAGGACAGCAGTGGGATACGCACGATCGGCCGGATGGCTGGCGCCCAGACCCGCGCTTTTTCCACGACAGCATCGACGTCGTCGCTACAGAATAGATGTGGCGCATGGTAGAGGGCGCGGATGGGAAGTGCGACGTGGACGAATCTGGCGAGCGCATCTTCCTGGCTCAGCTCGGCCAAGACATTAGGAGGCCCGCTGATGGTCACTCCAGCCGGGGACGAGGCGCTGACATACACGTGGGAAGACGATGGTCTTGGCTATAGGAAATCAGCAAGATGTATATGGCGGCGGGGTGCTACGAAAGAGCTCACGTCGCGCTTATTGAAGCTGTCGAGCAACAAAGCAGCCTCGCCGGGAGACATCTCGAGAAGGGCCATGGAGCATCGAGCTGGCGGGCTGCTCCCGGACACCGGGGGGACTTCGAGTGAGGCGCGCAGACTGGTGTGCAATGCAGCAACCATTGCGTGCACTGCGGCCGGGACCAGCTGCACCAGGCTTTGGCAACAGCTGACAGCTGCAGCCCCCAAGGCCCCTGTGCAAAAGCCCAGAAGCTGGCTGTCCTGGGACGTTGGGTAAGATAGACCGCCATCCGAGTGTTGCCTGCACAAGAGTCAGCACCACTAATACCAGAGACGCCCCTGTCGTAGCCATACCATATGAAAGCAGCAAATGTGTGGACCAAGCAGAGCACCTGCTCGAGTGCCGGGCTGATACAGCCATCCCGCTTCCGAGTCAGCAGGTCGGCGAGGCTGGAGAACCGCGGAGTCTCATCACGACCGTGCAGCGGTAGACGTCCAAGCTCCGTCTGGAGGGCAGCATAGCACTCCCGGAAAAACCAGGTCAGAAGGACATTATCAGACTGCAGCAGCCGGGCCAATGAATGCTCATAGTTAAATGTCTGATCACCAAAGACGTAGACTCGGGTTACGCTTGGCGCGGACATGACTAGCTATGCAGAAAGGATGCTGGCTATGCAGGAATGGTGCTGGCTATGCAGAAAGGATGCTGGCTAAACCTTGGGTGCTTTACTTCACGATCTGAAACCAAGGAATTATTCATATATATTAATTTAACTGCAACAGACAAATCCAGTATTGTCTGAATAGGGTAACGTTGAACGTCTCAGTTCCTTTACTGTAGCCCGGAAGAAACACGCCGACTCTAGCCAAGGGACACGCCATCCTATCGGGTGGTTTTGCCTCGTCGGGGCTTACATGAAAAACGACCCGAGGGGGGGGGAGGGAGCCGACAACTCTCCGCCATCCAAAGTCAAGACACGCTCATTAGAGCTGGCCAAAATAGAGACTGGCGTTCCTGTGCTACTCCGCGTCATTCTCTTTGCAACTATTGCGGTCCTCGAGAAAACAGTCGTTGCCAAGATGGCCTTCTCAGCCAACGCAGCCAACGGGTCTTTCCCAGGGACGACGTTGGGAATAAACCTACCCTCTGATGACTTTCAGCTGTCTATGGCGGTTGCAGCTACTATTCTCGTCATGCCTCTAGCAGCCTTTGTGCTGTTGGCATACACTCCGAAAGTGGGCGAGAAAGCGCCTGCATTCACATCAGATGCCGTACCCTTGCTTGGCTCCTGGAGCTTTTTCGGGAACAAAATGTAGGCCAAATTCATTGTTCTTCTTTCTGTCATGAGCTGACCAGTTCAGGGAGTTCTGGAAATCGGCAGTCAGAAGCTCTCGGACAGGCAACTTCAGCTTCTGGCTGGGCAACATTTGTCGCAAGGGACGAGGCGTAGTCGGGAATCCGTGAGACGGACATGGGCTCCGTCGGGCTGCGCATAGAACGTCAAAATGCGTGTTTCTTACATTGTTCTATGAGGCAACGAATGTTCTGTGTAGAATCCAGACATCCTGTCTCGACAATATGTAGTTGAGTATTCAATAGCCACAAGCCGCATCCAGAGACAGCTGTGCCCCGAGACGTGCAAATACAGTTGCCCCAACGCTGACGTACCTCATCCGTAACACCGGGACAACGTGCAGCTCATCCCATCTCACCACCGGTGCCTTCCACAAGAGGCAAACGTTTGGTCAGGCTCGGCGCTGCTGAGTGTATTACTGCGTGGATCCTGCTGTTCTGGCCGGCGGGACAATTCGACCTATCGGGTCGAAAGGTAGAACATGCCGAAATTCAAACATTGGATCAAGGTTCAGTGCTAGTTTGTGAACTCAGTATAGGCGTTGATAAGCCGCGATGATGGAAGCCATTTGCATTGTTTCTCAGTGGGAAGCATCTCTCTACGCCGAAAGGACGTCGACAGCATGGGTAGCATATTTACGAGAAATGCTGAAGCGCAGGAGCTCCTGCGCCTTGCCGAAGAAGTCCATGTCGAGGCAAAGGCGATTGCAGACTTCTGCACTTCCCATGCCGTTGCTCCTCCATCGCTCTCCCAGGACTGGCCGGTCGACCTCCCGGAGAAGCTGCAGTCCTCTCGCATGAAGCTGCGTGAAGTAGCCAAAGCTGTGCACGACATAGCCGAGGGACCGTTTGATCACCTGTTCTCCCTTGGATGGAGTGTTCGTTCTTCCAACCCCGGTCTGCGTTCCCCCTTCGGTTGGCTGTTGGCTGACGGTGGCTGCAGTTTCATCGCCTGTCGGCATTGCGCTGGCTGATTCACTTCAAAGTGCCTCAAGCAATCGGCCTGGACACAGCTGTTCCTTACGCAGACGTCGCGACGACATGCGGCGTTGACGTATCCCACCTGCGTCGTATCCTGCGCTTCTGCATGGTCGACCGCCTGTTCCACGAGCCGCAGCCAGAGCATGTAGCCCATACTGTGTTCTCTGCATCCCTGGTCACCGACCAAGTGCTGTTGGGCGAGCTTGAGTTCCTCTGCGAGGACTCGTTTCCGTACTCGACCAAACTCGTCGAGGCCCATACGAGGTGGCCGCACAGCAAAGAGGGACACCATGCCGCCTTCAATCTGGCGTGCGATACTGAGCTGCAGCGATACGTGTACCTGAGCCAGCCCGGCCACGAGCAGCAAGCCAAGCGGTTCAGTAATATGCTGACGTTTGCACGGCAAGAACGTGCCACCGACGTCAAGTTTGTCGCGCGGGCATACGCATGGAAAGACGTAGATCGTCTGGTCGACGTTGGTGGAGGTTCTGGTGGCGTCACCGTTGCGCTGGCCAAGGCGTTCCCGCATCTGCAGATCGTCGTCGAGGACCTGGCCGAAAGCATAGCCACTGGAAAAGCCTCCCTGCCACCGGGTCTGCAGGGCCGGGTCCAGCTCGTGGAGCGCAACTTTTTCGAACCACGTTCCGTTGAGGCTGACGCCACGTCTACGACGTTTTTTTTACGCTTAATCCTGCACAACTGGTCGGATCAGGACGCCCGACGCATCATCGAGCCTCTGCTGTCTAGCATCCGGGCCGGCGCAAAGCTTCTTATTATGGACATGATGGTGCCGGCTCCGGGAACGGTGTCAGAGACGTTGGAGTGGTGTATGAGGAGTCTGGACATGGAGATGATGTTGGAGTTTAACAGCAGGGTGCGATCGAAAGAAGACTGGAGTGCATTGTTCCAGGCAATCAGTCCGGATTTGACCCTCAAGTCTACGAATACGCCGTCTGGGAGTGGTTTGACAGTCATGGAGTTTGTGTTCGCTGGATGAGGACCTGAGAGCTTGAGCGATTTTCATATTACTGGACACAGAATACACAGAAGTCAGACTTGACAACTATATCTTGGTTGAGTGCTGCCAATATGCCTTGGCGTCGACGGTAGGAAATGCCTCGCAGACACGCTGCGCACCCTGGATTGCACAGTTACGCCACGCAGTCTACGGCTGCCTATTCCATACGACCTCTTCCGAAATTTGTCTGGAGATTCCTCGGGACGCTCGGACGTGGACTATAGATCTTTATGGAGTACATCGGGCGTCGTGATAGTCAGACTAAATCAAAGTCAATGCACCACCGACCACTTGTACTCTCCGATTCATAGAATAGGAGGACGTACGAGTACAGGGTTAAGGCGCAGCCCATTTACTACTCCGTACTACAAGCGCTTGCAAAGTAACATCGCGCGATTCCGCATAGCGGACCGACAGTTAGTTTTATTTCGTACTTTGATAGTGCGTGGTAATACGATGTGACTTGGAATGGAAAAGAGGTACTTCGGCTTTGGTGGACTCCGGTACGTTTGTAAGGTACCTAACAATTTTTAGCTAGCCTGCAATAAGAAAATCGTATCGTGAGGATAGGGTTCCCGCCTGCCCTATACGGGGAACCCTATCCTCACGATACGATTAGTGGAGCATACTAGCCCTAATACAGACGTGCAACAGGGGTCAGGAAACCTGATGTACCGTATCTTATCCGAAGGTACCTTATCATCCACACAAAAATCAGCGTGCGCCAAGGTTACTCCAGTTCAGTGGATGAATGATGAATTTCTAAGAGGACAAGAATCGCATAGCGGTGTCACGGTCAAGAAAAGACCAGCCGTCAGGAGGTGCATCAACGGAAATTTCGTCAACATAAGCAGCGTTGACGGGCAACTCGTCTTGGTCGAAGATAACGGTTGGCATTGTAAGAAATTGACTTGTACATAGTAAATATGCAGGGTTTGACGATAATACGTAAAGCGACGCGGCGCGTGTTTCTGGAGTTGATGCTTTTGATGATGTTCGGTGATGGTAAGTTTTCGTACATGCCCCTCCGACATGACTTGAAATGCAAAAAGGGTACTTCAGCTTTGGTTGACCCCTGGTACTTTTGAGAGATACCTTACTTTATTAGGGCTAGTATGCTCCACTTATGTCTCCGTATCGTTGCAATAAGAAAATCGTATTGTGAGGATAGGGCCCTCCCCCTATACGTATATCTCCGTATTGTGACAATAGGCAATTCTTAATGTGTCGGCCGCCGGGGCAGAAGGGACACACGATGATGCTGCGAAAAGGAGAGAAATGTGTGTCTTCTCTACGTGGCAGATAACACTCTGCGCGCACAAACTATAAAGGGCTGGGCCAGGTCACATGACCTGGCCCGCAACATAATGTGAATGAATTTAGATACTGCGTGGGGTTCGTGCACCACACCACGCAGCATTTCGATGCAACGTTATTCATGCTGCTTGGATGAAGCCTTGGTACTTTAGTCTTGGCATGACCTACTTCGACTTGGCGTAATACACCCATGCCCGATGCTCCAGCTTGCCACAACAGCGGCATAAACTCGGGCACATGTCGCTCATAGCCGCGTCTTCCGTACCTGTCGCAGACCGAACCGGGGGCGCGGCCTCGTCGCCGAAGCTGCGTGATAGCTGCCAAGGCTGCGCAACCGTCAAGCTGAAGTGCTCCCAAGAGAAGCCGCAATGTTCACGGTGCGCCAAGCGCGGGCTCAACTGCGAGTACCTAGCGGCGAAGCAGGGAGGAAGAAAGCCCAAGAAGCCGACAGTTGGGCCCCGAAGCAGCCGGGGCCATTCCGCGGAATCGTCCAGGGACGGCGGTCCTGGCGTGCACATGTCGCTGCCGAATCGCGTGACAACCGCATGTCCGGGCCTCAGCATCGATCCCCATTATTCGCTAAGCCTGCCATCGCAGTCCTCCTGGGGTGGCGTTTCTGCATCGTCCGATATGACACGGGACTACTTCTGGCCAATGGACTACGTGTCACCCGCTACTGCAGCTCCTCAAGCTTCCACTCGTTCCAAGACCGTTGACTTCAACGACTTTCCGTTCACGGATATCACAGACCTGGACCTCTTAGCACCGCCGACACTCTGCCCAGTTTTGATAGTACGACTTACCTGGAAGCCTTTGAAGAGGCTGACACTGCCTTGTTCCCTACGCCAGAAACGTCAAACAAGAGAGGAGAGGGAGAGGAGAACGGCACAGAGTTGGAAGTGACCGAACCGCCACACTCCTGTCTCGTGCAAGCTCTCAAGGCGATGCAAGACATCTGCTCCATGCCGTGCCGCAAGGACTCCATTACGCTCTTGACCGGTTGTAATTCGATGTCCCGGACCAAAGCTACCTTGGATGCTGTCAGCGACATGCTTACATACTCGTGTCCACAGGACCAGTACTTTCTTGGCATCATATTTCTCATCATTTCCAAGATACTTGACTGGTACGCAGCCGCCGCACGGCAGATGTTGGGGCCGCTGGACACATCGGTAGCAGACTCCGGATCGACACACTGCCATGCTCGTCCACGCAAGGGCAATGCGGGCGGCAACGATCAGCAGCGTGCCGAAGATGCTCGCATGGCAATGCAGCTTGTCCTCAGCGAACTGCATCTTGTACATCGTTTGGTGGAGCAGCTCTTGTCCAAGCTGAAGGAACAGACGACCGACCGTCAAGAAAGTCCGGAGATAGAAGCATCGGAGTGCCAAGACCTCAGTGACGAGAGACTGTCGGCGATCGTCAGCACTCGACTCGTTCTGTCAATGGCAAGGCGCCTACGATCGCTTTCCCTAGGTATCATCGCACGCTTGCGGGAGCTCTGATTGTGATATCATTCGTTTCCGTATAATTATCTCTACAGAAGACGCCGAGAAACCCTCTCATGAGACTATCCATTGCCATAGCACCACAAGATTGACGTGAATCTCGTCATTGGTTCAAATTGATTCTCACTTTGAAAAGTACAGACAGTTGATCCCGTGACAAGCGGTCCAGCTAGAAGGTGCCATGAGCGGCCATGAGCGTCCCACCAATCGGGAGCAGCGACCGGAGGAAATGCAGCCATGTCCATTGAACAACAAGCTCCCTGACGAGTGGCATCTGGGACGGCCCGAGGGACTGCGTGCCAAGACGGAAAAGCTCTCTGTTGGTGGCGGCCATGGCGGTCCAGGTAAACGGCGCAATGCTCATGGTAGCTATGCCCGCCAGTGCGTGAATGAGCCAAGGGCGGTGCGCATGTGCTTTGCCGACGGCGACGAAGCCGTGCAGCAGACACGTGCCGACGGCCATGGCTGGCATGATGTAGTGCCCGTAGTGGAAGACGCGCTGCCACTGGTTTTGCAGCTGGGCCGCATCGCTTGCAGCGTCCAGCATGGACGGGACGGTGAGGAAGCAAACACACATCATCGATCCTGGGGGCTTGGTGTCAGGCGAAGCCGTCATCGACGCGGCACTCGAACCAGCTCACGCACCTGAGAGAAAGGTGCCCGACAGCACTGCTGTGCTTTGAACGGCGGTGGTGGGCATTGTCTCAGACTGTCCGCAGCCGGTTCAGACGAACGGACCGGGAACGTTGCGCTTGTTGGGCCGTAGATCAACGGCCCAACAAGTCATGGAAATAACGGACATCGTCTTTTAAGTCGTAGTACGTTGAGTCCAATTTCACAAGTGCTTTGCTCCGAGACGGGCTGGCGTGGTAAGACGTATGCTTTGGTTCTCCAATCGGACATACTCAACATTTCTCCCGATAGGTTCTCGGCAAATAATACAAAATCATACAATAACAGAACTAAATTCTCTAGTCACAAAACGAAACTCACCAAGCCGCCGCAATCGCCCCGAGTAAGGTCTCAATGCATTAGTTTTCCAATGAAAGCCACAGATTGGGTATGACTTCTGAATGTCTGATGAAACCTATTGTGAATTGTTTCTTAGCTTACAGCCAAGGCTACCGTTATCAACCTGTATCGTCCAATACGCGACTGAATTAATTTGCGAACATGGCCAGTTCAAGCAGGCTCCATCCCATAGATGATCGAGCTTCTGTCGCTGCAGGATCTCGTTCCGACGAGCATATATATGCCACATTTGGGAAAGCCGGTACGAGCAGCGACTCTCGTGTCTGCGCTCCAGATCCCATCGCATTCATTAAACGCCTTGCCACACAGGTACGCTTCTTGGAGCGATTGGGGGCTGCCAAGCAGCGCCAATGCCCCGGATGTTGACTAGTTCAAGAACCAGATACTCGCGTGCATAGACTGGCTCAGCGAGTTCCACATACTGCCCTGCATTCCGCAGTGCGGCAGCGTCTCCTTTGCGGAGATCACAGACCTGAAGAACGTGAGCATGACGCAGCTGAGCCACGTGGTCCGCATGGTGACAACAGCAGGCTTTCTTCACGAGCCTCGTCCAGGCCATATCGCCCACACCCCCCTGTCGGCCGCGTTCGTGACGAATCTCACTCTGTTAGACGCAACGACGTTCCTGGCCAGGATCGCAAGCCCGTCTGCCCTGCACATGGCGGCGGCGGCACACACGCCCGCGGACAGACAGCGTTCCAGTGCCTACACTGTTGCCTTTCCCGACTCGCCTCCGTTCTCGACGCTGTGCACCGAGAAGCCGAAAATAGAGCGCCAGTGGTCTGCCTATTGTCGATGCATCGGCAGCATCGACGATGGTATGCCTGAGCTGCTTGGTCTACTGAAATGGAATAGTCTAGGCAGCGCGTGTATCGTCGACGTGGGTCTCGCCATGTGTCTCTCTTCGTGACACGGACAATTCAAGAGCATATGCTCCGATCATTCTCCAAACTAACACACGTCTCGTTCTACACGTAGGTATGCGCCCAGTCCACCCAAATAGCCACAGCGCTGGCCCAGGCGTACCCTTCACTTCGGTTTATCGTACAGATGTCCGATGGGATGCATGCGAGTGCCAGCTTTGGCTCTCTGGAGGGCTATGGTGGACAGATCGTCGTGCAGAAACGAGCGCCAACGGAGCCGCAGGCGATCAAAAACGCCGCCGTGTACATTCTGCACATAACCGACCCATTAAAGGCTCGCATTCAGCCTCTTCGTGCCGAGTTGGCAGCGCATCTCGAGGTCCTGCGCCAGAGCCCGTCCGCGACGCTGGTTCTGGCCTTGCCTGTGCTGCCAGAGCCGGGGTCTGTCAGTTCGGATGTCGAGGCCGGGGCACGCCTTCGAGATCTTTGTCGCTTTCAGCTGACAGGCAAACACGATCTGGAACTGAACATGTTACTGGACATGGTCAGCAGTGTTGGCGATGCCCGTGGCCGACTTGCCGTTGTGAATAAACGGATAGGCAGCCAAGGTGCCATGGCAGCCTTGGGTGTGAAATATCGGGCCGACACAGACAAACCCGGGACAGACGAACAGGTCTCGGTGAAAAAATGGCATAATAGTGGGAGAATAAGAGCAGGTTATGATTCTGGCACGGCGTAGATTCGTTACATGAAGTACGTGTTGCAGGCCCTCTTGGCAATGGACCAAGCCTCGTCAAATGCGTCCACCAGCTTGTCAGGCAGCGGTCCCTGTTCCAGGTACGTCAAGTTTTCTTCCAACTGCGCCGCGCTGCTCGCGCCAATGATCACGGCATCGCCGTGCTCCCGTTTTAGTAGAGAGTGGTGGCTCAGCCACCTCAGCGACGCCTCGGCCGTGCCTATCTCTGCCTCGTGTGCCACCGGCCGAACAGCATCCAGAGCGTCAAAGTACGTATCGTTCCAGTACCGCCCACGGAAGCTTTTTCCCATCATCCGCTTCGGGTCAAATCGACTGCCCGGCTCATGCTCGGTCGTGTCGCGTTGATACTTGTCCGTCAGCATGCCGCCGGCCAGCGGGCTGAAGGCATAAAAGGCGATGCCGTATTGGCGAAGACACGGAAACAGCTCCGGCTCCACAGACCGCTGAAGGGCGTGGTAGCAGCCCTGGTACACGTCCGGCTTCTTCCAGCCGTGGCGGTCGCATAGTTCCTACGAAGTCGAAGTCGGTCAGTTCCTCTAGCCCGTTCCTGATCCGTATTCGTTTGACGGACTATTTCGCGAAGCCCGCCCGCGTATGGACTTACACATATCTGGGCAACCTCCCATGCTGCGTAGTTGCTGATGCCGAAACGCCGAAACAGGCCGGCGTTGTAAAGCTCGTTGACGACTTCGAGGGTCTCGGCGTACGGAGTAGAATGTTATCGCACATCAGCATCGCCATGGCAGAGACTATGACAGCACTACTTTCATCCGGCGTGTGCAAGTACCACAAGTCCACCTTGTCGGCCTGCAATGCCTTCAGGCTGTCTGCAAGGCCACGCTTGAGGTCGTCTGGCTTGTGCGAGTAGGAGTTGGGCCCGAAGCGGCGGGGATTCAGCTTCGTGTCGAGAACGATACCCCGTCCCTGCACGCCGAGACTTCCCAGCATTTCCTCCGAGGCACTGTACACCCGTGCCGTGTCGACCTCATTGTGGCCGTGTTTCTGCAGAACGTCCAGCACGGCAGAACAAGTATCGAGGCTGTGCAGGCGGGCGCCTTCTGCGCCTAGAAAAGACAGCAACCGGGGTCAGATCTTGCTGTTTTCACTTGCCCCGAAAACCGTGTGCCTACCTTCTTTTCCCAGCGTCATGGCGCCAAACACAACCTTCAGGTTCGACGTGCTTCCATGGACACTGTCGCTGGCACGGGCCGCGGCTGTTGTTTCGGTCTGTGTAGACATGTTTTCGGTCAGGCTGTTCAACGTTCTGATTGTGAGTGGCCACTGATTGCTGTCTGACTTCCGGATTGCCCAAAGAGAGGGGGAAGCACCGGGCTACTTAATACTCTCATCATTTGCCTCAAGTATCTCGGCATCAAAACTACCCCCCGAGGGTGCAATAGTCCCGATTCCGCTCGGGGACAAACGAGTATTCGAGCCAAGCGATTCAATGCTCACCTAGTAGTACCTATGCGGCCAATCGGAGGCTTCCCTCTTCCACGACTGCCAAGCCCGGTGGGATGATAAATCATCGTTGCGGTCCAAGATGTGACTGGCTTCCCCACGCGTCTCATCCTTGGTTTACACCCACGGTGACGTGTATGCCAGGCGTCAGGAGAGCTTCGTCAGATTCGTATAACTGGAAGGCTAGTGAAATAGGGAATTGTGCAAGTGCTTTTGTTTGATTGCTGATATTTGTTTTCTGCCAGTCTGCTCACATCCAGCGCCACTAGTGACGCTTTCTCTTGCGGCTATGGATTGTCTGGAGAAAGGTTGGCCACCTCGGCTGGTCATGCGCCAAGGCCGTGTCGGCCAGCCTCGTCGGTGAGGCTCCGTAGTCGTGGCCGTGTGATGGTTTGCACAATGATCGCCACTGATCGCCCATGATCGCCAAGATCCACGCCAAGAGTCTGGTAGGCTTGGAGGCGAGATCCAAGACATCGGCGCAGGCCTTGCACGTCCCAAGGTCTTGGGCATCCGAGCAGAGTCCTTTGCCATTCGCCGATCGCCGCAACGGTTGTTGACCAGCACGTCGCCATGGCTCTTGGGACGGCTTGGCACGAGGTCTTGCATCTCGGACGTATGGCGCAATGTCGCGAGGTGTCGACTTGTTGATAAGCCGATGTCGCGCTGCGGTCTATAAAAGGGCTCTGTGTCCCCGGCACGCAGACATCATGGCTTGTGTATACATCGATGCCTTGACATGCAAAAATCGATTCGTTCTCCGCTACTTTTTTTGACAGGCCGGACACAATTTGGCCTTATGATTCATCTCGAGTTCAAGTTACCACAACCAGCTTGCCCGTCTCTGTCACTCCCTGTCACGAACCCGTCTTCGTCAGCATGGCAGCTCCGCACTTTGAAGTCCACCCCTTCCTCCTTGGCGTCGACGACGTGGCCAGGCAGCTCGACGTGTCCCTGGACAGCGGACTGAACGACGCGCAGGTCCAGCAGAGACAGGAGAAGTATGGACGCAACGAGCTCGAGGTGCAGGGGCCGGTGCCCTGGTACTCCATCCTCATCAAGCAGTTCTGCAACGCCATGATCATTGTACGTGCCGGCCGCCTGCCTTGTTCGTGCTCCCGCTAACGTTGTCCGCTGCAGGTGCTCTTCATCATCCTGGCCGTGTCCTTTGGCATTGGCGATGAGATCGAGGGCGGCGTCGTGGGCGGCGTCATCGTGATCAATGTCAGCATCGGCTTCTTCCAGGAGTCGCGCGCCGAGAAGAAGATGGATGCCCTGCGCTCGCTGTCCTCGCCGAGTGCCACCGTGATCCGCAACGGACACGCGAGCGTGATTCCCAAGTGTGTACTCTCTCTGTCCGTATCCTGACCGGACACCTTCCGTATCCTGACACACCGCCGCAGCTTCCAAGTCGTGCCCGGCGACATTGTCATGCTGCGCATGGGCGACACGGTGCCGGCCGACGTCCGCCTGTGCGAGACGACGCAGCTGGCGTGCGACGAGCAGGCCATGACGGGCGAGTCGCTGCCGGTCGACAAGGTCACGCACAACGACATCCGGGACCCGTCGACGGGCGCGCGCGCGGTGCAGGCCGACACGGTCACGGACGGCGACCGCATCAACCTGGCGTTCGCCTCGACCACGGTGAGCAAGGGCCGCGGCCGCGGCATCGTCATTGCCACGGGCATGGCCACGGCCGTGGGCCGCATTGCGGCGGCGGCCTCGGGCAAGAAGCGCCGCAAGCCGGGCCGCAGCCTGAACGCGCGTAAGTACGGCCTCCGGCAGCCGTTTGTCGGCGCCGGGAAGCGCGCCATGGACCTGCTCCTGCGGCTGCTGGGCATCACCGACTGCACGCCGCTGCAGCGGCGCCTGACGTACATGTCGTACGCGCTCTTCCTGTGCGCCTGCCTCATCACCATTGTCGTCTTTGCCGTGCACCGGTTCCGGCTGACCAGCGAGGTGGTGCTCTACGCCACGTCGACCGGCATCGCCATCATCCCCGAGTCGCTGGCCATTGTGCTCATCATGTCCATGGTGCAGGCGGCCCGGGTCATGCGCCAATCCAACGTCGTTGTCCGGTACGTTTTGTTTGTGTGCGGTTGTTTGTTGTTTGTTGTTTGTTGTGCTGTTGTTTGTTGTGGTTGTTTGTTGTGCTGTTTTGCTGTTTTCCTTTTTGTATGCCACTTCTAACCTCCCAGTGACCTCGCGGCCCTCGAGTCGCTCGGAGGCGTCACCAACATCTGCTCGGACAAGACGGGCACGCTCACGCAAGGCGCCATGATCCTCAAGAAGATCTGGCTGCCGGCGGGCCGCGAGTACACCGTCGAGGGCACGACGGACCCCCACAATCCCGAGATGGGCAGGGTCGTCCTGGCCGGCGCCGAGGGCACGGCCGCGCCGGCCATGTCGCCGGCCATGTCGCCGGCCCTTGAAGCGCTGGTCACGGCGTCGGCGCTGTGCAACGCGGCCACGGTGCGCCAGGACCCGGCGTCGGGCGCGTGGCGCGCCATCGGCGAGCCCACCGAGATTGCGCTGCAGGTGCTGGCGATGCGCTTCGGCATGGGCCGGGCGCGGCTGGAGACGGCGGGCGGCTGGGCCAAGCTGGCCGAGTTCCCGTTTGACAGCGCCATCAAGCGCATGAGCGTCGTCTACGGGCGGCCGGCCGGCGCCGCCGCCGACGCGGACGCGGCGCCCCGCATGGTGTTTGCCAAGGGCGCCGTGGAGGCGCTGATCGACCGCTGCTCGGCCGTGCTGGACGACGGCGGCGCGGCGCCGCTGACGGAGGCGCGGCGCGCGGCCATCGTGCAGCAGACAGAGACGTTTGCGCCGCAGGGGCTGCGCGTGCTCGCGGTGGCGCAGCGCCGGTGGGAGGGCGCCGTGGCGGCGGAGGCGGAGAAGGAGGCGGCGCAACGGGCGCGGGCGGAGCAGGGCCTCACGTTTGTCGGGCTCGTGGGCATCTACGACCCGCCGCGCGCGGAGACGGCGGCGGCGATCCGGGCGTGCGCGGAGGCGGGGATCCGGGTGCACATGCTGACGGGCGACCACGCGGCGACGGCGGCGGCGATCGCGGCGGAGGTGGGGATCCTGCCGGGGCGCGTGGACGTGCTGCCGGCGGCGGTGGCGGCGGCGGCGGTGATGCCGGCGGCGGCGCTGGACGCGCTGACGGACGCGCAGCTGGACGCGCTGCCGGCGCTGCCGCGGGTGGTGGCGCGCTGCACGCCGGCGACTAAGACGCGCATGATGGCGGCGCTGCGGCGGCGCGGGCGCTTCAGCGCGATGACGGGCGACGGCGTCAACGACGCGCCGAGCCTGCGGCAGGCCGACGTGGGCATCGCCATGGGCTCCGGCAGCGACGTGGCCAAGGCGGCGGCGGCGCTCGTGCTGGCCGACGACCGCTTCGGCTCGCTCGTGGCCGCCGTGCGCGAGGGCCGGCGCATGTTTGCCAACATGCAAAAGTTCATGCTGCACCTGCTGGCGTCCAACGTGGCCGAGGTGATTTTGCTCGTGCTCGGCCTCGCGCTGCAGGACCGCAGCCGCCGCGCCGTCTTCCCCGTCAGCGCGCTGCACATCCTCTGGATCAACATCTTCACCTCGGCGCTGCCGGCCCTCGGCCTCGGCATGGAGCCCGCCACCGCCGACGTCATGCGCCGCCCGCCGCACGCCCGCCGCATCTTCTCGCGCGAGCTCGTCGCCGACATGCTCGTCAACGGCGTCGCCATGGGCGCCGTCGCCCTGCTCACCTTTGTCGCCGTCGTCTACGGCGCCGGCGCCGGCGACCTCGGCCACGACTGCAACTACGCCTGGTCGCCCGCCTGCCGCAGCGTCTTCCGCGCCCGCGCCACCGTCTTCGTCCAGCTCACCTACCTCATCCTCTTCTCCGCCTGGGAGTTCGCCGACCCCCGCCGCTCGCTGCTGCACATCGCCCCCCGCCTGCCCGCCAACCGCCTGCTGTTCTGCTCCGTCCTCGGCGGCATGCTGCCGCCCGTCGCCCTCGTCTACATCCCGACGCTCGGCCGCAAGGTCCTCAAGCACGCCCCCATCAGCTGGGAGTGGGCCCTCGTCTTCGCCGGCCTCGCCATCTACGCCCTCGTCTGCGAGGCCTGGAAGTACGCCAAGCGCGCCGCCGGCCTCTTCGCCGTCGCCGTCCCCCACGACGACGTGCAGGACCTGCTGGACGGGGACCGTCGCCCGCCGCGCCCGCTCTCCCGGCGGCTGCAGAAGATGGGCACCGCGCTCAGCTGGTGACGGACGCATGGACTCGTATTCGCCTAGCTCTTAGATACAATGGAACGCGCATCGTGACAAACCCCAACGCCAAAGTGAAAAGTGACAAGCGATGCCTAAGTGTGCACAGAGAGCTGGTCGAGGTGGCCGCCAAACTGCCGCTGCAGCCGGTCGAGCACGCGCTGCGCCTCGTCCGGCTCGCCGATAAAGGCCAGGTGGCGCACCGTGTCCAGGCCCATGGACACAATGCGCCCGGGGTAGCCGGGCCGGCGGCCGGGCGGCGGCTCGACGGCCGGCGCGCTGGCCTCGACGTCGCGCAGCAGCCGGTCGTCGGCGAGCAGGGCCACGGCGGGCGCCGGCGTCGGGTGCGTGGGGTGGCGCAGCTCGAGGTGGGCGCGCTCGAGCTGGATGCTGCGGCGGTCGTCGTGGTCCATGATGGCGACAAAGGCCTCGTAGAGGCGCGGCGACGGGTTGGCCAGGTTCCACGCCCGGAAGGTCGACTTCCACGCGAGGTAGCACCACGGCCAGAAGACAGCGCCCTCGTATTCGGCCCGGTCGAACAGCGCCGCGCCGCGCGCCATGGCGCGGTACGCTTCGTCGAGGCTGACGACGCCGCTGGCCTTGGCCTGCACCAGCCGGTCGAGCAGAAAGGACGCCGCCGCCGCCGCGCCGCGCCCCGGGACGGCGCCGTCGCCGCGCCGCAGCCGCTCGATCCAGTCCCACACCACCGCGTCCAGCGCGTCCTCGGCCGCCAGGAACTGCACCAGCACGCCCGTCAGCTGCGCGTCGCCCACAAACGACAGGTCGCGCTCCAGGCCCGCCGCCCGCAGCCACTGCAGCACCTTGCGGCCGGCGCCCGACGCCGCCATCGACGCCCGCGCCGACACGTGGGCCGACTGCACGGCCTCGCGCCGCTTCGCCAGCAGGCAGCCCGCCGCCCGCTTCGTCGTCATGAGCCCGCGCGCCACCGCCCAGTCGAAAATGTCCATCGGGTCGCGCTCCGCGCCCTGCCGCGCCGCGCTGCCCACCGTCTGGTCGTAGCTGAAGAGCGGGTTCGACAGCACCGCCCGCAGATGGCGGTCCGTCGGCCGGTGCTGCGGCCGCGGCGCCGCGCCACTGCTGGCCGCCGACGGCGCCGCCTCGTCGTCGAGCCAGCCGTGCTCGCGGTCGAGATGCTTGCGGAACGACGTCGTCAGCGTGTCCAGCAGCTTCTTGGTGCTCTTCTCGTTGAGCGGCAGCGGATGGTGGATCCGCGGCAGCATCCCCTTGAGGGAGCGGAAAGACTTGCTCGGCAGCATCGTGTGTGCGGCGTGCTGCGTCGCCGTTGTCGCCAGTGCGTGGCTGCCGCCTGTTGGATTCGTTTCGTTGTTCCGGATTCGGAGGATTGAACGTATAATAGAGATAGAGATTCGCTTCGTTTGCCGGAGACGTCGCGATCTGTGTGGCACGATGCACGAGCCGCCCCGCACAGGGTCACGGGACACACGTGACCAGGCCCGCGTCTCATGTGACCCGTGCAAGCGCCAAGTGGGTCTGGGCAGTCGGCGCTAGGCCCAAGACAGAGAGCACCCTGACTACGCAGCACGGGACACCGCATCAGCTCCGTATTGTGGCGGCTTTGCAGCGCTAAGCCCACTGGACTGCGAGTGTCGATGATGCTGGCAGCCTGGGGCACAAGTGCCGACTCACCGCTGCCGCCGCGGCGCGCCATGCAGCTCCGTCGATGCAGAGCAGAGGCGAGTCCGCGGAGGTGGTCTCGACAGCGCTCGGCGTGCGCGTGCTCCTCTGCGTGGCCGCTCTGGCCGTGAAGCTGAGGCTGAACCGCAGTTCTTGCGATACAGTGTCAGCTGACGCACAGGACACGCGCGTACCGGTACTTGGGCCAGCCTCCTCGGCGTGGCCTGTGCCACAGCACGACGGGCACACACGCCGCCCGCAGCGCTGCCCCGGGCGCCAGGACGCTGCGGCCCCACTGGCCAGCAGCGCTGTGCAGTGGCCAGATTGCGCGACGTGCCACGACAGCAATCACGCGAGGCGCTGCGGCCGCTTGTACCGGTACTTGCTGTCGCTGGCCCAGAATGGGCAATAAGGGGAAGGTGCTGCCCTGGCGGCGGCTGCCCCGGTTTTGTGCAGGCGCCTGCCTTCTGAAAAAGCGAAAAAATAGAGAAAATCGGGATACTTGTAGAACTTTTCCAGCCTCCTGCTGCCTTGCTGGAAACTCCAACACGCACACCATTGCCGCACACTTCCTCTTCATCCATCCGCCACCCATCGCCGTTTTGTCCCCCGCCCGCGCTCGTGTCCCTCTGCCTCCGAGGGCTCGCCCTGCCGCTGCATTGCCTTTTACCGGTCAGCTTCGGCCGCCGACCTCCTGTGCCGTCTTCGCTCATCACCAAAATCGAAACGAAAATCGAAAATCGAAAATCGAAAATCCCACGAAATCGACCGGCGATTCTCACGAGAACGCCGCCCTCTCCGCCCATCCATCTCCGGGATTGCATCTCGCTTCCGGGCTCTGTTTGACTGGCCCGCTCATTCCCCCCCAGATTTCCGCTCAGCCATGTCGTCGGAGCAACAGACTCGCCCGGCCGCCGCACGCGGAGGCCGGGGTGCCAGCCGCGGTGGCAGAGGAGGCTTCGGCAGCCGGGGCAGCACGCGCACCCGCGACCGGCCAGCAGGCGCGGCGAACGGCGACGCACATGCGAAGCACGACGACTCCCTGGCCGGCCTGGAGGACGAGGGCGAGATCGGCCAGCTGAAGCGGCTGTACGGGGCCAAGACCAGCCTGATCAAGGAGATGTTCCCCGACTGGTCCGACGTCGACATTCTGTTTGCCCTGCGCGAGACCGACGGCGACGAGAACCTGACTGTCACGCGCATTGCCGAAGGTACGTGTCTGCGGTGCCGCCGCCGCGTGGCTGCCGAGCGGCCGTGCTCGCGCTCTGCTGCTCTGCTGCTCTGCCGCCTCTCGACGGCCCTCCCTTGCTTCGCCTTCACGGCCTTTCCTTTTTCCATATGCCATGTCACCAAAGGCCGACCCACCGGCCTGTGCCCTACCCAGCACCCTTGCCAAGCTAACCTGCACAGGTACAATCTCCCAGTGGGACGAGGTGTCCAAGCCCAAGAAGGAGCGCACAAAGCCAAAGCCCGCGGCCGCCGGCGAGACAGCCCCGGCCGCCGCCGCACGGCCTGCCCGGAACGGCGCTGCCCCCGAACGGACCCGTGGCCGCGCCAGGGCCCCCGAGAGGGGCGGGCGTGCCGCGCGCGGCCGCTCTGCCCAGCCCACCAACGGTACCCGTCCCGAGAAGAGCCAGCTCTCCGTGCCCACCGAAGAGTCGCCGGCCTGGGACAGCAACCACAACGACGACGATACCCCCGCTACTAATACCACGCCCGCCACCTCCCCTAATGAGACCACACCCGCTCCCGCGCCGCCTGCCAAGGCCGCCGACTCCGCCGCTCCCCCGCCGAAGACTTGGGCCAGCATGCTGCGCCAGGCCACCGTGCCGAAGCCAGCGCCGAAGCCCAAGGAGGCGCCGCCTGTCCCGAAGCCCGTCCCCGAACCTGCCGATCCCGCCCCCGCCCCCGCCGTCGCCCCCGAGCCCGAAGTCGCCGAGCCCGAGCCCGCCGTCGAAGAGCCCGCACAGCCGGCCCCGCCGCCGGAGGTGGCTGTTCCCGAAGTCGCTGTCCCGGCGGTGGCCGTGCCGGAAGTCGCCCTTCCCCCGTCCAAGGACCAGCTGACCGAGAGCAACCTGGAACGCGTCACCGACATCTCGAACCCGCCCCCCACCGAAACCATCCGCAGCGAGGCTGCCGACTCCTGGGATCCCCACTCGGCGGCCCTGGCCGGCGCCGGCACCCCGATCTCCGCCTCCCAGCAGCAGCACCAGTCGGCCGCTGCCCCCAAGTCTCTCGGCAGAGGCTACGCCACCTCCGCCCTCAAGGCCACCGACCGCGCCGCCGTCCGCACTCCCAGCTACTCGCGCCGCGTGCTCGACCAGGAAGAGGCCGTCCGCATGCCGGGCAACCGCGATGTCGACCGCGCCGCCGTGCAGTTTGGCGCCCTCAACTTTAGCGGTGCCGATGACGACATTGACGGCGACCGCGAGGAGCCCGAGACCCGCGCCCAGCCGCCCGACGACTCTCCGCTTGCGCACCCCCGCGCTTCTCTCCCGCCCGTCGCGCCCCCCGCCACGGCCCCCGACGCTCTCTCTGTGCAGAAGCCCGCCGCCGCACCGGTGGCCGCCCCTGCTCTTCCTCCTACCGCCCCTGGTAAGACACGCCCACAAGACCCGCTCCCGCGCTACCATGCGCGTAAGCAGACGTCGCAGACTAACCCTTGTCCAGCTGCGGCTGCCACCACGGCTCCCATCCAGCCTGCTTCTGCAGCCGCCGCCCTGGCCCAGCCTGCCCCGGCATCGCAGCCGTACGGCCGCTTTGGCCAGCCCCTCGCCCAGGACTCGACCTTCTCGCAGAAGCCTTTCGATGCTTACGGCCAGCCAAGCCAGCCGGTGGCCAACTCGCAGTTCGACTCCTTCCAGCACCCCACGACGTCTTCCCTCCCCCCGGCCCAGGCACCGGCTGCCTACAGCTCCGCACCCGGCGACTACGCGCAGCAGTACTACAGTGCCGATGCCCAGAGCCGTGGCCCGTACGCATACTACGGCCAGGCGTACGGCCAGCAGGCCGCCCAGGGCCACGACAGCCTCCAGAACCAGCGCACGTACAGCGGCTATCCGCTGAACGAGTCGCTCAACCAGTACCCGCAGAGCAACGCCTCTCGCTTCGGTGCGGCGGCCGCGGCCGCGGCGCCCGGTGCTGTCGACGCCCAGAACAGCGGCAACACCACCCCGAACCCCCCGGCTCCCGGCCACCCCCCTGCTCAGCAGCAGCAGCCGGGCGCGGCTCAGAACGGCCAGGCCCAGACGCAGACGCAGCAGCAGCCGGGCCAGTACAGCTACAACCACCCGTACTATGCCAGCCCGTACTACGCCCACTACGTGAACCAGTACGGCTTCGGCCAGGGCAACTTTGGCCCCTATGGCGGCAAGGGCGGCTACGGCAACCACCACCCGGGCTACGGCCAGACGCCGTACGACCACAACGTGTCGCAGGCCTCTGGCTTTGGTGCCGCGTCGTCGCTGCACCGCGGCGCGGATGCCAACGCGCTGGCGACCACGGGTCTCGGCGACTACAGCCGTGTCGGCGCGGGCCAGCCGTCGACGTATGGCAGCGGCCACGACGCCAACTTTGGCCGTGCGGGCGCGGCGGCGTACCAGACGCAGTCGGGCCAGGGCTTTGGTGCGTCGCAGTCGCAGGCGGCCGGCCAGCAGGCGGGCCCCGACGACCTGAAGCCGTTTGGCGAGTCGAAGACGGGCGCGGGCCCGAGCCCGTCCATGGGCGGGGCGCGGCCCGGCTCGGCGACGAACACGCAGTCGTCGCAGCCCGGCCTGCCGCCGCCGCAGTCGAGCCAGCAGGGCATCGGCAGCTACAGCTACCCGTCGCACCACGCGGGCCTGCACGGCAACCAGTCTGCCGCGGCAGCGGCCGCGGGCTACGGCATGGGCGCCGGTGCCAACCAGAGCCACACGGCGAACCCGTACGGCGGCTACGGCGGCCACGGCGGCCAGGGCTTCGGCGGCAACAGCTACTACGGCAACCAGCAGCAGCGCGGCTGGGGCAACAACTACCACTAGAGGAAGGTGGACGGTCCCCACGGGCGGATGCCGTGAGAGAAGGGGCGCGCCGCGCTGAGGCTGCTCGTTTCTGCTGTCTGATTTTGTGTTTTTCTGGCGGACCGCGCAGGCAACGTGTTGCCGGCGCACCGCCCAAGGCCCACGCCCACGCCCAAGGATCCTCATCCGGATGCGCACGGAGGTGTCCGACTCTGCGCATCCTTGCCTGCCTCGGGCAGGTGTCTCGTCTATGCAACCTGGAAAACTGTTGACTGTACGATGATTGTCGTCTGTTTTTGTCGTTCTATTCGGGATACGTTTTCGGCGGGGAAGAGGATACTGTTTCTGATTTAACTCTCTTTTGTCGTGTGCTTGATGTAATCTGACGTCCTCTCTTTTGGCCCAAAGGTTTAGGGCGGTTAAAATTGGGGTAAAGGGGACAAAAAAATCATTACGATTCGTTTAGCAGGCTGCTTCGAGCCAGGGGAAGGAAGGCGTAGCTGTCGATTCTTGACGGAATGAGAATCTGGTTTTCCAGGGACCTGACGCCGCGTGCAAGTGACTAGTGAATATGAAGTAGGTGGGACGGCGAGATTGTAAGAAGAGGCATAGAAGGGTAACAATGACTGCAGGGAACAGCCGGCGTCCTACTCGTGTCTTATCTTGCACGTCTCTACTGGCTGTAGTTTTGAATGCTTTTCTAGCTCTTACGTTTAGGCTTGGCTTACTCGTAGATCTAAGGTTTTCTTATTGTTTACAATTCAACTTTATAGTGTGATTTTATTGTGTTCTCTCCTTACGCTCCATGGCGTGGTTGGTTGATGATACGCAGTAAAGGCTTGTTATATATTCAAGCTCAACGACATTTGTAACCTGCTGTGTACTTTTTTATAGTTAATAAATGGAAATAAAATTATAGGAGGCCGCCCAAGACAATTTACTAGGACGACGGAGATATAGCAAATAAACCAACAATCAAAGTCCATCTTCAGACACAATTGGGATATCCTGAGAAAAAAGTGTGGCCACATTCATCAAGCGAGAACCGTAAAAGTAAGACGAGAAAAAGTAAAATACAAGCAAGAACAAAAGCAAGAGCGACAGGCACAAAACGAGGAAAGCGGCGAGCGCCGTGCTCATTCCGTCTTCTCTTTCGCGACGGCGGTCACGGCCCCGATGCCCTTGGCGAGCAGCCAGCCGGCCATGAGGCCGTGCAGCCAGCGGCCGGCGGCGCCCTCGATCATGGTGGGCGTCCCGTCGGCGTAGCGGCGCCACATCCAGGTCTCGTGGACGAAGACGGTCTCGGCGGGCGAGCGGCGCACCTCGACGACGAGGAGCGCGTGGACGGTGAGCGCGGGATGGCCGGCCAGCGGCTCGACGGCGAACTCGATGCGCTCGCTGGTGGCGGCGTCGCCGCGGTCCGCGGCCGCGGCCGCGGTGCCGGCCCGGTGCACGACGCGGTAGATGCCGTGGACGAGCGTGCCGGGCGTCAGGGGCTGGGCGCGCAGGGAGTCGGCGTCCAGGGAGCGGCGCCGCGCCGGGTCGGCGAGCAGGGCGCGCAGGACGAGCGCCTGCGGCGTCCATGCAAAGGCGTCCACGGCGGCGCGCACAAACGCGGTCAGCAGCGCGGCGGTGGGCAGGCCGGCCGCCTCGGCGCCGGCGACCGTCAGCGCGCGGCTGGCGACGGGCCGCGCCACGATGCGCTCGCAGGCGACGACGTAGGCGGCATCCGGGTCGAGCACGTCGGCCGGCAGCGCGCGCGGCGCCGCGGCGCCGACGTCGACGCGCGCCGGCGCCGCGCCCGCGTCGTCGGCCCAGTCCTGGGCCTGGCCGCGCCGGGCCTGCCTGGGCGGCACGTGGATCCGCGTGGTGGTGGCGGCGACGTGGCGCGACGAGACGGCCCGGAGCAGGAGCAGGCACGCGGTCGGGACGACGACGAGCACCAGCGTCAGCGCTACGGCGGCCGGCCGCGACAGCAAGAGTCCGGGGGCCATCGGGCGACGGTGATGAGTCAGCGATCGTGAAGGGATGCCCGCAGGGCCGCAGAGCGCGCGAGCCAGTGCACAACACGCGATGCTCTGATGCAGCGGTCGGTGCAGAGGGCGATGACGCACGGCGGCGAGCACGAGACGTCCGGCAGACCGCTGCCGCATGCAGCACCCCTCCTGGCCGTCGCGCGGCTGGCTGGCCTCTCGGATGCGTTGGCGGCCGCCGCCCCGCTTCGAGCATGCGAGTCGAGCGCATACATACATAGGCATATATCGTAGATAGTGGACTAGCCCGTATACACGCGTGCGACCCATCGGCACCTAAGCGTCCATCGGCACGTCACCGCCGACCGATGCACGACACGACCTCATGGATTCATCACAGCACGCCCTGCCCGTCCGGGGCCACGTGCGGAACAAGTCTTCCGTCGCCAAGGGTGAGTGGTGTCGGCGGCGGCCGCGCGCGGCGGCCACCCCGTCGCCACACCGCGATCCGCGATCCCTTTCGTGACAAAGTGCTGATGCGTCTTGGCAGCCACGCGACCGCGCTCGTCGACCAAGGGCCCGCTGGACACGGGCGAGTAAGTGCTTCTGCTTTTCTGTGCTGCGGACACGCGCTCACCGCCGCAGGAGCATGCTCGCGGCGCCGGTGGCGGCGCTGCAGCCGCAGACGGCGGCGGCCATCACGGCGGCGGCGGCGTCGTTGCCGCTGCCGCTGCAGTCGCCGCTGCCGCTGCCGTCGCCGCGTCCGTCGTCGTCGCTGGCGGCGGCGGCGCGGCCCGACGGCCTGCTGCTGGCGCCCGGCGGCGCCGCGGCCGAGCCGGCGCGGCCCAAGGACTTTTCGTACCTGCTGCGGCCGACCATCTACCACGCGCTGGCGCCGACGAGTGTGCCGGCGCCGTTCCGCGCGTCGGCGCACCAGCCGGCGCCGGACACGCCGCTGGAGGCGCTGCTGGCCGCCGGCCACTTTCGCGCCGCCGCCATTGTGGCCGCGCAGCAGCTCACGGGCTCGGGGTCGGGGTCGACTTCCGGTTCCGGTGCCGGCTCCGGCTCCGGCTCCGGCTCCGGCTCCGGCCCCGCCCCGGCGCTGGACCCGACGGACCACGCGCTCATCTTCCGCCTCTTCTACACGCGCCTCGCGTGCCTCGTGCTGATCGACGCGACGCCGCTGGCCGCCCAGGAGGCCAAGGCGCTCGAGGACCTCCACAGCGCCTTTTACCTGGACGCGCGCACCGGCGCCCACCTCGTGCCGTGGGAGCTGCGCGTGCTGCACGTGCGGCTGCAGGCCCTCGGCTTCGGCGACCCGCGGCGCGCCGTCATGAGCTACTACGACCTCGGGCGCGAGGCGCGCATCCGCATCGCCGCCGCCCGGCGCAGCCACGACCACTCGGCGCGCGAGCTGTGGAAGGACCGGCTGGCCGAGCTCGGCCTGCGCGTCGCCGGCGCGCTCATCGAGATGGACGACCTCGCCGGCGCCGTCGCCCACCTCGCCAGCGTCGGCGCCAGCACGGCGCCGGGCGGCACCGCCGCCGGCAGCCGCCGCGTCCAGATCGCCGCCGCCATGCTCTGGCTGCACCTCGGCAACCCCGACGCCGCGCGCGCCGCCGTCCGCCGCCGGCCCGCCGCCGCCGCCGCCGACGACGACCTCGACCTCGCCCCCCGCGTCGTCGCCGCCCTCTGCGACATGGCCGACGACCGCTACGACGCCGCCGTCGACGCCTGGCGCGCGCTCCGCGACGACGCCCCCCGCGACGAGATGGTCGGCGTCAACCTCGCCGTCTGCCTGCTCTACGTCGGCCGGCTGGAGGACGGCCGCGCCGTGCTCGAGAGCCTCGTCGACGCCGGCTTCTCCTCCCACACCCTGCTCTTCAACCTCGCCACCATGTACGAGCTCTGCAGCGACCGCCACAAGGCCCTCAAGCTGCAGCTCGCCCAGCGCCTGGCCGACCGCCAGCCGACCGCCGACGGCTGGGAAAAGGTCAACGCGGACCTGAAGCTGTAGCGCAGAGTTCAGGCAATCGGATCATGGGCTAATTGGTGGCGACTTGGTGCATTGCATGGATTGTCCTACCAAATATCACTCCGTACATGTTCGTCTCGCTCTCCCGTCTTGCTCTCTGGTATAATACACGGCGCCGCTGGCACTTGTCTTTCGTCTCTCTTCCGTCTCCGTCTCCGTCTGTCTCCGTCTCCGTCTTGCCCTCATACACGTGCCCACAGCTGGAAGACGCCCTTTGCATACTCGACAATCTCCTCGCCGCCGAGCTTCGAGTCGCTGCAATCGTTAGCATAGCACACCAACAATGCAAGCAGTGGCCTACGCACCCGTAGACCCGGTCCACAAACGTGATGGGCACCTCGGCAATGGAGTAGCCGAGCGCCTTGGCCGTCACGGCCAGCGCCATCTGCATGCTGAAGCCGCGCACGTCGGTCGTCTCAAACAGCTTCTCCAGCACGGCGCGCTTGTACAGCCGGAACGAGCCGGTCAGGTCCGACACGCCCGGCCGCAGCAGCGTGTCCGCAAAGATGTTGGCGCCCTTGCTCGTCATGCGGCGCTTGAGGTCCCAGCCGTGCACGCCGCCGCCGGGCGCGTACCGCGTGCCCGTCACAATGTCCGCGTTGCCGGCCTTTTGCGCCGCGATCATCTGCGGGATGAACTTGGGGTGGTGCGAAAAGTCCGCGTCCATGATGATGATGTAGTTGCCCGTCGCAAACTGCAGGCCGTGCACATACGCCGTGCCCAGGCCCAGCTTGCCCGTCCGCGTCTGCAGCACCACGCGCGGCGCGTACAGCTTCACGAGCTCCTGCGCCACCTCCTGCGTGCCGTCCGGCGAGCCGTCATCGACGATCACGAGCTCCCAGTCGATCTGGTTCTCGCTGAACGTGCGGTTCAGCAGCCAGGTGATGATCGGCAGGTTCTGGCGCTCGTTGAACGTCGGCAGAATCACCGAGTACTTGTCCTGGGCGGGAGCCATCTTGCTGGGAGAGCGAAGCGAAAAGTCGGTTGGGCGAGGAGGCAAAGGGCGTAGCGAGCGGGACGAGGCGGCACAGAGTCAGGTTGGATCGCATCCAGAGCGAAGCTCCTTTTTGGCCCGTCGCGCTGTGACGACAGGGTGGCTCTTTTCGCGTCGATATCGGTCACATGATCGGGGTCGCGCTAGCTATATACGGAAATGTGGTGACTCATCATTGTGTCAGCTGACAGCCAAGTGCTCTGCGTATTGTACTTTGCAAAGTGAGGACACGAACCGTGGGAGCAAGACATATGGCGATGGAGTTCAACGAGCTCGCTCCTCGGATCTGGCGTGCGATGCACTACGAATGGCTCTGTCACAGCCAACAAACGCAACCTGCGCAAGTTGCTGTTCCTATCCAAGACCAGAGCACAGGCTGCCGATGACTGTTTGAATCTTCAACTGGCCGTGCCTCCAGCGTTCAGCCAAACGCAAACGCCAACACCCCGTCGCGTTGGCCGCCGGGACATGCTCTGGCTGGACAGACTCGCAACTGCCGGCTGCCCACGGCACAGACTTGGACGTCGCACCGGCGCGTCTCGTCGCGGTCACCGCTGGAATGTCCCGGTGGCTGGCGCGCTCGGGACACCTTCGTACGCGTACTCCGTAACGGGCACCACGATGCAGCAGTCAGGACGGAACCGCCACCTCGTAGCCCTCGGGCTGGCGACATGGTCCGTGCAAAGTAAGCAGCCAACCCGACACGGACCGGTCAGACGTGTGCCGCCGGAGAACGCGCGACAGACGGCTCGGAGATGACCAGGCGGCCACGGTGCCGCACCGCCGAGGCCGTCCCGCCTTGGGCAGCCATCACAGTTCTGCGCTTGTCGGTTGCGTCGTTTGTGGTGTCCGATCCAGCGCCATCCGAGCGGGGATCCCACAGGAAATCGTACTCCCGTACGGAGTACTCCGTACACGACCAGTCGTTTCTGCCCGTGTTCAGACTCTGCGCCTTTTCCCGACAGGACCAAGTCATCCATGGCATTGCGTGGTATCGTACGTCGCCGCCGCACGGCCAGTCTGAGAGCCGGTACCAGAGACAGCGCTTCCGTTGAGCCTCGGGTATGGCACTCGTACCGTGCAGAGCTAGACATTAGCGTGCGATCATACGAGCCAACGATGCCGTCCGCATGCCTGAGCGCAAGCGATGCAACATGGCGCGAAGCGCCGTATTCGAGTAATAGCTCACCGGTGCTATAGCGCAGCGACTACGCGTATCGTACCGACTTCGTGCCAAAATGCGTCGTGCGAAATTCGTGCACGCCTCACGAGCACTCCGTACCCGTACACAATGCTGTGCCGGCAGCTGTGAGTCGGCCGACGGGACAACCAGCTCCGCACAGGAACGGAGTCCGGAGAAGCTTGGATGCGTCCGTCCGCCTGGCCGCGGGCCCGCAGCGTAGCATTTCTGCGCGCTCGGCCGTGTGGGTGTCTTGTTCGAGAAACATCTCCGTCGCCTGTGGGCTCGCCGAGGCTGAAACTGCATCCATCGCGCCCTGCCGTCCGCATGTCCTATTGGCGTTTCGCGTCCAGATGGAAGGACACCGACATGCTCACCCGTGCTGACCTGTGCTTCGTTCCGTCTGTCGTGCAGGTTGCGATGTGATGCATGGCGCATACAGGTAAAGTACTCCGTACGCGTACGAACGACGGAGTACTCGTATGCAGCCCAGAGGGGCCTCCAGGCTAACGAGCACATTGGCCATGAAGCGTGCCATACGACGTGCTCCGTACTGGGTCGCATGGCGATGTCTGCAGTAGCCTCGAGCCCTCCGAGTGCAACCGTACTTGGCATGCGGCTGTGCCGGCTCGCGGTGTCGACAAACTCGCCGATAGAGTCTGATCGCATGCACGAGGTCTCCGTAAGAGGCCCGCTGTCGAGCCGCGACTGGCCCGTTCGTCTCGTTCCTGCATGCGGAGCAAACTCTTTCTTGGCTGGCTCTTCCGATTCGCTGCCGCGTTTCCTGGTTCGCGATCTGCATGGCAGCCCGTCGCAGGATCCAGAGCCTGGCCACGCAGACAGAAGCAAGCGCAGAGACAGAAGAAAGCAGATAGCACACCGACTTGTTGTCGCATAACGCCGGCCCCTGTCCTCGAGATCACGGCGATGCGACTTCGCCCGCGTGATTGCCCAACGAGGCAGCCGCGCAAAATGTGACGGAGTTGGGCCGCATCCATGTCGCAGGATCCGCGAATCCTGTCGGAGCCGGAGTGTTGCTCTTTGCGGAAGACGGTGTGCAAGCAGGCGCAGTAGCACTGTGACGGGATGCTCGTCACACGAACCGTCACAACGACCACTGTACTCCGTACTGCACCGCGTTGCTCAAGGCGGCGCCTGTCATCGCAGGCGGTCGTCTCGCCCGAGCAGGACCCGCTGCCCGTACGAGTACGGAGCATTACTCCGTACGAAGCAGAGCGCCGTCTTGCAGGGCACGGAGCCCGGAGGCGGGAGCCGGCCACGCTCGAGAGGGTCTGTCGCACGTCTTGTCGGCTCCATGCGCACACTTGTGCTGGGACATGCATCGGACATGCATCCTGCTGGCCCCGTGGGAAAAAGTAACAAACTCGCAGCGGCCCCGATAGCCGCTGTCCGTCGAGATCGGATGCGTCTGCACACGACTGCCGATTGGGGGTTCTTCTCTTTCTTTTCTTCTTCTCTCCGGGCCTCGTGTACTTGCAGCCACCCTGGGTGGGGAGCTGAAAACCAGCGGTGGCAGAGAAAATGACGAGAGTAGAATATGACGGCCGGCTGGTCTCGACAGCGACCAGGAATCGTTCAGACGAAGCAAGACGGTCATGTGAGTAGAGTATTTTGTGCATACGTACGAGTACGTCGTACGTGTATCGTGCCCCGTATCCATATTGGTACGAAGTACAAAGTACAAAGTACATTTGTCGTGCTCACACAAGCCGTCATCTCGTCCCGTCCATGTGCGCTTCTGCTTGCCACTCTCGTCCCCAGTGACAGATGTCGGCGAGCGGAGCGGCAAACCATGACGGGAGGCTGACGACTGCAGTCGTCACACGGTTTCCAGCCAAAGGGGCAAAAGCCTCGTCCGCTTGCTTTCTGTCGTGTCCTGTACTCTGTACTCGTGCAGAGTACACGTTCGCGGCTTTTTCGTCTTGCATCCGTCTTGCCTATCCTTGCCAGGATCCCCCCCATCCGCTCCACCGGACGGAGCTGTCTGTCCCGAGCCAGCCACTCAGCGTTCCGATGCGCAGCCGGGATGCTGGTAATAAATAAATGGACGCATTGTCTGTGCCTCTGCTGCCCCTGGATCGGTCCCACTCGCGTCCCCCCTATTGTGCAGGCCGGCGTTGCATCGCGCAGCGAGCGCCGAAAACGAGAGCAGGACAGAACAAAAACGGGTCGACCCCTGTTCTTGGGAAGAGTGGTGCCCGGCGGCCAAGATGCCGCGGTCGAATAGGAAGCGGCTGCAAGGCCATTCCGCATCGGGCAGCTTGGCACATTCATGCTCGAGCCGCGATGCGTGCTGCGATTACGAAGACGCAGTCGTACGTGCAGTTGTAGCGTCGTGTGTAGCCGCACGAGTAGGTTGAGTTGGCAGCCGTAATCGTAATGTCGTAATACTTGTACGAAGCACACCCGCGATCTGCCACTCCGTCTGTCCCAGCTGGGCCACCGAGGGTGGCAGCGGTCGGTCTGCGTCGCTGGCATGCTATCGTCGAAGCAGAAGGTGCCTGTGCCTACTCCGGAACTGATCTGCCAGCACCGGCCTATTGCGGCAATGCTCTGCCAGTCCCCATCGCGCCGCTGAAACGTCGAGGCCGCAGCCGCGTCTCTATCGCATGTCACCGTTGACGGTGACATGCAGAGCGGTGCACAACGATAAGAGATCGTAGCAGCCGGCTGAGCGCAGCAGCCGTGACATGAGCCTGTCCAGTCGCGACAGGAACACTTGTACTCCGTACTCGTTCTCCGCACCCGACTCCGTACACAACGATACGGCGCTCGCCGACAAGGATCCCTGACCGACCTGGAACGTCCTGACGAGTTACTGGTTCGAGTAGGCCGGCCGAGCACGGAGACCGGAGACTATTTCTGACGCCGTGGAAGGATCCGGTCCTCGTCCGCGTCTCGTATCGTCCTTCGTATCGTCTTTCGTACGATACGGAGCACTCGATACTCCGTACTCGTACTCCGTACCCGTACTGCATAATGCTCGTACGGAATCATCTGGTTCTGGAATGCCCGCCGTTCCGCGGCTGCCGTCCGACAGGCCGCCGCTTGCTCGTTTCTGCTAGCACATTCCGCATTCTGCTAGCAAACGGTCAACTGTTTTCAAACAGTAGCAGCCGCGGCTAGCGCACCCTTGGCCCAAGAGACTATGAAGTGGTAATACTCCGCAGACGAGGGGCTTCGCTCCGGCTTGGGCTTGCTGTCCTCACTGCCTCCCCGGCGCATGGCAACCTGGACGCACCGCGCTGGAGAGGGCCCAGGCGATCGGGTCGAGCCAGTGGCCTTCTCTGGCCTTCCGGCACCCCTGCAACGGCTGCTTTACTGTTCTGTGTCTGCGTGCAGCGGCGAGAGACGACACGGCGCGTGCACCCGTACGGAGTATTGCTGAACGGAGCAATACTACTCCATGTGCTCGTATTCTCGTACGAGTATGCACAACTGCCGTGTCGTATGGCACTTTGCACACCTGCTCGTCCGACGCGGGCGCCGTATCTCTGCAGCACGAATCGACGCCCTGTCGAGTCGCCCCATCGTCTGTGTGCCGCCCCAGGCCGGCTCTCTCTTGCAAAACACCGGCTCGCAGGCTACAAGCTGAGGCCGTCGGCCCCGACACGACCGCCAAACGGCGCCGCCTGGTAGCGAAGTGTCGTGATTCGCCGTGCCACGGCCGCTGGCTGGTCCTGGCGTGTTTTTGTCTGGCGACTGCGACGTTCTCGTAAAAGGCCTCTGCAGACGGCCTTGGGCACCCACGGATCGCGGCACAGCGCACGAGGCTGGCAACGATCGGCACCACTAACACGACATGCGCGCTAGAGCGCGGGCTAGAAAGCAAAGAAGAAAAAGGAAAAAAGGGGGACCGTTCGAGTCTTATCTCTTCCTGCCTCTGGAGCTCCTTCTTGCGCATCTTGTCTGAAGGATCCAGCAGCCGTTGGATTCCGTCTCCCATCTCGAGGATCGTCTGCGCCGTATCTCGTCCGTGTGGCATGTCCCGCCTGCAGAATGGCCAGGTGTCGAGGCTCGCGCCGCACGCTGACGCTGCCGCGTGCGTCCATTGCGCCAGCTGGAAACAAGCTCGTGGAAACAGGACCGGTAGAGGATACTAGCGCTGTTCGTACTCCTTTGTGCCTGCGGCTCGTCTTCCTCATGAGGAAAGAAAGATCATCGCTGTTTGCCATGGCAATCCCATACCTGTACTCCCATACCTGTACTTTGTACTCGGCCGCTCTCCAGAAGCTACGGAGTAGTGCCGTCTTATCACGCGCTGGAAGGTTCTGAAACAAGGTGCCCGCGAGCTTGCGCTGGTTTTGGCGAGAGCCAAGATGCAGCGTGGGGTGGCGGATATGTCATTCTGGGCGCACAGCCTGATCTGTGCCTCGACCGAGGTGAAGATGGGCGTGCGTATCGTGCTCTCGAACTGCTTGAAATAGCCACCCGCACGGAGCACAGAGGTACCCGCAAGTACTCCGTAGCCAAGGGCCAAACGCCATTCTCCGTGCCAATATGCCGCACATTAACCAGTCAGCTCAGGGGCAGCGGACAAGACGGCCGTTCTGTTCCGCGCCTGCGTGCCTGCGTTTTGGACGACAGTTTGGACGGGCACGAGTATGCACGGAGTACTTTGTACAGGCATTGCTTCGTAAGCTTGCCAGTGCTCCGTAATCAAACTCGCAAGCGCCGCAACGGCAAGAATCGTTCGAGTCGGCGCGGTTTCCACGAGTAAGGCAAGCCGGATCCATGGCCTTAACGGCTGTCGTATATCCCCGCGGCGCAATATCGACCGATGCGCTGGAGGAGAGCGTGCGTGCGCCCAGCGCGCGGTGTCGATCCGCGTGCTCCGTCATTCGAGCCTCGCATGTGTGCCGCGCTACTGTAAGATACGGAGCAGGCCGTGGGATGCCGCCTCATCTTGCGCTCATCTGCGCTCATCTGCGCTCATTTGCTTTCCTCATGCTCGCGTACAGGCAGCCGCGGAGCGCCGTAGCTTCGGGCCCCGACACCCTGCGCACACCTGTGCGCACCCTGCTGTGCCAGGGAGCCGGGGGTTCCATGTAGATCCGTATATCCAGCGCGCTCTCCGTCGCGCGCGCGCCAGCAGTTCGTCTGCTTTCGCTCTCGGCTTGCCTGTGGCGATGCAAATAGCACCAATACGCGGCTTGCGAGCGTGCATGAGTCGCCCGTGCGGAACAGCGTGGCCTGCCGCCTGGCAGCTTGGGCTCGTGCGATCGGCGTCTGCGTCTGCTGTCCGCGCGCCGTCCTCGTCGTTCTCGTCGTCCTCGTCTGCAGGGCAGCGTGATTCGTAATGCATGATCCCTGTCTTCGTGCTATGCCGCTATTCCCGTCGGGCGAGGGAGCTTGGCGTCAGACAAGGCTCCCGGTCGGCCACCTGTCCACTTGCGTACTCGTTGTGGCGAGACGGCGAGAGCGGCGTGCTGCGAGGAGCGCGGCTGATCTGTGGCGTTGCAGAGCACGAAAGCCTTGCAAGTATCCAAGTAGCGAATATTTAGTATCACAAGTAACGAATATTTACATTGAGATGAATGTCAAGTCGACCGCTTGCCATTCGCGCGTTCATGCAGGAGCGACCGTGTTGCAGCGGCTTCCCAATAGGGCCGTGCTGCGCATGCAGGATACGAGTGAGCGATCGCTCCTGCTTCGTACGTACTCGGTACGCACTCGTACTGTAGCATGGCCGCATCGCTCTTGCCTTTCCGGGCTACTCTGGGCCGGGGACGTAGCGAGCTTGGAAGAAAGTGGCAGCTGCGGCCTGCGGCCGTTGTCTGCGTGCCTTCTTGTCTCACCCCGTCGAGGCGGTCCCAGGGCTCTGTCACGAGCGGGGCCAGCCAGGAAGGCCGCCCTTCGTGCCTTCCCCCAGCACCTTGCGGCGCCTTCCTCGGCCATGCGACACCAGCCTTACTTGGCCACATCGCTTGCTGACGTTGCATTTGTGCGATTTGCGGTGTCATTTTAGAGCATCTCATGCATACTCGGTGCAGCCATCCATCACAGCCATCACAGCCATGACAACCACAGCCATCACAACCAGCCATCACAACCAGCCATCACAACCAGCCATCACAACCACAGCCATCACACTGCGGAGTACTCGTACTCGTACTCGTACACAGCCTATTTGTGCGCGGCGCATACGACGCGCGGATTGGCCCCGTCGCGGAGCCGTTGACAGCCATGGCGCGACGATCGTCGCCGTTTAGGCCAACGTCCGGCGGTTGCGTCGTGGCAGAGTGCGGCACTCACCTTTACTCGGTGCCGACAACGATCCAACAGCGAATGCATACGAGTACGAGTACTCGTAGTACTCGTACTTGTGCAGAGAGTACGTACTCCGAGACCTGCTGCACAAGCACAAACGGTCGCCTCCACCCCGTTCACCCGCGGCGGTGCACCTCCACTGCTCCGTACCCACCGCGGTGAGGACTTGGCGTGCTCCGTACCGGTACGCAGACCGGACGGCGCGCGGCGCGGGTGCCGGCGCCACGCTTGCGATACGAGCGCGGCCGCAGGTACCGATACAGCCTCCGATGCAGACGCCAGGCCACCAGACTTTCCCCAGTTTTCCACAGCACCGGCAGGGATCCGCCGTCGGTTTCTGCTGTGGGCGGAGGAAGACGGCTCCACTGCCGGGACGGAGTCGAGAGGACCGGCCAGGATGCTGGACGTGTGGACCGCTGCGCAGCGAGGCCCAGATGGGAGGGCCCAGAGACGAGGGCCAGAGACGAGGCCCAGAGACCAGAGACAGGGCCCAGAGACCAGAGACGAGGGAGCCCAGGGAAAGGAACGAGGGCATCGAGACCCTCGCCTGGCGCCTCCTGCCGTCTCCCTGGCGTTGCTGCGTGGCCGTTTGCCCGTGACGGCGGCTCCGGCCAGACGACGGGAGGGATGGCTGCAAGGAGAGCCCACGTTGTCTGTCTGGCCCGACCCATGGCTTCCCCTCCATGCTCTGGCCGCCCGCTTTGCTCGGACGAAGCGAAGTCGCGTCCCACCGGCAGCACGAGCATACGACGATGCTCTGGACCTCTGTACTCCGGGCAAATGCCTCCGACTACGAGTACGAGTACTCGTACAGCAAGATACTCGTACACTGCCGCTCCCAGACAGACAACACGACCCACTGACGCGGCCAGCAGCACCCTAGCCGGCCAGGGGAAGCAGAAAAGGGCAAAAGTCCAGGAAGCGGAAAAACACGCAGCGAAACCGAGCTACGACGGACCCAAGCACGCGCACGGAGGCAGAATAAGAACCAAACGGGACCTGGCTAGCGTGGCCCGCCCCAGGGTTCTGCTCCCCTGCAGCCGGCCACTCCACAACGTCTGCCAGTACGAGCACGGGTACTCTGTATCGCGCGGCCGACTGGGCGCACGACTACCTCCGGCCATGGCCTGCGCCTACTTCTTCTACTCCCCATCCCTCTCTCCTCCGCCTCCTCTCTCTTTCTTCGCCTCGCCACTCGTTGTCTTGCCACTGCGCCGTCGTTCTGTCGTTCTGCCCCTCGACCAGCATCCAGTCCAGCAGATCAGCAGTCCAGCAGTCCAGCAGTCCAGCCGTCCAGCCGTCCAGCCGTCCCGGCATCTAAATCAAACGCATTGCCCGACCTCGTCTCATCTGCCCTTCGGCCACCCACCCTCTTTTGCACCCGAGCCATCACTCAAGCCACCACTGCCACCACTGCCACGTCTGAGCACTCCTTCGCCTGCCTCGCTGCGGCCACACTGCACCACTCTGCACCACTCTGCACCACTCTGCACCACCCGGCCGCCGTCCCCCCAGCCATGCCTCCCTCCTTCCACCACTCCGGCAGCATCGCCGACCTACTCGAGCCCGCCATCGACGGCCCGCCCTCGCCCGAGAGCATCCGCGCTGTCAGCAACCAGATGCGCCGCGCCTCCGTCATGGACAAGCACCAGAGCCACCAGAGCCACCAGACCTGCTCCTCCGGCTCCTCCTCGCTCCGCTCCATCTCGGGCGACCGTCCGTCCTGGGACCACGCCCTGGACAACGCCGCCTCCAGCCTGTCGCGCAAGTCGTCCGGCCGCTCCGTCATCAGCGTCCAGCCGCAGCCGCGGGACCGCGACCGCGAGAGCGTCCAGATCTTCGGCAAGACCCTCTTCAGCAAGCGCACCCGCATGCGCCGCGAGAGCGCCGCCCAGATCTCGCCCGGCGGCTCGCTCTACCCGGCCGAGTCCTACTTTGACAAGCACTACACCGTTGTCGCGCCGCCGCTGCCGCCCGCCTCCGCCCACGGCCTGCCCGCCAGCAGCAGCAGCAGCAGCTCGGCCGTCTTCAACAGCAACTTCAACAGCAGCAACCTCCACATCGGCCCGTCCGGCTCCATCAGCGGCCGCGAGGCCCTCAAGCCCTCGTTTTTCAACCGCCGCCGCGCCACCAAGTCGGCCAGCACCAACGAGGACGCCGACATCCGCCGGAAGCTGCAGATCTCCGGCCCGTACAACTTCCAGCACCTCACCCACACCGACAAGGAGCACATCCCCGTCCTGCGGCACGCCAGCTGCTCCGACTCCAGCGGCCACAACAGCTACTACGCCAGCCACGCCCGCAGCCGCAGCCGCAGCCGCAGCCACCACTTCCCCGACCTGCCGCCCAGCGTCCTGCACGAGGCCGACGAGGTGCCCCGCGTGCCCGACCTGCCCGCCCCGGCCGGCTACCGCCAGCTGCCGCTGCGCCAGCACGCCGCCTCCGTCTCCTCCGTCGGCCTCAGCCCGCGGTCCCTCGCCCACACCCGCTCGCAGGACCAGCTCCGCATCCCGCCGCCGCGCCCGCCGCGCTCCCCCATCGAGTCGTCCAGCTTCTGGCCGGCCGCCCCGCCTGCGCCGCCGCCGCGCATGTCCAGCCGCGGCTCCCTGCAGTACGACGACCACGATCCGCTCAGCACTCTCAGCACCGCCACCGCAGACCGCCCGCGCACCAGCGGCAGCTTCCGTCTGCCGCCCCCCCTGGCGCTGTCGACAGGACCGTACCACGCGCGCTCGCACGCGCACGCGCACTCGCAGTCCTTCTCGGCCGATGTGCAGACCGAGGAAGCCGTGCCCCCGATCCCGGCGGACTACCAGCGCTTCTCCTTCTCGCAGATGCCCGCCGCGCCGCCCGTGCCGCAGCCCGCCATGGACGCCGCCAACTGGCCCCTGCCGCCGACGGCGACCTATAACGCGCCGTCGACCTCGGCCGTCGATATCCTGCCGGGCGTCCCCGAGGAGGAGGAGCACACCCACTGCCGCCACAGCGTGCGCCGGTCCCACGCCGCGAGCATCGCCAGCACCTCGTCCTCGCTGCGCATCAGCCACTCGCTGCCGATGCTGCGCGAGTCGTCGGTGTACGAGCGCGTGCTGCACGGCCCGTCGCCGAGCAACGCCTCGGAGACGCTCGGCCACTTTGACCTCATGGCGGCGCAGCGCGCCCTGCGCCAGTCGGCGAGCGAGCACGACAACGACGGCGCCGACGCGCTGCCCAAGGAGAGCTGGGAGGACGACATTGACTACTGCTACGAGCACGCCGTCGAGGCCGACTGCGAGTACGCGTGGGACCGCTCGTCGGTGGAGCTGTCGCGCGACAGCGTGCTGGCGGCCCTGGACGCGTACGCGATCCGCGGCGGCAGCAGCGACGGCCACAGCAACCGCACGGAGACGAACGGGTACATGGCGTCGCCGCACGCGCTGAGCCCGGGGTGCTTTGACATGCCGGCGCTGAGCCCGGCGAGCCAGACGTCGATGGCGTCGATCGGCGAGGTGTTTACGCCGACGGGCTTTGGCAGCCTGCGCCGGCCGGACCTGACCATTGAGATCCGCGAGGCGCCCGACGACGGCTGCGGCGACGACCGCGCGCCGCACGGCTTCGTGCACGCGCGCTCGTCGTCGCGCGCGTCGAGCTTCAAGGAGTCGCACGGCTTCAACCTGTCGCCGACGCTCTTCATCCCCAACGCGGACCAGTACAGCACGCACTTCCTGGGGCCGTGCGAGCGGGTCGGCTTCGCGCTCGGCGCCGCCGACGACGACGACGACAGCCTGCCCGCGCTGATGGACGGCGCCTCCACCTACCACTCGTCGCGCATCAGCGCCTCCACCACCGGCAGCCGCGAGTCCGCCGACTCCATCCTCATGGACCGCCACATGTCCGCCGCCTCGACCGCGACCGACCTGACCCGCCTCACGCGGAGCACCGCCTCCTTCGAGGACATGGTGCGCAAGGCCGAGGCCGAGGCCGAGGCCGTCTTTCCCGTCATCCTCTGAGGACCGTCTGCCGAAAGCCCAGCCCGAAGCCAAAAAATCCCAATAAAACCAAATCCAAATCCAAAATCCAAAATCCAAAATCCAAAATCCAAAATCCAAAATCCAAAATTCACCACGACTCGACCGAGTCTTCTCGCGCTCCCTTCTCTTGCTCCCTTCTCTTCCTTCACTGTCCTTAATCCATGTGGCCCACGCGTTCTCTCCCCCTATCTCGGGCTGTTTCATGCTTCTTGTTTTGCTTCCGCGTGCCTCCTGCCATGAGCGATGGCAGCCGCTCCCTCTCTTTTGTTCTCTTGCTTGTTGACACAGCGGTGGCAACCGCTTGCCTGTCCCGCTTTCCTTTGTTCCCTTGTGTTCATAGACTAGATCGCAGTTAACGCTGCAGCCATTCCGGACGGGTGGATATGACGATTCACGACCCCAACTTTGTACTCTTTGCGTGTAGAAAATCAATTGAAAAGCCAAAGAGGCTTCGGACCGGAAATGAGACTGGCATTGCCCGACAATCAAAAATCAAAAATGGAAAATGGAAAAAAATACAGACCGAACCATTGTGCTGTACTCCGTACGCGAGCTCTACCTTGTCCTCGTCTCGTGCCGACGTGAAAAGCCAGATGTGCATGCCATGACGTAGCCCGCCGTCCATGCTCACGAGCGATGGCACACTTGTGCCGGCATGTCGCTGTCGCGCTACGCGTAGAGTACGAGCAGGCGCGAGCTCGGGAATCTCGGACACAAGGCTGGGCTCCGTGGCGTGCTGCGAGCGGAGCTGCGCGGCGCCGCCGCATCGACTCGTCAGCTGTTCCATTGCGTTGCCCTCCACGACATTGTCACGTGACGCGGACTAGAACGGCTTCGGGCGCCTGTGCCAACTCCGACGCCGCACAAGTGGCAGCCCGTCGTGCTCACGTGCATGCGGAGTCCTTTTCAGCGGCTCCAGCACCGACCGGCTTCTCCACGCGTGGCGGCCGCATAGCATGTGTCGAGCAGCTGCTCGCTGCGTCTAGCACCTTCTGCGGCGCTCTCCACCGCCACTAGAGGACGAGAAGCCGTCCCGACGCCCACCCGTGGTATGCCAGCACGGAGTACTCCGTAGTCTCGATGTTTTTACTGGCCGCCTCTCCGTATGGACTGCGGACGCTTCGCGTCTGCCGCTCCGAGCCCGACTGCGAGTCGCGGCATGCCGTCTCGTTCAGGCAGGTTGATCCGTCTGTCTGGTGCCTCTGGAGCTGCCTGGGCGCTCTCCTGAGGCCGGCACAGCCACGCCGTGAGGCAAACACGATGCACTCGAGCCGACTCGTGCTCTGAGCAACTTTGTGCGTCCGCCGCTGTCGATCCGTCTCGCCTATTGCCTGGCGCGGATGACTGGCCACCGTGTCTCTGACTCCTCGGGCCCGGTGCCACTTGGCCACCCCGATGGCTTTGCTCCCGACACTCTCGCACCATCGTGGCGGTCTTTCGCGTCGTTCTGCCCGCGATCAGCAGTCTATTTGCCTCTCGGGCGGCCGGCTTGTGTTAGCACGGTATTGAACGACCCGTTGGGCGGCCATGCTCGTACTCGTATCTCGCAAGGATCGTGGCTCGAAGAAGGGACCGAAGCAGAGGCTAGACTGGCGGGAAGAGTGGCAGGTCGGACGGCGTTTTTTGCTTGTGCTCCGACGGTGGCAAGCCGAGACAGTAGTCCTTGGGGTGCCCGGAACTCGGATCTCGTACTCGTAAACCGGGCAGTGATGCGGTCGATACGTTCGCGTCCGGCTGCCCTCTGGGCCACAGCCATCCCTGAACCTGGGTCAGTGGCAACGAATGCGTCTTGCATGCGCCGTGTCCTACGCAGGGCTGCAAGAGGAACACCTCTTTACCTCTTTGGCACACCGACACACGAAGATACAAGCAGCGACGGGACAAAGAGGGCAAGGCTGCACTCGTTACCCGCGGCACTCTAGGCGCGTCAAGTATCTGGAGACTCCTGTGACACTGAGAAATCAACCGCGACAGGCGCGACGTGCTGCCGACAGAACGGCAGAACCCCGAGAGCACCCTCCTGCAGGCTTGGCTTCTGCAAAGGGAAATTCAACGACAGGCTGATTATCGAGCTACGTCCTGGCAGAGGGGCGTGCGGCAGCAAGAAATTGAATTCTGCGACATGAGTGAGTGCTTGCTCCATGACAGCAAAATCGGTGGCAGGGATACGCCGTGAAATAAATATTCGTACCTGTACTGCCTGGAAGGCGAGGTGGAGAGGAAATTACCTGCTACCTCCGTGCGACGCACAGAGTATCGTATCTTCATGATACCAAAAGAGACCCACGCTGACAACATACTCCGTAGCCAGCGTCATCAGTGCTGTTGCATTGGAGCAGGGACGGCGTGTGGCAACCACGAAAATGAAACCTCTTTCAGCTCGTTGCGGAAACGAACCGCTCCCCGCAGCCGGCTAACGTGCCGACGAGCAGAAATTCGAGCCTAAACACAGGACGGTGTGCCTGTATCTCACAGCAGACAAGCCTCGGTGACGTGATCGTCAGCCGCCTGCTTCTGGCAAGCCAGAAATCGCCATCCAGAGACAATGCCGCAAACATGGGTCTCGAACGTCCTGGAAGCCTCTAGAAACGCCTCTAAACGAGTGTCTGATTCTCCTCTGGCACAATACAAGTACAAGTATTGCAGCCAGGACTACAGGAAGAGAGTCAGTATGATTATCGAGATCAGGGCTCGGACAGAATCGCGCACCAACACATCTCGGAGACTGGCAGCGCACACACAGCATAAAGGATGCGTCTCGCACAATGGTGTGGCTGCGGTATTGGCTGAAAACAAAGCACAAGGGAGGCAAAGAAGAAAAGGGGGGCTTTTCTAGCCTCGGATGGCACACAGCCAGTGGACGTTCCGTGCTCATTTCCGCTCTGCCATCCGGGCAGAAAGTTGATATGGTAGGGTGGGGGAGTTTGTACGGAGTAGAAAATCGCAAGGGGGTAGCATGTCGAGCAGAAGCACTTGCAGCCACGGCACGGCATACTCAACCTATCATCGACCTCTAGACGTCGTCGGCTGGTCGGCCTGCTGGTGCATCTGAAGCTCCGTCCCCGTCCCGCTTCTCGTGCTGTCTGAACTGTCTGAACGACGTCCGGGATACCTTGCTTGCCCGGCCGCTGCCATCGCTGGCCTGCTTCGTACTGGCGTACGAGTATTACTGGACAGGTCTGTGGCTGGCAACGCTGGCAACACAGGCAAGAGTACCGGAGTCCGAGGAGAGAAGAGTGACGTGTCATGTATCCCGCCGCACAAAAGAACACCATGCATCAGAGGCGCAGGATGCCAGCCGCTCGCCGTCTGCCGCATGTCCCTCTGTCTGGTCACGGCAGCGCGCCGAAATACACGAGACTTCCCACCCCACAGATACAGGCATACACAAAGAGGTCCACCGTCCGGCTCTCTTTGTCTTCTTCCCGCCTTCAGGACCTGCAGTACGACTCGCTGCAGAGCTTCTTGCTGACCGTCAGGCAATTGTGGCAAGAGCAGAAGGAACGTTAGTAGAGGATCAAGCGGCCAAAGCCCGCCGCAGAAGTCGCCATAATACTGTTCACCTGAAAGGACATACTTTTGCGGTGGCATGCACTTTAGAGCCCGCGTACTCGGGGAGCCAGACAAAACGGCTGCGTGTCGCCTGTCGCCAATGGCAGGCTTCTTGGGAACCCATGTCCCCCCTGGTCCCTGTGGCAGGATGAAAGAAGTAATGGCCATTCCAAAAAGGCAGCAGCGCAGACGAGAGATGGGGCAGCAGCCCCCCAAGGAGCCGAAAGGCAAAAGAGGATGCAGATGCATGTCTTACATCCTGTGCCATTGGCGAGAGATACTCCGTAAACCGCTACTGAAGCTGCGTCCGAAAGAGGCCACCCCACAGGCTCAATGACTGGCATGGGGCTTGTAGCGTGAAGCCTGGTTGTAGCAAGTACTGCCATGGACAATGCTAGAGCGACATGGGTCGAAAGCGGTTGCGGAAAGCTCCCGAAGATGCCATAGCCCGATCTCTAGAGGTTGCTTGATACCCCCAGCCCTTCTTGGTGGGTGGGAAGGTGAATGCGCTATACCTGGAGTATCTTACTTCGTATCAGTAACGGTCAGAAGTACTCCGTACGGTACGAAGGGCACATACCGAGGGGGTATGCTCCAGAGGGAGTGGTAACAGCCAGCGCATCAGGTTGCCTTGTCGACGTACCCACCAGATACATGAGAAATCAGCACCAAGGGCCGTTTAATCCCAAGACGTTAGGTTCTTCCAACGGAACTGCTGCTACCCACAAGCAGCGCGTGTTGATTTTGATTTAGCCTGCCCCGTGGGATTGCGCCAGGGCAAGCAAGCCGTTGCCGAAATCCACCGCCTGAGATTTGCTGTCGAAAACCAGCCACATTCCCCGGCTGGGGGTCAGAAATTCATACCCTGCCACATCCATTCCTCCGATTTATTTCTGTAAAAGATTCGACTTCTCTTACCGCAAGCTCGGCTGGCCTACACTAACACATGTTTGCGGAGACTGAGCGCTGTATAGAGTTGGAGAAGACCGTTGTTCCAGCGCAGGGTGGCACAACCCCAGCTCAGCTTTCTGAAAGAGTTTTCCTCTCTTCCATCCATGGATTTAACACCCGAGGACCCGACCGTTCTTACCCCTTAGCATCATAACATTAGCGAGCAGCGAGCAGCGAGCAGCGAGCAGCGTGCAGCGTGCAACACTCCTTTGAAGTACGCGGTAGCGACACGTCGCCAGGGTGCGCATTATTTCCGTGATTTCCGTGTCTAGTTCGATAAAGCAACCCCATTCCCAGTTGGACGACAAGACCAGCCAGTTCACTCAAACGCGGCCTGCCGCAACAGCTGCCGCCCGGCCTCGCAGCCAGACGTTGCTGCGTAGCTGCGCAGAAAATCAGAAGAGGCAATACACGCGGCCCCGGCACGCCCACATACTTTGCGAGTCTCGTTCTCGTCGCCCGTCCGATTCATCCGACTGAAACTACCAGTTCGAATTGTGATACTCCGCGTTCGCCCTGTCGGTGTCACTTGGTATTCCTTTCGGCCTGTGGAGTGACATAACCACGAGATCGTACTCGTAGGTGCGCCAGCCGGCCAGTCCGAGGCCCGTTGCCCCAGCTAACACGACCACCGCCGGCTATAACGCAGCAGCTCACTGCTGTGGAATCAGCAACAAAAAATTAGGAGCAGGCGCCAAAATATCAGGACATCTTTTCGGTTCCTATCGGAACTGCTAGTTCCTTCTGCGCGGCTATCCCCATTCTTGCAGCACTAAACTGCTAAGCCTCATGCCATTTGAGCAAGACCGGCCGGACGGGTACGTATATGGCACTCGCATTCTCTGCGACTTGCTGTTGTTCTCGTGTAACCCGTGGCAATTCTTAACAAGTACTCTGTAGGATCCCCAGTCAAGCCAAGCAGCTGTCCTAGTGGGCCGGTGGCGACAAATACCACGGGCGAACGACTGGCGGCGGTATATAATAGCCAGGACACGAACGAGCAACAGCTGTCTGGACAAGAAGCAATGCCATGAGGCAAAATACCCAATCAGTCGAAGCGATCACCACCCATTTGGCGTGTATCTTTCCAGGGGCGCCGTGCTGATAGACTTGCAACCAGGCATTCGAAAATATATGAAATGGACGAACAAGGCGACCACTTGCAGGCGCAATACTTTGGTAGTGCTGACGAAACACACGAGGTGCGTATAAGCCGTCCTATCAGCTCCTGAAGTATTGGTGGCCGACCCTGAGCAACTGCTCATTCGTGTGGGAGGGGGCGCATTCCGCATTGAGCCTCAGTGGGCAATTTTCAGGCTGATGCTCCCCCCCACGCCTGTGATGCGGGCGATGGAGAGACCTGGATGCAAGGCGTCGATCCAGCACGGGGCGCATTTCGCAGAGGCGAGAAGAGACAGAAAGCGGGAATTGAGGCTCACAAAGTGCGAACCAGAATCCGGAGCTTCACGCCACTCCTGGTGGAATTAGTGCCGTCACCAGCATCACTCCAGATAACACGGTAGAAACACAATTTCTGCATGTCAGACCACCGCTGAACGTCAGTTATGGGAATTTGGGTGATTATGCAGAACTGGCTGGCAGTGCCTCGTCATACCCGGCAGCGCAATTCGGCACAACGACTCTTCCGTCTGGTTCGTGGCACTCCTCCAGCCACAGCTCCTTATACGTTAGCGACGACTCCGGCGTATTAGTAGGCGACGCAACGCTGAACCCGTTCGGGTTCCACCACCACCAGTATGGTGACGGACACGCAGGGCCCTTTGGTGACGAGCAGGCGATGCTCTTTGAGGGCCACGATACCGTAGCGCCGACGACATCTATGCATATGGGCTACCCATATACTTGGGACACTGTGAATGCAGCAGACCTGCACATGAACGTTGACGCCGTCAGCTTTCCGCCCGAGGACTCGTCGGCGACCGACAACGCAGTCAGTCCGCAAACAGGAATCGCTATCGGCGGTGTTGTGACCAACAGCGCACCGTATGGTGCACCGCATGATACGCATGATAGCGGATCGTACACCCAGTCTCCGGAGTTGGACGCCACACAGCGCAGGCAATCCGTCCCTGGCAACATTGCGAGCGGCCGGGCCAAGAGCCGGCGGCAGCCGAAACGACAAAAAACTTCCGGGTCGCCCATGTCGCCACCCTCGGCAGCAGAAAGTTCAGCGAGCAGCAGTCGTCTGACGCCGGCAAGCAAAGCAAGGCCTGGGGCAGGAGTCGTGAAAGCGTCTGCGGCGCAGCCAATGGACGTGCCGGACGACAAGAGGCCACGCAACGCGCACAATCTCGTGGAGAAGCAGTATCGAAACAGACTGAACGCCCAGTTCGACGGCCTGATGAAAGCGCTTCCCGACAATTATCGGACACCGGAGAGCGAGGCGGGCGATAAAGCGGGTGCGGATGCAGCAGCAGAGAAACGCATGAGCAAGGCGGAAGTGCTGGACATGGCACGCCGACACATTCGGTCGCTCGAAGCAGAGCGCGATGAGCTTGCTCATGAGCGGAACGAGCTGGTCGGGGTTGTGGCCAAGCTGCAAGAGGAGTTTGCAGCGGATGCTGAAGCTCACGAAGAGGGTGAAGACAGCGGCAAGGAGGACGCGGTCGAAGGGAAAGGTAAGCAGAAAGCGACGGATTAAGGACGCGTCTTTATGTCAAGAGATTGCAAGCGGTATAAAGCGGTAGCCTCGGAGGACCTGGAGCATTAACGACACTTATGACTGGGATGAGACCATGCTTCACGACGAAAAAAGATGAAAAAAATCGAATAGAGGGATCTGGATCTGGCTTCGATGGTCGACGGTCATTGTTGGTATTGGAGGCTATGAGCCTGGGTCCAGATTTGAGGGTCGGAAGATTTTGCAGATTTTGACGGCCTGCGTGGAATGGGAAGCAAAGTCGGGGATCAGATCAGGATGCCGACCGGTGAACTGCAAATCGGGGCGGTAGACCAGATGACGGCGTCCGTCTGGCCGTCCATGCGGCTCTGGTGTTTGGCGTTTGCGAATAGGAGTCGCGCTGAGGCTGTCCTCCGAGCATGTCTCCTGTGTTTTTGGGGGCAAACGATGCTTTCGTGGCCAGCTCAGTGGTGAAGGCGGTGCGGAACCCTTGTTTTGTTTCTCGGTGTCGACATGGGTATCTGGGGCTGGTCGAGTACGAGTGCTCGTGTTCCGAGGAGAGGTCGGACACGCAAGGCGGCTGGAAGCGAGGCGAAGCGAGGCGGAAGACACGATGAGATGGCGGAGAAAGAAAGGAGTCGAGAGTTGGGCGTTGGAAAGCGATCGACTTTGGGGGCTGCAAGTGGACGGAAAGTGGATGGGGCCGGTGGCAGCAGGAAGGCACGATGGTGTGGCCGTCCAGAAGTCGGAAGGAAGCCGCCAGACCGGCCGGGCTGCACTTTCCGCCAGCACAAGCGCCGCGCTCTCACGTCGCCGTCTGCTCCTTTGTCATCTTCCCGGCTCCGCGGCGCTGGTAGAAGTAAGGGGCGAGGTGCGGCTTCTTCTATATTAGGCATGTGCCCGTCAGCCCAGATTCCAGACAGCAAATCACTACATCGCATCCCTGGATCGCCTGCCTGGTTTCGGGCTTTTTTTTTTCTTTTCTTGTTGGAACCCGGGTTAGCCGCCACGGGACGGCGGCCGGCCCACGTACGGGGTCCTCCGTACAAACAGAGTATGATTCTGTGGCTACGCAGCGTGCATTGGGAGCGTCCTTCCGGCTCCCCGGCGGTCTCCAGGGCGGTGCCCAGGGCAGCTGGTTCTGCGACGCACTTCATCGTCTGACTGGCCGCTGTGCGCTGCGGCAACTGCTAGCCTCGCACCGGCCAGCTAGCTTGCTCGGCGGTATGAAGTAGGCCCTCGCCGGTCTTGCATTTCGGCAGCCTTTCATGGACTGCTCAAAGGCGAGCAGTTCAAAGGCGAGCAGCTCTCGGCTCTAGCTGTCTCTTGGCGGCCTTTGCCAGCACTCTGCGGAGTATTGCTCCGGCGGCTACAGGCGGATCCGTCACCCGCATACACGTTCTCGCTTGGCATTCTCTTGCCTTCCCTACGACTCATGCTCCGTGCAGAGTATCATACGGCAGTGCTACCGGCACTATACGTCATACACGGCATGTGGTGGCCACGTTCACACGGGATGTCTCTCAGCGGCTACAGTCACGCCCTGCCATTGGCCAGCCGCTTGCCCTGCTGGCTCGGCAAGCCGAGAAGTAGTATTTGTACGGAAGGGCGCTAGGGCTGCGTTCTGATCATGCGAGATCCGGCAACCCGCACTTTGTTCGGTGTTATAGTAGTAAGCAACCGCACATAGAATGTTACGGTGTACGGAGTATTGCTCGGGCACCGACACAAATCGTTGCTTCGTAGGTGCTGTAAGTGCTGTAAGTGCTGTACGTATTGCATACGTATATCTCGCCGTGCCACGCAGAGCCGCGCTCCGAAAATATATACACAACCAGAATATCACTGCCCATGCAAGGCTAGCGAGGCCTGCAAGGAGGAAAACGCAACAGATGCACGCTAACTGCCCATCCCTGCCCAAACGCCGTGTCGCCCAGGTATCAAGTCCAGTCCCATAAAGCACAGCTTCTCAGCCTCCCAGCCTGACCCATGCTCCTCAGTACCGCCCTCCGCCACCCCAGATCCCGCGTATCCTCCGTGCTAGCCAGATGTCGCGCCGCATGATCGTCACTCTCCGCGCGTGCAGCGCGCACAGGTTTGTGTCCTCAAACAGGTGGACCAAGAAGGCCTCGGCCGCTTCCTGCAGCGCCAGCAGCGCCTGGGACTGCCAGCGCATGCCCTCGTCGCGTGGCCGCATGGTCAGCGCAATCTCGCGCACCAGGCGCGCAAAGGGCAGCTTGCGCAGCAGGAGCTCTGTGCTGGTCTGATACCGCCGGATCTCCTTGAGCGCGAGGGTGCCGGGGCGGTAGCGGCGTGCCTTTCGTTGGGGGACAGGGTCGCCGGCTGGAGCATGTTAGCAGGAGTCGGGGCGTTGGCTGGGAGACAGTGGAGCAGAACGGAGCATGAACGGGCAGAAAGAGGAGGAGTGAGAGCGTACGCTGGACATCGCCTCGCCGGGCTGCGCGCTTCGGCGTTCCGGACGGCCGGCCTGCCAGTTTCGCTGCTACTCGGCCGACCACTGCGCCCGCCGGACGGCTAATCGATTTCCTCGGAGCCATGACGAGGTAGAGCAAGTTGTGTGTGAGAAAGCCCGAGATGCCGGGGAGGATCGTTCCGTTGAGGCTGTCAGCGCCAAGTCGTGATCCTTTTTGGCGGCGATAGGAGGCCGAATGTCGCAAGAGACGCGCAAGAGCGGCGGAGTGCGGGCGGTGGATAGAGATGTTGCGAAAGAGCGAGAGCGCAGAAGAAATGCGTAGGCGAAAAGCGAAATAGCGAAAGAGCGTGAGAGCGAGAGCAAGAGAGCAAGAGAGCAGGATAACGATTGGAAAAGAACGAGCGGTACAGAGTGCAAATGGCAGTGGCGGGCTGCGAGGAAAAGGAAGCGACGGCCGACAAGAAACGGGGAAAATGGGGTGGCTGGCGATGGCGCGCCGGCGACACGCGCCTGTCGCGCGCGTTAATGAGAAATTTAAAGGGCTGCATGCGGACGCGCTCGGCCGCGCGCGCCACACGCACGCGCCACACGCGTTATATAACGTAAGCAGACGACGCAGTGGGGCCGCGGTCGCTAGCCTGCTCGCTGCGCAGAAAGCCGGGGAAGCTTGCGCCGTTGTCTCTGCCACCGGCTTCTCGGCTTCTCTGGCGCCACCAGTACCAGTACGCTTTCGCACAAGCCATCCCGCAAAGGCCACCTCGACCACATCGCCATCCAACCCGACCTGCGGCGGCCAGCGCGCGTCCTCGCCCCTTCGTCGCACCGCAAAGCCAGCACGCACAAGCCGCGTGTCTCATTTCGGCGTCGTTTCGATCGAGACGATTTTGCTCCGCGTGCTGCCGTCGACTGCTTTTCCGCCGCGTCGGATTCTCGCCGCTTCGCCATGGACCAGATGATGGGAGACGGCGGGCGCTTCCCCCTCGAGCAGTGGTTCTGGGAGATGCCGTTCTGCACCCGCTGGTGGACCACGGCCACGTTCGCCATCAGCATCCTGGTGCAGTGCCAGATCCTCACGCCCTTCCAGCTGTTCTACAGCTACCGCTCCGTCTTTATCAAGGGCCAGGTGAGCTCCCCTCCTCTCTTTCTCAGCTCTCCTCACTCCCTCTCCCTCTCCGCCTCCCTCTCAACCTCTCCCTCCGCCCTCCTCCCTCTGACCATATAGTACTGGCGCCTCCTCTCGACCTTTCTCTATTTCGGCCCCATCTCCATCGACCTGGTCTTCCACGTCTACTTCCTCCAGCGCTACTCGAGGCTGCTCGAGGAGTCTGCCGGCCGCTCGCCGGCCGTCTTCTCCTGGCTGCTCGTCTACGCCATGGCCTTTCTGCTGCTCCTGTCGCCACTCGTCTCCATGCCCTTCCTGGGCCAGCCGCTGTCGTCGACCCTGGTCTACATCTGGTCGCGGCGCAACCACAACACCCGTCTCAGCTTCCTGGGCCTCATGACCTTCAACGCGCCCTACCTGCCCTGGGTGCTCATGGGCTTCAGCCTCGTCCTGCACGGCAGCATCCCCAAGGACGAGATCATGGGCGTCATTATCGGCCACGTCTACTGGTTCTTCATGGACGTGTACCCGCCGCTCAACAACGGCTCCCAGCCGCTGGCCCCGCCCAGCTGGTGGCGATGGATCTTTGAGGGCGCACAGCCGCGCCCCAACCACAACGACGACGACAACCAGCTCGCCGACGAGACGGCCGGCATCGTAGACCAGGATCTCGCGGCTGCGCGCGCCGACCGCATCCAGCCGGAAGTCCGATGAGGACGGGACAGCTGAAACACGCACAGCCAGCATGCCAGCTCCCCGAGCATACCTCAGCATCACGACACAGCCGGGGTTTTGCCCAACCCCAGAGATGCGCGTCCGACATCGATAGGCAGACTGGACGGGCTTGGGGTAACGGTCCGCCGGCCGTCTCTCTTTCGGCTAGGGCGGACGCGTTCTTCGCGCCGGACGCAGCACAGCGGACCGGCAGTGGGCAGCCGAGCGGCATGGAGACCCGGCATCTGCATTTCTATCGTGATGCGAAGCAGACAGCAGTGGGCGCGGCCGTTGTAAGATAGTTTGACGAGACAATACGACATGTCATGATCACGCAGAATCTAGAAAGTGGGTATACCATAGTATTCAAGAGTCAGGCCAAAACTACAGACGCTGTGCGCGCGCTCTACGCGAGGTACTCGGTCACATAGGTCTTGCGGTGTTCGTTCTGGTCGACCTCATCGCTGCGGTTCAGCGGCGTCCACTTGGGCTCGTCCTTGAAGAGGCGCATGGCATGCGTGAACTGGGGAGTCAGCAGAGCAGACACAGACAAAAAGACAGGAACGACTCACGTTGCTCTCGTCTGTGGTGAAGCGGTGGTAGATGCCGGGCGGCAGGATGATGAGGTCGTCCTTCTCGAGGTGGATGCGCACCCAGGCGTCGCCCTTGTTGCGCACGTCAAAGTAGCCGTGGCCGTCGCGGATGTAGCGGATCTCCTCGTCCTCGTGCAGGTGCTCGTGGAAGAAGCTCTGCACCTTGGCCTCGTAGGCGTCGCCCATGGTCGTCGGCGAGATCTTGACCTCGTCGCGGTTGCGGTAGCCGCGCGCCGCCGCCAGCCGGTCCACCTCGGCCACGTCCGGCACGTGAAAGTACTGCACGCCGAGCTGCTCGAGCGCCGCCGCGTCGACCGCCTTGCCCGAGTCGTGCGGCAGGCGCTGGTCGCCCGCGAGGTTGTCGAAAAAGTATGCCCGCATGGCTTCGAGTGTCGTTGGAGCTGTCTTTCGGGGTTGTCGAGGTTGGATGGATGCCAGTGTTGTCCTGACCAGATGTAGATGTCAGTGTTGTCTGACAGCGGATGGTGCGATGTCTGTCTGCTTTTATTGTCGGTCCACGGCCCGTGTCATGAACAGTCCTGCATCGTTTTCGGTCGACGTCACCAAGTCGTGGGCGAAGCCGAATTGCGCCATTGGCTGGCGGCGCGAAAACGTGCTTTTGCCCCGCCACAGCGCAAAATGGTCTTCGAGAGCAGCCCCACATTAGCGGTCATCTGGAAAAAGCTAGAAAAAGCGTGAAGCTTGCGCCATTCTCTGCCAGCAAATGTCTCAGACTGCGACTGCGTAGTCATACGAGATGATTTCAGCTTCCAGTCATAGCGCATCTGAGCGACACCATTGAGCACGGCTGGAGGCGCGTGTTCGCTGCGTATGTAAGCAGCGCTTATATAAACTCCCAAGTGGAGCACTCCACAGTGTCTATTACCAATGCACAGTGCAATAAGACTGTGCGGGCCATCGCAGAAAAATCCGGCCGCGACCTCAGCTGCGATCTCTTCCATCAAGCCTTGCGCCGTCCAACGACAGCAACATGGCCGATGGACGCGGACAAGAGCGCTAAAGCAGGCCTGCAGTTGCCTTGACCGTCCAGACACGCTCCCCTCCTCTGTCTCTCGTTTATTTTCGAGACGCTGGAGTGTCGCGACAGGTGAAGCCGGCGGCGTCTGCCTCTCCGCATCGTCCATCGTTTTCTCTTTTTCTGTCCCTCCTCCCAGGCCGTCCAGCCAAGATGGACGAGATGGGCGCCGCACGCTGCGATGAGGGTCCTCCTGCCCTGCAGGAGCCGGACGCGTTCCTGTCCTTTCTGACGATGGACGAGCCGGCCGGAGGCGATGACATGGACAGCATGGACATGGAGAGCTTGTTTGGGGACGACGAAGGCGCCATGGCGTTTCCTGCTGCCAGCCCTTCTCGGGCAATGCCCTTTGCTCTTCCCAGTCTGCCGCCTGTGCCGGCGAGCACGGAGCTCAGAGACAGTGACGTTAGTACTCTCCCAGGGGTCCAGCCGAGCACCGAGCCGTGGAGTCTGCCGCTCCCATTTCCAGCCGACGCGCCCGCACATGTTGATCAAGAAGAGCATGTGCCGGGCGGCCTCGAGGAGGCGTTTGCTGCGGAGATGGGGTGGGAGCGGGTGCTGCCGGAAGCAGAGAGAGGCGAGCAAGGAAGCGGTCGTGGCCCGCAAGGTGGTCCGTCCCAACAAGCCATTGACTTTCTTTGTGAACCAGGTTTCCTGATGGAGTTCGTTCTTGGATCTGCCGAGCAGCTTTTTTCGGGAGTCGCTGGCACCGCTGCCGAGCACGTCGCGCCATCTGTCTGGGAGGCGGCTTCCGATCCTGTCGTTCGATCCGATCTCGAAGCTTCACAGGCAGTTCACCAGGACGACCCCGAGGCTGTTCCCGAGGCTCTAGAGCCGGCTTTTGACACTGTCCCGTCATCTACCGCACCCGTTTGCGCTTCTGCGCCGGCGCCTGCGCCGTGCTTCAACGGCAGTGGACAGGAACAGGATTGCCGCGGCGAGGGCGCAGCAGACGACGACGACGCCGTCATTTTCGTGGGTGAGCGGACACGAGACAGTCCGGCCGCTCTACACACACAAACGCTGCCGGTCCTCGCACAACACCACCTGGAATTGCGCCCACGCTGTCCCAGCCGCCCAGCGCCCCCCAAGATTCACATGAATGTCCACGCCGTGGAAGAGCTTCTCCCCTACATCCAACTACGTGAGCATGCCCTTTTCTGTTTCGTCACCGGCGCGACGCGCAATGGCTTGCTTTGTGCTAACTTTTGCAGAAAACAGGCCGTCGCTACAGGCGATCTACAAGATGCTGGACCTCGACCCGGAGGCGGGCAAGTGTGTGATGAACGAGTGCCGGTACCACCTCAACAACCCGGCCTACGCGATCGCGCCGAGTGGCAGCTGTGACGCCATAGCGCTGCGCACGTCGAAGCTCAAGCTGGTCTCGAACGCGCTCACCTTTCTCGACGACCTCACGATGGGGGAGCGCTGGTTCGGGCGGGACGTGGCGGTGGAGCCCAGGAGCCGCTACGTGTGGCCGGACGACTCGACGACACTGACGATTCTGTTTGTCAAGCTGCTCTACAAGATCAAACGCATCAGCGGCGTCGGCAGCACGCAGCGGCAGCGCAAGAGCGGCAAGCCCAAGGAGGCTACGGTGGCCAGCAGCGTCGAGGCCTTTCCGTGGCTGCCGACGGTGTCTGCGCGCAAAGGCAAAGGAAGCGCGCCGCTGGCGCCGCTCTCACACAATTCGCCCTGGGTGCGTTCTCCCTCGGACTTTCGGCCGCTTCTGCCATCCAGTTCTTTGCTAACGAAACAGTGTCTTCGCGAGCGTCTTGTAGCGGCGCAGAAGCGCAACTGCAGCGAGCTGGACGAGCAGGCGACCGAGCTGTCGGCGCCGGTATCGCGGGCGTCGTCGGTGGTGTCGATGGGGGTGTCGGCGCCGTCTCCGGCGCCGTCGGTGGACACGGCGGCGACGTCGATCTGCGGTGGCTCTCTCGACAGCGCAGCGGCAGCCAGCACGAGTACCGACGCAGCGGAGCGGCCGGCCAAGAGGCGGCAGACCAGCACGATGGCCGCGGCGGCAGCAGCAGCGGCGACGACAGCGACGACGCCTTGTGCGTACGTCGCCAAAGCGCCGGCGGACGCGCGGATGCGCTACCTGATCAACGTGACGCAAGGCAGCCGGGAGCGGGTGTTCCCACAGGTGGTGCTGGCGCGCGCGGGGGACAGCGCAGCCGCGGTCCGCGAGGGCGGGTACTCGTTTGTGGCGGGCCGCTGCCGGCGGCAGGGATACGAGGTGGCATCGGTGTCGGTGATGACGCCGGACGGGCTGGAAGAGGTGTTTGACGACGACGGCTGGGACCGGGCGGTGTACCGGGTGCACGCGGAGATGCTGATGGACAACGACGTGCGGGTGCTCGTGTGTCTGCGGGAGTGAGTGTGTGGTGTGGTGTGTGGTGTAGTGCGTTGTGGGCGTGTTGTTTGTTGTGTTATGTGTTGTGTCTTTGGTCTGGCTGGTTGAGGCTCACGATTTGGCGGCTGATGTTGGCACGGCCGGCCGCCTCTGATTTTCTGGCGTTCGGTGCAGAGGCATGCCAAGCCATGGCCGCCTCGGACAGTCCGTAGAATGGAATACCCTTTGTTCGTGTCTGTTCACCGAAGCGCAACGGAGCATGGGCAGTACGAGTACGTACTCGTACGTCGTAGTGGCGCCAATATGCGAATTAGTACGAGTACTCGTATGCGGCCGACCAAAAGGGCTCGTCCGATTTGCGGTGATAAGCGGCCCGCGACGGGGAACGCGGCTCTTGGCCAGAAGCAGCAGGTGCGTCCCGGCGGGGACGGCGAGATAAGCACGGCGCCGATCGGAGGGCAGCCAATCAGCGGCGGCGACCCAAGGTGTGGAGTTCATGCATACGTAATCATGCTTGGCGTGGCCGATTGCCTCGACGACATCTCGGACAGACGCCCGACAGCGTCTGCGCCGCACGCGGTCTCGACGCTGGGCCTGCTTGCGCGACGGGCAGCTCTGTTGGCCGGCTGTCTGCCCGCAGGCTGTGCGTCTCCGAGACGGAGATGTACGAGTACTCTGCAAGGCGGACACCCACCAAGCCGGACGGCGCCTTTGCTTCTCCTTGTCCCTTCTCCTCGCCGATGAGCTCGCCGCCCAGCCGCCGCCCAGCCGCCGCCCAGCCGCGCCAATGCAACGCTGCGCCGCGGTGTCCGCAGCAGGACGGCGGTCTCCGTGCAGCGCGGCAGAGGCGCAATCGGCAGAAGGACCGCGCGTGCAAGCGCAACGCGCGCTGTAGACGGCATAAGCCGTCTGCTCTGCAGCCGTGATAGGAAGCGATCGGCGCGGCAGCGCCGATCTGCGCCATCGAGTCCTGTACGAGTACAAAAGTGCTGCGATCCGTAGTTTGTATTTCGTACTGGACGCAGTGCCGTGTCCCGTCCACCGTCGCCGCCTCGTCCTCGCCTGACTTTGTCGCCGACCTCGCCGACCTCACGCCGCCTCGCCACCATGCGCCTCCTCTCGTCGGTCGCCGCGCTGCTGCCGCTGCTGCCGGCCGCCAGCGCCTGCGACAGCTGCTACGGCCCCGTGGGCCGCGTCGAGCACGTCCGCCACGTCAAGCGCATGCAGGCGGGCGCCACGGATGCCTCGTACGGGCCGACGCGGCCGCTCGAATGGGGACAGCTGAACTTTCTGCACACGGTGAGCATACCAAGACGCAAGAGTCAAAGACGCAAGACCCAAAGACGCAAGACCCAAAGACGCAAGACCCAAAACGCTGACCAGCAGTCCGACACGCACGGCTGGCTCTCGGGCCACATCAAGGAGCAGAACTGTAGGTCCCCTTGGCCGTCGGCCGGCAGACGGCTTGCTAACCGACAGATGGCGCCGACTTTGGCGACTTTGTGTCCTTTGCGACGCACATGAAGCAAAAGGCCAGCGACATGGGCGTGGACCTGCTGCTGGTCGACACCGGTGCGTTTGCGTGTGCCCTTGCGCTTCTGCCGTGTCTTCTGTTCTGCGCTAACACGGCCAGGCGATCTCCACGACGGCACCGGCCTCAGCGACTCGACGACGGTCGACGGCGAGCTGACCAACCGCATCATGCAGGAGCTGAGCGCGTACGACGTGCTGACGATCGGTGGGTTGACTCGATGTTTTGCGCTGCGGTTGCGTTGCTGTTTGATTTTGGTGTACAACGATTCCGGTGTCGCTGTCCTGTCTCTATCCCGCTGTCTCTGTCCCGCTGTCTGTCTCCTGTCTGTCTCGCTTCGCTCACATCCACAGGAAACCACGAGCTCTACGTCGCCGAGGTCGCCTACCAGGACTTTTACAACTTCAGCTCGTACTGGGGCGAAAAGTACCTCACGTCCAACGTCCAGATCCTCAACCCGGAAACCTACGAGTGGGAGTACCTCGGCCAAAAGTACCGCCACTTCACCACCGAGCAGGGTGCGTCTCTCTGCTTCCCGCCTGTCTTCCGTGCTGACCAGCAGGCCTGCGCGTCATGGCTCTCGGCGTGCTGTTTGATTTCAAGGGTATGTCTCTGGACTTGTCATGTCCCTTCCGCCGCGCTTTCTCTTCGCCCGCTGACCCCCAGGCAACGCCAACAACTCCAAGGTCATCCCCGCCGCCACCATGGTCCAGCAGCAGTGGTTCCGCGCCGCCATCCGCATGCACGACGTTGACCTCTTCCTGCTCGTCGGCCACAACATTGCGCGGCCGGCCACCAGCGGCAGCACGTGGCAGACGGTCTACGACGCCATCCGCGCGGTGCGCCCGACGACGCCCATCCAGATCTTTGGCGGCCACAGCCACATCCGCGACTTTGCCGTCGTCGACGACGCCGCCACGGCGCTCGAGAGCGGCCGCTACTGCGAGACCGTCGGCTGGCTGGCCATGAGCGGCTTCAACCGGACGGGCCGGCACCACCCCTGCGGCGTCGCCGCCCCCCCCAGCCTGCAGCCCACGCGCAAGGCCGTCGCCAACGCCACGTCGCCCTGGACCTACGCGCGCCGCTACCTCGACTGGAACCGCTACACCTTTTCCTACCACGCCAAGGGCCGCGCCAACGCCTCCGACTACGACACCCCCGACGGCCGGCACACCACGGCCCACATCGCCGCCGACCGCGACACCCAGCGCCTCAACGAGCTTCACGGCTGCGTGCCCCAGTCCTACTGCATCTCCTGCGCGCCCTTTGGCAGCGAGACCAACATCTTCACCGTCCTGGCCGACGCCGCCAGCAACGTCGTCAACGCGTCGCGCGCCGCCATCCCGCGCATGGTCGCCCTCAACACCGGCAGCGTGCGCTTCGACATGTACAAGGGCCCCTTCACCAGCGACGACAACTACATTGTCTCGCCCTTCAAGGACATCTTTCTGTACATTCCCGAGGTGCCCTACAGCCTGGCCGCGGGTCTCCTGGACGGGTGAGTGTTTGTTGCTGTGCTGTTGTCTGTTTTTTTTGTTTTTGTGCTGTTTGATTTCTATTGTGCTGTTGATTTCTTTTGTGCTGTTGATTTCTTTTGTGCTGTTGATTTCTTTTGTGCTGTTTGATTTCGCTTTCCGTCCGATCTCGTCACCTGCTGACTCGCCAGCCTCAACGCCGGCGGCGCCAGCAAGCGCAGCGTCTCGACGGCCGCGCTGCTCGGCCGCGACACCTGCGTCGACCCCGTCATCGGCCTCGCCGGCCGCGACATCGGCCACGACCACATGCACGGCTCCGTGCGTCGCCAGGTCGTCACCGAGACGGCCGGCTACACGACCACGGACGACTTTGGCACCGACGGCGACGACACCGCCCACACGGCCATCGCCTCCTACGAGAACCCCGACTACTTTATGGGCTACGGCGGCTTTCCCGCGTCCAGCACGCCCGACGTCGTGGACGTTGTCTTTCTGGACTAGTGAGTGCGCTATTCGGCCTCTAGCAGACAGAGACTAACACGGCCAGCATCGAGGACTACGTGCTCGCCTACCTCGGCGACGGCTACAACAGCTCCATGTCCGAGTACTACATTGACGAGGAGTTCTCCTCCCGGGACTACCTGGCGCCCTACGTCGAGCTGAAATGGGGCGCCAACGGGACGAGCTGTCCCTGAGTCGGCTTCGCGGCGCTCGGCTCGATATGGAACATACCAATAGACATCTCATAACCAAAGACATCTCAATAGCCATCACCAATAGACATCTCATAGGCGTAAACACACTCTGCCGTGCCCGTGCCGTGTCTGGCCCTGCCGGCCTCCGTCGGCCTATGCGTGCGCCAGCATGTCCATCACCGCCTGGTTCCCGTCCCAGGGGCCCGGCTGGATGCGGCCGACGTCCAGCAGCCGGCACAGCGCCCAGTCGCTGTCCGGCAGCAGGCCGCCGGTCTGCGTGTCCGGCGCGTCGCCCGCGCTCTCGAGCGCCGCCGCGCTGCTCACGAGCTCGGCCAGGCGCGCGCCGAACACGGTGCGGTCGTAGCGGTCGTGGGCGGCGCGGCGCTCGTTGGCGTCGGCGATGCGCGAGACGACGTCGCCGACGAGGCAGACCCAGAGCAGGACGGCGCGCGCGCGGCGCTGGCCCAGCAGCGGGCTGCCCCAGAGGCTGCCGACGCCGCCGGGCCCGCCGAGACAGGCGTCGGCGCCGAGGTGGCAGCGCAGCAGGTGCAGCAGCACCGCGTAGCCGCCGAGGTTGCGCGGGAAGTCGGGCAGAAACTCCTTGAGGTAGAGCAGGCCGCAGATGCGCACGGCCGGCTCGAGCAGCGTGACGGGCCGGTGGGTGTCGGGGTCCGTCGCCGTCTCGCCCGCCGCGGCCGCCGGCACCGGCGGCGCCGTCAGCGGCGCCTGGTGGTTGCGCACAAACGCGTCCGTCTGCAGGCACGCGCTGTCGACCGGCAGCGGCACCGGCGGCACCGGCGGCGCCAGCAGCGCGGCCGCGGCCGCCTGGCTGTCGGCGACGCGCAGCGGCCCCGGCCGGCACACGAGCTGGTGCTGCACCCAGTGCAGCTCCTCGGCAAAGTCGTACGGGTCCAGCGGCCGCGCCGCCGCCGTGTGCGCCAGCAGCCGCGCGCGCTGCACGGCCTGCACAAAGACGCACAGCTGGCCGACGGCGCCGACGACGGGCGCCCGGAACACGCCCGCGCACGCGTAGCCGAAGCGGTGCATGCTGCGGTGCAGGTGCGCGTGCTCTTCAGGGTCGCTGTGCTCTCCGTGCTCGCCGAGCGCGTGCTCGCCGTGCTCGTGCTCGCTGTCCCCCAACAGCGCCGCCACCGCCGTCGCCGTCTGCTGCCGCGCCGCCGGCGACAGCACCCGGTCCGAGGCGTTGGCGCACGTGCGCGTAAACGGCAGATACGGCGCCGTCGCCAGCGCCACGGCGCCCTTGAGGTCCGTCTTGCGCATCTTGGCCTGCAGCGACGGCCGCATCGCCTGCAGGCCGCCGCTGAGCTCGACCAGCTGCCGCAGCCCGCGCATGTGCACGTGCCAGTGGTCGTAGCGGCCCGTGAAGCCGCCCATGAGCGCCAGCGTCGTGATGCACTCGATCGTCATTGCCGACGGCCGGCGTGTTGCCACACTTCCCCGTGTCTCTGTCCGCGCTCTCGTCCGCGTGCGCCCCCCGCCCAGCTGCGCGTTGACAATGCCGCACACCGTCGCCACCTCGTTCGCCAGCTCCTGCGAGCTGCCGGCACCGCTGAGCACCGCCCGGAACATGGCGCCGCACATGAGCACGCACCGCACCGCGGCCGCGTCCTGCACCACCATCCAGAAGAACTCGCGCGACCGCGCCGGGTTGTACTGCAGCAGGTCCTCGAACGGGTAGATCTTGCGCGGCACCAGCTGGAAGAACTCGTGGAAAACCCGCTGCTCGGCGTCGCCCAGCTGCGGGATCCGGCACGTCGTCCACGTCGGCAGCGCCCGCTGCACGCTCTGGCAGCGCGCCGCCGGCCCCAGCTCTTCGTCGCAGTCCGGCGGCGTCCCGGCCGGCGGCGTCCCAGCTGACATTGACATGGGCGATGGCAGGCTCATCGTCTTGCTGCGGCCGTCCGATTCTGCCTCTTCTCCCACTGCCCGTGCCCTCGGCTCGGCCGGCCGCCGGCGCCGTGCCGCCTCGCTGCCTTTTCTCGCCTCGCTCGCCTCGCTCGGCGTCGGGCCCGGCCGGCCGCCGGCGGGCTTCGTCACAAACTTCCATCGGTGCGCCACCACCTTGGCCCGGCCGTGGCCGCTGCCGCTGCTGCCCGCAGAGGGCGTCGGTGCCGCCAACGACGGCCCAAGCGTGTTCGCCGTCTTCAGCGTGCTCTGGCCGCCGCGTCCTCGGCCGCCGCTCGCCAGCGACGTCGTGCCCGGCGCCGGTCCCGAGGCATTCACAAACGAGATGCCGTGGTACTTGTGCTTGGAGACCTGCAGGCCGCGCCGCGTCGACACGAGCGTGCCATTCGTCTGCACCGTCGTGTTGCAGTAATCCATGCAGAGCGGCAGTCAGGACCGCCAACGTGCTGCGAGACCGTCGATGCCGTGCTGGATGTCGTCGCCGGTCGTCGAGACGCGCGGGGAAACGCGATGCGATGCCGATCAGCCGCGGATCACGACGGGCTAGTTCCAAACGGGATGTGCTGTCTGGATTATGTAATGCTCCTTGTGCAAATGCTCGGGACCAACCTGGTACCAGTACTACATACCTCGGTTGTCTGCAGTGTCTATCTCGCAGACTGCAGCAAATGCGCAAGAGCACCAACGCCCAGCGCAGTCTTTCTAGCGTCTACTCCGTACCGACGCTGCGTGGAGGTGGACACTGCTACAGACTGTCGCCGCAACAGAGGTGTCTCTGCTTATGTCACCGCTTACTAATGCTCCTAATCGCTTGATATTGATTAACGACCTCTTTGAATATGGTCACTCCTCCTTCCTCTCGCTCACTGCCACTGCGCAACGCTGCCAGCTCGTCCTGCCGTCGGTCGCCATCTCGTCCCGTCGCTCTGCCCAGGCCGACGCGCATCCTCTGCGCCACGCTACTCCTCGTCGTCGCTCATCGCCCGCCGCCGCGCCCGCCGCGAAGATGTCTGCGCCTCTTTTTCGTCCGCCTCCGCGTCTGACCCGCCGCCCGACGCCTCCGCCTCCTCCTCGCTCTCGTCCGCCACCACCCGCCCGCCGCGGCGCCCGCGCGCCGGCCGCCGCGACTGGCCGGCCTCGTCCGACGCGCCGGCCTCGTCCAGGTCCATGCGGTCCTCGTCGCCGCCGTCCTCCTCGTCCGACCCACCGCCGCGCTGCCGCTCAATCGCCCGGTCGGCGGCGTCCAGCGCGTCAAAGTCCTCGTCGCCGCCGTCCGAGTCGTCGCTGCTATGCACGAGCTCCGACGACTTGAACTTGGCGCTCTTGGCCGGCGCCGCCCGCTCCAGCCGCCGCCGCTTCTTGGGCTGCCGCTCCTCGCCGTTCGACCCGGCATCGTCCTCATCGCGGTCGTCGTCCCCCTCGTCGTCGTCCTCGTCGTGCGCCTTCTTCTTGCGCGGCCGGCCCTTGCCGGCGCGCGGCTCGCCGCTGCGCTCCGACCGCGCCGCCGGCTTGCGCTTGCGCTTCACCTTCTCGCCCGTCTCGCTGTCCGTCGTGAGCTCCGCCTCGCGGCGCGCCCGCTCCTCCTCTGCCCGCTTCTCCGTCAGCTCCCGGTCGCGCGCCGCAATCGCCTCGCGCTCCTTGCGGATCTTCTCCTTGCGCTCGCGCTCCAGGTCCAGCACCCGCTGCCGCTCCTCCTCGCGCCGCCGCAGCTCCGCCTGCCGCTGCTCCAGCGCCGCCGCCAGCTTCTCCTTGTTCTTCTCCTCGTACTCGCGCTGGCTCGCAATCGCCCGCTCCAGCTGCCGCCGCTGCGTGTTGCGCGCCATGTTCGCCCGCTGCTCCACGTCCTTGCGCGGGTACGGCGTCTGCGGGTGCGCCGCAATCTCGTCCAGCGCCTTGATCGCCTCCTCCAGGCCCGCCGCCGCGTCCTGCAGCTGCTCCAGCGACCGCAGGCTCTCGCCCAGCCCGTAGATCGTCGACGCCAGCTGGATCTGCACAAACGCCACGTTGAACTTGAAGTGCACCTGGTCCGGCGCCGCCGCCAGCGCCTGCTTCGCACAGCTCAGGCCCTCCTTGTACGCATCCAGGTCCTTGTCGGCCTTGGCCTTGCTGAACCACGTCCGGCCCAGGCACGACAGAATCGTCGGGTCGCTGCCCTTGCTCTTGCCGTCCTTGGCCATCGCCGCCAGCGCCAGCTCGTAGTTCTCAATCGCTTTCGAGTACTGCCGCAGCTCCGCGTAGATGTGGCCCAGGTTCACGTACACGTGCGCATCCTTGATCGTGTCCCGGACGCTCAGGAAGATCGGCAGCGCATTCCGGTAGTCCTTCTTGTCCTCCACCAGCGCAATCGCAATGCCCTGCGCCGCGTACGCGTTCTTCGGGTCCAGCTGCAGCGCCTTGTCAAAAAACTCGACCGAGCGGCTGTACATGGCACTGCGCTTCTGCCGGTCTTGCTCCGTCTCGCGCCGCATCTCACGCGCCGTCCCGAGGTACAGGTTGCCCATTCCCACAAGCGCGTACCGGTCGTGCTTGTCGTAGTTCTGCAGAGTGTGCTTGTAGTGCCGCAGCTCGTGGTCCTCGGCAATATTCGCCGGCCGCTTCTTCGCATACACCTTGCTGAGGTACCAGCCGTACAGCGCACGCACTTCCAGGTCGCTCGAGTTGTCTTGGTACAGCTTCGCCACCGCGTCCGGGCCGCCGTCGTTGGGATGTTGCCGCAGCTTGATGTAGGCTAGCCGGAGCCGCGCGTCCGTGTACTCTTCATGCCGCTTCAGCAAGCCCTCGTACACTTCGACGGCCTTGTCCAGTACGCCTTGCACCTCGTAACTGCGGCCCAGGTTGTAGCTGATTGTCGTCACCAGCGCATCCGCATCCGTCTCCTCGTCCTCGTTGTTTTGGATTTTGATGCACGCGTCCAGCGCTACCTCAAACATGCGGCTTGCCTGCTCGTGCTTTTCGGCCTGGAAATAGAAGCAGCCCATGTTGTTCAGCAGCTGCGGCGGCAGCTGTTTCCGAAGCGAGTCCCGGTGTGCTGCCTCGTCGGCGCCCTCGGGCGCCTTTTCGGACTCGGCGATCTGGTCCAGCTCGATCTGCTCCACCTGCTGCAGACACTGAAGCGACTTGTCCGGGTGGTCAGCCTCGTACAGCCGCGCCAGATTGAGGAGCACGGCGGAGTCGGGCGACATGTGCTTCTTCGGGTCCTTCCATGCCGACCGCACGTTCTCCAGCAGCAGAATGGCCTTCTTCTTCTCGCCGCTCTTGTCTTCCTTCACGGACGACCGCTCGCTGGCAAACACCTCCTCCGCATACAGTGTGCCCAGGAGGGTCATCGCTTCCAGATTCTTGGACTGCTGGATCATCTTCTCCAGGCGCAGCTTGGCCTCGCCCAGGTCGCCCTTGGCCACAGACAGCTGCGCAACACCAAACTTGGCTGGCAGGTAGCCGCGGTCGGTGCCGCCGCGCGCCTCGTCGGACCGCCGGTAGTAGTCTGCCGCCCGCTCCAAATCACCGTCCAGATGCGCCTTGCGCGCCAGCAGATACCAGCCATCGCTAGCCACCGCGTTCACGTCCGTGTTCTGGATGGCCTTGTGTGCGAGCGAGTCCACGTTCGCCAGAGACTTGCGCGACAGAAAGTAGCCCGCAAACGTCGCACACGCCAACGGCGAGTTCTTGTCGAGCTTGAACGCCTTCTGCGTGTATTCGGTCATGGCCTTCTTGTACAGCTGGATGAACTCGGGGCTGTTGCTGGGCACCTGGCCACTGCAGTCGAGGTAGTAGACGCCGAGGAGGATGTTGGCCGTTTTGGATTCGGGGTTGATTTCGAGGCAGCGCTCCCACGCCGTCTTGGCGTCTTCCTTGAACCCCAGCTGCCAGAAGCAGCAGCCGATGCCGATGCGCGGGTCCGGGTCTACCAGGGTCGGCGCCTTCTGCAGGACCTCCTGGTACCCAGCCAGCGCCTGCGGGTACTTCCCCATCGAGTACAGCGCTCTGGACTTGCCCATCAGGGCCAGCATATTCTTGCCTTTCGAGACGCGGAGCGCATCGTCAAACGACTTCAACGCCGCGCGAAGCTGCTCCGTCTTCTCCGCATCGACGGGTCCGCCAGCGCCCGACGAGGGTGGCAGCAGAGACGCTTTAAGCAGCAGCAGGACACCACGCGCAAGGAACAGCGGAGGGTATGCAGGGTTGATGCGCGATGCCTCGTTAAGGGACGACGTCGCCAAGTGCAGGTAGTATTCCTTGGTCCGCGCCTCGGACGCCAGGTCCCCCTCGGGAGCCACACGCGGCGCCAGGCGGCTCTTCCACAGGTACATCCAGCACAGGCAAGCCACGATGCACAGCTTCTCCTTGGGGTTGCTGTTCAGCTTGGCGCCGCTGCCGCGCTGCAGCATCTCGATCGCGTTCTCGATTTTGCCCTGTTTCGCGTAGGCCAGGGACACCGTCATCCAGTACTTACGCGCTGCGTTCTCGTTCTCAAAGAGGTCACAGAGATCGGTCGGGTCGTCCAGAAGGTTCTCGAGACCAATCTCGACAGCTTCTTCCTCGTCTTGGGTAGGAACCTCGATGATGGCCGGCACGTCCACGAAACGCCTGCTCACGGGGATCGCAAAGCCCGCGCCCTGTGAGCTCCCATTTGCACCGCCATCGTGGTGGCCGTTCCGGAGAGCAGTAGTCATGGCTGTATCGGTTTGCGTCGGGTCGGAGGGGTGCAGAGAGATAGTCGAAGCTGGGTAGGTTCCACGCGTCTCGTCGTTCGACTCGCGAAGCTCTTGGCGAAAGGATGGTGAAGCGGATCAGACTTTCGGCGGCGCGGCGAAGCGTTGTGAGTATCGAAAAGAGGCCCTATCACAGTCTCACACCTGCATCTTCCTGCTAACAAGCGTTGCCCGTTCGCTAGAAAGCTGCACAGTGCGGTGGATGAAGAATGGCAAGACAAGTGTGCCGTGCTCGCGAAAACAACGAGTCTCGAAATAATTCGGTCGCAAGGTACGAAAGGGTCCACAGCCTCCCTAGCTTCCATGCGGCTACGCGTGTTAGTCATATGACAGGTCATGTGACCTGGCTGAGTCGCTTTCTCGACACACGGCACTCTGTTAGCCAGCTGTGATTGCGTTCAATGTATTCGATGCGGTAGTAATTGGCTTTCAATAATAATAGGCGTCTTGAGAATAAGATGAGCGATTCTTCCATCCACTCGTTTGCATTATGGAATGTGCTGGTTGTCCTCGAGTCATCGACGAGGCCTCAAGTCAATATAACTTTGAATTACAGCGTGACAGAACATTGGTGCCTGAGATTAGAAATGGTGGATCGCAGCTTCCCTCTAGGAGATAAATGCACCTTCCATATACAGAAGTAAACACTCCGGTTTGGCATGGCTCTAATATTCGTGGTTTTCACCTAAGAGGACAATTTACGGTTCATCCCTTCCTCACTTTATCACTTCAAGCCGCGTCTGTCCAAATCATCTTCTCAAGGCCGAAGTTCGTACATCAAGCATGTGATAATACAGTTAGAACGACCCCCGAAAATGCCTCCTCCAGGGTTACTTCGTTTTGACAGACGCGATATCACACAGCTGAACAGGGCTTCCTCTTTCCATGGGTTTATATTGAGAGGAGAAAGTCCCCCTGGAGCTCCACGTTGCTCCGGATGGGAATGCTATACCAAAGGCCAGCAATTTGGCATTGTCCTCATTGCCCTCGTCACACCAGTGCTGCTAGGGCTTGCCTATTGGTGTCTTGTGATCAGGCCAAACAGTAAGAGAGCCAAGCCAAAGAGTCCTGGGAAAGTGACACTCGAGACCCAGGTTAGTCCAGCGAAAGGCTCTCCCGGCGAGGAGAAACAGGTCAATGCGAAAGAGCAGAGTTCCTCTCCGACCAAGCAGCAGACTCCTGCCAGTTCTCCGAAGAAGCCGCCGTCAGCCCCCTCGGCCGATGAAGCTCAGATATCGTCTCCTCAGCCAAAAAGCCCACAAATACTACAAGAGCCTCGACCTGCGACTCCAGTGGCACAGCCAGAGAATCTACCTGCTGTCATTGAATTGCATCCAGTCGAGCCGTCACCTCGCGTCACGAGTATTGAGCCTCCGAGGAACGGGCCGCTGGTAGAGCCGCCGCCAGTAGAGCCGCCACCAGTCGAGCCGTCATCAGTTGCTCCTACAATTCAAACGCCAGCAGCCAATATGCCAAATCAGCAAACTGCGTTTCCACATGCACCGCCATTCTTCGGCCGACCAGCGGCTCAGTACCCTGTTACGTTCAGGACACCACATGTGGTGTCTATCTTACCACCGCCACCTCCTCCGCTTCAACACGCAAGTAAGTCTTGGGAAAACCCCCCAACTTTGCTGCGTAGCCAGCACCTGCGATGCTGTCCGATCTCCCGTAGGCTGGACCGGATGGACCCAGTTGCACGCGAGTTTATCGCTCAAGATGCGATGATGACGCCGGCGACATTCGGCACAAGAGACAACTCAACGCGGCGTCCACGAGACTTACACATGAGAGCGGACGATAAAGGCAGGAAACGGCATGACGACTTTACCTCTGCATTAGAGCATGACTCAGTTCCCAGTCCACAGCATTATGACAGCGGAACACTGATTTCGGGAACATCAACCGAAAGCCACGATAGCCCGAAAAAACAACGTGTAAAAGAAGTAGCAAAAGGAAAGTACCCAGTGGATAAGCCATACCGCCCCTCCACAAAGTCAGTACATAGCAAAGACCGACACAGGCCTGAAAAGACTCTGTCTCGAAGACACCACGGAGGCCATTCGCAGGAGCACGGCAGACGGACATATAAAGAGCTACGACCACGGACTGCAAGCAACGATACTCGAAAAAGGACACACCGGATGCGCACTTTAGAAACTCCCACTGGTGGCCGGAGAAGACGGGAGACAAGTCGCAGCATAAGCCCAGACAGGCACCGGTAAGTCGCGATCATGGCAAGAGAAGCTGCTTTATGCTCACAACTCTAGGAGAATCCAAGATCATCAAAGCGATCGCAGCAAAAAAACCTCTCGACTCGCGATCATAGCGTCGTTAATCCCCCCTTTCCTAAGTGCTCTCGGCATAGTACCAGATGATTCAACCACAAGCCGTCCCTTGACGAGGCAGCTACAAGAACACCCTCGGCAAGAGCCTCAGCCAAGAAGTCCACATTCGGACGACAGTGACCTGGTGAGAGTCTCTGGGGGCACCTCTGAAGGAGCCCTCTCACCCAAGAGGCGGAATGTGCGAATTGTGTCACCTGACTTGGGATTTTCCGACCAGAGGCATGGACAGTTCAGGACCGGTCTCGGTTCGCGGAATGTAGCGCACAGAGAAGATGACCATAGCAACTCGACTTACTGGAGATTCCAGGACTCCTGATACTCCGAGTAGACATAGCAAAGGCGTGAAATGTGTATTAGTCATCTCACCGAAGAGGTCTGGCCGAGAGGTACGAGTAGTGAGGTAGCATGACAAAGGGAAAACGCCTCATGATTTAGCGCTCGGTGAAGCTCAGAAACAAAAGTGGGCCCGGGGCGGCGGTCGTCGTCATATGCGGGAAGGCGCAACGAGGGACGAGAGGCTGGTGCTGTCTCCACCGCTCCTGCTGTTGCCTCCCGACTCTCCACCTATTCTGCCATATCGCCTTCGTCCTCCGGCCATCAACGCGAATCTTATCTTGCCCAGTAGACGAGGCTCGCAAAGAGCATCGATACCGGCTTCAGCGCTCTCTGCGCAACCACTTCCGCCCTCTCCGGCGCCTGTTCTCGGTTCTTGCGACTGACCCCTCCCCCACTACAGGTCTATCGTGGTCGGCTTCGGCGCATCCACGCGAGCATCACATCGTCGCAGCGGTGTGACGGAGGCTGTCATTCTACTGCCTCTCTTCCAAGTGGGAGAACAGCGCCCTATCGGCCGTGTGATTGCGCCGGCATGTGGAACAACGAGGACAACAATCCCTACGGGGACGGCTTCGACGACCGGCGGGACTCGTTTGGGTCGTCGGCCACGCCATCTTCACCTGAAACCCGTGAGAGATCTCCTGTGACGTCTTGGTGTCTCCTGTGATGCGCCGTATGCTCATTGCCGTATGCTGACTGCGGTCGTGCTAGGCCCCCGGTACGATGTGTCGTCGGCCACCGAAGACGAGCCAGACGAGCTGCCGGACTATGTGAGACCCGCGGTCGAGGACGACAGCGAGGAAGAGGAGGCATCTGAAACGGGCGGAGAGCTTCGGCCGAGGCGGAAGCCGGGCGGCTATGGCAGCCGCGTCGAGCAGATTCTTTACGAACACCCGGAGACTCCCATCCTGATCACAGACGCGGGGAAGAGCGCCGAGAATGGTGGGCGCTATATTGTGTACACAATCCGGACAGGGGTATGTGAAGCGAGCGGGCGCACATGGCCGGGTCTATGCTAAGAAGCTACAGGATCTCGAAGTGCGGAGGCGCTATTCGGAGTTTTCGTCGTTGCGCGATGCCCTGACGCGGCTGCATCCGACCCTGATCATACCGCCAATACCCGAGAAGCACACGATGGCAGACTACGCAGCAAATCCGACAAACGCCAAGCAAGACCAGCAGATCATCGATCTACGAAAGCGCATGCTCGCCGTGTTTCTGAACCGTTGTCGGCGGATGGAGCAGATCCGCATGGACGGAGTCTGGTGGCGGTTCCTCGACCCGAACGCAAGCTGGGTATGTTGCCTTGTTGGGCTTGTTGAGGCCAGCGCAAGACGGGGACATGGTTGTTCTGACAGTGTTTTGTCTTTCTTCACAGAGCGAAGTGCTTCATTCGCACCCCATTGCGTCTATCCCGAAGTCGATCCTGAAAGCGCCTCCCTTGAACACGGCGGAGCCGACACCGGCACACGCCTACTTGCCGGTGCCAGCCGGGTCAGCCAAGCTTCGCGGTGCCACGGCGGCTACGAACGACAGCTCCGCGCCGCGCTTCCCGCCGGATTCCAGCCAGCTGAGCGAGCAGGAGCTCGACCCGTACTTTACGTCGTTTGAAGCCTCTATCAAGAACCTCGAACAGCTTCTCACGGGCCCGATGGAGAAGGTGAACCGACGGACGCTTAGCCATCTATCGTCACTCGCTTCGGACCAGTGCGAGCTGGGCGCGCGATACAACGCGTTTGCGCTCTCGGAGCAGGCGCCGACGCTGGGGGCGGCGATTGAGCGGGTGGGACAGGCCGTGGACTCCTCGTATATAGCAACCGAGGAGCTCTCCAGCTCGCTTGGCGCTAGTTTCGCCGAGCCGATGCGGGAGCATGCGCAGTTTGCGGGGGTGGTGCGCGGTGTTCTGCGGTACCGGATCCTGAAGCGGGTACAGCAGGAGATGACCAACGAGGAGCTGGCGAAGAAGCGGATGCTGCTGGACCAGCTGGAGCGCAGCGAGGCGGAGGCGCGGCGCATCGACCAGTACCTCAGCAGCAGCCAGCAGATGCAGGCGGCTCCGCCGCCGCCGCGGTCAAACAGCGCGCACGAGTCACCGGACGGGCAGCACCGTAGGGACGGCAGCCAGGAAGACACGGCGTCGATCGACTCGGACTTCCCGCCCACGCACGGCGACCTCTCGGCGGCGCCATCGGCTAAGAACGGGCCGCCGGAGCGGGCAGGACCGGCGACCGGCCACCGCAAGATGCCGAGCAGCAACTCGATTACGAACAAGATCTTTGGGCCGCTGCGGCACGCCGTGCAAGGGGTGGTGGACGTGGACCCGGAGCGGACGCGGCGCGACACGATCACCAAGACGCGGGAGTCGATTGCGCAGCTGGAGCAGGCGCAGGTGGCGGCGGCGCAGGACGTCAAGGATGCCAGTGCCAGCGTGCTGCGGGACCTGAAGCGGTTCCAGCACGAGAAGGAGGACGACCTGAAGCGGTACATGGTGAGTCTGAGCGAGGACAGGCTGCGGGAGTCTGCAGGACCTACAGCCTACGGGGCCTACAGGATAGTACTGACAAAGCAGATTGCGTACGCCAAGAGCCAGATCGAGTGGGCAAAGAAGAACAAGGAGACGTGGGAAGAGGCGCGAGGCGAGATCAACAAGATTGACGAGTCCTGAGGGCTGGCAGGCGGAGGAGCAGGACAGCGGCTGGACAGTGTGCTGGCTGGGCCAGGGTGGTGTGGATTGCAACAGAACACGGCCGCTCGGCCAGGACAGGATGTCATTATCTGCATTCGGAGTAGGGCTACGGCATTGGTACGAAGTCATTGGTAGGAAGTAGACGAGGCAATCGTGCCAGTTGTATCGCTTACATAATCAAACACGTATGGACACAGTGCATTGTACAGTAAATAGCGTATATTGGCACGATGTGCTATTGGCGTTAGCGCACGGAGCTCTGGTGGGGCTGGATTGGGGCGCATAAGATGGTCCTGTCTTGTGAACATGGCCGATGTCATGGATCCTATGAGAGGACAACGGCATGCCAACACATGCCAACGCAGCCCACGTCGTACCGCCTTTTTGACGCGCCTCACATTTCCGGGCACAGGACTCGCAGCAAACGTTGCCCACGGACGAGCGCAAGCGCAGCGCAGTGCTTACGTATAAGAAGAAGAAGAGTTCAAGACCGCTCGCCATCGTGTCATCGACGCACCATCGACGCACATTGCAGCCTGCCCCTCGGCACTTGATACTAGCGGCCGATGTCGTCGTTTGCTGTGCCCGGCAGCGCGGGTGCGGATGCGGCCGGCGGCCGGAGCGGCACCGCCGATGCTTTGGGCGATGGCCGCGCTTCGCCGCACGAACATCGCGAGCACGACGGTCACGACGGTCACGACGGTCAAAACGGCCACGACGCGCAAAACGGCCACGACGACCAGCGCCACGAGGACGCGCCGCTGCTGACGGCGTACGCGGAGGGCGCGGAGCTCGAGGCCGGGCCGACGGCGGACGGCGAGGCGGCGTTCCAGCAGACCAAGTCGGTGTGGTTTCTGGCGGTGCTGACGCTCGGCATCGGCGGGCTGCAGATTGCGTGGTCGGTCGAGCTGTCCAACGGGTCGCCGTACCTGCTGTCTCTGGGGCTCAGCAAGTCGCTGATGGCGCTGGTGTGGATCGCGGGGCCGCTGACGGGCACGCTGGTGCAGCCGTACGTCGGCATGCTCAGCGACGGCTGCCGCGTGTCGTGGGGGAAGCGCAAGCCGTTCATGCTGGGGGGCGCGGCGGCGACGATGGTGTCGCTCATGTGCCTCGCGTGGACGCGCGACATGGTGGCCGGGACGCTGTCGGCGGTGTTCGGGGCGGACCCGCAGTCGGGCGGCGTGCGGACGGCCGTGATCGTCGTGGCGGTGCTGTGGGTGTACGTCCTGGACTTTTCCATCAACACGGGTGAGTGCTGTCTGCTGTCTGCTGTCTGCTGCCTGTTGGCGGCGTTGTGGCTGTCTTCGGGGCTGGCCCGGTGGGCGGTCGTCCAGGAAGCCCGGAGCCTCCGGAGGTCGTCCGGAGGAAGCCCGGAGCCCCCGGAGGTCTTTTTCGGCCTCTTCTCTTTCTCCTCCCCACGCTGACGCCCCCAGTCCAAGCAGCCATCCGGGCCTTCATCGTCGACTGCGCGCCCGCCCACCAGCAGGAGGCCGCCAACGCCATGGCCAGCCGCATGACCGGCATCGGCAACATCATCGGCTACGTCGCCGGCTACCTCAACCTGCCGACCCTGGTTCCCTGGCTCGGCAACACGCAGTTCAAGGACCTCTGCGCCATCGCGACCTGTGCGCTGGGCGCCACGGTCCTGCTCAGCTGTCTGCTCGTGCACGAGCGCGACCCGCGCCTCGACGGCCCGCCGCCGGCGTCGACCGCGCGCCCGGGCGTGCTGGCCTTTTTTCGGCAGATCCTCGTGTCCATCCGGCGCCTGCCGCCGCAAATCAGCAAGGTCTGCGCCGTGCAGTTCTGCGCCTGGGTCGGCTTCTTCCCCATGCTCTTCTACACGTCCTCGTACATTGGCGAGATCTACGTCGAGCCGTTCCTGCAGGCGAACCCGCACATGACGCCCGAGGAGCTCGACCGCCTCTACGAGCAGGCCACGCGCGTCGGCACCTTTGCCCTGCTCGTCTACTCCATCACGAGCCTGTGCACCAACGTGTTTCTGCCGTTCCTCATTGCGCCGACCTACGACAGCCGCCCGGCGGACGCGGACGGCGCCGACCGTGCGGCCCCCCTCCCCAAGAGCTGGCTCGACTACCTCGTCGTGCCCGGCTTCACGCTGCGCCGCGCCTGGATGCTGTCGCTGCTGCTCTTCTCCGGCAGCATGTTCTGCACCGTGCTCGTCCGCTCCGTCGCGGCCGCCACCACGCTCATCGCCCTCGTCGGCATCACCTGGGCCCTGACGCTCTGGGCCCCCTGGGCCATTATCAGCGCCGAGATCAGCCAGCGCGACGCCCGCATCCGCGCGCGCAAGCGCGCCCGCCTCGACGACGACGGCGGCGGCGCCAGCGGCGACAGCGGCTACAGCGGCGACAGCGATGGCAGCCTCGCCGGCGTCGACGAGGGCGAGGTCGACCAGGCCGGCGTCATCCTCGGCATCCACAACATGGCCATCGCCGCGCCGCAGATCTTCGCTACCGTCGGCTCCAGCATCGTCTTCAAGTTTCTGCAGAAGCCGCGCGGCACGCCCGGCGACCACAGCATCGCCGTCGTCATGGCCCTCGGCGGCATCACCGTCCTGGCCGCTGCCTACCTCGTCCACCGCATCGAGGACGAGCCCGCCGCCGCCCTCGCCGGCGCCGGCATCTACGCGGGCCTGCCGTCCGACGTCGCCGACACGGAGAGCGTCTACGAAGAGGGCGAGCGCCTCTCCCGCGAGAGCCAGGACCGGGCGGCGCTGGCACGCGGCTTGAGCTTCGGCGCCGGGCTGGAGTACTGACGGCGGCTGGCGGCACACAAGGGGACCCAGCCACGGCGACGTGCAGCGCAAGGCTGCGAGGATATGGAGCGTGGCGTTTGGGACGCAGGAGTATGGGACTCGATTGGCTCTTGTTCACAAGGTATTTGGCTGTGCGACGGATAGGTCTTTTTGTCTTTTTGCATTTCTTGTATTTTTGCCACCTCTTATCAAAGACACTCTTCCCCTTGTAACTGTCTAGCTGCTTGCCGTGCTCGCGCTAGAGCTTGCCGTCGTGCTCGCCGTCGTGCTAGGCGGCGCACACGGCGCCACGGCTGTCCGCGTCTCGCCCGGCACCGGCCGCCCCAGCGACACGTCAAAGGACGTGTAGCCGCCCCAGTACTGGCAGTACAGCGTGCCCGCGTCGCAGTACTCCAGGTCGCAGGAGCGCGGCATCGGGCCCCACGTCGTCCGCACCGCCGTGGCGCTGACCGTCCACGTCACGGTGGCCGTCGAGACGATGATGGCGGCGGCATCGGCGGCGGCTACCCGGACCAGGACCGCAGCAAGAAAGGCGAGCAGCTTCATCGCGGAGAGAAGACGGTCTGACGTTTGTTGCTCGTGTTTCTGTTCTTGGGTCCTTTGTTGATTTTGTTGATTTCTTCCTTTTGTCCCTTCTGTCCAGAAGGCCGCAGAACAATCAGCGAGCGTGCAAAGGACCGGCAGACGGACAGGAGCAAAGGCAAAAGCAAAAGACGACAGGGTCTAGGCGGCCCGGGAGCACCAGCAGCGCGCCGGCTCGACCAGTTACTGGCTATTTATGCCGAGGCGTGGACAGCTGCCGCAGACGACGTCTTGCGCGGCGCACAGTCCGAGTGACGAGGGCGCAGCCGTGTGTCACTGCCACAGCCGTCTGTCTGTGTGCGTCCGGGTGCTGGAGGAGCCTGGAAGCGGGGACGCCGCGAGCAGAGTGGCGCCTTTGTCAAGAGGCCTGTGGGTGTCATCGCCAGACGGCTGGGCGCCGGTGAACAGCTGTCATGATCATAGACGACCCGATCACCATGTTGCCTACTAGCATGAGGAAGTGAACATCTCTGGCGGGCGACAATTCTAGAAGCCAAAGCAGAAGCCAAAGCAGAAGCCAAACAGAAGACAGAGGCAGAGCGCAGCCGGCCCAAGCGAGAAAAGATTCACTCTCAACTGCAGGCCACCGCACAATGCACAGGTCACGGCCGCCACCCGTAGAACGCCGCAGTCGACGCCAAAGTTCACACGGCGCACACGTTCGCGCACCCGCCGCCTGCACAGCAGTTTTCATACAATGTGTATATACGGAGTATAGAAGCGAAGCGCATAGTGTGTTGTACATCGGTGCCCCTCCACATGTCTCCTCGGGCTTCTTCGATCATGTCTCGTCGCAACCGGGAGCTCCATGCACATTTCCTCCCCCGCGACCAGGGCAGGGAAAGGAGACAAGACTCGGCAGAGCCACGTAAAGCAAACAACGCCATCCCTAGGGGAATCAAGCCAACTAGAACGGTGAACAGGCAGAAGAAAGTAAAAACGGCCAAAAGGGCGAATGGACGGCGAAGAATCAAAGAAACGAAGCAGCAGAGAAACGAAGCAGCAAGCAACGAAGCCCGAAACGAGAAACCCATTAAATAACACGGAAGTCAGCAAAGGAGCGCCGCCAGCAATATGCCGGCGTGGTAGCGAGAACATAGGAGAAGCAAGGCGACGAGTCATTCAAACTCGCAGCGTCCGACGCGTCTCGGACGAGGAACACAAAATAGCAAAGCGGCTGCCACGTGCGGTGCCCATGCCAGTACACACAGAAACAAGATAGCACAGATATAACACATGGAAGCCGGCAAGGGGGAAGAAGAGAGTCGAAGGGGAAATGAAAGGAACCGGCCATTACTCCGTAGGTATGCTGCAAGCAGCCAAGACAATGGATGAGAGTAGACACAACAAGACTTTGCCATCACACATCTTCCCGCAGCCTTTGCTTCCGGGCAAGCCAGTCGCCAAGCATGTTGTCCAGTTGCTGCGTTCGTTAGACTCGCTGACAGAAGCAGAGGCAAAATAAAAAGAAACAAGGGGAAAGCAGGAAGAAGACATACCGTGGTGATCTGGGCCAGCTTGGCGTTCTGCTCTTTGAAGAGCCCGCCCACCACCGGATGCTCCGGCCCGGCCGGCACGACATCCGTCTTGTCGTAGACAACGACCAGCAGATCGCGGATATCCGTGCTGGAATCGAAAAAGGCACGCAGACTCGCGTCGTTCCACGTCGCCGTGCTGGCCGTCGTGGCCGACGTCGATGTCGCGACCGAGTCCTGTGCCCGGTGCGTGCCCGCGCCGTCCTCCGCGTCGATCAGCTCCGGCGATGGCGACGAGATCGGCGACGATTGGTCCTCGTCCTGGCTCGACGTGTCGCCCATCAGCGCCGGCGGGTTGCTGGACAGCACCGGCGACACCTGCACCGGCGACTCGGACAGCCGCTCCGCCCGCAGCACGCCACCGTTGGCGGTCTTTAAGATACCCGCGCTGCTCTTGCTGCCCGTGTAGCCGCCGGCCTGCTGCTGCACCGGTTGCTGTACCGGCTGCTGTACCGGCTGCTGTACCGGCTGCTGTACCGGCTGCTGTACCGGCTGCTGCACCTGTTGCTTCACCGAGGCCGGCTGCGGTGCAGAAGCGTCGTCGGAATCCGAAAACTCGTCAAGCGCCGTGCGCGCCGCCGCCTTCGTGACCATCTGTGGCCGGCTGTCCTCGCCGTTGGAGCCGGCCGTCGACTTGGACACCGTCCGGTCGACCGAGCGTCCTGGTGAGCTCTCCGGGCTGCTGTCCTCTTCTTCAATAATACGCATCGTCGCTGGAGGCGCATTGTCAGCATTTGCGTTCCGTTCGGCTTCTGGACCAATGCCCAAGTGTGTGGAGGCAGGAGCAGTCTTACCAGTTTCTCGCGGGACAGCGCCGCCGGAGAGCTTTCTTGTCGGGGATGCGTCGGACCGGCCAACGATCGGGTTCGGCTTCTGCAGCTTGCTCGTCTGCCGCTGTGGGCTCGCCGAAGCAGCTGCCGCCCTCTCTTGCGCCGCCAGATCCTCGGCTTCATCTTGTTCTCTCTCCTCGGCGGTCAGGTCCATGGAGAGCTTGAGGGAGGCGACATCCTCGTCGTCCGTGTCGCTCCGCTTCTTGTCCCTGCGCGAGAACAAGCTGCGGAATGCACCGGGCTTCTTCTCCTTCTCCTTCTTGTCCTTCTTCTTCTTGTCATCCTTGACCAGGAGACTGTTGAGGTCCTTGTCAACACGGTCGAGGCTGGGCCGCTGCTTCGCGTTGGAGTCCGACGACGTCCGCGGCGCACTGTCATCCCGCAGCAGATTCGGCGTGAGCGTAATCTTCTTCGTCTCGACGGTGTCGTCCTTGAAGAAGGAGTCGCGGACGGTGCCGTCCTTGGTCTTCTTGGGACCAGGCGTCTCGGACTTGGATGCCACAAAGATTTCTTCGCTACTCCTCGTCTGGCCGTTTGCGTCCACGTCTTCTGCCGCGCCATTCTCCGTGCCTGCCCGCGTCTTGAGAGGTTCGACCATAGCTGTCGTGTCCTCGTCCGCGCCTTCGCCCGGTTCCCCGTCGGCAGATGCCTGCTGCGCGTCTTTGTTCTGGCTCTCTTGCTGCTCCCGCTGCTGCTGCTGCGCTTGCTGCTGGGCAAAGTACTCGGCCTCCAGGTCCTCCTCGTCCTCGTCCGTCGAGTAGTCGACTTCGGGAAACTCGACATAGGTCGGCGGGGCAAAGGCGACGGTTTTCTTGCGCCGCCGCATCGCCGTTCGTATCGGATTCTTCGTCTTGTCTGACTGGTCACCCAGCATCGCAGCCGACAACTAAGGCACGATTAGTCAGTGGCACGGCTTCTTCACACAGGTAGCAATGGACAACACACGTCAATGTTTCTGTGTTTGTTCAGTCTTGCTAGTCGTTCGGTCGGTGTCTCGATATGCTCGGCGGGAAGGTAGCCTGTGGGCGCGGTAAGCTGGGATATCCAGGTGGCAGGCGAGGTGGGATGACGCACCAATACTGCTGTCCTTGACGACGCGGACCAGCCACCAGTAGCTGTTGCTGTCGTCGAGCAGGACCATGGTGTCGCCCTTGGTCGCATTTGCTTGGCCCTCGACGGTGGCTACAAACGTGTGTAGCGCGTAAACAAACTCGAAGTCGATGTCCTCTGCATTGTGTAAGCATTCACTGTCCCAACCACAATCCATAAACTCCTGGGAAACGTCTGAAAGAAACATGGCATCGTCATTGCCATCGTCGCCGTCGGAATCATCGCCATCACTGCTGTCGTACGGGACTGTCAAGGGGTGATGGCTGCTGTCTTCAGGCTTCCTCGCCGCTTGGCTGGAGTCGATGTGGCGTACGTCTTCGTGACTGCATGGCACCGACGCCGGCAGCGTCCCTTTGCACAATGCCGCGATTTTGTCTGGGCCCCAGCGTTGCAGGACGAGAGCTGGACCTTGCGCCGTGCATTCGCCAGAACTTGTACTACGCTCATGCCGTCCACGTTGGTCACAATGTTCACGCTGCTGTGTTGGGTGCTGTTGACGTTGGCCGTCGAGAGAAACGGCAGAGTCCTTGCTTGTCTGCTTGGCCCCCAGCACTTCTAAAGGGGCCACGCTCTCGTGAGTCTCGCGGGTATCCATGGGCCTAGCCAGATTCAGGCGACTTGCAGCCGGCGAACTGCCGCCAAGCGGCGACGACGCCAGAGTGCGCTCTTCGGGCCGGTCGTCGCGGTCGCCACAGAGTGCTGGTAGAATAGGGGGAAAGGAAACGAGGGGGGAAGCGCGCCCGGTAAACCCACCATCTTCTATGGAAGGCGAGCTGGATATCTTGTCCATCATGTCGTCGTCCATGCCGTCGTCCTCGTCGGTGTCGTCGTCGACGACATCGGGGTCGGAGTCGCCGCTATTTTGGGCGACGGCGAGGTCATCCTGCTGCTCCGGCCGCTGCGCGTCGGCAGCCATGGTCAATTGCTGGGCGTCGGTGTATGGCGAGCGGTGGGAATTCGGATGCGACTGGGCCGGGTTGGCGAGTTCGGTGAGGCCGGCCGTCAGATGGGCGGAAGAGAAGAGCGAGTCGGCAAAGTCTGCGGCGTTCCACGATATGACGCGCCTGTCGTCTGCGGATTCCGAGGCCACTCCCCGGAGCGATTCAGCCTGCTGCGGAGCGAGATGGGGAGAGTCGAGAGAAAGTCCAGTGGTCGCGGTGGCGGAAGAAGGGTGACGGGCGGTCGTATCAATCAGGCGCGCGCGGTCTTGGTCAGACGGCGCATCGGGATGTTGAAGATCAATAGAGTCTGTATCGCGTAGAGGGCGCGCACGCGGATAGGACGGGGAGATTAGCAGGCTGGCACGACGAAAAGAAAAGAGCGTGTGGGTTTGCTGTCTGTGTGTCCGATCGCATCCCAGCCACAAACAGGAGTAGCGAGAAAGTACATGTAAATGCCACGCAGGGGCAGACGTGACGGGGCTTGTGCAGCGCGCAGACAAGCACAAGCAGAGTATTGCTCCGTAAATTTGTGCATGGAGCGCCTGCAGCCTGCGCTCGTACTCGTACTTCGTATCTTGAAGGGGCAGCCATGGGTCCCAACATACCAGCGCGAATCAACTCGGGCCTCGTCATGGCCGTGGCACAGAGAAACAGAGAGACAGATGAGAGGCTGGCACTGTGGATTGCACGTCCAGCGCCTCGTGGAGACAAAACAGCGGGTCGTGGTCAGCGGTGGCCGGGGAGCATCCGTTCGGCCAGGTGAGGCGGAAAGCGTGCAGAATGCTCGTACGAGAGCGAGATGCCAGCCGCGGGCGTGCCCTTGGAGCAGTGGAGCCCAGGCTCAGTGTCGTGCTGGCGTTTGGCGTTAGGGGTCTCTTCTCGCCGTTTCGGCCTGTGCGATGGAGTCTGCGGGTCTGGGAGGCGGCAGAGAAGAGCGCAGAGGCAGAAGAAACAGAGCACAATTTCACGGGACAGGGGAGGAAAATTGCGATAAAGGAGGTTGGACTAGGGTGCAGTGACGGATCCAGCGATCGTCCAGCCCGGAGCGGCCACTAGCGCAGACAGCGTACTTTGTCAGTGGTCACTCTCGTGGAGGGCGATGGCCGGTGACTGAACAGGACGGCGAGGCTTGTGATGGGCAAGATGATGCTCGTGTTCACAGCGGGCGTGACAATGCCTTGGCTGACGGCAGCGACAGGGGCGGAGCGGTGGCGGCTGCGTTAAGAATAGCACAGCGTGCAGTGTGCCGGCGGAGCGGCGATGGCCGAAGTTGCGGCAAAGGGCTCGTTTCTGTCCGCCTTTGCCCTTCACGATGATCGATGCAAATGGGATGCATTTCCCTTCAGCATTCTTCCCAGCCTGTGCACTGCCCTTTCCTACTCCGTATTTCCACTGCTTTCCATTCTTGCCTTCCGTTTTGGCCCGCCGCCGCGCCTTCCTGCATTCTCTCTGCATTCTCTCTGCTCCTTCCCAGCGATTCAGGGGCAGCGTCGCTGATTGGCGGGCAATGGCGAGGACCCGCTCTGCACATGTTTGTACCTGCACTCGTAACCCCCCATCTTGAAACGATCTAGGGCACCCCCAGCCAGCTCCGGTTCTTAAGCAACTGTAGCGGGGCTTTGTGTATGTCAGCAGTATTAAATCGAGGGTACATGGGACGCAGCACACTGACGGTGCGAGGATATGTACCCACGATGACCACACTCGTGCCGTTTACCGTACGGAGTAATTTGTACGGAATACGGAGTACGAGTACGGAGTACGAGTACGGAGTAATTTGTACGGAATACGGAGTACGAGTACGGAGTACGAGTACGGAGTACTCCGTAGTGAGTCGTACTTGTACTCCGTACCGCAGGCTACGGGCAGTTAACAAGTCGTCACAGATCGCGTTGCATCGCTGCCGATCGCTGTAGTCACCACGCTGCAAGCACTTCGTTGCCCTGTCCACATGACTGAAGTCACATGATGCTACACGTGACATCGGTCGATAGGTCATATCCTCGGTCACGTGGCACTTTCACGTGCTCGTCTGCTGCCTGGCTCGTACTCCGAAGGACGGCAGTGCTGTCTGACCGAACTCAGCCAGGCAGCGACCCCTCCTTACGCCCAGCTGCACTGCAACGTCGCCTGCAAAGGTGCCCATTACCCCGCCTACGCCCGCCAGAGCAGCCTTCTATCGCGCTGATAGGGCCCGGCTCCACTGATAGCTCCCGTTAACACGGCCACCGCGGATCGGCTGCCGCTCTCTCCTGCTTCATTCACTTCCCATCCACCGTCCGCTGGCATCGACACTCTGACTCACAGCGCCGCCCGTCCTCGCTGTCTTCTGCTCTGCCTGGCGTGCTTGCCTGCATCGCCAGCACCGCGTCGCCATCCTCGCCGTCTCGCCCGTTTGCCTCGGCGGAGTCCACAGCCTATCGACCGCCTGCGCCTTCCTTATCGCACACTTACGAGCAATAGTGCCCCCACCTTCCCGTCGTCACCGGACCAGACAGGCAGCCACCACCGCGACTGAGACGAGCGGCTTCGCTCTGCCGTCACAGCATATCCGCGCAGCTTCTGTATGTTTGCCGTCTCGCGGCCTCTTTCCTGCCTCACTTCGCCGTCGCTCCTCTCCCCGTGTGCTGCGCTCTGCTCTGCCCTCGTCTGCCTGTCTCCCTCGTTCGCCCGTTCCGACGTCGATTTGCTGCTCCATCCCTCTCTACTACCCCGCTCGCTGCCTTCGTACAGTCCAAGTTGCCCAGTGAGCAGTGAATATGACGTGACTCCGCCGACAAGAAAGAAGCAAAGGCTGACACGTTGCTCTTCCTCTCCTCTCTCGCCCTTCCGCCAGCTATGGAAGATCTGCCTGCTTCTTTCCATCGAAGCCCACCGGCCCCGCCTGCTCCTTCATTTGCTCGCTCCCCTTCCGCCGTTTCCGTGTCATCCGTGTCTTCTGCGTCTTCCGTGTCTTCTTCATCACGGAAGCCGCCGAGAGCCCCAGCACTCTCTGTCTCGACCCTTCGCTATCCCACACCCGAAGGCAGCTCTCTGCTTGCCCAACTCGTCACCGCAAGCTCGTGTCCCGACACCATGGACGTCACGCCGCCCTTTGGCGTCTCGGACGAGACCTGCAGCCTCGCCGGCTCGGCCTATGAGCTAATCAGCAGTACAGACGGCGAGAGCCAGGACGGCCGGGGCTCCGAGTCCGTCGCCGACTCCCTCGACGTCTATCCCCGTGTCGACGACGTCCACAGCCTCAGCGGCAACGACGCAGCCTACGACGACGACGACGCAAGCGCCTCCGAAGACGACAATGATGCCACCCACCATCCCACCCACACAACCTCCACGCCAAGCCACAGCTTTCTCTGTCACGGGCGGCGTGGCGCCGACGACGAGGACGGCGCCGGCCGCCGGTCGTCCCAGGCCGACTCCATCCAGTACACCGAGCACGTCTTGGCCAACCCGTCTACACAGTCCCTCTCCACCCTGGACTACGACTCGTCGGCCGACGGCCTGCAGTCCATCGAGTTCAGCGAGTCCGGACACCACGCCGACAGGGTGTCCGTCAAGCACACGATCCGCGACTTTAGCGAGGCGGAATCTGCCGCCATTGCCGCCGACATGCATCTGGTGGATCCGCCTAAACGCCTAGCGGCGACTATCCGCCAGACCATGTCCCACTACTGTCTCTCAACCCGCGAGCCGCTGCGGGTGCTGTATGTCGGCAGCGATGCCGGCTACAGTGAGATCATGCACAAGATCTCGTCCGCGCTGCTGGCCTCGGCTCCGCGCTCCAGGTCCGGTGCCGGCCCGGAGCGCCACGGCGCCACTCCGAGCGTCTACAACATCATGCCCATCTCGGCTTTTGGCTCCAGCAAGGTTCCCCAGATCGACGAGATCCAGCTGATGGGCGTGTCCGACTACTACATTGAGGTAGACCACTGCGTAAGCGCCGAGCAGACCCCAGGCGAGGCCGCGGGCGAGGCATTCGCCGGCGACGCTACCCTGTCTATCACTCTGGAAAACGACAAGACGTATCGGTCTGTCGCGTCGCCCAAGGGCGTCACAGTGTGTCCCGAATGGACCCTTCCCCACGTTGCCATCTTCTATGTCTCGGGCAACGATGACAGCCAAGCCGAAGCCACTCGCAATGCCGCGTGGGAGTTTATGACGCGCCACGCCGTCCCGTCCATCTTCGTCACGCACAAGCAGTCTTTCTTGCGACCTGCTTCGTTGGGGAGATGGCCGGACTTTGTCGACCAGGCCGCCGTGCATCTCTGTCTCGAGTCGCGCGGCTCCGACCGCCCGAGCATCCTGGAGCGTCTTCCCATTGACCTGGAGTCGTTTATGAATATCGACGCGCGCCAGATGAACCGGAACCTGGCCTACCTCACTGGGCTGCACGAGGCCCCTGAGAGCGCATCTGCCTCGCCTGTAGCGCACCCAGCCGAACTGGGGTACTTGGCTGTGTTCGCGGAAGCCCTGCGCCTTCTGTATGGAAGACTATTCGGCAGCTCCAAGACTGTCCGTGCAGAAGAGCAGCCTTGGAAGCAGCCGGCGCGGAGCGATCGTGCCTCGGTATATGCCTTCTGCGCCATAGGCACACTGATCCTGTCGGCGTGCGTCGGGATGGAATTGTTTTCCAACGGACAAGGCATCACCTCCTCGGCTACCAGTACTTCCGCTCTAGCGTCGACAATGGCGTCTTCCACTAGTACTCTATACTCGGTAGGAGCGGGGCGCTCGGCGTTGGCGGCGACAACGGCGCCGTCCTCTCTCTGCTCAGTTCCGGCCCTGACTCCAACCGTGACAATAAGTCTGGTGTCTACAAAGACCATCAAACTGCCGGCGTCAGAGACCACAAGCTCTGCGGATCGCTTTGGCGGTTTCCTGACCGACGGGCGAGACCAAAAGAGCGCTTCTTCGTCGGAGAGCGAAATCAAGAGCACAGGGTGCTCGATCCACGTGTATAGCACGCATGAGCTACTCGTCAAGGTTCCGGCCGGGACAAAGACTACCTGGCTCGCCAAGGGTGCCATCGATATTGACGTTTGGCGCGGGCAACAGCTTCTGAAGTCTCGACTCTCGACGTCGGACGAGGGCATTATTATTGAGATTAACAAGAAAGACGCATACGGCGTTATGAACGTGTCGATCGTCACGACGCGGCGGCCAAAAATCAACGAGACCTTTGCCGTGGACTTTGGTACACCGACCATGTCCCGCCTTTTGGAGGCGGGCAACAGCTTGTGGCAGGATGGTCTGCATACGGTCCGCGACGCCAGCACATACTTGACGGCCTTCGCCGGGGGAAAGCTGCACGAGTATGCCGACCAGGCCGCAGAGACTGCCAGCCATGCGACCATGCCGTGGTCTGTGTGGGAGGCCATGGCCAACGCCTCGTCCCGAGCGCAGGCGGTGGCATCCTCCGTGACAGGCAAGGTAGCCGAGAGCTTTGAGGCAGACGGCTGGGTGGCACGGCATAGCGCGAGCGCGGCGGAGCCGTTGAAGAGTGGGCTTCACACGCTGTTTGGCAGAGCCGGCCTGGAAGCCCGCGAAGCGCTGGGCCAGGCGACGGCCATGGGATCGGCGGCGGCACGCGATGCGCGGCTGTCGGTGATCCAGGCGCAGATCGCGTCGAAGCTGTGGTGGCTGCGGGTGCAGGGGAAGCTAGAGGAGCATGCGGCATACGCGGCGAAGGCGGAGGGCTTCCTGCGGGAGAAGCAGCAGGAGCTTGCCAAGGCCGGGCTGTCCGGCGCGTCGAGCAGTTCGCAGGGGCAGCAGGGGCGCGGGCCGCAGAGGTGGCTAGCCCGGCTGCCGAGCCCGTGGCGGACGATGTCGGGGAGCCGGTCGGCGTAGAGCGGACATGATACAGTGTGGCTTGAACGGGTTCTTCTCACCGGGGTAGAGGGTCTGTCTTTCGGGGGAGTTATCGTTTCCATGTGTTTTGACGTTTTGCTTTCTGCTTGTTCTTGACTCATTCCCCTCCAATTGTCGTTGACCTTTATTTTCCCATCCTATCACCCACTTACCGTTTGTTTTTTCCCACCTGTTTTTGCCCCATTTCTCCTTCGCCACTCCTCTTGCCCATATTGTCTATACACATTGTAACTTGCTTTCATGACTGCTATTTTTCGCGGCGGGCCGGGGCTGGAAAGGGATCGATTGGACGGCCAGGATCGGAGTTGGGTTACGATGTCTGGTTAACTTGCTGGTTAACTTGCGGCTGCGGTGCCTGTTTGCGGCGCTGGCTCTTGTCTATAGGGTGGTTCCGTGCATGGCCAGGCAGTCCTCGATGCTCTGACCTCGTGTTCGCTCTCGTTAGGGACGACAATAGGACTATTACGTATGCATCTGCTTGTCGTGTGAGTTACGTAGTTGCACCTGGACGACAGTGAGACCAGCCTGTCAGCCACGAAGTATTTTCGTAAACTGCCCGTGTAAGTCTGCAGGCAAGGTTGCAGAGACGCAATGCGGCCATGTGGAATGAGTCGGGGCTGAGATGCAGGTGAGCAACGTGAGGTGGACGGTCGTGGATGTGGCTGATGGCTTACGTAGGTTCCACGGTCTGTCCGCGATGTGTTACGGAGTAAGGCTTATCTGGCTTACACTAGTGTGGTCACAGCAGGCTGAGGTCTTTGTTTTCCATCGTCCTAATCCTTCTTTTCGGCATATTGTTTCTATTTTCGGTTATTATGCATTTACCTATTTTTGTTTACTTTCTCATTGGCATTCTGGCTACTTTACTTCCCATACGCCCATCGGCTCTGTTGCTTGTACTTGGCCACTATGTCTGTCCGAAACCATACTGCACCAACGCCTCTTGAATTTCTTTCTTCGTTTCCGTCCTGTTTCTGTCTCCTCGATCTCGCGCCCCCTCCATGATCAGCCCTGGCCATGCTATTCGTAGAACATGGAACGGGGCGCCGGACTTGCAGCACGCCTTGCATGCTCAGCAGGAAAGCACGGCTCCCTCCGCGGACAATCCTCTGCCAATGGAGGCCCTTGCAGGGTGACGGAAAAAGGGGCGTCATGCAGCAGGGGCCAAGACGCCAGGGACAAAAGAAACAGCAGTACGGAGCAATGTAGCGCGGCCCCTCCTTCTGCCCCCTCGTTTCAGAGTTTCGAACCCTACGAATACGGGCGCCGCGGGATTGGAACGCGGGAGGGGTGAGAATACGGAGAAGTTGGGCGGTATTTCGTAGTCAGCTGGCGACGCCTCGTCCGGCAGCGTGCTCCCTACGTCCAGGACCGCTCTGTTGCGCAGAGCCGGCGCGCCGCACGCGTTCTCGCACTCCGTCCATGTGCGTACAGCCCTCCGCGGCGAGGAAAGGGAGGCCTCAGACACGCATGCAGCATGAATGCCATCGCGGCGAGGCACTGGCTGGCCGGACGGCGGACAAGGGCTGTGCCGGTCTGCCGCATCCGCGGAGGCGAATCAGAGCGCACGGCCGAGCTGCGGAGAGCGCCGTCTCTACGGAGCAGAGCCGGCCTGAACGAGTGCCTTTGGAGCATCACAGAGCACTGGCACGCATTCCAGACGAGAAGGCATCTGCGCTGCTCCGTGACGCGCACGAGCACCCGAACCATGCTCCGCACAGCACGTCCCGACACTGGGATGCCAGGCAGTGCTCGTGCTTGCATGTCTGCCTGTCCGGCCGTGCGCCGCTGTCCTGCGGGATGTCCGCCGCGGCCGACGCGGGGATCGGGTCCCGTCACGATGTATGTCTGCTGACGGACACGGAGCGTGCCCGACACGTATCTTGCGCGCTCCGTGCATGGCAATGTTCGATACTGTGCAGACCGCCGCGACGTTCTGTTGGTCGCGCTGCTTGCGGCCACACCTTGCCGTTGAGGCGTCGGAGGTCTTCACGCCGCCAGCTTACGTACGCGTATTTTGGCGCCCGTACAAAGTTCGGATAGGGCCATGGTGAGCGCTGTCGCGCGCTGTTCCAGGGATCTGTGCGAGTATTATTCAGCGCCTCCTGCACTTTAGCGCCTGCCGAGCTCCACCTTCCGGACCCCCTTTTTGCCCCCACTGCCGCCATCCCCTACGACTACATGTAATACTCCGTATCGCACATGCGGCTACGGAGTATGGCTTCGTACGTATTCCGCAGCGCGTTCTCGTGCCCGTGTCTGTTGGCGTGTTTGCCGGCGGGATGAAACCGGCCGCGAGCGGCAATACGCAACTCCACGGAGTCATGCCTACACATACGAGTACGAGTAGTAGGAAGCGGCAGCTCCGTGCGGAAGCCACGCGTAATACAGTGCCGGACACGCCAGCCGGTACTACTCGTACAATTCGTATCTTACGTACGCGCGTCCGCCGAGCGCGCCGCTGTCCGTGGCAGTTACGGCATCTACGCCGCACTCGTACCTGCCTCGCACCTTCCGCTGCACGATATTCGCACGGACGGCTTCGTACGGAGCAGCGGTGCCTGTGCACCTTCCTACTGTAAGATACGATACGCGCTGGCTGCCCGTGCTTGTAAGCATCGCACCTTCCCTGCGCTCCACCGCGCGCACAAAGCTGCACGTCCGGAGCAGGAAAGCGCAAGCCGCGCTCCTGCCCTGTGCCGGCCCTGGCATCGCCGCCTTCGGAGTGCTTCGTATTGTCCGGCTTCCGTCCGCTTCCATCGCGCAATTGCCTCCTGTTTCTGCCTCGCTTTTGCCTCGCTTTCTGCTTTCTGCTTTCTGCCTTCTGCCTTCTGCCTTCTGCCGCTTTTGCCTCGCTTTCTGCCTTCTACCTTCTCGCACCCCGCGGCTCTTCGTCCTGCGTCGTCCTGCATCGCATCCACCTTGCCCATCCATGCACGAATAAGACTCGTACGCCATCCTGTCTTGCTGCTGCCCCTTTCTTTGCCGGCCCCCCGGCCTCTCCACTACCGCACCATCTGCAGGCCATCCTGTCCTCCTGCTCCGATCCCACGCATTCCAGCGTCAACTTGTACTCCGTACGCAGTACGGAGTATTTCCTTACAATACTCTCAGTCTTTTTGTCGCCAATCCCATCCGGCCTTCGCCCAGGACCCCTCTGTCGTCGCCTTCGTCGCGTCCCTGTTCTTCCTTCTCCTTTCTCGTTTCTTTTCGCCTTCCGTTTCGCTGCTCGGCTCTCGGCTTCGCTTTCGACGGCTCTGGCCTGCTTCTTCCTATGCGCACCTGCCCGCCGTCTGGTCCTGTCATCTGCCAGCTGCCAGCTGCTAGCTGCTCCTTGCTTGCCCGCCCTGACACCCACCGCATAATACGAGAACACGAGTGGCCGCCCGTCAGAGCTCTTCTAAAACCAAGCTAGGCCGCCCAAGCCGTTTTTCGCCTTTCGAAAACTCAACCCTCCGACCCACAGCGTCACTTTTGGTGTACTTGTCTTTCTGGTCTTTCGATCTTCTGGTCTTCTGTCCTGGTCTTCTCGCTTCTGCTTTTTCGCTTCTGTCCGACGCGGCCTTTCTCTCCAGTTCTGCTCTTCACCTGCTCTTCCCTCCTTGTTTCCCCTCACCAACCTGCACTGCTTCCGTGTGCCTCACCGCCTCACCGCCTCTACTTTCGAGCCCGACTGCCCTTCCACGCATTCCGTTCGGACTCAGAGCCGGTCCCTCTCTTCCACCGGTCCTCTTCCACCGACCCTCCAACCCGCCGCACGATCAGAAACCCGGATTGACCATCGAGCAAGCTCCGATCCACTTGCCCTCATTCGACCCCCCCATCCGTACGGAGTACAGATTACCTATGGTCTTTTCCCTCCTGCCTTCCTGTCCATCGACGGCAACTTCAGATCGCCACGATCCCATTGCCAGCCGTCGGGCCGTTCCCCTCTCCCCTCCGCGCACCTGAGCATCATCCGACGAAGCTTTCCGTCTGATCCTTCTTATCTGTCACTCATTTCCCTCACGTCCCTGTCCGCCAGAATTGTCTCGGCTGCTCTTCCTTCGTTCGAGCTCCCCTCTGCCAACACTCACGACAACTACGACACCTACGACCTGCACGATCGCACGACTCGCACTCCACGGATATTTCCCCCCAAATATAGACAGCTCTACACCCTCCACGGACGACCAGGCCAGCGGGCATAGCAACGCCCGCTAATACTCCTGGAAGGGCATATTTCTCAATTTTATAATCCATAATGTCAATGTCAGCTTCCCGAGCAGATCCAATGTCTCTCAACTTTCAGCAGCTTCCGGGCCAGCAGCAGCGCTCAACTTCGCCTGCCACCTCCATCCCATCCCCAATCGACCCAGTTTCTGCCACGTCTTCTCGTCCGCCTTTTGGCATCCCGCCCCCCGGCCTGGGCGGCCCCTCCAAGATGGCTGGCTCCCGGACTGGCTCCGTCTCCCCGTCACACGACCTGGGAGCTTCCAGCAGGCTATTTCCCAAGAGGTATGCTATGGCTAGCCTCCCATACACTGCTGAAGATTGGATGGCCCTATCGTTCCTTTCTAGCGGCTTTCTCAGTCTACTGCTGCCCTGCAGCATCTGTTCATCTGGCTAACCGTTTGCTTCCCCAGAGCGCGCGAAATTCAAGCCCAGGAAGGCGTTCCTGGCCTCCCTGTCAATCTTTGGGCTGGCCCTCCAACAAGTGGCAACTCTACCCCTCTCCGTGAAAATATCCCCGAGTCCCCAACCGATGGCTTCCCCGACTTCTCCCAGCTTCCCACTGCCGTCGAGGGTCTTCCGGTACCCGCCGGCCGTCGTGCTCGTGCCGGCACCGTGCCCTCGCGCTTTTCTCCCGGTGGTGTTGGCGGCAACCTGCTCAACCTCTCCGCCATGGGCGCGTCAAAGACTTCCCGCCCAACCCCCTCGCAGACGCCCTTCAAGTCGCCTTCGCCCGGAATCGATCCCACAGACGACAATGTCGCTCCGCCCCCCACCTCCACCCTCCTCTCTCGCCTCAGGGCTGGCTCCATGCCCCAGCGCATCCCCTACGGCCAGATGCCCACCACCGTCTCGCCTTTTGGCCCTTCGATCTTCAGCAGCTGGAATCCCACAACTCGTGAGCGTGGCTCGACTTTGGCTAGCATTGCGAGCCTAGGATCCAACGGGCCCAGCTCGCCCGCTCAATCCGCCTTTTCCCGAGAGGGCCAGGGCGACAGCGATGTGCACATGCGCACTCTCGACTACCTGGGCCTTGCCGAGACGCCGCAACCGCCCCGTGCAACGCTTGCCACGCCGTACATCCCCAACATTGCCGACTTTTCGCGCTCAGCAAGTCGCTTCCGCTCGTACTCGGTCAATAATAAGGATAAATATGCCGACGAAGAGGAGGAGGACGACTTTGACGACTACTCTGTGACCTACGACAGTCACCAATACGCGGCTGCCCTGCAGGACCAGATTGCCGCCACCAATGCCGCCATCCACAGCCATAACCTGGCCGTTCAGGCCTTTGCGAGCCAGGCCGCTAACCGGCCGCGTGCTCGCACTGCCGGCGTCCTCGATGCCCCGGGCTCTCGCATGCTCCGTGGCTACTTCCCTACTTCTTCGCGTCTGGACGCCGGTCTGTCCGTTGCCGATATCCAGCTGGCCGAGGAAAAGAACTTTGACGAGCAGCTGCCACAAGCCGTCGCCGCCATGACCCTCGGCCGCTCCAACAGCCACAGCAACATCAACGCGATGGGCGCGAACAATGCCAATGGCACAGCCAACCCAGGTGGCCTACTTTCAGCGGACGAGCCGGGGATCGAGGGGCCCACGAGTGCACTCTGGCTGGGCAGCATCCCCACCTCGACCACCACGTCTACTTTGACCGAGATGTTCAAGTCCTATGGGCCTATCTTGTCTGCACGCGTGCTGACGCTCAAGAACTGCGGCTTTGTCAACTTTGAGCGCGTCGATAGTGCCATCGCTGCCAAATCGAGCCTGAACGGAAAGGAGATTTTCCCTGGTGCCGGCCCGGTGCGCATCAACTTTGCGAAGCCGCCCTCCACTTCCAACACCCCGGGCCACGACGGCGCGTTTCCGTCGCCCAGCCCGGACCCCTTTGCGGACGGCAAGATGCCCTCCACTCTGGGCTCGGGCAGCGGTACTCCTGGTGCCAGCGCCACTACGCCTGGCGCTTCAGGCTCCGGTGCCGGTGAAGCCGATGGCTCTTCGGCTAGCGCCTCGGGCGCGGCAATGCCCGCCGTATCGGCTCCTCCTTTGGAAGAAATCACCGGCGATATTCTCCGCATCGTGGAGCAGTTTGGAGCCTCGGAAGAGGACTCTTATCGCATTTCGGGCAACTTGCAGCAGGCTGTGCAGTTCACGGCCTTTGTCGACGAGATTCCGCCCATCTCGGAGCCTTCGAGTGCCCGCGTGTACGATGCTCCAAAGCTTCGTGATATCCGCAAACGCATTGACAACCAGAGCCTGTCGGCCGCGGAAATCGAGAATATTGCCGTTGAGATGCTGCCTGAGATTGCCGAGCTGGCATCGGACTACCTCGGTAACACGGTTGTCCAGAAGCTGTTTGAGCATTGCTCGGACAGTTTGCGCGAAGCCATGCTGGCTGAGATCGCACCGCACCTCGCAGAGATTGGTGTTCACAAGAACGGAACCTGGGCGGCACAGAAGATTATCGACGTGTGCAAGACTCCCCACCAGATGTCCATGATCGTGGAGCACATCCGGCCGTACACGGTTCCGCTCTTCCTCGACCAGTATGGCAATTACGTTCTGCAAGGCTGCCTGAAGTTTGGCGCGCCTTACAACGACTACATCTTCGAAACCATGCTGAGCAGGCTCTGGGAGATTGCCCAGGGCCGCTTTGGTGCCCGCGCCATGCGGGCGTGCTTGGAAAGCCACCATTCGACCAAGGACCAGCAGCGGATGCTTGCTGCATCTATTGCTCTGAACAGCGTGCAGCTGGCAACGAATGCCAACGGCGCCCTCCTGTTGACCTGGTTCCTGGATACGTGCACGTTTCCTTTGCGCCGCACGGTCCTGGCACCGCAGTTGGTGCCTTACCTGGTGCACCTCTGCACACACAAGGTGGCGTACCTGACGGTTCTCAAGGTCGTCAACCAAAAGGCAGAGCCGGAGGCGCGCGATACGATTTTGAAGGCGCTCTTCGCCACGAACAAGGAACACGTATTGGAGCTTATTCTCAGCGACAGTGCCTGCGGTTCAACGTTGATTTATAAGGTCATCACGACCCCCTTCTTCGAGGAAAGTGTTCGCAACCAGATCGTGGAGAGTGTGAAGACGGTGCTCGTGCGTATCAAGGCACAGCCGTCTCAGGGCTACAAGCGACTGATGGATGAGGTTGGCTTGTCGACCCGGAGTGGCGGCAGTGGTGGAGTTGGCGGCGGCAGCGGTGCCAGCGCTGGCGGCAGCGGCTCTCGTGATCACAGCGCAAGCAACGAGAAGCAGCGGCCAGCCTCGAGACAGAACACCAGCCACCAGCACCAAGGCCACCATCAGAACCAGGGCCACCATGCACACCACAACCACAACGGGCAGCAGCACCACGCCCAGCAGCAGCAGCCGCCGCCGCAACCGCAGCCGCAACCGCAGCAGCGCTCTCCACCCCATGGCAACCAGCCAACGTTCAACAACAACGGCGGCCCCTACTTTAATGCGCCGCCCAACCCGGCTGGATATGAAGCTGGTTTCAATGGCCCGCGAGGAGACAACGGCGCTGGCGTGGAAGCAGGTCTACCGCCGCCGCCGCCGTTCGGTCCGTATGGCGGCCAGGGCGCCGTCTACGGTCTTCCTGGCCAGCCAATTCCTCCCATTGCCGTACAGCAGCTGCCGTACCAGCAGGGCATGATGAACCGGGGTGCTCCCGGCATGGGCGGCTTCTACCCGCCGCCGGGCATGCAACCCGGGTACGCAGGTTACAATGGTGCTGGCGGGCCTCCTCCGCTGGATGCCTATCGCAACAACGGCATGCCGAATGGTGCAGGTGGTCCGATCCCACCCAATCAGCAGGCTCCTTTTATTCCGGGGGGGTACGGCATGGGACCGGCTTACGGCTATCCGGGAAACATGAATGTCCCTCCCTTCCTGCCTGAGCAGGCGGGTGCAGGTGGCGGTGCTCGACGAGGCCGGGCAGGGCGGAACCCGCACCGTGATGTCAGCCCACGTCCATATTAGAGACCAATAGGAACTCTCTGGCACTTGGCTGTGGAGGCGTTGGGAGCCATTTCGAAGGTGATCGAATATCGAACATAGCACTGAGATGCAGAGACGATACACCGCACACATTTACGATGTCCTGGCTTGATTTTGGAGCGTTGGGGCTAGTTACAGAGAGCGGCGCCTTGCTACACGTATGTTGTCTGACTTTCCTGCAGGTAGGAAGGGTATGAAGGAGGGGCGGAGGGGAGCAAGGGCTCTCCTCTGCCTGTCGGACGGACGCTTCTCTGTGGGAAAATTGTCTCCATTTTTCTTCTTCGGTGTCCTTGCCCTACGTTTATATTACGAGATTTATTTCCGACGTTTCACAACTCTTCGGTTCTGCATTCTGCATCTGCCCTACACATATTTTCTCTTCATCTTGCCATGTTGCCTGACCGCCTTTTTATTTTCTGTTGTCTGCTGCTTATCTATTGCTGCCATTCGATCTCCTCTTTTGGCCTCCATTATGGCTGGATTTGGGCCTGTTTCCTTTCGTGTTTCTTATATATCTTATTGGGACCTGGAATGGGATGGATGGGCGAAAAGAAAGAGGAAAATCATCTAACAAAAACGAACGATCGATTGATAAAGCAGAATTTTGAAAGACTGATACACTTCTGTCCTCGATGCCAGCTTGCACTAGTATGTGACGTGGAGCTGGCTGCTTCGGCCTGCGCGATTTAAGAGAACCTGCGCGATCGACGCTTGCGCAGGTCAGATGACCAGCCGCACACCCCGTAGAGGACAAGGCGCCTGCCGTTTCACGCCATCGGCACCAGTTGTAAGATATCTGTGCTGTGTTTCTGCCGTGTGTCCGTCTCCCAATCTATAGTATGCTGGCGAGGCCTGCCTATGTACCGTAACAATGAACTGCAGGGCAGGTTGTAAAGCGCATTAAGAGGTACGTGATGATAGCTAGGACGCCTCCTTGCCACCCCGTCTCGACCAGGCCAAAGAGCAGATAATTACCAGCCTGGTAATACACAAAGGACTCTTCCTCGTATTTCAAAAAAAGCATAACAAAAAGCATAAATCCATCTCGCTGCGCCATGGTCACTGCTTTCCCGCCTTCCTTTTCTCTGCCGCGGTGCACAAATGATGCTCCCTGTAAACAAGCCAAATGAAAGCCGAATGAAAGCGAAAAGCGAAGAGCGAAAAGCGAAAAGCAAAAGCAAAAGCAAAAGCAGACAAGACAATAAAAACAACAGCAGTGCTTCCGTCCTGACCATAAGCACAAGAGATGGGCAGGTCCGGTCGGTCCAAGCAGTCATGTCGATCAAGCAGACGCCTTCCCCTTCGTAAAGAGCACCCTCCCACAGTAGGACAGGAAATAATACAGCAGCCATGCTGCCTTTAGATGGTCTCGGTCTCGTCGGACACGTCGCGGGTGGCCGTCTCGGGGGATGCGAGGGGTGGCGTCAAGGGCGTAGGCACGGCCGTAGGGGGATGGATCTGGCTCTTTTCCTTGTCGCCAGTCGTGCCATCCTCGTCCGGCGTGTCGTCGGACCCGCACAGATAGGGCTCCTTTGCGTCTGGGAGATTGGCAGACGGGCCGCTGGCGGGATCGCTGCTGTGATGCTCGACGGGCCAGACAGCAGCGGCGGCACCCGACTCCTCGTGTGGGGCAGTCAGGGGCGTGGCGACCGGCAGGGGGTCTTCTTCGCCCAGGTCGCTGTCGCCGTTGTCGGACACGAGGCTCATGACCTCCTGGTTCTGGTCCAGGCTGCTCTTGGATGCCGACTCTTCGCGGTCGTGTGGCAGATCGGCGGGCGCGTCGGCCATGGCAACATCCAGGTCGTCCGGAAGCTCCGGGGGCACAGAAGCCAAGGCGTAGCTGCTCGCATGCTGCTGTGGCTCCATCTGGACTAACGCGTCTAGTGGCGCGGCATTGGTCGGAAGAGCGGGCGCAGGTGTATGCCCGCCCGACAGAGAAGCCGAGGCAGAGCCAGAGCCAGAGCCAGAGCCAGAGCCAGAAGAGAGACCGAGGAGCTGGTCGATCTGCGCACGCATGGCCATCAGAGCTGTGCGGTCGGTCTGGGACAAGGACGAGGCAGCCTCGATATTCAGAGCGCTGCCCTGGGCCATGATGGAGATCACATTCGCATCTGCCTCGGACAGAAGAGCGTTGATCAGGTCGCCCGTGCGATCTCCAGTGGCGCCACCCATGCTCGTGCTCAGAGCAGTGAGGTTCTGAGCAGCCTGGGCTTCGTCGATGGGGCGGCGATCCAGAAGGACGGCGGCAGATGGAGCCGCCGGGACGGTAGACGACGTAGAAGCCTCGACGTCGCGGCCGGGCTGTGGCAGGCTGCCTGGCAGGCTGGCCTGGGCTCGAAGCCTTGCGTGGCCGGACGAGTGGTTGATGCGCGCATGTCGCCGTGCTCCCTTGCGCAGATGGCGGGTGTGCTCGAGAAAGTCCAGCTTGACGCTGCGCGTGGTGATGCGGTGGATGCGGCCAAAGGTGCGGAGGTCGGTGCGCTCGTTGGATCGGGAGCGGCCAGAAACAGGCTCGGATTCGTCATCCGAGACCAGCTCGATGAAACCGTCGTTGACCATGCCGCGAGAATAGGCGGTCTTGATGACGGGGGCGCCCTTGATCTTGCGGAAGCGGTGAGCGGGACCGAGCAGGACGGGCAGTTCGGCGAGGACATCGTCGACGTGGGCCGGACAGCGCCAGTTGCGCAGCGGCGGGGGGTTCGCCAGCGGCGGGTCGAAGCAGTCAATGTGCCACCAGAGCGGGCAGACGGCGCAGGGGATGATGGGGCGGTCGTCCCGGACGGCGGTGTTGCAGCTGTGGCAGAGGACGGCCTTGCCGTCGGGGTCGCGCTGGCGGAAGAAGTCGGGGGCCTCCTCGTAGCCGCGCTTCCGGGGCCGGCTGACGGCGGGCGGGACAAGCTCCTCGTACTCGCCCTCGGGGCCGGCCTTGACGCCCTCGAAGCGATCGCGGACCAGGGCGGGCAGGGCAAAGGCGCTCGAGTTGCGCTTCTCGAGCGCGTTGAGCAGCGGGCCAAAGACACCGCCGTGGCGCGAGAGGCGGGCGGGATTGCGCGTCGTGAGACAGACATTGCAGAACCAGTCGTCGGGCAGGTCGCTGTCGTCGTCCTCGGCTATGGGCGGGTCGACGCACATGAAGTGGAACGAGCGGGTGCAGCCATCGCAGCAGACGAGCTTGCCGTTGCTGCCGCACGAGGAACAGTAGTCATCGTTGTCGTCCTGCCGGCTGTTAGCATGGGGTCTCGCCAGATTGCAGCTGGAAGCCAGCTGGAAGCGGGCGGATGAGCCGTCTAGCAAGAGCGAGAGGGCGAGGGCGAGGGCGAGGGCGAGAGAGCGAGACAGAGCGGCGATCAGACAGTGGGGGCCCAAGGGGAGAAACAGCACGGCAGAAGAAACAGCACGGCCAAGAACGAAAAGAAACAGCACGAGCGCAAAACAAAGAAACGAAACAGCCGAGTGCGCAGGCAAGACACGGGCGGCGTCCAGGCAGCCAGCGTGTCCCCGGATCGCCACAGGCGTCGCCGGGCGCCAGACGGCAGCCAACCAGGCCGTGAGAAATCAACAAAAGACCGGCCTCTTGGCCAGCCTGCAGCGCCGCAAGCGAGGTGTTCCGGGCGATGCCAATGGCGAGCCAGCGAGATGGTGGGTCCCGGCAGGCTCCAATCAAAAAGCATGAAACACGGACGCGTTGGTGGTATCGGGGCAAATGGGATGGGGCGGCAAAACATGGATGGGAAATGAGGCAGAAAACGGAGAGCAGATGCAGAGGACAATAAGGAGGCAGACGATGCCCGAAGACGATGGCGATGACATAAGCAAAAAGGCAAAGGGAAGCCGGAAGGAGCGGGCAGCAGACAGGAAGGAGCGGGCAGCAGTGCGTAGTCAGCAGGACTCACCAGAGTGTGCATGGTGCCGTTGGCGACGGGGCTGGCGCGCTCGCCGCTGGCACGGGGGAGGCCAGCAGAGGTGCCGGTCTTACGTTTCATGGGGCTGCGAGGTCAGCATGGGGACGGCAGGCGAGAATAGAGAGGCAGGAGGCGAGAATAGAGACGCAGGAAGGCAAGAGAATGGACAAAATGGTGCAGACATGGAATGGCAAAGAGAATAGGCAAAGGCAAAGACAAGGCAGCAAGGACACTCCAACTCACGATGTCTTGATGCGCGGTCCGACGCGCGGCTTCTTGGCCCGCGGCGCGGGCGTGCCGGCGCGCGACGTGCGGCTCGACGCGGCGGCCAGGGACAGCGACGCGGCGGGCGTCTGCAGGCGCGCCGACAGCGGCTCGTCAAAGGGGCCGGGCGTGGTGGCGGGCGCAAAAGGGCCGGCCGGCGGGTCGTACGCCGGGCTCGCGGGCTCGTCGTCGTCGACCTCGTCAAACGTGCGCTTGCGCGCCGAGCGGGTGGCGCGCGCCGTGGACGCGCGCACGCTGCGGGCGGGGGGGGTGAGGGTGAGGGCGAGGGCGCGGTCGCGGGGCCGGGCGAGGTCGAGGCCAGTCCCGAGGTCCGTCCCGAGGTCGGTCCCGGCGAGTCCGAGTTCGGCGAGTCCCGCGGGGCCGCCGCCGCCGCCAAACGGGCCCGACACCCCCCGGGCAAAGCTCTCCGCCGGCGCCGCGCCGCCGGCCGTCGTCACCAGACGCGACTCGCGGCGCAGGCTGGCCTTACGCGCCTGCAGGTCCTCGGCCGTCGCGAAGCTGCTGGCAAACACCGAGGCCACGTTGGTGCTGCTGTTGACCGGCGGCGGCAGCAGGTCGCCGCCGCTCTTGTGCACCGGCGCGCGCTTCGACGGCGCGCCGCGTCCGCTCGGCAGCGCGTCGCCCGCCAGCGCGGGCATGCCGTGGCCGTTGTGGTGCTGGCTCTGCTGCTGCTGCTGCTGCAGACACGATTCGGCCTCGTCGAGCGCCGCCGTCGTGCTGTGGCCCGCCGTCGTGTTGAGGCCCGCCGTCGTGCTGTGGCCCGCCGTCGCGCCCGTGGCTGTGGCCGTGGTGTGCGAAGAATGCGCCGACTGCCCGTCCGCGGCCTTCTTGGCGGACTTGGTCCGGGTCGCCATTGGCTGGCGCGGCGTCGCGGGCCCCGACCCAGGCCCTGCACGCGTAGCGCCCTCGCCCGTCCCTGTAGCGCCCGCAGGCACAGGCGCTGCAGCGCCTGCAGCGTCGGCCGTCGCGCTGCCTGCGGGCGACGGCGATGGTGCTGCGCCTGCTGCGCCTGCTGCGCCTTCCGCGCCGGCCGCCTTTCCGCCGACCGCCGGCTTGCCGCCGGGCCCGTCGCGCTTGATCTTCGGCGGCCGTCCAGCGCCTCGCCGCCGCCCGCCGCGTCCCGACCCCGGGCCTGTCGTCGGCGCGCCGGCCGGCTTGCCCGACTTGCCGCCGCCCTTGCCCTTGCCGGTCGCTTTGCCTTTGGCGACCTTGGCCTTGGCTTTGGGCGTCTTGGTCTTTTTGCTGCCCTTGGGCGTGGATGCTGCGGCGGCGGCTGCGGCTGCTTCTGCCACACCCGCCACGCCGTCTGCGCCGTCTGCTGTCGCAGCTGCTGCTGCTGCAAGCTCTGCTGCCTCGGCGCCTGTGCTTACCGGTTCCGCCGCCGCAGAAGCAGACGCCGCCGCTGTCGCCGCCGCCTTGCTCTTGGTCGAGCCGCGCGGCCGGCCGGGCTTGCGCTTGGCGGGCGTTGCCTGGCTGTGACTCGGCGTTGCCGCGCCGGCCTCGCCCATGGTGACGTCGGTGACGTCGCCAACATCGCCTGTGATGCCTGTGGCATTGGTGAAATCTGTGCCGTCGCCGGTGATGTCGCCGGTGATGTCGCCTGTGACATCGCCCCCGTCCGTGACATGCCCCATCGTCACGTCCTCGTCCTCCTCCGTCGTGTCGCCCGCAATCGTGTCGTCGTCGTCGGCGCGCCGGCCCGGCGGCGACAGCGACAGGATCGACGACAGCGACGACCCCGACGACGCGAAGCTGTCCGCCGAGCCGACGCTGCCGGCCGAGCCGCGCCGGTGGCCGCGCCGCGACGGCGTCACAGCCGCGCGCTGCGCCATCCCCGGTGTCGGGGGCTGCGACAGCACTGGCTGCTGCGCGTGCCGATTGTGCAGAGTTTTCTCCTTCTTCTCCGCCCTGCCCGCCTTGGGCGCCTTGGGCGTCTTGTGCGCCGTGGGCGTGGGCGCGGGTGCACCAGGCGGCAACGTCTGCACCGTCTGCGTCGGCGTCGGCGTCGGCGTCGGCGCGGTGCTGTGGGTGAGCCGCGAGCGCGGTGGGTGAGAAGGAAGAAGCGTTCGGGCGCCCGAGCTGCTAGCGGCGGAGTTGTTTTGGCTGGGGCGGCCGCCCTGGTTGGGGCTCGGGCTGGGGCCCTGGCCCTGGCCCAGGCGCAGCTTTTGGCTCTCGCTATCGCCACCCGGCGTTGTCGCCGCTGTGGCGTCACCGCTGCACCCCGACGGCGCCGACAGTGCTGGCCCGGGCCCGGACAGCTCCTGCAAGGCCTCGCCCGCCGTCCGCCGCGCCTTCTTTCTGACGTGCCGGTCCGGCTGCCGGCCCGGCGACACTCCGTCCGACACGCCCTCGCTGTCGTCGCGCTCGCTCTTGACCGTAGCGTCACCGCTCGTGTCCACGTCACCGCCGCCCCCCCCGGCAGCCGCAGCCGCACCAGGCCGCCGTACGGCGCCGGCTGCGGACAGCCGCTGCTCGTGCTTGTGCTTGTGCTCGTGCGCGGCACAAAGTAGTGGCGGCTCCGGTTGCCCTTCTTGCCCTCCTTCTTCCGCTCCTGGATGAGCCGCACAAACTGCCGCAGCGTCGCCTCGCTCGCCGTCTGCTGGAAGACGTCCTCGACCATGGCCAGGAAGGCCTGCTCCGACGACCGCTCGTCGTACAGCGTGCGCAGCGCCCACGCCGTCGGGTAGCGGAAGTGGCTCAGCGCCTCGTCCACGGCCACCTGGACCACCTTGTCCGTCAGCTCCTTGTTCACCGCCGTCGCGTTGCTGTCGGTCCGCGGCCGCTGCACCGTCTGCCGCCGCAGCATCGCCGCCACGTCGTCGTCGTCGTCGTCGTCAAAGTCGCCGTCCGAGTCGTCCGAGTCGTCCGTGTCGTCCATGTCCATGCTGTCCGCATCGCCGGGCGTTGCTGTAGCGCCTGCGAGGGCGTCTGACGGGGATTCGGGCACAGAACACCCAGAACCTGACCCAGCAGATTCGACCGCCAGCTCGCCGCTGGCCCGCCGCGGCCGTGGCTGCCCGACCGGCCGCCGCATAATCTTTATGCGCTTAGCAGCAGTGGGCGGCCTGTAGTCTGTGTCGTCGCCGCCATCCGCTTCGCCCGTGCTCTCTCCGCTGACGGCCGCCGGGCTACGCGGCCGGCGGCCCGTCCCGCCGCCCGACGCGTCGTCCTCGCCCTCCTCCTCCGTAGAGTCTGCCACGACGCGTGCCGAGGCCGGCCGGCTGCCCATCCGCCGCTTGATAATCACCCTGCGTGCCGGCCGGGGGGCCGACCGCTCGTCCGGCTGCCCGTCCGCAGTCGGCGCCGCGCCCCTGTGCTCGTCTTCGCGCGTGTTCGCGGGCGTGGCCGCGGGCGTGCGGTGCCTGTTCATGCTGGGCGGGTCGTGCGTCTCGCTCGCGCCCTGCTCCCGGTGTTCGTGCGGCGTCTTCTCCTTGGGCCGGCCACGCGGCGCCGCTTCGCCCTGGTAGATCTTCTCCTCGGGCATGTTGCTCAGCCGCTTCGCCACGACCGACTGCTTGGGCAGCGTGCCCAGCGCGGCCATGCCGTCAAAGACGCCGTGGCGCGCAAACCCGTCCTCCTCAAAGCTCGGCCGGTTCTGCACGGGCGGCTCCAGCCAGCGTTGCATCATGCTGCGCTGGGCATTGGTGGTGGGGTCGCTTTTGTGGCTGCGAGTCGGTGTGCTGCCGCTGGCACTGCCGCCAGTCGCACCAGCACCAGCACCCGCACCCGCACCCGCACCCGCATGACCAGCACCGGCTCGGTCGGCCGGGCTGCCCTGCTGGGGGCTCGAGTATCGTGAACGCGTCGCGCGCGTGTGTGCCGACAGCGACGACATGTTGGATGGAGGCGGCAGCGGAGCCGGATGAGAAAGGCGAGAAGCGAGGAGCGAGGAGCGTTTGATTAACGGCCGCGCCGCAGTCTCGCTTCCAGGCTCGACCTCGTGTTCTGCGGGACTGGTCCGATGCCCCGAGACCCGGACGCTCTGATGGCTGCTGCTGCCCGATGGCCTTGCGTTCTCCCCGAATCGCGGGTCGGTCGCGGCTCGCCGTTCGCGGCACAGCCAGGAAGAGCCGTGCAGCTTTCCGCCCTCGCGCGGTAATCTCGCCCTGGGGAGTGGCTGTCCGCGGCTGCTTTATGCCTGCCGGTTTGCCTGCTTTCGGGTCGGCAGCGGCCAGGACGCTCGCTTCGCGTCGTGTGCGTCGCACCGCTCTCGGTGCTCTCGGCTCGTTTGAAAAATCGGACAGGTTCGTGTCGGCCTCGGATGCCACTGCGGCCACGGAGGCGCTCGTCGATTCGTCGCGACGGGCCCGGCAGGAACGGGCAGACAGGCCAGCACGCATGCAATGCGGCCACAGGCGCGGAGCAGAGACAGGCCGGCACGAAGTTGGTCGGATGCACGCAGCTCGGGGCGTGGCGTGGTGGTATTTGGGTCGTGTTGAGAAGCAGAGATGCAGAGAGGAAATTGTATAAATGACGGGGAGGAATTATCGCCGGAATTATTACGGGTCGAGGAGCGAGTTAGGGGGGCAGGGGCGGCCGGCACGACGGGGGTGGGCAGCGTGCCAGCGACGTGTTAGTGGGTGTGTAGCGCGTCGCCAGCGGGCGCCAGGCGGCGTCTCCCTGGAGGCTGTCTGCTGGCGACTTTCTCATTGCGTTCCTTCGCTTCTCTGCTGGCCACCTTCTTCTGCTTGCACGGTTCCTTCGCTTCTCTGCTGGCCACTTTCTCTGATTGCACGGTTCCTTCGCCTCCGTCCTTTTGCTCAGCATGGCGGACTATTTGATTCTGCATCTGCCCGTCGGCTCTGATTTATCGACTCTGTCTTGCCTTCTGTCTTGCCTTGGCCTTGAGTCCTGCTCTCAGCTTCGCTGCCTTTATCTGCCCTTCTGCCTCTGCGTTTATCTACTTCTGTCCCCTGCATGCGTGTCTCCTTCTGCTGTCTCGGCTCGTACACACGCATGTCATCTTCTATTCGTGTCAGCCTGGCTTCTATTATTGTCCATTCCTGCTCGACTGATTCGCCTCTGCGATATGGATTCTGCCTGCCACTTCATCAAATCGCTTACTCACTCACGGCCTATCTGGATTACGTAACCATCTTCGGATATCGTATTTGTTCACATCGGCAGTGCCTTTGGGCTGTCTGTCTGCTGTCCGCTGTCTGCTGTCTGTCGTCTGCGTTTCTGTCGTTGCGTTCCCTTCTGTTGTCGTTCCTTCTGTCGTTCCCTTCTGCCGCTGATCGATCGCGTCACCACACCACACTCTATGATTAATGATCTGCCACTGTTTACGCTGTACTTTCGTCCGTCTTTCCTCATCTTTCCTCATCTGTCCTCATTCTTCCGCTTCCTCCGTCTTTCCTTCATTTCTTCGTCCTGCGTCTTTCTTCCTCTCCTTCATCGTCGACAGCTCCTGTCATTCTGTCTGCCTTCTCTGCCGCCTCGGCCGCACCGCTTGTTCCGGCTGCAGTGGTGCATTTCCGCTTCCATTCACGGCTCCCGTTCTTCACTCCACCCGCAGCCGATCCTCCCCTGACTATTATTCAAACACTCCATTCGCTCGATTTCCTGTCGCCCTTCGCCTTGTTGTGTTCCCACCGTTTTTTGGTCTTGGCATTCTTGCCTTTCTTTGTACGAGTACGAAGTACGCCGTACTTTGTGCGCTTTCTCATCCTGAGTTTCCTCTATTCCCTTTTGTCTTCTTCCTTCGACTTCCGCATCTTTCTGACTTCCTTCAGATACTTTCTTCGACTTCCGCATCTTTCTGACTTCCTTCTCAGATACTTTCTTCGACTTCCGCATCTTTCTGACTTCCTTCTCAGATACTTCCTTCGATCCATCTCTCATGGACTGCCGTAGCTTCAGTCCGCTGCCGCATCACCAAGCGCCTTCTGGTCGCGCCGTCGTACAATCTGCTGTGCCTGGCCGTGGCTCGCCCGCACACCTCCCGGCTGACGCCCGTACAGACGCCCTGCTGTCGCCAGCCACCGCGGCCTGTGCTCTGCCCTGTTGTCCTCTTCCGCCTCCACCGAAGCAAAACGCACCCCTGTCCAGTGCCCACCGTCTGCGGCCAGCAGCGCCAGCTAGCCAGCCAGCCAGAGCCAGCCACAGCCAGCCGGCCAGCCAGGCCAGCCAGACCCAGCCAGACCCAGCGGTGTGCGTGCTCAGGCCGCCAGTGATGTGCAGGACGTGTCCACCTGGCGTCTGCGGCCGTGACGTAGCAGTGTTGCGGTCGGGTCGAGGCATCGGGCAGCACTCGTCTCTGGACTCTCCAGAGTACCTGGAGTACTTTGTAGAGAGTACAAAGTGCCGAGGCACGGCCATCTACGTGCGCGGACGCCGGACAGCCGGCGGCCGGTCCGGACGTCGGACGCGCTGCTTTACTCCGCGTTCTCGCGTTCTCTACTTTTCAGTCGTTTCCGTAGTCGCGTAGCCACCGTCGCTTCATTCCGGCACGCAGTCACCTCACGAGCAATCGGCACACACTCCGCGCAGCACTTGCGTCCTTTCAGTCACTTCTTTTCAGACATCTTTGTGTCGGGTACTGGTACGGTGGCCTACTCCTCCTCCTCGCCCTCCTTCTTGGCCGTCTTCTTCTTCTTGTTCTTGCTCTTGCTGCCCGTGTTCCGCGCCAGCGGCTGCTCCAGGATCTGCAGCACCTCCTCGTCGGCAATCTTCTTGTCCGTCTGGAACCGCGCGACGTCCAGCGCCGGCGCGCTGCCCAGCTTCGTGATGCCGTTCTTGGTGATGGCCACCGTCGTCAGCAGCCGCGCCACGGCGGCGCCGTCCTTGTCGCCCACGACCTCGTACTGGCGGAAGACGTTGCCGCGCACGCACTCCACGACGCCCGACTTGGCGTCGCGCTCGTCCTCGAGCTGTCGCAGGCTGAAGGGGAACAGGCCGAACTTGCGCTGCGCCTCCGAGTAGACCTTGCGCGACGACGGCCGCTTGAGCCCGTACGTCTGGTTCGTCCGCCGGTGCAGCGTCGCGCGCTGCTCGAGCTGCTTGACCTTGCCGCTGCCCAGGCTCATGCCGACCTCCACGCCCCAGACGTCGCCCACGGCCGGCACGCCCTCGCCCTTGGCGCCCTCGCTGGCCGCCAGGATGATCTTCTTCTTGCCCTCGATCTCGTTGTGCTCAAACAGCCACGACGTCGTGTTCTCCACCAGGCTGACCTCGTACGCCTTGGCCACCTTGTCCAGCAGCGCGCTGATCTGGGTCTGCGTGTACGGCTTCTTGGCCGCCGCCTTGGCGCGCTCCTCGTCCGTGCCCGACGCCAGCAGCCCCGGCGGCAGCAGCAGCCGCAGCAGCAGCTCGTTGGCGTAGTGCGTGGCCAGCAGCAGGTCCGCCTCGCGGCCGCTGACGGTCGCCGCCGCGTCCGCCTCCGCCGCCGGCACCAGCACGGTGTCGCACACAATCGAGCCGAAGCCGTCGATCTGCGCGCCCAGCTGGATCTTGACGGCCTCGCCGGCCGTGAGCTCGACCTTGGCCTCGGCCTCGTCGGAGCGCAGCGGCGTGTACGGCGTCACAAACGAGCTCGGCGACACGGTCGTCGGGTGCGAGAAGCCCTTGTTGACCTTCTTTCCGCGGTAGACCTTGGCGAGCTCCTCCTCGATGAGCTTGTCGCCCTGCTCGCAGAGGTCGACGATCTTGGCGCCGGCGACGCAGAGCTTGGACACGTCGGCGAGGACCTTTTCGGAGATCTGGGCGGCCGACTTGTACTTGGTGAGCGTGTCGGGGTTGCTCAGCGAGTAGTCTGGGCGGTCAGCGGCCGGAAAGAAAAGGCAAAGCACGCAAGCACACGAGGCATGGCGAGGCAAAATCAAAAGCAAAAAGCAAAAAGCAAAAAGCAAATCCCATCACGAGACCACGCACTCCAAGCCAACACGCAACGCAACACGCACACCACAAATCAAAGACACAAGCTGCAGGCACTGACCGACTTCCTTTTCCTCGGTGGGCGCCATGGTGACGGATGGGAGAGCGCGTGCGTTGGTCGGGCGGTGGGTGAAGAGCGGAGGGCGAGAGTGCTTCGACTGTGCAAAGGGAGAAAGGAGGGGAACGATGTAGTGCTCTGTTCTGCTCTGTATTACAGCAGCCCAGCGGGGATTTGGCGGTGGGGGATTTTCTGTTTTTGCTCGCTGCTCCTTCCGCTTTTGCGCTTTTGCTCGAAGCCCTGTGGGTGCCGGCGGCCTGTTAGCGAGGTACCTGCGGGCGCCGCCACAGCCGGGCGCCCGCGAGGTACTGCCTAGCAGACGGGCGGCCGTACCGCTACACAGAATCACGTGTCGCCCTGGCGGCCGCCAGGTACCGGTACCAGCGCAGCGCGGCCCCACCCGTGCCAATGCGGGTGTCTGATTGGCGGCGGCCGCCAGCGCGGATCAACAGGCCAAGGGCAGCGAAACGGCAACGTCGACCGCGCTTCTCGCTTTGCAGGCTCACTTTTGCCAGCCATCGCCAACACGTCGCCTCTGCCGCGCCGCCTCGCCTCGCCATCGCCCTCGTCGCCGTGAAGGCTGCCGCGTCGATCAGCAGCGTTGCGGGTTGGCCTCGCTCGACACTCCTCGCTCGACACTTTCTCTCGCCTTCCTCTCCACCTCAACCACTCTCGACCTCTCTCGACCACTTCCTCTCGACCTCCTCTCCTCGACCACTCCCTCCTCTCCTCCACCTCGACTCCCTCTCGCCATGTCCCCTCCTGGCGCGTCGCCGGCGGGCGCGTCGTACTCGCCCGCGCCGGCCGCCGGCCCGCCGTCCGCCCACACACACTCGCCGTCCTCCGCGTCCGACGCGGCGGCGGCGGCCTCGCCGGCGACGCCGCCGCCGGCCGCCGGCCGCGACGCCGACACGTTCCAGCAGGTGCTCATCGAGCGGTTTGTGACGCGCGACGGCATCCACTCGGCGGCGCTGCAGGCCGCGCAGGTGCAGATGCAAAAGGACTTCCGCAACCTGCACATGTACGCGGAGGACTACCGCAAGGTGCGGGCGGACTACCGGCAGTGGTTTCCGCCGCGCCGCCTCTTTGGCGAGGGCTACGCCGGCCTCGGCAACGGCTACTCGGACGTCAACGGGCCGCCGCGCATCCTCTACCCGGCGCAGAAGATGCGGCCGGGCAAGCGGCAGACGGCGGCGCTGCACTACACGCGCAAGGACATGGCGCAGCAGGCCGAGCAGCACGAGGAGCTCGTGCCCATCCGGCTCGACGTCGAGTGGGACAAGGTCAAGCTGCGCGACACGTTCACGTGGAACCTACACGACCGCCTCGTGGCGCCCGAGTTCTTCACCACGCAGCTGCTCGAGGACCTCGGCCTGCGCCCGCCGCTGGCCCACGCCGTCTTCGACCAGGTCAGCCAGCAGATCCACGAGCAGCTGGCCGACTTCTACCCGCTCGTCTTTGCCGACGAGGACGCGCTCGACCCGGAGCTGCCGTACGCGGCCTACAAGAACGACGAGATGCGCATCCTCGTCAAGCTCAACATCACCATCGGCCAGCACACGCTCGTCGACCAGTTCGAGTGGGACATGAACAACCCGCTCAACTCGCCCGAGGACTTTGCCGCCGGCATGGCCCGCGACCTGGCCCTGTCCGGCGAGTTCACCACCGCCATCGCCCACTGCATCCGCGAGCAGACCCAGCTCTTCACGCGCGGCCTCTACGGCGTCGGCCACCCCTTTGACGGCCGGCCCATCGAGGACCCCGACCTCGTCGCCGCCTTCCTGCCCTCGCCCCTGCCCGCCGTCTTCCGCCCCCAGCAGGCCGCCAAGGAGTACGCGCCCTACCTCTACGAGCTCAGCGAGCCCGAGCTCGAGCGCAACGAGCTCACCTTTTCGCGCGAGCAGCGCCGCCAGAAGCGCTCCGTCAACCGCCGCGGCGGCCCCCTGCTGCCCGACCTCAAGGACCGCCAGCGCACCATCCGCACCCTCATCGTCTCCTCCGTCCTGCCCGGCGCCGCCGCCAACATCGACGAGAGCCGCCTCTTCAAGCGCCCCGCCGGCGTCGCCGCCGCCGGTGCCTCCGGCCGCCGCCGCGGCCGCGACGGCGACCTCTCCGACTCCGACGAGAGCGACGACTCCTCGCCCGACTCGCCCTCGCTCGCCCACCACGCCCACGCCCACGCCGCCACCACCCCCGTGCCCGCCTCCGCCGCCGGCACCGCCCGCACCCGCGGCTTGCGCGGCGCCGCCTCCGCCGCCCAGCAGCGCATGGCCAACATCAGCCGCTCCGAGACCCCCGAGACCAGCTCCGTCCACCACCACGAGACCCGCACCACCCGCCGTGCCACCCGCGACCTGCGCGAGGAGTCCATGGACGAGCCCACCTCCCTCGTCGTCACCATCCGCGTCTCCCGCGACCGCCTGCGCAAGCTCATGCGCGACCTCAAGGCCCGCCCCCCCGCCGCCGTCGCCGCCGCCGTCGCCGCCGCTGCGGCCCCGTCTGCCGCGCCCGCCTCGCCCGCCACCCCGGCCATGCACCAGCACGCCCTCGGCCCGCCCTCGGCGCAGCACACGCCCGCCGCCCAGACCATGGGTCCGCCGCGCTTGGCCGTGCCGCACGGCCACCTCGGACGTCTGCCAGCGCCGCCGCCGCCCGCCTCCGAGGCCGACGCGCCCCCCGCGGTATGTCCCTGACTGCGATTCTGCTATTGACTGCCAAAATCAAAAATCAAAAACGTACACCGCTGACGAGCCAGCCGCCCCCGCCGCAGTGGCTGCTCGACGCCCTCCAGCGCCTGCGCGACCGCGCCTACCCCAACGACTCCTTTGAGGGCGTCATGCGCTACAGCGTCTTCAACCGCGACGAGCAGCTCGTGCCCGCCCCGAGCCCGGCCGAGCCCCTCGAGAACTACCGCTTCTGGTACCTGCCGCGCATCCGCTGCCACGACTGCCCCGGCAAGCTCTACACCCCGGGCCCCGAGATGACCGTCGGCAACTTTGAGGTCCACCTCAAGAACCGCTTCCACCGCGAAAAGGTCGACCAGCGCCTCGCTCGCGACGCCGCCAAGGCCGCCGCCGCCGGCCTGGCGCCCGGTCCGAGTGCGAGTGGTGCGCACAGCAGTGCGGACGCGGTCCTGCCGCCGCCGCCGCTGCAGCCGTCGGCTCCCATCGCCGCGGCACCGCCGGCCAGCACGTACGCATACGACGACGATGACGACGACGACGGCTCCGACGACGCCTCGGACGACGACTCGTTTGAATCGGAAGCGGGCTAAGCTGCCGGCTGCCGCGTGTGCTTTGTTGGACCTTTGCTTTCTATCAACGGCTGCTGTCGGTGCGGAGCAGCTGCAGGTTGCGGCGCTGTATCATGTTTTTTTTTTCGTATTTCTGTCCGGCTCTGCGTGCGATCGGTGCTTACGTTTGTTCTTTCTATTCTCATTGTCATCGGGTCGAACGGGGAAGCGAGACAGGCAGAAGCGAAAATGGAAGTAGAAGGGGAGCCCGCATCTGCCGGGGCACTTGCTGTTCTTATATTGCTTTCCGTAAGGCATCTCACGCTCATGTCCTATACCATCACCCATCACGCTACCAATGGAACATAATTCGTGCGCCTGCAGGGCAACGCCGTGATTCGATGCCACCTCCGTCTCGTACCTAGGTTCTACAGGAGAGCGACGCAGATAGCAGCAAGAAAACAAAATCCAATGGAAAGCGAACAGGAACCCAAGACACCGCCAAAGAACTGCTTCGGATCGGCATCTCTTTTTGAAGACGAAATTGGAAAATCAGAAATTGGAGAATCAAAATCAGAATCAGAATCAGAATCGGAATCGGAGGCGGACGGAAATCAAAATCGGATACAAAATCGAACTCGAAAATCGGAGTCGCATCGAAAAGAAAAACATGTCGACCACGCATCAGTCATTTCAGTCATGACGCTTCGTTCTCGCGCTCCGCGCTCACAATGTCCACACTGGCGCCTTCATCAGCACCTGCCGTCCGCTCACCTCGACGGCCACAAAGCCGGCAAAGCGGACCTTGGGCATGTCGTTGGATGGGTGCGCTGACTTGTTAGTGCCATGTTCTCGTCGTGCTGACCGTCGTCATAACCGCCCTCATCGGGCCCCCGCGTAGAATGAACTCACCGCTCCGCATCCTGTCGTCGTCCTCGTCGCCCATGTTCTCGTCGTGGTTGCCGCCATCGTCGGGCCCCCGCGTATCGAGTGGCGGCAGGCCGCCCTTCTCGACATCCATCAGATGCGGGACAATGCTGTCCAGCGGTGACGGGAAGCTGATGGCCACGTCGCGGCTCTCCATGGGAATGTTGATGGCAATATTGACGGCGAGATCGATAATGGAGCTGGCGCCGCCCGCGATTTCCTGCGCAGGCATGTCGGACATGTGCTGTCCCAAGTACTTGACCATGGCGGCGGTGGCGTTTTGCGTGAATTTCTGGCCCTGCGGGCTGATCTCGTGGCCCTGGATGAGGGACTGCAGGCCGTCCAGGGTCATCATGCGCCAGCTGATGACCTTGTCCATCTGCGCGCCAAACTCCTCCTGGCTGCTCATCTTGTACGAGGTGCGGCGGATGTTGCGCTCGATCTGCTTGAGGTGCTCGCTGAGCACCGGGTCGAGGTTCGGGTGGAAGCAGCGGTTGAAGACGGTCTCCACGAGCCACTTGGTGATGACGGCACGGCCAATGGCCGTCATTTCTTGGCGGCCGGTCTTGAGCGCCTCGGCACTCGCATACGGCTCGACCCAGCTGGGGAGCGAGATCCAGTTTCGGCGCAGGTTGAAGGAGAGGTTGGTGATGGCACCGTTCAGGCGGCCGAAGAGGGCGATGTAGCCGTTGTCGTCGAGGCAGGTGCGGGACTGCGACATGCGCTGGTTGGCGATGGCGTTTTGGAGGTGCTCGATCTGGCTCTGGCCCTCAAAGTAGAGTCGCTTGACGTATTTGTATTTGGTGACTGGCTGGTTAGCACCCCCCCGTCAAGTAAACAAGTAAACGAAACAAGATACGTACCGAGCTCTTTCATCGACTTGTCGGCTTCCGAATTCGCGACGTCGCGCTCCCCGGGCGGCTGCGGCGTTGTGTTGCGGGTCTCGCCCATGGCGGCATCGTACGGGCGCGCGTCGGACTGACTAGCCGCGCCGGGTCCGGCCGGCGGGCCAGGGAGCGGGTTGGCAGCTTGGCTGTGGCGGTAAGCCGGCGGTGCGCCGGCGGACGGCTCGCCGGCGCTGGGCGATATGCGGATGCTGGCGGTCCTCTCGTTGACGTCCTGCGAACGGCGACCGGATGGGGGACCCATCTCTTGCTGCTGCTGCTGCTGCTGTTGCTGCTGGACGGCAGTTTGCGCGAGATGATGTTGGAGCTGCAGGCCCAGCTTGGCAGACACTGGCTGGCCGTGCTGTCCTCCGTGTCCTGGTCCTCCCTGTTGCTGGCCAGCGTGCGGCTGAGGTGGCTGAGGCTGCTGTTGCTGCGACGCCAGTGGGGGCGGGGTTGGCGCTAGATCCTGCGCGTTCTGCTGCTGCAAGGAGGCCACAGCGGGTGCGGCCAGCTCGCCGTCGGCGACGAGCGATTCGCGCGACAGCTGCGCGATGGTGTCCGGGCCCTGGTGCTGGTGCTGGTGCTGGGCCGGTTTCGGTTGATGGCTGCTGTACTCGTGCTGGAGACTAGTGGAGTGCAAGAGGCCGGTGAACTGGTGGTGGTGGGGACCGTTGGCTGGTTCCTGGAATTCCTGGAAGTGGCCGGCGGGGTATTGCTGCTGCTGGCCGTGGTCTGATTGGTTCTGGCCGTAGACGGTGTCCTGCTGCGACGGCCCCCGATGCTCGTGGACGAAGCCGGGCGGCAAACGGGTGTCCTCGGGGTGGAAGGGGTTTCTGTCGCGCTGGTCGCGCTGGCCGAGATCGCCCGTGCCGACTCGGCGGATGGAAGGGGGAGGATCGGAGAGCAGCCGCTCGTCGTTGGACTCGGCGATGGAGTAGTGGCTAAAGTCGCCGGTGCCCTGCAGAGGCGACGGCTGTGTGCTTGTGCCGGCGCCTGCCGGGCCGTAGAGCTGCTGCTGCTGCTGGAGCGCCGACCACTCGTCCTGGGGATCGAGGACCGAGACTTGCGACAGGCCGGTGCGCAGCGGCGGCGGCGGCTGTTGTTGGCTGGAGAGGCGCTTGGACGGGCGGCGGGAGAGGCCGGCGAGGCTGCTGTGGGCGTTGAGCGAGGCGGACGGCGGCGGCGACGGGGCCTGCTGGGCGCGGGAGTCGGCGTGTTTGGACGCGGAGCCGCCGCTGAGGAAGTTCTTAAATAGCTTGCGGGTGGTCCGACGTGCCTCGGGCGCCGGAGCAGAAGCCGGTGCCGGGGCGCGGGCGGGCTGAGGCGACACTTGGCCTCTGGCCTGCTGCTGGACGAACAGGTCGTGCGCCTGGCCCTGCAGCGCGTTCAGGTCGTCGGCGGAGACGGCGCCGACGGACGCGGACGAGTAGTGCTGGTGGCCGGCGAGCGAGGAGGTCTGGGTCGAGTAGCGCTGGGACTGGGAGCGCGTGACGGCGTCAATGTACTCGTGGTTCGGGGGCGGGCCGAAGACGGCCGGGCTGGCCTGGTGCGCGTCAAAAGCGGGCGGTTCGCCGACGGATCCTCGGACGGAGGCGCCGGAGGAGGCCGTGCCGGCGGGGGTCTTGGTGCTGCTGTTTTTGCCCAAGCTGTTGGCGCTGCCGATAAAAGACGACGGGCGCGTCTGCTGCTGCTGCTGCTGCTGTTGCTGTTGCAGGAGCTGCTGGACCTGCTGCAGGCGCTGGGTGGCGGGTGGCGGCTGTTTGGAGAGCAGGGAGTCGAACGACGCCGAGTCGGTGTTCGCAAAGGACGAGGCTGGGGCCGTTAGCACTTTGCGCAGTCAAGGAGTGGCAGCGAGGCCGCAGCGGTGTCACGGCCGCGCGACGGCAGGGTGGCACGGCGCCAGAAAGGGGCATAGCACGGACACGAACCAGAGGCGGTGCCGGGCCCGGAGCCGACGTCGGCAGAGTCGAGGAAGCCGTGCTGCTGGGGCTGCTGGGGCGGCTGCAGCTGCAACTGCTGCTGCTGTTCTTGGTCGTGCTGTTGCTGCTGCTGCTGCTGTTGCTGGGAGCGGCTGCTGTGTCGGCCAGAGAGAAACGAAGGCATAACGTCGTATTCTGCGCGTCGAGAGAGCCGGCCGTCAGGTTGTCCGGGTCGAGAACGGACGAGGAGATGCGAGGAGGGGTGCGCTTCTGGAGAGGGGGTGGGACAAAGCAAAGGGCGTGAAGAGGCGGAGAGATAGGGGTCTCGCGGGCGCTTGGAGCCGTTGGCGTCCGAAAAAGGGAGAGGGGAGAGGGCGCAGTCGGGCGCAAGGCCAATCGAACGGTGCACGGGCGAGGACGGAATGCAAACCGCAGAATATACGAGCAGCTCAGGAGCAAGCCGCCGGGAAACAGCAGGAAGCCAACCGAGAAACAGCAAGAAAGCCAACCGAGCTAGCGCGCCGGCGTGCGGAGGAGCGAGCGCCGGGGCAATGCTGCGCGGTTGCGGCTGGCCAGTCCGGACGGAGGCAGAACGGTAGGAAGCCGAGGCAAAAGTCGAGGCAAAAGTCGAGGCAATTCGGGCAATGGGAGGCGATTCAAAGGCAGCGTCGAGGCCGATTCCGAGCCCACGTTCGGTGCAGCGACGAGGCGAGCGGGCTGCGCCGGGTGTGCTGCGGGCGGACTCGTGTGGTGCTCGGTGGCGGGGCGTGGCGATGCTGTGCTGGGTGGTGATGTCAAAGTACTCCGTGCAAAGCAGTGTCGATGCGCGTGTCGATGCAAACAAACGCAAAAGTCCGCGGCGTCGTTGCTGCAATGGCGCTCCTGCCTCGTCACCTTGCACCTGCCGTTGCGCCGCAGCGCTGCCGCTTCTCCTTATTTGGTCGCGGCTGCCCGGTCCCGCCAGAGGGGCTGTGCTGGTCGCTCCTGCTGCCGACTTTCGAGTTCTCGGTCGAGTCAGCACTGTGCGAGGTCGGTGTGCACGGAGCGGCGCGAGTGAAGGAAAGATTCAAACACGGCACGACAGAGCAATACTCAAGAACAACACGGCACTGCAGGGCCATACGCGGCAAGCAAAGAACAAGCAAAGCGCGACACAGAACAACGGCAGGGCGGAACGAGACAGGGCGAGCACAATGAGGCTAACAGCCCCAGGTAAAGAGCCCGCGACTAGCCCTCTTGGCTCTGCCAGAGGGAGATGAGAGGAGACGCGCACGAGGACCAAGTACGAGGACTCTGACCAAGTACGAGGACTCTCATTCATACTCGACTACAGCTTGCTCCGTCCTGTCACTACGAAACTTCGTATTCGTACTGCCATGCGTCGTCCTTGTAGACCGCAAACTGGCATGCAGAAACCCCATCGAGATGGATACTTTGTACACATACTCCGTACGCAAACAACGGCGCGCCCTGGCACTGGGGGCAACACGGGATGCCCGACCTGCTCGGCGGCACGCCGGAGTGGCGGCACCAGGGCTGAAGACATTGGACGGCTGTCCGCTGGCGATCCAAACAAGTGCCAGGCGGTCCGAGCAGACAGTGAGAGCTGGGCGCGCACCGTGCTGCGATGCACATACTCGTACGCATATTCGCACTGTGTCCGCACTGTTCTCGTGGATGCGAAATGCCGTTCGCTTTGTGCTATAATTAGACCAACACTGCGCTAGCGACCACTTTGCGCCGCCGAATCAGGCAAGGCGCCAGAGCCGCGAGATACGCGCCTTCCGCATCGCCCGGAGAGGCAGGCTGCTGGCGAAATACAGCCTCACTTTCGCTTCACACGGCGAGCGGCGAGCTGCGACGCCGGTGAAGCGTGCTGCGACGCAGCGCCGGCTGGGTCGCGCCGCCGGCGCGATGCTGCACAGCCTGCTCGTCCACTCGGTGCGCGCAGGCCTGCATCGAAGCCGCTGTAGCGAAGCGTCTGGGCCCTCGGCGCAGGGTGATATCGGCGGCTGGCGAGAGCCGCGGCGAGCTATTTCTGTGCCGGGTGGCAGAGGATGGCAAGCAACGTCGAGTGACGAGTGATGCTGGGCGCGAGTATGCAGGGGACGTCAGTCATCCTCGACGGACGAGCATGTCCATGTCCAGGCCGTCCAGGACCCAGTCGTTGCAGGCCAGTGTCAAGCCTCGACGCGAGCCTGGCTGGCCGTTGCTTCTCCTGTTTCTGCTTTCCTTGCCTTCTTGTTTGATTTTCTTTCGATTTTCTGATTTTTCTGATTTTCCTGCTTTCTTTTTCTTTCCTCCTTTTTCCTTGTTTTTCTTCCTCTTTCATTTTCCCTTCTTGTATTTCTTTTTCCCGTTTACTGCCTGTGTCCTTTTCCTTCTCCCTCCCGATTTCCTTGCTTTCTTCTTCCGTATCTGCTTCTTGCCACCCTTTCTGCCTTGCCTTCCCTGCCGTCAGCCGTCCATCCGCGCTCGTATATGCTGCCGGCGTCGCACAGCCTCGGCACTCGCCTTTTCCTGCCTCTCTGCCAAGTGGCGAGCCCTCGTGCGGCCTTGCCCGCTGCCGACGGCGCGGCCGACGGTGCAGAGCGCTTGCCGAGACACGATCCCGTCGCCGGACAGGGGCTGCCTTTCAGGCCGTTCTACGTGCACCCGTACACCAAGTACGCCTGCTCCGGTGCACGGTCCGGCGGCCCGGTCTGCGCGACGGGTGTGGTCGTACAGCTGCATGTGACGGGCTCGTGTCCGCGCCCGCACACCTCGCACAGCATGCCCAGCATGCACTCGCATCAAGGATACTGCGGCTGTGCGGTCCCGGCGACGGATACGGGCACGCAGCACAGCGTCCACGGCCCGCCGGTATCCGCCAATATCCGTCAGCACCCGTCGGCATCCGGCAGGCTCCGGCGGCTCCGGCACCCCCGGCACGCCCCGGCCTGTCCCGAGTGCCCGCGCCGGTGTTTCCGTGCCGGTGTCTACATCGCCGTTGCCACACGGAGCACGGAGCAAGGAGACCCCGCAGCCTTGTTACGCTTCGGGCCGGACGTCACGGCGCTGTTTGAAAAGCAGCAGATGGCAAGCCTGCTTGTATTCGTAACCCTCTGCTAGCCGGACGCTGCGGCGACAGGGTGATACACGCACTGGCACGGACAGCCAGGACATGCAAGCCATGCCATCCGCACGTCGTGCTGCGTGGCCGTGGCGCTCGGGAGGCGATCCGTGCTCCCCGATCGCGTGCGAGCGTGCTACCGGCACGCACGGCTGTGCGCCTGTGGCGACGACTACGCGTACATGTACAGAGAGCGTCGGCTGCTGCCGTGCGCCCCGGCCGCGTGACCGTCTTCCGGCTTGTGCTCCCACGCCCCCAGGAGCTCGCGGACGTCGACGGACAGACCGGCGTCGCACGTCAAGAGGGCCAGGATGCTGTGCTGGCCGTGCAGAGGCCGCGTGGGGGTGGACGCCGACCAGAGCAGAGGACAGGCGGCCGGCGGACGCCTGCAGTGCCGTGTCGGCCCCCTCGCCGTCGTCTGACCCAGAGGCCAGGCGCAGGCGCGCACGCGACGCGAGAGCGCAGACAGTCCGACACAGCCGCCCCCGACGCCCATCTTCTGTGCTGGCACCGCACGCCCGCTCGCCCGCGCGCCCGCTCGCCCGCGCCGCCTTCTGCGCTGGCAGCGTGCTCCGGATGCACGTCTGCTGCGCTGGCAGCGCGCCTGCCTGGCCACATGGCCGCCGTCCATGCGTCGTCCCAACAGCTGCACTCTGCACTCTGCACTCTACGCTCTGTCTGCCTCCGTGGGTCAGACAGCCCCCGCCCATCGAGATAGCATCGTCTGCCGATGCAGTCCAACCTCTGCTCCTGCTCCTGCTCCTGCTGTCTGCTCCGCCGTTGCTGGCCGTTGCTGGCCGTTACCGTCACCGTCGCAGGCGTGGGGGCTTTGGCTTCATCGTGGCCAAGCAACGTCCCACAGCGGCCTGGCCGCCCCCTCCCCCCACCCTTCCCCAGATTCATCGCACGCGCAGCGCGTGCGGGCCCGGCCTGCTCGCCCGCAGCGTCCGGCTAGCAGAGGCAGGCGCCGCCCCAGACTCCGTTCCCCGCTCCCAGTTTCCAGTCCAGTTCACGGTTCCCAGTTCGCTGTGCATGCTGTTGGAGATCCCAAGGGGTGCACGACAGCAGAGGACAGACGGGGCCGGAGGGCAACGATGCCAGAGCGCACAGCACAGCCATGGGCCGTCCTCCATCCCCTCTGCCGCCAACGGCCTGATCGGTGAAGAACCAGCGCGGCCGTGCTGCCGCGGCAGCCAATCGGCGGCAGCGTGCCGGCTCCTGAAAGCGGATCCGGTGATGACGAGGTTGAGGCAGAGACTAGAAAGAAAGCAGGAAAGAAAAGGAACAAGACGGGGCGGGACGCCGCCCGACGACGCAAGGACAACGAGCGGAGAGCGGAGAGCAGAGAGCGGAGAGGGCACCGGTCAGATACCAAAAAGGGGCAGACGGCCAGACGGCTGGACACGAGGGAGCAGCACGAAAAGAGAACGGAAGCACGTCGGCTCGGGCTGGAAACGGTCAAACTCTGCCTCTCTGCCCTCCCCCTGCCAGCGCATGAGCGGTCATTGGGGCAGCTCGTACGGCGTAAGCGACGGAGAAGGAGGACGCGGGCTGCGCTGCACGCTGGCGCTGCAGCCTGCATATGTGCCCGAATCCAATCCCTCCTGGCAGACCGGGAGCGGCCTGGAACGCGTGCCTCGACGGACATGCAAGGCAGGCCAGCGTCGTCCGCAGACTGTCCGCGACCATGTGCCCTCTTCGCACAGGCCGGCACGCCGTTCAGGACCCAGAGACGCTGCACAGGCCGGCACGCCGCTCAGGACCCAGCGACGCTGTCGTCCGGCCAAGCCCAGCCAGACGTCGAGACGTGGCTCGCCGCGCGGTGTGGCGACGGGGCCATGTCGTGATGCCGCGACGGCCGAAGTGTGACGCGAGCAGCGCCAACTCCGTGCCCCATCTGCGCGCGTGCTGGCGCCGGAGAACAGCCGCGTTACCGGCCATCCAAGACTCGCTGTCCGTCCTGGACGGAGAGTGCTGGAGGCTCGTATATCGTATCTGCACCCGTCCTTTGTTCCGCACGTCGAACGTACTTCGTACTCGTAGCCGTGTCCTCGGGGCTCGCGGCTACGCGGCAACGCTGCACAGAGTCGCACAACACCCTCACGACGAGGAGTTGGTTCACTTGAACTTCAAATCCCGCATCTCGGCGCAGGAATCACCGCGCACGTTTGCCAGCACGCTCATGATAACAAGGGGGGCAGCTCCACTCTGGGCCACGCGCCGCCTGGTACTTGTACACCGGTCTGCACGGACGGTGCTTGCGGCCCATCCTTATCGCAACGTCGAGTCGGTCAAGGCCCATCTTAGGCTCGCGAGGAGCCAAGATGCAACGATAAAATCATAGAAATCAAAACGCAGCCGGCGGGACGGAAAGGGAATTAGAGGGGAATAGGGGGGAGAAACGAAAGAGAAAGCGGACAAACGACAGGTGACAGACAGCAGAACAGACGACACGAGAGAACGGCGTGGAAGAGCAGCGCTGCGGCGCTGACACCGCTCCGCACAGCCGTGCTCTCGAGGCGGGCCGCAGACAAAGTAGAGTCGTATGAGTGCGATCTGCCCGAACATGTGCATAGTCCGTACTCCATACACCAGGGTCCGGCGTGGACGCGCCCGCAGACTTGTACTGGTACCCGCAGCGCGCGAGTGCGACGACATACTCCGTACGGAGTACGCCTACCCGAGCCCGAAGACATGGCTGGCGGGAGCGAGGCGCGGCCCAAACGCAGCACATGTCGCATGACGAGCATCGCTCGACAGGCATTCTTGCGGTGCGATCAGCCAGGCCTGGCGATACGAGTACGAGTGCTCCGTACTGGGGGCGTGCTCCGTCCTCGAGGCTCTGCCAAAGAAGCCATGCCGAGTCCTGTGCCGAAAGGGGACTTCGTAGCCGACAGGGCAGCATTGGGCGTCTGCCGATGTCGTTATCAGGGCGGACCGTCTCTTCCCGGCGGTCTGTGTGCTTTTGCGGTTCCCTTCGTTGGCTGTTTGTGTTTCTCCTTGCTTTCTCCGGCTCGCCTCATCCTCGCCCTCGCCGTTCGCCGTTCGCCGTTCGCCGGTTTGCGTCCTCGCAGTCCTCACTATTTCGCCGTCTCGCCGTTTGCCGTCCTCCGTTTCGCCGTTCACCGTCTCGCCGTCCTCGCCTCGCCGTCCTCGCCTCGCCCTCACTCGCAACCCTCTCGCGACTTGCCCGCTCGCTTGAGGTCAACTAGGGCCGGGGAAGCATCTGGCCGGCCGACGGGAAGCCGGGAACCCCATCGTCTAATTAGCCCCACGCCTCCACTGCGTCCTTCGTACTTCGGCCAGTCTTACTTCACAAGTACTCGCAAGTACTCCGTACCCATACCCCACGGCCGCCACGCGACAACGGTAGCCCATGTACTATCGGCACCCAGCATGCCGCCATGCATACTCTGTACAATAATGTACGGAGTACAACCAGCGTGTTCACCGCCAATGCCCTGCACCTCCTCGTCCTGAACGGCGACAGGCCAGCCACGCATGCACGGCGCGCCCACCCTGTCGAGCGGGATGCCACCCGTATGGCTCGCCAGGAACCGCGGGTGAGAAGGTGAAGCCCCCGGGACGGCTCCTTGTTGTCTCGCCGTGGCTGATTTGTTCTCTTCGTTCCTTCGTAATAAGCTTGCTTCCCTGTTCTCGACCTGTTCTCGGCCGTGTTCTCGACCTGCCTGTTTCGTCTTTGCCGTCTGTATGCTGTCTTGCCGGAGCTTCCGTCTCTTCTGTCCGGCTGTTTTTGTTTCTGCTGCTTCTGTTTCTGTATCTGCTTGCTGCTTGCTGCTCTGTTTCTGTATCTGCTGCTCTGCTTGCTGCTCTGCTTGCTGCTCTGCTTGCTGCTCTGCTTGCTGCTTCTGCTTCTGCTTGGCTCTCGTCCTTCGACCCCTTCCGCTTGGCTCTCGCCCTCCGACCCCTTCCGCTCCCGTCTTGCCGTTCTAGCGCGCTTCTCTTCTTCCGCCTCCACAAATGACACTCTGCCGTGCGGGCTCCCCGTCAACACTGCCGACGGATGCGCGAGCTGACCGACACAAAGGCCGGCCACAGAAGCGCAGGGGTCGCGTCCATGTTCGTGTTACTTTGGACATCGTGCAGATGCTCTGTCCTGCACCTTGGCTGCAGCTTGCACTAGTGCATGCCACCGAGTACGGGTGTACTTGTGCTCAGACTTGTACCTGCGCTTGTCTTTCTCTGCATGCGGTCTGTACAAGCGCGCGGCGGTGCGTGCGTCCGGCGTCCGGCTCGTGTGACTGCGTTAGTAGCGATATAAGTATCGCCGCAGCGAGAAACCCCAGTACCTTGTTCTGCCAAGGTGCCGATTCCGTGCTCTGGAAGCGTGATCACTGCGTGCGACATGGGAATGCGAATGCGAGTCTGTACGACGCATGTCTGGTGGCCGTCGATGTCGCTGTCGTACTCGACCGTCTTCGTCGAGCGACGTCTGCTTCCCATCTGGCTCGACTCCGAGCCTGCCGATCCGCTGCACCGCCCCATAGCGCGCAGCCCGACCGGTGTCCGCGGCACCGTCGAGACAGCGGCCTGCTCTAGCCCGACGCATGCTCGTACGGAGGCTACAGCATCGGGCCAGATCTGGGGCAAGCTCGAGGCCAGGCTGCCATGGCGCAGCAGTGGTGCTGTGCGCGCTGCTTCTATTGGTGCTGCCGTTCTGCGGCCAAGTTGGTGTCCGTTGTAAGCGGCCGGGCTAGCCTGCCCAGCGCCTGTCCAATGGGGCGGCCACGCTGGACGTGCCGGGACGGTGTGCTCTCGCGGAAGATCACAGAAAGCAGAGACAAGGCAGAGACAAGGCAGAGAGGCAGAGACAGGCAGAGACAGGCAACAGCCGGCGTTACGTAAGCAGACGGCAGTACGGAGTACTCCGTAATACTTGTACTCGTGACTGATATGTATCCGTACGCAGAAGGCACGACAGGGGCAAGCCAGCCAAGCAGGCGCGACCAGAGCGGCAGCCAAGAGGGGCAGGCACTCCTGTCACCACCGCCGGCCCATTTGAATAAGAGCAGAACCGGGAACTGGGACTTGGGATGGGACGCCGCCTGGGCGCTGGGAAGCAGGAGGGAACGCTGCCACTCTCCACTCCAGGTGCCACCGCGGGCCCAGGCAGCTCGCTCGCTTTGCCACATACGACATTCTCCTCCGTCCACTGGCAATAGAGTTGCCGCGCGAGAACCGGCTTGCCTGCCACCGCCACTTTGCAGCGTCGATGCGCGGCCGCACTGGAATACGGAGTACGGAGTCGATCTTCAGTTCTGCGGCATTTGCGGGTCGAACAATTGGCGCAGCTCGGAGCTTGCAGCCTGCATTGGAGTGGACGAGGGCTGTACGGAGAGTCGTGTTTCCGTCATGTTTTGCCTTTCCGAGCTTGACTCGAGTGAGTACGGAGATCTCAACGTGTTTCGATTTTCTGCCACGTCTCGCGTACTGTCTGACACTTGTTCTCGTGCTGTCTCTCTCGAGTACCGTCTCTGCTGTCTTATCGTGCTGCTTCGCTGTCTCTTGCTGCTTTACTGTCTCTGACTGCTTTACTGTTTCTACGGCTTTCTGTCTCTACGGCTTTCTGTCTCTACGGCTTTCTGTCTCTACGGCTTTACTCGTACTGTCTCTACTGCTTTCCTGTCTCTACTGCTTTCCTGTCTCTACTGCTTTCCTGTCTCTACTGCTTTCCTGTCTCTACTGCTTTCCTGTCTCTACTGCTTTCCTGTCTCTACTGCTTTCCTGTCTCTACTGCTTTCCTGTCTCTACTGCTTTCCTGTCTCTACTGCTTTCCTGTCTCTACTGCTTTCCTGTCTCTACTGCTTTCCTGTCTCTACTGCTTTCCTGTCTCTACTGCTTTCCTGTCTCTACTGCTTTGCTGTCTCTGACTACTGTCTCTCTTTACTACTCACCTCTACTTCTACGTATTATCTGCTCCTACTTCTCACTCTCGCCTCTTTATCTCTCGCTCTGCCCTTCTCATCTCTTCTATCCACTCTACCCCTACTTCCATCTCCCGTCCCAATCCTCAACAATTCCTTTCATATCCTACCCCTACCGCTGCTCTTCCTATCGTCTTGCCGCCCTACTGCCGATAGCCGTCCATCCTGCCCCCTGCCGACTCTCAGATTGCAATCCTTCTGTTCCGGTTAACGACAGCAATGGCTTCCCGCATATGCTATGTACAAGTACATAGGCAGGCGGCAGACACGCCAACCCGACGTCAGTCCCGCTGCAGCCACGGATATACGAGTACTGCGCCTGCAGCTTTCGTCCAAATGTGCCATGTAAATGTATTTCTGTCCTGTTGCCGATTTATGGTTTTATTCCGTCCAGACTCGCTTTTATGCTCGATTTTATGTCTCAATTTATATATAAATGCAAATGCCAATACAAATGCCGAATATAAAGCGCTTGCGCCATGGAATTGCCGCAGTTGTCCAGTGCAGCCCAGTCGAACCTTCCGTTTTCACTCTTCTCATTCCTCTTCCGTGTTGGGACCTCGCCGTGTAGGCTCGTGAACGTGCCGGTCGCTCCTGCCATATATTCGTTTTTCCCCCATCCCTCCTTCCGCCGCTGCTTCTGCCTCTTCTCCTCCTTCCCCCAAGCACGCCTCTGCCCCTGCATCCCCCCTAAACTCGCCCGTCGCCCCAAACGCCAACTATCACCACCCTCACGCCGGCCTTGCTCCTCCACTTCGCCTCCAGAGGTAGACGCCGTCACTGCGGCCGACACGCCAACACGCGTACACTACGCACGCCGACACGAGTGCCGCCGGCCAAGCACGTCTTCGCCATCCGCTCTCCACTGTACGTATACGTACACGTCCACCTCGTGTTCTGCCTTGTCTTCTGGCTCTCGCCTCTGCCTCTGCCCGCCCTCTGGCCCCCCAATGCCCCAATTCTCCATTGCCAGATGGCCCGTTGCCTGGTGATCTGCTGTCTGCTGCCCCATTGCCCTCCATTGCTCCCCATTGCGCCGTCGCTCCGTCGCTCCGTCTCGCACGCGCTCGCCTGAAATCATGCCCGAAACGGCTACTGTCCGCCTCCTCCTGGCCTCAGCCACCATCGTGACTTTGCGCATCCTCCTCTCACGCCCCTCCATGCCCGCCTTGAACGCACGCTAGCTTTAGCATACCGCCCTAAGGCCGAGCGTCAACACTCGCCCGCCATCCGCCTCCAGTCTTTCCTTTCCCTCGCCTATTCCTCGGCCTGGACAGGGTCCTCGAGAAGACCAGTGGGTTTCGCCACCTAGTGCGTCTGTCACCTGCCCCACCAGAATACCAATCGATCATTTTCTCGACCACCAAGGAACTAGATGGCTGTTTATTTTATTTTTCCCAGACGCTTTATTTCTTGCTAACATCGCGTGTTCCCTTTTAGGTGTCCAGGTGTCGTCCCCACCAATTGCCACCCAAAGAGCGAGATTCAAGAGATGATCTCCTCGTAAAGGTGCTGCTTGCCTGTCTTGCCTTGGCTTGTTTTACACTCACCTCCTTTTCACCCTTTTCACCACCCTTCGCCTTCACCTCGGACGCCGCCGCCGCACGCTCTACGTGTGCTTCTTTCTTCTCTACTCACCCCTTCTCCCCTTCTCCTTCGCTCTCGCGCGCCGCCTTTGTGCTCCCCGTCCCCCCCTCTCCTCCGATTCGAGTCGGCTGGAACTACAATGCCCAGACTACTCTTGTCTGCGGCGCTTTCTTAAACACTCTTTCACCGGTGTCCGCTCAGCGACTGCTTGTTGGGAGGTAGACGCTGCCGCCCCTTCCCCTCCTCAACCAGCCCGCGGCCGCCTTGTTGGACTCTCCTGGATCTCGGCTAACATCTCCTTGTCTACCCACCCGTACCGTCCCTGTAGATCGGTTACACACTCTCCAGACAAGAGTGGCCAGCCCACCTTCCTTGTTGCCTCGCCACGAGCCGCTCGCTTTCTTCCTCACAACATGGCCTCTCCAACCGTCCTGACCTGGGCCGAGGTCATCCTCTACCGTCTGCAGATATGGTACGGCCTCGTCCTGCTGGTCGTCTTCTTGGTAGCCATTGCGTCGAATAGTATGCTGGATCGTCGCCGTTCTGCGCAACTCGTCCCGCCCATGGTAACCGGCCCTGGCGGCCGCCCTTTGCCTGCTACGCGCCGCAAGTCCCAGGATGCAGCCGACGTCGCATTCGCGCCCAATCTGGAAATCACCCAGCGTGTCAAGCGAATCTACTTCTACGCCAGCTCTAGCGTCTGCGTCTCCTTCCTTGCCAGCTTCGCCAACTGCATCATCCACGCCGTCTCAGAGTCCAAAAACCCCGACACAAAGTACGGCTGGTGGTGCGGAGAGGAAACATCTGTATGTCGTCTTGGGCTGCCTCTGATCCACGCTTTCCTTCCCCAGACTACCACTGCTTTATGGGTCTACTTGATATGATGTCTTGCATCTTCCGTGTCTGTGTCTCTCGGCACTTGCATGCTTGGATTGGTCATTGCACACCCTTGCCAGCCCACTGCTCACGCGTTCCAGGTGTACTATATCTCCGGCATCTTCATCCAGCTCTACGTCCTCATCTACCTGCTCGAAACCGACCGGACCCCAAACAAAGCCGTGGCCACCTTCTGGACCGCCTCCATCCTCTTCGAAGTCGCTATCACCACCTGCAACATCATCCGTGTCCATGGCTGCCACCAGGTTCTCCGGAGCGTTGTTCTCGATATATGGGCGCCGGTCTGCGGCCCAGATGGCTGGGACTTGATCGACATTGCCATTGCATCTTTGCGCATCCTCCTTCTCTTCCTCCTCCTGTCCATGTACACCTCGACCATTCTCTCGCGAAACAACACGCTCAAAAAGAAACTCGAAAGAGACGGACAGCATATCGAATCTGGCGACTCCAGCGAAGATGACGAAACAACACCACTCGTCCGCAGGACGGAAGCTGCATCCTACAACGCTATCACCTCCAGAGGACCTACGAATGGCCGAGCCAACGGCCATTCCAACGGCTCCGTAAAGGCGACAACCAGCATGGGCTTTAGAAACAGCTTTACCAACTGTCTTCGCCGCGGTCGAACCAGCAAGCCCCCGACCGAAAGTGCCACACCCATCAACAATCAACAAGGACATGACAGCGATAACGACAGCGACGATACCGCCTTTTACCGGCCGCAGAAGCTACCGCACAAATCTTGGTGGGAGTACCTCACCAGCTACTCTCTGTTTTTCCCGTACCTCTGGCCCGCCAACTCTGCCAGGCTGAGGCTGGTCGTGCTTACCTGTTTCTTGATTCTTATTGTCCAGCGAGTTGTCAATTTCCTAGTACCAAACCAGATCGGAAATATCACAGACGCATTCGAGGCAAGCAACGGACTTCCCTGGCGGGAAATCCTCACCCTCATAATCTACAAGCTCCTGCAGGGCCAGGGCGGCTTGATGGGGTCGATTCGGGGACTCCTCTGGATTCCGGTATCACAATACTCCTACCGCTCCCTTACAACCGCCGCTTTCGAGCATGTCCACTCCCTCTCACTGGACTTTCACCTCGGCAAGCGTACGGGCGAGGTGCTATCAGCACTGAACAAGGGCGCCTCGATCAACTCGTTTCTGGAGCAGATTACCTTTCAGGTTTTTCCCATGCTCATCGACCTTGTCGTCGCCATTGTCTATTTCCTCTTCCGTTTCGGCGCCATCTACGCCACCATTGCCGCCATTATCACCGTCTTTTACTTGCATATGACGGTCAAGATGGCGTCGACCCGGGCCGACCTGCGAAGAGACATGGTTAATGCTGACCGCGAGGAAGAGGCCGTGAAAAACGACTCTATAACTAGCTACGAAACTGTAAAGTACTTTAACGCCGAGTCCTTTGAGTTCGACCGCTACCGCAAAGCTATCAAGAACTTTCAGACTGCCGAGGCCAAGGTGACTTGGGGCATGAACAACATGAACATTTGCCAATCTCTTGTTTTCATGTGCGGCATCTTGGTCATGCTCATGGTTGCAGCCGTCGAAGTCAACCAAGGAATGCGTTCCGTGGGCGACTTCGTTGTCATGATAACCTACCTCGGCCAGCTGCAGGGTCCCCTCAATTTCTTCGGCTCTTTCTATAGAACGGTCCAGCAAGCTATGATTTCTGGCGAGCGTCTCCTAGAGCTCTTCAAGATTCAGCCAACCGTGGTTGATAGGCCGGGTATCAAACCCCTGTCGGACTGTCGCGGCCACATCCGCTGGACCAACGTCAAGTTCTGGTACGACACGAAAAGGACGGCTCTGCGCGATCTCAGCTTTGAATGCAAGCCCGGGACTACAACAGCGTTTGTTGGCGAGTCGGGCGGCGGAAAGTCGACTATATTCCGACTCATGTTCCGCTACTACAACAGCCAGGGCGGCTTCATCGAGATTGACGGCAAAAACGTCGAAGACGTCACTATTGACTCCGTGCGGCGTAACATTGGCGTCGTGCCACAGGAAACTATTCTCTTCAACGAGTCAATCATGTACAACCTCAAGTACGCCAACCCGAAGGCGACCAATGAGGAGGTGTACGAAGCGTGCAGAGCCGCGAGCATCCATGACCGGATCGAGTCTTTCCCAGACGGCTATAATACCAGAGTCGGTGACCGCGGCACCCGGTTGAGTGGTGGCGAGAAGCAGCGGGTTGCCATCGCCCGCGTCATTCTTAAGAACCCCAAAATTATCATGCTAGACGAGGCCACGTCCGCTCTCGATAGCGAGACTGAACAGCACATTCAGGCCAAGCTTATCCGTGGTGGCAGCCTCGGCCAGGACCGCACTCTACTAATTATTGCGTATGTTCTCGGCGTCCCTATATGTTTGGAGATGAGTTTCATGCTAACAGCCATCCAGCCACCGTCTGTCGACCATTACGCATGCAGACCAGATTATCGTGCTTCATGCCGGCGCCATCGTCGAAAGGGGAACACACATGGAACTCCTGGCACGGAAAGGCCGGTATGCTTCCATGTGGGAAAAGCAATCGCAGGCCGAACAGGCAGCCGTTGCTGCGCGCGACGCCACGGCGCGGGCCAACCAGCTCCTATACCAGGTACACATTAGCAATGCCTCCACGCCGACTCGGAGCAACGACGACAACTCGGACGGATGCAACAGCCTCTCGTCGTCGACCGTCCTGGCTACCGGCGTAACACCGTCCAGACAGGGCAGCATAGCGCGTTCCGATGGGTCTTCGGACGACGACCATCCGGCGCCAACGAAGAAATGACAGCATATCCCTTAATATTCTCCGGTTTAATGATTTTGTTTCACTTTCATACTTTATATTTTGGGGATCTTTTTGGATGGTTTATATTTACGTCTTCAATCCCTTCAAAAGCAACTGTGTTCCGGCATCTCACGCAAAACATATACCCAAGCATCGAAGACGCGTTAACCGCACATGCATCGGTTCTTTTTACTCGGCCGCCACGACCAACCCACTGCCACACCTTTGTTTTTGTTTAACTGATCTTATTTCGATACTGCCTAGCGATACGAGGCACACGAGGAATGATAGTCTCCATGTCTCATCAGTCTGGCGTTTGAGGATTTCTTATTGCAGCCGTTTCATGTTTCTATGGGAGGGCGATCTTGTCAAATCTGGTGTGTAAAGGATGGCGGCACGGCAGCGGAGGAACCAGGTAAGGTCAAAAAGGTTGGTGCCGGCACAAGGGAGGACAGCGGGATGGAGGGCTATACAACAAAAGGGGTGGGCAAGCTTTAGAGGACTTGTCCTTCCGGCTCTTTTGCGCTTCTGTTTTACTCTACGGTGTCCTACTGTCCTCCTTTTCTTAATTTCGCTTTTCACTTCATTTTTGTCGTAAAAGACAGGCGCTGAGAGGGATGGCACACGCAACTAGGGTCAAACAAATGGGCCAAGAGCTCATCTTTCATTTTATTTTTCGGGTCTGTCTTCTAACATGTGTCTGACTTGATGTTTACACTCCGTACTTCTACGACAGTTCGGCTTTTCCATTACTCCATGGCCTCGACAGGGCCGAAACGGGTCAAAGGTCAAAGGTCCGTACTAAAAGGGGGAAGTGTCTAGCCGTAGAATGCTACGACACTTGCAATACACCGATCATTTAAGCCTGGGAAGACGTGTGAATTGTAGAGGCATCCGATTCATGGTGTCTTTATTAAGCATTTTTTTCGGGGGCATCTCTGCATTAGAAATTATTACAAAGAATAAAGGGGTGGGCTATAAACAGGATGACCAGCCAAATAGAAAGAAGAATGAACAGACGAAGCGACAGACGGCCAGCCTAGCGCGACGCAGGCTCGATAGCCAAAAGCGAGAGGGCGCTCGTGGGAGCAGCCGTTTTGCCCCAAAGCAGAAAGTAAAAGAAGACGTGTCGTGCCAGACTTATCATTTCCAAGATGATCCCACCTGTTGCCTGTTTCCTATGTCCTGTTTCCTGGCCTCTGGCCCACCAGTGAAAGAAAGCTGGTTCCGACTTGGCATTCCAAGCTCGGGTCATACCATCTCGTAGAAGAATAAAAATATAACGATAAAAGCGCAGACAACCCATCGCCAGTAACCATGATAGAAAAGCGAATGTGACCATGCAATGCAAATATGGGTGAAAACGACAGGACACCTCAAGTGCAACGGCATCGACCGTGGCAAGCAACAACATGGCAGCAACAACAACCCATTACCCGATGCTCTATTAAGAAGCCAAACGGCCAAGCAGAGAGCGGCGGAGCAAGCCGCAGTGAGGCGCTCGTTCTGCCAACCAGATGCCGTCGTCTGCACTTTTCCTCTTTTCCTCTTTCCTCTTTTCTCGTTTCGAGTGTCGTCATACAAAGGTTTCCGCCCAATAAACGCCAGTATGCGAGCTCCTGAAAGTGTACATGCAGAACGGACAGCCGACGAGGGCGTTCGCGTTCAGGGCTTCTTGGTCATGCCGTTCGCCGTGGCGTGACCGTTCGCTTTGCCGTTCGCCTGGCTGTCGTTGAGTAGTGGCTGCTTGTCGGCTGCGGAGTCCAGACCCTTTGTCTCCTCGCCATCGGACTCCTCATCATCTTCACGTTCGTCCTTGGCCACGTTATGGACGACGAAGCGGTAGGCAATGCGGATGATGTAGAAGAGCCAGAACAAGTTCAGAGCCTGCAGGGAAGAGAGCAGTGAAAGAGTGATGCCGAAAGCGAGGGGGCACTTGAACTGGCCGGCTTCCCAGTCGAGCACGTAGGGACCGACGGTCTTGAATTCGGTAAAGAGGCTGTAGATGATGCGCAGGTTGAGGTAGTGGCGTAGGTACACCCACATGCACATAAATGTGAAGTAGTACGGGCCCATGAAGGGGCCATCAATGTAGTTGAGCGACTTGGAGGTCTAGAGGTTGCGTCAGTTTAAGAACAATCAAACGAAAACAACGAAAGCAAAACGAAACGAAAACGAGACGAAAGCAAAATAAAGAAAAACAAAGCAAAGCAAAGCAAAGCAAAGCAAAACAAAGCAAAACAGAAAACAGCGGACACGTACGGCCAGGAAAAAGTCGCTGATGTCGTGGGTGACATAGACAGCCAGACCAATGTAGGTGAAGTGGAAGCGGTAGCTCAGGGCGATGAGAGACAGCGAGACGATGTGGTGGCCGACAAGCTCCTTGAAGTCCTTGCGCGGCTTCTCCATGCCGAGCACGAGAACAAAGGCCTGCTGTGCCCAGTATGCGGCCTCGAAGAGGTAGTAGAACTTGACCTCGGCAAGGTGGGTCTTGTGCGGAAAGTTCTCGTACATGCCACGGGTGTGGAAGAACCAGACGGGCGTCTTGGACATGACGTAGAGGCCAGCAGGGCCGAGCACGCCAAAGTAGAGTGCGGTATACATCTGCTCCATGAAGCGGTCCTGCTTGGAACGGGAACGCAGACCGCAGTAGCGGGCGAGGGGGCGGAAGACCTCCTGCATGAAGAACTCGCGGGTGAAGGTCAGGAGGACGGTGTAGAAGGCGACAAAGGCAATGTCCCAGAGGCCCTTGCCGTACTGCGCCGGGGAGTCGGCGTCGGCGGCCGGGATGCGGTAGGAGAGGAAGAGAAAGTGCGCCAGCGGGTTGGACTCGGTCGGGTTCACCATGTAGCCCGACACCATGACGAGCATGATGGCCAGGGGGACGACGCAGGTGTGGCGCACGGCAAACTGCTTGGCGCGGCGGATGAAGGAGCGGGCCTTGCGGCGCTTGGAGAGGCGCTTCTCCCGGGGGGCATCGTGCTTCTGCGCGTGTCAGCTGTGGTCGGTTCGGCGGCCATGCCGTCCACGGGCCGCGGCGCGGGCTTCGTACCTTGTTATTGACGTCAATGCCGCTCAGGTGGGCAAGGCTGGTTGCGAGGCTGCCGTTGCCCTCGCTGGAGCGTCCGGAGCGACGCGTGGCCGTGCCGTTGGTGGCCGAGCCGGACGCAGAGGCGGAGCGCGTGTCGGGGCCGTCGACGTTGAGCAGCGGGAAGGGCTCTTTGCCCGAGGACGCGGTGGCTGCCATGATGGGCGGGCGGCGACACGGCAGAGACGAACGGTGCTGTGGTCGTGGGACGGAGACGGTCGGCAGCGAGGCGGATCACACGGAAGTGCCGGTTGGGGCAGATTTTCTGCTCGCGGCTGCTTGTGCAATAAATATGAATCGTAAGGAGACACGGTGTCCCGGTGCGCGGCGAGTGGAGCTGGCTGCCGTAGCTGGCGGTTCGGATAGGAGACGGGGTCGGCCGTCAGGGAGACGAGGCGAGCAAGAAGCAGAAAGGAGGGGATCTGGACACGGCCGCGATAAAGATGCTGGGGTTGCTCGGGCGGTGCTCGCTCTCTGGCGGGGAGGTCGGCGGGAGCGTCTTGGTAGCAGCAGCGTCAGAGGACGGCCGAGCGAAAGGACAGAGGCAAAAGGACGAAGAGCAAAGAGCAAAGAGCAAAGAGCAGAGGACGAGCCAGAGTGTAGAAAAGAAGTAAAAGGGGAGGAAAAAATCTACGCGCTGCCAGGACTATTAGTCGCGATTGGCGCGGCACGAAGTAGGGGAGGACGGCAGGAAGGCGCGGTGGAGACTAGCCGACGTGGGAAAGGGAAAGAGCACGGGAGCCCGAGGCAATTGGGCCACGAGGCGGCAGTCGCAGCGGACGAAACGGCAGGCGCGGCCATGTACTCTGTACGTACTCTCCGTACATATTACACAACTCTCCGTTCCGTATATTACAGTACTCTCTACCGTATATTACAATAATACTATTACGGGGCGGCCACGGCATTGGCGCAATCCGCGAGTCGGCGTGTTCAGGCTGGCTGCCAGTGCAAGTCAGCCAGCCAGCCAGCCAGCGACTGTCTCCAGCGCAGCACCAGCGCAGCACCAGCGCAGCACCAGCTCTGCGCCCGCTCCGTTACGCACGCATACTCCGTACCAGCACACCGTACTTCATCACCGTCTGCACGCACCCCTTCACCCTGAACGTGCCCACTCGACGCAATTTCTCGTGGCTCCCTGGCGCCGCGAATTCGCACCGTACGAGATGATGTCGCCGCAGCCCCTGCCGTTAGTCGGCGCCCTGAAAGCCTGACCCGCTTATCGCTGCTGGCCCCCTTTTCCCCTTTTTCCCTTTCTCTGCCCCGTCGACGCACCGTGCGGACAGTCGGCAGACTGTGCTGGCTCTGCTGACTCATCCATCGCACTTCGTACGAGCCAAGGGCACGGAGTATCGTTACTGCAAGTACTCCGTACGAGTATTCCCCCGAGTCGTAGTTCAGATTCCCCCGAGTCGTCGTTCAGACTCCTCCGAGTCGTATGGGTACGATCCGCCCGTGCTACGGGACTCGGCGATGAGTCTTCGGGCAACTGCATGCGGGCTGCCGGGCTTCCGGCAGCCCCGGCCGTCCCGGCACCAAAAACCTGCTTTCTGACTAAGGCCGCCCGGCGAATCAGCTGCTGCGCTGCCGCTGTCAGGTGGCATCGACAAAGTAGCGCCATTCTGCGCGGCCGCTTCGAATCTTCACATGCCGCTGACCATCGCATGCTGCCGCGCCTCTGCCTCCACGATCCGCGCATTCCGCGGCAGTCGCGCTACGGCACTTAATGCAATCTACAGTCTACGCGTACGAGTACATCTGGAGCACGAGCACGGCGGACACGTTGTCGTAACTGGATCTATGCTCTCAAGTGCATCGAGTGCCTGTCCTATGCTATGCTCATCCGTTCCGGTGATCGAGAGCCCGGATTGCATCCCATCAATCCGTTTCCGCTGTGCACATTGTCATACCGGAATGTGCCGAAAGTGCCGAATGTCCGAATGCGCCCGTCCCACGCTCGCGTCAAAATGCTTGGTATTTCAAAAGACAAATCCCTCCCGACGCTGACTCCGTAAATCAAATGGCTGTGTCCGTGTCTGTATCCGTGTCTCAGCTGGGCTGTCCGTGTCCGTATCCGTCTCAGACTGGGCTGTCCGTGTCCGTGTTTGTTGGGCCGGCGACCTCACGGCCGGGGCGAGGCCCCGTCGCGCATCGAGTTGGCCCGCGACCGTGCTGCGGCGATCACGGCCGGCGGTCCGTCGCGCGTCGGGTGCGGCGGCGGGATCGACCCCGGCCGCGCGATGCTGGGCGACGACGCGTCGCTGCGGCTGGCAGACGGGTTGCCCATGCGCGCGCCCGGACCGCTGGGCCCGCTGGGCCCGCTCGTGCTCTGCGACACGCTGCTGCTGCTGCGGTGCGGCGCCGTCCGCGACCACGACTGCGCCTGCACCTGCGCCTGCGCCTGCGCCTGCGCCTGCGCCTGCGCGCTGCTCTCTTCCTCCTCGAGCACGCGCGCGAGCGCCGCGCCCTGCCGCTGCGGCGCCGGGATCACCATGACCGGCAGGCCCGTCGTGTCGATGCTCGGCCGGATCTTCTCGCGGATCTTGTCGGCCTGCGTCGCCGCAAAGTCCTCCAGCCGCCCGCGGAGGTCCCAGCGCGCCGTTTCGCCGCGCTGCATATTCTCCATCGCCGACACCCGCGCCGCCGCCGCCTTGTCGTGCTCGCTGGCCGCCGGCCCGGCAAGCTCGCTGCTGTCCGCCGCGCCGGACGCGCCGGCGCCGGCGCCGCGGCGGAAGGGCAAGGCGTACGTGATCGAGCGCCACCGCTTGACGGATGTGTCGCCCGTCGCCGGGGCGGTGTCGGCAGCGTCGGCGACAGCGCTGGTGACAGCGCTGGCGACAGCAGCCTCGCCGGTAGGCCCAGCCGCCGATACCAATGCCGACTCGCGGCCCTCGCCGCCACCCTCGCCACCACCCGCGCTGTGTGAGCGCGCAGAGGACGCCGTTTGTGCGCCCCGTCCGCGACTGCTCTGGCTCGCATTGCTCGAGCTTCGCGACAGCGCCGCCGCTGTGTGCGCGGGCTGCGATGTTCTCACGCCCGCAGACGACCCGCTTATGCCGCTAACCGGCTGCACGTCGGATGTCGTGTGCGACACGCTGCTGTCGGTAACGGGGTGGTAGCGCATGACGTACACCGTGCTGTCGGCGCTCCCCGTGTCTGTGCGACTGACTGGTGTGACGGCAGGCGCTGGACGCGCCGGCCACAGCGGCGGCTGCAGCTGCAGCTGCAGGCGTCGCGTCGCTGCCTCGCCATCGCCATGGCCGTTGGTGGCGCTGCGGCCGTCGGGGCCTCGGGCTCGGTTCCGGCCGCTCGTGGTAGGCCCCACGTTGTTGGCTGCGATGCCTGCCCCGACGTCGCCGCCTCCGCCGCTGCGGCCGCCAGGCCCGTCTAGCTTCTTCGCGCGCGGCCAGTGCCGGCTGCCGAGTGCCGACACGGACGCCATCCTGGACCAGACGCGGCTCTGCCCGCTCTGCTGTGCTGTGTGCACGGGCAATGCGGTGTCGTTCCGCGTAGGCGGGCGGCTCAGATCGACGCTCTCGTCGTCGTCTTTGACGCTCTTCGTGCCGCGGCGCCGCCGACGCGGCCACGTGAAGTCGGATGGCATGATATCCAGCATCTCGTCGCCGTCAAAGACTTCGCGGCCGAGAATGCCGTCCTTCTTCTCTTCCCGCTCGAGCGCTTCGATGCGCTCGACCCATTCCCACACAATGACGCTCGCGGCGGCAGCGCCCACCCAGCGGACATAGTCGCCCCAAGCCGCGAAATCCGGCTTCGAGATGTCGAGGATAAAGAAGACGATCGGGACCAGGATGGCCAGGAGCGACAAGGTCGCGACGAGGCAGATGTTGCGCATCTTTGGGTGGAAGAAGGCGTAGCGCTTCTTCATGATCGAGTAGTAGATGACCCAGGCGGCGTAGAGCACGCCGAGGGCCAGCTGGAAGAGATAGCTGAGGGCGGGAACGGCGTCGGTAAAGGTGCGCCCCACGGAGGAGTAGAGGAAGCTGTTGAGGGAGTCGAAGATGAGGTCGAGGATGACGAGCAGAAAGGCGGTCCACTTGATGATGACCTTTTCGCGCTGGCGAGGAAAGAGGCGGATGAGGGTCTGGGCTTGGGCCAGCCACAGAAAGGTGTCGGAGATGAGGCGGATGATCTTGAGCTCGGTGCCGCCAAAGACCTCGGTCTGCATCTCCTTGGCGTTCTGGATGCCGTAGGAGTACTGGCGCTGGGCGACGCGGAAGGTGTCGGCGGTGGCAATGGTGAGGGAGATGGCGACGGTCAGCGCGGCGACCTTTTGCAGCCAGGGCCGGCCGCCGATGCTCTTGCCGCCGGTGCCGCCGTTGGTGAAGCCGCGGCGGCCGAGGACGACGACGCCGCCGTCGAGGAAGGATCGGGGAGTGATGAGGAGCATGATGACGAGCGTGTAGGCGATGACGGTGGTGGCGGCGAGGGCGTAGTACTGGGGGAAGGTCGAGGCGTAGAAGGGGTCGCGGAAGTCGGAGAACTGGGCGGTGCTCTCGGATTCGGCGACAGTGAGAGAACTGTTGCTGCTGCTGCTGCTGCTGCTGGAAGCGTTGAAGGTGGAGGCGTCGGCGTCGGTGCTGACGCCGGCGGAGTTGGTATCGACGTGGCCGAGGATGGCCGGGGAGTTGGTGGCGCGACATAGCGGACGGAAGGCGGCGGCGGAGGTGAGGGTGATGGGATCGCTGCCCTGGAGGTAGATGATGCCGCCGGCCGGCAGGTTGAGGGACGGACAGGCGGTGGTTTGGGAGGCGGAGGAGGGCGAGGTGGTCGAGGCGGTGGTTGGCGAGGCGGTGGTGGCGGCAGCAACCGACACTGCGGTAGACAGCGTCACCACCAGATCACGGCGATCCATGGCGGCACAGCGGCCTTGGGAGGCCCTTGGCCATGCACGGGAAGTCGGCTTGCTCCGTGAAGTAGTGAGGCTATGTTGCTGTCGCCATGAGAGCCGGTCTGGGAGTCGAGGGGTTGAGGAGGAGAGTCGAGAGAGAGTCGAGAGTCGAGAGTCGAGAGTCGAGGGGTTGAGGAGGAGGGTCGAGAGAGAGTCGAGAGTCGAGAGAGTCGAGAGTCGAGAGTCGAGAGTAGTATTCGAGGTCGCCTAGTGAGGCTATTTAGGACCGCGATATAGACGTCGACGCAGCAATGCTGCGCGAACCCCTGAATCGAGTCGCGTGCAATGGCTCGGCTTGCCGACGGCCAGGCCTGTCAATCGGCGGGCGGTCGAGTCGCGCGACGGGCGGCGATGCGAGCACAGGCGACAATGCGAAGCACTTCGTCGGGACGGGACGAGAGAACGGCGGAATGCGAAGACGGCGGCGTCCGAGAAACGACGTGATGGCGCGGCCGGCTGTGGCAGCGCACGGCTTGGCCAGGACGCACAGGCACAGGCACAGCGTACGCAGCAGTGCGCAGAAGCAGAGGCACGCCAATGCCACCGGACGATCGGAATGGCGGAGGCTCGGCGCCGAGAGATTGGCAGTGCAGATGTCTTGGAAGAGGCGAAAGAGGCAGATTCGCGCTTTCGATTGTCGATTTTCGATTTTCGATTTTCGATTTCGATTTCGATTTCGATTTCGGTTTTCGACAAGCGAGAAAAGCACAACGCAACGCGCGTGCCGCCACGACAAAAGGGGCGGCGGCAGAAAACAAGCCTGTCGATCGTGCAGGCGTCGCTGGGCGTGGGTTGGCTGGGCCGAATGGCGTGCAGAGGGCGGAAGCGCGCGGATGTTGCGTTTGGCAGAGCGTCGTCTCGAATGTGTTTTACGTCTGAATCACAGAGGCAGCGGGCTTTCCAGACTTTGGGCGGACGGCGGGGAAAGAGTCGATGGCTTCGGCGCAAAGTACGGCTACGCGTGTCGGTACCGGTACGCGTCCGCCACGGCCGCGGCCGCGCAAAGGGCGGTACTGCGACAAGCGTCTGTGCGCACGGAGTCCGAGACAGGATAGGCGGAAAAGCCGTCGGCCGCCGACCAAATTGTACTGGCGCCTGGATGGAGTGGGCCTGCTCCGTACGACAGGTACCAGTGCGTGTGGGGCATGTATTACGAACGCAGTGCGAGTGTGCCTCTGGTGCGCACAGTACGAGTGAGTCGCACTTTCCGTAGAGACTACGGAGTAGTCGTGCTTGCCATACGGAGTACTCGTACATGCAACGTGTTCCTACTGCAGCCGAGTCGAGACCGTCAGTGGCTCCTGCCGTGATCGTGCCTCTGCAGCCGGCTGACCACGACAGGTCAGCCCGTACTCCGGATTCGGATCGCGGCTCACCCCAGCAGAACAGACGTGGGCCGCACGTAAAGAACGCCTTGGCGATGCGACACTGGCCGAGCGCATGCGCTGTGCCCGTTCTGCATGGCAGAGTAGAGCCGGACGCGGAGAGACGGTGCCGCCGAAAAGCGACGAGGCGAAGACGAAAGGGAAGACGAAAGGGAAAGAGCGCACCAGCCATACCGTACTCCGTACAGGCAGGAGCGCGCAATCGGAGTTGGCAGCTGTCCGTCTGCCCGTTTGCACCACTAGCGCATCTCTACGGCGGACGACAGCGGCGCGTGTACCTGTACTCGTACCGTGTCTTGGCCCAGAACTCGTACTGTCTGCACAAGCTTTTCCTTCTGCGCGTCTGCGCCAAGGCCTTTGCCGCTTAGCCTGCTGTGCGCCGCAAGAGCGTTGGAGAGCGCTTGTGCTCCTCTCCTGCTCCGCACAAAGACGCAGCACGCGTACCGGTACGCTCCGCTACAGCCAGTCTGCCCAGCGGCGGCCCGGCGCTGCTGCCTTGCGCTTCGCCCGTCCGTATCGCCTCGTATCCAGTACACGTTTTGCGCGACAGGAAACGACTGGCCGTCTGCGCCTTGGCAAAAGCTTGTCTAGACTCGCCGGGCAGAGGCATGCTGTGGGATCCTGCATCCGGGCGTGAATGCGGCGGGATGCCAATGTGGACGTAATTCCCCGATCACAGCTTACAAGGGTTAAGGATTGCAAATTCATATAGTAGATGCTACGTAGCCAAATTTGGGAGCGATTTAAACAGGGTAAGTGTGAACAAGAGTGACTCTCCTTGTACCAATTTGCATGCACTGCACACGCAGTGAACTACTCAGGAGAAGACTTCAAAGCATCTATATTATACGTTCAATCCTCCGAATCATTGCATCTGCCAAGTGTGGTATATATACGGACTTGCGGCCTAATTCCCGGCGTAATCGCTCTACAGCGTCGTCACCAACGCCCCAGCTGTAGATGTGAGGAACGACTGCGTCCAGTAGACTTCATTTCGAGCCGCCCAGCAGAGCGCCGCTGCTGACCAGCGCGCTGCGGCATGCGTAGCGCCAGCCGTGCAGGTCCGCGACCAGTACTCCGTAAGAGCCGCGTGCCATATCCACAAAGTGGACAAAGCTACGGTCACGGCTCCAACAAGAATGAAAGAAACTCGATCAAAATTCAAATCAAAGCATTAAGACCGGTCCAGGACACCCGTCCGGATGCTCCGTCTACATCGTACATTCCCATACCGTAAACACAAAACCGAGCGCAAACACAAGCGAACTCGTCGAGACCGTAACATCAAAGCATAAACAAGGCGTGGCGGGTAAAGGTCGTAACGGGACAGGGCGATCCGCGCCTTACAGGACGTTGTGCGACAGCAGCAGCTTCCGAAGAGCCTCGGGCGAGAACGAATCGTCGTCCTCGCTCGGCAGCAGCTCGATCAAGCCCGTCAGGTTGGCAAACAGATCGCCCTGCTCGCGGTACGCCAGGATCGACGGCACGGCGGCGTTGTCAAACTCGATCTCGTCGTAGCGCACCTTGACAAAGTGCACCGCCGGGTACAGGCTGACCAGCGGCCGCAGCGCCTTTTCCACGGCAGTAGACACCTCGCACTGCCGAGTGAGTTAGCGCTGTCCGGTGCATCGTCGAGCCAATCCGCCCGGGAGACCGAGCTGTCGCCTTACCTCGTCGTCATATACAAATACAGCGACAACCGTGTCGCGGCCGACCTTCTCAATGGCGTCGAGGTAGCCGAGCGCGTCCACCTCGTCGAACCGGCCGTACATGCGCACGCTCGGCGACGTGCGGCGCGTCCGCACGGCAGGGCCCAAGACGGTCTCGCTCTCGAGCTCGCGGCGCCGCGACTCGCGCCACTGCGCCAGGAACGACTCCTCGTCCTCGTCCTGCGACCGCTCGTCCTCCGAGTCGCTCTTCTCGTTCAGATTGTTGCTGTCCCGGCTGCCGCGCATCAGCATGTCCGTGCTGAACACGCTGTGGCGCGCATTGCGCACTTTGCCCTTCCACGACTGCTTGCGTGCCGTCTCGTAGCTGCGCGCGTCGGCAATGACGCCCTTCACGCCTGTGGCCCGGCCCGAGTCGAACGACGCTGGCGGCAGCTGCACGTTGAAGCCGTTGTTGCTGGGCATACGCATGGCGGCGTCGATCTCGCTTGCGCGGAACTGCTCGTCTTCGTCGAGGAAATCGGCGGCGTCAGCAGACTCGCGAGCACGGTCAAAACGGTCTTCCGGATGCTGGTTGCGGTCCTCGGCGGATGGCTCGCTGTTCTTGTCGACAAGCTGGCGGAACTCTTCTTGGGCGGCGGTTTCGGACATGATAAAGGAGGAGAAGAGGCCGAGGGGGTAAGAGGCGGATCGAGGGGTGATATACTAATGCAGGCAACAGGTCAGACGCTCAACGACAGAGCCGGTGGAGTAGGGAGGCCGAACCAGAGGGGGTATACCTCGTAGCGCGCGCGAGTGTGTGCGCGTAGCAAGTATAGATGCGATGCCCAGGGCGTGAGCTGGTCTATGCGCCGACACGAAGCAGGCTGGGCGTCAGGGCGTGACAAATGGGAAGCTGGGGTCGAAGACGGCGAGCCGGGCTTGTGCTATGGTGCTGAGATAGGCAGGGGAGGGGAGAGCGAATCAGGCGTTCCAAACAGGTCTGCAGCAGCAAGGCAGCGGCGAGTCCGAAGCGATGAGGAAGAATGCGCGCTCCACAGCCACTAAAGACAGGGCGGTCGGCAGAACGGGACGACGGCAGAACGGGACGGCAGAGACGGCAGAGACGGCAGACGGCAGAGACGGTAGAGACGGCACGAGAGCAAAAGGACGCCCGAGGTATGCTATCGCGCAGGATCGGAATGCGCTGCGTGGTTCCTGCAGGATTGTCGTCGCGAAAATAGCAGCCAACAGAAATGGCCAACAGACTAGAGTTGAAACAGTCCGGAACAAGGTGAGGCTGGCAGAGCGCGGCCGGGAAACAAAATACATGTACCCTTATTAGCGGTCTGCTTCCAGGTCTTGCTGTGCTCGGATCTGGTCGTGCTCTGTTCGGTATCCGACTGGCCTGGCTGCTTTCGTCTGCACAATGACCTGTCACTCCCGGCTTCTGCTGGCGGTCCTGCTTGACCAACGATCAGCACCTGGCCCTGCGTCCTCGTGGCCTTGGGCCGGGCAACCTTGCTCCTACGGAGAAGTGTGATCGGCTTTGGCTGAGCCCCTTGGGATGCGTCAGGCCGTTTCAGAGGGGCCGGGGGTCCCAAGAGACGCGTGTGTTGGCGACTCTCCAGGGCTCCGCTGCGGGGAGAAACGCTGTTGAGATGGCAGACGTGTCTGTGCCAGCGAGTGTGTCGTCGTATTACCTCGTATGAGGTGGCGTCGGCGTCGAGTAAGGCAGACGAATTCGAGGCAATGTGCGGTCAGAAGAGGAGTACGGAGTATCTGCACAGAGCTATCTTGAGCCCCCAACAGAAAGACGCCAAAGACGGTCAAGCAGGCCCACAGAAAGAAGGGCTAGAACGCCGCGAGAATGGCCAAGCGACTGCCGGCTAAGCGCGTTCGTAATCGTGTTTTGTACTCGTACGGAGTACTCCGTATGTCGTATTTTCCACTCGGTTTGGCAGCTTTTGCTCTTCCCAGCTGGTTTCCTTGTTCCTGTTCTCTTTTCCTGGATGTTCTAGCCGGTCCTTACCGCCGCTTTCCCCTTTTGCGTCCTATGTCTCAAACGGCAGCCCCAGTATGGGGTCGCATGGTAGACAGGGATGGCTGGGCAGATTCTGCGGAAAGAATGCGGTGCCACGAGCCCGCATAAAGTGATGGTATTGCTGCATTGAGTACGAACATCTGCAGCCTCGAGTTCACAAACAAAATACGAGTACTTGTACCGTCCCCGCGCACAAGTTGGAGGGGCCACCTCGGAAGGAGCGGGACTAACAAGGAAGCCACGATGCTGGCAGGCACTGAACTGGGACAGCATACAGGTTACAGTGTAGCGTACTCTGTAGACGACGAGGTTCATCGTCGGGACGGCAGGAGCGGAGTAGGAAATACGAGGCCGAATACGCAGGAACGACCGACTGCCGGCGATGCCACGCGTGTCTGCAAGCTCTCTTTACCGAGCCTCTACCAACTTCCGCCCGGTTTCTCGTATTGCTTCTTCGACATCGTCCGTCTTTGCCTCCTCTGGCCTGCTGTCGGCCTACGGGGTAGATGGAGGACAAGCGCCGCGAAGGCGTACCTCGTAGCGCACGGCGTTCGCCGTGATTTATGGGAGACACCGCATCACTTCGTCGTATCACGGATTGCGAACTGACTCGTAGACAGAGTGCTCAGATGGTCCGTGTTCGGTGGAGAACAGCATATCCATACCAGCGTCGGGGCTTGCCATGAGGCGACGCCGAGGGCGTGGCCGGAAGATAGGGCGGAGGCCCCGAGACAAGGCTAGATCGTGGAGAAGGGAAGGACGAGGCGGGCGCCAGTTTGACAAGCCACGAGGCACGAGTGCCACATTCTAGCGGCTAGTGTCCGAGTCCAGCTGCGTCTTAGCCTTGGGGATGAAGATAGGCCGGAGTACTGTTGCTTGTGTAAATGGCGTTTCATCTTATCTTATTTCGTGCGTTGTTTCTATTTCGGCGCTATTGCTACTGTCCCAAGTAGATACATAAGCCCCCGTCCTGGCAAATGAGGGTCGGAGTATCGTTACGCTTCTACTCTGAAAGAACTGGCTCAGTAAGTCGGGGTTGAACAATTCATGTCGTGGCATTGCTCTACAAAAGTTGGTTGTAAAAGGTAGAACAACATCAGGTATTCCAAACAAGAGAGCGAACATGTATCTGTATTAAGAAGGGTAACAAGTAAAAGATAGCGTTTTATACGCAGTACGGTATTTTCGATCGAACTAGCCGAAAAGTAGGCTGGTCCACACGACAGGATACATGGCTTTGTCGACGAGTACAGACAGCATGCTATGCCATTGTGTTTCCTCGACCTTGCAAGCCTGAACTTGTGCCCCCCAGCCAGCTCCGGCCCGACAAGCTTCTACATCACCCTCGCACATACGTATATAGAAGCACACAATGAACTAAATCCACCATCCTCGCACATACAATCACCTCGACAGGCACACTGTGCTCGAAATGCAAGTTTATTCTGCTTTTTGGCAACTGCTAGACTTTCTGCTCCCTCTCCCCTCTGCCCCCGGCGACCTGGCCATGCCGTCTGTCATGAAAGCCGGAAAAATACAAAGCAAAGAGCGGCGCCTAGGCAATAGCAAACAATGAAATCATACACTCGAAGCTTCTCGTCTCCCCCCCGTCAGTCATTACAATGTTCTTCCCCCCCCACGAGGAGGACAGAGGCCATACTCGTTGCCAGGGCGAAAGCTGCAAGAAAGCTGCAGAGCGCAGACTGCAAAGCCACACACACGGCGGACAGGAGAGGAGACAAGGGCAACAGGAAACTGAAACAGAATACACCTATCCACTCGTCCAACGTCCAAGTGAAACAAGACCCTTGCAGGTGGGAAGAAGAAGAAAACACCAAATATATGACAAGACACAACCAAACAAAAGAAAGTAGACGGACCATCGTCGAGGGCGGGCAAGGGGTCAAATGAAAAGGATATCGTTATATAGGGGAAAGAGTAAATCAGCCCGTAGATGGCAAGGGACAACCCGCGCGTAAAATCTGGATGGAAAACAGGGACAGAGAGACAGATCGAGAGAACACAACCGCCTCCACAACCGAGGTTGTCAGTCTGTCAAGCAAGATCGAAAGCAGCGGAAGCTTCGAGTGCGGTCAGAGGAAAAGGAGAATACAGAGAAGGATGGGGGAATTACAAAAGGAGAGCTTTTCGGTAAGAAAACCAGTGTCTACCGCGGTGTGTGGTCTGCAGCCAACTGCTTGCCAGTCATCGATCCTCTCCACGTCTCGAAATGGATCGCTCGTTCCTTGGTACGTAGCCGGCAGGGCGACTTGTTCTGCTCGTCGAGCCCCAAACTAAACTCTGGCCGTCATCTCCAGCGGCCCCCTGCATATCTTGTAGTTGTCTGTCGAGGACTCTGCGCGTTTCGAGTAGAGACCAGTCTCCTGCGATACCGCAAGGTAAAGTGCAAGCATCGTCGTGTCATCGTGATCACAAGTATGACTTAGTAGGCCCAGATCTTCAGCTGTGCGGTTGTTAGCATCGAGCCCGTATCCACGCGCCAAGACTCCAGAAATACTGACCAACGAGTCCCAAGACCCCGTGCACAGGCTGATGCCATCGTTGCTCACGCCCAAGCAGCTGACGCGGTTCTCGTGGCCGACAAGAGAGCCGACCTTCTCGCCTCGTGTTATGTCCCAGACCTGGTTGCGTTAGAAAGAGTCGCACACGAAGAGGAAAACCCCCGCCACGGAGGCGTGGATGGCCGGGTCGCGTGCGCTTACCTTGCACTCGAAATCATCGTAGCCGGCAAACAGCAGACGGCCAGACACGGACGTGGCGACAGACGTGATACCGCACAGAATGGATTCGGACTGCTTTTGTTAGCGTTTGGTACGCGGCTCCCTGGCGCCATGCGCGGTTCGACTTACGCCGTAGACGTTCAGCTCGCGGTCAGCGCGGATGTCAAAGAGACGGCAGGTCGCGTCGTCGGAGCCTGTGACAAACGAGTGGCCGTCGGGGAAGAACTGGATGGCGTTGATGTCGGACTCGTGGCCGGCGAATGTCTGGACAGCCTTGCCGGCGCGAATATCCCACATCTTGGCAAAGGCGTCGCAGGCGCCGGAGATGAAGGTGTTCTGGTTGGTGGGGTTGAGGCTGATGCTCATGACGTCGCCGAGGTGGTCGGCGAACTCGACAACGCGCGTGCCGGTTTCAATGTCCCACTTCATACAGGTCATGTCGCCGGAGGAGGTGAGGATGCTGCGGTCGTTGATGAAGCGACAGCACGAGAGGTAGCCGGCGTGGCCTGAGAGCTCGCGGGCGACGCGGGTGGGCCCGTCGCGGTTCTGGTTGAGGTTGTAGATGGAGCAGATGTTGTCGAGACCACCGCAGGCGACGTAGTTGCCGCTCGGAGCGTAGGCGCAGGTCATGACCCAGGAGGAGCGCAAGGGGATGGCGTGGACTTTGTTGGTGGTGTAGGCGTCCCAGATGATGAGCTTGCCGTCCTGGGAGGCGGAGACGAGGTGTCTCCGGTCGGTGGACCAGTGCATGGCGTAGATCTTGGCCAGATGGCCCTTGAGGGTGCGCTTCGCCTTCATCATCTGGCTGCGGGCAATGGGCTCGTGTGCTTGCTGGGCGACGGCGCGGACTGGACGGGCAACGGGTTAGCATCGGGAGACGGACAAGGGGACAGAGCAGCATGCGCAGCACGAGAAGCACGCGCTGGACGGGGCGGACGAACGAGTTGTGTCGGCAAGCTCGTCCTTCTTGCGCTTGATGCGGTCCTTCAGCGACTCGGCCTCGCGGCGGGCCTGCTGGATGCGCGACTGCATCGCCTCGGGCGAGACCTCATTGCGAGAGTCCATGGCGAAGACGGGCGGGATGGCAGGACGCGGCGATGGACGAGGATGCCGGCGACGGGGTCTGGACTGGACGCGATCGGCTACGACGGGCAGTCGATGCGATCGATGGATGGCGCGATAGGCGAAAGCAGCGGTGATTGGGACTGTGTTGTAACGCGGCAGTCAATCGGTTCCGTGTCGAGCCGAGGGGGTCGGGACAAATGAGCGAGAGGGAGGTGTGATTCGCTGGTTCGGGTTCGGTGTGAACGGTCGAGGAGCGGACGTCGATTAGGAAGTAGGGAGCGAGAAAAACGCAGGGCGATCGGCGGACGTCAAACGGCTGGCCGGAGCACAGCACAGCAGCAGGGAGAACGAGGGCGAAGCGAGCAAGACAGCAGGCGGCGATGGTGTTGTCGACGCGATGCAGGTGAACGGGCAACACGGGAAGGAGCGAGGGAGCGCGCAGGAGGAAGGGAAGGAGCAAGGTAAGAGAGTGGAAAGCGGAAGGCGGAAGGCGGAAAGCGGAAGACGCAGAAAAGGAGAGAGAAGGTGTGAGGAGCGAGCGGAAGGAAGGACAAGGACCACGGAGGCAGGCGCGCTGATCTGCTGTTAGGGGATGGGTAGGGGTGCTTGCCGGAGTGCGACGTGAGGGTACAGTACAAGGGCGGCAGCGGGTGGCAGGGCGCGCAGCAGGTACCCGTACCCGCCCAGAAGAGCGAGTCAGCACGCTATGGCGGCGTGCACAGGCAAGAGCGATACGGCAGCACGGTGCGGTTTCCTCTCGCCATGGGCCGCTGGCCGCTGGAACACTGGGCTGGCTCGGCAGGCCGTTTTTGTGGTGCTAGGGAGAAAGGGGGAAAATTGGGCAGTCTCGGAGCGGGAGCAGAGCGGGCGAGGCAGGAGATTGGGAGATTGGGGGGCCGCTAGGCGCAGTTGGGTGGGACAGGCCGACGGCTGGCCGGAAGAGCCCCAGGTGCAAAGTGTACGAGAATACATACGAGTACTCCGTATGCGACTTTTCAGGATCTTACGAGAGCGTCGCGAGTAAGCAACGCACAATCTACAGAGTAGCCCACGAGAGCTGCGAGCAGACACGAGATGTGTACTCGTAGACCGGCTGGTGTCGCTGGCAGCTGCCAGAAAACAAAACACGGCGAATACTTGTTGCTGTACGCGTACTGGACTCCATCTACGAGGATGGCTGAGATACATACGAGTAGTATCACGAGAGGCAATACTCGTACGAACCAAAACCCGACGCGTACTGCTGCCCCGTGCGCCTCCCGCCGGCCGGAGCAGTGGAACTGCCGCCCGTCGGCAGCTTGTCGATTGGCGATCGGAGGCTGGGATCGTGCGAAGACCAGTCAAGGCATCGGTCTGACGAGTATCACAGCAATACGAAGCAAGTAAGCATGGCAGGCATTTGATTGCCCATGCCTCTGCAAGATACAACAACGCCGTACAGCGCATGTAGAAGTAATCAACGCGATGGGTCGCCGCCAGGAGTGCTGTCCTGCCATCGGCGTTGCATCTGCTCCGCTGCCTCGGGCGACATTGCGACAGGGAGCTGCGAATAGGAGTCCGACGCAGTCGTGCAAATAGGAGCACTTGTGCGTTGTGATAGCGCCGATAGCAGGGCATGCAGCTTCGATGCCGACGAAATAGACGAGCGAGTCCACTGCTCGTACCTGCAGCTCGTCAAACAGGAGTACGACGGCGTCCACATCATGTACGAATACGGCGTCAGTACTTGGACAGCACGCCAGACTGTTGACAGCCGTTGCCATCAACGGCCCCGTCAGGCCGGCTAGAGGCAACGCAAGGGACCGAGGCGAGCATCATCTCGGCACCGTTGTGCAGTGCGACAAGTGCCCCTACGAAACAATACGGAGTACTCCGTAGTAGGTACGCAGTACGAGTACGAGTACGGAGTACACGAGTACGAGAAGTACGAGTACTCGTTGTACTGTACTTCGTACTCCGTACATGCCTTTGTACGGATGCAAGCAGCTTCGTACTTGTACTGTGCTCATCAGAGCAGGGGTGTGCATACGATCAACAGCTACATGGACTCACTGTCTCCGCCGTCTTTGCCCCTGACTACGCAGTGCCGCGGCTGGAAGCTACGGAGTAGCTGTACGACGCAGCGGTGCATACGTCCACAGGCTTGGGCGCATCCTACGAATACGCTGTTCAGATCCTTGGATCAATATGTTCTTCCAGGCGCTTCACTATTGGCACCGTAGAGGCAGCTTGTTCCTGTTCGGCCTCATACTCACTTCGGACAGGCATGTAGAGCACAAGTAATACTCCGTGTACTAGTAATAGTCCAGGCCGGCTGCCGTTCGCCGCCGTCGCTCTGACAAGTATGCCGATCACGAGAATGCAGGACTGCTCTGCGACTGTACTCGTATCTGTACGAGTACTCGTACATTATTTCTACACGTATCAACGGCTGCAGACCCACTCTGCACCTTCATCTGAATTCTCCATATCGAACGTCGTACTCCGAGAGAGCAAGGACGAGTAATACGCCATCGCCCGGCTCCACCCAATACTCATCTTGCCTTCCGCGCTGCGCCGGTGCGCACTACTCCGTAAAGCACGGGATGCCTCTCGTACTTGGACGGGGCCTGGAGCAAGTGGCTGCTCTTTCCGGCATAGCCCGCTGCCAAGCTCCGCGAGACCAACGCCTGCTTCCCACGTCGACGCGCCGGCACAGCACGACGAGCAGTCATCCAAGGACGGGCCCTGGCGCACTCCGTCCTCTATTCCGTATGCTCTCTGGCCCAGGCCCGGAACCAGTCGAGAGCCTCCGGGTTGGACACGCTGGCGTTGATCTTGACCTCTGTCCCCGACAGAATCTGCTTGACGGCGACCTCGATCCTAAGCACACGTTAGCCGCGGAACACGGGATGGGCACCGCATCGACGCACTTCTTGCCGTTTGTCGTCTTGGGGATGCCGCCGCTGCACGCCTCCACGATGCCCGGCACGTGGCGCGGGCTCAGCTCGCGCCGGATCGCCGCCTGGATGCGGCGCCGGAACCCGTCGTCCAAGGCCGGCCCGCCCGCCGCCATCACGACAAACAGACACACCGTCTCGTCCGTGTCCTGCGGCCGCCGCCGCCCGACGCACAGCGCGTCCTCCACCTCGTCGGCGAAGAAGCGCGTCAGGATGTTGTAGATCTCGGCGCTGCCGAACCGCACGCCCGACGGCTTCAGCACGCCGTCCGACCGCCCCAGCATCACGAGCGAGAGCCCGTCCAACCGCACAAAGTCGCCGTGGTGCCACCACCCCGGGAACCGCGTAAAGTACGCCGCCCGGTACTTGTCGTCGCCGTCGTAAAACGTCAGCGGCTGGCACGGAAACGGCGCCGTGCACACGAGGTCGCCCTCCTCGCCCGGCGCCACCAGCGCCGGCCGGTCCGCCGGCGACGCCGAGTCGGCCACGGCCACGGCCATGCCCAGGCCTGCGCACTGCACCGCGCCCGCCGTGACGGGCAGCAGCGGCGACGGCGCGCCGAACAGCGACAAGATGTCCGTGCCGCCCGTGATCGACGCCAGGTGCACGCGCTTCGGAAACGTCGTGTACACGTACGCAAACGTCGACGGTGGCAGCGGGGAGGCCGTCGAGTAGACGGCCTCGAGCGCCGACAGGTCCACCGTGGCCGGGATCGCTACGCGGCCCGTCTCCAGCGCCACCAGGTAGGCCGCCGACGTGCCGAAATGCGTGACCCGCTGCGCCGCCAGCAGCCGCGGCAGCGACAGCGGTCCGTCCGGCCGGAAGGGCGAGCCCGTGTAGAGCACCAGCGACGCGCCGACAGCCAGCGCCGACACGCTCCAGTGCCACATCATCCACGACGTCGTCGTGTAGTAGAGCATGCGCGAGGACGGCCCGAGCGAGCAGTGCAGCGCGTGCTCCTTCTTGTGCTGGATCAGCGTGCCGAGCGCCGTGTGCACAATCGCCTTGGGGAGGCCCGTTGTGCCGCTCGAGTAGAGAATGTAGAGCGGGTGCGACGGCGGCAGCTGCTCAAACCGCAGCGGCTCGTCCGGCGCGCTGTCTGATTAGCCGGCCGTCCAGACCACGCCGATACACAGGAAGCAGGACAGCGAAACGTACCTGGCCAGCAGCGTGTCGTACGGCACGGCCAGGCCCACTGTGGCAGCGAGCGCCGCGAGACCGAGGGGGTCTGCGTCTGCGTCTGCGTCTGCCGACGGCGCCGGCGTGGCTGCGACGACGACCACGGCGCGGAGGCTCTCCCGCAGCGCCCCGGCGATCTGCTGCGTCTTGGCCGTGCTCGGCCACACCTTGCCGTTGTAGACGGTGGCGTTGTCGGCGAACAGCACGGCGGGCCGCACGCGCACGAGCCGGTCGAGCACGGCGCTGACGCCGTTGTCGGGGCTGATGGACGTCCACACGGCCCCGACGGCCGCGGCCGCGAGCATGGCCACGACGGCGGCCGCGTGGTTGCCGACAAAGCCGGCCACGACGTCGCCCGGCTGCAGACGCACGGGCGGGCTGCGCAGCGCCGCCGCACAGCGCCGCACAGCCTCGCGCAGCGCCGCCCACGTCATCGCGGTCGTGCCGTGGCCGGCGTCTTCTGTCGCCGTGATGAGCGCCGCGGCGGCCGGGCGGACGGCGACGCCGGCCGGGAAGAGCAGGTTCTCGGCAAAGTTGAGGCGCGCGCCGGCAAAGAAGTCGGGGCGCGGGAACATGTCCGCCGTCGGCAGCACGCAGTCGTACGGCACCGAGGCGGTCACGCCGACAAAGGCCCAGACGTCCGCCCAGAAGTCGGCAATGTGCTCGACCGACCAGCGGTAGAGGTCCGCGTAGTCGGCGAGCGCAAGGCCGCGGCGCGCATTGACGTCCTCGAGGAAGCGGAACATGGGTGTGTCACGTGGGGCCGGATGCCGCCACAGCGTCGGGGCGGTTGCCATACTCGTAGCGGCGCTGCGAGAGCCGGAGGGAGCACGGCTGGTCGGTGGCTGGATCGGGCCGGTCGACGGTGGTTGCAGACCGCTCAAAGACGCAGACGCAAAAAGGAAGCAGTGGCAAGGGCACGTGCAGCGCACCCAGAGTGGCGGGCCCTGATGCGAAGGCAGCCACGACCGTTTCGACCGAGGCTGGGATTCCGCGGATTCACCAGACGTCATGAGCGTCACGTGGTCTGTACGAGTTGGGGTCGAACCTTGCTTGATTCTCGCATTCTGCTTCTACGTCGAGTCGTACATCTTGACAGCGCACGATGCGGCTGCAGAGGGAAGGTCTTGCCTGGCTGGCGACGGGAGAGATGAGGCGCAAGGCAAGTATCGCCATGCCGATCAGTCGAGCAACCCGCGCCTGCTGACAGCCGCTTCTTGTAGTGCAGACCGCTTTCAGGCATCACTGCTCGCAACGAGACGGCAGCGCTCATATGAGGCAAAGGGTAAGATGCCCGTCACTGCAAGTCTCGTTCCGTACGGAGTACTCGTCCCGGGCGAGCTGGTGCCGCCACGGAAGCCGAGGTAGATGCCGTGCCAAAGCATGATCGGATCATGCGCCATACTCCGTGCTTTGTACTCGTATATCCGCGAGTGCCAGTCCGCCGCGCCCGCGTCGCGACTACAAGGACGGGCACGATATGGCCTCCGGACATCCCGGCTCGAAACGGTGTCTGACTGGCCGGCGGCCGCCCCAACGCTGGCTAGCCTGGCTTGCCGGAGTTGCCTGACACGCCACCGTTGCACGCGGCTGCTCGCTCGCCGACATGGGATCCGAGCGAGTACGTAGCGTCGCATCGGCGGGCGGCGACGTGACGGCGGGCAGGCTGCAGGCGCCGTTGGTGTCTGCGAGCCTGCACTCGACGCAGACTTGTGTCTTGCGTGTAGCAGAGGATCGACGATCGTCCTTGGCTGACTAATCCAATCTGCAGCCAGCGTCGCAGACTTTCGCGCGCACGGCATGAAAGACGCGGCACGCGGCCGTGTCGGCACCAGACATCATCCAATGTTCGTTTCGAGGCCTCCTCGTTGCCCACGAGTCGCAGTAGGGCTAATTTCCGGAATCCTCGGTTCTGCACGCACCACCTGTTGCAGCGACTTTGTACCTGTACGAGCACCCGTGCGCGCTAGCAGTAATGCATAGTCAGCGGTGGGCCGTGATCGGGAAATCAGAGGCGCGAAATTGCAAGGTTTCGGATCGCCCGCAAAGCAACCGATGCCCCTGTATCGAGCCCAGTCTCTGTATCGTACTCGCTCTCGTAATCTGCTGCTAAAACTCCGTGCCGGCGGTACCAGATTGGCCCGTGCGGATACAAGCATGAATAAGCCGCGGCCACGGCCGCACGCGCCTCGAGTTGGTACGAGTACTGTGCACTGTGCGGCGCCCAACACTGTGAGATAAAGGTACGGAGTCTGTATTACGGAGCAGTACTCCGTACGGAGTACTTCGTACTCGTACTTGTACACTTTCGTGGTGCGGCGTCGCACTTGTGCGTTTTTCGCGCGAGTACGGTTTGCTCTGGCTTTTTGCGTGCCATCACCGCCTCCGTTTCTCCCTTTCCCAGCGGCAGCCGTTCCTCATTTCGCCCTTCCAAGCAGCATCGTTCCTTTTTCTTCCCTGCTCTCTTCTCCCGCGCACCTCCTCCTCTCCGCCCCGGCCCAATCCGCCCGCGACCGTCCCGCCCGCTCTGTCTCTGCGCGACTGCTTACTTCGACCTGACCGCGCATCCCTTACGGAGTACGAGTATTACTCAGGCTGCAACCTGCCAGCAAGCCTGCCTGGCGGCTTTGCCCGGCACCCACTCCTGCTGCTGCTCGACACGCAGATTCTACTTGCTGCCGCAGCGCATGTAAGTAGTCTTGTCCGTCTTGTCCGTCTGCTGTCTCTTGTCTCTGTCTGCTGCGCCCGGCTCTGCCTGGCCCCGTCTGCGCGCCGCCTCGTCTACGAATCACAAAGTATTACGGAGTACGGAGTATACGGAGTATACGGAGTACTCGTATTACTCGTACGCACATCGCCAACATCGCCCAAAACGGAGCACGACCCAGCCACAGCGCCACACCCTGCTTTTACGTGCGAAATCGAGATCGGAAACGGTGCCACGAGTACGGAGCACAAAGTACACCACCCCGGCCAAAACGGCAGGGTACAACCTGCAGGTCGGGTCGTCGCTGCCTCTCACCTGAGCTACATCGGCCGGCCATTTGCTGCTCTGCTCCTTCCCGATCCCCGCTGTTCCAGCCACGCCCGATCTGGAAAGAATGGGGCCGTCCGCGCCCTGGCCACTCACTGCCAGCACTGCTCCTTCCCTCTGTTCAATGCGCCGTACTTTACTCCGTACAAGTACGAGTGCGAGACGCCACATACCCCGAGCTCTTCCTCTCCTCGCCCTTTCTCCCACTTCCACCTCTCGCCGTCCTCCTTTCCGCTGCATCGTCGGCCTCTCTTTCGTGCGCCGGCGGCCTCGTTCGTGATCCCCGTCAATTGGCTCCCCGTTCCTCGTCCTGCCCCTCCTAGTCCTCTGTCTCCTTTCCCCTATTACGAAATACAGGGGCGCCGTCTCCGTCCCCACCACCCCCCTATTCCTTCGACCCGGCCGCCACCGGACAAGAGCCAGAGGGAAAAGAGCGAACCGAGCGGACGGCTGCCGAGAGACAGCAGACAGGACACAGCACAGACACGCCAGCCGTTGCGATTGCTGCCTCCAGCTTGCCTCTAACATCCTTTTGCAGCTTTCCGGGCTGCTTGTCCCCGTTAGAGATGCCGCGCAAGCTTGCCAATCCTTTCTCCAATAACTCCAGCATGTCGCCGTTGGACAAGCCGACCGAGCGAAGACCTTCCCAATCCAAGACCGGCAGCCGCATCGCCCAACTCTTCAAGTCCTCTCGCGATCAACCGCCCGCCAGCGCCCAGCAGTCGCTTCTCGCCATGCAGCAGCAAGCCCACTCGGCGGGCGGTCCGTCTCCGCAGATCACGGCGTCGACCCTCTCTCTCCCGTCCATCTCCCTCTCGACCGCCACCGCCGGCGAGGCTGTCACCGACGAGCCGCCCACCACGCTCTTCGCGCCGCCCTCCGACGCCGAGAACGAGCTGCGCCGCCGCAAGGAGGCCCAGTTCGGCCCGCTCATCGACAAGAAGCACCTCTACGTCAGCGAGCACCACGGCGGCTCGCTGGACCCCCCCATCGAGGACGAGCCGCCATACTACTACCTCCTGGTCACCTACATCAGCTACCTCATGCTGATTGCCTTTGGCCACGCCCGCGACTTCCTCGGCCGCCATTTCAAGAAGGACGGCGTCAACGCCACGGTCAAGGTGAAGCCCGGCTACGCCCCGCTCAACGACGACTTTGACAACTTTTACGTCCGCCGCCTCAAGACCCGCCTCGATGACTGCTTTGCCCGTCCTACCACCGGCGTCCCGGGCCGCTTCATCACCCTGATCGACCGCACCTCCAACGACTTCAACCGCACCTACCACTACACCGGCACCTTCACAGAGACCCTGAACATGAGCTCCTACAACTACCTTGGCTTCGCCCAGTCGGAGGGTCCCTGTGCCGATGCTGCCGAGGAGACCGCCCGCAAGTACGGCATCACCTCGTGCAGTCCCCGGTCGGACTGCGGAACGACCGACCTGGCCCTCGAGGTGGAGCGTGAAATTGCCGCCTTTGTTGGCAAGCCTGCTGCCATGGTCTTCTCCATGGGTTTCGTCACCAACTCCAGCTCGTTCCCGGCCCTCGTCTCCAAGGGCTGTCTCATTCTCTCCGACGAGCTCAACCACGCTTCCATCCGCATCGGCGCCCGTATTTCTGGCGCTGTCATTCGCTCTTTCAAGCACAACAACATGGTCGACCTCGAGCGCCATCTCCGCGACGCCATCGCCCAGGGCCAGCCGCGCACCCACCGTCCGTGGAAGAAGATTCTTGTTGCCGTCGAGGGCCTGTACTCCATGGAGGGCACCATGTGCGACCTTCCTCGTATTGTCGCACTGAAGCACAAGTACAAGTTCTTCCTCTTTGTCGACGAGGCCCACAGTATTGGTGCTCTCGGCCCCAGAGGCCGCGGCGTCTGCGATTACTTTGGCGTTGACCCGCAGGAGGTCGACATTCTCATGGGAACACTCACAAAGTCTTTCGGTGCCAACGGCGGTTATGTCAGCGGCGAGAAGCACATCATCGACAAGCTGCGTTTCACCAATGCCGCCACCACGTTTGGCGAGTCGCCCAGCCCGGCTGTTCTGATGCAAATCCTGTCGTCCCTGCGCATCATTACCGGCGATCTTGCTCCCGGCCAGGGCGCAGAGCGCCTGCAGCGCATTGCCTTCAATTCGCGTTACCTTCGTCTCGGGCTCAAGCGTCTTGGCTTCATTGTCTACGGCCACGACGATTCGCCCATCATCCCTGTCGTGCTCTACAGCCCCGGAAAGATGTCTGCCTTTAGCCACGAGATGCTGAAGCGCAAGATCTCGGTCGTCATTGTTGGCTACCCCGCCACACCGCTCATCAGCTCGCGTGTGCGCTTCTGTGTGTCCTCGGCGCACAACAAGGAGGACATGGACCGGCTGCTCATTGCCTGCGACGAGATCGGCGACATTATGCAGCTCAAGTTCTCCACCGGTATTGCTGGCGGCCTGGACTATCTGCCTGCTGGTGTGACGCCCGAGATGGAGCGTGCATACCTTGCGGAGCATGGGCGCAAGGGCATCGCGCATCCGCCGAGATGGAAGATCGAGGATGTCATTGCTGCTGGCGAAGAAGATGTCCAGAAGCGACTGCGGTAGGCCCAGTCTCCGCAGCAGCAGTACGAAAACGAAGCCAAGAAACGACGACTTTCGCAAGCAGAGCAACGACTTCAAAGATTAGTCAGGTTTATAACAAGGAGTTGATAGAGAAGGGACGTGCTGTATGGATCAGCAAGGAACCCGCTTTCTAGGCGTTCGGGGGAGGGCTTTCTGTGCTTGTGTCTGTGTGCTCCTATGTTTCCTTTCCATTCTTGTTCTCTTTTCCGCTTCCGCCCAGGTGTGCTGCTTCTTTGCTTTGGATTCTTTCCCCTTTTCTTTCTGGCAGAGAATGCAGCTGGGTGCTAATTATATAATATGGATTATCCGTTTGGGGGGGCCGTTTACGAGAAACGGGCGTCCGGGGCTTAGGCCTGGTGTAATAGTCGACGAAGAAATAAAAAACGAATCATCATGCATCTTGGGAGCAAGCTGTAAGAAGGGTTGTGGAGGAATACAACCGGGTGACAGAAATGGGATTAGTCAGCGTATATCCCACGTGCTTGTGCCCATTCATCATTCACTGGCCGTCGGTCATAGTAAATGCAGCGACGAGCACATTCTCCAAGAACATCTGCACGACAGGGCATGAAGCGACAAAAGCAGCAGCGACTGGACGTCTACTGTATGTGAAGTGTCTAAAAGGAGCAGACGATGGACCACCATGCTAACCGGCTGTCTTTGCCGGTAGTGGGCGCAACGTCGCCAACAGGAAATACCAGTAATGCATCCGTGATGCGTGCCCAACCGGCCGCTGACGGGGACGAGGACGACCTGCTGGATCTCGTCACGCGCAAAGCGAGGACCGGCAGGACCGTATTCTGGTCTGACCCGCAGTCCCATGGCTCTCTGTCGGCAGACGAGCTCGCGACGGCTCAGGCGGTTTCGAGATCATCGCCGGCAGCAGCCCCTGGGAGGAGGCGGGCGATCGTCTTGGATTCCGAAGCCTCTGGATCCGAGGGATCGGCTTCCACAGTGGATGCCGATCCTTTGATCGCTCGTCGATCACGGGCGAGAGGTGCCGCAGTCCTCAGCGACAGTGAGGACGGGGGGGCGGGCGCTGGCTGTTCTGGCCCGGGAAGCGAAGAGGCCGGCAAGGAAGTCAAGGCCGTCAACGACGAGAACGACGAGAGCGACGAGGACGTCCGGCCTGCCAAGCGGCGACGCCGTGATACGAGCAAGCTGGTCGTTCTGACCGACAGCGACGACGCGAACAGTGCGAGCAAGGCGGCCGCCGACCCCGACAGCGACGACTGCCTCGTTGTCCTCACGCCATCGCCGGCGAAGCTGTCCAGTCCCGCGAGCCGGCTTCGATCGGCCCGAAAAGGAGCCGCCAAGTCGGTGCGGCAGCGACACATGGAGCTACTGCGGCGGCGGAGGCAGGGCGAGAAGGTAACGGAGAGCGATCTGGCGCCGTCCGCCTCGGAGGAGGAGAAGCGAACAGCGCTCTACGACACAGATTCTGACCTTGTGGCGCTGTCTGATTTTGAGGACGACGAGGACGAGCCGGAGGCGGCACCGCGCCGAAAGGCGAGCAAGGCAGTCAAGGCAGGCAAGACGGGCAAGACGGGCAAGCCGGGCAAGCCGGTGCAGAGAGAGCGCAGACGAGCCGGCGCGGTCCAGATGACCATCTATGACAGCGATGACGACGACGTCATGTTTGGCACGTACGACGACAGCCTCGTGCAGCGCGAGCGCGACGAGGCCGCCGACATGGCCGGCTTCATCGACGACAGCGCGGCCGGGCTGCTCGGCGAGCCCGACGAGGACATGCTGCGGCGCGAGATGCCGCTGCAGTTCTCGGCGCAGGCGCGCCGGCCGCTGCGCAGCCACTTCCGGGACGCCATGGAGTGGCTCGTGCAGCGCCGGCTCAACCCGGGCGGCGTGCGGGCGGACGACGAGCTCTACCGGCTCACGTGGGACCGGCTCGACCGCGAGCTCGGCGGCCTCGCCGAGTCGCGCTTCATGTCCTCGGTCTGGACGCCGGGCTTCCGCGCGGCGCTGCGGGCGCGGCCCATCATGGACAGCTACGCGCTCCGGTCGGGAGACCATGCGGGGGGCCGCCAGACGACGCTCCTCGGAGACGGCCACCTGCCGGCGGCGGCGTCCCACGAGCAGGACACGTGCGACGCCTGCGGGCGCAGCAACCACCCGGCGTCGTTTGCCGTCGTCTTTGGGGGGGCAGCCTACGACGCGCACACGCTGGAGGATGTGGAAGAGAGCGACAACGACGATGAGGCTGACGATGACAACGGCGACGGCGACTCTTCGCTCGACATGGACGGCCACGCCATCCCGCCCGCGTCCCGCCGCTGGTACGTCGGCGCGGTCTGCAACAGCAACGCCGAGACGGCGCACGAGCTCATGCACTGGCGCTGGGCGCTCAAGGCGTGGGTCGGCGAGAAGCTCGAGGGCGACGGCCTGCTCGCGGCGGCGGCCGTGCTGCGCCGCGACCGCATGACGGCGGTGCAGCGGTCGCGCGAGGTCCAGGGGGTCATGGACGAGTGGGAGGCGGCGGGCGTGCTCGAGTCTGTCTACAACGACTTTGCGCGGCTGCTGGAGGGCGCCCGCACGAAGACGGCCGGAGCGCGGCGGTGACGGCGGCCGGACTGGCGGGCTTTATACAGTTTGCAGCGCCTGTTTCCGTATGCCTGGGGAGGCTGCGTTGGTTTGTCCGTATCTTCACGCGAGTCTTGGAAGAATCCGGCTCACGTATCTTTGAGCAGACACCGAATTACAGATAGCCAGCCTTGCTCCGTATTCGCTCCTTTGAGTCCCGGCTCAAGACGGGCTTGTCTCTTGTAACGGACCCGTTCTAAAGACGTTTTCTAGAGATCCAAAATTAGATATAGTCCATGCCTATCTAGAGTAGAGGAGGCCATGGCCACTCCCCGGTCACTCGGGCTCACATGCTCGGCGTCTGTCCGCACGCCTGCAACAGACGATGGCAGAATGAGGCCACTTCCTCGACGCGCGGAGCCGCACGCCGATCATGTCGCCGCGATGGCGGTCTGCTCGGACGCTTTCGCAGCGCTTATCAGGTCCTTCTGGGCCTGTTTCAGTCTCTGGGAAGAGAGAGCAGGGGAATGCGGTGCCGCGCAAGTTGAAACTCGGGGCAGGCCGGCCGCGCATCGTTTCAAGCTCGTCGTCGTGCTCGCGCTCCTGTCCACGGGGCCTCTGGATGTGCCGGCCTCGGCCGACGGGAGCGGCTATTGTGCCCGGCCGACGGTAGTGACAGCTGTGCCCGGCCGACGTAGTGACAGTTGTGCCCGACGGTAGTGACAGTTGTGCCTGTGGCCGGCAACAGCCGCCGGTCAGCAGCAGACAAGACTCTGTACAGAGACAGCAGACCTGCCGTCCGGCTCCAGTCCGCCGCCCCGTTCCAGCTCGAGTTTCCGTCGCATGTTCCATCACGATGCGCGACGGACGACGGGGCCAGGACCGCGGGCTGCTTCGCTGGAGCCAGCGCTGGCGTCGGCCTCTGGTCTGGTCCCTGGCCGATGCGACGCTGCTGCGAGTCTGAGCGGTCGCGGCGATCCATACGGAGCATTACAGGCTTCTCCTAACTTCGTATCAATGCTCTGTACGGAGTATGACAAGTACCATGTTACTTGTCGTACTCCGTAGCATGCACCCATACGGAGTGTTCGTACTGCGTAGCGAGCGGAGCGGCACACGGGCCCAGGCCGCGTGAAGCTCAACTCGACGGCGGCAAGGCTGCTGTCGCTCTCGAGGCGCCGATGCAGTCTCCTGGACGTGCTGCACTGCCGGCCGCCCACGCGCAATCTGATTCGCGCAGCCGTCGCGGCCCAGGCCACGGCGGGAAAGCGCAGCCCGTTATTCTACTTGTACGGGCCGCACCTGCCCTCGCAGAGGCTCGCAAAAGACTCGAGTGCGCCGGCAGCAGGTGCGACCGGCCGCATCCTCGCCCTCGTGCGACAGTCCATTGCTGCAGCAATGCACAGTGTCGATACTCTCTACGCGTATCGCGCTCGTACACGGGGTGCTCCTGCCTCCGCAGCGATCGCCGCCAGCCAATATTACAGCGTTTCGTTTCGCTGCTCGCCCGCCGTTGCATTCGTCCCTCGCGCCTGCCCTCCCGACCGCCCTGACTATTGGCGCTAGACTCACTCCCGAGCAATACGAGCAGCCGCCCCTAGCTCGTGCCTACCGCTTTTGACAGCCCTGGGCACCCTCCCCTTGCTCCTTCCTCGTCCCCGTCTCGTAGAAGGAAAGAGCACCCGCCGGCGCCCTCTTTCGTCGCCATCCACCCCGTCTCTCCTTCCCTGTCGACGTCTGTCCCTTTTGGATTTTCGCTTCCGCTTTTTGCTTTTCGCTTTTCGCTTTTCGCTTTTCGCTTCTCCATATTTGCTTCCTCGATGCTTTAATTCGATCGCTGCCTCGCCTCCCATCTTCCATCGCCAGACTGGAGCCATCCCCCCTCGAGTCTCACTTTTTAGCCCCAGGTCGACTCGCGCGCGCCACTCCGCCTCCTCGCTGCCTCGCCTGCCCGAGCCGCCCAATAACCAGCCGCTCGCCAGCCAGCGCGTGAACCCCTCTCCTCTTCTCTGGCCCTCCCCTGTCCTTCAAATCCCGCTTCCCATTTTTGCTTCTTTGCCGCCTTCTCGCCCTGACTCTGGCCTTTTGCATTCCTCCCTCCTCGCCTCCCTCCGCTCTTTTTCCTCCGGACTCTCCCTCCACCGCTTGCCGCGCTCACCGATCGCTGCGTCCTGCGTCGTGGCCGCCTTTTCTCGCATGGTCCAGCCGTCCGTCGAGCTTCCATGAAAGCCAGCTATCGCCGTCCTTTCCTTCGACAGCCGACCAGCCTGCGACTTGGCCAGCGCCCATCGCCCTTGGGCCCCCCTTCTCGAAAGCCCCATCGGTCAGGCCACGGACACGACCACCTACGCGTCCAGACGGACACCCAGACTCCACCACCAGGCAGCTCTGCAGTGTAGCATCACCGCCTCATCCGCCATCGACCTCCAATACCTGTCAAGCGGCATCTTGGCCGTCTCTCCGCCCCGGGCCGGCTTCCTCTCGCCCGTCGCTTGCCCGCCATGAGCTTCCAGCAGGGCACGGCCTACGCCGAGTCCGACGCCGACGACGAATACGAGCGCGACGTGCCCGGCAGCTCGCCCACCGTCGAGACGGAGTCCGAGATCTCGCCAACTGAGACAGACCCGCTCTCTGCCGAGCACACGCCGACCACCTACGGCTACCGCAGCAGTGCCGACCGTCTACCCGAGACCGTCATATCGGAGTGGACCGCCGAAGAGTGTGCCGACTTCGTTGCCACCATCGGCCTCCCGCAGTATGCCGACCTATTTATCGGTAAGTCCCGCTGAGCCTCGAGCCTCGCGAGCCTCGCGTCCCATACGTCCCATACTTACGACGGGAGCGTTGTTCTGCTGGCGCTTGCTAACCGTCCTGTTCTGTTTGCCACAGACAATGAAATTGTCGGAGAGGCCCTCGTTGCCCTGCTGCACGATGACCTCAAGCAGATGGGCATTGCCAGTGTCGGCCACCGCCTCACCATCCTCAAGAGCGTCTACGAAGTAAAAAAAACCCAGGAAGTGCCGATAGAAAACGACCATTACCTGCCTCTGAGTGAGTTCCTGCCCTCTTGTTACCAAGCAGTTCTCTGTCTGCCTGTTCGTGCCTGTTCGTGACTGACAGGGCAGCTGCCGAAAACGAAGCGCAGTCGACCATGGCCACGCTCAAGGATATCAAGAACCTCGTCGAACAGCTGCGCCTACGCGACGAGCGGATGGCGCTGTTCGAGCAGGACCTGCGACGTCTGACCGACGACTACCGCCGCCTGCGCGAGGACGTCCTTCCAGCGTTGCGCATTGTGAAAGACGCCCAGCAGCCCCTCCCGGAAGTGACCAACGACCAGCTCTACAACCTCGAGAGCACCCTCTCACCCCCGCCTGCCCCAACTCCCCAATCCGCAAGCCAGTCTATCAGCATCAAGCGCCAGTACTCGACGAGAATGATGCCCCCAGGCACCACCCCCAAAACCACGTCTCCCACCCATCTCCAGACCACCCACGACCGTATGATCGTCGAACAGTCCCTTGACCCAGCAAGCGCTGCCGAGCGCGCCGTCCTTTCGTCCCAGCACCTGGCTGCCGCCAACGGGTCCGGGCAGACCATCCCAGTGCCCTCTCCCTCCTTCTCTTCCAACATGCCATCACCCACGTCGCCGCCGACACCCATGACCGCCGGCGGCGCCACCCTTGCGTCTCGCTCCTACCGGTCTGACCAGCCAACACCGCTCGGCCGGTCTACGTTCTCCGAGAGTGAACACAATTTCGCCTCCTCATCTCGCGAATCTCGCGATAAACCTCTTGCCCCTCGCCGGCAAACTCCTGCGCCAGACACGCCGGGAGGCAACTCCGCCGTGGAAATCTTCAAGTCGTTCCGTGTCAGCATGGACGACCCTTGCTACAAAGTTCTGCCGGCTGCTCTGCGACGTTACCAGATCAACGCCCCCTGGGACCAGTATGCCTTGTACATTGTATACGGAGGCCAGGAGCGTTGTCTAGGCTTGCACGAAAAACCGCTGATTTTGTTCAAGCAATTGGACAAGGAGGGCAAGAACCCGATGTTTATGCTGAGGAAGACGGCCAATACGCAAGTGGACCTACCAACGGATATACCTGGGAGCGCTGGGCTGAATACCGCGGCTCGCGGAGCTTCGACCGGCTACGACCCACCGGGCGGAATCATCTGAACGACGCAGCGTGGCCGGCGGTAAACCAGTAGTGCTAGGATAGGATTGCATATGGCGCAGTGTCGGCTTTCTCGGTGGCGCTTTTTTCATGACTCGGGGCCGGCGCGGAAAAGCAATGCCGAAGGAGCGAGAAAGCAGGCGAGCGACGAGCGAACAACCAGCAAAGAACAACAGGAAGCATCCACCAGCGTACAGGACGGCAGGCCGCAAGCACGATCGGCATGGTTGTCGCTGTCCCGCATCTCGCCCAGTCTGTCCTTCTGTCGCGATTCCGTATTCGTGCCAACGCTAGCAGACGAGCTGCTTGGAAGCAGAGACGGACGAGGCAAATAAGAAGCAATAAGAACGGGAGGCATGGCACTGCGAGTTCAGGAGGTGCAGATTGAGCTTGCGCTGGATGTAAGCTGCCCAGTTGGAATTTCACTCGGGTGATCATGTTTTGATAGAATTGGCGTCTGTGACTGGTCTGGCCCATTCCCCCAGCCACGGCCACTGCCACTGCCATATGTATCTGGTGTTTGATTGTTGATTCATATTTGCCATAAGCCAACTTCTTTTTCATATACACATTTCAAATTCACATACTCTCACTTTATCATCAGTATCCAGGTGCGTGATTGCCGGGTGGCATGTTTATGTTTGAGGACGTAATAATGCTGCTACCTCCCATTCGCTTTCCCTTTCATTCCGTGTCCATCATGGGTATAAAATATTCCAAACAGTCTCCAAATCCAATCCAAATAACAACCTTTATGCGATGCTTTACAATGCCATGAACCGACCGAAATCGCCACTCAGAAGAAAATGCTGCGCTTTTTCTGCATCCGGTTGCGCGCCGTTTCGTCCTGCGAAGAGGACCGGTGGCGCTGGGCTGACGACGAGGCCAGCGACGAGAAGAAGTTGCTGACGCTTGCCCGGGGGTTGTGCGCCGCCGAAGCCGGTCCCGCGCCGGGTCGATAGTGCAGACCAGGACAGCCGGGCCGCGGCGCATGCGAGGCATGGGCGCTGGGCCGCGGGCCGGCGCTGAGAGGCCGCGGCGGCAGGTGTGGCGGAGGGCGGTTCTGCTGCTGCTGCTGCTGCTGTTGCTGCTGTGGTGGAGGCGGTGGTGGTGGTGTCGGCGGCAGTGCTTTGCCGGACGGCAGGTCCTGGCCTTCCATGCCGTAGAGGCGGCGCAGCCGCTCGGTCTCGCTGGCGATCTCGGCCTCGCGACGGCGCTGCTCCTTCTCCTCCTGCTCGAGCATGCGCTTGATGCGCGCCTCCTCTTCCTGCACGCGCTTGGCGCGCTCGCGCTCCTCGCGCTCGAGCATGGCCTGCAGGCGCTTGGTCTCGGCGTCAATGGCCGCCGCCGACGGCGCCGCCGCTGCCGCCGCCGCCGATGCTGGTGCCGCTGCTGCTGCACCCGATGCACCCATCGAACCGGCGCGGCCGTTGCGCAGAGTGGCGACCGGCGGCTCGATCGGCGAGGCGGAGGGCCGCGAGTTCTTGCGGCGGCTGGCGGTGGCGCCGGCGGTCGCTCCGGTGCCGCCCTCGAGGTGGAACGGGTCCGACCGCTGCACGAGATAGAGGTCGCGGATGATCTGGGCGCCGAGCAGCAGCACGAGCTCGAGGCCCTTGCTGTCCTGGACGTCGACGCGGTGCAGGTTGGGCTCGTAGATGGTGACGGCGGGATCGCGGCCGTGCTTGAAGAGCGCAACGGTAATGTCGGGCTCCTTGCGGCGGGAGGAGAGCCCGCCGCCGCTGCCGCCGCCGCCGGCGTGGCCGACCATGTAGCAGGTCATGTCCTTGTTGCCGAGGCGGCCGTCGCGCTTCCAGCGGAAGACGGTCTTGGGCGCGAGCGCGGCGGCGGTGGCGTCGGCCTCGCCGTTGCCGCGGTCGAGCCGGCTCGCGCTCGGCAGGCGGAAGCTCTGGGTGGGCACGGCAAACTCCCAGGACTCGGTCTTGTTCCAGCTGCCGGGCGTCCAGCGAAAGAGCACGGCCGCGTCGGGGTTGTAGAGCTGCACACTAAAGGTGTCGGGCAGCTTTGGCACCGCCGGCACGGCCGCATCGCCGCCGTGGCGCTCGCGCAGCTCGCGCAGCTCGGCGGCCGTCAGCGCAGGCTGCTCCCACTGCGGCTGGACGGCGGCCTCGGCGTAGATGAGGTCGCTGCTGAGGAAGGGGTCGGTGAGGGCGGCGGCGTAGACGCCGCGGCAGGCGGGCTGCGAGACGGGGTCGGCGAGCCGCAGCACGTAGGACGGCTCCGGCTCCGAGCCGCTGCGGGTGAAGTAGACGACGGCACTGTTGGGCGTCTCGGGCATCGGCCGGAAGAGGAAGGTCGGCAGGTTCTCGTCGAGCATGGCGGCGGCTGCGATGGAGCGTGTCTGCAGAGAAGGGGGCGCACGAGGACGGCGAGACCTTGTGCAGACCTTTGGCCTTTAGTACGGCAACAACGCTTTGCAGTCGACAGGTCCGGGAGGAAAGGCGCCAGACAGGCGGCAACGTGGCAGCCTGGTACGTGGCAGCCCGGTACGTAAGACGGCTGGCGCAACCAGGCGGCAGCGAAAGCAGGACAGGGAAGCGCTGGCGCAGCAAATAGACGATGGATGGGACAGACAATGTGACGAGGAAAGGAGGAAGATTTGCGGAGTAAATGGCTGGTAGCCACAAATCCGGCGCGAGGCTGTGCCGACTCAGGTCTAGCGGCAGCAAAAAGCGAGGCGATTCGACTTCGTAGCAGAGGGAATGGAATGATTCCTTCTTCCGGTAGGATGCTACGCGCAGAGAGGCGCAAGTTGCGCGTCGTCGTGCAGATGCGGCAAGGCCCACAGGTTCGCTTAGTCAGCGGTCGCTTGCAGACGTCACAGGTGCCTTGGCGAGGCACAGCCCACCCCAGTGCTGGATCAACCAATCAGACGGCGCGGTCCCGTTTCAGCCGGGCAGTGGCTGAGCCCGGCCCGTTTTTGCGGGTACTTGTCTCTGAAATTTGCTAATGGCACGTTATTAAGTGTCGAAATCTGATGCACGTGACCATGTGGGTCACCTGCAGACATTTTACTGCTGCCTTGCACCACTAGCTAGCGCAGGGATAGTCAGATATGGATCACACCATACGGAGTACTCGTACATCAGAATCTCACCATCGTCAAGGCCCATTTTATCTGTATGGCTAGCCAATACGAGGCGGTGTCGTTTGTGCCGCCTCACACCGCCCGCGCTGCGCGGTATAAGACACTGCGCATCGGGCGTCACATGCATGCACCACCGATTGTACCCTCGATTTATGGAACAACTGTCAGCAGCCTATTCGCCACTACAAGTACTTGTTGAACTACATCGCGCGATTCTCTTGCGAGGGAACTGACAATATCTGTACAATAGTCTAACTTCCACTCGCGAATAGATGACGAGGTTGCCTTTGGATTTGATTTCAACAACTATTCAACTACTAGGCGAGTAGGTAGCCTTAATTCGAATCATGTTGCGCATAAGTACAAGCATACTATCAGAATCATTATACGTGAAATAGAGCCACTAGACCTTCCTTCCAATTCTCCCGAAACCGGTTTCCTGCCAAAAAGCCAGGATGGATGCTGAATAGATAGTCAGGCTAAGGGAAATAATGGTAATCGGAATGGATAGGGTGAAGAAGACAACGAAAACGTTTCCGTCCCACTTGAACTCTCCGTTCATGCCCAAGATGCTGGCCACGAGGGACATGGGAAGGAAGACAAACGCCAGATACGTGATGCGGCTCATGTCTCGGCTCTCAGTCAGGTTGGTCTTCCCCTCTTCGATGCTGATGCTTGCGATAGCCATCTGCATCGTGTTCTCTGCCCGGTCTTGAATCATCTTCAGCCTAGACAGTATGTCGGTCAAGTCCCGTCTGAGGCCGTCCTGCCAGCTGGCCGAGCTGCACGACGGGGAATCGGCATTCTTCGGGCCCGTTGCAGCCTGCATCTGCCCCAGAGAGTAGCGGCCATCGAGCGCCTTGATGGACTCCTGCAACCAGCAGGAAAGAAAAAACAGACGGCGACGCCACTTGTGCAGCGACTCGACCAATCTCTCGAGGTCCTCGGGCGTGCGTCCCCCCGTTCTTGCTATGGATGCGTGACTCGAGTCGAGCTCCCATTCGACCTGGACCAGGCCGGTAAAGGCTAATTCGAGCGTGACAAGTATTTCCCCGAAGCCAAGAGGATACAGATGCGACACCAGATGTTCGGGCTCGTTCCGCAGCCGGTCGCGGTCCTTCACCGAGAGGTTCAGAAGGCGGTCAAGCACTGTCTCAAAGGTCGATGGGTTCCGCACCCTCTCCGACACAGTCCCCGACTCAGCCATGCCCGGCGGATGGTGCATGTTTCCGAAGCCGTTCCACAGCGGACATCCGACTGTGACGCAGGGATCGACCAGGACGACGCCAACCCAACCCGCCTCTGTCAGGGCGCTCCAGACGCTCATCCTCGGCCGCAGGATGCCGACTCGGTGGCGGGACTCAGCCCACCAGTCCGTGTCGCCCGACTTGACTTGGCTCTCCATGTCGACCCGGCGAAAAACATTCCAGTCGACCGTCTGGATCTTGGCCTCTTCCGCAAGCTCTTCGGTTTCGAAGAACTGCGTGGTCATGTACCGCAGGGTGACAAAGTTCCGGCCCTGTGACTGGGAGCTGAGCTCGGGCAGCTCTACCCAGTTGTCCTTGATGTTGAACCACGTGTGGTCTTCCAGATGGTTTCGGAAAAAGGTCGGGTCGATGTCCAGCGCCTGTCCGAGCTGCTCTATGACGGACGTGGAAAGGTCCTCGACTAGGAAGAGTACGTTTGCGTTGCCCTGTTTAGAGCCGCTGATGTGCTTCTCAATGCTGGCGGCCAGCTCGGCAGGACTGCGACAAGCCGTTTCGGTAATGGACTTCGGATCGCTAAAGTCCACGACGGCTACCTTGGTCCGCTCGCGACGTTCTGCAACGTCCAAATCTCCCAGGTGCTCTTTTCGCTTGGGAGTAGTGCCGACTTGCATGAAGTCAGCCAGGTACTTGAGTCGGGGCCATTGCCTCGATAGCTCTTTGACATGGCGCAAGTAGGGGCCATCTCTGCAGAAGCATTAGACGAGGCGTGAAGTGAAAAGAATACAAGGAAAGAAGAGGGAAAAGTAGGAAAGAAAGCAAGAGGTTGAGATAGACTACAAAGGACAAATTTCACGGACTTTTCCTGGGCTATTCCGTATGAATTCTCTATATATATGTCGCCCATGAAGAATGGCTCGCCCCTTTCGGGATGATACCCGGGATGATAGTTGATTCCGGGAGAATTGGCATGGCGGCGTTGGTTAAGGGTTGAACTAGGCGAGAGAACGTCCGCAAACGTTGTAGTAGTGGACAAGACTGTTGACCCAGAATTGACCAGGTGAATACTATCCGAGTTGCCCTCTTCGAGTGCTCGAGGGTTGGCCATTTTCCTGGAAAGATATCTTGAAAGGTCGATCACTTATCTGGTAGTTTTTTGTCTGGCAACGAAATCGAGAAAGACAGGCCGGTGGCTTTTCCATGCGGCAAGCGCGGAGTTATATTCCGTGAGCAGTAGGGAAGCATGTCCGGGTTGCGGTCGGGGTGCCTACAATGTACCGTGCTAGTCTGATGTTGATGTTGGGTTGCAGCGGGGGCTATGCTCCAGCGGGTGCACCTTACCTGGCTATTTCAGCCTAGGCTAGTGGAATATGCCTATGATTACGCCATAAGTATTTGTCCTTCAGCCTGGCAGAGTCAGCCTGGGGCGCAGCCTGCACACTTCAAGATTCTGTGGACACTGCAGAATTTGATACTCCGATGCACAGTGATTTACTGTTTAACACTGACAGATTTATCTAGACATCTTCTCATTGTCAGCGCTATAAGTACATATGAAGAACAGCATAAGCCGTCTCCTTCCGCGTTGGACTTGACTACAAGTTGCACCCTTCATTATCATCAGCATGCTGCTTCGTTCCGTGCCGTTCAACACCATTTGACACCAGGTCAGCCACTATGGCTGCCTCCACACACACCAAGCCAAATTGGCAAGGATTGGCGTTGATCGACACCATTTAGTTTGGAGGCGCATATGTTATCGTACGGAGTACTCCATACTCCATACTCCGGACGGAGTAACTACTCTGTACTCCGTACAAGTACGTAAACCACATACGAGTAGGCGCAGGCCAGGCACTGACTCTATTGTGCTTCATTCTCTACTCTGTACAGACCCAAACAGCAGGAGGCTCCCATGCTGGACAAAAAGACACCGCTTCGCATTCCCGTTTCTCACGAGAAGGAAGCAAAATAAACGCCAGAACCACAATTCCTACATGGCGCAATGCGTCGAGCGGGATGTCCGCTGCGTACTGCGTACATCGGTGCACATAATTTGGACGGCACGACGCGAAGTGCCCTTGGGGAGAGCATCCTCGCGCGCGACAGCCGGTCCGCTCGCTGCTGTCGGTTGCCGCACGAAGTACTTTGTAGCCGCATGGCCGCGATCCACCGCGGCTCCTGCGCAGCCGCGCATCACACGGGCGAGCCGCCGTTGCCGCGTCCGGGCCCGCCGTCCAGCAGCAGCTTCGGCTTGATATAGTCCTCGTCGAGCTGCCGCAGCAGAGCCGACGTGTCCTCGGTGCTAAAGAGCTGCCGGAACGCCGCCGATGCCGTCAGGCCGGTGCTGCTCGATATGGCCGCCCCCGCCGCCGCGGGCGCGGTGCTGCTGCCCTCCGCCCCGGCACCTGCCGGCAGCGGGCTGGGTCGGCGCCACGTCGCCGGTGGCGGCAGGTCGGACGTGTCCAGGTCGCTGTCGACGTCCGAGTCGGTGGCGCTCGTGACGTGGCCCAGCAGGTCGGCGCGCTCAATGGCGTCCTCGGCGCGCAGCGAGTTCTTGCGGCTAAGGTTCGTCGGCCGCTCGACGGCGCCTTGGACGGCGCCGCGCGGGTTCGGCGACCGCATGCCCGACGTCCAGCTGCGCTGTTCGCCGATGCCTCCGGAACTATTGCTGCGACCTAGACGGTTGAGCTGCAAGCCGGAGCCGGAGCCGGAGCCGGAACCAGAACCCGAGGGGCCGGCGGCACCACCGCCCTGGCGCGGCGGAATGTAGCCGAAGCCGTTGGCGGAGCGCTTGGCGTAGGCACCGCCGCCGCTGACCGTCTCAATGTCAAACTCGTCGTCCGAGTCGATCTCCTCGACGACGCCCGTGCGGATGCCCAGAATCTCCAGCATGCGCGCCGTGGTGCCGCCAAAGATGATGACGGTCAGCACGACGACGACCAGCACCGTGGCCTTGAGCGCATACGTGTCCTTGCCCGTCAGCAGGGCGGCGAGCGCCACGCCGACGGCACCGCGCAGACCGGCCCAGAAGAGCATCACCTGGTAGTTCCAGGGCAGCTCCTCGGCGGCGTTCTGGATGCCGCGGCGACGCGCGCGGTACTGGATGATATAGTTGATGGCGCGCGACAGCGGAAAGACGGCAACCCAGCGGGCCGCACAGACGGCCAGGACGGTGACGATGATCAGCAGCGGCTGGTACTGCAGGTCCTTCTCGGTGAAGAGCGAGAGCCCGAGGTAGATAAAGATAAAGTTCTCCGAGAGCTGGGCAAGCACCTGAAAGATGTACTTGGTCGAGAGCTGGGTGCGGCGCGACATGTTGAAGTAGGCGTAGTGCTTGAGGGTGATGCCGCAGAAGAGAAGGGACACAATGCCTGCAACGGGCGTCAGCAGAGAACGAACAGGGAGTCGACGAGTCGACGAGTCGATACGCACCAGACATCTGCACGGCCTGCGAGAAGAAGTAGGTCGCATACGCAATCAGCACGATCAGACAGCTCTCGATCTTGGAGTAGCGGCGCACGTAGGTGTACTTGAGGCAGAGCGCGGCAACGATGCCAACGAGGGCGCCGATCAGCAGACTGCCAAAGAAGTCTTTGAGGAAGATGCCTATTCCCTTGAACAGGCTCACGAGCCCGGACGAGGTGGCGGCGCCGGTCTTGGACTTCTGGGCAGACTCGAAGATGACGATAGCAACGGCGTCGTTCAGGATGGACTCGCCAAAGATGATGGTGTACAGCTTCGGGTCGACCTTGTAGGAGTTGAAGATGGCCATGATGGTGACGGGGTCGGTGGCCGAGAGGGTGGCGCCGACGGAGATGGCATCGATCCAGCTCATGGAGAGGCCCTCGAGCGGGACGCGGGTGTAGAGCCAGAGGATGACGCCGATGACAATGGCCGACAAGAAGGTGCCGGCAAAGGCAAAGGTCAGGATGGTGCCAATGTTGCGGAAGAAGTTGCCCTGGTGCAGCTCGTAGCCCGAGGAGAGGATGATGGGCGGCAGCAGCAGGTTGAAGAAGATCTGGTAGTCGAAGCTGACAAGGTCGCGGATGCTATCGCCGGCGCTGACGCGGAGGATGAGGCCGACGGTCATGCCTAGGAGGCATTAGGAGAACGAACGAAAGAGCGCAAGATGGAAGCAACAGTGGCCGGGAGGCGAAGTGGCGAGACCTACCGGCAAAGATGGACACGACCGTCTCGTGGACGGCGGTGATCTTGCGCTGCTGCAGGATGTAGCTGGTGAAGAAGGCCACGATGAGCAGCACGATGAGGATGAAGAGGGCCCATGAGGCGTAGATCTCCTTCTTGGAGGAGTCGGGGCCTAGAGAGTCAGCGCTAGTCTGGGGTCGGACGGGCCTGCGGACGATGCGCACCTTCAGAGTCGGTCTCGTCGTCTTCGGCTCGGCCTGTGCGTGTTAGCGAGTGTCTGGAGAAGGCCGCCGGGGCCGGGCGCCGGAGGCCGGAGGTCGGGGCCGGAGCGGGGGAGATAAGGGAGGCCGGGGCCCGCAGGAGGGTCCGGCGATGGAGACACGTACGGGCGAGCGCCATGACGACGGCGGCCCACATGGCGGACGGGAGCGGCGCGGAGCGCGCGCTGGGACGACGGAGGAGGCGAGGAGCGCGAGGAGCGCGAGAAGCTCAAAAGCGCAGCGGCCGAGCGAGCCAAACTGACGGATGCATGAACCGCAGCCGGCGGACGGCAGAGGGCGCGGCGACAGCCGGACGGTGGCAGACGAGGGAGCGGCGCAGCACGACAACGGCGAGGCAGCGCTGGGGGCGGTGCTGGGTGTTCGGCGGTGGCGACGGCGGCGGACGTGGGCGGCCGATCGAGATGTGTAGACGCAAAGAAGGAAAGATGTGAGAAGCCAGATTGGACGACTCGTAAAGCAGTGACGCACGCAGCGCTGAAAGTGCGCTAGGCACGCAGGGACGGCAGGGCCGGCGCAGTTGCGGCAGCACGTGAGGCAGTATACGCACTGTGCCTGCACTGTATTTACATCGATGATAGCATTTCGGCACGTTTACGACTACGACTTCTACGAGTCTCTATTATACGTTCAATCCTCCGAATACTCATCCAACCCGTCGCACCCACCTCCGCACTCGATCACCATGGGCGGCAAGCTGGAACGCCTCGACGCGCCGGGCATCCGCGCCGAGGGCGCTGTGCTGCACACGATGCGCCGCGAGGTCGCCAGCCTGCTGCACCGCCAGCAGCTGGGCTTTCCGGGCGCGCAGCCGGTGAGCTTTGCGCGCAAGCACATGGAGGAGCTGCGGCACCACGAGTGGGTGTTTTATTTCTGCTTCTGCTTCTGCTTCTGCTTCTGCTTCTGTTCTGCTTCTGTTCTGCTTCTGTTCTGCTTCTGTTCTGCTTCTGCCTGCTTGGCTCTCTGTCGATGCTGACGCCCCCAGCTACTACGTCTGCGAAAAGACCGACGGCATCCGCTACCTGCTCTACCTGACCGAGGACGAGGACGGCAACGAGGTCCAGTACCTCGTCGACCGCAAGAACGACTACTGGTTCCTGCCGCACGGCTCGCTGCACCTGCCGCGCGCCGACGACGAGACCGGCTTCCACACCAAGACCGTCGTCGACGGCGAGCTCGTCATGGACGACATGGGCCACGGCGTGCTGCAGCCCAACTTCCTCGTCTTTGACTGCCTCGTGCTCGCCGGCAAGGACCTCGTCGAGCGCACCCTCGACAAGCGCCTCGGCTACTTCCGCGAGACCGTCTTCAAGCCCTACGAGGCCCTCTTCCGCAAGTACCCCGAGGAGCGCCAGTTCCAGGCCTTTGGCGTCCAGATGAAGAGCATGCAGTACAGCTACGGCATCGAGATGATGTTCCGCGCCGTCCTCCCCAGCCTCAAGCACGCCAACGACGGCCTCATCTTCACCCGCTGCACCACCCCCTACCAGTTCGGCACCGACCCCCACATCCTCAAGTGGAAGCCCGTCGAGGAGAACACCATCGACTTCCGCATCCAGCTGCGCTTCCCGCCCCTCAGCGCCAGCGCCAGCGACAGCGACGCCGACAGCATCGTCGAGACCGGCCCCGACGCCGCCGAGCCCCTCGACTACGACGCCGTCCCCGCCGCCACCCTCTTCGCCTACCACGGCGACGGCAGCGACCCCTACCGCTACTTCGCCCCCCTCCACCTCACCCCCGAAGAGTGGGACGCCATCCGCGCCACCGGCGACCCCGTCTCCAACCGCATCGTCGAGTGCGCCCTCGACGACCAGCAGCGCTGGCGCATCCACCGCTTCCGCGACGACAAGCCCGAGGCTAACCACATCAGTACTGTCAACAGCGTCCTCGAGAGCATCCGCGACAGCGTCTCCGACCAGGAACTCTTGGATGCGGCCAAGCACTTCAAGGAAGGCTGGCGCACCCGCCACGATCAGCCGCGGCGGTAACGGGCGGTGGTGCGGGCGGTAGCAGGCGCTTCTGGCAGGACGGCGTTTCTTTATTCTTGGGCAATACAGGCAAGGTTGAATTTGGACACTGGTTTGGTTGGCGTTGGGATGAAGCACCGGGAAATGGCATGGAACTGGAGAGCGGAGAGCGGAGAGCATGGATGGGCAATCACTACAGCGCAAGGTAGAGCACAACATTGAATAAGCAGCAGCCATTATGTCCTTACATAGCGCGATCATTCAGAAAATAGCTCGCATTGCCTGTCTGCCTACATAGGAGAGGCGAGAGGCTGCCTAGAGCATACTGTCGTCTCTTGCCTGGAAGATGCCATGTATATCCATCCATCTCTGTGCTGGGAGAAGATCGGCAACTATGATGGTTAAAAGTGCCCTCCCGTATTCTGCATTTCGCCCACCCAAAAGCAGGCATAAGGGCTTTATCCTTGCCCGTTCACCCCATCCAGTACAGCGGCAAACATCCAGCCACACCATAATTAAAAGGAGACAGCAATGGTCATGAAAAACGCCAGCACAAATACCGCCGAGGACCGGCTGATGCGGCTGCCAGGTGCCGTCATCACGGTATTCATGGGGTCGTCCAGACCAGTCGACGTGGCATCAATCGTGTACGAGCGCTCTGTGCTCGCCGCAAATCCTGGCCCTGTTCCAGCAGCCGAGATAGTAGCGGTCGTGGCAAAAGAAACGCCATTACCGGTCGAGAGCGGACCGGAGTTGTTTGGGAAGTGCGTGTATACAGCACTGAACGAGAGGTCGGAGGAAACCACCGACGAGACTGTATCAGTGCTTGCGGTTACGCCTACCGTCTGGATCTCAGTGTTGGTCTGCACGACGAAATCGGTGGACGTGAGAGTCTCCGGGACAGGAGAGGCAGTAACAAAAACAGTTGTAGTCGTGAAACTGGTCGACGGCAACGACGAAGTCGTAAGAGAGGACGACAGTGCGGTCACATCATGCACAGTAACAGTGACAGTCCGGAACCCGCCAGTCCCGCAGCCATAGGTCGAAGTATTGCTGCTGGTGGCCGAGACTATAGCGGAAGAGGTAGCCGGTGTTGTGGTGATCGTGATGGTAGTGCCCTTGGTCAGCGTGGTCGTGGTATGGGTGTACGACACATCTTCATGGTTGACACCACGCGGAGACAGGACAGGGCCAAGCGATTTCAGGGGGGTCTCCAGGACTAGGTCGTTGTACTGTTTCTGGAGCTTGTCGTAGGCTTGCTTGTCTATTTTGTCAGCAGCATGCCGAGGTAGGTCAAGGCTTGGGGGCAGATCACTTACCAGAAATAACCTGGTAGATGAGAGAAAAACAGAGGCCCACGATGAGCGTGTAAATCACGGCCTTGACGATGACCATGCCATAGCCAGACTTCTCTTTGCGGGAAGATGCGCGATTATGAATACCGCTGATGCCGAGCTCAGCTTTATCGTGAGTGTTGCAATTCATGTCTGCCGGTTTCTTTTGAAGAAGGACAGTCTGCCACAGGCGAGAGTAAGAAGGCATTCTTCTGTATGCAGTGTCAGCCATAACTCGAGAAGGTGAGGCAAATGTGAGCTCGGGCAAGCCATATAAATTGTGAAACGGGTGCAGAAACAAATCGACAAGCCAGACGCGACTGAGTTGGATTATAGGCAGGGGAATAGGGTGACTATGTTGTTTCTCCCGTTGACCACAGGCAACAAGTGCGTGCCTTTTTACTTGTCTCTTACCTGAAGCTGAGAAAATTGTCAAACGAGACAATAGATTGCTGAGAAGCGAAAGATGGTCCCCGATATGGAGATCTGATTATGGAGATGGCAAGAAAAACGCAGAGACTGTAACGAGCGTGGTGCCAGAGGTTGCTGGTAGTCAACGAGAGTGTTGAGGGGAAAAGAAGGACGAGTGTCGGCGGTAGAGAGAGGAGGGATGGAGGAAGAGAGGGGGCAAATAGTCAACAGAAATGGGGATGAAAAATCAGGTCGTTGCTCGGCGATGGCAAGTGACCAGACACAAAACAGGCGACTCTGTGAAATTCGAGCAAGAAGGGCCGAGCAGCGTGCAGTGGCAGAATAGGAAGGAACGGCCACTCAGCGAGGGCCGGGAGCACCTTCCGCAACAACGGATGTCTGCACGGGCTTGACATAAGCAGGTATTACAGTGTCTTTAGCACGATAGATATCTATATTATGTTAAATCTTTATTATAAAGACAATCCTCCGAATCCCAGTAACAATAGGTAGCCAGTGTCTCGCCGTTCTGGTGCGTGTCTAAACATACGGGCAACCGAGATATACGGCCTGACACGGACCCGTAGCTGGTGGTTGGTTTCCGCATACGGTAGATGCAGGTATTACGTTCTTCGGCACGATAGATGCGAAGATATAGGATACTATACAGGCCATTTTCATAGCAAGATAGACAGGCATGTAAGACATAATCACGTCAAGCTATATCATCAACGGAAGACAGAATCTATTCACCAAGCTGATTCTGATTTTGACAATGAAGCAGATTATTTCAGACCATAAACCAACTCCAACATCTCTATTATCAAGACAATCCTCCGAATCCTGACAGAAAGCGAGCTCGAATAACACCAGCTAAACGGCAAAGATGGAGAGCCCAGGCGCCACAGATTCGTATCGATACTACAGCCCGAGGCTGTTCTGCCCAACCGGGAATCAAACCTGCCATCCGCTTCCGCAGCCCAGCTCAGTGCCTGGCCAAGATCACCTAACGCAAGTGTCTCTCGCCTACCGCCATGCAGGAACGGCCGTCACGTGTCGCCAAAAGGCCATGAGCAAAGTACCGGTACCTTTATTTCGCGTCACAGCCCGCCCAAGAGCGCGAAAGGCGCGCGAAATCAGGCTATCGTTGTAGCAGTACCACGGGCTAGCGGCGCTGGCGGCACACCAATCGGCTAGCGCGAGGGCCGTTTCGCGGCGAGCTAGCTGGCCATAAGCACCAAACAGCGTGTCGCGCGCTGTGGGGAAAGCGCAGCCGGTGCTGGCGCTGGCTCCTTCCCAGTATTTGGGCGGCCTGCGCGCGAAAGGGACACGGGAAATCGTCGCGTAATTCTCCTGACTGCCATCTTTTCCCCTCTTCCTCGACACCACCGCCCGACCGTGATCTGTCTCTTCGCCTCTCGCCCGGCCACCATTGGCCTGCGTGCTGCCCTGTCCATCCCGTCTGCGCGCGAATCGCCCGCCGCCTCTGCTTGCCGCCCCTGTCTGCCTCGCTAGCGCGGCTGGGCCTGCTCGAGCCGAGTTTCCGCCTTTCGCGTGTCCCTTTTTTGCGCCACCGGAATTTCTTCGATTTCACCCATCGACCGTCGACTGTCTGCCGCCGCCCAACGCACTCTGCGCGCCGCGTCCGGACCGCCGTCTGCTTACTGCACCTGCCGTCTGCCGTCTGCCGTCTGCCGTCTGCCGTCCGTCGCCCGCTATGGCGCCCGCTCGCCGACGCGCCGCGGCCAAGAACGGCGTGGCTGCTCCCGCTGCCAAAGCCACCAAAGCCAAAGCTGCCAAAGCTACCAAAGAGGATGCCGCAACAGCCACTCCCGAGTCTCCTCCCGATGCCGCCAAGACGCGCAAGGGCGCCGCCGCGCGAAGCCGCGGCACGCCAAAGGGCCGCGGCCGCGCCCAGCCCGCGTCCGACGTCGAGTCGGAAGCCGAGGCTGAAATCGAGGAGGAGGAACACGACGAGGCCGGCTCCGAGCCGGAAGCGGACGCCGCGCCGGCCGGCGCAGACACAGCCGAGCCGGCCACAGCACGAGCCGACGGCCCGCTCGTCCGCCTGCGCTTCAACGAGTCGCTCTCGTGGCGGCCAGGGAAGCCCATCTCCACCGAAGAACTCATCCGCCGCCTCAGCACGCTCAGCCACGAGCTGTCCGACCTGGACCAGGAGACCTTTGATGCCGAGTCCCTGACCAAGGTCGCCAAGGAGCTTGCCAGCCACAACCTCCTCAACCACAAGGACAAGGGCGTCAAGGCCTTTGCAGCCGCCTGTCTTGTCGACATTCTGTGTCTCTGCGCTCCGAACGCGCCCTTTACCCAGAGCCAACTGCAGGTGGGTGCTTTTGTTCTCGTTTCTCGTGTTCTCTTTTGTTCTCGTCTTCATTTTCTCGCTCTCGTTCTCCTGCTCTCGCTGACCTCCAGGACGTCTTTGGCCTCTTCATCCACGCCATCCTCCCCGCCCTCCAAGACCCTTCCAACACCTACGACGTCCAGCACAAGTATGTCCTGCACTCGCTGGCCGAGGTCCGCAGCATCGTTCTGCTCAACGACCTCGACAACAGCGACGCCCTGCAGCTGCAGCTGTTCTCGTCGCTCTTCGACGCCGTCTCGGCGCCCAAGAACGTCGCCGGCGGCCGTCTTCCCACCGACGTCGAGCACGACATCGGCGAGATCCTCATCTGTCTGATCGAGGAGGGCTCGACTGTCCCGCCCAAGGTCGTCGATGTCATCATGGCCCAGTTTCTGCGTGCTGCCGCCCCCGGCGCTCTCCGCGACAAAGGCGTCCCCGACAAGGACGAGCTCGACCGCTACCAGTCCACTCTGCTGCTCAAGGAGGAGCCGCCCGCCTACCAGATCGCCAAGCTCATCTGCCAGACGTGTGCCGACAAGATGACCCGTTCTGTGGCCCAGTACTTTAGCGACGTCATCATCGACTTCTCGGGTGTCGGCGGCGTCTCGGGCGGCGGTCCTGGCGGCAGCCGCACCAACGGCCACAAGAACGGCAAAGACTCGGACGACGAGGCCGAGGACGACGAGGGTGCCAACGGCCCGTCCGATGCCGACCTGCGTGAAATGCGCAAGGCCCATCTGCTGCTGCGTGAGCTGTGGCGCGCCGCCCCCCAGGTCCTCAGCAACGTCGTCCCGCAGCTGGAAGCCGAGCTGTCTGCCGACAATGTCTACCTGCGCAAGCTGGCCTCTGAGACTCTCGGCGACATGATCTCTGGCATCGGTGCTGCCGGCCCGCCGCCTCTCCCTGTCCTCGACCCGGCCGCCTACCCGACACCGCGCCTGTCCGACGAGCCGCCTGCCCGCTCCTTTGACAGCGTGCTCACCACGCCCACATCCCCGTACTCCTTTGCCCAGACACACCCGCACGTCTACCAGAGCTTCATCAACCGCAAGAACGACAAGTCGGCACTCATCCGCACCGCCTGGGTCACTGCTGCCGGCTACATCCTCTCGACGTCCGCCGGCGGCATCGGTCTGAGCCGCGAGGACGAGACCGCGCTCGTGCTCGGGCTGGGCGACAAGCTCAACGACAGCGACGAAAAGGTGCGCCTGGCCGCCGTCAAGGCCATTGAGTGCTTCACCTTCCGCGACGTCATGACCATACTCGCCCCCTACGGCGGCGTCGGCAAACAGGGCTCTGTGCTGGCGAACCTGGCCGACCGTGGCCGCGACCGCAAGTCCCATGTGCGCGTCGAGGCCATGGCGCTGCTCGGCAAGTTCTGGGCGGCCGCAACGGCCGAGCTTGCTGCGAACGACGAGACGGTGACGGCTGCCTTTGGCGGCGTGCCCTCGCGCGTCTTCAACGCCATCTACGCGCACGACCTCGAGCTGGACCTGCTGGTCGACCGCATCGCCTACGAGTATCTTGTGCCGCTGTCGTATCCTGCCGTCAAAAAGGCCCAGAAAGCGGCCAACGGGCGCCAGCAGAAGGCCGCCGCGGGCGTGGACGGCGATGCGCTCCGCACCGAGCGTATTCTCCTGCTCGTGCGCTCGCTCGACGCCAGCGCGAAGCGCGCCTTCTTTGCCCTCCAGAGCCGCCAGCCGCAGTTCTCGAGCGTCATGGACACCTTCCTCCGCCACTGCGAGGCCTACAATGGCGGCGTCGGCGAAGACGGCCGCAAGACGGCACCGGCCCTGGAGAAGAGCATCCAGTACCTCACCCAGTTCTTTCCCGACGCGCCCAAGGTCAAGGCCGACATGCAGCGCTTCGCCAAGCTCAACGACCGCCGCAGCTACCAGCTCATCCGCTTCATCATCGGCCCCGAGTACGACTTCACCACCATGTACCGCGCCATGAAGGAGCTCGTCAAGAAGCTGCAGGCCGCCAATGCCGGCGCGGTCCTGGACACGCTTCTGCCGCTGCTCTACCGCTGTGGATGCATCATGTTCAACCGCAGCCACCTGACGACGATCATGGAGTTCTCCAAGGCGGGCCACGACGATCTTGCCGGCACGGCCAACGAGATCCTCAAAGAGGTCTCCCAGCGGAACCCGGGCCTGTTCAAGACGACCATTGGCGAGCTCTGCAAGGAGCTGGCCACCCAGGCTCCGACCGAGGCCCGCGACAACGACCCCATCGTGGTGGACTCGCTCAAGGCCTGCTCCTCGTACGCCGCCAAGTACCCGCAAGAGGTGCCGCGCGACCGCAAGTTTGCGCAGGCCTGGATCCACTTTGCGCTGTACGGCCGGCCGGAGAAGGCGGCCAAGTACGCCGTGAACATCTTGCTGGCGACCAAGGACGAGCAGAGCATGGTCAGCGCGACGGAGCTGGCCCAGAAGGCGACTGCCGACTTCCGCTTTGAGTCGCCGCGCTTCCTCAACAAGCTGGCGACCGTGGGCCAGCTGGCGCGCCGGGCGCCCTCTGTGATTGCCGACGCCGACGACGAGCTGCGCAAGGTGGCGATGGACATTGTTCGCGTCGTGCGCACGCCCGCGAGCGACAGTGATCCGGCCTGGGCCGACGACGCCGATCTCGACGACGAGGGCCGTGCCAAGGTCCTGTGCCTGCGCTTCCTCGTGCAGCAGCTGCTGGGCACGGAGGACGTGGAGGAGGCGAAGAAGGACGGCCGCAATGTGCTGCGGCTGCTGGTCCGCATCGTCGCGCACGAGGGCGAGACGTCCAAGACAAAGGACACGCCGGCGCACCACCGCGCGCGGCTGCGGCTGGCGGCGGCCCAGGCGATCCTCAAGATCTGCGCGACCCGGCACTTTGACGAGCTGCTGTCGCCGGCGGACTTCAACAGGCTGGCGCTGGTGACGCAGGACCTGGCGCCCGAGGTGCGGCACGGGTTTGTGCTGAAGCTGCAAAAGTACCTGGTGCAGAACCGGCTGCGGCCGCGGTTCTACACGATTGTCTTTCTGGCGGCCTTTGAGCCCAACGTCGAGTTCCGGGGCCAGGTCGAGACGTGGATCCGGTCGCGCACGCGGCACTTTCTGCAGGCGAAGCAGCCCGTGATGGAGGGCATCATTGCGCGGCTGATCTCGCTGCTGGCGCACCACCCCGACTTCACGACGGCGCCCGACGAGCAGATCGACCACGCCCGCTACATCCTGTTCTTCCTCCACAACGTGGCCACGGAGGCCAACCTCGGTCTGATCAACAAGTATGCCGAGCGGGTGAAGCAGACGCTGGACGGCATCGACGCGAGCAAGAGCGAGAACCTGTACCTGCTGTCGGACCTGACGCAGGCGACGATCCGTCGCTTCCAGCAGCGCAAGGGCTGGGTGATGGAGCCGCACAGTGACAAGGTGGGCGTGCCGCAGGGCCTGTACGCGCCGCTGCCGTCGCACGAGGTGGCCATGGAGATTGCGCGGAAGCAGTACATCTCGGACGGCGTGGAGGACCAGATCGACGAGCTCCTGCGCGCGATTGAGCGGAAGAAGGTGATTTCTCTTCTCCCCCTTCTCTTTCTCCCCTCTCACTGACAGGAACAGAAACGCAAGTCTGCAGAGGACTACCACCAGCGGGAGGCCGGCCAAGGCGCTGCGAAGCGGGCCAAGACGTCGCGATCGGGGCAGCCCAAGGCAGCGAAGCCGGCCTCGGCGAAGAAGGTGGCGAGTAAGCCGAAGCCGAAGAAGGTGTCCAAGACACCAACGGTTCCGCGTGTACCGGACTCGGAGCGCCGCCGTAGTGGCCGCGGCACCGGTGCCAACCAATCGTACATGGAACGAGACTCGGACGAAGACGACGAGGAGATGCTCGATGGCGTGGCCGAGTGGGAGTACCTCGACGGCAGCGACGACGACGACGATGACAAGCAGCGCAGCGCGCGAGGAGCACGGAGCCAGAGCAATCAGCGGTCGGGCACGAGCGGCGTCTTTGGGCGTTCCTTGCGGCACGACTCCGACACGGATGAGGAGGGCGAGGAGGGCGAGGCGGAGACAGAGGCGGAAGCGCCCGCGGATGAGGAGGAAAACACAGACAAGGCGGACAGCCCGGCCAACGGTGACGCCGAGGACGAGGAGGCTGAGGAGGAGGAGGCGCCGGCCAAGTCGAATGGACGCCGGAGCGCGCGCGGCGGAAACGACACAAAACTGCCGTCTCGGTCACGATCGCGAAGGGGCCAGGATGCAGACGACATGGACGACTGAGACCGGGCGAGGCTACGGGAAGCGGAGGCTGAGCACAAGTGGGAAACGCTGGTCGTCTGATTGGAGGTGGTCTTTATTCTTCACGGCGATGTTTTGCAGCTATTCACCCTAGCGGACGGATGGGGGCGCAAGGCACGGGGCAAATTGGCTATGGGAGGTGATTGTCTGTGTATCTAAGACGGTATTCTGGTCTGGTCATGGTTAATAGGGATTCTGACAATACGGAGTGGCCGAGGCGTGAAGCAGTGCGATGTTGCATGTCGTTATGTGGATGACTAATCGACAAGCTGTCAGAGGGGTGTCCAAACCGGGCTCACCGCTTTCGTGATCTTTTCATTCTGCCGCATCGCGGGCGCATTGCAACTCTCTCCAACGCATTCTGCAGTGCGTCGCCATGTCGTCCGAACCGGCGCGCCTCGCTCCCTCGGAGCTGGGAACGAAGGAATAGTAAGTGCTGTGGCGCTGCGCCGCCCACCCCCGTATTGGCGAGGCCCGGTGCTGACGTGCGACAGCTGGGACGCGCTCTATGCGACGGAGCTGGCCAACCACGCCGGCAACCCTGCCGACACCGGCACGGTCTGGTTTGACGACGCCGATGCCGAGGCCAAGATGGTGACGCACCTGGGCGACGCGCTCGCGGGGGACGAAGGCGACGCGGCGGGCAGCGCGGCGCCGCGCGCCGGCCTGCGCATCCTCGACCTCGGCTGCGGCAACGGCTCGCTGCTGCGGGCGGTGCGCGAGGAGCTCGGCGAGCGCGGCGCGGCGAGCGGCGCGTGCCTCCTCGGCGTGGACTACAGCGAGGCCAGCATCGCGTTGGCGCGGCAGGTGACGGCGGACGCGGACGCGACGGCCGACGCGGCCGAGAGCGCCGACGCGCCCATCGACTTTGCCGTCTGGGACGTGCTCCACGGCGACGCCGCGGCGCTCGGCCGGCCGGCGGGCGCGTGGGATGTCGTGCTCGACAAGGGCACGTTTGACGCCATCAGCCTCGGCCACGGCCAGGCGGCGGGCACGCAGAGCACGGTGGAGGCGCTGTACCGGCGGCAGGTGGTGCGGCTGCTGCGGCGCGGCGGGCGCTTCCTCATCACGAGCTGCAACTGGACGGAGCCCGAGCTGGTGGCCTGGATGACGGCCGCCGTCGCCGGCGAGACGGCCCGCCTCGTCCAGACCGGCCGCGTGGCGTACCCGCGCTTCCAGTTCGGCGGCGTGCAGGGCCAGACGGTGTGCACGGTGTGCTTTACGAAGACGGAGGCCGGACAGGTCTTGTAGGCAAGAACGGCGACGAAGAGCCAGCCTGACTCGGATGGATGAGCAGGTTTGGTGGAAGAGAAGGCCTCGTGACAAGGAGAAGAGCGGCCGAAGAGTCGGACAAGATACAAAATCAAAGACAGCAGAAGCACGCGAATCAGGAATTGGAGAATCAAAACGGGCAGACAAAACGGGCAGACACATTCATCACGCGACCAAGTGGAAAACAAGCCAGAAACCGGGGAGCTACAATGACAGGCACGAGAATCAAAGGAACCAGCCGCTTGGAACCGACAAGCAATGTCCGTATATGGCCATGGAAGCCGCATGATACACCATAATATAGGTATGACAGAGCCGCATTGTCCACGTAAGGCCAAGTCCGCCGAAAGCACATCCAAACTAGTCTTATACGAATGCCAACTAGTGCACAAGCCGGGCCTGTATTGCAGCTCACTCTGGGTCTGGGTACTCCTCCTTGGCGGGCGCGGCCGCCTTGGCCGAGCCGTCCGCGTCGAGCGTGTCGCCGCGGCCCAGCTCCTCGAGGTGCGCGCGGCCTTCGTCGGTGGTCGCGTCGATGATCTCGTCCTCGAGACTGAGAATGCCGGCCTAGACACGACTGTCAGCAAGAGCCCGCGGTGCAGGCGAGCAAGTAGGAGAGCAAGGAGGAGGCAGAGACGCACCTCGCCGAACTCGCCGACGAGCGCCTCGGCGGCGTCGACGGTCATGCGGCCGAGCACCTCATTGACGCGGTCGAGGCTGCCGGACTCGAGGGCGGCCTTCATCTCGGGGGTGAAGGTGTCGTAGATGGCGCGGGCGGCGGCGGCCTCCTCGCCCACGTCGGCGGCCGCGCCGGCGGGCGGGATGCGGATGTGGATGACGGTGCCGGGCTCGACGGCGTGCAGCTGGATCTGCTCGATGCCGTCGGCGCCGGCGTGGGCGCTGGCGTCCTTCTGGGCCTTCATCTCGCGCGTGCGCGTGTGGATGCGCTGGTACTTTTCCTGCACGTCGCGGCGCAGCAGCTCGTGCGCCTGGTGGCCGGGCGTGGCCATGCGCTTGAAGAAGAGCGCCACGCCGTCGCGGCCGAGCGCGCGGCAGAACTCGAGCAGCGTCGCCTGGTGCACGTACGCGCGCGCGGCGTCGGCGCGGCCCTCGAACTCGGCGTCAAACGCCATCAGCAGGATGCCCTCGTTGTGCTTGTCCGACGCCACGAGCTCCGGGTGCGCCCGGATGAACGCCTGGCTCTGCCCGTAGTCCTGGGGCGGGATGTTGGCAAACTGCCGCGCCACCTCCGACGTCGACGGCACCTCGTCGTCGCCCGCCGTGCCCGCGTCCACCCGCGCCAGCGCCGCCTTGGCCGCCTCCGCCTCGGCCGCCGCGTTGTAATGCGGGTTCAGCAGCTCCGGCTGGCTGCCGCTGCCGCTGCCGCTGCCGCTGCCGGCCGCCTTGCTGTCGGCCGCCTTGCTCACAAACGACGTGTCGAAGCCCGTGTGGATGTCGTCGCTCGTAATCTTGCGCGACTCCTCGCGCTCAAGCTCCGCCAGCTTCTGCACCAGCTGCGCCTGCAGCTCCGCCACCTTGCGGCCGTGGCTCGCAATCTCCTCCACCATGGCGTCGTACCGCGCCGCGCCCTCGAGCTGGCGCTCGGCCAGCGCCTGGTTCACCTGGTCCAGCAGCGACGCCATCATCTTCGTGTACGTCTCCGGCTGCTCCGCCTGCGAGTGCACGCCCGCCGGCGGCTTGGGTGGCCGGTCGTCCTCCGGCTTGATGTCGCCCGCGCTCTCCATCACCGCCCGGAACGCCACGGCGCCCGCCGCGTTCGGGTCGCTGCTGCTGCGCGCCTCGTCCGCGTGCGACCGCAGTGTCGTCAGCAGGCTGTCGATGCGTCGCGCCAGCCCGTCGTTCACCTGCCGCTCGTACTTGAGCGTCTCGATGTGGTGTCGCCGCTGCTGCCGCTCCATGTGGATCTGGTTCTGCTTCGCCCGGATGAACGAGCGCTTGTCGACGTTGGGGTGCACCTCAATGTCCGAGTCGTCGCTCAGCTCGAGAGCGTCCTGGACTGTCAGCAGGCCCAGACAGAAATCACATACAGAATCCAGGATTCGGAGGATTGAACGTATAATGTAGACAAGAAGAGATCTCAACAGAAGAAGCTTGTAAAACTGCTTACCCATTTGCTGTAGTCAACCGGCATCTTGAAGAGCCAGACGCCTAACGTCGTGGTCGGGATCAGTGTCAGTCTTCGTGCCGAGTCCTTCGGTAGAAGGTGTCTAGTGCTCGATTTAATGCTCAGCCTTGCTGTTGATGGACCTCATCCGTCGACGCAAGAAGGTCCTAGAAACAGAGGTGGGGTGATATCGATAAGGCCGCAGATAATCGATAAGTCCGCTGATAATCGATAAGAGCTACTGACTAATCGTGGACCGCTGTCAAGTGCGGTTCACGTGCTCGTCACGTGCGCTGACAGCCTCGCGATAACTCGCCAGCCTCGTCGACCTCCATCTCTTTCAGACGTCCGTCACCTTTCTGAGGTCTACGAGTACGGAGTATCTGCCGATCTAGCACAGGCTCAAACCAGCCGCTGATGTTTTCTTAGTGGAGACTGTGTCCGATCGCTAGACCTATCATGACGCCTTAATTGTTCATTGTCGTGCATGCATCGCAAAACCCAATGCCAAATCACGCCCGAAACACGACTGATCCATCCGTCCCAGGGCCCAACCGCAAAAACGCCTGTCGCTTTTTCCCTTGCTCGGCCCCCGGTCCCGTCCCTGGCCTGGCTCCCTTTCCCCGTCCCGTCCTTATTGCATCGTCTTGAGAAACCCGTCCAGGTCAAAGCTCTCCTCGTACTGCTTGTTGTCCCACAACTCGTCCAGCTCTTCCAGCCACGCCGCCTTCTTGCCGGGCTGCCGCACGTCGCCCGTCTCCACGTCCACCAGGTCTTCCTCGCGGCTGCCGGCGCCCCCGCCCGATCCCGCCGCCTTGTCCGTCAGCAAGCTCGGCCCCGAGTCGTCCAGGCTGAAGAGGTCCAGTATCTCGTTCGTGTCCATCGTGCCCAGTCCCGCATTCTGCTGGTTCACCACCGTCGACGCCACGTCAATCTTGAACCGCTGCAAGCTGAGAATCTTCTCCTCCAGCGTGCCGCGCGTGATCAGCCGGTACACGTTCACCACCTTCTTCTGGCCAATGCGGTGCGCCCGGTCCATCGCCTGCAGATCGCGCTGCGGGTTCCAGTCGTGCTCCACGAAGATGACCGTGTCCGCGCCCGTCAGGTTCAGCCCCAGACCGCCCACGCTCGTCGTCAGCAGAAGCACGTCGTACGACGGGTCCTTGTTGAAGCGGTTCACAATGTCCTGGCGCCGGTTGGCCTCGACCGAGCCGTCCATCCGCAGGTACGACACCGACGGCAGCATCGTCTTCAGCACCGTGTTCTGCACCATGTCGAGCATTTCTTTCATCTGGCAGAAGATAAGGGCGCGGTGCGGCTTGATCGGCTGGTAGAGCGGGTCGTTTGCGTCGCCGTCGCCCTCCACGCCGATACCGCAGTCCACCAGCAGGTCGCGGAGCGCCGTCAGCTTCGGCGCGTGCACCGGGTCCTCAATGCTGCTGCCTTGCCGCTCCATCAGCCGCTGCGTTTCGTCGTACATCCGGTGGCCTGGCCGCATCACCAGCGCCGGCGAGTTGCAGAGCTTGCGCATGTACTGGAGCGCCTGGAAAATGTGCTGCTTCGCCTCCTTGTCGTCACGCCCGGCTTGCTCCGTAATCTTCTTCGCTTCGCGCTTCGTAAAGTCTTCAAAGAGCTTCTTCTGCAGGTTGCTCATGTCGCAGTAGTAGTTCTGCAGAATCTTCGGCGGCAGGTCTTCCAGCACCTCTTCCTTGAGACGCCGGAGCAGGAACGGCAGCACCTGCTTGTGCAGCGCCTCAATGGCAAGCGCGCCGGCCTCTTGCTCTCGCGAGGACGCTTTGCTGAAACGGCTGGCTGCGATCGGCTTGGCGAACCGGTCCATGAACACCTTCTCGGCGCCCAAAAACCCGGGCATCAAGAAGTCGAAGAGCGACCACAGCTCCAGAACGTTGTTCTGAATCGGCGTTCCCGTCAGGAGAAGACGATGGTTGCTAGCCAGCTTCTTCACAGCCATGCTGATCTTCGTTTTCGGGTTCTTGATGAGATGGCCCTCGTCCAGCACAACGTAGTTCCAATTGAGCACCTCGAGGACGTCAATATCGTTGCGGCACACGTCGTACGACGTGATCACAATGTCCGTCTTGCCGAGTTCGTCGCGCAGGAGCTTCCGCTCGCCGGGTGCACCGACATATGTGGAAACCGAGAGGAATGGCGCGTACGTCTGAATTTCCTGCGCCCAGTGGCCCGACAGCGTAGGCGGGCACACAACTAGCGACGGCAGACGGCGCACATCGGCCGCTCCGGTCCTGGCAAAGTCCTCCGCCCGCTGGTGATGGTCACTGGCGACTATGCAGATCGTCTGTAGTGTTTTGCCCAAGCCCATGTCGTCACACAGAATGCCGTGCAGGTGGTACTTGTTGAGGAAGTGAAGCCAGTTGACGCCCTCCTGCTGGTACGAGCGCAGCTCTGCTTTGATGGCAACAGGGATGTGGAACGGCTCAATCTTCTTCGGATCCAGTAGCTGCTGGATGAATGTCCGCTCACGGTCGCGACCGGCAAGAAGCTCTTTCGACAGACCGGGCGGGTCAGGGATACCGGCTTCAAGCGGCACAAGCTTCACGAGCGTGGCAAACGACGTCGTCGCGATAAGGCGCACTTCGTTGTCCGAGTCGCTCATGCGGCCCAGCACTGGCACGATCAAAAAGATCACGTACGGCAGGATCCCGTCGCCCATGACCGCAATCAGGTGGTAGATCGCCTCGATGGCGCCCTGGCGGTAGTGCAGGTCCATAGGATTGTTGATCGATGGCAGCACTTCCGTGACCAAGGCCGTCATGCCCTCGACCGTGATGACACTGCAAATGGTAGCCATGCACTTCGCCGCCATGTACCGGAACACCGACAGCTCAGAGTGCAGCGCCTTGACAACGAGCGGCACCATGTCCATGACGAACGGATGGATCGCTGTGTGGAAAGTGGGCGTTAGCATCCGGATGACAGACATGGCATCGACAATCTCCTGGCCGAAAGTCTCCTCTGGGTTGCGCGCCTCCGCCGGCAAGTCGCCCGTAAAGGCCCGCCGAAGCGGCTCTTCCATATAGGTCCGCAAACTCGGCACCCTGTCCAGGACGGTCGCGCCAAATATCTGCGATAGAATCTCCAAGGCCTCCTTGGCGCCACGGCGCGTAACACGTGCTGCCTTGGCTTCCCTCGCCCACTTGGCCGCATCGGCGTGGTCGACGCGGTCCTCCTCTTTCTGCAGGGAGAGGATGTAGTTGAGCTTCGCCGCATGGATGGAAAACTCGGGCGTCTCGGCAACTTCGACACAAGAGAACTTAACTAGGTTCGAAACAACCTTATCCGCGGGCCCGCGGCGGCCTGTCTCGGTAAATAGCTGCACAAGCCGGGCAATTGTTGCCGCCGAGCGGCTCTGCAAATCTTGGTTTTCTTCCGTCTTAACACTGTCCATGATCCCCTTGATCAGAGGGCTGGGCTTCTTGGGCAGAATCTTCAGAGCAACCATGCCACAGGCAGCCGCTGCCCGTACACGCGTATCGCGAGCTTCCTTCGCTGTCTTGGCCTGGTTGATTGCTTCGACGGCGGTCTCACGCGCCTCCGAAAGAAGTTCGCTGGCGATCAGCCTCTGGCCGGGTGCCATGATCCGCTTGAGCTTCTCAAAGTCGTCACCGACGACCTTCTCTGCGTGTGCCACGGAGAATGCCTCGGGCCCGGCAGTCGGCTCGCCCTGGCAGAGCGGAGCAAGCCGAGGCAAGCGTGCTTCCGAAACCTTGCCGTGGTCGCGGAACATGTTGATGAGCTGGGAGCACTGGGACCGGATACGCTGGATGAAGCTGACCAGATCGCTGTAGTGAGATGGCCGCTCGGTTTCGACGATCCTCTGCAGCGAAAGTGCGAATCTCTTCGCCTCTGTGGGATCCTGACAGTTCTTGGCGTACTCCTCGATAATCGTGCATGCGGCCAGCTGTGTTGTCGAGTAGGCCGATGTCAAGGCTGGAAGAATGGAGGCATCGTACATCTCCAGCTCTGCAGTAGTGACGAGCGACATGATGAGGCCCATCGCCTTGGCTGCCGAGATGCGAGAGCGGATCATTGTTTCAAGGCCAACAACGTCGACGTCGCCCTGCATCATGGCGCCGTCGACATCGTGAGAGCTTGTGCTGGCAGGCACGTCGTCAACGCGGGTCGATTTGCGCCTCCGCTTCGTCGCCCGCTCGCCCGTCTCAGGGGGCGAAGATCTTCGAGCAGAGGCTTGACCCCAGCTGCCTGGCGCGCTGTACATCCCACCCGACGGCTTCATAAATAGGCCCGCTTTCATCGCGATAGGGTTCCGAGAGACGCCAATGGGATGGAGTGTGAGCTGCATCATGGCATCAACGTGGTTATGAAACTCGGAAGCCAGAACGGCGGGTCCTGCTTCCGCCAAATTCCTGACGAGCGAAGTCCAGAGCGAAAGCGATGCTGCGAGCGTTTCTCTGTCTCTCTCCACGACGATGTTTTGGAACACGAGGCGGAGAATGCGGCCGTTCAGCCACCCGTGCGACGTCTCGTTGCCAATCTGCACAAACGTCATGAGAGCCTTCAAGACAGCAAGGCGCACCGACGTTATTGTGTGTCGCAGGAAGGGATACAGACGCGGAACAAGCAGCGTGAACGAGCGCTCCTCGTCTTTCTCGGCCGAAGCCTTCATGGCATCGAGCACCTGGGGGAAGCCACACAGGATGGCCAGCAAATCCATAATTTTCCCCGTCGACGCACTGAGGTCATCACCGAGGCTGGACAAGCTCTCCCACACGATGTTGATGAGGCCGTCCAGGGAGTTTGGCCGCATGGAGACAAACTCTTTGGCCATGGGGATCAAGGTGGCCGCACTGACAGAGCGCACGTCATCATCCTGGTCGGCCAAGCCCTTCATGACTGCATGGATGACGCCGTCAATCATGTCGCTGTCCTCGAGAAGCAGGTCTTTGCGCACGGCAACGACGTACCGTAGCCCGACCATGCCGCCGTGGCAGATGGCCCAGATGTGGCGATCCAGCTGCAAGTCGTCCTGGATGACTAAGCGATACAGGATGCGGTAGATGGAGTGCACCGATTCGGGCGGGACATGGAAGAGGACGGAACCCAGAGTCTGGCCGACGGTCTCGCGGATCGGCGCAACGGACGTGTCGGAGCTGAAGTCGGTAAAGCGGTCGAGCATCAGGACGCAGCACAGCCGGCAGGCCAGGTCGTCCAGCCAGTGGCGGTTGGCCCGGTCGTTGTCGGCGCGACTCCGGTTGATGGCGCGACCAGCGCCAGCGCCGTGCACACGGATGACTTCTCTCAGCCCCATGGCGGCTCCGTGGCGGGTTTCCCAGTTGGGATCGAACAGGTCGATCTTGAGAAACTCGCACAAGCGCTCGTACGGCCATTCCGCGCCGTCCAGCGTTTCTTCGACCTCGATCTCCGACTTGATGGGAGCGACGGCACCTTTGAACTCCGAGACGACCTTTGTGTCCTCGTCCGTGTCCGCCGGACGATCGAGCGTGAAGAACTCGGACACCTTGCCGTTCTTTTTTGCGTCGAGGTCGGGGAGGCTGTCGTCGCCAAAGCCGTCCGAGCCGGCTGTTGCGTTCCGACGCAGCGACAGGTCGCCAAAGCCGCTTTTGCCCTGGGCGGCCTTTTGCAGCTCACGCTTCCGCTTGCGCTTCAAGACGTTGAGCTGGCGAGAACTGAGCCCGCCATACTCTTCGGGCGCTTGGCCGGCTGTGGACGAGGCGCCGTTGCTGGAGGCGCCGTTTGACTCTGCAGTATGGTGACGGTCATGGCCATAGGGGGACGCGTCGTGAGGCGTAGCAGAGTTGTGCTCGCCGCTGTTGCCGTTGCTAGCACGCTGGATGGCATCGACAGGGACAGGCATCTCTTCATCTAGAAACGGGCGTCCCAGAAGCCCCAGGCGGCCGTTGAGAGTCTTCTTTTGGTGGGCTAAGCGATCCTGCGGATCGAGCGCTGCAAGAGCTAAATCTGCGGTACCTCCACGGAGCAGCTCGCGACCGTATTTCAGAACAGACTTGACGTCCAGAGTGGCCAAAGAGTAGAGCTCGTCGTCCGGAAAAGCAAAGTCTTTGGATTCTTCCTTTTTCACCAATCCGGCCTCACCCTCGGCTTTTATGTGCCCTGCTGCTGCCTCTGCCTCTTCCTTTGGCTCCTCCTTGGTGACCGCCTCGTCCTCTCCAGCATTCGGCGTGTAGAGCTCGGCATGTTCAACGATCTTGCCAAGTGCCTTGGCGGCTGTGCTTCTTGTCTCCCAGTCCTTGTGACGCAGGTAGGGCACGACACGGCCAATGATGTTGAACAGCTCCTCGGGATGCTGCTTTTGCCAGTCGGCCAGCTGGTTGACGGCAGTGTCCCGGATCAGGCGCGTGCTGCCAGTCTCGAGGATCCTGTAGGGGTCAGCATGGAGCCCTCTCGACCACGTCCAGCAAGATGTTTGTGGTTGCACGATGTACTCACGTGACAAGTCGATCAAGCCTGCCAGACAGTTAGTGACTGAGAATGCCAGAGTGCAGTGGCACGTGACTTACCTTGACGCCATGTTGTCTCTTCATGTCCAGCTGCAGATATGTGGCAGCCAGCCAATCAGGAAGTGAGGGCCAGGGCCCTGGTCCTTTGATGAACGATCTAGATGAGTGGCAGGTCAGCAACGGTGGCAAAGAGCAGACGGCTGAGAGGAGAGCAAGTGGGCAAATGCGGGGTGAATTTGTGGTTAAGTTGATATTGGCAGCAGAGAACAAATGCAGAACAGTATGAGATAGCGGGTGTTATAGTGCTATAAAGACGAGCAGTGACGGCAATGGGAGCTGGAATGACTGCACCGAAACGCCAGTCAAGCTTTGCGGGACAAATGGGGATTCAGGCTTGATTGGGCGGCCAGGCCGGCAGTGCAGGCGGTTGCCCGCTGGTTTGCCGCCGTGGCTTAGATTGGAAGGGCTGCACGTCGGACTTTGGCTGGGGGGCAAAACGGAAGTGGTCGGATTACTCACTAGTGCCTACTGCTTTGGCGGGTTGGGCGGTTTGGCTGCTGACTGATCTTGATGGGCGGATTGCAGTGCCAGCAGGCGTCGTAGGCGGAAGGGCGAAAAGAAAAGAGTGGGCAGGCCGCGGTCTATATGACAATGCGTATTTTTATACACGATTCACCAACCGTCCCCCTGAAGCAGTGGTGGGTCTCTACTGCCGCTCCCCCACTTCTCGAGCTTCCCGATTTTTCACTCATTTTATTGTTTTATTTTGTTTTTTCTGCCCTTTTGCCCTCTTGCTCCTGCACCGCCTGCCAAATTCACGTCCGAGTCGCGTTCTTTCCTTTTTGCCTCTGCCTCTGCTGCTTGCCTCTGGCATTTCGCACCTGCATTCCCGGCCGCTGCTTCCTTTCTTCGCCAGTACAGGACGCGTCGTCGTGCCTTCCTGCTTTGCACCCGTGCGTGCAGCTACGTCGAAGCGGCAGAGGAAGGCGCAAGCGACCAGAGAAAAAACGAAGGCAGGGAGCGACAAAAGAGCGGCTCCAGGATGTGGCGCACTCGCTGCCCCAAATTTTCCGGACCCGTGCGCGGGCTGTTCTGTGCTCGACGGGCGCGCGGGCGCTGGTTTGTGTCCGGGCGCGGTACTGCTGCCGGTTACGAGGACCGCGCCTTGAGGCAAACGCCGCTTCCACCAAGTACGGGTAGGTGCAAAGTACAAAGTAAGGAAGTACGGAGTAGATCGACGATGGACGAGGGCAGGCGCGATGGACTGCTGTGCGGAGTACGACTGCGAAAGCGATGCGTGGCAAATCCGCCGGCGGAAGGAGCATTGCTCCATTGCTGGGGCGCACTGCTCCGTACGGAGTATGCCTCTTGCTCCGCAGCCACTAGCCGGCCAATAGAAACGCACATGGCACTCGGGGCAGTACGAGTACTTGTATTTTGACGCAGCGGCGATCTCAGGCCAACGCAGCCGGAAGGCGACGAGGCAGCGGATGTCACCGTTTGCGGCTTCTCAGAAAGCACGCAATGGCATCTGTGCTCGTTCGTCGAGGCTGGAGGCGCTAGCTTGGCCAAAGCCGGCCGATCCGGTCTAGACCGAGTTCCTTGTGCTGAGCCGCGCACAAGTCGCTGCCTGCCTTGCGCAAGGTCACGTGCTATTCGTGCTCTTGTATATGTTGTATCATACGCACAAGTAGAGCACAGCACGACATCCATTCGTAGTCGAGAGCCGTGCAACGCGATCTTGCATCCGGCAGCCGTACGACAAGAAGGTGCATGTCCCCGTCGACCTCTCCCGCCAATGAAACCTCCGTCACACTGCGCTGCTGGAAGTCCGTTACCACAAGACACGACGTTCGGGCAGTCTCTACCTCGGCAATGGGGATGGGAATCAGAGCCTCAGGCGCAGAGTTGCCCCGACGCCTACAAGTAGAGTCGACAAGTGACCGCGCCGCTAAAGAGGGCCGAACAGCCGCGCCTCCTCGCGGCCTCGCGCTTCAGAGTACTGGCGGATGTCCTGCACCGTCCAGACGCCGCTCTCTGTGACGTAGACGTCGATGAGCGCGGGCGGCACCCACTCAAACGAGATATTGCGCACCCGGACGTCGACCGTAATGCCGTCTGCCTTCGGCGCGCCGGCGAGGGCTGCCAGGCACTCCGCATTGCGCCGCACGTACTCGCTGTTGAAGCTGCCCTGCCATGCCTGCGTCAGCTGTGCCGGGTCGTTGTCCTCGACGACGTGCTCGTGCGGATCGCCGGGCGCCGCAATCTTCTCGGTTTCCGAGAGCACGATGACCTGGGCGGCCGAGCCGGCCTGCTTGGCGCAGAGGACGGCCGGCAGCGAGCCCGTCTTGTTGCTGACGGCGCCGTCGCCCGCGATGCGGTCGGCGCCGAGGAGGACGACGTCGACGTCGCGGGCTGCGAGCGCGGCGCTGGCATCCGAGTAGAGCGTGACGTGGACGTGGCGGGCAGGCGCCGGCGCCGGCGCGTTTTTGCTCAGCTCCTGCACGTCGCGCACGAGCGACGCGGCGAGCGAGACACCCTCCAGCAGGGGACGGGACTCGAGGACGCGCAGGTCGATGTCAAAGTCCGCCGCGGACACGAGGTGGCGCAGAAAGTGCTTGATGGTCGAGCTCTCGGACAGCGTCAGGATGGACAGGGCTCGGCGGTCCGGCCGCGCCAGATACTGCCGGAGGGTGTCGGCGGCCGGCGCGGCGGCCGACTGCGCGCGCCGCGCGATGCACTGGGCCACGACGCGCGCGGCGTCGGCGGGCAGCCGGTCCCAGCTGGCCGGCGCGCGGTAGGCGTCGCCGTCGGCGAGCAGCAGCGCCTCGACGCGGCCCAGCGCGCCCAGCAGCGCGCTCACAATGGCGGCGCCCATGCTCTCGCGGCCGTTCTTGCCCACGTGCCAGGCAGCCATGCGGACCAGCGCCCACCAGCGGGCGACCGGCGGGGGGAGCTGTGCCGTAGAGTCGGCAGCCGGCTCGGAGCCGACCGGTGGCACCGGCACGGCCTGCACCACCTCCTCCAGCAGCGCCAGCGCCGTGCCGGCCAGCTCGCGCGCCCCGCTGCGGTAGTCGTGCTGCAGCCGGTCGAGGCCCGCCGCGAGCCGCGCGCCCGCCGTGCCCGGTGCGTCGCCCAGGTCCTTCTCGAACCAGGCGCGCCGCAGGCTCTCGGCCAGGCGCGGCACGCCGCCCATGGCAGCCGTGTCCTCGACCGCCATGGGGTCGTACCACGCCCAGTCCTCGTGCTCCCAGTCGATCTGGATGGCGCTCGCGGGCGCCGCCAGGCGGAACACAAACGGGTAGATGGTCCATTCGCGGCCCACGGACGGGTCGGCAAACACGTAGCTCTTTCCCTGGCGCAGCAGGACCAGCTGGCCCGGCGTCAGCGTGGTCTCCTCGCGCAGCTCGCGCCAGGCGGCCGCCAGCGGCGAGGCGTCGTTGGCGTCGATGCTGCCCGAGATGGGCGCCAGGTGGTGTCTGGCGCGCGTCAGTTCTGCCTCTGCCTCTGCCTCTGCCCGCAACGTGTCTGCGTGTCTGCGTGACTGTTCCTGCAGACGAGTACGCACCTGTATGTCGAGACCTTGTCGCTGCGCCGGAAGAGGGCGACCATGGGCTTGCCGGCCGCGTCGTCCGGCTCGGGGAACTTGACGATAAACGACGACACGACGGAGCGCCGCTTGAGGCCGCCGGCCGCCGGCTTGCTTGTGCTGTGCGTGGCCATGCTCGGCTGGATGCGGAAGAGCCCACGAAGCAGGCTGTATCGCGATTCCACGAGGATGTCATGGCTAGCGGACAGGCCGGATGTCAACCGCGTGATGCTACAAAGCATGACCACATGGTGCAACGTGATTGGTCGAAGCCCCTCGATGTGCCTTTGGCGATGCGAGTATTGAGTTCTACGATTCTACGCAATGTAACAGTTTAGATCAAATGGCAAGTCACGAAGCAGGTACAAGGTTCCATTGAAGGAGCGTTGATATGGCTTGGCCTATGGTAGTATAAAAAGTCTTTGGTTGCAAGGACCTTATTTAGAACACACGTAATTGTTAGATGCTTAAGCTTTTAGCTACGGAGTACTCCGTATGCATACTATCTCGATCTTGTCACAGACTGGTTCTTGGCGATGGAGACAGTAGCGAGATCGCACATGTGCCGCTCATCTTTACGTCGTACGCAATCAATAGCCAAACCATCTTGAGAACTATGTTTAATATACAGTATAGTACAGCCTCGCTAATATCGAATATCGACGCTACTGCAAGCGTCTTGAAGACTCCTTGAGGAAGGTAGTCGATTGGTGTTCTGCGTGCCTGCCTATTTTGCACATCGCAGATGACTAAGGAACTACGCGACCGCACAACTTCCGTTTGACGTCATTGTGTCTTTTACTGAGAGTTTGTGCCATCAGCCGACTCCGATCATTTCCAATCGCGTCCTTCACGACGAAGCCTTGCGCATTTGCCGCTAGTTCAGCGCCAGTTTCACTGGGCGGCCTATTTCCTTCTTTTTCGACTTGGCATACCGAGCAGCTAGCACGGCCATGCAAGGACAAGAGATACAGAGTACGAGGGCGTCTTCCTCTTGAGGAGTGCTCAAGACAATGCCTTGTGCTGCCTGCGAGAACGGCCACGCGTGGCGAGTACGCAGAGCGCGAAACACTGTTGGCTGTTGGATGTAGGTGAGGGTCGTGCTTCGCCACGGCCGCCAGTCAGCAGCCGCGGTGTTGGTCTAGCGATAGTTTGCCATGTGGGTGTAATACAGACCCCTGCCGCGTCACCACGATGGGACGCTCATTCCTGTCGTTCTTTGTGCGTCTAATTTGTTCTCTGTACAAGTTGTCTGTTTCTTATCGTCTGTTCTTGGCCCGGTTTTCCTTTTGGTTCACTTGGAGTATACGGATCTTTCTTCTGCGCTCTTTCTGCTTTCTTCCGCCTTTCTTCGGCGCTGCCCCCAGCTTCTCTTCTTCACCTCTTCTGTGTGCTCTTCTGCGCGCTGCGCGCCTCCAGGTCACTTGCACGCTCTACGACCGCCGACCGACATCCCAGACCCATGGCCAGCAACGTCTTCTCCTTTGGCCGCGGCGCCTGGGATCCGTCCCATCGCTTCGTGACCTCCTGGTGCCTCTCGCCCTACGCTCTCTTCGCCTGCCGCGCCCTCGTCGCCGTCTTCATCTTCTTCGTGCACCTCTTCGTCCTCGGCTGGCTCTGCTCGCACAGCGACCTCGGCGGCTGCACCGCCGCCCGCCTCGAGTTCTCCTACTTCACCATCCTCACCTACTGGGGCCTCGGCTTCTACTTTCTCGTTGCCGCCGTCCACACCCTGTTTTACGCCCGCACCGGCGCCGCCCTCGTCGACCGCTTCCCGCGGCCTCTGCAGGCCCTGCACAGCCTCTTTTACACGTCCGTCACCGTCTACCCGTTCATCGTCACCGTCATCTACTGGGGCGCCATCTACGAGGCTCCCTGGTTCACCGAGCGCTTTGACGCCTTCCGCAACATCGCCATGCACGGCCTCAACTCAGCCTTTGCCCTCTTGGAGATCTTTGTGCCGCGCACCGAGCCGGCGCCCTGGCTGCACCTGCTGTGGCTCATCATCCTGCTCGCCCTCTACCTCGCCCTCGCCTACATCACCCGCGCCACCAAGGGCGTCTATGTCTACACATTCCTCGACCCCGGCGCCCATTCCAACCGGGCCATCGTTGCCGCTTACGTCTTCGGCATTGCCGTCGCCTGTGTTGTTGTCTTCATCATCGTCCGGTGCCTTGTGATCTTGCGCGTCCGCGTCACGGAGGAGAAGCTGGGCCACAAGGGCAAGCTGTCCCACGCCGGCATGGAGCGCCAGGGAAGTGCTGATGTCGAGCTGAACAGCTTTCCGCTGTCCCACAAGGCGATAGCGTAGAGATACGGCTTAACCTTTCGACACCTTTGCCTCGTAGTTGATGTCCTTTTGTATTTTGTCGCTTTTTTGATTTTTTTTTTGGATACACTGCCGCTCATCGTTACACACTTATATTGTGTGTGTTGGGTTCGGTCATGTTGGGTTCGGTCAGCGGGAAGAAAATCCTTTAATCTAGCTTCTTGAACATGGTATTATTCCTTTTGGATAGCTTCTGCACGCACTTGGTCGGAAATTCAGAGCGTGCTATATACCCTTATACCCTTGTTTATATACGTAATCTAGCTACTATACAGAGTAATTGGAGGCTCATTCATTTTGTGCTATTTGGTCCCTTTCTATATCTCCAACACATTTACAAAACGTACGAAAAAGACGATTGTTAGCCGCTATTTATACATAAACGCACACAATCTGCTGCAAAAGAGCGCATAAAGGTCATGACGAGGAAAAGATACAGGGAAGAGAAGCGGTGAAGAGAAAGGGCGGAGAGAGAAGGCGGCACAGCGACGCAGAGGCGCTCAGCATTTCGTATTCAGCATTTCAGCGAGATTCCGCGCCGCAGCTCGGACTGGCGGATCTCAAACATGATCTGGACGCCGAGGAAGAGCACGCCGCAGGCGGTGACAAAGAAGAGCACGCCCGACCACTCGTGCAGGACGCCGTAGATGATGCTGCGGAGGCCGTCGATGCCGACGGCGAAGCCGACAAGGTTGGCGCTCATCATCATGAGGATGTTGATGACGGCGCCGGCGCAGCAGAGCATGCGGTAGGCGGTCGGCCGGGCCTCCCAGCGGCGGGCGGGGAAGAGGTAGGCGGCGGCGACCTCGGGAATGAAGAAGAGCACGACGAGCCAGCCCCAGATGAGCAGCCGCAGCTGGATGTCGTGCCAGAGGGCGACAAAGGTGAAGACGAGCACGTACGTCAGCAGCGAGCGGCCGACGCCGCGCCAGGAGCGGAAGTTGGAGCCGCCCAGCGGGATCCAGATGTAGCGGACGAGCCAGCGGTTGTAGGAGCGGTGCCAGCCGCGCCAGAAGGACAGGGTGCTGTAGTTGTTGCTGACGCAGCGCAGCATGTTCTCGGGCGCGTCGACGCCGTCGAGCAGGGCCCAGAGGCGGAACAGGCGCCACGGCAGCAGCAGCTTGAGCCAGATCAGGTGCAGGTTAAAGTACGACAGCAGCGACAGCTGCGCCGGCGTGTACGTGTCCCAGTGCGGCGCCGCCGACGAGATGGCGCCGACGTAGTCAAAGTGCAGCACCACCTCCATCGCCAGCAGCGCCAGGCCGAGGCGCACGGCGTAGCGCAGCGTGCGGCCCGTCTCGATGGTCGCCGTCGGGTAGCGCGCCTGGCAGATAAAGTCGTTGAACGTGATGATCGGGCCCGTCAGGTAGAGCGGCGCGTACACGGCGTAGGCGACGTAGTTGCGGAACGAGAAGTCGCCGGGCTGCGCCGGCGTCACGACGCGGTCGCGCTCCGACAGGTTCGCGGGATCCAGCTGCTTCTTCTAGGGAGGTCAGCGCGGAAGGGCAGCACGGGGTGGCGACGGCCTACCTCGATCGGGCTCGCGCTGCGGTCGCCGTAGCTCCAGTAGCGGTCCAGGTTGAAGCTGATGAGGCGCAGCACGGTAATGTTGAAGAGGATCTCCCAGCGCGGCATGATGCCAGACTTGCTGTCGAGCCAGGCGCACCACTGGACGAGGGGCCCGTCGACGTCGCCGCGGCGCAGCTGGGCCATGGTGCGCCAGGACCCGGTGGTCAGCAGCGAGGCGATGTTGGCGAACTTGAAGCCGTTGCACAGCTCGTTGGCGAAGAGCGTGCCGATGCAGAAGACCCAGGTGGCGGCGGGGACGAAGCGCCGCGGCAGCGTCGTGGTGATCTGCCAGTTGAGCCAGAGGACGGCCAGCACCTTGGCGGCGGAGACGCCGTGCAGCGCGACGAGGAAGACCAGCGCAAAGGCAAAGTCAAAGGAGAGGCGCTGGCGCAGACGGGCGTCGGCCTGCTCGGGCGTCGGCGGCGCAGCGGCCGGGCCGGCGACGGGGCGCAGCACGTTCCACACGCGGCGCAGGAGGGGGTGGCAGACGAGGAGGAGGCCCATGTAGGGCAGGTTGAAGCGGAAGGTGCGGTATTGGAAGTCGGAGATGTCCTAGAGCCGAGTCAGCCAGCCGCAGAGACGCAGAGACGCAGAGAGCGACGTACAACCCGGCGGCCCGGGATCCATCCCGGCGCGAGAAAATGCTGGAAGAGGTGGTAGCGGGGGTCGGAGGCTGGCACGAGTTAGCGAAGCAGGCAGCGGGCGGCAGGACGGCAGGCCGGGCAGGACGTACGGCGCGACACGTCGTAGGCGACCCAGAACATGTAGGGCACGGCACAGCTGACGAGGGCCACGTAGAGGATGAACTCGGGCGTGTGCCACTTGGACGGGCCGGCGCGCTTGGCGCCGTCCAGCTTGGCCCGGTCTTTGCGATCGGCGTCGGCGTCGGCAGCAGCAGCAGCAGCACCGTTGGCCAGGCCGCTGCCGCTGCTGCGCCGGTCGGCGACGGCCGCCCGATAGGGAACAGTCGAGGGCGTCGTGAAGCGGGTGTCGAGGGTGTCGACGTCGTAGACGCTGCGCAGCGTCCGGAGGAGAGCCATGGCGACGGCGACGGATGGGCAGCGAGAGAGAATGCGCGCCCGGCTTGCCAGCAGCAGATCGGGCAAGAAAAGGGCGGGAAAAGGGGTCGTCAGCGTCCGGTCGTGGAGCGTGGCGGCATGGTGGTTGAGGTTGCGGAGAGGCGACGATGCGGTCACGTGGCGCCGCAGCTTTACTGCTTTACGAAGTCGGTACGAAAGAATACGGGGGCAGCACGAGCAAAGATGGAGAATGTGGGCCCGCCCAAAGAGGTGCGGCCAGTGAGCGCGCGCCCTTTTCCCCTTGCCGTTCCCCTGAGCTGACGAAGCGAACAGCTAGGGGCTATTTTTGGCACTAGCCTGCTCAGCCTCTGCCGGACTTGATCGCAGGACTCGTATGCAGCCAAATGGTGACGAAGTGCTTCTTGTGAAAGGATATTGTGTGCAGCCTGTCGGAGCACAGACGAGCTATGCCAGGCGTGGACGGGCGGCAGGCGTGGCGTTGGTCCGTCAAGAAGACCGCCGCGAAGGAGATATCTAGAGACCAGAGACAATATTTACACTGTATTATTCTTTATATACGACGATATCAGTACTCCGTACTTTGTACTGGCAAAGCAACACTCGACTCTCCTCGGCTCTCAGCCCAGCCCGTAGCTCCGCACGCGGCTGAAGAAGAACGGCTTGTCGTTCTTCAGGCCAAACGCCCCCCAGTCGTCCGTCAGCCGGTTGTAGCTGTAGAACCCGCGCCACTGCAGCTTGTTGTTGCGCGTGCCCTTGCCCGCCGACCGCAGCGCCAGCTCCATGCGGTAGTAGTACTTGCCGACGCCCTCCGTCTCGACCACGACGTCGCTCTCGGCGGCGGCGGCGGCCGGCCCGGCGAGGACGCCCGCGGCGGCGGCGGCCACGCTCTCGGCGTCCAGGCCGGCCATGCGCCAGCGGCCGCGCAGCGCCAGCTGCATAAAGGGCGCCGGCGGCGCGCTGTGCGCCGCGTGCGTGGTAGGCGTAGCGCTGTGCGCCAGCTCGTCCCGCGTAAGGTGGTGCACCACGTCCGCCGGCTCCGTCGTCGTCAGCAGGCTGATCACCGTGCCGTCGCGGAAGAAGCGCAGGTAGCGAAAGTACGTCACAATGTGCACGGGGCTGTTCCACGTCACCAGGTTGGCCGATGCCTGGCCCGGCCGGATGTAGTTGACCGTGCTGATGTAGCACCCGTTGAACCGGATCCGCGGCCGCTGGCGGAACATGGCCTGCCACGACGGGTAGGCGCTCGTCCGCAGCGCTGCCGTCGCGGCGGCAGCAGCAGCGGCGGCCTCTGCCTCGCGCGCCGCGTCGGCTCCTGCGTCGGGCGCGGGCTCGGCCGCCGTCTCGTCACCCGCCTCGCCCAGCTCGCCCACGGCGCGCCGCCCGCCCTCAATCGTCCGCTGCCACGTCCGGTGCATGGCGTCGAAGCCGGCCGGCGACGCCGTGCACACGCGCCGCCAGATCTGGTCTTCGTTGGCCACGAGGTACGCCAGCTTCCGGCACACGAGCGCGAGCCGCACAAAGTCGCCCACGTCCGCCGCCGCCACCTCGCTCAGCACGTGCACCAGGATCTCGTCCGGCAGCGTCGCCAGCGGGCACGGCGGCGCCGCTTCTCCCTCGACCGGCGGCGGCAGCGCCTCCATCGCGAGCCCGGCAAACGACGCGATCAGCTCTGCCACCGTCAGCGGCTGCTCGGCCGCCTTGGCCGCGGCGCCTCCCTCGACTGCCGTGCCGGACGCGGCGGCGGCGCCGTGCAGCGCTCGCGCGGGCGCCGGAAAGTGCTTGTTCTTGTACTTCTTGTCGACGGCGCTGTCCATCTGCCGAGACGTTAGCTTCGCAGACCGCGCGCAAGACAGGAGGACAGGCCCGGCCCTACCCGGAACGCCTTGCGGTAGAGGCGCAGACTGTCGCCCAGGCTGCCCAGCGCTTCCTTCTCCACCGCCCGCTCGTAGTGGTCGAGCGCCGAGATGGGCTCCGTCTGGTTCTGCGGCCTCACAAGGCCGACCTCCTCGTCGCCGTCCTGGGGCGGCGGCGCCGCCGCCGGCTCGTCAAACGCCACCGGCACCACGTAGTCGTCCTCGTTGTCCTGGACGGCCGGCCTCTTTCCCGCGGAGAGCAGCGCCAGCGCCGGCGGTGCTCCATGGGCCGGAGCCCCGATTCGGGAGGGTGGACGCCGCCCCGACGGTCCGGATGAGGGCCCGGCTGATGCCGGGTGGGACCGGGCGCTCGTGCTGCTGCTCCCGGGCACGGTGGCGCGCGCCTGCACCTCCGCACGCCACTTCTGCCGGAAGGACTCGAGCTCCGAGCTGTCGGCGCCGCCACCGCCGCTGCCGGTCCCCGACTCTTGCGCCATGAAGCCGGATGACAAATCAACGAGGAAAAGTGGCGCTTATCCTGCCAGGCAGCTGGGATGCAGTGGCCTGGTGTTCAAGGGCAATGAAAGCCAGAAAAGCAAAACGGCAGCCTATTCGCTCATCTATGCAGACACGGCACGAAGTAGACGCGAAGAAATACAGACGGGCTGGGCGCGGAGGTGCCGAGTTACAGAAAGGGAGCGGTCAAAGACGCTGCTTATCCGGCCTAAAGGCGGGTGGAATCGCCGGTTTAGCGGAGATAGACAGCTCATACGTACTTGCGCGGTCACAATGGGGCCCTCACAATGTCATGTACTCCGTAGACACAGGTATTCCATTGAGGAGCCCACTGGATTCATCGCCTTGCAGCCGTTCCCGGACGCCGTGCTCTATCAAATTCACGTTACATACTACATAGTACAGAATGGCCTGCTCGCCAACCGGCGGCCAAGACGTAGGCCGAGAAGACGCTTCGACGGCTATGCGCTGACTGTTCATGCACTGCTCCTGGCCTGCGTCCAGAAGCTCTCCAGCTTCGTGCGCGACAAGAAGTCAAAGGCCTCCCGGTCCGTGTCGCAGACCCGGCTGATCCACTTGCGGAACGCCCGGCTCTTCGTCTCGCCGTCAAAGAGCAGCCGGATGTGGTTGTTGGGTAGGCTCTCGCTCTCGCTGGCCAGCCAGGCGCGCGCCGGGCCTTTGGCGCCCGTGTCGCCGGCCAGTGTGGACGTGTCCGCCGCTTCGGTGGCCGGCGGCATCGTGGCCGGCGGCATCGTGGCCGGCGTGTTCTGCGTCCAGTCGATGCGCTGCATCATCAGCTTGCGGTACTTGCCGATGCTGTACTCGCCGCCCTCGACCACCACCAGGTTCGTCTTGGGGTGCATGATGCACACGCCCGTCAGCGCCAGCTGCTCGGCGTTCTTCCAGATCTTGAAGCGGTGCTGGCCGTTGGCGAGCGACCCGATCGCGAAGATGAGCATGTGGATGCCCTTGGACGCGTCCTTGGCCTGGTTGGCCGCCAGCTTCTCGAGCCGCTGCTCCTTGGTGAGCCGCCGCTCCTCGTTCGCCTGCATGTGCGTGTCGAACCGGTCGGCAATCTCCCGGTTGACCCGCGCCTCCACCGCCGTCGGGTCCTGCACCGCCTCCTCGCCCAGCACGCGCATCAGGTTCGACCGCTTCACCTTGGGCGGCGGCGCCGGCATCAGGCCCAGCCGGATCTTGGCCTGCTTCTCCTTGAGCTCCGCCATGCGCCGCGCCCGCCGCATCTTCTTCTGCTCCTTCTTCGTCAGGTACGCCGGCTTCGGCGCCGGCACCAGCTTGTCCTGCGGCGGCTCGATCGCGATCGGGTGCTGCACCTGGTCCGTCACCACCGTGTCGTCGCCCGTCACAGCGAGGCACCCCTCCGTCCCGAGATCGTCATACGTCTTGCCCTCGGCAAAGTACGCCTGGTCGATCCACTCAATGTCTGGCGGCTCCTCCACCACAAAGTTCTTGTCGCTGGGAATCTCGTCCATGCCGGCCTTGCGCGCCTGCTCGGCGATCCGCTTCTTCATAGCCTCGAGGGCTGCCTGTCGCCGCAGCGCATTGCCCTGCTGTATGTATTTCCCCTTTTGGTTGAACTGAATCTGCCGTGCCTGTCGCGGCTTGACCGCCGGGCCCTCGGCTGGGGGTGTGTTGTCGAGGTACGGGTTGACGGCAGGTTTTGAAGAGCCTCCCCGGCGGCCATCGCGCTGGTTTCCGAAAGGTGACTTGCCCTTTCCGGCGGACTTGGTGAACGTCCTTGAGTTTAGATCCTCCAGAGCCGGATGTAGAGGCACGTTTAGGCCGCCAGATGGTGGCAGGCCGCTGGTACGTTCGATGCCACTGCTGTTGCCGAAGCTGTTGCCAAAGCCGCCGGCGCTCCCGCTCCCGCTGCCACTTCCACTTCCACTGCCACCGCCGCCGCCCCCGGCCTTGGCACCAGCGCCAGCGTTGTTATTGCCAACGGCTGCGGCCACTCGCGCCTTCAACGCGGCAAGCCTCTCCGCCGCGGTCGACATCGTGTGATGGGCTCTTCGTTTGTCTCAGCAGCGCGATCAGAGACTGTTTCCCTCCTCAGACATAGGTTTGTAGAGGGAGGGTTGCGCCCCAAGGCCGACAGGTGATGCGCAGATGCTCGCTTGGTCGTCAAGCCGTTCGTCGGCCGTTTGTCTGGGTCGCGTCGCGACGTCGTCGTTGGATGATGCAGTAGTAGAGGCCCACGAAGCCGTCAAGCCAACTGAAACTGGCCCAGGAAAATGTACCGAAATGTGAAAAGGACGCCCGGATCAGCTGCGGTGAATGCGTGTGCGTCGGAGGTGGATGTCGGCCAAGTATCGTCAGTCTGTCGTTGCGCTCGATGCAGCTGCCCAAATTTGCTACAGGCGAGCTCTGGGCCGGCATGAACACGTGACACAGAACAGGATAAGACTAACCAAGTCCGATAACCGGTCTCTATCTAATCTGATTCATACACGTGTGGGTCTACGTCACTACGATGGCAAAAAGGACCCGCGTTTGCCTCCAAAAAAATCGCCTGCGCATTAAACTCCGCAACCGCAGCTTCATGCGAACACTCCTCTTCGACGCTGCACACAGCACAAATTCTCGATCACAGTGGTTGTTAATATCTTGGATACACATACTGGAAGAGGACTGGTAGACTGAGCATTGAGAACGCACACGCGAAGCAGTGCTACTGCACCCCTCGGGCCACCATGGCCGCCACCTTTTCTTCACAGAATTTGGATGGGCAAAGCCACGAGAGACTGCATATTCGGCAGCAAGACGAAGAAGCAGAGACCTTGCCGTTGACGCCCCCCTCCTTGCACATGAGCGTGGGAAACGACTCCGACCCGCCCGAGATCACAGTCTTCCAGCGGATGCTATCCGCGACAGCTGGCAGTCTTCTTACTGGTCTCATTGGTATGCGCCACACCCGGACATGTAGCCGGCGTTTGATGTGATCTGATGTTGACGTTTTTGTCTACAGCTACACCCCTTGACGTTGTTCGGATTCGATGGCAGGCACAGACAGTGTCACACCCCGTTATTGATCTCGAAAAGCTGCCTGCGAACTTCCGGAAGATCGTGAGTACCTCGTCCAATGCGTTCCGACCAGCCGACATTGGTGTCACGGCCTGCTGCCGCGAGGTCTTCTTTATGAACGCGAGCACGGAGATGTGCCTTGCTGGCGCTAGCAAGGCCGAGGTGTCGGCGGCGACGGCAGCTGCGGCCGCGGCGGCGATGCCGGACTGTGCGGTCGAGAAGCACCAGCAAAAGACGTTCAACTCGACGATCGACGGGCTGCGCAAGATTGCGCGGAACGAGGGGCTCCTTACGCTCTGGCGCGGGCTCTCGCCGACGCTCGTAATGTCCATTCCGGCCAACGTGATCTACTTTACGGGCTACGAGTGGCTGCGGTACAACCCGAAGAGCCCGGTGGCCAAGGTGTCGTCCGAGCAGTATGCGCCCCTGGTGGCAGGCTCGGTGGCGCGGATTACGGCTGCGACGTTTGTCGGTCCGATCGAGCTGTTCCGCACGCGCATGCAGGCGTCGCAGGGCGGATCGGCGGGCGGCGTGGTGCGCGAGACGTTTCAGGATCTGCGCGGCATGGTGCGGGTGCACGGCATCCACTCGTTGTGGCGGGGCCTGACGCTGACGCTCTGGCGCGATGTGCCCTTTTCCGGCATGTACTGGTGGGGATACGAGACGGTGCGCGCGCGGCTGACGGAGGCGCGCGAGCGCGGCCGCGGCCGGGACATCCTGGACCTGGACGGATCGCGACGGACGGCGCAGCGGCGGCGGTCGCAGAGCCGCGAGAACCACCGCAACACGTTTGTCGACAGCTTTACGGCGGGCGCGGTGTCGGGGGCGGCGGCGTCGATCGCAACGATGCCGTTCGACGTGGGCAAGACACGCACGCAGGTGTTCCGGGAAGCGCGCGTCCAGGGCGTCGACCCCAAGGCCGTGTCGGCGGCGTCGGCGGCGGTGCCCGAGGGCCAGCGCATGTCGCAGCTGCTGTGGCACATTTTCCGGAGCGAGGGCGTCGGCGGGCTCTTCAAGGGCTGGATCCCGCGGACGCTCAAGGTGGCGCCGTCGTGCGCCATCATGATCAGCAGCTACGAGGTCGGCAAGAAGGCCTTCCGGGGCATCAACGAGCGCGCACGGCAGCGCGAGCGGGACGGTGCCTAGACGGCAGGCCGCAGGCGGCGCAGCACTCCCCTCTTAGTCTGGACCATGCTGCACTGGCGGCATCTCGCATTTGCTCGGAGCGTTTATGACTTTTACGGATGGTATGTAATATCTGGCCAGGACCAAGCAGCAGTGTATTTGTTGTGCGTTTGTGCCACCTCTACTACGCACATCGACGTGTATAATATGTATCTAGTACGATTACGGAGCACGGAGCATCGCAGCTTAGAAGAAAAGAAGAAAACTGTTTGAATAGTGCCTGTGCAACTGGGGAGCCGGCATCGGCGGTATGAGGCTGTTTGGATGGAGCCTGTGACAATGGCCTGTGGGTGCCTGCTAGCGGGTTGCGGCTCTCCGCACGATAGCGAGCTTTGTACGGCGTATCGGAAGTGGAAACGACATATGATGCGTAAAGTGGAAAACGCGAAAAGACACGCTAGACGCGTGCGACCAGGGAGCCCTGCGCGAAAGCCACTTCAGCCACGCTGGACCCTGCGATGCAGCTGAAAATTACGGAGACAGCGAGGCCTCTCTGACCTCCTTCTCCCGCCATTCTCCTTTCCGAGTCCGTGCCTCCAACGTTGCTGCGGCCACCAGAGAGCAAAGCACACCATTTCCCACTCCTACTCCAACGCAAGAACACACAAGCCAGCGACCAGCGCCCAAACGCAAAATTCGTCTTTGCTTTCCCGGTGTCCGGCGGACCCCGTCAGACGTCTGTTGATCGCGCGTCTCGCTGACTGATTGCTCATTTTCTGCTTGCCCGACGACGGCGGCCTTCCGCACTCCTTCTCGCAGGATGTCGTCCACCAAACGCAAGGCTGGCAGCGAGCTGGCGGCCGGCAACGATCAGAAAAAGGTCAAGCAGCAGAGCTCGCTCGCGTCTTTTTTCACGGCCCCGAAACCAGCGGCGGGCAGTAACATTAGCAGCAACATTGGCAGCAACACCAGCAGCAACACCAGCACGGCCCAGGCAACACCGCGTTTCAACAAGGCCAAGTGGGTGGCGACGCTGACGGAGGAGCAGAAGCGGCTGCTCAAGCTAGAGATCGACACGCTCGGCGAGAGTTGGCTGGCGGCGCTCAAGGATGACCTGACGTCGCCATCATTTATGGAGCTGAAGCGGTTCCTGCAGCGGGAGTACGACGCTGGCAAGAAGATCTTTCCGCCACAGGAGGACATTTATTCATGGTGAGTGATGGAGAACGAGAAGGAGAAACAGGTACAGACAGAAGAACCCAGCTAACCGCCAGGTCGCGCTACACGAGCCTGCCGGCCGTCAAGGTGGTCATCGTCGGGCAGGACCCGTACCACAACCACGGGCAGGCGCACGGGCTCGCGTTCTCGGTGAAGCCGCCGGTGGCGCCGCCGCCGTCGCTGCGCAACATGTACGTGGCGCTCAAGAAGGACTACCCGACGTTTGCGCCGCCGCCGGCCCACCAGGGCGGGCTGCTGACGCCGTGGGCGGAGCGCGGCGTGCTGATGCTCAACACGGTGCTGACGGTGCGGGCGCACGAGGCCAACGCGCACGCCAACCACGGGTGGGAGCGGTTCACGCAGCGCGTGCTCGACGTGGTGGCGCAGCGGTGCGCGCGCGGCGTCGTGTTCATGGCCTGGGGCTCGCCGGCGGCGAAGCGCGTGGTCAAGATTGACGCGCAGCGCCATCTGGTGCTGCGCAGCGTGCACCCGAGCCCGCTGAGCGCGCACCGCGGCTTCTTTGACTGCGCACACTTCCGGACGGCCAACACGTGGCTCATGAAGCGGTATGGCGCGGCGGCGGAGATTGACTGGAGCCTGGCGCCGGGGACGACGACGAAGACGGTTGCGGAGGACAAGGTCAAGGGGTCCAAGGACAAGGAGGCCAAGGAGGTCAAAGAGGACAAGGTGGTCAAGGAGGTCAAGGAGGTCAAGGAGGTCAAGGAGGTCAAGGAGGTCAAGGAGGTCAAGGAGCCCAAGGAAGAGACCAAGCAGGCCAAGGACGTGGCCACGGAGGCGAAGAGCGGCAAAACCGACGAGACTGAAAAAACGGACAAGGCGGTCGAGGAGACAGATAAGGCCGAGACGGAGAAGACGGCCAGGACCAGCACAGCGTCCGCAGAGAAGACGGAGGCGGAGACAGCGGAGACAGCGGAGACAGCGGACTCCGAGGTGACGGATACGGACGAGCCGGCGGAGCCCAAGGCTGCGACCAAGACGGCAGCGAAGAAGACCAAGGCGGCCCCAGAGAAGGCCAAGGCGACCTCGGAGGAGGATAAGGAGAACGCCGGGGCGTCGCTGGCGGCGGAGCCCAAGGCTACCGGCAAGATGGAGCCGATGAGGGCCAAGGCGGCCCCGGAGAAGGCCAAGGCGCAGCCGGAGAAGACCAAGGTGATCCCGGAGGAGGACAAGGAGAACGCCGCGAACCCGCTGACGGCGGGGCCCGGGGACCTGGAGGGGTAGGCATAGGCGCGGCGAGAAGCCACAGGATCTGGCGCCTGGGCCGGACGAGATGGCGTGTCGCAGTCGCGGCCGAAGGATTCGCTTAATGATCGCGCAGCAAAGGATTTGCGCATCGTACGAAGTACGAAGTCGGAAAGGCAAGGGATTGGGTGAATAGCCGGTCACGGCAAAGGATTGGATGACATAATCACGTCACCACACGTCCGTCTAGAAGACGGGGCGGCCTGGCTACGTGGCTGTGTGCTTTACGTTATGTATTTCGGGACATAGGTTGCAGGGCTTGCTTGATCATAATGACTACTTATTGGCACGCGGGAGGCGATGTACGTGTCGTTGCAGCGGCCAGCGCAGGGCTGACGGTGTGTCGCAGCAGACGTCTGCTTCACCTGTGAGTTAGGATGCGTGCTCTAGTCAGTGCAAAAGCGTGCCTGCGCCGAGCACCACGGAACGTTCTACTTTATATGCAAGGCGAAAGCCCGGTTTCTGGGGCATGATCGGGCATGAGATTTGGGCATGCGCTTCGAGAGATTTGCGTGCAGATCGAATGCACATCTGCATGCACGACAGCACAGCCCACGGCATGAGCATACTACTCCGTAGTACTCGTAGAACACGGCCGACAGTGCATCGCATGCCTACAGTACACGGCGGCGTGGAAGAAGCAGGCGCTTCTCGGCCGCCGTTGGCCGGTCGTCGGCTCTGCGCCGGCACGGCACGCCGTCCGCGCCGCACGCATCGCCGCCGCTGCTCTTCTCGTGCACAAGAACACGAGAACCGGCCCCTCGTTCTCGCGCACAAGAACACAAGAACAAGGCCGCTCGTCTCGCGAGCATAGCCATGCAGTATGCCGGATCAAGTGTGCTTCTCGGCGTGGCGCTGCTCTACTTTCTTTTGTGGCTTTTGTGGTGCTTGTTCGTTTTTGCTTGGAGTATGTCCTTGCCGCTGCTTTCTTTTTCTCTCGGTCTTGCTTCCGGCTGCCTCTCTGTATCCTGCTCCGTTCTTTTTCCTCTTCCCGTCGCGCAACAAGAGGCTTGGTGCCGCCGATCGTTCAGCCCAAGCGTGGGGCTGCCCCTTTTTTGTGCCGGGGAGCGTCGTCCGTTCGCACTCCGTAATCTGTACGAGGACAGTACCTGTACTCCGTATGAGCACTCCGTAGATACTCGTACGTATGATTCGTCGCGCGGTGAGGCGGCGCAGAGCTGTCTGGTGGCGTCCCGGCCGTCAGGCTCAGGTCCGGCCATTCGGCTGTCCTTTGGTCAGCTCGGGCAGCCGGCAGCTGCCATGCCGTTGCCTTATGCGGGCTGTGCCTTGGCAGTTCGTCAGCCAGGCCGTCAGGCCGTCAGGCCGTCAGGCTATCAGGCCGCCAGCCGCCTCCGGGTGCTTGTGCTCGTATTTCGTGTCTCTGCGGCCGAGACAGCACGACGCTGGCCACGGCGAGACAGACATGCGTCGGAGCCCGATTGCCAGAGGCAAGGCGTACGGCGCATCGCAAGTGCGCGTACGAGTATAATACGCCGTAGCCGCGACGCACTGTCTGTCGTACCGCCACAGCGTCACCGTGGACGAAGCTTTCCGCGTATCGTGTTGCTCTCTTAACAGAAAACGGCCATCTCAAACAGCCGTCTCGGGTCCACTAGCTGAGTCATCCGACTTCACTTCGTAGCTCCGTGCAGGAGAGCTTGCTTCGGCCGGACTGCTGTTCGACTCTGTAGTATGAATACTCCGTACAGTACGAGGTAGCAGTACATGTGATGCCCATACGCGCTACAGAGCCGCCAGTATCGCCTACTTTGTTCCTGGCGCCGGCTGGCCAGAAGCATAACGGCACCGTCAGCGCGCTATGCCGTTCGGAGCGCCGCTCGCCGCGCACTAACACGGACGAAGCACGGCATTGCTCCGTACGAGCAATATTACTTAGTTGTCGTTACCGTGATTGCGTTCAGCCTACGACGTACTCCGTACTCGTACGAAAATTGCATCTTCCGGCAAAGCATGACTAAGCATTGTGAATCGCCGCGCAGATCGTGCAGGCGCCCCGGGCCTGCCATTGGCTGGAGTGGCCTCTGACGTGGACCGTGTCGCACGCACCTTTCGCGTGCTGAACAGTGATATTCGTACCGGGCACACCCCATTGCTATCTCCACACCCCCGCCGGCCTCTCAAGCCTCCCCTGGCGACAGAATATGACAGACGACGCCGTTTTTTGGTGTCTCCGCCCCTGAGCCATACGTGTGGAAGGAGCGAGTGACAGCGCAGAATTGCGCCCGAGGAAAACGAGGAAGGAGGGAACGACGAGCTTGCCTCGTGCCTGCTGTTTCGTCTTTTCGCGTCGCCCCTGAGCCATTTCCTTTTCTTTCGCTCGACGCTGTTCTGTCCTCTGCCGCCTTCCATACTGTACGGACTAACGTACTCGTAATTTTACTGCCCGCACACCGTGCATCGTGCTGCGGCCTCACTCTTTTGCGTCCCTTTTCTTCTTCTCCTGCGTCCCGGCCCCGTGCATGCTCGATACTTTATATTACCGTACGCCATTCGCCCCGAATCTCGTCACACTATCGCCCGTGTGCCCATTTAATATTGCAGCGCGCAATCCCAGTACAGATAGCAGAGGCTGAATAAAACAGAAAGCAGAAGCCGAAAACAGAAAAAGGCAAAATCAGGAGAATCAAACTATTGCAAAGTACAGCTACTTGAGCACACGACCGTCATCGCCTCACCTCGTCCTCACCTGCCCGGACACGCCTCCACCGTCCTCCACCGTCTAGTCCGCGTCTCCATCGCTTTCGAGGGCCCGTCCTGACGCAAACGCCTGGCTTCCGCGCCGCCAACTCACACTTTGCGCGTCGCTCCTCAACTTGCCCGACGCTTCATCCGTCCCCCTTTTCTTCTGCTCTTCTCCCCACGGCGTCTGCCTCAGCGACCTTTGCGCCCGCCCGCGCCTCCCGTCCCGTGTACGCCGCGTCTGCCGCTCGCTTGCATCGCCGCCACCAACCGCTCCTACGCGGCAATCTGACGAGCCACACCCCCTCCTCGCCTCCTCGTCAGCTCTCGCTCTGAGCTGTGCCTGGCGTCGGCCACGATGCCCAGCATATTCTCGCGCATCAAGGGCAAGGACGGCAACGCCAAGTCCAAGTCCAAGAAGAACGCCGCCAACGCCCTTGCCGGCCAGGACCTCTCCAAGCCCCGCTGGGATGATGCCTACACCCGCAAGACCGTCGAGCCCGAGGAGATCGAGGAGCTCGTGAAAGTGCTGACCGCCGAGATCAAAGCAAGAGGTATGTCGCTCCGGCCCCCAGCTGAACACGTCCATTGACCGGCTCACACCCCAGCTCTCGACATTCCCTTTCTCCTCCTCCCCTTCCGTCCAACTTCGGATCCGAGCGCCGTTCGCACTTTTGTCCGGAACTTCTTCGACTCGCAGCCCGGCTTGACCGGCGAGTCGCTGCTGCAGGAACTGCGCATGACAGAGCCGATGGTACGTTACAACAATACCCTCCGTGGCACAGCAGGGCTGCCCGCGCATTGCGCCATTGCGCTGTGCGCCCTGCGCAATCCGTCCTGCAGCTAACCGGCCACCGCATAGGTCCTGTCCGGCGCCATCAAGTGGTGCTGGAGCCGTCTGCCGGGTGGCATCGTTGGCTGGGATGCCTACGAGCTCTTTAGGATCGGAGAGCAAGGTAAGCAAACTGGCGCCTTCTGTGCTTCTGTTTTGTATTTCTCGCGTCCCCCCAGCTCGGTGTGACTTATCAGCGTGTTGCAGACTCCGATGAAGCCTTGGACTCGTTCAAGACCTTCATCCCGCTCAGCGTCGAGAATGCCGCGCGCTCGAGCATTGTCTTTGATTTCTTCGACCTCCTCTCTGCCATTGCTGCCTACGGCAAGGTCAATGGCTTCGGCGGCCGGAAGCTGTCTCGCATGGCCTCGTGGTGGGCTTTCGAGGCCAGGGACACCGGCAATGGCTTCGAGGGCGGCTACAAAGACTGGCTGAAGGCTGCCGATGCCACGAGCCATTTGTTCTTTGCGTACCTGCGCTCTCTCTCGTCAGCCCAGAACCTCGGCAGCTTTGCTACGCTTCCCGTCTCGCTCCAGAAGCTGCTGCAGGAGACCGAATACCCCCCCCAGCGCCCCGTACTGCTCCAGTCTTCTACGAACAAGGTCGTCATGATTGTCGACACCGTCTCTCCGACGCCGTTTGCTCTGCTGCGCCGCGGTAGCCACTTTGAGTACCGGGACGAGGACCGCGCGCTGCGCGAGTTCACCGACTACGAGGACCCCGTCCAGGCCCTGACCGACGAGTGCCGCCGAGTTCTTAAGGCGATCTCTGCTGCCAACCAGACGCAGGCCGTCTCGAGCTCCAAGCACTCCACCGGCCTCCGGGACGCGGACTGGTCGCGCTTCGAGGACATTGGCTTCGGCAGTCTCCTGGAGGACGTGGACGACGACTCCGACTCGGCACACGCCGTCAAGCGGATACAGGGCCTGCGGACCACGCCAGCTTCCGGCGGCAACGCTCTCGGCGGCCGGCCGACGACGCCCTCCTGGGCCGACTTCCTCTCTTCCGGCTTCGTCGACGACGGCTCAAACGGCGCCTCGAACATGCTGCTTCCGCCCGACAAGATCCTGCCGCCCATCGAGAGCCTGCGCCAGCGCAGCTCGCAGTCGCACCGGCCCCGCCTCGAAACGGAACGCGTACTTGAGCCGGGCGAGCTTGCAAGCATCAGTCGCTTTGATTTGGACGATGCTTTCTGGTGGGTGTGGATGACCAGCCTGGCCCCGGAAGAGACAGCCGACCGCAAGTCCGCCTTTGGCCGCTGCGCTGTCATCGAGACGACCATCAAGGCTGGCCGCTGGCTTGTCATGGAGGAAGTTGTCAAGGGCGCTTCCGCCGAGCCTGAAGCAGGCGCTTACATTGCCGAGAAAAAGGGCTTCTTCAGCTGGACGCGCCGGAACAAGGGCGTCTCGCGCAGCAAATCCACGACTGGCAAGCAGTCTGGCCGCGGCCAGGGTCTGGCCCCCGGCGCCAACCAGCTCGGTTCCAGCAAGACGAGCATCGCTGCCGACCAACAGGCCAAAATCCAGGCAGCCGCCCAGCGCCTGCAGGCGAAGAATAAGCAGCAGGAGCAGGACCGTCTGGCTGACCTGCCGGGGAGACGCGGCCGCAACCAGAGCGAAGCCGCCGAGAAGACTGCGAGTATTTTCACGCTACAGCCGATCATTGCCTCCGAGGCCTCTTCGGCGCTGAAGTGGGCGAGCAAGTATGATAAGGATGCCATCCGGGAGGCTTATCTTGGTAGCAATGCTTCCGGTCGTGGCCAGGCCTCGTCGTCGTCGCCTAATGTGCACCTGAGCGGCCTGTATGCCACAGCCAACGGACTGAACACGGCGAACAGCGACAAGGAGATGCCGGATGTGCCCAGTGCAGCGCAGTCATCTATCGCGCTGAAGTCGCCGACCGTGGCCGCGAAGTCAAAGCCTTCGCCTCTTGTCCCAGCGGCTTCCACGCCTGCAAAGCTGGACACTGCTGCGCCGATCAAAAAGGCTGTTGATGCTGGCGCTGGACCTGTGCCCGGCTCACCTCTGGTCCCGCCAAAGGATGCAGTAAAAAGTGTCGAGCCTGCGCAGCCTCCTGTCAGCGGCAGCCCTGACAGCAAGAAGTCTGCCCATAAGCTGCACAAGGACGGCAAGGAGAAGGAAGAGAAGAAGAGCAACCTTGCCCCGTCCGCTTCGACTGGCGGTGGCTTCCTGAAGCTTTTCAACCGCAGGAATCGGTCGTCGAAGCTGCCTGATAATGCTGCTGACAGCGTCAACGCCATGCTCGCCGCCGACGCTGCCAAACCCGAAGCCAAGAATGAGCCTGCGTCGCCTGCGCCTGCTGCGGTGGTGGCGGAACCGGCCGCTGCACCAGAGCCCGTTCTGAAGGAGGCCGCGCTCAAGACACCCAAGACGCCCATGTCACCCATGTCGCCCAAGACTCCCATGTCGCCCATGTCGCCCATGTCGCCCAAGCTGCCCAAGACGCCCAAGACGCCCAAGACGCCAGCAGTTCAGGAGCCGACGGATGCCGCGTCGATCAAGTCTCTGTCTCGTGCTGATTCCACAGAGGCTCGCGAAGCCGACTCGGAATTCTCTCGCTTTGACCAGGGCCCCCTCGAGGACCAGCCAGCGTTTGTACCGGCGGAGTCAGAAGAGGAGGAAGCGGCTGTCCCTCCCCCCGTCGGCCGGATGCGGTCGCCTATCACGGTCCCCAAGCGCCTTCCGCTCGCACCCGCTGACGCCAACGCTGTGCCCCCAGCTCTGGACCGCTGGGCGCAGATTCGGAAGAACGCTGCCGATCGTGCAGCGCAACGCAAGGCCGAGGAGGCCGCGGCCGCGGCCGCGGTTGAGGCCACGGTGACGAAGAGCAGCAAGCCTACAGATGACGAGGACACGAGCGGCGAAGAGTGTACGTCCTGACTGCCCCCCCACAACCAAATATGATCATGCGAGCTAACTGCTTCTTAGCCATCGAGTCGCGTGTCGCTCGCATCAAGGCCCGCGTTGCCGAGCTTACCGGCAACATGGAGGGCGTTACGGGCCCGGCTAACGGGAGCCCCGTCAACCGAAGCCCGGCCAACCGAAGCCCAGCCATGGGGGGACCGGCCAACAGAGGTCCAGCTAACGGGGCCCCGAGCAACAGAGGCCCGGCCAACAGAGGCCCGGCCAACAGAGGCCCAGCCAGCCGGATCCCGGTCAACGGGGAATCGACCCCGGCCACCGGGGGCCCGGCCAACGGCCCGGCCAGCAGAGGCCCGGCCAATCGAGGCGCCAACCGGGCCACGCCACCTATTCGCCGCTGATTCGGCGAAAAGGTGTACAATATAACAGAACCGTAATCTAATTGTTCTAGCTGGTTATTTCATTGCGATCTATACCAAAGGATGCGCTGCTTAATTCTCGAAATCGAGTTGGATTTCTATCCCATTCCCTACTTTCATTCACCTCATTTATGCGATTCCCTCTAGGAATATTGTTCAGTCATTCTGACTTGGTTTTGCCTTTTTCTACCACGCCGTTTCCGCTCCCCATTTCGTTAAGACCAATCTGCCTACGAAAAGATACCACCTAAGAAAGGCTGCTCTTTCTCCTTGTCCTTTCCTGTTTCTGTATTGCCCTTGATATTCTAGTACCCAATTGAAAGCGAGCTAGTTGCAGTTTTTTACTTCAATACACAGTCAATCCACGCGACAGTGAAAATATCAGGGCAGGCACTAAGATGAAGTAGCTTTCGATTCAAGCATTGTCATGCGTTTACGGGACAAAGATAATATCCTACAGGGACCAGCAAAGTCTAAACGAGTCGGGTCATGTGTGGTTGACTGCAACACTTCAACCAAACACCATATTTAAAATGCACACCTAGCCGCCACGACATTAACATAGTAAGAATATGCGAGTTGGGGCGCACTTTCGACGCGCTTGCGAGCGCTTGCAAAAGATCACCGGAAAGAAACAGGAGTCAGGACAAAGGAAACCAGACGTAGAGAATGCAGTAATACAGGAAATGTAATCTTGAAAAAGGACGAGTTAGTGGGAATGGCCCTCATGGTCGCCGTGCTGGCTGCCCGGGGGCGACCCGGTGTGGGAGGCTGTGCGGGAGACCGGGGCGCAGCAGCCCTGGCCGACGCAGTCGTCGACGCAGTCGAGCAGGCAGCTGGGGCCGTTAATAGCGGTGACTTCGCTGGCGACGGAGGAGGGCCCGGCGACGGGAGGGACGGAGGTCGCGGCGGCGCCAGCCGCTGTGGCGGCAGCACCGGCGTCACCAGCACCGGCAGCAGCACCGGCGGCGGCGGAGGCGCCGAGCAGGGCGGGGTGGTCGGGGTGGGCGCCGAGGCGGAACTCGGGCTGGATGGTGGCGCTGTGGATGCCGTAGCCGTGGAGGCACTTGCGGACGCGCTTGGCCAGCTTCATGTACTTCTCGCCGCCGACCTCGGAGATGGGGAAGGCGACCTCGATGTGCATGGAGGCGACGATCTGGGTGTCGGAGAGCTGCCAGACGTGGATGTGGTGGCAGCTGAGGACGCCGCCGAGGTCCTGGATGTCCTCGCGGATGTCGTTGATGGCGATGTGGTCGGGCGTCGCCTGCAGCAGGATCTTGGACGTCGCCAGCGTCAGCGGGATGGCCGAGTGCAGGATGATGGCGGTGATCAGCAGCGACACGATGGGGTCCGCGTACATGCGGTACGCCCACTCGGTCTTCCAGATGATCAGCGCCGTGACGATGACGCCAATGTTGCCGAGCATGTCGCCGATCACGTGCAGAATCATCGCGTTCATGCCCATGTCGTCGTGGCTGTGGCCGTGGCCGCCGCCGCCCGGGGCGCGGGGCGCGCTGTGGTGGTGGTCGCCGTGCGAGTCGCGGCGGTGGCGGTGGGCGTGGTCGTGGTTGTGGTTGTGGTTGTGGTCGTGGTCGTGGTCGTGGTCGTGGTCGTGATCGTGGGCGCCGTCGAGGCCGTGGTCGTGATCGTGCTCCTCGTCGTGGCTGGTGCTGCTGGAGCTGTGGCTGCTGTACTTGTTGCCGCTGCCGGCGACGCTGATGAGCGGCGTGCGCTCGGAGACGGCCGTCTCGCCGCCGGCGGATCTGCCGGCCTTGCCGCGCGTGGCCTCGTCGGAGCTGCTATCGTCGTCGATCTCCTCGCGGTTCTGGCTGGCGGCGATGATCTCCTGGATGTCCTGGCGGAAGCTGGCCGGGTGGATGCTGATCTCGTCGATCGACATCGGCACGCGGCGGCCGCTGTTGGCGCGGCGCCGCGCTGTCGACGGGCCGCGCGACTGCGCAGACCCGCGGCTGGCCGACCGGCCCACGCTCTCAAACGGCGTAAAGGACACGTGCCGGTGCACGTCGGCGCTGGCGTCGGCGCTGGCATCCCGCACGGCGCGCTCCTCGTCGGGGCAGCTGTCTTCGACGTCGTCGTCCGCGTCCACGGCATGCTCGTCGCGTGCGTGGGCGTGGCTGTGGTCGTGCGCATGGCCGTGGGTGTGGCCGTGGGTGTGGCCGGCCTCTTCGTCGTGGTCGTGATCGCCGCCGCCGTGGGAGTGGCCGTGGCCGCCGAGGACCCAGAAGCCGACAATGTTGGATACGAGGCCGAAGAAGCCGACGATGAGGACGATCTCGGGGTTCGAGATCTCGGGCGGATCAAACAGACGCTCCAGGGCGTCGAGAACGATGGTGACGCACAAGCCGATGAGGAACGTGGCATTGAAGAAGGCGCCGAGGATTTCCGAGCGAAGCCACTAGATATCACAGGTGAGAACAAGCAAGACAGGGCCAAAGCTGCATGAGGGGAGACGTACGCCGTAGGAGAAGCGATCGTCGGACTCCTTGCGGGCCTGCTGCACAGCCCAGAGGCCGACAGCAAGAGAGATGATATCGTTGAGCTGGAGAAGTCAGCCGATGCCCTTCACTTTGGCGGACAAGGCCGGTTCCTACCATGTGGAAGCCATCGGCAATGAGCGCCAGACTCGACACGTAGTAGCCGACGCCGAGCTCAATGGCCAGGAACACGGTGTCCAGCGCCATCATGACGCTGATACGCGTCGTTTTCGCCCAGCCCTTCATGGTGGGCAGCGTTCTCGCAAGCGGCCCAACGGGCGGACGGGCGGATGCAGGCGAGGAGACGACGGCCCACTCTGGTCGTCGTCAGGCCTCGTGGCGGCGTCTGGTCGTGGCGGCGGGACGGCTCGGACGGATGGCCGATGTGCGTGTTCTCCTGGTCGCCGATCTCATGCGCCGCTGCGATCGATGGCGAACTGCAATTGAACGCAGAAGACGAGCGGAAACGACAGAGTGCTGCGAAGAACAGGCTCGGACAAGACGAGAGCGCCGGAGGCAAGAGAGAAACGAAGGGGCGAGCCGCCACAGGGCACGGAGGGAGGCTGCGATGTGGCGATCCAGCGGTGCGTGAGGCAAATATGGGAGAATGGGTTGCTGTACTTGGCAATCCTTTGTAATGATGCGAGTTTCCAAAATCACGCGCTAGCTTGGCAAAACGGTCGGAGTTATCTTATCGAAGTTAGCGGAGATTAGATGATCGCAGATCGGCGGCGGAACAGACGACGGCTGCATAGGGGCTGTGCTCTATGCGCTGTGTCCGACGGGTATGCTGTGCGGGTGAGCGGCGTCTTGCGCTGTGTGATATCGAGGCAGAAGCGAAGATGCACGTTACACCGTGATGGTGACCGGATGAGTAAGCGGAGGTAACGGAGGACAAGTTTCGGGTACACATTATTCCGCTACCGACGTACTCCGTATCTCCATACTCCGTATTTCCCCACTATCTCGGCGTCTTCACGTGACGTCTCAATCAGGTAACAAGGATGAGATGCAAGTCTATGAATGAACACACGAAAACTCAAAGAATGGCAGTGAAAGCGGACAAATTTGAGGATTGACACTCCCAGACTCCTCCGATGCAAGTTCTCTGAGTGAATCAGCTATGCACTTGTGACGCTGCGATATGATGGCAACAGTTTCTCTAGCGCTTTTCATTGTGTAGATGCGTTTAGGCCCAGTCTCTTGAGAGACGATGAAGCGCCCTTCACCATTTTCCGTTTCCTTATGACGTAGCCTGGGACGTCGCAAGCACTTTGTCTATGTTTCAATACAAGGCGGTCTAATGTATTGCGACAGGCATCCACAGTGTCGCTGGATGAGCAGCCATTTAATTGCTTTTTGTTAGCTGTGACGTAGAAAAGTAAACCGAGTGTTACGGAATGGCTGTAGTAACTCATTTTGAGTCTCATGTATATTTAGCTAAGTCAATATCAAAGCTCTCCTTTGGTTAATTGGTCGCCATTCTACGTCATGTTGCGTCCCGTAGGCGTACTTGTTCTGGTATGGCAAAGGGAGCGCATCCAAGTGTACTTCAACATCCTCGAGTTTTGGGCATTCGCAAGTGGAGATACCCCAAAGAAACCGCCCTATCTTACGACCGTCTTTGATAAAAAGCCCTGCCCCTGACTTCAGTGTAAACTCATATTTCAGTCCCGGAATGCGGTACGCCGTAGATCCCAGCAACTCCGGTCCTGGCCTGAAACATGCGACACGAATGATGAATGTCTTACGACAACTAGCGCAATCCACATGGACAATAATTCCAGGGTCGCTAAAATGCAAGGTGCCACCATGAGCTTCATGAAACTTTAGGGGCGGAAGCACCGACATGGTGCTCTTGAGTGTCGTATTCGATAGGCCAATGGCTCCGGCTATCCAGTCAAAACTGTCGCCCTGCTCGGAGTCAGGAGATTGAGAAAGTTTGCTTAGCCTGCTTTGTAGCTCCTCCATGCAGTCGTTCTCGATCAGTCGAGTGCATATATCTTCGGGTATCTGGCCAAAGAGTCTTCCCAGAGTCGCAACGAAAGACATTGTGTCTAAGCCCGTACAGTCCAGCGTTTGGACCACCAAGCTCGCGAACAGGTCCATGGTCCCCATTCCGCTCTTCGCAAATACTCGAGTGACTCTACTCACAGTGCCCACTTTCTCGGCTGTGATGACGACGGTGCTAGAGCGCACGTCGATATTCTTGATGGCGGGAGGCTCGCTCTCGGCCCCCATTGCAAACGTGTTGAGGTCAAGGTACCCATAGCTGCGGAGGTCGACCTCATTAAGCTCCCTCTGTGCATATCTTGGTACCATGAACAGCATACTATAGTCTCCCCGACCGAGGCAAACCTTTGCAACTTGCAACAAGGCTTCTCCCATATCCTGGCTCAGCTGGTATTCGGCTAGGTTCGGCTTTAGAATTCCGAGCAACGCGTGAAAGAAGTCTCGAGGCTTTGTGACGCATCTTCGAGCCAAGAGCTCGTGCGCCAATGCAAATGGTGTATGCACCATCGTTGCACTTTGCGATATAGACCTGACGAGTTCGAGACCTCCCAGCTGCCAAGGGACGAGATTGTTCCCCATTCCAACCATTTCTTCAGTCCGTTGCACATTTCCTAGTCAACGGCACTCAACTGACCATGCCTGCGTGAATTCCCCAACGAAGGAAGTATCGGCTTTCCCATCGAGCTCTAGCTTTAGGCTGAGCCCGGTAATAGCAACTGGACAGCCAGCGGGAGCGGGAACGAGAGTAAAGTCACGCAGCATTGCCTGAAGTCGTTGACTTTGTGTGAGTTCCATGGCCGTCCAAACTCTGCTGAACCATTTAGAGTTGCAAATGCTGCTAATGCCGCGACATCTTTGTATCACAGAATGTCCCTCCCGCATGCTTTTGAAACTATCTAGATCAACATCATATAGATGCGCAACGGTAAACTGGGCTCGGTTGTAGATGTAGGGGATTGATCGAATAATTTGATTTTTGATGCGACTGTGCCATTGAGGGACACTAATGTAGTCATGCCAGATCTCGATGGAAGCTCCGAGACTTGATGATAGCCCACGACAGATACGCGCGGGCACCTCGCGCACAATCTCCGCAGCATCACTTGGATTGACAGCTGCCTCTTCCCTCTTTTGCTGAATCTCGGCAACCTCCGGATGCCAAACATGTGAAATTGCAATGTAAGGTGTGGAGTCGTAAAGGCAATCCAAATGTCGATGGTATACAAGCAACACATCAGAAAGCGACGGAATTGCGATTGTTAGCGCGTGAGGCACCTTGGAATGCTTTTGGCTTTCCAAAGCAAAGGTGCGACCCAAAGTGTCGTCTGGGCCGATGTTGAGGCCGCAGTGACAGCAAACAAGCGTTTTTGGATCTATTTCAGACCAAACAAAGTGCAGAAAATCTGTTGCTGCGATCTGGTCCATTTCAGTGAGCAAAATTGATTGTTCCCAAGTCCTGCACCGCGGAAGAGATGAACATAACAAGTGATTATCTTGATATCAGTCGCCAGGGCCCTATATAAGGCGGATTGAACAAGACAGTCATGGGGCAGTACCAAAAGATAAAGCCACAGACTGATTTGTTGAAATAGAATGAAGGATGAAGATGCTGCGTCAACGCAATGCCACGAATGACGATGCTAGAAAACTGCATGTTATTGCACATTTGCAAGTGCTGTCGTACAACATCAATAGTGGCAAGCTAGCTTCGTCTTAACTCGTAAAGCTTCTGCTCCGGGCGTTCCTTAGTCTGCCACACTACTGGGCACTGCATATGCACGGTCACGCTGGAGGCCCGTTCGGGTACCCGCGTAAGAATGTCTAGACCTCGTGTGCACTTTTGACGGAAGGGACACAGCTTCTGCCCAACACCAAGGTATGCGTAAGTATCGCTTTTGTTTACTTGATCTGTCTGTCTGCCCATTGCTATAAGTCTTACGTCAACGTATTAACCAGGATACTAGCATCCCAGGAAGGGTAGTTCATCCGGCCAGGGCAGTCTGTATAAAGAACAGGAAACCTGACAGTACTAGTCGCAGCCTGGGACGGCCAACGGGAATAAACATGGCGGGCGAGAAAGCCAGAGCCCAGAAGCAGTGAAGATCAAGGTGGCTCGCACGGCTAGCGTTTCTCTTTAGGTTTATGAGGCTTAAAGACGGGTTTACGGTCGCCAGGACGTTACGAGCCCAACCCCGCAAGGCTGTGCTCTTGGGTGTCAAAGAGCTACACTGGAAAAAGTGAACAGGACAATACTCAATAAAGGGTACTTATTCTGGGCGGTTCCCGGTACATTCGTCGGGGCAAAATGCATCTCTGTCTGAATCGGGCAGGTGCTAAAATAACTTTCAGATATCAGAGCATGGGACTGTGTGGCTCGGCATCTAGGAGGATTTGGGGGCTTTCCTCTAGCAACCATACTTTTTCAATTTATGCTATGGAACTTCAATTTGAACGTGACAGTGTATCACGTAGTCCCGGCATATTGAGGCTCAGACTCAAGTAGACTCCTAGAGTGCCGACAGGACCACCAGGCATGGACTCCCATACCGGGCACTCGTGATGGCTGCAAAGCTGACCACCATAACCAGCACTTGGCAGGCGGCGTGAGATCACACGACGCCCGACCCGCTTTGAGAACTATCCGACACAAGTGCCATCAAAAATGAAAAACACCATGCCGAGCCGAACGTTGCATTAAGAACCGCAGTAAGCTATCATTGCTTTTGCGGCTGAGGAAAAACCCATGGTGCTGAGCTGGCATGGCTGTCTTCCAAGTCGCTCTGGCTGCAAATCTGTCGGCCTTGCGTACTTTGTAGCAAATTGGAGAGGGGAAAGATGACCGACGAGCTACTCTTCTGACCGGCTTCAACCACACAATATGAGCTGCATTTTGGCATTAGCTTCTCTCGCTATAAGCCTATATAGAGCTTCTCTGCATCTTCTTTGAGTTTCGCCGGCCCCAGGGCGGGTGTTCGTGGCTGTCCTCGGCGGTGTGCTTGGCGCGGTGTTGCCTACGAAGCACATGACGGCAGCGACGTCCCCAACTACGCCCACAATGTCATCTCCGTCGCCGGCACCGGCAGACAAAACTGCTGCTGGGCGCCAAGCTCGCGCCAAGCTCGCATCCAACAGTTATAAGTACGCTGACGACAACGAGCACCATCATATCTTCTTCAAGGACGGCTACAGTGTGGGATGCAAATGACCAGACGTCCGGTACCAGAAAAGCTTCTCAGCTCTATACCACAGTGTAGGATATGTTCTAGTTATGGTCAAGTCAAGAATACGGCCGTCCAACGAAGTACTGTCTTTTTTGTATTGCTTCCACCAAAAGTCTTAATAAAGTGTCTTAAGCACACATAACTTCTATTTCAATGGATATCTTGTAGTCTACAGAAATCACTACAGCGTTCATCTCAAACAAGTTGATCCAGGGCAAGCAATAAAGATGTGCCACTGAACAACGCCCCTATCTCCTCTAATCACCTGAAAGCCTTTGGTACTCTATTCCACAGGTCCTTCTGGGCAACAAAAAGGCTGATGACACTTACATGTAGTGCTTCAAGTGATCAGATCGTGGAGGATAGGAAAACTCTAGCACATCTCGTCACTGTCTCTTCACGCTTTTGCCATAGTGATGACGGGCCAATTATATCGCCTGGCAAATGAAGATGGTAGATGTCATCACCAGCACTCGTAATGTTGTCGACTATTAGTCTATCGTCTCCGTGTATGAAAGAAGATTCCGGGACAACTACTTGCCATGTAGAGATCACATCATGGCTAAGCTGAACTTCCCATGTGCTGCACCAGCTAATTGTGGGCGCTCTTTTTGGGCCAGGTTTGTGGTACACAAACGCGCATGCATTGGTGCCTTCATTGTGCCAAAGAGTCATCGTTTTCAACTGTGGCATCCTCGTCGCTATATGGCTTGCAGAGCACAAGAATTGTACAACGACATTCGAGAACTCTTTCGGGACAGAGCTGTCGATGTGAGTGCTAGTGACTGCAGTGAAGGCCAGGTGGATGACGGCTGAATGTTATCGAAGAACTGCGCGGCATCGATTATAAAGGCAACGGAGAGATGCTCAAGACCGAAGCTTTTCTGGAACAAGGCTCGGGCCAGAGGGCCCGACGTGGCTGATGGGGGATTTCTGTAAAGGAAAAGTTCCTCGAAAATGGAAACTTTCTTGAGACTTTTTGGGAAGGCTTCGTTGATTGCATTGGTCATTTCTACACCCATATTAGAAAGAGGTTTGAGAAGAGAAAATCAGCGCACGAACATACCCGTATCACGCTGCCGTGTCCATCCAGGATCCGTAGTACGCCACGGCTCAAAGACCATGCTCTCCAGTCTTGGGAGCTTCCCCCACATAGTCTGTAGTGCGGCTGGCATGATCTGGCGCCGCAGTTGACGACGTATCACAAGTTTAGTAACTGCAGGGACCATTTTAAGGGTCTCTGGGAGCCTCACGCAGACCGGAGCGAAGATTCGTGATGATGTGGACTTAATAGGATATACGTGTAAAACTCCATTATACCAAGCGTGCAGTACGTCGGTCCACGTAAAAACGGGCGGCTCCTGATGAACTAAATCTGCTTCGACCTTGTGTTCGATCTTATTGCGGTGGTTCTTGAAATGATGTCGGGAGTCACTTGGTGAGTAGGCGTTGAGTTCCAGTATCAAATCGCCTGTGGTGTTCCAATCGGAAAGGGCGCAAAATAAGACTTCAACAGTACGGCTGAAATCTCGGCAAAGAGCTTCCTGTATGTGCGGCCTCATTGGCTCAAAGCATTCAGGGCATCGATACACTGGAAGACGAGCCTCGAGGCAGATGTGCCGAACAAGATGTCTCTGGCGAACAACCATATCTGAAAGCATACGCACACGGCTTGTTGACAACGTCAACCGACGGAAATTGTGACGCTCGATTAGAGCTTGCCAGCTTTTGCAAACAGCTGCACAAGAAGACCATCCGGGAGCTCCAGTGTGAACAACTTCCTCCAATATCTGCATTTGGAGCTCCGAGGGAAGTGTGGCCCACTTGTAGACAATCCCGCCACCGGTGTCTTGAGGGGATAAAATACTAGTGGCCATTTCGAGGTATTTAGGAGAGAGTAAATTGACTAGGCTCTCGTCTTTCTGCAAAATTTCAGAGGCTTGAATTGTAGAATTTTAGAAGAGCATAAGGAATACATTTTACTACAGGTACGAATTCAGAAATACAGTTTATAAACTCCAAGGGCGAGCACACTGCCAGATTACTAATGACAGCAGTGACATTTGATCATGCTGTTTGCTTTCATATTAGAAACTTTAGTCGGTAACTTGAGGCATAAATTGGTTACGGGGAATTGGAATGCCGATTTCATAAATGTAATGAGTAAATGAGGCAGTGTTGGTAATTCGACATCGCCGTCTGACCCACATTTTCTGTATGACTAGCCAATAGGGAGTAAGCCCCGTAGGGGCTTACTTCAGACCGCACCAAGACGCACCCATGCGGCTATATGTATCCCGCATCGGGCGCCTGATAGCTAGACAGACTTCATGCCACCACCAAGACCAAACTGTACCCCCCCCATTCAAGGAATAGGAGGACGTACAGGGTCAACGGGGCTTCACCAGTTTACTACCACAAGCTTGTGAATAGATACATCGCGCGATACCCTTCCGAGGGTACCGACAGGCAGCTAATTTTTAGTGATGACGCGTTTGAATATTGAAGTAGTCCATTGCCTCTTTATAAGATTTGACAGGATACGCTCCAACATTGTGCGATTTCTTACCACTGGCCTTGTTCGAGGGCTGCGAAAGATGTTTGATTCTGTAGCACTAAAACAGATCCCGCTCAAATTATAACGAGGTGAGACCAGGTCCGTTAGTCCTATGCGCCCCAACTCCAACAACCAGCTTCCCTCCTACTGCCTTGGCGTAACACACACAGACACACAGGTCCTTGTACTAATTACACTTGCCTCCACCTCCTGTTTATACTCATATTTAAAGTGAACAATAATAACTGAAAATACACCAGGACCACAGTTTCTTAGCGGCAATTGCTACCTTTGCAGGGAGACATCTTGGACCTAGCAGTTACTTTGGTCAGGGCTAGAATCGGAATTTACTTGGTGTACACGGCGTAGTGTTTGTCTTTGCTAAGTTGTGCGTTCGAAATTACAGCCCACGTGAAGTGCAGATGTTAGGCAGCTGCCCTTGGCTCGTAGCCATTATCTGTTTACTAGCTCCGCAATGCACAATACTAAAATCCTATGCTGGGTCCGGTGCGCCCCGGACGCCCCTTGGTGAGCTCAGAGTTAACGACCACTTTCGTAATTGACTCGTTTGTCAGCAGCTCTACCCTAGACGAATACGTGACCTTCTTTCCATATATTTCAGCTTCATCATTGAAAACCGACCTAATCATCCCATTATTTCATGCATCTAATATTAACCCCCCTACCTATTAGAAAAGGCACAGACACATTCAGATGTCCCACTCATCCTCCCCACCGACCGCGACAGAAGACCTTCTTATATATACGCCTACTACTCTTACGGAGATGGATTTGATAGATCTCTCCGAGGTAGACAGCAGGTTAAATTGTTCTTCACCCTCGAAAAATCTCAAAATGCGAGATCCAACGTATCCAAGAGCATCCGGGCATTTAACTCCTGAAGAGCTGGCAAAAGCATTCGGCTTGCAGCCACATACTTGCTATGCAGACGGAGCTGCTAGCGTATATTGCGACTTGCTATTTAGATACAGCTCAAATCGCGTCAACGGCAAACTGTGCGGACCTGACGCGTGGACTGCATGTCTCGCGGTATATACATCGGATGTGTGTCGCTTGATGCGCGAGGGCTTCTACTGGAACTCGGAAAGTATCATACCTGAATACAACGGCTTCTCTATGAAATGCACATGGAGGGCCAACGATTACCGACTTTCCGGGGACAAATTCGAAAACCGCCGCTATATCCTAACCGATAGATCTGAAGATCGGCTCTGGTCGGCATGTCTCTTAGTGTCAAGCGCTTGCGGAAATATGCACATACTATCCCAATTTCGACCAACTGATCTTACCTCGGAACGGCTGGAAATATGCAAAGCTTTCAGAGCCGGTCTTCTTGTTTATAATTACAACGTATATTTCCCCTTGGATCGCATTAATACCATCTACGACGATATGCCTTTAGAAGGGCGGTGGCCGTGGCCCAAGAAGAATCAGACGAAGAACGGACTGAGTGGAAGCTTCGAGATTATCAATTCAGGAAAGGACGAATAGCCTACTGCGGCTTCCTTGTTAGACCTACATCACAAAAATAGGTAGTAAAAGGCAGTGACATTGCTCTGGCATACTTGTTTTCCTTTCTATGGGATCGCTCCTGCTCGTGGTGGTAGGAATGTGACAACATAGCACCTGCCGTTTCAATCTCGTACCTCTCTTGGGTGAAGGTGCGTCCTGTAAGTTTCTTGGATCGTTCCTCTCTCTTCCTTCTTTGGGGGGTTGCTCTTGCTTTGCACATCATTTTACCCCAACGCTCCCCCTTTCATTGCCACCGCCACCTACCAAGTACACGCCCACACAAGGAAGGCACCCAGATCTTATTGACCCAGAGGTTCCTGCTGCAGGCGTGATTGAGCTTTGGCGCCTACTGCCGGGGAAATTGCGAGTCTGTGATGAGAAGATTAGAAGCGTACACATAGAAGCAAATAAATCTACTGTCCAACGCCCTTTCTTCAGTTCGACGGCAAATCAGGCCGTCCCTCCTTCTGCAAATGGCTTTTGTGTACTAGATCGTTCTTGCTCTTTATATCCACGGCCCAACGTTCTCCAGTTTATTTCGGCTTCACAAATGGCTCCTTCCCCTCTACGGAGCGCTCTTCCCCCTTTCGGCGACGGCTCTTGCTCCGAATATTGAAAGTACCCCAACGTCCTTTCCTAAAGTCTGGAGACTTCGAAAAATGAAGGCAAGAGCATTGCGGAAGAAGGAGTTATCCTCTAAGTAAGTTTATATAAAAGAATCATTGCGTCGATCTTTGTTTGTATTCCTTTTCTTCCTTTCTCTCCCCAAGAATCAGCCGCCAACATGACTTATTCAACAGTCATATCAAATATGATTACGGCTTCCAGGTGCGTACAAAGACTGCCCTCATTTCGCCTCTCACTCCTTTCATCTCTGTCTCCTTTCGTCTCTCTCTCCTTTCGTCTCTCTCTCCTTTTTTACCAACCTCATTACTAACAGTGTTTCAGCACACCAGTGCTTATGCTGAGCCTGGAGATCCAGCTCCCTCGCCTCCCCGAATCTCGCCGGCCGTCCCAGGACGAATCCTCGACATCCGCCACGCAAAGCGACCATTTCGAGCAGACAGCAACCGAGCCAGCGCAGCAAGTTTCCGCCCTGCCAACTGCCTCGCCGACAACTGTGCCGCCTGCAGACGCGCTGCCCTCCGAGCAGACGTTCGTTCAGTCGTCAACCATCGAACAAGCCAATCAGGCACCGCGTGGGGATTCATCGGACAGGTCGTCCATGGCCAGACAAGGTACGTCCCCTTCTGGTGGTGGAACGAGTCAAGTGCCCTCTACGGAGGTGTCCACCGTTGGGAGCCAAGGGCAGATCCGGGGCGGCGCAGAGCCGCCTCCTACGCTAACGCTAGGTATACACACGAGCAACCGCATGTTCCTCGTGTTGGTGTTGCTGAGTGTCGTGGCAGTGTGGAGGGTGACGGGACAGTAGGGGAGGGAATGCTGTCTGCGTTTGGATTGGACTTTTGGGAAGATTCGATCCGGCGGCTGCCGTGGCAAGGAAAGGGGATTTGCATTTTCTGTTTTTGCATTTTCTGTTTTGCGAGCGAGCATTCGTAGAGCGTAGCGTACAGCGTTATTGCTTTTCAGATTCCATAGCGTTTATAGACTCAGCATCTTTTCTAGATTTCCTTTGTTTTTCAGACTCAATAGTGTTTATAGATTTCCTATTGTTGCGGTGGTTGATTCTTTAGATAGGTAGATAGGTAGATAGGTAGATAGGTAGATAGCGTACTCGTAGGTTTTTTGGGGGTGTCTGCAACCAGCAGATGCCCTCTTTTTCGCGGTCAGCCGAAAAAATCACGTGACATCCAATTCACATGACTGGAAGAAAGATGAGCCGCTTTCACTGATCTTGCCACACCCCGTCCGCCACAACGATGCGAGGGGAAGGCCCACTGTATGCTCCGTAGTAGGCTAGCCTTGATCGAGCGCCAGCTGCCGTCCTTGGAGTCTGGACGTGTTCCTTCGCGCTGAGCTTTCCCCTATTAATCCACATCTACGGTTGACCTGGATTTCGCATCGGACGCCAGCCTCAACCTCCTCGCGCGCCGCCGCCCTGACGTCGCCGTTCTCCATTCTGCCCGGCTCACCGTCTCGCGCCCACCGTCCGCCCATCCCGACAGCTGTCGCCGTTTCCAGCCCCGAAAGCCGCCCGAGTCAGCTGCAGGGGATGGCTGCAGCCCGGCATGACGTCGCCGTATAATCGCGGCTTCGCGCCCTCAGCCAAGCCGGACTCGCCCTCCGCGACCTTGGAGAACCGTCCGGACCGGCCAGGCAAGCCGGGCCACCTGGACCACCGTCCCTCCTCGTCCACACTGTTCGCCGACCCAGACGACTTCCGCTCCGTGCTCGCCAACGTTCTCCGCCTCCTCGCCAAATCCTCTGCTCGGAAAGTTCGCGGCGCTGCTGCCGCCGTGGGCAGCATGGCTACTGGCCGTCGCGCCCCGGGGGGCTCCCGCCAGCAGCCGCTCCTCGTCACAGTCGGCCGCACGCTCTGGTGGCATCTGCGGCGGAATATGCAGCCGCGGCGTGTTTTCAGCGTGCCGCATCTGCTCTTCGGCTTCTGGGTTCTGGTGCTGCTCTGGGGCGAGCGCTGGATCTTCCATGCCACCGTGTCTCGTTGTGACTGGGACCACTGGGAGAGCTGGGTACGTTGTTGGCGTGCGGCGGGTGGCCGTCCAGAGCAGCCGTCTGAATAGCATCGGGAAATGCATAGCTAACCCTCTCAGCCTTCCGGCGCCACTCCCCACCATCTCGTCTTCGTGGCCGACCCCCAGATCACCGACGCGCACTCTTACCCAGGCCGGCCCTGGCCCCTGAGCTCCCTCACTGTTATGCTGACCGACAACTACATGCGCCGGTCCTACCGCGAGCTGCAGGAGCAGCTACACCCTGACACCCTCTTCTTCCTGGGCGATCTCTTCGACGGCGGCCGCGAGTGGCGTCCGGCCCACGGCACTTTCCAGGAGCCGTCCTGGAGTCACCGTCCCGAGAGCGAGAAGCCCTACGCAAATATGTGGCGCAAAAAGTACGCCGAAGACTACTGGCAGCGCGAGTACGCGCGCTTCGGCGACATCTTCTTCGAGCCCTGGAACCTGGGCGGCTCCCAGGCCGGCAAAGGCCAACGCGGCCGGCGGCTGATTGCCAGCTTGCCCGGAAACCATGATCTGGGCTTCAGCTCCGAAGTCCAGGTCTCCGTGCGCGACCGCTTCGAGACCTTCTTTGGCGACGGCAACCGCGTCGACGTGATCGGCAACCACACCTTCGTCTCCGTCGACACTGTGTCGCTCAGCGCGGCGTCGTCTGACCACGCCGGTGAGCCTGATGTGCAAGCTATTTACGCACCGGCACAGCAGTTCGTCCGAGGTGCTGCCTGGGCGAAGAAGAAGGCTGTGGCGCGCGAGCTGCGCCGTCTGCATGGCGACAGCGAGGAGATCGCTTTTGCGCACCGCGTAGAGGATATCGACCAGGCCGGGTTTGACATGGACGGACTGCGACGCGATATAGGCGGCAGCGACACGCAGGCAGACCTGCCGACAATCCTGCTCACCCACGTGCCGCTGTACCGTCCGCCCGGCACGCCCTGTGGTCCCAAGCGCGAGCATTGGCCGCCGGCGAAGCCGACCGACGGCAACACCCCCGTCTTTCCGGACAACCGCAATGCCATCTCTGTTACCGGCGGCTACCAGTACCAGAACGTGCTGAACGAAGCCGACTCGATCAACCTTGTCCAGAGCATCGGCAATGTCGTGCACGCCTTCTCGGGCGACGATCACGATTACTGTGAGGTTGTGCACGATGCCCAGCAAGACAGCGTGCGCGAGATCACGGTCAAGGCCTTCAGCATGGTCATGGGCGTGCCGACGCCGGGCTTCCTGATGGTGAGCCTCTACAACCCGATTGACGCCAACGGCCGGCCCCTGGCCGCCGACGCCGACGCCAAGAGCGGCAAGACCACCCCAACGATGCAGACGCACCTGTGTCTGCTGCCAAACCAGCTCGGCACCTTTGCGCGCTACGCCGGCATGCTCGTCGTGACTCTCGTGCTGCTGGCTGTGCGGGCCGTGCTCGTGCCCGTCCTGAACTGGCGCCCGTTTGCGCTTGACCCTCGCGAGCGGGGCCCGACCACCGCGTCTGGTGGCCGTGGCGGCCGTGGCTCTGCTTCACCGCGCTCGACGCTGCTACCGCTCTTTGCCAAAGCCAAGGTGGAGGATGACGAATACGGCAGCGGCAGCCGCGGCGTGGGCGGCGACGACGACACGACCGACGCGTCGGGCAACGAGAAGAACGGCAGCGGCGCCGCCGGCCTTGTCGCCTTCCGGTCTGCCGCGTCCACGTCGCGCGGTCGCGGCCACAGCGTGTCCAGCGGCGCCGGCGGCACCAAGTCGCACTACCAGAAGCATCTGGAGCACCAGCACCAGCACCGCCACAAGCACCGCGGCACCTCGGCCGCGTCTGCCTACGCCAGCGAATTCGCCAGCCCCTCCAGCCGCAGCGGGCCCAAGATCCAGATCTCCCACGACGACGACGACGACTCGTCGCTGGACGACTCCTACGACGACCTCGCCGACGAGGACTACTACAGCGATGCGCGCGGCGCGCTCGCGTTTGGTGGCGCCGGCGGTAGTAGTGGCAGTGGCAGTGCTGCCGGTGGCGGGCAGTGGCAGCCCGCGGCGCGGCGCGGCGTGCTGGGCCTGCCCGTCCACCTCAGCCTCTCGAATCTCGGGCGGCTTGCGCTCAGCGTCCTGGGCATGCGCGGACGGGTGCGGCGGCGGCGCGGCGGCGTCGGCATCATGTACCCGGCGGGCTCGGCGGCAGTGCGGCAGCGACGCGGCGGCCGCACGTCCGGCAAGAACCGGCTGCTGCACATTGCCGTGCGCGAGTTCTGGACAGCGACGTGGCGCGTGGCGTGGTTGGCGGTGCTCTACTGGGCGTGGCTCAACTACCGGGGGTGATTGGGCTGTCGGCGGCGCCGTGTCCGGACTCCCTCCCTTTTAACTCTCATTGTTACTCTGCCGCAAGGCTTCCAAATACTGCACGGGATTTGTAAGATACAGCCGCCATTGACAAACGCGGATGCTGGGTGTTGCGAGGGAATACAGCCCCTTTCGCTATAGTTTTCCTTGTTTCCTGCTTCTTCTTTGCATCATTTCTTTTACGTCTTGCGTTTTGCTTTTCTTGTCCAGGTCTAGACATCCGCCCAGCGGAACATGTTGGGACAATAGGTCGGCGGTTAGAAGCAAGGCGCACACAGCGCACAGCAGAGATTCATTTGTCCTTCCCGGGCCATCTGGGCAGCAAAATAGTATAATGCGTAATGACAATCTGACCGTCTCTTAGTGTCTGTTCGGGAAGCCGAGCCAGGCCAGCATATGAGTATGCCACAGGTAGGCTAAGTGTACGACAAGGCGACCGGCTATTACGTATGGACTTGGACGTGCTACAAAGCGGACAACAGTCTAGTTCTACGGCATCACGAAAGTTGTCTTTGAATACAGATCAACCCGATTGCCACGGACGTCGAATTAAGCTTTTGATTAGTAATCATCGTTCCAGCAAAAGCGGCGTAGTGTGACTGAAATAGAAGGAGACAGGACGATCGCGGCTTCCTCTGCTGTTTAGATATTAGTTAGGGAACGGTGGTGAGTTGTTTGGAAAGAGTCAAGACTAGCACGTATGAGACTCAACTTCGCATCCGTGGTCATCTAACAAACGGTCTACGAGTACGCGATTCGGCTTGTGCGCTCTGGCGGAGCCGCCTGCTTTATTCTCCGCTACCCCGCTCACTGAAGCGCTTGCCTGTTCCGCAGCCGTGGCCAAAGCAGTTCTCTTTGAGATTTCGGCTGCGATTCTCCGTTTCTTGATCGCTGAATGTCCATCCGGAAGAACCAGTCGCTCATTGCAAAACGGCCTGAACAGCTGGCAGCAAACAGGCCGTCAGTAGCTGTGGAACAGGCTCAACGTGGATGTGCAGACGAATGTACGACTTCTGTTGGCCCAACACGATGATAAGGCGGCATAAAGGCCAAACGAGATACGAACAGTGCACAAAGACAAGGGGAAATCAAACGCAAGTGCTGGGCGCGCCGGGTGGTAGCAAAAGAGCGCAATCTGATCGCCGGATTGAGACGTCGGCATAGAAGACTGTCCGCCTCAAAGACAAAGACGACGCTTTAGAGGTTGCAGGCACCTCCTATATGAAGGCGCTGCCTATGCCGTCCCAGGCGCACACACTCGCCTCAGCAACACTGTCCTTTCCGAGGCCGACCTCAATCTCTCATCTCCATGGCTTCCCCAGAACGCAAGCGTCGGCGCAGCGGCTCTGGGCACACTCCTCGGGCCTCTGCTCGGCCCTCTTCTGAACTCTCTCGTCAGCCCTCTCCTGACCCCATTCAAGGGGAAAAAACCCTCTCATCCGGGCCACAAACACAACAAAATCCGGGCCAATCTAAGAGACGATCTCGGTCTTCAAGTCCATCTTTTCAATATGGGCAATCCCCTCGCATTGCCGGGCACTCCAGCAATCTCTATACCAGGCCGCATAGCACCGCGCATGATATCTTCCGAGCTACGCCAGGCCCGCCCGAGTATCCGGAGGGCCAGCGCGAGAAACTACAAAGAACTGCACTTGAAACTAAAGAATTTCTGCCAGAACTGCTCGACAGTCAAGCCCTACAAAAAGCTCGGCAATACATGATACACTGTGCGGATAGGCCCCCGCGGCTAGATCCCAATAAATGCCCACAGTTCGCCCGCCCTGCTACCATTCGCGTCGTCAACGACGATACTCTGAACGTGGCTATCTCCTTGCGTGATAAACTGAAGGCCTTTAGACCAGAGAATCACGTCGACGCTCTCAAGCACGGGTACGTGACGTCGGGCTCGCCTCTTATTGTCAATTTCGCCAACAAGAGGGACAGAGGTGGCGGCTGGCTTAACGGAGCAATGGCCCAAGAGGAGAACATCTTCTATCGAACCTCGATATCCTACAGCCTAAGCCCAACTCTGTATCCCCTACGTGAAGACTATGTTACATACAGCCCTTATGTTGTCATTTTTCGTGGAGACTTCAAGAGCGAGTACCATATCTGGAACATACCTTTTGAGGACTTACCCGTAGTCTCTGCTGTGACTGTCGTCGCCCTGCGCTCGCCCCCACTGCGCCGCTTCTTGGTGGAGGATCGCGTGCCCCCGATTGACCTGATCAAAAAGGAAGAGTGCGAGATGGAGAAGAAGATGGAGCAACTGGCACCTCGCTACAGTGAGGACGGGCATGTCCCCCCTGTCCATGAAGAGGATCTGTCTCTGTCCATCATAAAGGGGATGCAAAATTCAAAATTAAAGCAGAGTCAAGACGGCTCCAGTCGATCAAGTCAGGCTGTCCGCATAGACGACGACTTGGCAGTAAAGCCCACCGAAATTGGCGATCAGAAGGACACCAAACCGGACCAGTTGGAAGATGAGGCGTCTTCTGCGAAGGCGACACGGGAAAAGCTCGTGTTTGCAGACGACCGTGACCGAACCTTTACAAAACATAAAATGCGCCTTACCTTGCGAGCTGCCGCCTTCCACCGCCACGACCAGCTTGTCCTCGGCGCCTTGGGCTGCGGTGTCTTCCGAAATCCGCCTGAGGATGTGGCGCACTGCTGGCTCGAAGTTCTCCAAGAGGACGAATTTGCCGGTGCTGGACACTGGTGGCGGGACATTGTGTTTGCCGTTCTAGGTGAAGCTGACAGCCACGATGCGAGCAACTACAACATATTCCATCGTGTGCTAGACGGAAAGCAAGTGTAAGCTGTGGACTTACGTGGAGTGTTCAGTGAAGAAAGTGTGTATCGAGTTGCGGGCTTGTATCTTGCGACTCTTCGATATGATTTGTATGAGTGAATTCCAAAGCTCATGAATTCCCCCAGTCTGATTTCGTTGGTTGGCCTTAATGTCATCAGAGGTGTCATAATTCTCGGCTCTGCATGTATGTCTCTTAATTTGAACACCCAGATCTTATGAATCAACTGCCATAGACCACCACATGCCATAAATAGGCAGCATTTGTCTGATAATAAAGCACTATCACATATTGGGTTTCTCGACTCACGGGTGCTCTTTATCGTAATACTTGTCCTCTTTCTAGTAAATATGCGTATCTCTCCAGAGAACGTACTCTAAGCCCGTCCAGTAATTATGGATAAGGCATCTACCGGCTGAAGAGAATGGTTGTATTCTTTCCTCTCTTCCATTCTTTCACTCGGAAGTTGTATTACAACACGTCGAAAAAAACTGTGGGGGAGGCAAAGTAGTATGGGTCCTTATTCTCTTCATCCTACCCCTTATCATCCCGATGTCATGCCCGATGCCAAAGTATATAAGTAGAGTGTATCAGCTCTTTCGAAGTTCGGATGTCCTCTTTCTCCTAGACATCCTTTCTTCGGTTGGAATAGCAGATTTTCGGTTGCTGTAAAAGCTCTGAACAACTACAGCGCCCACCAGCTTACGGAAATAGAATAGCACTCCCGAATACGCGTCTGTGACGAATCATGACAGCAAATGCACCTTTAGATCAGGTGCAGAAAGTGACTGATTTGCGATTGCGACAAATTCTGAGGAATGAAAATTTCGCTGCCCTTCACAACCCCTTGTGGCGAGTATGTTCAGCATATTTCAAGTACTGTCTCGAGTATTCAGATCTCGCAATACCAACTATGCGAATTAGAATATAGTTCTTGTACCAGGGACGGCTGAGCTATACGCTATAGGTAATATATGTCTCTCAATGGAGCTCATACAAAGCTAATCTTGTTTTCCTTTTAGTAAAAGCTAAGTTTGACCGAGGATGGATAGAATCGGAAAAAACAGGGCGTATACGGGCACTGTACGTTGTTCCCTCATTTCTGAACGCACCCAGGTACGTCGTTATCGTCTTCTATGACCCAGTTGTCCTGACAAACTCTTACATTTCTTGATTGCAAAAGCAGCGGCAATGAAGAGTACTACTTCCATGGCACGCGGCGAGCCTGCCGAATTGGCAATCGAGGCGAAGTAGAGCCGTGCAATTTAAACAACTGCTGCGTGTGTCGTATAATTCGAGGCTCGTTTGAGATCGGGAGAGGCAAGTTTCAGAAGCTCCTTTATTGGCATTCCATAACTGACAATTTGCAGAAAACCTATTATCGTTCGGCCAGGGTATATACTCTACTCCTATCTCATCCAGTAGGTTTGAGGACAGCCCTATCATAACATACTTCTTGCTCATGACAACCCTTCTGGTCTTCCAGTGGCAGATCTATTCGCCCTAAACGAGCATATTCGTTCCAGGCAACATGCAATGTTTCTGTGCCGTGTAGCATGCGCTCGACCACAAATTCTCTACCATGGAGATAGTGAAATGACGTCTCCAAGCAATGGCTACGATTCGGTATGTGTTCCAGCTAATCTGTCAACTCCGAAGTTCAAGAAACTAACAATGCTTTGTCAACAAGGTTAAGGCTATGTCTACATTCTCTACTGGAGAATCGTACTGCCCCGAGGTTATTGTTTATGACAAGAATCGTATCGTTCCGGTCGGACTCGTGATGTACACTCGTACTTAATAGGACCCAAGTTTGTTACAATTGTATTGCTTTCAATATCAGATAGTCTCTTCCATACTGCCTCAAATGTTACTTTGGGTCCAAATACTACGTTTTGGTTGAGTCTGTGTTGTTCTGTATTCTTAGTCGCCAAGGTTTCGTGAGCTTTGCCTTGAAGAGAGTAATTAAAAGAGTGTTCTACTGACCACCATTTTCCGTTTCATTAGTACGGTAATTTGTGGACAAGAATTTGTCCTATCAGCAAAGGAGGCTCAGGACATATGCACATAGTTGTTCAGATAAACGAGGAAGGCGAAGACCTAAATACGATTAAGATACGAAGGCAGAGCTACAAACATTCAAGAAAGAAGAGACAAAAACTTTTGAGTATGGAAAATAAATTAGGGCAAGAAAGAGAAGAGAATCAATGCAGCTTCTCTTTCAAATAAACAACAGCTGCATATCCAGCACAGCATTGCCGGCTCATATTGTGTGCGCACCATGGGCACTTTACCATTGTGGTGATAGCTCCGGACACTCCCAAGCTTTGGTCGGTGACAACACCGTCAGGCTGTGCCATACATTCGTACACCCTAGATGGCATGTCGTGAAAAAACCGACACTGACAGCACTGTACCAGGATTTTAGCGATTGGCTTAGCCGGTTTCTCGGATTCTTTGAAAGATGACGACCTCAAGGTTGTCGTAGAGGCAAAAACAGATGCTGGCAATTCTGCCGAGAGATGTGATAGCGAGTTCTCTGACTGCCCATACTTTGAAGATGACGAGACTGTCAACTCTGTCTTGAGTGAAGATAGTAAGGCCGGCGTGGACGTGTTGGTGGCAGCGGAGCGAATGATATTCGAAAGCGGTAATGAAAGCATTGGTGCAGAGCGTCTCGGGTCTTGCAAATATGCCCTACTTTGGTAATTCCTTCCTGGCAAAGGGCTCGACGGTTGTTTTGGCTGCTCATTTGAAGTACGGTCAAATGTTGTAGATGGACAGAATTGTTTGCTGCGCGAAGTTGCCATATTCTTCGGACGCTGCGAGCAAAAGGCCTCGTTTGTGGCAGAGATCTTCGGGTCCAGAGTAAGGGATGACTGACGAGGAAGATGAACTCGTGTATTTTGGTATGTACTTCTCTCTCCATTCATTTGGAGCTCTTGGCCGCTGTTGTGCTGCTTGGACTTGTCATCGAGGACATAATTGTGCTTCATGTGTGTGTTTTCATGCCTCTCTTTTTGAAGGTGCACATCTTCTGGAGGTGGCCAGATATTCTTTGAGCGCTGGAGGGTTTGCAGATTTCCCTTGGAGACAACAGCCGGACCCGGCTTTTGGAGGTCAGCCACTTTTGGCCAGCTCGTGCGGGAGACAGCCTTTGAAGTATTAGCCAGTCCTTCTAACACCGCGTCAGGTAAAGTGTCCGCATTGAAGGTATCTGAAAACAGGTCCGAGTGCGATACTTGATTCGTCAGGGTCGTCACGAAAGAGAGGGTATCAATATCAGGTGTGGCACGATCATGCTCCAAAGGCTCGCTCAAAATCCCAAGGCCACTGCCAAGAATCGTATCGGAACCCGCGACATCTTCTTTTTTTGTTGCAATGAAGCCCCCATTCTTCATTTCGTCATTTGGGCTCTTGGTGAGGCTTCTGGAGGATGCCCTGCTGTTTTGTGAAGATTTTTCCTTGCTGCCCAGTAGTCCAGAATCCTTAAGATGCCCACCGCGCGTGTTAGGTCTCCGGATGCTGAACGTTTCGAGGTCCTCTTGAGACGAGCCAGATGGTTCTCGGATATACCTTTTGAAATCCTCGGAAACCGCTGGCTCCAAATTTTTAGTCAAGGTATTCGGCTTGCTTGAGGCAGGCGAGGGAAGTGCTTCTGGTGCTTTGAGTGGATGTTGTCCAGATTGATTCGATGAATAGCCGCGTCTATCAGCATCAAGCATGCTTTTTCTGCCGATACGTAGTGCAGAAGCAGCTGTGGCTTGCTCTTTTGTGGACTGCGGTCTTGAAGTGTTCGGAGTGCTTGCTGGAGACGGGGACATTGAAGAATCACCGTGGCAGGATGATGTCGAAGAGCCTTCGGAAGGCCGATTTGCCGGTTGCACCGGTATTGATTTAGGAATGCATGGCACTCCCAAGCTAGCTTCTGAAACTCTGGAGCTGGGGATGGAAGAGATCATTGTTTGTGAGTTGCTAGGCGGCGACGGTTTTTGTTGGGACATACTCAGGAAGAAGTTCCCTGGAGATCCCTGCATATGCATAGCATTCAAGGTTCTTTCCCTAAAATTTCGGATTGATCCTGGCACATTTCCATTTGAACTGCTGCTTCTTCGGCTGAGTCGAGATCTAATGGACGACAGTATTCCAGTTGACGGGGGTATGAGGTCTGCATTTGAATGATCGGACTTCAGAACGAAGGTATTGGTTTTAGCTTGGTCCTTGCTTTCACCCACATCTTCCGCTGGTTTATTTGACGCTCCTGGTCGTGACACTTCCTGCTTCTGGGCGGGAGGATAGATATCTTGTGGGGAATGGTTAGGCGTTCTGTCGCCAGAGGGGGCTACCACCGCGACGTTCCCTTTGCTGTTCGGCCTGGATGATTCTGGTTTCGAGTGAGAGGAGGACGGCTTATGACGTGACAATACCTGGCTAGCATGCTGTTTCTGCTTCGAAGTGGAGGACCCGGCTGAGTGTGTTAGTGCTGCAGCTTGCTCCGCAAAGCCCTTGATAGATCTTTCGACGCTCTGTGCCCTTGACCGCCGAACGTAACCGGAAACAGGAGCTTTGAGGTCCATGTCACCCGTTGCAGTTGAAGAGTGCAGTGACTGATCTGAATTGTTTCCATTCAAGTATGGTCTGGGTATGTATCTGTTTGTGGAATCCTTAGCTTGGGGCAGTCTTGACGAGTCCTCTGTCCTGTGCAATCCGATCGCTGAAGCCGAGCTTCGCCTGCTATGGCAAGCCATTGACAAGCTATTGGCATTGCGTGACCGTGATGAGGTGGGTGGGTAATGTTGCTTCTCTGTCGCAACTGATGGCACCTGGATTGAATGAACACTCGCCGAGATTGGGACTGCAGTGGGCAATGTCGGCTTCGGCTTTGCTGAGTTCTCTTGGGCCGAGGTAAATCTAGATGTGCTTGATTTTCCAGTACTCATGAAAGCATTTGGCTTTTGGCCCTTAAGCAGAGTGTGTGTGCTTGTAGATGATGTAGTTCGCAAGTATGGCGGGTGGGGCTGCGGCCCCCCAATCCCAGCGCCCTGTACCTCTAGTGGAATGTTTCTTGGGGGAATTGGCACATCCACTCCTGATCCAGTCCCAGGCTTAGATCCAAAGCTGGCTGTGGATGTGGTCGAACTTGAAAGCTGATTCCGGCTGGTTCCTGCATCCACGTTCTCTTGGGGAGAAGATTTGTAGAGAAGATTTGTTGTCATTTTCCTTAGGGCAGCTTTAAGATCTTGGTCGGTTTTCTCGTCTTCTTTCTTCCGTTGTTCTGCCTCCTTTTTATTTTTGCGTTTCTGGCCGTATCCCTCCCAACTTGGTGACTGGCATATTGATGATTGAACGGACTGCAAGTCATCGGTGGCCTCTAGATCTTCCTCCTCGTTCTTAGAGTAGCCTAGTGTCGTAGATGCTTCTGTTTCCCGTGGGGTAATGTCGCCAATCTCGTCCTCCCCGTCCCCTGCGTTGTTGTGTCTGGAGTCTGAAGCTAAGGCCAGATTTCTGGCCATTTTCCCTCCTTCTTCGGTAGCAACAGGTGACTGAGGAATAGTAATTGAAAGTTTAGGAGGTACAAGGACTCGCCGTAGAGCCTTTAAGTTCGTGTCGCGTTCATTCTGCTGGGATAATAGTTCTCGTGAGCTTCGACGTCTTGTTTGGATGGGAAGCAGCCTGTTTTGAGACTGAAACGAAGCGGCCGGCTCCAAATCCGGTGAAGGATGGTCGCTGTGTAGTCGTGCAATCTTTATCATTAGAAAAAGCAACATGTCAGATGTGCGGGAAATTTAAGGCGCCCGGGGAACAGCCGGAAGAATTGAGAAATGATAACAGGGGAATATGACATGAAAATCAGAGGGAAGCTGAAGACCTAGAGTGATATTTACCTTGTACTTCTTTTCCAAGTCAAGCATTTTCTGCAAACTGTCTGCCCTCGGACGATGCTTTCGGCCTTCGGGGCCATGGGCTGTCATGGCAATAGGCGCCATGTAGCTGCCGGCTCCCAGTCAGCACTCAAGAAGGGGTAATCAAAATGGCGAGGATTTCAGAATCAAAAAGTAATAAGAGGAGAAGAAGGTGGGGGGAAAGACTCCAGGTTGGGGAGTAGCATGGACTCACGCACAAGCTGGGGCAATATCGGTGTTTTTCCGAGGGTTCTGGTTACGAGGGCGTAACTTGTGTAAATCGAGCGTAGGACAAGCTTCCAGGACAGCAAGTGGATGTCTTACTCGACAACAGTTCGCGACACGGCCAACCCAGCAGCTCTTTGTGCTGCCGCGGACAAGAAAATGAACGGGATGGTGAAAGTGCGGTTAAAGGAGAAATTCTGCTTGTGGTGGATGTAAGTGAACGGGGTGAAAAAACAGTCAAACAGGGCGTAAGTGACTGGCATGGACTGTCTTGGAGTAGGGGGGAGAAAGGACACTCGAATCTGTCTGGTGGAAACCTGATTGTGTGGACAACGGCTGACGATATTCCGATGCCACAGTGCTGGGGGGTCAATAATTTGCGAGTAAAAGCAAGAGCTACGGTCAGACCGGCGAGAAAGCAACGGTGACAAGCCCAATATCCAGGAGGCCAGGAGTCTCAGATTATGTAAGACTTTTTGTCCAATCTCTCTTTTCCGGGGTTCTTGTTTGTAGGCAGTTCAAAGTTGACTTTTTGCAAGTCCCATTGCTAGGCCAGAAGCTAATTAGAAGAAACAGAAGGAACGTCAATATGCTTGCGGCCGGTAATGAGATTTCTGAAAAAATAGACAGAAGCGGTGCTTTCAAACTCTTAAATAAGGTACAGCATCGGGTTGAATTAAAGGCAAAAGAACAGGAGTGGCGTGACGGGTAGAGGGGCGAGGTTGGACACGATGCCAACGACTATGTGGTGACGTCTTGGTGAAGCAGAGATACGTAGGAGATTTGCACACGTACAGCCAACTCGGAGCAGATACAATGCAAATAGCAATGAGCGGAAGAAAGAGCAGAACTTGCCGCCGCGCGTACCTATTGGTGTTGGCAATCTGGCCTGAGGAGGGCTGTGCTCGTACAGCATGCAGTGTAACACAATAGCTGCTATTGACGAGATGAACCCTCCTGGAGCGGTAGCTGTGGGCAGAGAGCAATCGTCATGCGGTCGCAGATAGTCAGAATAGCGAAGGTGATGTTGACGATCGTGGAGAAAACATCAAGTCACGCGGCAGGCGTCACGATGGTCGATTAGTAATCGGAGAGATGGTAATGAGAGAGAAGTGATTTGGCAAACGGCAGCAGCCGAAAGAGGAAGGAGTAGCATGCAAACACGTCACGGCTTAGCAGGCAAACAAGGCAGTCACGACTGGAGGAAGGCACGAGGGACCTCAGTCCGGACCAAGTGGAGAGGCCGACAGAATCACGGGTCTACAGCATCGCCAAAACGAAAGAGATGGCACGCAAAGCACGCAAAGCACGACATCGCCAATGCAAAGCCAGCGACGCCGGATTGCCGTCCCCGACCGCAGAGTCAGCGAACCAGCCACTGCAGCACCGCGTCGTGCAGACGTCGTATCTGCACCGGGTGTGTATGCACGCACTGCAGCTCCTGCAAGGATAGGAATACGCCACCGTGTTGCCGTCTTTCGCCTGATTTCGCCTGTCTTTGTCCTGTCGTCTGTCTGCCTGTCCGGCGGCCGGCTTGGCTGCCTGCAGTACAACCAGCGCACGATACAAGCACGAGAGCTCGTACACCGCCGGCAGCGGCGTGGCCACCCTGCTTCTCTCCGCGTCGGTCAGCAGCCAGCAGTGCCCAGGGGAGATTCAATACGAGGACGGCCTTGCAGGACGACGAGAAAAGCAACAGGGGAACGGCACGGAACTGGCCCTCTTCGGGTGCACTTGTGCTGCCCGACTACGAAGTATGCCAGCGCAGTATTGACCCGCTCGATCCGTGTGCAACTTGCAATGTATCTCACACAGGTAGCATTCTCCGGACACGAGGCCAGCGAGGCATGACACCGATCACGGCCGGATGCGCAGATTGAATGCCCGAGACGCCGAAAGACCGAAACTGAAAGGCAAACCGGAGCGACTGCGAAGAGACAGCAAACGAGGCACAAACGAGCACCTGCGTCGTTCACATAAACTCGGCGCCGCCTATTTAGTAGAAGCAGATGCAACCCTCCAGATTCCAGCAGCCAATCATGCATACGTCGATTACAAGTTTGCGGGGGGTACTGACGAGGACGACACTACTCCGTATGTCTTTTGCGCGGACAAAAAAGAAGGGCAGAGACCGCGGGAGATCAGAAGTCGGTCTGATCGTCCAAAACCCGAGGAACGTGGGCTGTCTGGATCAAGACACCCACCAGCCATAAATTGGTCAGGGCAGCTTGACGCCTTCCACAGTGCAGGGACCCCTGCCAAGATTCGCCCACTCGCAGTGCAAGAGCTGGCACTCGTCTCCTTCATCTGATGTGTCTTTGCACATGGTGCCACCTGGGCGGCGGCTGAATGGGTCTTGGCGTCTCAGTAGACTAAAAGAAAGGTACAGATCTTTATGTGAATTGCATCGACTCCCCATACACTGCCCAGCGAGTAAGAAAACTACGAGTCGCTGATACATGTTCTCCAACACCAGCATGATATGAAGCCAAATGGCTGAATACTGGGCATACGTCTGGTTAAACGCCCGAGCTAGGCCGTGCAAGCTGCGGTCTTCATTAACTGATTACTTTCAAAGCATTTTAGTAACAACCTAAATTAAGTCAGAAGGACGCCATTACCATAGCAGTGCTGGTAACTTAAACAATGCGTTACACGGAAACCCCTGTGCTAAAAATAAAGAGAAACATGCCTGCATACTGGGAGCTGTAGCCGAGACAAGGGCCGAGAAGCCCATTTCATGACACATGGTTTTCTTCTCGCCATCTGCAACGCTCCACCACCTGCTGCACACCGAGTCTGCACTTTTACATGAGCTGCAGGTGTACTTGAAAGAGGTCATGTGTGTATTGATGTCGGCCCGAGAATCCCGATCACCTCACCCTTATTTCGAAGAAAACCAGAACCCAGACTGACTACAAGTCATGCCACCGCTTTCTCGTATCCGCTTATAGTAGACTCAACGTCCTGCAGTGCAACGACGGCACCACGACCGAATTGCCAGTCCTCAACTCTGCAGTTGGCATGCCACGTGGTACATATTTATCAGTGTTGCTAACTCAATCAGAGGTACAAGCACTGCAAGTCCAATACTTGAAGATGGTACGCTGGTGTCCTGAATATCTTCCCACAGTTCCAGCACCTTTGACTTGGAACAGTGGCATGCAGCCCTAGTTATCTCTGTGTATTGTAATGTAACCTACTCGAGCGTTCCATCGTTGAGCAGGTGGCAAGCCCTAAAAAGATGCTTCTCCTCAGATAGCTATTCAAGCTGGCTCTCTTTTACAAGCAGGTTTGACCGAAGATCGTTACAATGAATGGACAGTTCTTAGGATATTACTGGAATTCACGGGGGGGGATGAAGCATGTGTAGAGAAAACGGGCCAGCCCTGGTGGCTAAGGTCACCTCAGGCCACTCGAGTAGAGAAGCACGAATATTCCACCGTTTCTATTTTTGGCAACGGTGTTCTGATATGACGGTTGTGGGTAGGTGATATGTACCAAATGCGACTTCTACTCACTCATGAAGTAGTGTATGAGGATATGAATACTTTACACAAAACTCGTGCCAGTCAAGATGGGGATACATGCACATTACAAGCGCGGAGGTGATTCGGCCGTCGTTGTTATGACATTGTTTCCTGACTTGATTTGGCACGAGTCGCAAAACGTAGGTTTCGTCAGCAATGCTGGCAATATTTTGCCAAGCCCGGTTATCGTCATTATTTCCCGCGAGCAAGCAAGAGAGGCTTACTTAACCTCGGAATCGAAAAAGGCGTTTGTTATATTTTTTGTTGCTGTAAATTCTTCTTACTGAAAGTATCCCAATTATTCCGGCTTCCCTTCCGATATAGTATGTTAAGCGACGGTCTGCTGGATAATGCCGTACCTCAAGAGTTCGCTTGAAAGCAAGCTGTCAATGCTTCGGTTCGGAGACGAGATGCGATGCACGCCTTATCGATAAGAAATGGCAGAAAAAATAATGGCGGTGTGGTGTGGCAGAACAGCTCAACGGGACTGGATCCCACGACCGCAAGCTTTTCCTGCTAAGAATCGCGACGTCTTCGCAAGCTGTGTGCCTTTGTACGTCGCAAATCAGACAGCAGAAGACATGTACGCTCGCTACGTCCCGCCGAAGAAGGCTGCGCCGGCAGCTCCGCCTACGCCCGCGCCTGCACCTGTATTTGCGCCTGCGCCTGTTGCTCCTCCGCCAGCGACTGTCAAAAGCTTTGCATATGGGCGCTATGCTTCCAATGTTCCTGTTTCCTTCGATTCAACACAGGCGCAAAAGCGCAAAATCGTGTTTGAGGACGACGACGACGTATCTCCCGCACCCTTTGCGTCGGCGGTGCTGAGCCATGCCGACGATGCCACGCCCGACCGTTCTGCCAAGCGGCTGAAGAAGGCCGCCGAGGGCACAAAAGACAAGGCCGAGAAGGACGAGGACAAGGGGGAGGTAGTAGACGATGGTGGTGACGCCAAGGCAAAGAAGAGAAAGAGGCGGCACAAGAAGGCTGGCAAAGAAAGTCAAGACGCGGCGGCGGCGACAGACGACGCGCCCCCATCGGCCGATGCAGAAGCCGTGACACCTGTTCAAGCAAAAGCACCGGAAGAACAGAAACCAGCAGACGAGGACACGGCTATGACGACACCACCACCGCAAGAGAAGGAGAAGAAGCGCAAACGGAAGCGCAAGTCCAAGAGTGCCGGGAAAGACGACAAGGAAGAGCAGGACGATCAACCGCCACCGGAGGCGCCAAATAAGCAGGAGGCCAATGTCGAGACACCCGTAAAGGAGAAGCGCTCCAAGGAGGAACAGCACACAAAGACGGTCAACGAGACCGAGACCCTTCCAGAGGCAGACGCGGCAACGAAGCCTGCAAAAAAGAAGACAAAAAAGGTCACCACCGAGGAGGCGAAGCCGATCGCCGCTGCTGACGCCGCCAACATCGATACCCCAATGACAGATGGCGAGCCCGGGGACAGCGAGGGCCTCTCAGCCCGGCACAAAGCGCTGCTCAGCAAGAAGGACAAGGCGCTGAAGAGGGCACAGGCAGAGGCGGCGCGGGTGGCCGAGCGGCTCGCAAACGGGGACTCTGAGGCGGAGGCGGAGGCGCCGGCGCCGGTCGAGCTGCACGGTCTCGAGCCGCTGCCGCAGCCGGCGCCGGTCGAGGCGGGCGCAGCGAACCTGGCGTACAGCACGCTGCCGGCGTGGTTGGCGACGCCGGTGCGGGTGGCGCCGAGCACGCGCGTGCCGTTTCGTGAGCTGGGCATCGGCCTGGGCGCGTCGCGCAGCAGCGCCGAAGCGGTGGAGCGCGTGCTGCGCGAGCGCGGCTGGCTGGACGCGTTCGCCGTGCAGACGGCCGTGATCCCGATGCTGCTGCCGTCGCGCGAGCGTCGGGGCGACCTGGTGATCGCGGCGGCGACGGGCTCGGGCAAGACGCTGGCCTACGTGCTGCCGGTGGTGCGGGACCTGTGCCAGGCGCAGACGCCGGCGGACGCAGACAAGAAGGGCGGCGGCGCTCCGCCGCCGCGCAGCGCCACGCGCCTGCGCGCCGTCATCGTCGTGCCGACGCGCGAGCTCGTGCAGCAGGTGCAGGACGTGTGCGAGACGTGCGCGCGTGCGTATGCGGGCGGCGGGCGACGCCGCGTGCGCATCGGTACGGCCGTCGGCAGCCAGTCCTTCAAGAAGGAGCAGGCGGTGCTGGTCGAGGAGGACCAGGTGTACGACCCGGCGGGCTACCGGGCGCTGCTGCGGCGGCGACAGCAGTGGCCGCTGGGTGGTGGCGGCGCCGCCAACCCCGACGCCGACGACGCCGACGACGCCGACGACGCATACGAGGACGACGCCGCCGGCTTTGGCCTGCCCGACGCCCGCGCGCTGCCGCTGCCCGACCACGTGCGCCGCTACGCGTCCAGCGTCGACGTGCTCGTGTGCACGCCCGGCCGCCTCGTCGAGCACATCCAGTCGACGCCCGGGTTCACGCTGGCGTTTGTGCGCTGGCTCGTCGTCGACGAGGCGGACAAGCTGCTGGGCCAGAGCTACCAGCAGTGGCTCGAGACGGTCATGGCGCGGCTGCACGCGCCCGTCGCGCTGGCGGGCGCCCGCGACTTTGCCGGCTGCAGCGAGAGCGGCGTGCGCAAGGTCGTGCTCAGCGCGACCATGACGCGCGACCTCAGCCTGCTCAGCAGCCTCCAGCTCAGCCGGCCGCGCCACGTTGTGCTCGAGGGCGCAGCAGGCGGCGGCAGCGGCGGCGACGACTCGGCAGACTACGTTCTGCCGGCGCTGCTGCGCGAGTCGGCCATCAAGGTGCGGGACGAGTCGCAGAAGCCGCTGTACCTGGTGGACCTCCTCACGCGGTTGATGGGTGAGGGTGTGGGCGAGAGGGCTGAAAGTGAGAGCGACAGTGACAGCGAGAGCGAGAGTGACAGCGAGAGTGACAGCGACAGCGACAGTGACAGCGACAGCGACAGTGACAGCGACAGCGACAGTGACAGCGACAGCAACTCCAGTGACTCCAGCGACTCTGACACCGACTCTGACACCGACTCTGACACCGACTCTGACACCGACTCTGACAGCCACTCCGACTCGGAAGCAGCCGCTGTCCCGAAACCCGCCGCCGCCGCCGCCGCCATGCCCACCGTCCTCGTCTTCACCCGCTCCAACGAGAACGCCCTGCGGCTCTCGCGCCTGCTGGCGCTGCTCGCGCCCGCGCTCGCCGGCCGCATCGGCACCATCACGTCGACCACGCGCACGTCGGCGCGCCGGCGGACGCTGCGGGCGCTCGGCGCGGGCCCGACGCACCGCCAGCCGCTGCGCGTGCTCGTGGCCACGGACCTCGCGGCGCGCGGCCTCGACCTGCCACTGCTCGACCACGTCGTCAACTACGACATGCCCCCGAGCGTCGAGTTCTACGTCCACCGCGTCGGCCGCACCGCCCGCGCCGGCCGGCCCGGCCACGCCTGGACGCTCTACAGCAAGAAGGAGGCCGGCTGGTTCTGGCCCGCCGTCGCCGGCGAGGGCGCCCACAAACACAACCAGGCTTCCCTCACCAACGCCCACGCCGTGGCCCGCACCGCCCGCGTCGCCAAGGCCGCCGGCCCCGCCGTCTTCAGCGACGACACCGTCGCCGCGTACGAGGCCGCGCTCGCCCAGCTCGGCCGCGAGGCCGGCGACAGCCGCGGCGGCCACGCGTAGGCGCTAGAGGTACAGCAGAAGGCATCTTGAACATTAGTCATTATTTATCTCCTTCCCGCCTTTCCTACGGACATGGAACTACAATGCACAATGCACTGCACATAGCATGGACGCCGGCGTAATGGATATCTCTTTTATTGGCAAAGGCAAGTACAGAAGCGCATGTACACCCAACCCAATTTATATGCAATCTGCTCTCCAGCTCGTGGCCAAGGCTACAGAGTCGCCGCCGCGGCGATGCAGCAGACACTTACTCGTGAATTCGACGCTTAAAAGATCCAAAGCTTCTCGGTGTCAAAGTACTGCGCAAGTAGTTAGCAGGCGCACGCATCGTAGCAGGATTGTGCTCTTGGGAATTCTGGGAAATAAGAGTTAAAGACGTACGTTGGCGGGCAGGTTGAAGCGGATGTTCTTGTCCAGCGCCGTGATCTTGTCCAGGTCCTCCTGCGGCAGGTCCCAGCCGGTCACGTCGAGGTTCTCAGCGAGGCGCGATACCGACGTCGTCTTGGGGATGACGGCGAGGCCACGCTGGGTGGCCCAGCGCAGGAGAACCTGGCCGGGGGTCTTGCCGGCCTTAGTGGCGGCAGCCTGGACGGCCGAGTCCTGGAACAGCGGCGTGAGGGCTTCGGCGTGGGCCATGTGAAATTCGGCAAACGAGGCCGGGCCAAAGGACGAGTAGGCAGTGACAGCAATGCCCTCGGCCTTGGCGAGACGCAGCAGGTTCGGCTGCACGAGGTAGGGGTGGTGCTCGATCTGCAGGGTGGCGGGCGGGATGGTGGCAACGCGCAGCAGGTCGTACAGCAGCTGGTTCTGGAAGTTGGACACGCCGATGCTGCGCGAGAGGCCGAGGCCGACGAGCTTCTCCATGGCGGCCCAGGTCTCGGCGATGCTGGCCTTGGAGGTGCGGATCTCGGTGTTGGCATCGTCGTAGTACCAGCCGGGCGGGTAGCGCTGCGCCGGGTCGACGTAGGCCAGAGCCACGGGGAAGTGCACAATGTACAGGTCGAAGTAGTCGATGCCCCAGTCGGCCAGCTGCTTGCGCACAATGGGCTCGACGCGGTCGCCCTCGTGGAAGGTGTTCCACAGCTTGGACACGATGAAGAGCTCCTCGCGCTTGACGATGCCCTCCTTGATGGCGCGGGCAACGCCCTGGCCGGCCTCGACCTCATTGCCGTAATCTAGGCTGTCAGCGGGAGGAGAAGTGCGGACAGAGAACGGCAAGGCAAAGGCGAAGGCGAAGGCAAAGGCGAAAACAAAGGCGAAAGAGGTCAAAGGTTTTGAAACTTACCACACGCGCCGTCCAGCAGGCGGTAGCCGGCCTTAATGGCGTTGTACACGACGTCGGCGCAGACGGCGTTCTCGACCTTCCAGAGGCCGAAGCCGACCTGCGGCATCGCGTGGCCGCTGCTGAGCTTGATGGAGGCCATGACGTCGGTGTTTTGTGTGGAGCTGAAGCTGTCAGTACGGCTGGGTGCTAGGAGAAGCTGGGCGAAGCAAGCTGGAACATGGCGAGGCTGAAGCTGCGGTCTTGGAGAAGCTGTGGACACGCAGTCGGCCTCACAGCTCACAGCTTCCACAGTCCAGAGTCCACAGTCCACAGTTCAGTCCACAGTCCACAGTCCAGTCCACAGCCCACAGCCCACAGCCCTTAATAGCTCAAGTCACCATAGCTGCTGCTGCAACTGCCACGCCACCACGTACCTTATTGTCTGATTTTGTGCCGGGAGGTGGAAGAATGCAGACCTTGGAGACAGATGGGCCGCGCTTGCTTATATACCCTGGCGCAGCTGCGAGTACGTAGGGGAATGTCGGCGCAGTGCCGGCAGAAAAAAGAGCAGTCACAGACGAACGCTAGTGACGGTGGGCGCCCATGAGCCCTTGGCGTTGACGACTTACACGCGGGCCATGGAGCCGTGGAGCCGTGGAGCCGTGGGACTGCGCGTGGACCTTCTTGAAACTGGCTGCCCAGGCTGCTCCGTTGAAATAGCGCGGATCACACAAGACGCATGTCCGCTGTCCGCCTGCCCGTATCGCCAGCTGTGCTTTGAAAGCCAAACTGCTCGTTTCTCTATTTCAGTTCCGTACAGCTGGCCGCCCTCGCAGGGCGTCGTTTGGCCGGCCTGCTGTCGTCAGTCTGTGGCGTGGAAAGCTGGCTGATATCGCTAGTGCGATCGTCGATATCTGCTCCGCGGGGTCCTGTCCTTTTGTCTGCTTTTAGCCTGATTGCGGGTAAATGCGAAGGGAGCGAGCCGGGTTATCGGCCCGTTGGGGCTGTACCTGGCGATGCCACCACAACTCGTCCGTGGTCAGTACTGTTGCTCAGATGCTCTAGAGATGCTCTCAGCACATCTTTGCGCATCATCGTATCTGCCTCGTCAGGCTCGACGACGGCAACATGACTGTGCCAGCCGCCGCACTGCGCCAGACTGACCGAGCGGCCGGCTGTGGTTGTCCACGCAGTGAAGCAAGTCGGCCCGGCCGTCTGATCTCGCTGATCTCGATCCTCAGCCTGCTGATCCCATTGGCCCCGCTGCCCGCTGATCGAATAGCAAGTTGCCGTGCCTGCCACCAGTTCTGTACTGTAGACACGTACGGCAAAGTAGCCTTCAAACTGAGCTGTTCGGCGACTCTGCTGGTAAGTAGATCCCGCATTAGTAGCCCCAAGGTTGCCGTGTTCGTGCAGGCCGTTGTCACGCCAAGACGGCTGTGACGGGGACCAGCCTGCCAGAAGCTGCTAGCTGGGAACTGCCAGGCTGAGTGCTGGAGCCGCGGAATGTCGGCTACCATTCAGTGTCAGTGACTGTAAAATGGAAATAGAAGACAGTTCTCGTCTCCTTGGTGTCGTTTCCGGCTTGACCGCTAGCTCTTTAATAAGGCGACGCTTCTGCATGTTGGACAGGATAGCGGCATGGTAGACGTGCCACTGCTGCTGCTCTTGGCACCTGCAGAGGAGTAGGAAGAGCGAGACGCTCCGTGATGCCCGCCGTGGTGCCATGTCTCGATGATAGTTCGGGTGTGATAATGGCGAACATTTCATAGTAGGAAAGAGAATTCCCAGTATATCAGTCGGGAAGCGGTTGCCGATTTGGGGAAGGAGCAACCAAACACCTTGTTCTTACACGCGCTCCTTCCACCATAAATCAGGAACCATGACGTCTCGCTGACGTTTGCGCTGCTGTCTGATGTAAGCCGGCGCAATCTTAGCGAGGCCAGCGAATCGACAACACCGGAAAACGGCTCAGCCGGCGGTTTGCGGCTGCGGCTGCGCGCGTGGGAGCGCTCATATATGTTATGCAGTACAAGTAAATAGCTCTTAATTTGACAGTAAATGGAACTCTAAGAGACATGAGAAAGGAGGCTGCTTCGATCTCGCTTTCGCTCCTTTTCGCACGAGGAAACGTCAATATATGAGTCTTCATATTATAACATAAAGCTGCAGAAAATCAACATCTGTATTGCCTTAATCAAACAAAAGCAGACAACGCCGTTACAAGTCCGCCACTACCAGCTGTGAGCCATCTCCCTGTATCCCCGTATCCTCCTGTATCGTCCCGAGACGGCAGCGCGGGCCAAGCAGCCGGTCTACTAGGTCTTGTGGTCTGCTGGGCCAGCCGTCACTCTATAACGTTGCGCTCTCGACGGCGGCGGCCGCCGCCCCGGCCTCGGTCGGCGCCTGCTCGATGTACGGCGGCGGCGGCAGCGGCTCGTCGCCGCCCTCCACCCACACCTGCGCCAGCTCCTTCTCGATCGCCTCGCGCCGTGCCCGCCACTTCTCGACCTGGGCGAGCCGCTCGCGCAGATCCTGCAGCTCGCGCTCGACGTTTTGCTTCTCGCGCTCCGTGCCGATACGCTCAAACGACCACTCGTCGCCGTGCTCGCCCATGCCCAGGGTGAGGCTGAACGTGTGGTACTTTTTGAGCGACGCCCGCGTCGAGATGGTGATGAGAGCTGATGGTTAGCGGGACAACACAACGAACAACAAACAACAAACAACAAACAACGAAACGACTCACTGATGCCCTTCTCCTTGCACGTCTCGTACAGCAGCCCCTCCACATCCAGCGACACCGCGCTCGTCCCCTCGTCGATAAAGGCGTACTGCGGCTCGTGGTAGAGCACGCGCGCGATCGCCATGCGCTGCTTCTCGCCGCCGCTCAGCACATCCTTCCACTCCTTCTTCGTGTCCCAGCCGCCCTCGCGCGCCGGCAGGTACCCCAGCTTCGCCGCGTCCAGCACCTGCTGCAGCGCCTGCTCGCTCTTGCCCTTGCGCCGCATATCCGCCTCGCCGTCGGGGTAGATGACCTGGTCGCGCAGCGTGCCGATGCTCAGGTACGGCCGCTGCGGCAGAAACATGATGCCGTCCTCGCCCACCGCCTTGGGCCGGCTCACGAGCCCCCGGTACACCGGCCACAGCCCGGCCACGATCCGCGCGATGCTCGTCTTGCCCGCGCCGTTGGGACCCGCGATCAGCAGGTGCTCGCCGCGCCGCACCACCATCGACAGCGACTCGATCAGCTCCTCGCCCCCGCGCGGCCACAGCCCCGGCGCCACCACCGGCACGTTCTCCAGCCGCACGCCGTCGAAGCCCCGCTGCATCGTCCCCTGCACGTCCGACAGCGCGTACAGCTCGCCCCCGCTGCCCGGGCCCGCCGCATACGCGTGCGCGTGCACCCGGTGCAGCGTCGAGATCAGCGTGTACACCCGGCTCGTGTAGCCCGCCAGCTCCGCCAGGTCCTTCATCGAGTACATCATGCGCCCGCCCGCGTCCGCCAGCGACAGCATGAGCCGCCGGTTCGTGATAAAGTCCTTGGTCCGCGCGCGCTCCCGGTCCCCGGTGCCCGGCTCCGACAGCTCCGACGCGCCCCCGAGCCCGCCCCAGGCCGGCAGAAACACGGGCAGCGCCGACAGCAGATAGCCGTACGCGCTCCAGCTGTACTTGACAATCATGTCCTCCAGCATGTTGTAGCGGATCTTGAGCATGTAGATGCCCTCCATCCACGTCTTGAGCTCCTTGAACTCGCGGTTGAGCGCCTGCTTCTCCATGTCGGCGCCGCCGTAAAAGGCCACCTCCTCCGCGTTCGCAATCAGGCGCGCGTGCAGGCTGCGGAAGTCGCCCTCCTTGCGGCCCTCGACGGCCTTGAGCTTGCCAAAGGGCGGCGACAGGCGACGCAGGATGCTCGCGGTCACAAAGTAGTTGCTCATGATGCCCGACAGTGCGAGCGGGCCCAGAGACCGGTACAGCTGGTAGTTGAAGACGCAGAGGTCGATCAGCGGCTTGCCCAGGGACGAGTAGATGCCCGCGGCCGAGGCGCAGAACAGCGTGAGGTCCTGCGTGATGAACTGGTCGGCACTCTGGCCCACGCCGCCGTCCAGGTTGGACAGCTTGTAGTAGTTGAGATTGTCGTTGAGGTACAGGTCGTGGATGTACCGCGTGAGGCGCGTGCGGAAGGCGATGGACACCTTGGACTCGAGGAACCGAATCATCGCATTGGTGTACGAGGCAACGCTGCCGAGGCCGCACCACTGGAGGGTCAGTTGTGTCCTTGTCCTTGCGCCACTGATCTTATATATAGATCAAAAATGCAGGAAACAGGAAAGCAGGAAAACAGGAAAACAGAATCACAAGCCGGACGCGAGCTTACCTTGAGCAGCCCCCAGAGAAACAGCTTTCCGTTGCCGGCCACGAGGTCGCGGACAATCTCGCCGTCCAGACGGGCCACGACCAGCGAAAGATACGTGCGCAGCATGAGGAAGCCGGCGTGGCTGACGAGCAGGCCAGACTCCTTGCTGGACCAGCGCGGGATCATGATGCTCATGAGGCTGAGAAACTGGTGCAGAAAGGCGAGGTTGAGGCCGGGCTTGGTCTGGGTGCCGGGCACGGCGCTGTCGCCGCCGCCGCGGTCCAGGCCGGACACGCGCGGCGGGTTGAGAAAGAGGCGGCGGTGGGCCTCAAAGGTCAGCGGCTTGGTGTCCTGGATGACGACCTTGGCGGTGTGGTCGCGGTAGGGCACGTAGATGGTGCGCGAGCCGTCCTTGTTGTGCAGCCACGAGTTGGTGCGCACGAGCTTGAGGCCCTGCTCGTGGTCGATGCGGCGGCGCCGCCACCACCGCCGGCCGCCCTCGCCGCCGAGCACGATGGAGGCCAGCAGGGCCAGCGTGGCCAGCAGACGGGTGGTGCGGGTGGTGCTTCGCAGCCGTCGTCGCAGCAGGCCGCGGTACTTGTCGATGAAGGCGGCGATGGCAGCCTCGGCGGCCGACTGCCGCAGCGTCGACTGTGCGGCCATGGCTGCTGCTGGGCGCGCTGTCGCCGTGTTCGCCTTTCGTAGTGTCGTCGATGCGATGCGTCGGGCTTCAGTGACGCGTGAGGACGTCAGATCTGGTCGCAAAGGGCCATGAGAGTCAGATTAGTCGAGCAGTACAGGCGATGGGGAGCGGCGACAGTAAATGCAGCGCTGGAATGCCGCCCGCGTTGCGTCGGATACCAGGTACAGAGTACGGATTATAGATGGGAATCCGGACGTCAAAGTGTTGTCGCGCGGATGAAGCAACGATAACGCGATGAAAGGCATGTGACGAAGCTCCGAGGCTGACCGGGGAAGCTCTGCCCTAGAGCCCAAATGCGGAGTTTGTGGGTCAAGCTCTAGGACGTCATTGCCAAAGGTTGTCTTTGTCATCTGTGGCGCAGCTGTGGCGTCGGCTCATGACGCGATACTCCGTACGGAGCCTTCAGCGGCGGACCCGATCTGCGGCCTCCGGGAGGAACCCGCCATCCCACCGACTACCAGCACAGTTCATGCGCCCAACGACACCTGCTGTGAACTAGTAGTATCAGTGCTGTGTCACGTCACACGACACAAGAACAAGTGGCGCCGGCCTGAGACCAGACGTTTTGCATTCACCGATGCGCATGCCGGGCTTCTCCCGCCGCAGCATCCAGGAGAGCACCCGTACTTGTACGAGCCGTCTTCGTACTGCACTCACTTGTATCTTACGAGCCGTCTTCGTACCAGGCCCACTGTGATGCGTGCTGTCACGTTTGCTGGCGGCAAGCTGTCGCCGATGAGAGGACGCCGCCGACCCATAGCCCAAAAGGGCAATTCTGTGAGAGGTGTGCAGTGCGGGTTATGTTTGGCCACGCCGGCAATGCACTGCAGCATCGGATTGGTGGACTGCGTGATGCCGTTGAGCGTACGAGTAATACTTCGTCTGCAGGATGGGATTGCAACGGCTTTCTGGTTTTCGTTTTTGCCTGCGTCGTTTGTTGCCTTGTAATACGGAGTACGAGTAATACAGAGTAAAACCTGCATGCTTCTCCCGTGTCTTTGCATCCTCCTCCCCAGTCTTTAGTTTCTTCTTTTGCTTCTCTTTTTAAGTGTAATCTTGTCGATGTACTCCGTATTGCCCGTCCATGCTGTCTGTTCTTGTTTTGCCCAGTGCAGTCACCGACTCCTGGCATACTTTATTTTCTGTTTTCTCTAATCTGTTTTATTCTCTCTCTGATTTATTTTCTTATTATTCTTCTTTCTCTGATTTGTTTTCTTATTCTACCTGTTCTTATTCTCTCCTAAATTGGCAGAAACGCTTATGGATTTATAATTTATAATCATCACAGCGTCTGTCAGCCTATCGCGGCTTAATTTAGGCAGTTAGTGTAGATCGCATGACAGATCACAGATCATCGCGGCCTCACGGCATCTTCTAGAGTACGTCGCTGCCAGCCCTCGACACGCGTGCGACCAGGCCCGGCGTGGTGTGAGCACGAGCCGTTCACCCGTGTGACCACTGCTGTCCACTGGCCGCAGAGCGTGCTTGCATTGCCAGCGCACTGCGTCTGCGGCGGTGGTGAGCGCCGGGCGGCTACGGAGCAGCAGGTTATGCACTGTGCGGCGCTAGCTTTGCGTCGAACAGCGGGTACGGCTCGTACGAAGCACGAGTAAGGTGTATGGAGCACGGAGTATTGCTCCGTAATACAGCAGCTCGTGCTCCTGGTACCGTACAGACTTTAACGTGAATTACGCACTCGCCCAGCATGGGGTGCAGCCGGGCGCATGCGTGATGGGCGGATTGGATGGCCGCTGCAGTCTGTCGGGCACAGTACAGGTACTCCGTGCGACGTACCGCAGCGGGATTGGCTAGCCGCTGCCGCTGTCCTGCGGTTCCCTCGGCTGCACGCGCCCTGATTGGCTGGCCGACGAGCTCCAGCCGCCCGCTCGTCAGATTCGTACGAGTAGCGTGGCCCCGCTCGCAGCAGCTCGGCGTTAGTGCGGAACGAGCGTCTGCCGCACCCTCGCTGCCGCACGCAGCCAATCCGCCCAGCCGGCTGGTCCACTGCTAGCAGCGCGCTGTGGGGGCACAGGTACGGGTACAAGCAATAAGATACAAGCGCTGCTGCGAGCAGGGGTGCCTGCTAGCGCACATCACTGAAGGTTAGCGACTCTGCTACAGCAGTACGGGTACCTTGCTGTAGTGCACGCTCTGCCCAGCCCACGCGTACCCGTACCTCTGTCACCATCTGTCCCACTACTGCTCCGTCCACAGCGCACTACGCGTGCTGCGTGCCCGGGGCATCCACCGCGCAAGTACTGCTACCGTATGTACCCCTACTTTGCAGCTCCCCTGAGCGCGGAAAGGACCACCGTCCGCCTTCCGCGGCCTCCTAGAACCCAATAATGCGTTGCTAGCCATGCAGAAAGTATCATCGCCATCTCGGCTTTGCCCCCGTCTTCTCGCATCCTCGCATCCATCGCCGCCAGTTTCGACCGGCCGACGTGTCCGTCCTCGCGCCGCCTCGCTTGTTTGCTGTCCGTCTGCCAGGAGGCTGAACCTCCGCTGCGGCCAAGAGGACCATCGCCAGAAAAGCCGGGTCTGCTCACGAACACGTCCGCTCGCCAACGTCGCATTCTCATTTCTCAACCCTGTCTCCGGGCACAGGTACAAGTACAAGACGCACAAGAACTCGGACAGCCCATCGCCGCGGCGCGCTCTCCACTCTCCGCGGCCTTGCGGTCCAATTTCCCCTGCTCTTCCCTCAATTTCGCCCGTCTCCATCTTCTCCGTTTCCGTTTTCCGTTTCCGCCTTTCGCTCTGCGTCCTCGTCGCCTACTCGCCGCGTCGTCGCTCCTGTTTCCGGGCATTACGAAGTACTCCGTATTACGAGCAATAAGATTATTACAGTTAAATCGCACATACCAAGCACGACACAAAGTACGATTACGAGTACTTGCACCGAACTGGCTTTGTTTCCGCCGCCCAATCTGCGCTTTGGGACTAGGGGCCATTCGCCAAACCCCAAACTAGGCCGCCCAGTGTCCACCACAGGGCCTGTGCTGGGACGTCGCCAGCCTGTGCAGGTCAGTACGGTACCGGTGCTGCACGTCGTATTACTTTGTACAGAGCGCGCGCCTATGTTGATCTTCATGTCCCCTTTCCTCCATCGCGGCTTCGCGCTCCTGCCTTTTCCTGTCTTTTCTGCCGCGCAGCCTCTGCTCTCCCTCCGTCCCGCTGCTGCGTCGCTCCTTCCCCTGCCGCCGTCCCTCTCGCTTCGCTGGCCTCGCTGTCTCTGTATCACTTTTACGGAGCCCTCTGTACGCCTGTCTCCCCTTAGTCAGCGGCGTCCGGCGAGAGACATTCCTGTCGCATGCGGCATCCCCCCTTTTGCACACCCAACCAACCTCCGGCCCAGCCCAAAACAAAACTCCCTCCAGCCCTTTCTTCAACGCTTCCCCCGGCACCACCACGAGGCTGTCGCCTGCTGCCACTCGAGCCCTTCCCGCGCATCTCCCGCGCATCTCCCGCGCCCGTCGTGCTTTCGCCCTCTGCCGTGCTCTCCTTTCCTTCGCCGTCTGCCAGCCGAGAATCTGCGATTGCGAGAATCCAGCCGGCCATCGACGCCTGCTCCTGTCAGCGGACAGCCCTCGCCGCGCGCTCCGACCGAGTGCTAGACGCCGTTGGCTAACGTCCTGACCCGTCCTGCAGAGTCCCCCTTCTCTCCCGTCGCCTGGCTTCTCCGGCTCGTTGGGCTCTCCCGAAGACATGACTCGAGACAACGCATCCCAGCCGGCGCAGCACAATCTGCCCGAAGGCTCCAAAGAAAAGGGCCTCTCCGCCGAGGACACCAGCGGCGCCGCTGCCGCTGCCGCTCTCCCGACGCCCGCACCACCCGCAGCGCCCGCAGCGCCCCCCAAAAAGGGCCGCTCCCTCCTCCACGTTCCGTCGCGCTCCTCCTCGCACAAGATCCAGCACTCGCCGACAACGACCGGCCTCAGTGGCGCCACCGCCAGCGACCCGCGCGACAGCATCGACGGCCACTCCCGCGAGTCCAAGGGCAGCTTTCTCGGCCGCCACCAGCGCAACGGCAGCGCCTCCAGCAAGCAGTCCGGCGTCGGCACCGGTCCCACAAACACACCCGGAAACTCACAGCCCAGCTCGCCCGCCGCTGCTCCCGCCCCGAAGCGGAAAAAGGCTGGCGCCAGCGGCTTTCTCGCCCTCTTCGGCTGCTGCTCCATCCCGGATGACGCCAACGGCCTCGACGGCGACGACCCACCACTGCCCTCCAGCAAGCTCAAGGACATCCCGCGCCGCCCGACCACCGCCCACCGGAGGCCCGGCTCCCTCCCCGAAACCGCTGCTGTGGACGACATAGCCCCGTTGTCCGAGAAATCCCAGCAGGTGGACGAGAAGTACCAGTCCCAGCCACACCCACACTACCCCGAGCAGCCGCAGCAACCGCAGCAGCCCCAGCAGCCCCACCTCGCTCAGGGCTCGACATCCGCCGACCCGTCCTCGTCCAAGGTCCAGCGCACCTCCGACACCCCGTCGCTCCAGGACCAGTCGTCCACCGCCGCTTCCACCGCCGTGGTCGCCTCATCCGACCGCGAGGCCGATTCCAAGCGCGCATCGCTCAGCGGCGCCACCGCCACTACCAGCGTCGCCCCAACCGTCACTGTTGATCCTCCTGCGCACGAGACAACCGTCCCAGAGGCCGCCGCAGACCACACGGCCCCCGACGCCAACGTGGAGGCATCAACGCGGCCGGACGAGGACGGCGATGTGGCCATGGCGGACGCCGATGTCGACGGTGCCTCTTCGCACGCCGCCGAGGTCCTACCCAGTGTGCCGCCGCCACCACCCGGCCCTGCGCCGGCATCCGACAACGCGGCTGCCGCCGCCGCCATCAACAGCATCGCCGAGTACGAGCGGCCCGCGCTGCTGCCGCCTATCGAGCCGCATCTGAAGGGTCGCAAGTGCCTCGTGCTCGATCTGGATGAGACCCTGGTGCACAGCTCCTTCAAGGTAAGCGCTATCCGCAGGTCTGCTATCAAGACGCACACTGACATGAGGCAGATCCTCCATCAAGCCGACTTTACCATCCCAGTGGAAATCGAGGGTAACTACCACAATATCTATGTGATCAAGCGGCCAGGCGTGGATCAGTTCATGAAGCGCGTCGGAGAGCTGTACGAGGTGGTCGTCTTCACGGCCTCTGTGTCCAAGGTACGTGGCGCAGCAAAGTGCTGGATTATGGGTCTATACTTCATCAACAGATTGTCGTTTGTTATGGCGCGTGCTGACCATCTGCCCTATAGTACGGCAACCCGCTTCTCGACCAGCTGGATATCCACAACGTTGTCCACCACAGACTCTTCCGCGAGAGCTGCTACAACCACCAGGGCAACTACGTCAAAGACCTGTCCATGGTCGGCCGCGATCTGAAGGACACGATTATTATCGACAACTCGCCGACCTCTTACATCTTCCACCCACAGCATGCTGTCCCAATCAGCAGCTGGTTCTCCGATGCGCATGACAACGAACTTCTCGATCTGATACCCGTTCTCGAAGACCTGGCCGGTCCCACCGTCCAGGACGTCAGCCTTGTCTTGGACGTTACTCTTTGATTTCAATGAAAACGATATACGAAGTTGGGCCCTTTCCTTTGTTCTTTTCTTTGCCCTCTTCTATCCCACTTTCCTGTCGGTAGGCGATACTCCCGGCCATTTGATACTGCAAAGAGGCAACGCACATCGGGAATCATCGCACCTCGGAGGCTCAGCCGACCACCTTCGTCGCTTACTTCCGCCCGACGCTTGTGGATTCCGGGACCGACACCGAGAGAGAGAGAAGAACCGTTCTTTGCATTCGTTTCGAGCCATTACATTATAGCGGCAGGCGTTTTTTGTTTGGGGCAACATTCGTGTTGCTTTTTTGCTGGCATATACACTGCTATTTGTCTTTTTCAAAACACTGAATCCTTGCCCGCCTCTCGGCATCCGTGGTGCATTGGTGCAGCAGCGACGACAACGCCGCACGATTCGACAACCCTCTTCGGTTGAGTGTCTGCCTTGCTGGATATCACCCACGACGCAGCTGGCAAAGTGCTGGCGCTGAAAACGGCACATGAAGTGGCAGCTTTTGTCGTGGATGTCTTTTATGCCAGGCATGTGGATGAGGAGTGTCAGCCGGGGCAGCTTTGGGTCGAGGTGCGAGCCGCCCGTTCCACAGCCTCCCGACTGTTCATCTTGGAGACCGGTAGGGCAGGCTTGAATTTGTCATGAAAAAAGAAGAAAGCACATCTTCGGAGAAGACCAAAAAGAGGCGGTAGGCGGTAAACGGATACCCTAAGCCAGCATGCAGGATCTCATATGTCCGTTTTTACTTATTGTTTCGCTGCGGTGCTCAACCGCACACGTTTAAAGCCGTGGATCGAGCACGCGTCCCGGCTGTCGCATTTCTTGTCCACATTTTCCATTTCTATTTCTCATTCTATATTTGTCGTTGCATCTGGCCTGTATTTCCATTTTCTTCTGAGCGGATCTGTGTCCCAAACACCCAAGTGCCTGTCTTTTTTCGAATCTTATAAGTCGCCTCAGTCCTAATACTTTTCTTTTCTCCCCTTTCCTTCCTCGGTCCCAGCGATACCTCTTTCCGTCCCCTTGGCTCCAAGCGAGTCGGCACGCGGCTTACAGAGCGACAGTGTCCAATTTGTTTGCGCCGTGCGTCGCTTCGACCTATCTCCAAGTCCCCGTGGGAATAAAGTACTCTGGCTTGATCCTCTCTATTTCCCCCTGCGCTTTTGTCTATTTCTGTTCAGTCGCGCATCTGGGAGTGTTATTGCAGGGCTTTATTTTGTGTCTAAATAGAAACGAAGCGACCAATGGAAGGCATTATGAAACCCCGAACAATTGTGTGATGGCGAGTGAGTCCCGTCTTGGTACGCTGTTGTACGAAGAATGCGGCGCGGGCGATGCGGAGAGCGCGCGGAAACTAACCGTCGGTTGACGAATGATCTCTGGCGATTCGAGCGCTATGCCAGAAGCATAACAAGGATAAGGTGGCGAGCAGGGGAAGGTGCGAGGCACTCAGTGCTAGTATCATATTGGCTGTTGGCGCGCACCGATTCGGGCAGCCCATAGGCTGACGGGGCCGCAAGAACAATGATGCGACCCACCGCAAAATTATGGGAACTGTCTGGGCCAGTCGAGCTGATGTCGTGGCCTCAATTTGCATTTGCACGCGAGCCGACTCCTTTTTGGCCCGTATCCAATTCGACCGTCTCTCCCCATCCTCTTCTCGCAACGAGCAGCTAATTGTGCGAACCGCCTTGCGTTTCTGTCGACTTTCCCTCGTCCCTCGCTTCCCCCGCCTCTTCGTCCGTCTGTTCTGCCTGTATTCGAGCCGCGTTATTCCTGTTCATCATGGTACGTCTTATCCATCAGCCACACCGTCGTGGAGATGTCGATCGCAAGCGTACATGTACTGCGCTCTGCGCGATGCCTCCGTGATGGGAGTGGGCGCGCGTTGCCCCCGAGCCGGCGCTCCATGCTAATTCGCTTCGCTAGTCCTCGCCACGCGCCTCTTCCCCGACCCCCATCGGCGCCTCGTCGGGCGTGGCCGCCAACCGCGGCTCCTCGCCATCGCCGCCACCGCCGCCGGGCGGCGCGCGCACGCAGATCCGCCGGCGCGCGGCTGCCGACCAGAAGGACAAGGTGGCCAATGCGCGGCCGACCAGCACACGGGCAGCGGGTGCCGGCGGCAGCAGCAGCACCATGCTGCGTACGTCTCCCGGAGCAGCCATGAGTGGAGCAGAAGACGAAGACGAGGACACGTACTAACGCGACACAGGGCTCTACACGGACGAGTCGCCCGGACTCAAGGTGGACCCCGTGGTGGTGATGGTTCTGTCGCTGGTGTTTATTTTCAGCGTCGTTGCTCTGCACAGTAAGTCCTGCGGCGCTGTCTCAGCTGTCTGTCTCGCGCACTGCTGACCTTGCTAGTTATTGCCAAGATCACCCGGCGATTCTCCAGCTAGATGGACCGCGCCGATCGAGAGAGAGCGCGCACAGCGGAGAAGCGGAGAAGCGGAACGGGAGCATCTCTACACCTTTGCCCGCCGCGCCGAACGAACCGACACCGCCGAGAACGGAAGCGAGGCGCTCAAGCGATCTGGTATCGACATCCCTGCAGCGGATGGATACGGCCTGTGGAGCAGCCTGGCGGCCAGCGGGCCAGACTGAGTCTGCTCCTCTTTCGCTGCCGCGCACCGTTCCTCGCGGCGTAGCCAGTTTGTGCGGGGACAACCAGAGTGGAGGATCGGACAGGAGGGACGGCCACCCAGCCGGAGCGTGGGTGACGTCTGTATATTGATAATTGGGCTTTCATTTTTTCTCCTTATTCTGCTTGTTCTTGATACTCTATTGAAAAATGACACATAGCAGGGAGGCTTCGATGGGAAAAGCAAAAAAAGACCAGGGTGCATTTTTCGCGGGAGCCTTATGAAACCACACGTTTGTCTTCAACCGGCTGAGACAGCCAATGCTAAACTGTAGTGATGACCGGCCTGGGTGGCCTTGCTATGGATACTGATCTGAACACAGAGAGCGCCGAACACAAGCCTTTTTGACAAGCGCTCAGCCGCATCACCAGCTTTGGTGCGGGCATACAGTTGGCGTGTGCTATTATGCCAGGCAAAAGCCAAAGCAGATGACGCGCACTATGACGTCAATCAAGCGAGGTAGCCGTGTGCTGTCCTCCTTATGTAGATGCGAGCTCGCGTCAGTCGCACTTGAAGATGGCGTCTGCCTCGAAGGTTGGGCTCTCGGACGGAAGATGCTCAGCCCGTATTACTTGGTTATTACGGGGGAGTGGGCCCGGAGAAGGAGACGGAGCTGGCGGACAAACGTTAGACCGGTTTTCCGCCTCAGCCTCGCGGGGACGGAGCAGGTCCGCGCTAGTTGCACCTTCCGCTGGACTGACCGGTGGAACGGAGTGCGATTTTGCTCCGCGATACTCCGTAATCTGAACATTGGCCCTGATGATCTTCGTCTGTTGGCCAAATGCGAAATGCGGTCGGCCCGCCCAGGCTCAGACGCTCAGCCCTATCACCTAATGCTCCGCTCCGTGCCAACTGGCAGTATGCACTGCTTCTGCGCTGCGCCGGGAAAGCGGCCAATGGCGACAGGCGGCGGACGCCAATGTCTCTGTCTAGCCGTCTCGAGCCCTTATATTGAAAGAGCTAGCGTCTGCTTACGCCGTCACGCCAGGAGCGAGGCTCGAGTTGGCCCGACGGAGCAGAGACGCCTCTCGTAGAGGCTGTCCGTGGCCCGGCGTCTTGCGGTCAAAGAGAAGGCGCGGACGCTTAATAGGCAGCGATGGTCCCTTGTCATCAGCAATTGATAGAGCGTGACCGCATTGCAGAGGAATCATTGCAAGAGCAGCAATACGCTGTCATTGGTTTTGTCTGCTATTATGCTATATATGTTGTTTATGCTGTTAAGTGCTTGATACGCACCGTCTGTCCCTCCTTCGATTTCTACTATCTGCTCTCTACGGATTCTCGATATTGTGCGCCGTGTCAGCTCTAAAGAACGGCCTTCTCTGAATACTGGTCAAGACTGCGTTTACACAGCGGCCCGCCTGCACAATGGCCTCAGACGCCGAGAAGATGGAGCGCCTCGCCGACTCGGACACGACCGCCTCGGTCCAGGGCGAGGAGTGCCTGCCAGCGCCGCCGGCCGCAGCCTCGCGGTCGGCAGCCGGCCGCAGCGACGACGACGCGGCGCTCGAGCCCGTCATCACCGGCGGCGGCGCAGTCGAGACGGTCAACGACAAAGCCGTCTTCAAGCCCACGCGCAGCTTCTACCTGGCCTTCGCGGCCCTCGTCTTCCTGTCGCTCACCGTAGCGCTCGACGCCACCAGCCTGTCGGTCGCTCTGCCGGTCATCAGCGCCGACTTGGGCGGCAGCGCTCTGGAGGCTTTCTGGTCGGGCACCAGCTTCCTGCTGGCCAGCACGGTGCTGCAGCCCACCGTGGCGTCTCTCAGCAGCATCTTTGGCCGCAAATATGTAAGCGTGTCCGTTTGGCGTCTTGTGTCTGTCTTTGCTGTATATTGTGGTGCTTTTGCGAGGTTCCCGTGCACGACGCGCCGGCTAACAGGGCACAGGTCATATACAGCAACGGCCTCTTCTTCTTTATCGGTTCTCTTGTGGCTGCGGTCGCCAGGAACTTTTCCGTTCTGATTGCCGGCCGCACCATTCAGGGAATTGGTGGTGGCGGTCTCATCGCCATGACGGAGGTGGTCATCACCGACCTCGTCCCACTTGCATTCCGCCCCAGCTACACGTCCGTTCTGAGTGCCATGTGGAGCATCGGCACAGTCAGCGGCCCTTTGATAGGAGCCGGTTTCGCGCAAGATGTCTCGTGGCGATGGATCTTCTGGATCAACCTGCCCATGATTGGCGTCGCCATGCTGCTTGTGGCTGTCTTCTTGCACCAATCCAAGATCCCGGGCGGCATCGTGTCCAAACTGCAGCGCTTTGACTGGGTCGGCTCCATCCTGTTCACGGCAAGCTCGACTTCTTTCCTGTATGGCCTGACAACGGGCGGCGTCTCGAACCCGTGGAGCTCTGTCAAGGTCCTGCTCCCGCTGATCATCGGCCCCGTTGGCATGGTCGGCTTCGGTTTCTACGAGGTGTATGTGGCCCGCGAGCCGATTCTGCACCGTGCCATCTTTGTGAACCGCGACATGATCCTTACGTACATAATGGCCGTCCTTCACGGCTCCATTCTGTGGTCGATCTTGTACTTCCTGCGTGAGTACCCTGTCCCTCCCTTCGGATCCCAACCTTTCCCGCAGCTAACAGGCTTGCAGCTCTCTACTACGAGGGTGTGAAGGGATACTCGCCCGTCATTGCCGGCGTGGCCGTACTGCCCGAGACGCTCACAGTAGCTCCGGCGGCCGTAGTGGTCGGCGTTGTTTCCGGAATCACAGGCCGCTACCGGTGGGCGCTGTGGATCGGCTGGGTCATCACCGTTGTCGGCGCGGGCCTTTTACTACTGCTGGAGCCGGGCACGTCGGTAGCCGCCTGGATCTGGCTCAACGTCCCCATCGGCGTCGGCACCGGCATGCTCTTCCCGGCCATCATGCTGTCGATCCAGGCGGCCTGCCTGCCGGCGCTCAATGCGCAGGCAAGCGCGTTCTTCTCCTTTCTGCGCATTTTCGGCCAGGCCATTGGCGTTGCTATCAGCGGTGTCATCTTCCAAAACGCGTTCAAGAAGAAGCTCCTGGCTCTGCCGGGGTATGCAAGTCGTGCCGAGGAGTATTCTCGCGACGCCACGTCGGTGGTGTCCATCATCAACCATATGCCGGCCGGCCAGAGCAAAGCCGACCTAGTCCAGGCGTACAGCAACAGTCTTCGGCAAATCTACATCTCCATGGTGGCTTTCTCTGCCTTCTGCCTGCTTCTCAGCATATTTATTCACGGATATTCCCTGAACCAAGAGCATGTTACGGAACAGGCGTTGGTGGAGCGCGACGATAAAGCGAAGGCGGAAAAGGAAGAAGCCCAGCCATGAGGTACACTCTCCACATCTAGGATCTCTATCACTGATTTATTTTAGTTTACGGTAAATACCGACACTCTATTACTCCCCTCCTCTTCTTGTATAGCGCTTGTTGTTTTTAACTAAATATGAATGGCTTGGTTTAATAAATCTAGATGAAGGGAAGTGCGGAATAAGGGTTGCCAGTATTCTTGGACTCCGTAGTTTCTGTTTCTTCTGCAGACTCTTTACAAAGTAGATACGTATCTTCCCCAGATATGCTCAAGTAGACAAGTAGACGATTAATCATATATCCTACAATGAAAGTAGCCACCAATAGGAACACGGCATTTGAAGTGATAATGGCGATAAGCAGATCGTCTTCGTGCATGCAGATCGCCGAAAAGCCCCATAGAAACCCGAGAATAGAGCCTCGACTTCGGCAGGCGTGCAATTAAGTCCGTAGCACCAACCGTGCGAGAAGGGCTGCTTAAATCTCTAGGCCAAGGCAGACGTCTCGTATCTATACCTCCGTACACTTGAGACAATTAAGAAACTATGTAGACAGAATTATTTGTAGATTCCTGGCCGCAATCGCGCACTCGGCAAGGACGATACGCCATCGTAGGTTCTTTCCCGATTGGGAAAGGGAATTCGACTCGCATAAGCGGGGCTTTCTCGCGATAGTGGCGGGGGATAACATTCTCCAGCATCAAGCGGAGCCATGGTCCTTTTTCCTCCGCTATCACGTGCACCCGCACTGCTGCCCGGACCCCCCGATCGTGACTGCCTTTTCGCACATTCTCCAGCTGCAGGAGGACTTTGGTTTACCATGAACTTATCTTCTCTCCTCCACCTATTCTCGCGATTTCCTCTGGCTCTTCGCCGCCTTGTCCTATCGTGAAGCGGATGCTCGCGCGCTGACAGCCTGTGATCCTGCCATTGGCCAGCTCTGTTCGAGATCTGTGGACGTGCTCGACGTGTACTCCCGATTTCGGAGCGGTTGTCGCGAACTGGTTCTTTGCTTCGTCCGCCTTTTTGTCCTTGTTTTGAGCTTCCGTTTGTGTTATCCAGCGTGCTTCATCGCCTCGTTCACACTTCGCGACGACATGTCCACCGAGACCGGCACTCGTACGACAGCCCAGGGCCCGGCAGCCAACGGCGTTGGCCGATCCCGGGCTTACTATGGCTACTCGCGGAATGGCTGTTCGCGGTGCAAGCAGCAGAGGGTATGGCGGCTCCGATCTTGTTGTGCTTCTGTTCTTCTGTTCTTCTGTTCTTCTGTACTTCTGCGCTTCACCGTCGTGTCTTTACTCGCGCCATGTACTCTGGTCACGGCTAACTCTCGGCAGGTTCGGTGTGACGAGCGCCACCCGGAGTGCGATCGCTGCATAAGAGTCGGCGTCAAGTGTCCCGGATTCGAGCAGAAGCTGCGGTGGTCTGCCAAGCACGAAGTCTTCCACGGCAACTCCGCCAGCAACAGCGCCAGCAGCGGCGTCGCCAAGCCCAGCAAGCCCCGAAACAGAAGTGGCAAGCCCAGCAGCCGTGCCAGCAACAGCAAACGCGATGCCGTCGAAGAGGAGATCCTCGCCCAGGCCGCCTTTCCAGCATCATTCTCGCCACCGTCTCAGCAGACCAACCCAGCGCCCATGATGGCCCAGCCGGAGCAGCATAGGCGACGATCGCAGTCAACATCGTCTCCTGTGGGCCAGCAGGAACCCTCTCCGGCGTCGCTCACATCCTCGACAGAGCCTATGGAACTTCCGGCATTGAACGGCGACATGGGGCCAACGGAGCCCATGACTCTACATACTACGACTTCTCCGCCAACGTGGGACCCGTCCTGCCTCGATCTTCTCAACCAGCTCGCCTCCACCGGCAATGGCGTACCCGAGTTCCTCATGGGACTTGATGGCCCCTTCTTGACGAACCACAACCCCCCCAGCCCGAGCCTGTTTCTCGACGGCATGATGCCTTCTCCCGACGCTGTGCCATCGTTTTCTAAACCAATGCCAACGACTAGCCTGCCGGAGACCAATGAGGCTCTGCACCAGCCGATGCCCCTGTCTCTCGCATCGATGGGTGACATGAATCTGGAGGAGCTGTGGCGCGGGGCCTGGTCTCCCTCGAGAGTGTTGACACGGTCAGACACGAATTCGCCAGCGCAGATTTTGCAGTCGTCGGCTCTCGTCGCGACCGGGTTCCATCATCCGGACGCTGTCACTGACACAGACAGCACGGGGACGACCACCAGCGACCACGCATTGGCCACGCTTGACGACTTTTCATCACCCATCACCTCGTCCTCCCCGCCATCCAGCACCCGCGAAATCTCGTACCAGGACGCCGCACGGTCGCCGTCACCACTGACGGTCTCTGTGAACGACGTCGGCACAATGCTGGTCGAGTTCTACTTCAAGGAGACAGCACAGATATACTCATGCTACGACGGCCGTATGAACCCCTTCAGAACAGCCGTCACACGTCTGTGGGCTTCGTCCGAGATTATCAATTGCACTGCCCAGAGCATGGCTGCCGCGTGTCTGCTGCGCGATTTCCCGCAGGTAGCCTCCGTGGGCCGCCAGCTACGCCAGAAGGCGATAAACATACTCTCCAAAACAAAGACTTGGGACACAAACACGATGCTGGCTGTGCTCATGCTGGGTGGTACCGCGAGCTGGCATGACAGCAAGGATCTCGGCCTGCGGTTCTTCCACCAGATTGCGCAGCGACTCTCCTCAGCGCCGGCATCCGTCTTCAACAATAAGAACGAGAACCATCGCACATACCGCTTCTTTTACGAGTCGATGCTGTACTGGGAGATGCTGCTGGCTTTTATGACCGATGGCGAGAACCTGCCGCTCACTCCCGACTCGGGTCACCTCTCTGATCGCAACTACGGCACAGCCGCGGCGCAGCAGCAGCAGCAGCAGCTACAACACCAGAACCAGCAGCAGGAATACCCATACCAGTTCCAGAACCCGTTCCAGAACCCACATCGTTTTCACGAGCAGCACCAGCACCAGGAGCCGCTGCCGAAGCCACCGCCTGTTGCGCCCGCGCCGCACCCGTGGACAGGCTTTGCGAGCGAGACCCAGCGCACGGTGCAAAAGGTGGGCCGCTTGATTCGGCGGCAGCGCAAGTTCGACTCGGGACATCGCTTTGCGTCACTGGCGCACATTACGCAGCTGCAAAAGGACATGGAGACTGCTCGAGAGCTGGAGAGCCGGCTGGTGGACATTACACATCCCACCGAGCAGACGGTGAAGGACACAGAGGACCGCAACACGCCTGTGTGGCACCTGCTCACGTTGGCAGAGGCTATCCGCGACGTCGGCCTGATCCAGCTGTACCACGTCTTCCCGGATATCCTGAACGCGCGGCTGCGGCGAGAGCGAGTGGCAGCGAGCCGCGGCGGCGTGGCCGCCGGCGTGGACGCCGATGCCAACATCACGCCGCAGTTTTGCCGGAAGTGGCTGACGGCCTACACGCTGCAGACGCTCGACTTGTTGAAGACGATCCCGGTAGAGTCGGGCACGCGGGACTTCCAGCCGTTCCTCTTGGTGGCGCTGTCGAGCGAGCTGCGGTCGCCGGCCGGCGGTGGTGGTGGCGGTAGCCAGCCGCCCTTGAGCGTCGGCATGGAGACCGTGGAGGTGGTGCGGGCGCGGGGCTTCATCCACAGCCGGCTCAAGTCGTTTGTGCACATCCTGCCGCCCAAGCCGCTGATGATCTGCCTGCAGATCGTGCAAGAGACGTGGCGGCAGATGGACATACAGGCCAAGAGCCGGGCGCTGGTGGCATCGCGCGGGCCGGCGCTGGCGGCCGAGACCGAGGCCGATGTGTACTGGATGGACGTGATGATCGAGAACGGATGGGAGACGATTATGGGATAAGCAAGGTCAAGTCCAGAAGGTCGGTGGTAGGCATAAGCTATTAGGACCTAGCAGATTTGACTACGATTTTGCTGTTTATGAGCTCTGCACGATAGACTTAAGAGCACTTACGAACAGATGAGCGCTGCTCTACGGAGTAGACCTCATAATTCAACCCGTGAGGTGCAACGAGCCTTGCAATTAGCGCGATAACATGACTCTACTAGACGCCATTTATCTGTTCGTAGGATACGGGGGAAAGGACCAATATCACGATGCTAAAGCTATACCGACGACCTTGGTCATCGGTTCCGGGCCTCTGGTGTTACAAAAAGGCCGTAATCAAACGGAAGCTAGCAACCAGGATGAGAAAGGTTAGTGTTTATACGCGTACTCTCTCTAATTGTCCCTGCATGGAAAGCTGACGACAATCGTGTACTTTTTAAAGGTCGATATACGGCATTTAGGCGCCAGCATGATACGTTTCTACGATCGGCTATTTTGAACAACATAATTCAGCCCCTGCTAAGTAGGTGCTGAACAATAAAGCAATCGCAAAAGCCACTGGCGACTAATAGACCATAGATTTGCTCTTATTCAAAACCTTTTTCATGAAAATGCATGACATGCAATTTCTTTCTACGAAAGAGAACTCTACCACAAAGCTTCATCGAAAAATCAATGCTAAAATGAAAGAATTAAGCCAAATCAAATATCGAGCAATGAACCGGCATAAATTGGAAAAGACCGCAGCGAGCCAAGAACAAGAACTACAAGCACTAAAAATCAAGACAAAAGAGACTCAAGATAAGCTTGACGATATGCGGCAAAAGTACAATAGAATAAAGAAGAAGATTTATTGGTTACGTGGAATTGCAAAGAAAGCGAAGCGGAGAACGCAAGAGGTGCGGAAAAAGCTGAAGGAGACGCGCCGTTCGGTTCAAGAGCGCAAGGCTACTATCCACAAAAAACTCAAGAAGATACACCAGTCCCTGAGAGAGGTGGTAGAAACTCACCAGATGTCCTATGCCGACGGAGACCCTCAGGCCAACTCGGACCCGGAGGGATCTGTTCCGAGGCAAGTTGGTCGAGAACGGGAGAGACCGCAGACCGCAGACAACGCTGAGTTTGCAAGCGAACACAGGAGGCCACCAGCACGCTGAGGTGCGTACATCACGTGCGAAAATGCATGGCCGCCCTTTCCCCTAGGTCCTTGCCCCTGGCCCCTGGCCAACTTCTCTATTCAGTCATCATCTCTTTCAGAATTGCCATGCCTTTCGCCTTTGATTTTTCATTTTCCTTTGATACATTTCCTTCATGACATGTTTTCTCCTTCATTTGTACTGTTATTGTCCTGCCACACAGTCAAACATCACTACCGCCCTCCAAGTCACACATAGCAGTCTCTGCTTCAGAGGGATTGCAACGAGAAGCGGACTTAGGCTTTGGCGCAGGAAAATGACACAATTGCATGTATTAAGATTGTATACGAACAATTTACTATTTTGACGGCAAGCGGCGATATCGAAGTCTTCATCGATGAAAGTGGAAACATACGGAGTACAGCTTCAAGATTATATAGCGTAGGGCCCCGACTATGTATTCTCAAAACACGCGGAGCTCACAGACAAAAACAAACGCTGATCAGCTCTACCATCACCTACATACGTACTTAATCACGTATTACAGCAACTATCAGTTTCGATCGGCTCTATTCCGGTCTTTCGTGTCGGTAGTGCCTGTTGATAAGAAATCGTGGCGTAAAGGCGCTGGGAGACAGGAGCAGTGGCTAGACCACTCAAGCAATCGCGTGTACTCGCAATACGATATTTGCTGGCGGCTGAGTGTCAGGGACCACGACCTAGCGAATATCCGCCAGAGCTAGTCAGAGACTAGCAATACGACTATTTGCTAGCTGGTAAGCGACAGGGACTACGAAACAGCACAAACACGCTATATTGAAACTAGCACTCAGTCTAGGCAACTAATGTAGGCCATGGCCCTAGAGATTGGCCTCGTCCTGCTCCGTGATGGCCTGGACGTTGATGATCTGCGCGGTCTTCTCGTCGACCGCCTCGCCCTTGATGATTTTGTGGACGTTGGTGACCTGGGAGTGGACCTCGCCGTCAAAGACGCCGGCGACCTCCTCCAGGGTCAGGCCCTTGGTCTCGACCCAGTAGAACATGACGACGGCGAGCTCAAAGATGTCCCAGGCGCCGTTGATGATGTACAGCTTCCAGCCGATGGCGTCCATGGCGAAGGGGTAGGCGAAGATGGGGATGAGGAGGGTGGCGTTCTGGACGATGCCGACGACGGCGATGCCGATGCTGCGGAGCTGGTAGCTCATGAGCTCGGGCGGGTACATGAAGGAGACGGGGGTCCAGGCGAAGCTGTAGGAGCCCATGGCCAGGAACATCATGCTGACGTTGGCGTAGACGCCGGGCTTGTAGTCGCTGTCGCCGTAGTACTTGGTGAGGGCGCCGATGATGAAGAGGAAGACGATGCAGAGGCCGGTGGACCAGGCGGTGATGGTCTTGCGGCCCATCTTGTCGGCCAGCAGGGTGCCGATGATGGCGATGACGAGACACCAGGCGTTGAGGATGATGTTGATCTCGAGCTGGGTGGTGGTGCTGGTGATGCCGGCGTTGGAGAGGGCGGTGCCGAGGTAGTAGGAGAAGATGTTGGAGCCCGTCAGCATGGAGAAGGCGCCGACCGAGATGACGATGAGCATGCGCTTGCGCAGCGACGGGGTCTGGACGATCTCCCGGATGGTCGGCTCCTGCATGGACTTTTCAAACTCGATGGACTCGATGATCTGCAGGTACTGGACGCGGACGATCTCCGAGTTGGTGTCGCCGTCGGCGGTGGCCTGGGCCAGGGCGACGAGGGCCTCGTCGCGCATGCCCTGGTAGGCGTACCAGCGGGGGGACTCGGGCACGAACGGCAGGGTGATGACGGAGGTGACGGTGAAGAGGATCTGCAGCAGCGACGGCAGCCGCCAGGCCCAGGTCGAGTCATAGTACTGCGTCTTGTACGTGATGCCTGGATGGTCAGAGAGGACGAAGACGGGGAAGACAGAGTGAAGACAGAATGTGCAGCGCCATACCGGACGAGAGCAGGGCGCCGACGTAGTAGAGATCGGTAAAGGCGCCGAGGCCAAAGGTGCGGTACTTCTCGGGCAGGGTCTCGGCGAGGAACGTCGGGCAGGCGACGTAGGTGCCGCCGACGCCGAAGCCGAGGATGAAGCGGGCGACCAGGAACATGCCGATGTTCTGGGCGGCCGCCTGGATGCCGGTGCCGATGATGGCGATGACGGCGGCGTAGAACATGGCGGGCTTGCGGCCGATGATGTCGGGGACCTTGGCGAAGACGATGCCGCCGATGAGGGCGCCGACCCAGACCATGGCGGAGTTGAGGCCGGTGGTGGCATTGTTGAGGTGGAAGTAGTCCGTGTACGACGGCAGGATGTTGAGGGCGTTCATCATGGAGGCATCATAGCCGAGGACCTGGGCTGTTAGCTGGGAAAGTAAACTGACAGCCAACAACTGACAGACAGCCAACAACTGACAGACTGACAGCCAAACAACAATAATCAAAACCAAAGGTGAACAGCCAAACAATAACCAAAACCAAAGGTGAACAGCCAAACAATAACCAAAACCAAAGGCGAACAGCCAAACAATAACCAAAACCAAAGGCGAACAGCCAAACAAGAATCAAATCAAACGCACCGAGGCCGTGCTGAAGGACGTCAGCAACAGCAGCGCGTTCACGATGAGGGACGACTTGGGGACCCATGACGGGAACTTCCGCAGCGCGAGGACGGCTTTGCTGGAGGACATGGTGGCTGTGTGTCTCTGCCTCTGCTGCCTGTCCAGAGCCACGCGGATGCCCGCGACTACATGTAATAACAACGGACGGACCGCATCTACGTATTGCTCCGTATCTGCAAGTAGACGAGATCCACGAGATCCATACTCGTAGTGCGTAGCGTAACGGCAGCAGTGGCCCCTTATCAGTCACGGCCCAGGCCCCAGTCGACGGTAGCGAGTTGCCCGCTAGCATGCTCAGCCTTGGATGGCTGTCCTCGCAATCTGCAATCTCCAGGCGAAATCGCTCGTCCTGACCGCCGTCTAGCTTCGCTTTATCTGGCCCCGTCTTCGGGCGTCGCTTTTATCGCCCGGCGCGTTGCATTTGCCCGGCGAGGCCCATCGATGGCAGCCGTCTCCATGCGTGGTATATAGCAAGAACAGACGCCTCCTTTGTGCTCAGCCACAAGCCTCGACGGCATGTCTGGTGATAAGGCGCTTCTCTGCTTCTCTTATCACGTTGCCGGCCGACAGCACCGACAGCAGCTTATCTTGCCGGGATCTTGCCGGGCGCCAGGGTCCCCTGAGAGGCGCGCACAGCGGGCAACGGCGGCACGGCCGACGGCATGCTTCGTACTCTGTAGTCGCGAGCGAGTCGAAGCTGTCTCCCTCTTCTCTGCCCGTTTTCGTATCGCGGATCGTGCAGCGGCCGCCTCTGTCCTTCGCTGCCCAAGCCGACACCATGGCCGCGTCACAGAGCATCGACGACCTGCTGGGGCAGCTGACCGTGGCCGAGAAGGTCTCCTTGCTGGCCGGCGTCGACACGTGGCAGACGCAGGAGATCGCCCGGCTCGGCATCGGCTCGCTCAAGGTGCGCCGGCCTCGAACCCGCTGACGTAAGCAATGCTGACATAAACAGACCACCGATGGCCCGTCCGGGGCGCGCGGCGAGTGCTCGGTCGACGGCCCGACGGCGGCGTTCCTGCCGGGGCCGGTGTGCCAGGCGGCGACGTGGTCGCGAGCGGCGCTGCGCGGCGTGGGCGAGCTGCTGAGCCGCGAGGCGCGCACCAAGGGCGCCGACATTGTGCTGGCGCCGACGATCTGCTGCGCGCGCAATCCGCTCGGCGGCCGGAACTTTGAGTGCTTTGGCGAGGACCCCTTCCTGTCGGGCTCGCTGGCCGTCGAGTATGTGGCGGGCGTGCAGGCGTCGGGCGAGGTTGTGGCGACGCCGAAGCACTTGTGAGTTGTGTCTCGATTGTGTTGTCCTTTCTTCCTTTTTCTCTTTTTCCTTTTTTCTTTTTTCTTTTTCCTTTTTCTCTTCTTCTTCCCACCAGGCTCTTGCTCACAATCCAGCGTCGGCAACGAGCAGGAAAACGACCGCCATGGCGTCAACGCGGAAATCGGCGAAAAGGCCCTGCGCGAGATCTACCTCAAGCCCTTTGAAATGGTCGTCCGCTCCAGCACGCCGCCCGGCTGCCTGATGACCGCGTACAACAAGGTCAACGGCCAGCACATGGACATGAACCGCCGCCTCATCACCGACGTCCTGCGCGGCGAGTGGAACTACCAGGGCCTCGTCATGAGCGACTGGGGCGGCACCAACTCGGTGGCCGAGAGCCTCGCCGCCGGCCTGGACCTCGAGATGCCGGGGCCCCCCGAGCAGCGCGGATCCCGGCTGGCGGCCGCGCTGGCGGCGCAGCCGGATGGCGCGCTCGCGCAGGCCGTCGACGCGTCGGTGCGCCGCGTGCTGTCCCTGGCGCGGGCGCGCGGCCTGCTGGGCCTCAGCCCGGCCGACGCGGCGGCCACGCGGCGTCGGCCCGAGACCTCGGCCACGGGCGCCGCGGACATCCGGCTGATGCGCGCGGTGGCCGCCGGCGGCATCGTGCTGCTGCAGAACGCGCACCAGACGCTGCCGCTGCGGGCCAGCGCGCTGCAGGCGCAGCAGGTCGCCTTCATCGGGCCCAACGCGCTACGCGGCACGGCCGGCGGCGGCGGCTCGGCGGCCATGAACCCGCAGTACCTGAGCCAGCCGATGGCCTCGTTCGCGGCGGCGGCGGCGGCCCGCGGCATCGACGTGCGCGTGCAGCACGCGCTCGGCGCGCCGGCCGAGAAGTGGCTGCCGCTGCTCGCCGCGGGCCAGTGGCGGGCGCCCGGCGCGCCGGCGTCGGGGCCCGGCAGCCGCGCGACCATGCGCATGGACTACTACGCCACGGCGGACCTGTCGGGCCCCGTCGTGGCCACGCAGCTGCGCGACAGCTCGCTCGTCGACCTCATCGACACGGCGCCGGCCGCCCTGCGCCAGGAGCCGATCCCGCCGTACGCGCACCGGCTGACGGCGACGCTGACGCCGGCCACCACCGGCCGCCACCAGTTCAGCCTCGCCAGCGTCGGCACGTCGCGGCTGCTGGTCGACGGCGTCGTCCTGCTCGACAACCGCGGCTGGACCGCGTACGGCGACGCCTTTTACAGCTTCGGCAGCCGCGAGATCCGCGCCGCCGCCGCGCTGACCGCCGGCCGGCCCTGCACCGTCGTCGTCGAGAGCTGGACCAAGCCGTGGGCGCCCGGCGACCGCGAGCCCATCTTCGGCACCGCGCCGTCCGTCCGCGTCGGCTACCAGGAGCAGCGCCCGTCCGACGACGCGCTCATCGCCGACGCCGTCCGCCTCGCCGACGCCAGCGCCTATGCCGTCGTCGTCCTCGGCCTCGACGGCGAGTGGGAGAGCGAGGGCTACGACCGCGCCCACATGCGCCTGCCCGGCGCCCAGGACGCCCTCGTCTATGCCCTGCTGCGCCGCTGCGCCCGTCCCGAGCGCCTCGTCTTTGTCTGCCAGTCCGGCTCGCCCGTCGAGATGCCCTGGGCCGGCGTCGCCGGCACCCTGCTGCAGGCCTGGTACGGCGGCCAGGAGGCCGGCTTCGCGCTGGCCGACGTCCTGCTCGGCGCCGTCAACCCCGCCGGCCGTCTGCCCGTCACCTGGCCGCGCCAGTACGCCGACCTGCCCTTTGCCGCCGACCCGGCTTCCTGGCCCGGCGTCGACGGCACCGTGCACTACCGCGAGGGCGCCCTGGTCGGCTACCGTTACTTCTGGCACACCGGCTGCCGCCCGGCCTTTTGGTTCGGCTACGGCCTGAGCTACACCCGCTTTGCCGCCGCTCTCGGCGCTGCTTCCGACACCGGCGACGTCTGGACCTTTCCCGTCTCCGTGACCAACGAGGGCCCCTGTGCCGGCCAGGAAGTCGCGCAGCTGTATGCGTGGCCGGCCAGGCAGCCGAGCCGGCGGACGCTCGTCGCTTTCCACAAGACGGCCGAGCTGCAGCCGGAGCAGACGGCATCCTTCACGCTCGAGGTGAAGAAGAGAGACCTGGCCTCGTGGGAGGACGGGAAATGGGTGCTGCCCGACGGCGCGTATGTCTTTGGCCTCGCACAGCACGCCGGCGACGAGAACCCAAAGACGGCCACGCTGGATCTTGCTGAGGCCAGGACCTGGTTAGCATCGGAATACTAGCAGCCGTTTATGTGTCAATAGATTAGTGAAAAAAGGATGTAAAGAACAATGTAAATCAAAGACGCTGTAAATCAAGCTGTAAATCAAGCTGTAAATCAAGCTAAATCAGACGTAAGCAAGTGAGAACAATACTTATGCCAAAGACGACGGGATGTGTAGGAGGCCGTCGTTTGAATACTCCCTGCACAACAGCAACGGATCACTTGCAGATGAGTCAACCTCTAGTCATTCCCTCCCTGCTGCCGACAGCGCCAAGTAAACATACATCCGCGCCCTGCCTCGACATGACACCCAATCCGTCAGCATATACGCCTGCTGCCGCACCCAAGCAGATCAAAACACAGACCAAAACCAGTGCCAATACACATACGCATGCCAATCAATAAACAGCAATCCATACTATGGCTTGCTACCCTGTCTTTGCGCCCCCCTGCCGCTCACTGTCCCCGCGCGATCCGCCGCCGCTTCTGCGACCCGGTGTCCTCGCCGTCGGTCTCGTCGCTGTCGCCGCCGTCGTCGCTGCCCGGGTCGCCGCCGTCGTGGCCGTCCTTGTCACGGTCGTCGCCGTCGTCCTCCGCTTCGGTGTTGGCGTCGGCGTCGGCGTCAGCGTCCCCATCGTCGCCCCCGTCGGCGCCCCCGTCGGCGCCCCCGTCGTCGCCCGCCGGCCCGAGTCCCTTGGCGCCCGGCGGCGGCGGCAGCACGCCGCGCTGCTTCTCGGCCGACCGCATCTCCGTCAGCAGCTTCTCCACCTCAATGTACATTTCCCGCGTGTCGTTGACCACCGCGTCCTCGTCCACCTTGTAGCGCGCGCTGTTCTCGCCGCCCTCCTCCTCGCCGCCCTCGCTCTCCATAAACGCCGGGCCCGGCCCCCGGTGCGAGTCGGGGTTGTACATGATGGCGTTGGCAAACATGTGCACCAGCTCGCACTCGAGCTGGCTGCTGTTCACAATGCCGCGCGGCGGCACCAGGTCCTCGCTGATCGGCAGCCACACCGAGCTGCCGCCGAGACCGGCGGCCGCCGCCGCCGTCTCCGACTCCGCTAGCGCCGCCGCCGCCGCCGTCGCCGCCTTGTTGCCCTGCATGATCGCCATCCGGATCATCTTAAGGTCCACCGGGTGCCGCACAATGCTGCCGTAGCCCGGCGCGTCCCGGTCCCGGATCTTGTGCGCAAACATGTTCGCGTTCCGGTGGCTGCTGATCTGGTCCAGCGCCGACGCGCTGATCTTGGGGAACCCGCGCATCCACAGCACGTGGCTCGGCGGCACCGGCGGAATCGCCGCCCGCCGCCGCACCGTCGACTGCGACGACGCCTGCCGTGGCCGCCCCGGCGACGGAAACTCGATCGAGTCCTCGCGCTTCCGCTTCAGCCGCGCCGCTGTGCCGCCCGGCGGCGACCCCGCCGCCGACTCGTCCATCTCCGCGTACACAGTCATGGTGCTCATGTCGCCCAGGGCGTTGGGCGTCGACGCTTCATTCTTAATCTTCGGGTCTCCGTTCTCCGTCGCCGCCGCATCCGCCAGCGGCCGCGCGTGGCGTGGCGGCCGGCCGCGCGGCCGCCCGCTGGACACCTCGTGTCTCTGCGTCGACCGCGACAGCTGGTGCTTCTTCGCTGGCGGGCGCTGGTTGCGGGCGTCAAAGCGGCTGCTCGCGTCGATCACGGGGCTGAGCGGCTCGTACGCGGGGCTGGCTATGCCGCCGACATCCGGCTTGGGCGTGGAGGGCGTCGGCTCACTAGGCTTCCACCGTGTTCCACTGCCCCGCGGAATAAAGCCGCTGCCGTGTGTCTGCGCGGGCGTCAGGGGCAGATGGCCCGGCGACTGCACTGGGGTGGGCGTAGACGAGGCTGGCGTCTGGACGCAGTCGCTGAGGTGCGGCCGGCTGACAAAGGGCGAGCCCTCTCGCGTGGGAATCGATGGCACGGCAGCGCCCACCGTTGCCATCGGCGGCTGGCTGGAGACAGGAACGACAGTCTCTCCGGGCGCGGGTGGCGCGGCCTGGGAAGGTAGCTGGGACGTGTTTGCGGCTACGCTCGCAGCGGCAAACGGCAGTGGGCCAGCACCAAGGCCGGAAACAGGAGCTCCGGCACGCGCCTCTGCAGGCGGAAGAGCCGCCGCCGCTGGCTGCACCAGTGGCTGCCTGGCTGGCGAGGCGGCCGTCAGAACAGCACCGACGCCTGCACCTGCAGGCGAAACTGGACCGACAGGACGAGGCTGAGCCGTAGCTGGTTGCGTGGCCGGCCGTGGTTGCAGTGCCTTTCCGCTGGGCGTCGCCGGAGGCCCAAGCTGCTTTGGCAGCAGGTGAGGCTGTGCTGACGCAAGCTGGTGCGGTGAACTCGACGTGAAAGCGGAAGCGGGTGTTGCTGGCGCCATGGGCGGTTGGGAGGGACGTCCCGGTGTGCCTTTCCAAGGCAGTGGCGGGTGGCCGCCTGCCGACGCGGGTCCTGCGGTCGGCGTAGACATGCTGTGAGGCGGCTGTGGGAGTGCCGGCGGCTGGGAGGGTGTGGCCGCAGCCGTGGGCCGAGTCGGTGTTGCAGCGGCCAGTTCGGGCCTCGCAGCGGGTGTGCCGGCTGGTAGTGGAAGCTGTTGCGGCAGCACAGGCGCTGGCCGAGCCTGTGGTGCTGCCGTTTGCCGAGGTTGCTGTGCGGGGGAGAAAGCTGTAGTGGCGGCGGTGGTGACGGCGGTGGGTGCGGCTGCGGCAGCTGGTGGCAGGAGAGGCGCTCGGCTCGCAGCTGCTTGTGGGTGTTGGCTGGGGAGCACGGCAGCAGCTGTAGATGGCTGCCTCGGCGCCGGTGGATATGTCCTTGCTGCCTCGGCAGGCCGGGCAAGGATAGTTTGCCCCACCTGGACAGTCTGTCCTGCCGGCCCAGCTAGCGGCCGAGCCTGGGCGGGTGGTGGCTGCGGTGCCGGGCCATTCTGCGGCTTTCCAGACGGCGGCCGCGGCTGTGCAGCAGGCGCGGCGGCCGCCGCAATGCCGCTGCTGGCACCGGGTGCGAGTGAGCGCTGGTCTCCCGGCTTGGGCAGCGGCTGGCTGGCCCGCTGGTCGTCGGCCTGGGCCTGCTGCTCGAGCAGGCGGATCTCGGTCTGCAGCTTCTCGAAGCGGCGCTCGTCGTCGCGGATAGCGGCCACGATATGGTCGCGGTAGCGGGCATAGAGGCGTTCGACGAGGTCCGGCAGCTGGTCGGCGTAGGCGCGCGCATCGTTCAGCGTCGGCAGCGGCGGGCCAGAGAGCTTGCGTTTCCGGGAAGGGGGCGAGGGGCCGCCGGCGGGGGCCGCTGTGGCGGCGAACGGTGCGGCCGGGGCCGAGGTCGGGATTGGGCCGGCTTTGGGTCCGGGCAGCTCGTCGCGCAGCAGGTGCAAGAAGAGCTGCTGCAGCGACTCGGCGCTCAGACGGTCGGCATTGTAGGAGGTGTCGCTCTGGACGAAGGCGTTGCCCCGGAGGGTGGCGGAGATGTGGGCAAAGGCCGTGCCGTCGATGCCGAACTTGAGGATGGACTGGAACAGCAGCAGAGACTCAAGCGGCGTGAAGGGGGAGGCAGCGGTAGTCATGCCCCGGCAGCCGCTGCGCCAGCAATCGGGTGGCGCAGGTTCGCGTCTCGGCAGGAGGTGAAGGGGCGCCACGGTCTGCAGGGCGGTTAGTCGCGGCGAAGACGGGCAGCGAGGGCAAGGCTGGTCGGCAGAGCGTCGGCTTCGGCTTCGGCTTGGCTTCGGCGATGGATCGGCCGTCGGAGCAGAGCCGCCGAGCCGCGCCACCGCAGGACACGAGTCGGGGCGGCCGCATGGCCGGCAGCAAGGCGGAGTCGGACGGGACGGTGTAGACGGCCGGTAGATGGAAACACGCAGGAGAAAGCAAATGGCAAATGGCAAATGGCAAATGCAAATGCAAATGCAAATGCAAATGCAAATGCAAATGCAAATGCAAATGGCAGATGGCAAAAGAAAAAAGGCAAAGGCAGAAGACGCGTACCGGAGATCCTGCAGCGCAGCACACGGGCGGCGGGCACTCGGGAAGACGATGGGATGGAAGACGCGGCAGACAGATGCGGCGGCAGTGCTCTGAACGCGTCGGCTGGGATCAGATGGCAGTGGTCGTGCTCGTGCGCATCAAGATGAGGCATGGAGACGAAGCCGCGAAAAATCTGCTTTGTTGTCAAAGAGTCACGTGATGCTGGATAGGAGACGCGATGGCAGGTGCGAGCTGGATGTCGTACGGAGTGCTCCGTACGTGAGGCTGGTGACATAAGCGGATTGATGAGTAAGGCGCAGACGCAAGGCTGGGTGAGTAGGTACGGAATAAAGTAAGATACTCCGTACTCAAGAGAGGTATTACTCGTATCTGCTGTCATAGTATTCAGTAATACGAGTACATACGGAGGACTATTCCACGTCGGAATACTTATGGAATAATCTGAGCGTCGCTGGCCGTTTGGAAGAGGCGAGCGCACAGTAATGCTTCCAGTGAAGTCAGAGCAAGCAGTGAGAGCACAGTAATCATCCAAGTGAATTACAGAGCATCTACAGCTGGAGTCTGCCTGATGGCCTCAGACAGCGGGAGATGCTTGTCGTTGCTTACGGCCTGCTCATGCTATGTCGCTACTCGTACAACTCGTACTCGTAATGCTCCGTGTGTTGCTCCGTGCCCGTGTTATGCACGCTTATGTCATCCCATACACTCGTATGCACGCCTGCACAACTCACGATAACACCTTATCGCGGGTTTCCCCTTTTCTGCCGATCTGCTGATTAGACAATTTCCCCCGCCCAGCAACGCTTCCTGCGCCGAGCAGGGTTCTCCTTTTCGCTCTGCCCCAGTCCAGGTGCAGAAGGGATTAGGCGCTCATGCGGACAGTGCACGCCACGGTGCGCCACATCTCCACAGAACCGGTGGAGCGTCCCCTATCGAGCAATGCATCGCATATTCGTACTGTGCAAATCTGTCGTATTACTCTCGAGCCTGACTCTCACTTTGCGAGTACACCGCCGGCACACCGTCTCATCCCGGCGCCATTGCGCACTGGTCCAGGGGAGGATTGCATGGACTCCACGGCCCGACAGCCTCCTGCTCGCGTGGATGCGCTCGAGGCACGCTGGCGGCGTCCAGCCGGCCAACGAGACCGCGCCAGAGTTGACGCGCTCGAGCATCGGATCGGCCTTTTTTCTGCGGCTGTCTGTCTCGGCCAGTTTCGTCTCTGCTTGTCTTCTTCTGTCCTGTCTTCTGTCTCCTGGCCTTTGTCTCTCTCCTGCTCGCTCTCTGCGCTCTGCTCTGCTCTGCTCTCCACCGCCGTCCCCGCCCCCCCTCTCCCCCCTCGTCTTCTCTTCTGCTCTCCTGCTCGTACTTCGTACTCGTACTCCCGTCTTCTCTTCTCTCGCGCATCGCCTGCTCGTCCATATCGCCTGCCTCTGCATCTCGCCCACCATGACCGACGAGGAGCTTGACCGTGACTGGAAGCCCAATGGCCGTCGGCCCCAGTCGTATGTGTGCTCTCCTTCTGCGCTGCTGTTCCTGCGTCGCCGTTCGCCGTTCGCCGTTGGCTTTCGCATGCGCTGCTGGCTTCTTGTCCTGCGCCTGTCTACTCGCGCGCCATGCTGACCTGCCAGGACCATTGCCCGCTCCTTCAGCCAGGAGCTGATGGACATCTTCCGCATCGAGAACAGCGTCGCTGATCTCGACGAGCAGGTCGAGAAGCGGTGAGTCTCCCGTCGCCTGTCGCCTGTCGAGCTGTCTCAGCTGGCTCAGCTGGCTCAGCTGGCTCAGCTGGCTCAGCTGGCTCAGCTGCCTCAACGCGGGAGCGGCCACTGACCAGCCCCCGCAGGAAGCAGCAGGTCACCACCCAGACCACCGAGCTCGAGGCCCTTGAGGCCCGCATCCGCGAGATGGAGGCCATCCTCCAGAGCGGCGGCCGGCGCGCCACCACCAGCGCCGGCAGCGGCCACGTCGGCTCCGCCGGCAGCCCGGCCGGCTTCAGCCCGCGCCACCCCCGCCCAACCCTCGACGGCGTCTTTGCCGACATGGGCGCTGCCTCAGCACCCAACGCGGCCGAGCGCCCCCTCGAGCACCGCCAGCGCGCCGCCGCGCCGCAGGACGACCAAGACAAGTATGCCGGCAGCCGTCCGGGCACCGCGCGCCCCAGCCAGCAGGCCGTGCCGGGCGCGCTACCGCCGACGCCCATAGGCAGCGAGGGTGAGTGAGCAGAGGTGAGCGAGGGAGGGCGGGGGCGGCCGTGGAGAGCAGAGCCGAGAGCCGAGAGCAGTGAGCGCACAGATCTAACGACCCAGACGGCGACGGCGAGCACTTCTGAGCGGCAGCCGGCAGACCGCCCGCAGACGTCCACTCCCGTTTTAATATCCCAGCACCCGTGAACCCCGGCACGCGCGGCCGCCACCGCCCGCCTGACGCGCACCGCACCGCGCGCCCACACGAGCCACCTCTCCTGACCGCGGTCCCGGCCCACGACTCTGCATCCGGCATCGCATCGGCGCGCAGCCCTGGCAGCGCTTCTCCGCGCATGCGTGTGCTTTTCTGTCTACCGTCTGCCTGGCGCGCGGTCGAGCGGCCGGCGCGGCCGGCGGTTCCCTTTCTGCTTTTCTTTTCTCGGCCCGTCCTGTTCTCGTACATGTGGAGGGTCTGCGGTCCTTCTTGCGTTGCGTCGTGCATCTGCTGTCTCCTTGTTTCTGCTCTGTTGTTCCGCTGCTTTCCTGCGCTCGCTCTGCGGCGCGCGACGGCGAGAAGCCTGTCTGCCTGTTCCTGCGAATACCACATCCTATCATCCATAGCATATATCGCCCCATTTCACCGTCTTGTCGCCATTTTCTGCGCCTCGTCTGTGCAGCCTGTCTTTCTTAGCAATCGCAATCAACACAATCTCGTCACTCTGGCGTGTCCGCGGCTCTCCGCCGCGCCGCACCCCGTAGGCGTGTCTGCTGTGTCGTATACGGAGTCCGCGCTCCGGTGCTTCGTGCGTGTTCTGCTATCCGCACAGTCCGACGCCAGGCACGTGCAAGGCCGCCATCCCCGGCTGTCTCGGCGAGGCAGGAACGTTTCTTGCGCGGCACGGCCCGTCTCCTCAAGATCGCTGATTAAGCCACCCAGAATTATCAAAGAGCCCGCGAGCATCGAAGCCCCCCGGAAATCAAAACGGGTGGTCTAGAGATAGGGATATGTCCCGAGATATAGATGGATAGATGGCAAAAGATAAGCAGCGGCAACTACCTCCGAAAACAGCACACGACTTGTACTTCATGCCAATCACATCGCGGATCTACACAAGAACCAGAAATCAGATATACGAAGTGCATAGCCAGTTATGCTTCCCTGTGGCCCATAACGAACGCAAGCAATGCAGTGCTCTCGCTCGGTCTAACAACTGAAAAGAGAAACGCCGTGCTCCTATGCAAACGCCACACTATTCAAAGAAATCAAAGTGGTCCCAAGTTGGGAATATGCCCAATGCAAAGGCCGGCTCGACCGACACTACATCACCGAGCAGTTGCCCATCAGCGCCGCCACCTGGTCGTAGTAGCCGTCGTCGCCCGACACGCCCTCCACGTAGTTGTGCTTGCGCACCAGGCCCGTCACCTTGACCTGATGCGGCCCGGGCCCGTGCCACCACCGCAGCTTCTGCGCCAGCACCGTCTCCTCCTCGTCCCACGCCACCTCCCACTTGCCCGAGCTGACCTCCACCGCGATGCTGTCCTCGGGAAAGTGGTACGCCGGCAGCAGGATCGTCGTCGGCACCGGCAGCAGCTCCGCCTCCACCGTGTCCACCGTCGCCTTGTCCGCGTGCCCCGGCGGCCCCAGGTCGCTGCCCGCCGGCCCGCCTGCCGACAGATACTGCTCGGCGCGCCCCGCCTCCAGCGACAGCGAGAACATACACCGCTTCAGGTCGAAACCGTACTGCGTAATCGTGCCCGCCACCGTGATCGGCGACGGCCGCACGTACGCCTCCGCCGCCCGGAAGCCCGGCGCGTTCGTCAGCGCCGGCACATTGTGCGCCGCCGCCCGGTCCGACGAGATCGACGGCCGCGCCAGCGCCTGCTTCAGGTTGGCCGGCGTCACCGGCGCGTCCGCGTCCGGCGCCCGCGGCGACGGCAAAGCTTCTCCCGGCCTTGGCGCCGTGCCCGTGCTCTTGGCCGTGTCTGCGTCCGCATCCGAGTCGGTCGAGTCGGACCCGTCGCCTACGCCCGCCCCCGACGACGACCCCCCTTTCAACGCCGGCGGCAGTCGGCGCGCGCCCGTCAACGTCGATGTCGTCGTCACCACACGGCCCAGATTCGTCGACGACGACGACGACTGTGGCAGCTGTGACAGTGGCAGGTGGCTGTCGTCCAGCGACACAATTGACAGGTCCTCGCCGTTCCACTGGTCGCCTCGCTCGTGGTCGTTCTGCTTCCGTCAGCATCTCGAACTAGGCAAATCAAGACATGCAAAAACACGAGAGAACCCAAAACAAGCACGCCTCAAACACGGGCGACCTCAACATACCTCTGTCATGTATAGCCACAGCGTGTAGCCCCCCATGAGAGCGCCCTCTACGCCAAAGTGGTTCGCGTCCATGGCGGCCGACTGGCTCGAATAGTCACCGGTCTTATATGCGTGCTTATCGTCCATGTCGTAGGGGATGCCAAACTCGGTCAGGATGCACGGGTGGTTGCCCACGCGGTCGATGCCCTCCTGGCGCATCATCGCCAGCTGGTCGCGGAACGAGTTGCGGATGGCCGTCTCGCCGATGCGGATGGCAAAGGCCGGGTGCAGGTACTTGCCGCGCAGCACACCCACGACGTCGACATTCCAGGTGCGATTCCACTTCTTGGTCATGAGCGTGATGCCGTCGTAAAAGTGCGGCGCGTACACCAGGCGCTCCTCGTCGTCGGCCGAGCCCTTGATCAGCGGCGGCAGCTCCATGGTCGGGCCCTGCAGCAGCATGATGGCGTCCTTGTGGTAGCTGCGGACCATGTCGCGGTACTTGCGGAAGTGGTCCATAAAGTAGGTGTCGGCGAAGCATGCGTAGTCAATCGTCTCGCCGGTGCGCGGGTTCTTGGCAAAGTAGTCCTTGCGCAGCAGCTCGTCGGTGGCCGGGTCCCACACGCCATGCTGCGCCCAGATGCACTCGCCCAGCCGCCAGCCCGGGTCTCGCTTGTAGCCGTAGCGCGAGTCGTCGTAGTCGGCCGGCAGCCACGCGATCGCGCCGCGCGGATCGATCAGCGTGCGGCCAGACTTGACCGGGCCCAGACCGCCCATCTCCCAGGTGTCGACCTCGCACGGCCGGCCCATGCCGGTCAGCATGGCCTGCCAGATGGTGGGGCTGGAGCCCTTCTTGAGGTGCTGCTCCTTGGGGATCACGCTGATGTCCTGGTAGCCGATCAGACCCTTGTTGGGCTCGTTGAGGCTCTCCCAGCCAAACACCACCTCGTCCTCGATGTCGCCGGCCTCCTGAATGCGGCGGGCCAGATGCGCCATGGCGGTCATAAAGTGGTCCTGCAGGTAGTCCTGGATGTTCTTGCCGTCGAGAATGCACTTGGGCGCGAAGTCGCGGCCGCCGAAGAAGAGCGTGAACATGGTGGCCACGGCAAGGCGGTAGTAGTTGGTCGACCAGATCATCTTGGGGAAATCGTCCGTGTCGGGGTAGGTGTTGTGGACGATGGCAGCCTCGGTGGCCGCGAAGCTCTGCGGGTTGAGGCCGCAGGCATATAGCGTCCACATCGGCGCGCCGGAGCCGCCGCAGAAGCGAGACCACTGGTTCAGTTAGAGAAAACGAGCGAAAGAACGAGCGAAGAACGAGCGAAGAGCCGGCATCCGCAGCCTTACCACATCCTGGTGCGGGTCCATGAAGACGTAGAAGCCGTACTGCTTGGCAATGCGCAGGATCTCGACGGTGTGTGCGATCCATTCCTCGTCGTATTGGCCCGGACCGGACGGCTCAATGGCCTCCCAGGTGAAGACGTAGCGGATGGTGTTGTAGCCCATGCGCTTCAGGCGGGAGAAGTGCAGGTCGGCGTCCTCCTTGGGGAAGGGCCTCTGGTGGAAGGTGACATTGTCGCCGTCAAAGAAGTCGTCGACGACGTGCGAGGGCACGCTGGGCTTGCTGGGATACTTGGCATCGCCGGCGACATTGATGCCGCGCAAGACGATCTGGCGGCCGAGCGTGTCTTTGAACGTGCTGCCCTCGATCAGCAGGCGGAGAGGCGCCATAGCAAGAGCCGGAGCGGCAGCAGAGAGTCGGATTCAGCGCGGAGAGAAGCGAGAGAAGGGAGAAACTCTGGAGGAGAGAAAGAGAGGAAGAGAGACGAGAGAAAGAAAGTGAGGCCCAAAAAAGAAAAGGAGAAGACGGAGGGGTCGGAGACCGCCGGAGAGTCGCCGAGACGCAGACAGCAGGCAGATATAGAGAGACGGAGATATAGAGATATCGCTCCGCCAGCCGCCGTAAGAATGTCGTGGTCGCCTGTCGATTGCGCGCGTTGGCGAGGGTGTGTGCTGGCGTGCTCGCGTGGGCGGATGAAGTCTGGCTGCGAATCGGTCGACCTGTACTCCGTATTACTGGACAGGCGATGACGCTGCGGGCGGCCATCAGGTGCCGGATAAATACAGTGTCCAGCGCTTCGCACGGTGCGCGGCACGGCCCAGATCGGCCGGGCCCACCTGCCCATTCTGGCCACTGACAGAAAACCGCTTAATGCGTCGACGCGTCGCGATCTGAGAGTCCACGAGTTGCGACATCCGAGTGCATCCACCATCGCGGCCACGGCACGGAAACGACACGGCAGACGACACGCCGCCCCCGACAGCCATGCCGCATTCCGTGTCACCCACGCCCTCGCAGAGCGCCGACGCCGCCATGGCCGAGGCTGTGGTGCCGCCGGCCAGTGACAAGGCGGCCGACTCGCCAGAAGAGGACGTCGACATGGCGGATAGCGGCGACGTTGCGCCTGCGGCGGCCGGCAAGGCCGAGCAGGCCGAGGTCAGCCTCGACGACCTGTTTGCCGACGACGAAGACGAAGAGTTCCCCAGCTCGCTGCCACAGAAGGGCGGGGAAGAGCCATTGTACGTGGAGTAGACGAAAGGCGAGGGGCCAAGAGCAGAGAGCAAAGAGGCAGCTCGGAAGAAGCACCGCTGACAGCAGCAGAGGCGGCGACATGGCGATGATGGCGGCGTCCGACCCCGAGGTCATGCGCAGCTTCTACCAGCGCCTGTTTCCGTGGCGCCTCCTCTTCCAGTGGCTCAACCACAGCCCGACGCCGACCAACGACTTTGGCCACCGCGAGTTTGCCTTTACGCTGCAGAACGACGCCTATCTGCGCTACCAGTCGTTTGCGACGGCGGACCTGCTGCGCAAAGACGTGCTGCGGCTGATGCCGTCGCGCTTCGAGATCGGGCCCGTGTACACGACGAACCCGCGCGACCGCAAGTCGCTGGCGACGACGTCGGCCTTCAAGCCGCTGGCCAAGGAGCTCTGCTTCGACATTGACCTGACCGACTACGACGACATCCGCACGTGCTGCGACAAGGCCACCATCTGCCAGCGCTGCTGGCAGTTCATCACCATGGCCATCGAGGTCGTCGACACGGCGCTGCGCGACGACTTTGGCTTCCAGCATGTGCTGTGGGTGTACTCGGGCCGCCGCGGCGCCCACGCGTGGGTGTGCGACCGCAAGGCGCGCGCGCTCGACGACCAGAAGCGGCGCGCCATCGCCGGCTACCTCGAGGTCGTCCGCGGCGGCACCCAGGGCGGCAAGCGCGTCAACCTGCGCCGGCCGCTGCACCCGCACCTCGCGCGCAGCCTCGACCTGCTGCGCGCGCACTTCCAGGACGACGTGCTGCGCGACCAGGACCCCTGGGACACGCCCGAGCGCGCCGAGAAGCTGCTGCAGCTGCTGCCCGATCGCACGCTCAACGAGGCCCTGCGCCGCAAGTGGGACGCCGCGCCCGGCCGCTCGTCCGCCGCCAAGTGGTCCGACATTGACGCCGTCGCCAAGACCGGCGCCAGCAAGGCCCTCGACGCCAAGGCCCTGCGCGAGGCCAAGCAGGACGTCGTGCTCGAGTACACGTACCCGCGCCTCGACATTGAGGTCAGCAAGAAGCTCAACCATCTGCTCAAGAGCCCCTTTGTCGTCCACCCCGGCACCGGCCGCGTCTGCGTGCCCATCGACCGCCGCCGCCTCGCCGCCTTTGACCCCCTCGGCGTGCCCACCGTCCAGAGCCTGCTGCAGGAGATCGACGCCTGGCAGCCGTCGCCCGAGGCGGCCGCCGACCCCGACGCCAAGCCGCCGCAGGACTGGGAGAAGACCAGCCTGCGCCCGTACATTGAGCAGTTCCGGACCTTTGTGCTGGCGCTGATGCGCGACGAGAACGACGTCAGGGTCAAGCGCGAGCGCGACGAGTCCCAAGCCCTGGACTTTTAGATGGGACGCGGCGCGGAGGTGCTGGCGGTCTTGTTTGTATTCTGCTTTGCCATGGCGCATCATGTCCATACCTCCATCTCTTGTCGAATGAGCACACACGATTTTCCGGCCCCTCTTGCTGTTGTTCTGCTGTCATTGGTGCGTGACAAGGTCAAGCATAAAAAAGTGTAAGAACGCGAATTGGTATAAGTCGTATGAATTAGTACAGGATATCTAGCTCGCCGGCCAGGCAGTGGCAATGCCGTCCTCCAGCGCTCCAACTTGGCTTGCGCAGCCCGGCGCTTGCCTCACGTTGCGGCCCCGGTGGACACCGATGGTGCTGGCTCGGTAGCAGCGGTCGGGCTGGCCTCTTCTGTTTCCTTTTCTTCGGCCTCAGCCTCGCCTTCAGCCTCGCCGCCCAGAGACGTCCGCAGCCGGCCGCCCTTGCGCTTGGGGATCACCCGGTCAAAGGCCGTGGCCCAGTCGCCCGTCTCGAGCCAGTGCAGCATGATCTCGACGACGTGGTTCGTCGTCAGCACCTGCCGGCTGGCCATGACCATGTAGTCGCCGATGGGCAGCTTGGCCGTGCGCAGGCCGTGCTGCTGTGCGCGCCGGTAGCAGAGGCCCTTTTCGCGGTTCTTGTCGACGATGCCGCCGATGACGTAGCTCGTGTACGGCTCGAGGCGCGCGAGCGTGTGCGGCGAGTCCGACGTGAGGTAGACGACGGACTGGGGCGCGCCGGGAGCGGCCGTGTTGGCGCGGTCGGCGTCCGGGCTGTCCGGGGTGGCGGCGTCCGGGCTGCCAGCGCCCTGCAGGACGTCCACGACCACGCCGCCGCTGTCGCCGCGCATCATGGCCTCGGCCTGGCGCCCGGCCTCGAGAAAGTCGGCGTCCAGAAAGTAGGCGTGCTGCCACCGCGTGTGCTGGTTGTTGAGCAGCGTCTCGTAGCGTGTCCGCATCTTGCCCTGCCACGAGCTCACGAGCAGCCGCACCTGGCGCGCCGCCGTCCGGTTGGCCGCGTACGACCGCGTGATCTGGCTCGCCAGCGAGATGAGCTCCGTCTCGCGCATGTACGACTCAAAGTCGCAGTCGAAGATGACGCTGACCGGCACCAGCGTGTGTTCTTTCGCTGCCTCCTTGGCCGCTTCCGCCGCGCCCGCCCTCGGCACAGCGTCGCCCTCGGCCCGCTGCTCGCTCTTTGCCTCGCGCCTCTTGACCTGCTTCTCGATGCGCTTCTCCCTGCGCTTGCGCTTGCGGTCCTCGCGCCCGTCCTCCCACATCTGCTGGCGCTTGAGCTTCTTCTGCTGGCTCTTGGAGAGCGGCGTGGCCGCCGCGCCCGGCGTCTGTGTCGCGGCCGGTTGTACCGCCTCCGCTTGGCCGGCACCGCCGTCGCCACCGTCGTCGCCACCGTCGTCGCCACCGTCGTCGCCCGTCGAGTCGTCGTGGCTCCCGCCGATCCCTACGTCGTTGAGAACAGACGGCGACCGCGACAACTGGCCGCACGCCGCCACCTGCAGAAGCTGTGGGTCGTCACTCTCCGCCTCCAATGACTTTGCTGCCAGTCCGGTCGAAGCACCAGCATCATTCTCGTCAGCGGCTAGCGCCCCCGACATGCGTGGCACGTCGTCCGTGTCCATCGTGTCGGCCATGTCCAGTGTTCGAAGCCTGTCGCATCGAAGCTCTGCAGCTTGGATTTTTTTCAGTGGAGCTTCCGGGGTCTCGTAGTCAGGACAGTGCACCGACTGTGCTAATGCCATATTATCACTGTACGGAGTACCACTGTCCCGCTGTCCCGTTCGCGTTAGCGCCCCTGCCACGCGCCTTCGCGTAAATGGGATTTCATACGCGTCTCCGCGATAGCTGACCTGAGCTCACGAACACGAGCACAACATCCCCCCGATCTCGAGGAACACCGCAGAATCGTCGAGCCGGACACTGGCTTCCACCTCCCTCTGCCTCTAGTCTGACTGCCGTCCGCCGTGCACAGTCTGCCGCCAACATGTCTTCCCGGCCGGAGCTGAAGGTCAGTCGACATCGTCCGCATCTTCCGATCCTTTTTCTGCTTCTTCGCAACAGCAGGAATTGACAGTCTTACAGGTCGACGACGAGCATGGCTTCATCCGCTACTTCAAGTCCCTGCCTGCCGTGACCGACGACACCATCCGCATCTTCGACCGCGGCGACTGGTACACAGCCCACGGCGAAAATGCCAACTTCATTGCCCGGACGGTTCGTCTTTTGCGCCCGCTCACGGCATTCTTCTCTCCGCTTGGCGTGACAGTCCTAACGCTGGCCTAGGTATACAAGACCACCTCCGTTGTGCGCCAGCTGGGCCGCAACGACAGCACGGGCCTGCCTTCGGTGACCATGACCGTCACCAACTTCCGACTCTTCCTCCGCGACGCCCTCTTCAAACTGGGCAAGCGCGTCGAGATCTACGCCAGCTCGGGCGGCCGCATGAACTGGAAAGTCGTGAAGACGGCGTCGCCGGGAAACCTGCAGGACGTCGAGGACGAGCTGGGCCAGTTCGACAGCGCGCCCATGATCCTGGCCGTCAAGGTCTCGGCCAAGGCCAACGAGGCCCGCACAGTCGGCGTCTGCTTTGCCGATGCCACCGTGCGCGAGCTGGGCGTCAGCGAGTTCCTCGACAACGACCTGTTCTCCAACTTTGAGGCCCTGCTCATCCAGCTCGGCGTGCGCGAGTGCATCGTCCAGGCCGACCGCGTCGACCGCGACGGCAAGGCTGCTGCCAAAGACCCCGAGCTCGCCAAGCTCAAGCAGATCATCGACAACTGCGGCGTTGCCATTGCCGAGCGCTCGCTCGCTGACTTTGCCACCAAGGACATTGAGCAAGACCTCGCCCGCCTGCTCAAGGACGAGCGCGCCACCATGGCCCTGCCGCAGTCCGAGCTCAAGCTGGCCCTCGGCTCGGCCGCCGCGCTGATCAAGTACCTCGGCGTCCTGCACGACCCGTCCAACTTTGGCCAGTACCAGCTCTATCAGCACGACCTGTCGCAGTTCATGAAGCTGGACGCCGCTGCCGTCAAGGCCCTCAACCTGATGCCGGGCGCCCGCGACGGCTCCAAGACCATGAGCCTCTTTGGCCTGCTCAACCACTGCAAAACGCCGCTCGGCGGCCGCCTGCTGTCCCAGTGGCTCAAGCAGCCGCTGATGAGCAAGGACGAGATCGAGGCCCGCCAGCAGCTCGTCGAGGCGTTTGTCAACGACACCGAGCTGCGCCAGACCATGCAGGAGGAGCACCTGCGCTCTGTGCCCGATCTCTACCGCCTGGCCAAGCGCTTCCAGCGCAACAAGGCCACGCTGGAGGACGTTGTGCGCGCATACCAGGTCGTCATCCGCCTGCCTGGCTTCCTCGGCACGCTGGAGGGCGTCATGGACGATGCGTACCGCGTGCCGCTCGACGCTGCCTACACCGACAAGCTGCGCACGCTCTGCGATCGTCTCGCGAAGCTGCAGGAGATGGTGGAGACGACCGTCGACCTCGACGCGCTCGACAACCACGAGTTCGTCATCAAGCCCGAGTTCGACGACAGCCTGCGCATCATCCGCCGCAAGCTCGACCGCCTGCGCCTGGACATGGACCGCGAGTATGCCGAGGCGGCGCGCGACCTGCACCAGGAGCGCGACAAGAAGATCTTCCTGGAGAACCACAAGGTGCACGGCTGGTGCATGCGCCTGACGCGCACCGAGGCCGGCTGCATCCGCAACAACGGGCACTACCAGGAGTGCTCGACGCAGAAGAACGGCGTGTACTTTACGACCCAGACGCTGCAGGGCCTGCGCCGCGAGTTCGACCAGCTCTCGCACAACTACGACCGCACGCAGAGCAGCCTCGTGCACGAGGTCGTCGGCGTGGCCGCCTCGTACAGTCCCGTGCTGGAGCGGCTGGCCGGCGTGCTGGGCCACCTGGACGTGATCGTGTCGCTGGCGCACTGCGCGGTGCACGCGCCGATTGCGTACGTGCGGCCGCAGATCCACGCGCGCGGCGAGGGCCGCACGGTGCTGCGGGAGGCGCGCCACCCGTGCCTGGAGATGCAGGACGACGTGCAGTTCATCACCAACGACGTGGTGCTGGACCGGCAGGCGTCGGCCTTTTTGGTGATCACGGGCCCCAACATGGGCGGCAAGTCGACGTACATCCGCCAGATCGGCGTGATCGCGCTCATGGCGCAGATCGGCTGCTTCGTGCCGTGCGCGGCGGCCGAGCTGACGCTCTTCGACTCGATCCTGGCGCGCGTGGGCGCCAGCGACTCGCAGCTCAAGGGCGTCTCGACCTTTATGGCCGAGATGCTCGAGACGGCCAACATTCTCAAGTCGGCCACGGCCGAGTCGCTCATCATCATCGACGAGCTCGGCCGCGGCACGTCGACCTACGACGGCTTCGGCCTCGCCTGGGCCATCTCCGAGTACATTGTGCGCGAGATCCACTGCTTCGCCCTCTTCGCCACCCACTTCCACGAGCTCACCGCGCTCGCCGACCGCTACCCCGAGGTCGGCAACCTGCACGTCACCGCGCACATCAGCGGCACCGGCAGCGACGCCCAGCCCGAGGACAAGCGCGAGGTCACCCTGCTCTACAAGGTCGAGCCCGGCGTCTGCGACCAGAGCTTCGGCATCCACGTCGCCGAGCTCGTGCGCTTCCCCGACAAGGTCGTGCGCATGGCCAAGCGCAAGGCCGACGAGCTCGAGGACTTTACCACCAAGCACGACGCGTCCTCGCTGCTGGGCACGCAGTACAGCAAGGAGGACGTCGAGCAGGGCAGCGCTCTGCTCAAGGACGTGCTCGTGCAGTGGAAGGCACAGGTGCAGGCTGACGGCCCCGATGCGCCCAGCAAGGAGGCCATGGTGGCCAAGCTCAGGGAGCTCGTAGCGGCCGACGAGAAGCTGCTGGCCAACCCCTTCTTCCAGTCGATCAAGGCGCTCTGAGCCAGGACGTGGCGGTAGCAAAGAACGGGGATTGGGCTTGGGATCGGCGTGAGAATCTGCTTGAATCTGCTAGGAGTTTGTTCGGGTTGTACGGGCACGGAGCAACGACATGACACGAGCGACAGGATACTGGGTTGTCACAATGAATCGTATTACAAAAGAATTCGCTTGATTTAGAAATAGATCATGGCTGCACTGCAAAACAAGTACTGCAAGCTGATTAGCATGGACGACGGCACGGCCAGAAGCGGAAGAAGTGTGAAGAGCGAGTTCCAGTGTACATCAGTAAAGAACAATGTATAGGTATTTGTTGAATCACGAGGGCCGAAGCCGGTTCATAAACAGCCTCTGAAGCTGAGTTTCATCATTGTAACGTGGAGGGCTCGCGGGAAACGGGAAAGGAGGAAGACAAGACAAACGTACCGTATAAGCACGGGGTTGCCGCTGTCCGGCGTCGAAACGTCGACTGGACGGTAGAGTGCAGACCTAGCTGTGTCTCGCACCAAATGGCACCCATGCGTATATTGTATATACATTGTATACACAAATTAGAAAAGTGCTGCGATGTGCAGTGTTGGGGGGAATGGAGGGATGGTGGCCTCTCCCAGTCATCGCGGCGACTGCAGGCATAGGCGCGCTGCCCTGGCCTTGCCGCTCTCGTGGTGACGGTAATATACAGCTTCGTGTGGTCGTCTCCGTCGTCTCCGAGCGCCACTTCCGCGCTCACGCGTTGGGATCCGCAGAGACGGTCTTGATGTCGACGCCGTACTTCTCCTTGAGCCGCTGGACGCGCAGCTCGTCGTACCCGGGCGAGTGGATCACTGGCGGGTCAGCAACCGCGGTCTACTGCTGCGCTGTGGCAACGAGGGTCGACTTACTGTTGGCACGGCCATCGCCGAGCTGGGCATAGGTCTCCTCGGCCGGCCGCCTCCGGTTCTTCCGGAGATACTCCTTGTGTGCGAAGCCGTCCTCGGGCTTCTCGTCTGAAGAGCCGGTCAGGGAGCCGCCTGTGTAGTCCAGCACGGCCAGGATGGAGGCTGTGAACGCGCCCATGCCGACAATCCGGGGCAGCTTGCCAGCTGCGCGGGTTAGCTGGGGTCGGCGCAAGCAGTTTTTCGCTTTTTCGCTTTTTCGCAGGCTGCGTCGCCGCCAGAAGAGGGAGCAGCGTAAACGTACATGACAAGCCAAAGACGGATCCCGCAAGGAACCCGCTCACGACTGTGTTGTAGACATCCTTCTTCTCGCGCAGGTTCGCCATGGCGACGCGCGAAAACTCAAACACACCACCCACGGCAGCTAGAACAGGTCAGCTCGAGCACCGGCACGTCGGCGCGGGGACAGCGCAAGAAACGACGCACCAAAGGAGGCCACGGTGCCGCCCGTGCGGGTGAAGACGCCCCAGGCGCCGACATTCCGCTTCTGCAGCGAGTTCTGGATGGCCGACAGGAACAGACCGGCACCGCCGACCATCAGCGTGCCACGGGCACCCGCCTTGATGGCGTCCTCCGGATGGTACGTATCGTCGCCGGCAGTCATGGTGTGCACCCGATGCGATTCCTGTACGGCTTGGGGGTCTGGAGGCGCTGCGGTGTGGTCAAACGTGGTCTCGGATCCCGGATGACGAGAGTGGAGGGAGGAAGAATTCGAAAATCCGCGTGGGAAACTCGGCGATTTGAGCTCGCCAATTCATTACGCGGCCCCTCATTGGCCAGCCGAGATATCATGTCACGTGATATGGAGTCTGAGTCAGCCGTGCGCCGCACATGTCTAGCCCGATCGAGAAAGCGCGGCCGTGAGGCGGGATGGGCAGCAAAACAGGCAAAACAGGCAGGCACAAAGGGTACCGCTGGTGAGGTCAGATGTGGCGGCAAGGCTGCGTCAGCTTTGCAACTTCGCACCAGACATCCTGGCAGCTGCAACATCAAATCGGAATCGGCTTGCGGCGCGAGCACTCACGCACGCGCGCCCGTCTGCCGATCGCGCCCCAGCTGCCGCCGCTATTGCTATTTGCTATTTGCTATTTGCTATTTGCTATTTTGCTCTGCCGAAAATCAGCGTCTGTTGCATTGATTCTGGACACTTTTCCACGCCCGCCTTCTTCTCGTCCTTCTTCTCTCTGCTTCTCTGCTTGGATCGGGGAAGCTGAGCTCTGGACGACCATCACGGAGCTTCCACAAGCCGAGACTCGCTCTGCCGCCCCCGCGCCGTTTGCAGTCGCCTCGCACGGCCCCAGCTTCCCAGCTCTCCCCGCTTCGATCCTCCGGCTAGCCCACGCCTCGGATTCGCAACCGCAGGCTGACCATGAATCCTCCTCCTCCCTACCCCGGCACACGCTCGCAGGGCATGGCCATGCCGGTCCTCGACGACACGAGCCACCGCAGATTCGACCGCCCAGGTTTGTCTCGTTCGCCTTGCCTCTGTGCTGGTGCCGTTGCCCGCTAACCGCCCGCTGCAGGACGGCTGGCCCCCAAGTGGCTCGACGACTTCTTGTCTGGCAATCTCCAGGATGCCGCGCCCCTGTTCCTCGATATCGGCTGTGCCAGTATCGATGTCCGCCGCGCTTTGGCTTCGGCTGCCGGCAGCTCATCCTACAGCACAAGCACGCCGCCTGTGGTGCGGCACGAGCTCCTCGTCAAGGGCCACCAGTGCACCAAGAGCGCGGCCTGCCCGGGCTCCAGCACCGATGACCGCGTGGCCGACGACCATGTCCGGGCGCCGGGCGCTGACGGCCAGGAGCACGACGAAATATACTCTTGCATGTGCCAAAACTGCCGATACCACTTCACCTTTTACATTGACCGCGGCGGCGAGCTTCCGTGCGGCTCCAAGAGCGGCAACTACCGCGATCCCTACCACCACCTTGTCTTCAAGCCTCTGGACGAGGTACCGGACATTGTCAACCCCAAGTACTATCCGCTGTGGGGGCAGTCTCAGTACATCTGCTCTGCCAGCCAGTGCGACTTCAAAGTCGCGGTAGAGGTGTCTGACCCGCGTCTGAACCAGGAGTTCCTCAGCTTCCTCACCGACAATGAGCGCATCAACCAGCGTCTGAAAGCGGCCAAGGAGGCAGAGCCCGAGCGGTATTCCGACGTCGCAGAAGCGCCCCCCAACGCTCTCCACTACCTCCGATTCTACCTCAACGATATCATCCGAGGCAATGAGGAGGGTGCGAATGTGGATGCCAACAAAGGGAAGCGCATCTCCCAGAGAAATAAGAAGTTCTCTGTCCACTTCGGGGACGGACCTATCGCAACCCGGCTGTTTGAATTTCTCGAGTTCACAGAGGTTGTCGAGGGCGACAACCGCCTCTGGAAGCTGCCCACGCCGGAGCTGATGCGGCCAACGCAGCCCGGGTCGCAGCTCGCATTCTACCAGGACATTAAGAGCGAGGTGGAGTCCATTCTCGGAAAGGACAGCGAGAATCTCAAGCCAAATTCAGCCATGGACTTTATAACCGCAGCACTCAACATTGACAAGTACCTCACAGCACCCTGGCCCGTGAACACCAACGGCTACGCTGCCATTGACTACGACATTCTCGGCATAATGTCCGACATGCGGGAGTCCTACTTCTGGTGGGCCTTCTCCTGCCAGCGCCAAGTCGACCCTAGGAAAGAGCCGGCATTCTTTGGCGCTCTGCAGCGCCTCACGCAAGGCCGCAACAATGAGGAGCTGGAAATAAGGGTGCAGTCCTACGACTCCATGCGCACCTCGCAGCCGCTCGAAGTGCGGGAAGAAGAGGAAGAAATCCGTCGCGCTACAGAGGCATCTCTGCAGGAAATCGGCTCTGTCTCGCCCCCGCCATTCACGTCCGGCGAGGATGAAGCGGTTGCCAGGGCCTACGACTACTTCGGACTGGCACCGGGCCAGAGGTCGGACGACGAGGTTCTCGGCAAGTTTGAGTCGCTATGTGACTCGTTCTCGTCACAGAAGTCACTCTATCGCGAGAAGCTCCTCGTCATATCGCGCAAGACGGGCAGCAAACATCTGCAGGAGCGAGCCGTAGAATCCCTGAGCCTTGCTGAAGCTCTGGACTACTTGGGTGTTCAGGCTGATACGGAGCCTGAATACACTGTAAATATTGCACAGTACTCGATCAATGTGAGTTCAGAAGCATCTCAGAAGCGGCTGCTATCAGGTGTATGCCTTTTCAGGACTAACGATACGCAGTCGCAGGAGAAAGACTACGCACTCGTTGCAGCAGCACTTCGGGTCATCGGCGTGGCTCGCAGCAACAACGCCACGCTGATACAGGCGGCGTCCATCCTGATGGCCGGGCAAGACCAAAGCTATCAGTTTGGCAGTGCCCTCGACAACCGCATGGAGATCTCCACCATTCTGGATGACAGCCAGCCTGCGAGCAACCTTGACCTCCCAGTTGGGTTGCAGAATATCAGGAACACCTGCTACCTCAACAGCATTCTTCAGTACCTCTTCACGGTCAAGCCTATTCGCGAAATCGTGCTCAATTGGCAAGAATATGGGCTGCCCATCTCAGAGGAGACTCTGGGACACAGGCGCATCGACCCGGGCTCGACTCGGCTGGAGAAGGGCGACGCATTCGCCGGTCAGCAGTGTGAGTCTTGTCACTACCCTCTTCATGTGGAGCGAAGCCAGTTTAGATTCTATGCCTAATACGCTCAACGAGCATCCTAGTCGCCTTTGAGCTGTCGTCTTTATTCAGGGAGCTTCTCACGAGCGATAAGGCGGCTCTGAAGCCACCCCAACGACTTGCACTGGCTGCTCTTAAGAACCCCAACCAGCTAGAAGCGGACGGCGCGAAGATTCTGGCCAAAGACCACCCAGATCTACCGCTCGCGGCTTTCGACGGCGCCAGCAACAATGGAAGAGATTCGCCGGCGCCTCCGCTACCCGCCCGCCACGAACAGCCGCCGCCCGTACCGCCACGCAACTCGCAACTGACAGCGACAGTGCATGTCACTTCTGTTTCCGATGTGGACGGCGTGGAAACATCCAGCACGCGTAGTTCGCAGACGCTAGTGAATCTTACGGACGACGTAGAGGACCAGGCAGCCCGTGGTGCCGTGGACGATAATACAATCAAAATGACAACCACTGTTGTCGTGGACTCAGCCCCGAATTCTGCAGGTACCCAGGATACGACGTCAAGCGGCATCAAAATTGTGTTCGACCCGCCCCCGACACGGCCCGTCACGGTGGAAGAAAAGATTGAGCGCGCGCTGAATGACAGCAGCGTGACGGGAACTGACCAGCAGGATGTCGAGGAAGTCATGGGAAACATTATCGGCCACCTCCGCGCGGCCGTGAGAGCGACCGGCGAAGACAAGGAGACGGGCGCGCAAAGAGATCCTGTGACGGACACTTTCTTCTGGACAAGTGTGACGTACGGGCGGTCGAGCGACACAAAGGACTTCAGCCGGCAGGTGTCGCCAAACCGGTGGGTGACAGCCTACCCGGACGAGAATGGGGCCGTTATCAGCCTGCTGCAGGCGCTCGACAACAACTTCCACCGCGAGCTCATCAACCAGGGCAGCGCGCGGTACGAGCGCTTCACGTCGATCCGAAAGCTGCCGCCCATCTTGCACGTGCATATCCAGCGGACGACGCGGGATGGCGGGAAAAATAACACGGCCATTGCGATCCCGCAGCGGCTCTACCTGGACCGGTTCATGGACAGCCCGCTTGACTCGGAGCTCCATCGGCGGCGGCGGCGGGCATGGAATTTGCAGGAGAGAATCCGCTCGCTAAAGGGTCCCAACGGCGAGGCTGCAGACCCGTTTTTCGCGCCCGATGCGCTCGATAAGGCCGCAGCTTACACGGATGCGCTGGTCACCGACTACATTCACGGGGTGCCAGCGGACGCGGGCGACGATGGAGCCATGGATACGGCCGCGGATGACGGCGCCGAAAGTAAGGACGACCACGACTTTATCATCATCAATCCCAGCGTGAAAGAGCTCATGGATGAGAACGGAGTAGAGCTGCCGTCCGCGGCGGAGACGTTTCGTGCCGGCGACTTTGAGGTGCTGTCGACCTACGACGACGCGCCCAATCTCTCCGAGTCGACAAAAACCTTCCTGGGGGAGTCGCGTGTGCTGGACCGCGACCAGATCCGCGAGGCCTGGTCCGACGCGGACGCGATCGTGGGTGGTAACAGGCTGATCGCGTGCGCGGCAGCCGAGGCCGAGCGGCTGCAGACGGAGCTGGACGGCCTGTTTGCCGACATGCGGGAGCAGGAGTACGTGCTGCACGCGGTGATCTGCCACGCCGGGCAGACGGGCAAGTCCGGGCACTACTGGGTGTGGGTGTTTGACTTTGACCGGCAGCTGTGGCGGCGGTACAACGACAGCGTGGTGACGGAGGAGCCGGACACGGCCAATGTGATGCGGCAGCTCTCGACACAGGGCGAGCCGTACTACCTGGCCTACGTGCGGGCGACAGACGTCGGCGACATGGTGGACATTCCGAGCCGACGGGGGGCCGCTGCCACGCCGCCGTCGCCGACCATCGAGACGGCGACAACGGCGACCAAAGAGGCCATGATGACGCCGCCGCTGACGCCCAAGCGGACGAGCGCGGCGGACGTGGACGTGGTGGCGCCGGCGCCGCTGGGGCAGCTGCACGCACACGGGGCTCTGTCCGTGGTGCCGGAGCTGGACGAGGGCACCGAGGACAACGCGGACAAGATGGACACGGACACGGGCAACGCGGCCGGCGCCGGTGCCGGTGCTGCGGCTGCGGCGACCATAAGCACCACTGCCACTGCGACTGCGTCGAACACCGCGGACGCCGCGGACACTGTGATCACGGCAGCTCCCGAACACGCCGATGAGATGGACGAGGACACGAGTGTGGCTGCTCCAGCGGCAGCTGAGTAGGATCCAGAAGTAGAAGCACAGGGAGATTGCGACTGCAGCGCTATAGCACGTGTTTTAAAACGCTTGGCCGGTTGTTAGCATACGCCCTACGGGGCCATAGACACAGCGGGCATTATTCGAATACATAATTCGAGGAGAAAGAATAGGATTACTATTTAGTATTCTTGTCCTGTTTTACTTGGAAAAGAAAACAAAACCCCTGTCTGGCCTGATTCGCATGCCGAAAGACATCATAGCCGCAACTCGACTCGAGCTCAGACTGGGTCCCGTGCCGGCTTTTCGTGCATCGTCCATGTAGGCGTGTAACCGGGAGTTTTCTAGTCAAGAATCTGCTATACTGTATCGAGATCCTTGATTCGGAACAGCAAGATGATCAAGACGAGATATCACGACTGCCAAAACGAGAAGCTGAGTCAGCTAACAGCGCAACAAGGTCACGTGACTACAGCGTCTTGCTGACGCCGAATGAGCCGGACAGGACGGATATCATGCATATTCTGCAGCGCGATACGGAGAACTAGCACAAGGGCCTGCTGCTCCGCGCAGGAAGAGGCGGAGAGCGGCGCTGGGGTTCGCCAGGCTGTGTACGGAGTACGGAGTATTACGGGACTGCAGCGAACGGCCTGCATCAGCCCTTGCCAGCCATCAGCTCATCAGACCACTTTTGCAACCACACCACGAACGCGCCAGAGCAGATAGGGCCACGGGGCGCGAGCTACGGAGCCGGCGCCGCGGCCAGGCTCCAGTGCGAGTGCCAGTGTTATCGTACTTTGGAGCAGGCGGGCTGACGGGCGGGCTCGCGACTGGGCTCGCCGGATTGCGAATAGGGAGACGGTAATAGGGAGGACGGTTACTCCGTATACGGAGATGGAAAAGTTCGTGCTGAACGGTTAGTCAGCCTCTGCGCCTCTGCGCCTTCCTGGCTGTACGTAAATGGCGCTTTCCGCCGCAAGGCACTTCTTCGGCCGCCAACCGGCTCCAAGCGGCGCAAGACCAAGATTCGAGCACAGCACGTGCCTGCGACTGAGTAAGCGCTGTGAGCACGGAGCACGACTCTCCACAGAGAGCTCCGACAGAAGGCGCGGCGCGGGGAGCTCTGGGGCCGCATCCGCGGAATCGTACGTCGTCCACATGGGGCCGCCGATTGCCCGATGGACCCACCTTCGGTCTCTCCACGCCCGCATTGGCCTGGCCCATTCTGCCGCAAATTTCATGATCTTTGGCGCGCACTGTGCGCAGCCCACGACGGCGCACGCGACACGCCTCCGCGATGCGTGGGAGGACGGCAGCGTCGCGCCTCCGTCTCGGGATGCGCCCGCGCGTGGCAAGCGCAGCGGCCGGCGCCTGGCCTGACTGGGGACGAGAGTCGGGTGCCTTCCGCCGGTGGCATTCTGCCTTTTCTGCTTTCTGCCTTTCTGCCGGAGCCTGAGCTTCTCGGTGCTTACTCGTACCGTGCCGCACACGGTGCGTCTCCTTCGTGCCTGCCTCTTGCTCTTCGCGCACACGGCGGCGGGCTGCGGCGGCAACGCACATTCGTACGAAGTACGCGTACAAGCTACGAGTCGCTCTCTGGCTCGGCCGCTCCTTCCTGTCGCCTCCCGTCGCCAGTATGCGGTTGCCTAAACCGGATAGCTCCCAGTCTGGCATGCAGCGAGGCAGGAGCTCCCTCGCGCGCCTGCCGCAAACGGGCACCGGCACTCGATATATAAAGGCCGTGCCGCTTCATCTGTCCCAACTTTGTGATCGTCTTCTCCTGTCCAAACGCCAGAACGTCCTCTTCGCATTGCCGCACCCGTGCTGGCGATCCTTCCCCTCTTCTCCCCCTTCTCCCGCCTTTGCACCCCTCTTCCACGTGTGACGTCACGCACACGTAACCGTCCCGCCTGCTCTGTCGGAGAGAAGGAGCTCAAAAGGCCAAAGAGCGCAGAGCTTCCGAAAGGCTTCCAGTTTCCGGTCAGCTTCCTGTCCGCTTTTGTCAGTGCATCAAAGTACGCTCACGAGCCTTTGGCGTGCTTCTGCCTCCTCTGCAGCCGTGCTGACCCCGTCGCCAGGCCATCCGCCGACATCAAGCGTCGTGATCTGATCTCGGCCACCATGGCGTCGGACTACGAGATCAAGGTCGACACCGCGGCCATCCGGCCGTTTGGCCCGGCCCGTTCCACCGTCACCGGCACGCCGCTCTCCGACGAGGAGCTCAAGCAGTACGATGACTTCTTCTCGGCGAGCCTGTATCTCTCGCTCGGCATGATCTACCTCCGCAGCAACCCGCTGCTGCGTGAGCCGCTGGCTCTGCCCCAGGTCAAGGCCCGTCTGCTCGGCCACTTCGGCTCGGCCCCCGGCCAGATCTTCACCTACATGCACTTCAACCGCCTGATCAAGAAGTACGATCTGGACGCCATCTTCGTTTCCGGCCCCGGCCACGGCGCGCCGGCCGTCCTGTCCCAGGCCTACCTCGAGGGCACCTACTCCGAGGTCTATCCCGAGAAGTCCGAGGACGCCGAGGGCATGCAGGTCTTCTTCAAGCAGTTCTCCTTCCCCGGCGGCATCGGCTCGCACGCCACGCCCGAAACGCCGGGCAGCATCCACGAGGGCGGCGAGCTGGGCTACTCCATCTCGCACGCCTACGGCACCGTCTTTGACCACCCCAACCTGATCGCCCTCACCATGGTCGGCGACGGCGAGGCCGAGACCGGCCCGCTGGCCACGTCGTGGCACAGCAACAAGTTCCTCAACCCCATCACCGACGGCGCCGTGCTGCCCGTGCTGCACCTCAACGGCTACAAGATCAACAACCCGACGCTGCTGGCCCGCATCAGCCACGAGGAGCTCAAGAACCTCTTCCTCGGCTACGGCTACCAGCCGTACTTTGTCGAGGGCGACGACGTCACGTCCATGCACCAGGCCATGGCCGCGACGCTGGAGAAGTGCGTGTCCGACATCCGGGCCATCCAGACAGAGGCCCGCACCACCGGCGTCGCCAAGCGGCCGCGCTGGCCCATGATCGTCCTGCGCACCCCCAAGGGCTGGACCGGCCCGCGCAAGGTCGACGACCACTTCCTCGCCGGCTTCTGGCGCGCCCACCAGGTGCCCATCACCGACGTGCGCGAGAACCCCAAGCACCTGGCCCTGCTCGAGAAGTGGATGCGCAGCTACGAGCCCGAGCGCCTGTTCGGCGACGCCGGCCGCATCAGCCCGGCGCTCAAGGCCGCCATCTGCCCGACCGGCACCCGCCGCATGAGCGCCAACCCCGTGGCCAACGGCGGCGTCATCCGCAAGGCGCTCAAGATGCCCGACTTCCGCAACTACGCCATCCAGGTCGAGAAGGCGGGCGTGACCCGGTTTGCCAGCATGTCCAACCTCGGCGTGTTTCTGCGCGACGTCATCGCCAACAACCCGACCAACTTCCGCCTCTTCGGGCCCGACGAGACGGAGTCGAACAAGCTCGCGCGCGTCTACGAGGCCAGCAAGAAGGTCTGGATGGGCGACTTCTTCGAGGAGGACGCCGACGGCGGCAACCTTGCCACCGCCGGCCGCGTCATGGAGATTCTGTCGGAGCACACGGTCGAGGGCTGGCTCGAGGGCTACATCCTCAGCGGCCGCCACGGCCTGCTCAACAGCTACGAGCCCTTTATCCACGTCATCGACTCCATGGTCAACCAGCACTGCAAGTGGCTCGAGAAGTGCCTCGAGGTCGACTGGCGCGTCAAGGTGGCCTCGCTCAACATTCTGCTGACGGCCGTCGTCTGGCGCCAGGACCACAACGGATTCACCCACCAGGACCCCGGCTTCCTCGACGTCGTGGCCAACAAGAGCCCCGAGGTCGTGCGCATCTACCTGCCGCCCGACGGCAACTGCCTGCTGTCGGTCATGGACCACTGTCTGCAGTCGACCAACTACGTCAACGTCGTCGTGTCCGACAAGCAGGACCACCTGCAGTTCCTGTCCATGGAGGCCGCCATTGAGCACTGCACCAAGGGCGTCGGCATCTGGCCGCAGTTCAGCACCGACGCCGGCGAGGAGCCCGACCTGGTCATGGCCTCGTGCGGCGACATCAGCACGCACGAGTCGCTGGCCGCCATCGACCTGCTGCTGCAGCACTTCCCCGACCTCAAGGTGCGCTGCGTCAACGTCGTCGACCTGTTCAAGCTGATCAGCCACGTCGACCACCCGCACGGCCTGACCAACGCCGAGTTCAGCGCGCTCTTCACCGCCAACAAGCCCGTGATATTCAACTTCCACTCCTACCCGTGGCTGGTCCACCGCCTGACCTACAAGCGTCCCGGCAGCACCAACATCCACGTGCGCGGCTACAAGGAGAAGGGCAACATTGACACTCCGCTGGAGCTGGCCATCCGCAACCAGACCGACCGCTTCAGCCTCGCCATGGACGCCATCGACCGCATGCCGCAGCTCGGCAACCGCGGCGCGTCGGCGCGCCAGGCCCTGCTCAACTCCCAGATCAGCGCGCGCAACGAGGCCTTTGAGAACGGCGTCGACCCGGCCTTCCTCAACAACTGGACCTGGACGCACAAGACGAGTTGAGGCGTAGGCCGTGTGTGCTCGTCCTCTCCTATTTCATGACAGTTTCCTTTTATGATTTTCCGCGTCTACGAGGTCTTGGGTTAGGGTTCCTGTGACGCGTTCATTTTCCATATGTTAGTGTCAATGCAATTCGTGTTAACAATGCATGCTGCTGTCGTGTCATTGTGCCATTGTCTGTGTTTGATTCCGCGGTCGCCGTCTTTGTCCGTCGCTGCCGTGCTGCAAAGAAGACGTCTGCCACGAAGCGGCTCTTTGTGGCCAACAATGCGATTGCCATCACCACATGTCTTTTTCGTTGGCGCCAGAGACTGAACAGCCGCGTCGCCGGCCTGAACAGCGCGCCTTCTGCGTCTATTTAGACAGATCCCGTCCGCCGTCCGACGGGTTGCGCTTCTCATCCAGCCACACCAGCACGCACAACCATCTGCAGTCTTCTAGCCCCCTCGGCGCCCATCATCCCCGGTGAGATCCTCCCGCTGTCTGCCTTGCTGATATTGCCAGCCGCGTCCTAGTCGCCTTTCTCTGTGCCTTTGCGCCGCTCTACTCAACCCGTGAACATGGTCCGTATGCCTTTCTCCTTTGCCTCTCTTGCGCTTAGTGCCTTGTGCGTTCTCGTGCTCTCGGCTAACGGTCCCAGTGCCTCCTCTTTGACGTCTACTGCCCGGCCGGCCACATCTGCGGGAACGAGCTGCTGCCGTGTCCCGGCCTCATCGGCGACCTCCACGCGCACCTGCGCATCCTCCAGCAGCCGCCGCGCGGCATCGTCCCCGATCTCCCCGCCGTCTGGCTGCGCAAGACGGTCGACATTGGCATCCGCCGCGAGGACCCGCACCACCGCATCGAGCGCGCCACCATTGCCGTCCTGCTGCCCGTCTGCTGCTCCCCCGGCGAGACCCCCGCCGCCGACGACGCGATCCGCGCCTTTCTGCGAGCCTGCCGCGCCGCCTGCCGCGCCCAGTGCGCCTGCCAGCCCTGCTCTCAGCGTCTGCCCGCCGCCGCCAGCAGCAGCATCGCCGGCGGGCTGCCGGCCGCGCCGATGCAGCACCCCTATTACGACGCCTACTACATCTGGGACACGGCCGCCTTTCCCTCGCTGCTCCAGCTCGCGATGCAGCAGCTGCCCTTCCACATCCCGCCCGTCTAGGGCAGAGCACACGCGCTGCAGCAAAGCAGGCCGGCCCTTGCAAGGTGCGTGAACCCCTGTACACTCTTTTCTTCCCATTTCACGAAGCGTGTGTGGTAGGCGCAACATGGCGTACAAAGGCGGCAATACATAGCACGACGCATATTTTGCTCCTTTGTCCCTCTATAAATAGAGCACGCCATTTTCACTGCATTGCAAGAAATATATCGTCTTACAAGACTTGTATGTGTTGGTGTAAGCCTTTGTGTTATCTTGTCCTGGTAAGGGCGATTGTAGATCGTAAGAAATAAAAACAGGTATCCTAAGAACTGAGAATATGGCACAAAGGCAGAAACCCTCTTCTTCCGCCAACGCCTGTTGCTAAATGAATTATACAACAGGACAGCAAGATGGCAAGACGCTAGACCAAGACCCGACAACCCGCCAAATGAGACCTCGTGAAGCCAAAGGTCTCACATGATGATCTAGCACAAAGTTAGCAACGCCTGGCATGCAAACGGAACAGGACAAACGCCAAAAGGTGATACTTACGCAGTCGTCGTCGTTCTTGCCCTGCGGAATGCCCATCTCCTCAAAGGTGGCCGGGCCTTGCTTTCCCGATGCTTGTTTGGGGGGTGACGCCTTCGCCTGGCCCGGCCGCGGTCCTGACACCTGTTGTGCCGGCGGAGTTGCCGTCACCGGGCGCTGCTGCTGCGGCGGCTGCGGCGGCGGCTGCTGCGGTGGCTGCTGCGCGGCGGCAGGGGCTCCATACGCACTGGACACCGGCCGGCTGGACCCGCGCGGACCGTAGTCGCGGCCAGCCTGGGCCGCCGCACCTCCGAGCCCTGGACCTTGCTGTTGCGGCTGCTGGCCGGGACGGGGGCCGGCATTGGGGTTGGGCGCGTTCGGGTTGGCCTTGGAGAGCCGGTTGCCTGTAGGTGGGCGGGCAGCGCCAAGAGGTTGCAGTGGCTGCTGGCCGTAGCCGGGGCCAGGTCCTTGGAGGCCTGGTGAAAACTGGGGCTCCCAGCCGGCCGGGGCGTTGTGGCCACCGCCAGTCGGCCGCCCCCCGCCCGACGAAACAGGCCGCTGCTCCGGCAGCAGGTTGCCGCCCAACTGCGAGCCCGGAGGCGGTCGTTGCCCATATCCAGGTCCAGCACCGTATCCGCCGGGTCCGCCAGGTCCGCCGTGCCCACTAGAATTAGGCCGGATGCCAAAGGCACTGGATGGCCGATCGCCAGGGCCGCCGGGACCGTACTGAGAAGACAGCGACTGCTGTTGCTGCCTGCCCTGGTCCTCGTCTGGGTACGGCGCTGCGGACTTTGGCCTGACCTGGAGCGGTGCTGGCCTCTCGTCCGTCGGGTACGGCGCTGTAGACTTGGACCGCAAGGCCGCATTGCCCTGGTCGACATTCAGCGCAAAGGCCCGCTGCTGCGGGGATTTCCGCGGGGGTTCGACCGGCTGCGTGCTTTCGGACAACGTGGGCATCTGTTTCTGGCCACGGGTGGTGAAGCGCTCCGGCCGTTGGCCGCGCTGTGACCCGTGCTTGGATTTGATCCGCGTGAGTGCCGTCGTTTCGTGGTCCTGCTTCGTCAGGGTCTTGGCCTGGTCGAGGCCTTCCAGGCGGTTGATGGCGTCCTTGTTGCCGTGCCCGGCGGCCTTTTCATACCAGACGCGCGCTTCGCGCAGATCCTTCTGCACGTGAATGCCAATCTCGTTGTAGTAGCCCAGCGCAAACTCGCCTGTCGCGAGCTTGGCGTCCGCAGCCTGCTGCGCGTACTGGAAGGACAGCTGCTCGTTCTTGAGGAAGACGCCCTCGTAGCCAAACAGGAACCAGCGGCTGACACCCAGGGCGGCTTCGGGCTGGCCCTGTCGGGCGGCCAGTCCGTAGTAGTGTAGAGATAGGGCCGGGTTGAAGTCGCAGCCCATCTGGCACAGCTCATAGGCCTGGCCCATCTTCAGCTGAGCCTTGGCAAATCCGAGGTAGGCAGCCTTCTCAATGTACTGGCGCGCCAGGTTGAGGTTGATGGGCAGCATGCCCTCGGGAATGTTGATGTCCGGGAGCTCGCGAGAGATGACCATGCCGTACACATAGGCACCCTGCGGTGCGTCCTCGTCCGCTGTGTCAGCAGCGGCCTCGAGCAGTTCCAGGCCGTTCTGGTAGTCCCTTTGGAAGCCGTGCTGGCCGAGCAGGCTCATCATGCCCAGACGGTAGGAGGCGGCCGAGTCCTTCAGCGCCGCTCCTTGATGGTAGTGGACCAGCGCCTTTTCCATGTCGTTGGAGCCCTCGAACAGCATGCCCATGCGGTATTCGGCACGTCCCCAGCCCTGGGAGGCGGCCTTCTTGTAGCCGAGATAGGCTTCTTTCTTGTCGGCGCGGAAGCCAAAGCGGCCAAACTCCATCCATTTGGAGCGCATGAACACGGCCTCGGGGTGGCCCTGCGAGGCCAGGTAGTCGACAATGTTGATGGCATCGACGCGCAGTTCGTGCTCCACCTTGGGCGTCGCGGGCCGGACGGGCTGGCCCGGCTGGGTCTTGGCTTCCCGGATGTAGGCTTCGGCGGCGATTTCGACCCAGTTGAGCGAGTCGCGGGCCCAGACCAGCTGCATGGACACATTGTTGGAGTTCAGGACGTGCTGGCGGGCATTGTACAGGATTTCCTCCTTTTCCTCGTCGCTTGGCGGCACGTTGTCGCCCTTGACGCGCGGGAAGGGCGAAAAGGTGGGCGCGTCAAAGGCCGGCATCTCGCCGTTGTTGGGTTGGGAGAACGGCTTGAAGTCGTCACCGTAGTTGGAGGCGTCGACAGAGACCGATTCGAAAGAGGCGGAGCTGGCGCCAGCGATGGAAGCGGTGGAAGCGAAGACGGCCTGGCCGGACTGGACGTTGGACAGGGACGGTTGGCGAGCCGGCACCGGGGGCGGCAGATTCGGGGAGCCGGATGCCGGAGTGGCGTTCAGGCTGCGAGCGGCTTGGCTGGAAAGTGGTCGAGCTTCGAGTTCCATTCGCTGGAGGCCGTCCTGCATATTTTGAGGGACTTCAGGCATTACTCTAGAGCGGCATATAGAAACGCCGGTCAGCCGCCATGTGTCTGACTATTGGGTGTGCTTTTAGGTGCCGAGACTACTCCTGGCCGCGGGAACGATGACAGGTGACAACCGTTGGCCTTGGGATAGGGGGAGCCTTGGGCCTCTGGCGGTGTTTTTCTGTTTTTCTTTTCTTTTTCCCTTTTTCCTTTCCTTTTTCCGTTTTGCCTTTGGCTTCCGCCTTTTGCCCACTTGTCATTGTTTTTGGGGGCAGGGGGCAATTGGCTTTGCTTTTGTTTGCGGTGTATCGAGTGGGGGAGGGGCAAACGGCTCCTACAAAAAAGCAGCGGCACGGGCGAGGCATCGGGGGTAAACGCACCTCTGAGGAGACGGGGCGATGACTTCAGGCATGAAGTAGTCATCATAGCCGCTGGGAACGAAGGTGGCTCCCAGTTGCGGCATCTCGAGGGATTCGTGTCGCGGTGGAGGATAGCCTGCATAAACAAGAACAAATCAGGATTAGCTGTCAGCCGGAGGAGCTCCAGGACGTATGGAAGTACTGTCGGACTCTGCGGAAGAAGAAGCAAAGGCTGGGTCGGGTCGCACGAGGTCCGCGCAGGATTGTCGAGGCAAAGACGGAGATGAGACGGGGACAGGCGAAGTGAGTAGGGGCCAGACAGGTCTGAGAAGCGGGAGAGCTGGAGAGCTGGAGAGCCGGGAAAGCTGGGAAAGCTGAGAAAGCTGGGAAGCTGGCAAAGCTGGGAAGCTGGCAAAGCTGGGAAGCTGGCAAAGCTGGGAAGCTGGCAAAGCTGGGAAGCTGGAAAAGCTGGGATAGCAGGGAGCCAGAGAGCCGGAGAGCCGGAGACGGCCTGAGTCGAGGCTGTGAGTGATGGAGCGCGGAAAAGGCGAAGCTCCAGGTGCGACGGCAGAGCGGCAGAGACAGGTGTCGAAGCGACTGGGACACGGTGGCCGGGGCTCGTGCTGGGATGTCGCATTGCTGCCACCGCCTCTTGCTTCTTTGGCTCTGCGTCCTGACTCTCCGGGTCTCGCCTCGCGCCTCTGCTGCCAGACGCCATCCCCACCGCGACGTGGGGATCGCCACGGTGATTAATGCGCCCTGGCGTGCTCCATGCGGCGGAGGCCGGCGAGGGGTTGCAACTTCGTACGAAGCAATACTTCGTACGGAGTACAGCAGGCAGTTTCCGCGTCGTCGCAGCGAGGATGATCGGCTTGCTCGCCCTCCCCTAGTTCGTACGAAGCCATACTCCGTACAAGTTGCTCCTTTCGCTTTCTGGCTGCTGGCTCCCGGCTTCTCCTGGCGGTGGCGTCTGCCATGGGCCTTCCGCTCCGCACGCGGCCGCCGGTGTTTGTGCGGTAAGCGGTAAGCTCTCTGGTCTCTCGCTTGCCTGATATAGTTTGCTTTTTCCGTTTTCCAGTGTCCAGTGTCCGGTTTCCGGTTTCCAGTTTCCGGTTCCGGTTTCCGATTGCCGTTTGGCATTGCCCGTTTGCCTCTCTCTGCCTGCTCCTCACTGTCTCGTCTGGCCACGCGCGGGAGATTGCTTACCGTTGCCTCCCAGCGACTGACGCGCGTTATGTGGGTTCGCCATGATGTCGGCAACGGCGTGGTGGAAACGCTGCTCGGCTGGTCTGTGTGCTGTAAAACTCCGTCGAGAACGGAGTATGCAGTGTTGCTCCGTACTGGTACCACGTCGCGGCAAAGAGGAATGGTGCGAAAGGACAGAGTGCCCGCCACTTCAAACGGCCGTGCGGAGCAGTGTCACTTGTGCTGCTGTGGTCGTCGTCGTGCAGCTGGTGAAGTGCAAAGCAGTGAAGCTGCAGAGTTGTGAAAGTCTTGCTTTGGGGGAAAATAGAAAAACCGGCGGCACCTGAGATTAAGTGCCGAAGCAGAAGGAACTACGCAGTCGAGACGGAAGGAGCGGCGGAGGGGCTGATGCCTGTACAAAGTACAATATCTGTGCTCAGCTCAGTGCGCTACGACGGGGCGCAGGAGGAAGTCGCGCCCCGGCTATCCTTATTCATACAAGCCGCGATAGGACGTTCAAACGGGCGCCAGTGGCGGAAGGAGCAGCACAGCGGGAAGGAGCGGAAGAGAGCCGAAGGTTGTTGGTCATACTGGGCGACACTGCCCAAACAACTCTGCCACGCTCCGCCACTGTGTGCTATTTTTACCGTACGAATAGGCGTCTTTTGCAGTCCGTGCTCATACACAGTAGCCACACCGTGACAATGTCTGGTTGATTGCGGTATATGCACAGTGCATCCTACAGTGTAGTAATCGCCTGCATCTTCAAGCCGCGAAGATTGTTTTGCATCTGCGTTGCACTTCTCTGACCGGCCGTCCCATGTCGGAGGGGCTTGGCTGCGTCTGCCGCTGCAATCCTATGTACGAGTATGCGTGCTGTAGCTTGACAGTCGAGGCTGACAGTAGAGCTATTCCAGACATCGTGGGCTTCTCCGGCACGGATTCGTGTCCGAACCTGTTGCGCTACTCGTACTCGTATGGTCCCTCTGCGCTCTCGTCGCTAGCCAGGCTCAAGCTCCGCCGTACCAGCACACTTCCCATCTGTCTTTCCACTGTCGCGCCGAAGCCGCCTCGGTGCAGCCAGATGGGAAGACGTATGAAAGCCGCGTCACGTGACACACGTGGCCCGTGCGTCACCGCCAAGCTTGGCCGCGCTCTGCGTCAGCCTCATGCAGCCTGGCTCGACTTCACATCTTCGACATCCCAGCTTCCAGCTTCGACGACAACACACGCTCTCCCCACGCCACCCACCAGTCCCTGTCCACCAGAACAGCGAAGCCGAGCTACGCGCTGCCTGAACAGCCGCAGGTGCCGAGCACTGCATCGCCTCGACCGCCTGATCTGATCTGACCTCGATATCGACCTCGACCTCGATTGGATCTCCCCAACACTCTCACCTCCACTCACCCTCCACACTCACCTTCCACACTCACCCTCCACAGCCACCATGGCCGAGCGGCAGCTGACCCAGATCCTGGCGCAGCTCAAGGGCGCGGCGGCGAGCAGCAGCTATGCGGACCAGGCGCGGCTGCTGTCCAAGGCGAAGCTGGCGCTGCTGCAGCTGGGGGCGCTGACGCCGGTGCTGGACGGCCGGCTGCGGGCGCCGGTGCTGGCGCTGGCGCGCGAGACGTACGAGCAGGGCGCGCTGGCGAGCATCCGCGCGCAGGACGCCGACGCCTTTACGCGCTACGTGCAGCAGCTGGCGCCGTTCTACGCCCTGCCGGCCGCCGTGCTGCCGCCGAACCTGCCGGAGCGCAACAAGGTCACCGGCCTGTACCTGCTGCTGCTGCTGACCCAGGGCCTCTACGGCGAGTTCCACTCGGAGCTCGAGGCCATCAGCACCCGCGAGGGCGCCGGCGCCGGCGTCATCGAGGAGGACCGCTACCTCGGCTACCCGATCCGCCTCGAGCGCTGGCTCATGGAGGGCAGCTATGACCGCGTCTGGAAGGCCATGAAGCAGGGCGAGGTGCCCTGCGAGGAGTACAGCGTCTTCTCCAAGGTGCGTCCCTGCTCTGCCGTAGTTTCTGCTGCGGCCGTGCCTCTGTCGCTTGTGTCCTTCTGTTCTGCCGTTCTGCTCTGGCCGCTGACCATCCAGATCCTCACCTCCCAGATCCGCTCCGAGATCGCCTCCAGCAGCGAGCGCGCCTATCCCTCGCTCCCCCTCAGCTCCACCAAGTCCCTGCTCTTCCTCGAGTCCGAAGGCGCCGTCATCGAGTACGCTCGCCAGCGCCGCTGGACCATCCGCGACGGCCACATCTACTTCCCGGCCGCCCCGGCTGCCGGCGCCGCCGCCGACGACGATGACGACGCTGCCCCGGCCCCAGCCGAGAAAGAGGTCAGCCAGATGGTCATCGAGAACATCCTCGGCTACGCGCGCCAGCTGGAGACCATTGTCTAGACGCGCCGCGCGCGCTGTCTTCCGCGGTATCTGCGTGGCGAGAAAAGACACGGTCACGTGCAGACGTTGTATCATTACTGCTAGCCATAGATGAGAAGAGACGCATTCCTCTGCATGATTTCGCCCTGCCCAACACGCATTGTGCACCAGCTACATCCAACCTAGCTGGCTGCCTTCTATTCCTGCCGCCCTTCTGTCGTGCATCTGCGTCGTCGGTCTGCTGGCCGCGGCCAGAAACGAGAGAAGCCGGGAAACACGCACTCGGAGATCTTTGCATGATTGCCAACCAAAAGAGCAAAAATGGTAAACGCAGACATGACAACTAGAATAAACTGGCCCTACCATCACGGTGCCGATGAGCGTAAAAGTAAAGAAAAACTCTCCAAGCCCTTTCCCCCCCGTCCGACGGATCCTCCCTGGCCTCCCCCGTCGTCCTGCCCACTGCGCTTTTGTTTTTCTATACATACAGTTACGCAAACAGCTTCAGCCCGCTGCCGTGCTTGCCGATCTCGCACACCTCGCACACCCGGCACACGCTGCCCTTGTACTTGGCGTGGTACTTGGAGCCGTCAAAGGCGCACTCCTCGTACGGCGTGCCGCTGTAGATGGGCGTGTAGCTGGCCGCGCACACATCAAACTCGGCGAACTGGTCAAACTCGATCTCGACCGCGTCGTGCGGGTTGCGCTCGCACTGCGCCTTGGTCTTCTTGGCCTGTGGGAATTAGCAGTGCTCGTGGCTAAGGGTGCTTTTAAAGGGGCTGGCTTTCAAAGGGCTGGCTTTCAAAGGGCTGGCTTTCAAAAGCAAAAAAACATACCGTCTCCAGAATCCGACCCGATCCGCCGTTAGCCAGTATCCGGTTCGCAAAGCTCAGCGCAGAGTTGTAGTTCTTGTTGCGCGCCGCCAGGTTCATGGCGTTGAGCAGCGCCAGCTGCCGGTGCGGCACCTCGATCTTGGGGATGGTAAAGTACGCCGACAGCTCGAGGCTGCGCTTCGCGAGCGCCGGGTCCTTGGCCACGACGTCCGCCGCGCCCAGCTGCCGCCGCGTGATCTCAATCGACATGGCCACCGCGTACTCGCCGGCCGACGTGATCAGCTTCTTCGCCTCCGCCACCTCCGACTCGCTCGACACGGCGTTGACCAGCACCGCGTGCAGGATGCCCTTGAACAGCTTCACGCCGTCTTCGAGCTTGTTGCTCTTCATCGTGTCGTAGCCGCGCTGCAGATCGTTCTCCACCAAGAACTCCAGGTCCCGCGGGATGATGGGCAGCACCTTGCGCAGGTCCGTCTCCTCCGGATTCCGCCGCAAGTAGTTGACCAGCGACGGCAGACCCGCCGACGCCGGCAGGTACGTCTTGGACGCCTGGTACACCTCCAGGAAGCGCGGCTTGAGCGGCGCAAAGCTGACCGCGCCCACCTGGCGGTTCAGCAACTGCATAGCCGACTCAAACGACCCGCCCGCCACGTGGTCCACCGCCAGCGGCGAGTTGCGCGCCCACTGGTCGGCTTCGCTGGCGCCCGCAACGCCGGCATCGGCGCTGTCGACGTTGACAAAGTCGCTGTCGGCCTCGGCGACAATGTCGTCGCCCATGTCCCAGCCCGAGGCGTCCTCCTCGTCGACGTCAATCAGGTTGTTCTTCTTGCCGTCCGTGGCGTCCACCTCCTCGCCAAACGCGTCGACGCCATTGGTAGCGGCCGCCGGCTCATCTTCGAGAGTCAGGCCCTCGACCTGGCCGAGCAGCGCCTTCTCAAAGAACGACACCGCTGCGCCCTTTGTTGGCCAGTTGGCCTTGTATGTCGAGACCACAGGCTTGGGCGGGGTCAGGTTCTGGCTCAGCTTCGGGAGCGACAGCTCCTCTTCTGTGATGCCAGTAGCCTCCAGAATCGACTGGCTTTCCTCTTCCAGGCCGTGGGCTTTTGCCGTCATATAGGCAAGGGAGTCTGGTGGTTGTTAGTTGTGGGCAAATCAGAAAATCAGAAAGTCAGAAAATCCATTAAAGACTCACATAGATCAATCTCTTTGAACATTTGTATCCGGTCTTCCACCTCGCCGAGGTACAGCGCGTTCTGGAAGCGCGCAGTAAAGTCGCCACGGTGCTCGGCGATCTTGGCCATGCGCGCAAGCTTGGCGCTGTCGCCCGTGGCTAGGTACAGGAAGGACAGCTTGTCAAACTGCTTGAGCTTCTGGTAGCTCATCTCCACAACCTGGTGGTTGCCGTGCGCCAGGGCCTCCGCGCCCAGCCGGGTCCACAGCTTCGGCTTGTCCAGCTGCTTGGCCATCTCGACGGCGACCTCGAGGTTGCCGCACTCAATGGCCAGCTCGAAGCGCGTAGTCGGGTCCTGCACGAACTGCAGAGCAATCTCCGGGTAGCCCTTCTTCTGCAGGTACGAGATGATCGACTGGCCGACGAGCGACGAGTTCTGGATGATATTGAGCATCTCCTCGTAGTTGCGCTTCACCAGCGCCGTCTTGAAGCGGTACTCGGTCGGGTCGATCTGCAGGATCTTGGGCTTGGCCGAGCGGTCGAGGCAGTAGACGTTGCGGCCCTTGACGCGCACCAGGTACACGGTCTGGTCAAGCGTGCGCACGATGCCGTTGTCGCCGTTGAGGAGCGTGTACTTGATGTGGTTCAGGGTGGAGTAGAGGAGGATGCCGGCATCGTCCCACGTGGCACTCTTGATACGAATGGTCTCGTGGAGCGTGCTGACCTGCTCGAGCGACTTGGTGACAATGGTGACGTTGTGCTTGCTGAGCAGTGCGGCGTAGAGGCCGTCGTTGGACCAGGAAATGTACTTGACGCCGTTCACGTTGAGGCTTGCGGTGCCCTTCTTGTGCTGGATGTCGTACAGGTGGACGGCAGTCGGCGTGATGATCAGCAGGTTGCCGGGACCGCCAAAGTAGATGTCCGTGGTGCCGGCAGGCGGCTTGAACGAGCGGGTGACGTTGTTGGAGAGGTCCTTGACGTCAATGGTCTGCGCGGCCGTGTTGAGGACAGCAAAGCGGTTGCGCGCCACGAAGATGGCCGAGTTGCCCTGGCCACGCTTGATCTCGGTGGGCTCAATGGCGCCACTGCCGTCCTTGGGAAGGCCGATGAGGTCGTAGGAGCCGCCGTCCGCGGTCGAGGTGACCAGGATGGACCGCTCAGCCGGGTTGTAGGACAGGGTGCGGGGCGGGACCCAGGCCGGGCCGACCTTCTTAAGGGACAGGAGGGTGGGCGACTCGACGTTCTTCTGGAAGTCGTAGGAGCGCACCTGCTTATCCTTGTTCACGTAGAACAGAATGTTCTGGTAGACAGCCGAGGCAGGGCGCTCGCGCTCGAGCTTGAAGACCATGACGCCGTTGTCGTGGCCGGCGGCAAACAGGTTGATCTCGGGGTGGGCGGCAATGACCCAGAAGCGGTCGTTCTCGCGCTTGAACGTCTGGACGGGCGTGCGCTTGTTCAGGTCCCACACGCGGATCGTCTTGTCCTCGCCCGCCGACAGGATGAGGTCCTGGTGCGGGTGGAACAGACAGCCCAGGGCGTTCTGGAAGTGGCCGCGGCAGGTGTCGACCTCCCAGGCCTTGGTCTCGCTCATGCGCCACAGCTTGATAAGACGGTCATCGCCGGCCGAGACGATCAGCGGCATGGTGGGATGGAAGGCCACCCAGTTGACACCACGATCGTGGCCCTCGAGGACAAACTTGACGACAGCATCTGTGTTGCCAAACATGTCGGCTTGGTTCTGGTTGGCGCGGGCCATCTGGTCCTCGAAAGACATGGATGTGGGCGCAGAGTGCTTCTTGCGCAGACCGGAGATGTCCCAGACGCGCACCGACTGGTCGAGGGAGGCCGACACGATCAGGTCGTCCTTGGGGTGGAACTGGGCGCACATCACGTAGTGGTTATGGCCAGTCATTGTGCAGACTAGGAGGTTAGTTCTGGGGACTATAGGACGTTTAAAGGCAGCAACGGCGGCGCGGTGGTCCCGGCAGAGCTCAGCACAGCACAAGCCTGCCCGCTTGCTGTGCTGCCTCGGCTCCGCGGCCACGGCCACGTCCGTCGCCGCAGCGAGGGTCACGTACTCAGCGAGCGGTTTTGCCAGTTCCATATTCTGATGGTCTGGTCGTCGGAGCACGAGACGATCCACGGCAGCTCGTTGTGGAAGAAGACGGTGCGCACGTAGTCGAGGTGGCCGTTGAGCGTGAACAGACAGCGCCGCGTCTGGTACGACCAGACCTTGATCTTGTAGTCGTCGCCGCCGGAGACGAAGAGCGGCTGCGTCTTGTGGAAGTCGACGGCGCGGACGGGGCCATCGTGCTCCTCGAAGCGGTCAATCAGCGTGCCCATGCGGTAGTCCCAGAGCTGGATGGTCGACGAGTGGAGGGAGACGAGGATCCATGGTCTGCAGGCTGGGTGTCAGTCTTGGCGACGGGAGGGGGGCCGTCTGCCGGCCGGCGAGCAAAGTCCACCGGCCGGAAACCGGTGTCTGTTCGGCAGGGAAAAGAGGCCGAGGCCAAGAAGGTGCCGTACCTCTTCGGGTGGAAGGCGAGGCCCTTTGCACGCGACGACTTGGACTCGAACTGCGCGCCGGTTAGCAAGTAGCCAGTGTCTGCCGGTCTGTCGCCGCCGCCGCGGCTGTCGTGGTTCGGCCTACCTTGGTCAACATTTGCGAGGAGGACTGCATCGTGGCGAGCGCCCTCGACGGGGGGAAACCAAAGGGCGGAATGAGAAGGTGGCGGAGAGAGGCTCGTCAATTGAGTCTGCGGCACAGCCCTTGATCGTCGCCGAAGCTCCGGGAGAAGAGAAACGAGCCTGGAGCAGGCGGTGTGATGGGGATGGTTGTCGAGGTGCAGACGCCAAAATGGTCGAGGCCACCTTTATTGTCTCCTAATTACAGCTGGCCTCCCCGAAAGCAAGCGTGGCCCTGATCTGAAATGTGGGATGGTGGGTGCCTGAGGCAGCAAGCGCTGCGACAACGTTAATCCGCCCCGGACTCTGCTGGCGGGGTCGCAAGGGATGCTCGCAATAGGGGGCTAGCTCGCCGTTACGCGGCGTCCAATTATGCGCGATAGCTGCGCTAAGCTCCGAGAGCTTGCCCACAGACAGAAACGATTTTCCTATCCGTTCTCTTTACTACTCGTACTCGTATACGTTTGATCCCCGTAATCTGGCCAGTACTGGATCGCAGACGGCAAAGACGCATTTATCAATGAAGAAAGCATGAATGAGAATAAGATATGGCCAGCGGGAATCTCTTACCAAGCACACGCAGGAATAGAAATGAAGTCAAACCCTCCCAATGCACCGCCGCTTTTCGAGTCGTAACAATACTCGTGTGGACGCAAAGAAACGACGCAGAGGACGGTAGACATGGGTGCAGCGATATAAGCCAACGGACACCAGATGAGAGGAGCCGCGGATCCCCCGTTGCCAGTCCGGAACAGGAACAAACGTACAGCATGAGCGTGGGACAGGGACATAACATGACAAGTAGTATTGATCAAAAGAAAACACATTGAATTTTATTGCCTCCGGCGACCGGGCCGAGCAGGTTTGCTCTCGTTGGTTATCCTCTTCTTCCCTCCTTTTGTTCTGATTCTTCTTCTATCTCAAACAAACCGAAGACGACCCAAGACTCCGTAAAGACAGCAGAATGAGAACAAAGAGCACGAGAAAAGGCGGAAGACAGAGAGGAAAGCACGGTGAAGACAGATTGCGGCAAAGGGCCGGCCGACGCGTGGAAAATTAGCGGGAGAGTGAGCTTGCGAGCAGTTTAGATCAGGTCGGCCACGTTCATCGGCATCTCCTCGATCTGGGTGCTGTAGAACTGCTCAATCTCGCGCATCATGCGGACATCGTCGGCAGTGACAAAGTTGATGGCCACACCCTTACGACCGAAACGGCCGCCGCGACCGATACGGTGGATGTAGTTCTCGCGGTTGGCGGGCAGGTCGTAGTTGATGACCAGGGAGACCTGCTGCACATCGATACCACGGGCCAGGAGGTCGGTGGCGATCAGGACACGGGACGAGCCCGAGCGGAACTCCTTCATGATCAGGTCACGCTGGGCCTGGTCCATGTCACCGTGCATGGCCGAGACGGTGAAGTCACGGGCAGTGAGCTTGTCGGTGAGCCAGTCGACCTTCCGGCGGGTGTTGCAGAAGATGACGGCCTGGGTGATGGTGACCGTCTCGTACAGGTCAGAGAGGGTGTCGAGCTTCCACTCCTCCTTCTCGACGGCAATGTAGAACTGCTTGATACCCTCCAGGGTAAGCTCGTCCTTCTTGACGAGAATGCGGACGGGGTCACGCATGAACTTGGTGGTGACCTCAAGGACGTCCTGGGGCATAGTGGCCGAGAGCAGGACGACCTGGGTGGACTGCGGGAGCAGCTGGAAGATGTCGTAGATCTGCTCGGTGAAACCGCGCTGTGGAGGGTTAGCGGGGAGCAGAGGGAAAAGGAACAAGGGACAATAAGCAGGGCAAACATACCGACAGCATCTCGTCGGCCTCGTCGAGGACAAACATCTTCATGGCGTCGGTCTTCAGGAAGCGACGCTGGATCATGTCGTGGACACGGCCGGGGGTGCCGACAACGACCTGGGGGCCGTCCTGCAGGGCCTTCATGTCATCACGGACGCTGGTGCCGCCAATGCAGGCGTGGCACTCAATGTTCATGAAGTCGCCAATGGCGACAACGACCTTCTGGATCTGCTGGGCCAGCTCACGGGTGGGAGCAAGGATCAGAGCCTGGCACTGCTTGACGTTGGTGTCGATCTTCTGGAGGACAGAGATCGAGAAGGTAGCGGTCTTGCCGGTACCAGACTGGGCCTGGGCAATCACATCATGGTTCTTGATGACGGGGATGATGGCGCGCTGCTGGATAGCAGACGGGCGCTCGAAGCCGTAGGCGTAGATACCTGTGATCAAATTAGGGTCTGGGAGCGGTGGAAGATGGGCGGAAGGCGGAAGTCGAGGGCCGGCTGTTTTCCCGTCTTCGAGGCGACATACCACGCAGAAGCTCGGCCTTCAGGTTCATGTCATCGAACGAGTCGACGGTCTCATCGTAGTTCGACTCGATCTGTCCTGTAGGAGAAGCGCAGTTAGCAAACGGTGTCTGGAGGTGGCGAGAACGAGGCAAGATGGTGCCGATCCGTCTCTGGCGAGAGGCCCGCATCTTTATCTTCGCTCTGTTTCCGGTGGCGGTGAGAGTACTGACGCGCCGGCAGCCTCAGAGCGACTGCGCGGCGGAACAGGAACCTGCCATGACGGCCTCGTTGGGCCGTGATGGACGCGGGTGAGACGAAGGAGGGGTAGATGTGGCAGCAAGGAGAGTCGGAGGGGGAAGTGGAAGCGGGAAAGCAGGAAACGGAATCTGCGAATAGTGGCAGACAGCGCCGGCCAACTCACCCTCAGGGACGTCCTCGAGTCCTTTGTCAGCCATGATTGCGGTTGGTTTCGCGAAGAGATCTAGATCGCAAGCTCAGCTTGTGATCTAGAACGAGAAGTGAAGCGGAAAGGCGGTTGCGTTGAGCAAGAAGTGTTCCACGGAGTGTATCCTGCGGATCCCAGCCGACAAGCGGAATAAAGTAAATGAAGCGGAGGGTGGAAGAGAAAATTCTAGATATGAGCCCTCGTTGTAAAAAAACGAGAGGATGTCAAATCTAGAAGGGAATATTTCCTTCCGGGTATGTGTGATCCTGAGTCCGTGTGTGAGGTTTTGGTGTGGTTGGTGATCAGAGAGGATTTTTTTGTGAGGTGGGAAAAAAGTTTCCAGTCTTTCTTTTATTAGGGGTGTGGCGGGCGCGAAAAAAAAAATTCTACTGCCCGGGAGCAGGTAACAGACGGCAGGAGCGCTACTGGAGGGCTAGCGCGGGCGAGGGGCAGCGACTGCGAAGCCAGCGCCCCTCCTCCCCGTACTCGTATCGCCTTCCGCCGATCAGCACAGTGCACGAGCGCGGGCTGCAGGCGGGCAGAAATGCGGCAGCTTTCAGCGGCTTTCAGCGGGCTGCCATACGCTGCTGGCTATGCGCTAGCCGAACGCGGAAGTTCTGGTGGGGCCGCTTTCAGAAGAAAATACTCGTACGGATTTCGACGTGTTGGAGGGGCAAGAGTCGAGCAAGGTCGAGCAAGCACGAGCAAGCCGACGGCGGCCGGCGCTGTGTGGCAGTGGCTTTGGATGCGACGTCGTGCTGTTCCGTGCCGCGCTTGCCCGTTCGTCATGCTGACAGCAGGCCACGGTCGGTGGCGGATGGGCTCTGGCTTCGCCCTCCTGCCGGGGCTGCCAGAGCCTTGCTGGTTGTCCGTCAGGGCACTCTGCTTGGGACTCGTTGCGCCTTTGCCTTTGCTCTGCGTCAGAAGACGAGTCAGACGACAGTCAGACACTCGTCCGAAACTGCAAACTGGTCGCGAGGGTGCGAGCGCGAGATGCACGCACGGTGTGTGTAAGTGTCACGTGAGATAACGGGGCTGACATCACGTGGAGTGAAACTCGATCGATCGTGGCGTCCACGTGCAGCTTGGCAACCGTGTAAGTCGCACGTGACGGCCCGCCGATACGGCTTATCGCAGGCGAGGAAATTTTGTCGCAGACGACAGCGACTTCGAGACAACAGCCTCCGCGCGGTTATGCCTCTGTCGGAGCGAGGGCCGGGCGACGCAACATGCCGCTCACGGACGCCATGGCGCCGCATCTGCCGGTGTCAGACGCAGAGATCAGCGGCGGCCTGGACGACCAGGACGGCTTAAACGGCCTCAACGACCTCGACGACCGTGTCGGCCTCGATGATCAGGACGATCCCGTGGCCTCGCATGCCGCGTCCATGCGAGACCTGGACGACGTGCCTCTGCACCCGCTGGGCGTCAAGCCGCTTGGAAACAAGTATCTGGCCAGCACGCCAGACGCGAAGCTGGCGGCCGGGGGCTTCCAGCGGCTGCCGGACGAGCTCGTGATGCAGGTGCTCGAGGGACTGGACGCGCCGGAGCTGGCCCTCCTTGGATCGACGTGCCGCTACCTGTACGCGTGCTGCGACTACGACGATCTCTGGAAGGGCCTGGTAGTAGGGTAGGTGTGCTGTGGACTCTGGACGGCCACAGGCCACGCCGACAGGTGCAGACGGGCTGACAGGCGCAGGACCGGAGGCCGTCTGGAAGCATGGCACGGCACGTGGCGGGCGTCGCTGGCGGCGAAGACGGCGAAGACGGCGGCCGCCCAGACCGCCGGTCCCGCGAGCCGCCGGATCGACTGCGGCAATGTCTTCTCGGACGTGCTGCACCGGCCGTTTGTGTGCAGCCACATTGCGCTGGCGCGCTTCGCTGCGGACATTCCGGCGGCCAACCAGATACGGCGGTTCGCCGATCTCGGCTACGCCGAGTTTGCCGCGCGCTGGAGCGACACGCCGTTTGTGCTGACCGAGTGCGTGCGGCGCTGGCCGGTGCTGCGGGACTGGTCGCTGGAGGCGCTGCGCGCGCGGCACGGCGAGACGCTGTTCCGCGCGGAGTCGGTCGACTGGCCGTACGCGCTCTACGACGCGTACATGCGCGCGACGGCCGACGAGAGTCCGCTGTACCTGTTTGACAAGAAGTTTGCCGAGAAGATGGGCGTGCGGGTGGCCGGCGCCGAAGCGGAAGCGGAAGCGGAAGCGGAAGCGGAAGCAGAGCCGGGGCCGCCAGCCGCCTACTGGAAGCCCGACTGCTTCGGCCCCGACCTGTTCGAGGTGCTCGGCGCCGAGCGGCCGGCGCACCGCTGGTTCATCGTCGGGCCGGCGCGCAGCGGCTCGACCTTCCACAAGGACCCCAACGGCACGAGCGCGTGGAACGCGGTCGTGCAGGGCGCCAAGTACTGGATCCTGTTCCCGCCGTCCGTGGCGGTGCCGGGCGTGTTCGTCTCGGCCGACAAGAGCGAGGTCACGAGCCCGCTGAGCATTGCCGAGTGGCTGCTAGCCTTCCACGGCGCCGCGCGCCGCCAGGCCGGGTGCGTCGAGGGCGTCTGTCGCGCGGGCGAGATCCTGCACGTGCCCAGCGGCTGGTGGCACCTCGTCGTCAACCTCGCGCCCGGCATCGCCCTGACGCAGAACTTTGTGTCCGAGGCCCACCTCGCCGACGTCCTGCTGTTTCTGCGCGACCGCCCCGAGCAGGTCACCGGCTTCGTGCGCGGCGCCGTGGCCGACCCGCACGCGCTCTTTGTCGAGCGGCTCGCCGCGGCGTTTCCGGCGCTCCTGGCGACGGCGCAGGCCGAGATTGCGCGGCGCGATGCGCGGCGGAAGCGCACGTGGGAGGCCGTGGTGGCCGGCGACGCCGACAAGCGGCAGCGGACCGACGGCGGATTCACGTTTGGTTTCGGGCTGGGCGACGACGATCTGGAGATCCCGTAGCGGAAGCCGGCTGCCAACGCTGTGCATGGATAGTGTACTTGCTGTTACGATTATGAGAAGTTGCCGCTGTTGGTGAGCTTGGATGTTTGTACAGGGGTCATAAATGACTGAAACACTGAGGCGAGGCACATAGAAGACCAGCTGAATAAGTGGCAATATTAGACGGAAGACCAGCTGAATACTATTCGGTAATTGTTAGGGAGACAAATGCAACAATAGCACAATACAACACAATAGCACAATGCAACAAAACAAGCAGCAAACAGCAACAGCAACAGCAAACAGCAAACAATGCTACTCGTACAATGCTACTATGCTACGTACTTGCACCAATCAACGGAACCATCCTCATCTGTCATTGGACGGCTTACTTGTCAACAGTGATCCGAGGTTTTCAACTAACGTAAGCAGCGCTGACTAAGCACCACCTCGTCTGGACTAAGCACCACCTCGTCTGGACTAAGCACCACCTCGTTTGACCGCCGTGCGGTGTCCGTGGCGGCTGCTGACGGTGCTGGCTCTGCGCATTCCGCCCTTCCGGATGTGCGCAGAGGATGCGCAGGACACGTTGTACGGCCAGTCGAGTCCGACCCCTATTTTGCGCGAGGTTGTGCGAGGCCTGTCCCCCGCCGGCGCTGTGCGCCCAGACCCCACTTCCGGCTGCGGTGCTGCTTCAGGCGGCCCAGGCGCTAAGCGTGCTAACGGCCAGCGGTGGCTGCCCCTGGCCGCTGCCTGACTGCATCCCGTGACGTCTCCTGCTCGCCGCTCTTCGCCGCCCGTCTGCTGCTTCTTCCTCCTGCACAACACCGCCATCGCCATCGCCGGCCCCCGACCCCGACCTGACCACGCCGGCGTCTGCCTGCGCGTGCTGTCTGCCTGTCCGCTTCTGCGTCCTGCGTGTCTGCGCGTGCCGCCGCGTCTGTTCCGGTGAGTCGCGTCCGCGTGGTGATTTGTTGTCTGTCTTTCGCTTTCGTCTTTCGTCTTTCTTTCGTCTTTCGTCTTTCTTTCGTCTTTCTTTCGTCTTTCTTTCCGAGTGTCGTCTTTTGTCCTGTCTGTCTTCTTCCTCTGTCTGTTGGCTTCTGTCCTCTTCCTCCTCTCTTCTGTCTCTCCGGCTGCTCTCCTGCGCCCAGTCGCTCACCCGCCGACAGATCCCGCCCACCATGCGCCACGGCCGTCTCTCCGCGATCCCGACCCCGACTCTTCGATGACCCCGGCTCGTTGCCCCGTCCTGCTCTAGATCGCACACCGCCGACGCCGGCAGCTTCCGCGCGCAAGCTTCCCGATTTGTGTCGCGCTCTCCGCTGCCGCCTGCTGTCTTCCCCGCCTGGCTCGCTCCTGGCCGAGCAGCTTCCGAGAAGCGGGCCCCAGCTCACCTCCTTTCTTTCTCGTGTGGTGTTGGCCTCGCCTCGCCGCTGGCCTCTGCCTTTGTTATCTGTCACTTTTGCTCTGCTCTGCTTCCAGTTGTCTGTCTCGTCCTGCTGTTCCGCCGTTTTCCGCCCGTGTTTGCTTGTTTTCCGTTCTGCTCATCTCGTCTTCCCCTTCCCCTTCCTCTTCTGCTGTTCTCTCTTCTGCTCTCTTTCTCGCTCTCGCTTCTTTTCTGCCCTCTGCCGTTCTCTGCCGTGCTCTGCCGTGCTCTGCCCCTTCTCTATCCCTCCGCCGCCATGGTCTCCGACGAAACCTACGACATCTGCCTCCCCGTCCTCCAGGACACCGCCCTCGAGGAGGAGGACAAGATCGACAAGCTCGAGGCCCTGCTCAAGCGCGAGACCACCCTCCAGGGCACCGCCCTCGACAATGCCGTGTTAGACGCCGTCTGGCGCTTCCGAGACGGCGGCGGCTCTGCCACGTCACCGCCGCCCATCCGCCAGACCATCCTGCGCCGCCCGTCGCCGGCATCGTGGCGCGGCTCGGTGACCCCCGTCTCCGGCTCGCCGCGCCTCGGCGTCTCGCCCCTGGCGCCGCCGGGCTACGTGCCGCCCGCCTTCAACCGCACCAACAAGTCGGCCGCCGCCTCGCCCTTCGGGTCGCCCCGGCCCTCGCCGCGCCTCGCCTTCGCCACGCCCGTCATCCCCCACAGCCCCAGCCTCAACGCCTACGAGTTCGCCAGCGACAACACCCCGGCTGCCGAGATCTTTGGCGATGCCCAGCAGACCGACAATGTCGACTGGCTGGTCAGCGACGACGCCGCCAGCGTCACCTCGTCCGTCGGCACCTCCAGCGGCCTCAACGCTGCCGCCCCCGAGTTCTCCCTCTCCGTCTCCTCGCAGCAGAACGACATGACCCCCTACGACATGCTCCGGTCCATCCTCGGGCCTACCCGCACAGACGAAGAGATCGACGCCGCCCTGTCCATGCACGGCTACGACCTGGGCGCCACCATCTCGGCCATCATGGACAGCCAGCAGCAGCAGGACCTCGCCACCTTTACGCTCTCCACCACCGCCCCCGACTCGATCGCCTCCTCCGTCGACGACTCTGCCGGCGGCGTGCTCATCGGCAAGTCCATGACCCCGACGATCGAGCATGCGCGCCCAGCCACGCCTGCGGACCAAAAGTCGGGCGTGCTCTGCAAGTTCTTCCTGTCCACGGGGCAGTGTCTGCGCGCCGACTGCCGCTTCAGCCACGACCTGAGCAACCATATCTGCAAGTGAGTGTTTCCTGCCTTGCCCATGCTGGCTCTCGGCCGACCGCTAACAGGCTAGATACTGGGTGGCCGGCAACTGCCTGGCTGGGAGCACTTGTGTCTTCTCGCACGATCCCGCGCACCTGTTGAACCGGCTGGCCATGGACGGCACCGCCACACCGCCTCCGCAGATGACTGTCCAGCTGCACGACTACAACGCTTTCCCCATCCTGCAGCCGACCCCCGGCACCCCCGAGCAGCACTCTCTTTTCCCTGGCACGGGCGCATATCCGGCCGTCGGCGTCACGCCACCGCCGGGATTCAAGCTGCCCGGCCTCGGCGATGTCTCGCGGCCCCGCTCGCGGCCCGGCAGTCGCCAGACGCACCGCGATAACAGCGCAAACCAGGCCGCTCCATCGATTGATGACACGGAGGCCTTTCCCTCGCTCGGCTCGGCGTCCAAGAGCGGCGCCAAGAAGCACCACGGCAAGCGTGGCGGCCATGGCCATCACAAGGATGCTGCGGGCGGTGTCGGCATGGCCGCCGGCACGGCCGCCGGCACCTATGCGCCGAGCTCGCTGGCCGATATTGTCAAAATGTCGCCGTCGCCGGGGCCCGACACGCCGCCGTCGTCGTCGCGGCAGTCGTCGCGCAAGCTGGGCCGCAATGGCAGCTCCGCCAACTTGCGCAACGGCGAGAACAGCGCAGCGGCGCAAGCCATTCCCACGCCGAAGCACATCCCGTGGCTCGAGACGGGTGACAAGGCGAACAAGGCCTACCTCAAGGCGCGCCAGGAGGCCATCAAGCACGGCGGCCTGCGCAACAAGTTTCTGCAGAGGTATGTTTTCGTCCTGGTTTCGTTTCGTTTCCTGTTTGTTTCCTGTCTCTTCGCCACGCTAACTCTCCAGTGCCGCGCAAGCCTGGAACCGCAACGATGCGCGCGCGGCCAAGGCCCTGAGTCTGCGCGGGCAGAGCGAGAACGACCTGATGCGCAAGGCGCACCGCGAAGCCGCGCGCGAGCTGTACGAGGAGCGGAACAAGTACAGCTCGAGCAGCGCCGAGATCTACGTGGACCTGCACGGGCTGCACGCCGAGGAGGCCATTGAGTACCTGGAGCGCGTGCTGCTGAGCAACGGCAGCGAGGCGCGGCCCATCTACGCCATCACCGGCACCGGCCACCACAGCAAGAACGGCAAGGACAAGGTCGGCAAGGCCATTCGCAATTTTCTCAACGAGTGGCGCTACGCCTACCGCGAGTTCTCCGTGCCCAGCGACCGCAACAACATGGGCGGCATCCTCGGCATTGACGCGCGCAGCTGGGACAAGTCGCTGGCCCGCACCGCCACGGCAAAGAGCAGCCGGCCGGGGTCCGCGGCGCCGGCAGCGACGGCGGCCTCTGACCGCGACGAGGCTGCCGACAAGGTCGACATCTTGGCGCAGGGCGTGGAGATCGGCGACGGCAAGGTGAAGCTGCTGGTGCGCGACTCGTCGGTCAAGGACGCGCCCAAATCGCCGTCGGGCCGTGGCCGTTGAGGCAGACCAGACAAGAATAATAAAAAAGACTTTATCTATGAGAGTGCTGTGCAATGCTGATATGCAGACACAAGGCGTTTTTTATTTTTGGTGCGTGTCACGTGTTGCCCATGACTGAAGCCTTGTCTTATAGTTGCGGTAAGAAAGGTTCTTTAGTCATGAGTAATCACACTCCCAGTACCAACATCCACACCTACAAATTCTCAGGCCACGACAAGCTCGCCTTGAGTAGTGGTGCTATTAGTAACGACACCTTGTGCGTTCCGTAGAATCAGCGTAGAAACCGTTGAGACCACTTACCATAAATAACACAGTACTCGCCCATCTCTTATCATTGTATTTGAGAGCTACACTCATCCCACCCTTATACCCCGACTTATTCAAATACACCCGAACAAAAGAAACGAGATGCCAGATCCTGTCATCACCCCCGCCCAGAGGGCCATCGCTGAGAAGGTCCTCGCTGAGTATGCCCGCGCCAAGGCAGACTGCAATGAGAGGACCGACGCCGAGAAGGCCGCCGCCAAAGCCCGCCTCGAGAAAGCAAGAGAGGACTTTGCGGCAGCCGAGAGAGAATATTGGTTCACTTGCGACGTGGCTACGTCCTGGCATCAGCCCCTCTCCCTGTGGTACAACACGGAGTTTCTGAACAATTCGAGCAAATTCACGGCTGCCGCCAGTAAGGCTTTACTCGATGCCACAGAGGCGCTGCATCGTGCGCAGATGGAGCAGTAGGCGGTTTTTGGCGCTCACACTGGCCTGTCTTCGGGTTCTGGACAAAACACCAAAGTGGCTTTCCTGACAGCAACCGGCATTGAAGCATTCAAGTATTAGACTCGTCCAAGACGGATTGCAAGATTGCGTTATTACCATTCGAAGGTTCGAAATTACGTTGTTACCATTAGAAGGTTCGAAAACGACTCTTTCGATCTCCAGCGCCGCATCAGAACAGCTGTCGCATATTCTTGGGCAAGCAGCATTCAAGCATTCAGAACCGCGGTATATACGGCCCCAAGTGTTATCAAGACTATAGCACGTCAGCTATTTTCCAATGGCAAATAGCCAGGACAGTTTTATAGCACTACTGGTTTGTGAAAGTCGAACTTGCCTACGGGAGCTGCAGTTGATTATGAGATACTTTTATTTTGGGTACCTATAGTATAGCTAAACACAGGCATGTGCCTCGTTCTGCCTGTGTTTGTCATTTCTTGATCGCTTTTCTGATACTACCGATGTTAGCGAAGAGTACTTCCTGCAATCACCTCCATACTCTTTGGTTGTACTCGCTGACATCGTGAGCGTGAACTGGTGTTACGGGGCCTCATTGGTAGGGACGTACACTAACCGATATTGATCAGTAGTGTATTGCTCGTAAAATGCCGTAAGCACAAGTGAAACCGCGTACACGCTCTCAGCATTGGCTTTCAGTCTCGTAGAATGATGCAGTAACTGGACGCAAATGCGGCACAATTGCCTGCTTCAAGCGTTACCGTCCTTCTGAAATTGGCGACCAAAACTAATTTAAGGTGTGTGAGACACATTTGATTGCATGTTATTTCTACAGAATTTATTTTCTTGTTTAAAGTGGTCTTTCCTTGAAAAAGGGGACGACCGAGATAAACATGTCCTTTTGACTCTTTGATGCTTTATTAAGGGACGTATTGTCACGGATGTACAGAGAGCGGTGTTGCGCCGTGTTAGTCCTCGCGTTACAGCCTCCCAAGTATTACTCGTTCAGAGCAAAATTGACGTATCCCACTATCCGTTATCCGTTATCCGTTATCGCGGTAGTGCCTATTGCTAGTTCCTGCAATCTGATTGGCCGGCGATCAAAACAAACAAACCTCGTCCTCGAGCTCGACAGCAGACAATGACGCAGCAGAGCCGCTGCAGCATCTTTGCAGCAGTATTGATAGTCGGACTCATCTGTACGAGCTGCGGGTCATTGTACGCACAGGCCGAGCGCAGAATTGGCAGTGCAGCGCCTCTCGTCAGCGAGACAGCCAAACTTCCCCACGCCCCACAAAAGGTTTGTTTTCTTTTGTCCGCTTTGGGCATCGTCTCGTCAAAACACGACCTCCCATTTCAGGGTCACTGCCTTTTCTCTCTTCTCTCGACCACCCACGCTCTCGCCGCACCGCCCTTTCTGGCCCGCGACGAGCCTCTTTTTTATGCCTGCGCCCTGCGCGACGCTTTCTATTGCTAACCTACGTACCCAGCGGCTTCTTTTCGGCTGCAGAGCCTCTTGTTTACATCCACATTTCTTCACCGCGTTTCCGGCGAGCACGCCGACACGCCGACACGCCCACATAGACGCCGACACCACCATCCGACACGATGGACTACAAGTACAGGAGTGCCGCGCCGCTTGGAGCGCGGCGGCCGGCGACGGCCGGCGGCGTCCACGAGAAGCGGCCGAAGACGACGCAGCGGGCGACGAGCGGCAGCGCGGCGGGCGGACTGGTGCACTTTGACCTGGACCACGACTCGGACGCCTCGACGACGATCGACTCGCTCAAGGACCTCATGGCGGCGAGCCAGCGCGGCGCCTTCCGGCACGGGGCGACGCGCGAGGACGACATTTTGTTTGCGGCGAAGCACGCGCGGATGGCGGTGCCGGCGCAGTTCCGCGAGCCGCCGTCGTCGACGGGCTCGCACGGCACGATCACGCTGAGCTCGATCCACGTCGACAGCGACGGGGGCACGGCGTCGACGTTCTCGGGCGGCCCGGACGCGGAGTCGACGCGCGCGTCGGTGCGTCTGCACCGCGTGCAGCGCACGACCGGCCGCTTCGGCGGCAGCCAGCACGACGGCACGACGGACGTGCTCGGCGGCGTCGTCAACACGTCGGCGCTCTTCCGCACCTTCAAGGAGTGGCGCCCCGACCAGCTCGACGGCACCGCCTCCGACGTGGATGTCCACAGCGACCGCTCGCGCGACTCGACCAACTCGTCCATCCTCGACCGCTTCGACCACCTCGATGCGCGCAGCGCCGCGTCGCCCCAGAAGCCGCAGCCCAGCGCCCGCGGGCCGCCGGCACAGGAGGACAAGGAGAACCGGGCGCCGCTCTCGTTTGCGTCGTCGCCGGCTGCCCGACGGGTCAGCGGCAAGCCGGCGTCGGCGGAGCCGCTGTCGGCGCGGAAGTCGCGCCGCGGGCTGCAGGCGACGGTGCAGAACGAGTCGGACATGTCGATCGTCATGTCGGGCGCTGCGCCGGCCCAGAAGGCGGCTGTCGGCAGCATGCGTGCGCACCGGGATACCCGGGAGTCTGCGCCGGCGCCGGCGCCTGCGCCTGCGCCTGTTTCTGCGCCGCTGTCGGACGAGAGCCTCTCTTCGCCCGAGACGTCGGCCGGCTCGCACGAGGACGCCGAGGAGGTGCCGCGCGAGGCCGACCTGGACGCGCTGGACGCGCTGGAGAGCCACGACGCGGTCACGAGCCAGTCGTTCCTCCTGCCGTCCAAGTCCTTCCCTCTCCTGCACAACCTCGTGGCCGGCACGCTGCGCTTGACGCCTAACTCCTTCTTCTACGGCACGTCGGCCGACGGCCAGCGCGCGTATAAGCTGCCGGCGGGCCCGTTGCCAGCGGACGAGAAGAAGATCTTTGTCGACGTGGAGAAGGTGCGGGAAGAGGTTGTGCGGCTGCAGGAGCACGACGAGATGCTCCAGAACGAGATCATCCAGGGCGAGAGGAAGTACCAGGAGCTCGTGGAGCGCTTCTACAGTCTCGCGGCGAAGCGGTCCGACAGCGGCTTTGACTCGGGCACGGACCAGGCGCGGTCCAAGGACCCCGAGTGGAACACGGGTAAGCCGGGGGATGGTCGTGGCGGCTGGCAGCGGGCGGTGTGCGTTTCGCTAACGGGGTGGCAGTTCTGCAAGACCGCATTCTCGAGCTCGAGACCGCTCTGGATGGCGCGCACGAGCAGCGCGTAAGCCAGCAGCAGTCGACGTCGGGCCTGGCCGCCGAGCGCGATGCGGCCATGGCGCGTGCCAAGGCGGCGGGCGAGCAGCTGCGCAAGCTCCAGGCGGAGCTGGGGGCGGTGCGCGCGCGGCTGCAGGCCAGCGAGGCGGGCGGCGGCAAGACGCAGGCGGGCGCGGCGGGCGCGGCTGCGCGAGCGAGCCCGGACGCGCAGCGGCGCATCCAGCAGCTGGAGCAGATGGTGGCGGAGCGGGAGCGGGTGATCCGGGCGCAGAAGGACGAGCGCGAGGCAGCGGCGCGCAGCCACCGGGAGGAGTGTCGGCTGTTCAAGGAGCGGATCGGGCGGCTGGGCGCGGAGAAGAGCATGCTGAGCGGCGACCACGCGCAGTGCGACGCGGAGCGGGCGGCGCTGGAGCGGAAGAACGCGGCGCTGGCGAGCCAGTACGAGGCGCTGGCGGGCAAGTATGCGGCGCTGCGCGGACAACACAAGGCGCAGGCCGACAAGGTGCAGGAGAAGCTGCAGAAGCTGCAGAAGCTGCAGGCGCAGCGGGCGAAGCAGCAGCAGACGGAGCAGAAGCGGGAGCAGCGGCTGCAGCAAAAGCTGGCGCAGGCGCGGGACCGCGAGGCGGCGCTGCGGCAGCAGGCACACGAGCGCGAGGCGGCGCTGCGGGCGACGGCGGAGCGGCAGCGGGCGCAGCTGCAGAGCCGCGACCGCGCGGTGCGGCAGCTGGACGAGACGTTCCGGCGGCTGCGGGCCTCGTGGACGACGACGGCGACGGCGACGCGCGAGGAGACGGTGACGCTGACGCAGATGACGGCGATGCTGAGCGCGTGGCCGGCGGCGGAGGCGCCGGAGGGGGCGGAGGCGGCCGCCGACGCGGATCTGCTGGACCGGCTGGCGCCGTCCGAGGCATCGGAGTCGGACGACAGCGCCGACGACGACGACCTCAGCAACCTGGGCGAGCCGCTGGCCGACGTGTCCATGGACGAGAACATGACGTCGGCGTTCATCATCCCCGACCTGGACTTTGCGACGGGCCACAGCAGCGAGGCGGACGAGGAGCCGCAGGCGCAGCAGGCGACGCCGGCGATGCCGGCGACGCCAAAGGGCAAGACGGTGTCGTTTGAGGACGCGCGGCCGACGTCCTGCCGGCACGCGGCGGACGGCGCGCACAGCCGCGCGCAGTGCGTGGTGTGTCGGCAGCAGGCGGGCCCGGCGGCGGCGGACGAGCGCGTGACGATGACGGTGCCGCGGCCGGTCGACGCGGACGAGCGCACCGAGAACGAGATCAGCATCGCCACCGCCGGCATGGACCCCGGCAGCGCGCTGGCCTTTGTCATGAAGCTGCTCGACGACGAGCGCCGGCACCTGTGGATGCAGATCGAGGCGAGCCGGCGCGCCGGCGCGCCGTCGCCGGGCGGCTGTCGCGAAGGCGAGGCGCGAGAGCCGAGAGAGCCGAGAGAGCCGGGCGAGGCGAGCGAGTCCGGAGGAGACGCGCACCGGCGCCCGCGGCGCGCCGCCCGCGAGCCCGAGGCGCTGTGGCAGGCGTACATGCGCAAGGTGGAGCAGCTGAACCGGCTGGACGACGTGCTGGCCGGCCAGCGGGTGGCCGGCCAGGCGATGACGCGCGAGGAGGTGGACGTGACCATTACGCGCATCCTCGGGGAGCGGGCGAGCTGAGGCTGCGGAGGCGGGCAGGCGAGACGCAGAAAGGAGGGAAGGCAAGTGTACGAGAGCGCAGGCGCGCGATAATGGCTGGCATGCCGGTGTACTATACGGTCTTTGATTGGGAGGCGCGGCGCCCGGATCGGCGCTTCACCCGGCAGTATAGGCAATGCAAACGGACAATGTTATCACTATCTACCACGGCTGCGTCGGCATGGCGCACACGTAACAAACGTAACTCCCGGCCGAACCTGTCGCGCGCTGGAAGTTTAGGAAATCAAACAGCCGGCTCAACCGATCCTGAATCAACCACCAGCCAACCACCCAGCCATCCAGCCGTCCACCCAGCCAACCATCCCTCCAGCCAAACAACCAGACAACCACAGCAACTCCTACTCCGACGCCATCGCACACACGTTCTCCGTCTCCCACCGCAGAAACTCGCCCAGGTCGTGGCCCAGGTTGTAGCCCATCGGCACGCCGTACTCGGTCCCGTCGGCCGCCCGCGCCATCACCAGCTCCGCCATCGGGCTCGGCGGCATGCTCTCGTAGCTGTCGAAACTCGCGCAGCTGCTGCGGCTGCCCACCCGCTGTGCCGCCTGCCGACGGGCCTCGCTGGGCGCTGGCGGCGGCGGCGGCGTCCGCGATGCCGGCATCTCCTGCACGCCCGGCCGTGGCGGCGGCACGGCCGCCAGCGGCACCACTTGCCGCGTCGGGACTGTCCGCGGCCGGCCCGCCGCCCCGCCCTCGTGGCTGTACGTGCTGCCGCTGCTCGTCGCGCTCGTGCTGCTGCTGTCGAAGCTGCTCGTGCTGTTCTGCCGGCTGTGTCGGCTCGCCCGTGGGTCCGGCGCCGACTTGCCCTTCTGGCCCACACTCCCCGGCGTCCACCGCTGCAGACCGGCCGCATGCTGTGTCCGCAAGGGCGCAGGGACCATGGGGGGAGCGGGCCCGGCCGCCGGGACCGCGTGGTGGCGTCTGTTGTCGGCCCCACGAGTCTCCGCGCTGCACACGGGACACCGGTCGCAGAGATGGCCGGCTTCATCGCCTCCCCGCCGCAGCTCTTCGTGCGGAACGCCAAGGGAATAGTACCAGCACACCAGGTCGTCAACCTCGTCCGTGTCGGTCGACGAACGCCCGTAGTCGATGCTGTCCGAGACCAGGTCGCCCGCCCCGCCGAGAATGGCCATCTGAAAGGCGATCCAGTCGAGCGTATCGTCTGCTGCAATGCGAGGTGTGCACGCGAGGTCCGGCGCATCGTGGTCAGGCTTGCTCACGCGAACCGGCCCGTGCCGGTACGTGGGCATCACCATGGAGTACGGCGTGGCGGGCAGCAGAAGCGTGTCTCCATCCACCGTTGCTGCTCCCAATGGCTTTGGCGGCTCTGAACTGGGTGCCACCATCTGACAGCTCGTGTTATCCACGTCTGTCACTGTGACTTCCGGGATAGTGGGCATCTTCTGTCCGTTCTTCGAGGCATGCATCGAGTTCTTTTTCGACAGTGGCAGCGGCGGCGGCTTGGGCACGTCCTTTTCCCTTTCCTTTTCCTTTGTAGCCATTTCTTCCGCTTCCTTCGCGGCCTCTTTCTTCTTTCGCGTGAGGGCTTGCGAGTTGTCAAACTTGAGCGCCTCCTCCTCGACCGGAATAAGGACAGAGACGCGCACACCGGCAGCACCAATGCGGTCTGGGAGGCTTTCCAGATGAAACGGCTCGACCGGTGTATCACAGCCTTCCACACCATTGATGGCCTGCAGTACATCTCCATCCTGCCCGGCCGGCCTCTCTTCCCGCGCAAAGGCAGACGCTGCCGGCACAGGAATGGGTGGTGGCCGTCGTTTTGGGGCCTTCATCTCGCCGGCGTTTTTTGTTGCCTCCAACGGCTTGACGGGCTTCTGCAGTTGTTGGCTGATTTCTGCAGTCTGCTCGTTTACTTTCCTCGACTGTTCTTCCCGCAGCCGCGACTGAAGCTTGGCTTCCATCTCTTTCGCGATCTGGACACTTCGCTCCATCTCCAGCTCGGCTTCCTTTTCAGCAATGGCTGCTCGGCGGTCTCGAAGCGCCTGAAGTTGCTCCGGGGGCACCATCTCGGTGACCTCCATACGGTTGAAGAGCCGTCCATGGAACAGTTCGACGACGTTGTCAGACAGTGTCCACCGGGAGCCGCTGCTCTGTGTTGTGTCCTGGCTGTCCGTCTTGGACAGCGACGCAAGCTTTGGCTGCGGCAATGCAGGCATTGGAGGGGTCGGCGGATTCGGCGTGATCGGCGGATTCGCGGGCCTTTCACGCCGGCGTGACTTTTTGGAGCGGCTCCGCTGCACACGCGAAGAAGCCACCGACCGTTTGCGCGCGAGCGCGGCAGGCCGGAGGCGGACTGGCAGAAACTTGGTTGGCTTCTTCGGCGGCTGAAGCGAGGAGGTTATGCAAATCGCCGGCGACGACTCTGCTATGACAAGAGGCGAAGAGGGAGTCTTCCTGGCTACCATGCCGGGCGCGGCTTGCCTTGATGCTGGAGTAGGCGCACGCCGTGGTTTTGTAAAGGTCGGACTGACTGGTCCGGATATGGATGTTGCGGCCGTACCGACGACGCTCGCGATAGTTGGTGCCCCCCCGAATACAGCAGTGCCGCTGCTGCTACGGGGAGGGATCTGGAGGTTGTTCCCGCTCATGGCAGCAGTCCGGCGGAAGTGGTGTGGCTGATACTGTATCTGGCACTCTTCCCGGAGCGCAGCGGCCTCCTCGGGCTCAATGGATAGGGCCTCGAACAGGTTCAGCGAAGGGCCGTCTGAAAAGCCAAAGAGCGACTCCCGCTTCTTGTCGTCCGCTCGTGCTGCGCTCTTTGGGCTTTTGGTGCTCTTGGTGCTCTTGGTGCTCTTGGCCTTTGGAACTTCTGCGCCGCCGATAATGCGCGAGAGCTCGTCCTGAACGTCCTGATCGAGCTCCACGCCGCTGTCTTTCTTTGCGTCAGACACGTTGCGCTTCTCTCGCTGAATGGAGGATGAAGTAGCTGACACAAGCTGGTCGTCACCGCACGGTGGGCAGGAATAAGTACGAGGCGAACATGGTGGGTTCGTGCGCGTGCTCGTGGCCGTGCAAGGGGCCGGGCCGGGATAGGATACACGGGTCTTGCTGTGTGGCTGAGGCGGCGACTCAATGCGAGGGATGAATGGGCGGGCGGGCGACGGCGAGGGAAGCGCCCAAGAGGTGGCCGACGAGGACAAGGAAGAGGTGGAAGGCGACCACCAGGACTGGCACGAGGCACAGGAGCGGGAGGACTTGCACGACAGACACTGGTCGGCGGTGGGTGTTGGGGGCACGGTTGCCGGAGGAGACGCAGCAGACGCAGCAGACGCTCGCAATGGCGCGGCGGTGCTGTTGGGCGAACAAAGGCGCGCGTTGGCGTTTCCGGGCGAGTGCTGCTGTTGGAGCGGCGCCTGGGCTTCGCTCAGACACAAAGAACTGGTGGAAGCGTGGACCTCTCGTTTGCGGACTGGCGTTCTCGGAGACTCGGGTCTGCGATGGTCGGGCGCGGTGTGCCGCCGGCCATCGCGGGCATCGCGGGCATCGCGGGCATCGCCGGGCTGGAGCACCACAATCGGAGCCAAAGCTGGCCGGGGCTTGCGCCGAGATGAGAGCGCGTCGCTGGCGTTGTCGTGGCCGGCCGTGGCGGGCTTGACATGGCCGGAGTCGCCCAGGCGAAAGCGCAGGTTGGAGGCGGCAGCGGCGGCGGCAGTGGCGGCGGCGGCCTTGACGCGATCCAGCTCGTCTTGGCCGACTGTGCTCTGGACGGAAGCCGAACTGCTGGTGCTTTGTGTGCTTTGTGCCGCTGCTTTCTTTGAGCTTGCCTTGGCGAAGCGGGCGGCCAGCGAGGCGGGAGGCGGCGCGGAAATGGTGCTGTTGCTGCCGTCACTATTGCTGCGGCTGTGGCTGCGGTTGCGGTTGCGGGATGTGCTTGAGCGATGGGTGTTGTTGTTGGCGGTGACTCTGCCAGCAGAAGCAGCTTCACCATCGTCAATGTCGCCCACAGCCACCGACGACCGCCGGGACGGGGATGCGAGCAGCCGTCGGATGCTGAAGCTGTTGCGCGACGGCATGGTGCGAGCGGACACGATCGCGAGCAACACGGGAATGGTACGCGAACCAGAGACGCAGCAGCAAAGAATGCAGATGTGAAGGGCGAAAAGGTGTGAAAGTGTTTGTGGATTTGGATGCAGACGAAATCAAAGACAGGAGGGATCACGAGAGGAGAGAACGACGCTGCACCTGCCTGACAAAGGCGGCCGTCATGTTCTGTGGAAGGGAAGGCGCGATGGCGATGATGAGGCCCGGTTTGGCAGGAAGGAGGGACTGCGGGGTGACGAGGTCCAGAAACCGTTATAATTGATCTATAATAATAAAGAGAAATCGAAAGAGAGCCGGTCCGAGTCGGAGCACTGGGAGGCAGCACAAGGGATCTCAGACTGTGTTGGTGTTGCCAGGGGACGTCGAGGATGGGTAGGACATGAGACGAACAGGCGAGGGCGCGGAGGCTCTGGGCGTTTGCCGTTTGCAGTTAGGACGACATGGCGCAGAGCAGCAGACAACAGAAAACGAGCAGCAAACAGCACCGGAGCGAGTGTCGGGCTGCGATGGGATGGTATGTACGGGCAGGTGGACGTCCTGGCGGAAGATGCTAGGTCGAAGACGGAGCAGCCGGCGGCAAACGAAGGATGCGCAGGAGGCACGGCAGCATCAGAGGCGGCAGACGCGAGACGCGAGTCGAGCTGCGAGGAGATGCAAGGAGATAGGCAGAGACAATGGCAGAAGACGACGAAGACGGGCAGCAGCAGACGGGCCGGCTTATTTACCAGGTGCCAGGCCACGGCTGCGTCGACGCAGCGGCGATGAAGTCCCGATTGGGAGTTGGTGACACGGCGCGGCGACGGACGGCGACACGGTGCCATCTGGCAATAGGCTGGCAATGCTGGCGCAATACTGGCTGGCAATACTGATCAACTGGAATACTGGAATACCGGATACGGAATACTGGCATACTGGCTACGTGATACTGGCATACTGGACGGAATACTGGCAATACTGGACACTGGTTGGGCACTGGGCTGAACTCGGACAGACATGGACATGGCAGCCTGGACGGACTCTGGACGGACACGGGACGGACGCACAGCAACAGCCAGGCTGGGACGGCCGTGAAGGCCACGAGCCGACGGCGCCGGTAGGACGAGCGGACAGACGGGTGGCTGTGGCTGGTGACGCCCATGTCGTGCAGGGTTGGCCGCGCTTCGAGCAGGCCTGGCCGGACGGACAGCTTGGACAGCCTGGTGGACTGTCATCTGGGCGTTGCCTTGGGCACCACGCCGTGTTGGCAGCCGCGAGAATCTGGCGAGCTCGCGGAAGAGCCAGAGACGGTGAAAACGACCAGGCCAAGAGAAAGACAGAACAAACAGGCACACGAGAGACTTGGCCAGACGGAAGTCAACAGACGAATACGGCAGCGGCAGCACTCGTCCAACGCTATTGGCAGCCACTCGCACAAACGGTGCTACCCACCACCACTGCTACACCCTGCCTTCTCCCGAGCGGACGATTTCCTCGCATCCCTGCAGCCCTCCGTGCCACTGCGCCGCGGCGCCGGAAGGGCGTGCGTCTTGTCGATCCTACGCACCCGTCTCCACCGCGGGAAGGCTGGCAGCGATCTCTGCCGGGCCGCTCTACCAAGCCGGGCGGTGTTGTGGGTGTACTTTGTACTCGCAGACGCTCTGTACACGTACAGATACTCGCACTCGCACTCGCACTCATACCATCCTGTATTACTCACTCGAGCTCAGACTCGTATTCGAGTAAGTCTGTGTTGCACGCACAGAGCATTACGTCTCGCCGGCCAAGCACGACAGCACGATCCGTCCGTGGTGGCCTCCGTCTCCTGTGGCCGCTGGCACCACGTCTGGCGTCTGGCTGCTGCGCTCGTGCCTTGTCCAACAGGCCGACGCAGGAGCTCGGACGGTCGATCAGCGAGAGCGACGTGGGTGAAGAGGAAAAGCAAGAAGGACGGACAAACTCGAAACAAAAACTGAGAAATGGGAGATGAGAGTTGAGAGGGAAATGTGAGATGTGAGACGAAGACGACAGACGAGAGAGGGCAAACAGACAGCTGCGCTCCGTGACGGCCAAACAACAGACTGGCAAAAGGAGAAAAAATAGACGAAAGGCGGCGGTGGCTGCCACGACGGTCAGACGGCAGGCTGCATGCAGCAAGGACGTGGGACGGGCCTGGGCAGACAGACAGCACGACAGCCCACGTCGGAGCTGAGGCGGCCAGGCCAGAGCAGCGCCCTCAGCCCAAACAGCCATGGCTTCTGTCAGCCAACCAGCAGCCCGCAGTTCTGTGCTGCCATACGGTCGCGTCGGACGGCATTGGGCGAGCAGGGGACCGTCGGAGAGCGGCAAGGGTCTGCACAGCGAGAAGAGGGTACTCTGCGCAGCGAGAAAGGTCAGAAGCCAGAGATGGAGGGGGCCAAAAAAAGAACGAGAAACACCAGGGCACATACGCCAGACTGGACAAAATAGCAGTGGAGCTGGACCAGTAGCCTGTGACGACCCTGGAGGCCTGCAAGCAGGAATTGTCTCTTTTTGTGTACGTCTCGGACCTCTGCAAGCATCTTCTCCGGTCTTCCTCCGTGTTGGGTCTTCCTCCGGTTGGGCTGGCAGACTGAGACACGGCGGCTGAGCGTATCTTGTCGATGGACAATGGAACGCGCGTCTTGGGTTTTTGTCCCGCAAAAAGGGCTGTCTTCAGGTATGAAGGCAAATCAAGGTAGAGCAGGGGGCAGCCAGAAAAACCAGCTCCGCAACAGAATGAAACATGATTGAAAAGAAATGGTAATAGGCATACAGAGAGGAAAAGAAAGAAAGACGGTTAGGACAAATTCGAAATTCAGACAGTTCACCTGCCCTCTTCCGAGCAAAGCGCAGACGGGAAGACGGACGAGGCCAGCAGAGAGACAGAATGATAACACGTTAGTGTCTTGAACTGGTTTCTTTTTGTGATTCTATGCAAGTATCTCCAAGTGACGAAGTAACCCTAGTGCAGCCCAATACTTCCGAGCGACACTATTGATTTGGCAACTCCAGCGTGGTACATCCAGTGCAGCTCAACAAGTATCGTCCCAGCAACTCAAATAGCTCTCAGAACGGTGTCTTGTGTATCTGCTGTCAGCCGTCCAGTAGCCAACCGCCCAATACGGACTGGATGCCAACCTAGCCGCGCCAGCATCCGCATCCTTCGGACGTCTGCCCTCGTGTGCTCCCACACGGCACAGACGCCAGCATGTGCGGCTGCACGCTGCACGCTGCTCGCATGCAAGACTTCAGGCACGGCATGCCACGCCCACAGAGCGAAGCACACCCGGTTGCCGGATCGTGGACTTCGGGCTGCCTGTTGCCTTTTGCCTTTTCTGGAACGAGTTTGAAATTCGCTGTTTGTCGCATGTCCTGTCAAAGGGCCCGCCAGCGCATGTCCACGAGCACCGAGCCTGCTGCTGCGCCGGAGATGAGGACGACAAGCCAGCACGATGATGACGCCCGCCGTGCAGCGTTGCACACCTCGCGGAGGATTCCATGCGGCCGGGGGGCGGAGGCAGGGGAGGACATCTCCTGCCTTGCCACGCACCGATTGCAGTGTACTTGGTCTTCTATTGGGGGTATCGTTCACGCGGTATCTGTCTACCCTGCATCTCTGCTGCCCAGCCGTGCTCGCAACGGGGCCAGCCCGCCCTACTTCTGCCTTCCTGCACGCCCCATGCCGTCGCCAGCAGCCGTTCCGACGTGCTTCTGGAAGCGAGAAGAACGACGCCTCTCGAAAATTTCGCGCACAGCTGAACGAGCAGGTGGAGGACAGCCGCCGAAGATGGCTGCAGGCCCGGACGAAAAGAGCAAGAGCGTGCCCGCAGCCGAAGCGAGCTGGCACCTCCTTTCTGCTCGCGCTGCCGCTGTGCATGTCCGCTGCCGAAATCCGCACGTTCTGCGGCTGTCCGCGTCGTTTCCCGGTGGCCCAGTCTCCTGGCGTCTCTCGACTCCTGTTTGCCTGCTGCACATATCTGGACGAAACGTGACGAAACGTGGCGTCGAGGAGTGCATGGGATAAGGGAGAGTTGCCGGAGAGGCAAAAAGCAGATCAGACAAAGAAAAAGGAAACAGAAGCTGAAACAGAAAAAGGAAAATAGGTAAAACGAAACAGAAAAAAGAAAAGACAAAAGAAAACCCAAAAGCGAAACGCCGTGACCAAGTAACAGGGCAGCTATGCACCTGCGGCCTTGCTGCCACTGCTCGCCGCCGGTGTGTCTGTGTTGGCGATGCCGTTGTGCGTGCTGCTCGCTGCGTCCGCGGCGGCGGAGTCCGGCGTCGTGCCGCTGGTGTCAGCCGGGCGCTGCGGCGTGGACGTGTTGAGGAAGCCGGACGCGGCATACGTCGGCGCGTGGTCGTCGGGCGCGCACGTCTGGTCTGCCGTCTTCTCGGACGGCTTCTCGGACTGCTGGCGCCTCTCCTGCTCCTGCAGCTTCTGCAGCTTCTCTCCGAGTCGCTCCTCGAGCCGGTCCGGGCCGCGACCCGGCCACGCCATGCTCGGCACGTGGTACGGCTCAAGGTAGCGGCTGCTGCGGTGGTAGTTCTGGTGGCTGTGGCGGTCCGGGTTGTAGCCAAAGTCGGCCGGCGTCATCCAGCCGGCGCTGCAGGCCACGGACCAGCTGTGGTTGAAGATGCACGAGTTCCAGACCGCGGCGATGGCCTCGGAGGCGTACGCCAGCGGGTTGGGCATGGCGCAGTAGTGCAAGTACGTGCCGGCAGGGACGGGCATGCCGGGGGGGTCGGTGTCGGTGCCGCCGGCGACGTGCTCATGCTCGCTGCGGCTGTCGGGGACAGCCGTCCTGGAAGAGGAGGCCTGTCCGCTACCGCTCTCCGGCTGGCTGGCCGGCTGGCTGGCCGGCTGGCTGGCCGAAACGACGCCGGCCTTTTCTTCGTCCATGACGCTGCGGATGGTGGCCCGGAGCGCGCTGGTGTAGACCTGGGCCGGCGGCGTGATGCTGGCGTCTGCCATCGTGTCGGCTGGTTTTCGGCTGCGTAGGCAAACGGGTGACTTGTAGGCGCCAAACGAGCGTGAAGAGACAAAGAGTCAATCGCGTTCGGCTGAGACAACAGCGGGAAAAGATAAGAAGCCGAGCGGGCATAGAGTCGAAGTCGGCAGGACGGCCAGCTGCTAAATACAAGAGCTTGCATCGCGTGCATCGACAGAGAAGGGGCACTCCCGCAAGCCAGGGCCAATGGCGGTGCGTGTCCGCGGTCTTGTCGCAGTCGTGCGTTTTCCCGTCCGTGTCTGCTCGTGTCTGCAGGACCTGAGACCTGCAATTTGGGTGTGTCAGAAGACGATGCGTGGGCGTCGTCAGGAGACAGGCCTCCATTCCCCCTCGATGCAGTCCCAGACACGGCGCAGCGGAAGAAGCAAGAAGAGAAGCAAGAAAAGAAGCAAGAAGAGAAGCAAGAAGAGAAGCAAGCATAGAAGCAAGCAGCGCGATCGACGGCACGCGTCAGCCTGTTGGCTGCTGGCGGCTGGCTGCTGGAGACGAGGCGGGCAGACGCGTGGACGATTCGCGGGAGACAGTCGACGGCACTGCTTCCCTGGCCGGTCCTGTCTCAGAGCTCCATCAGGGACGCTGCCACTGCCAGTCGGCCTGGCAGGCGACAGCTGTGCGCCTGTGTAAGACAGTGGCTGCGGGCTGGAACCGGCGAGAGCCGGCGGAATCGAGTCATCTGCGGTGGTCGTACGGAATTCAAGCAGAGACATGGGCAAACAGGCAGAGATAGCCAGCCAGAGACAGCCAGAGACACAAGACACAAGGCGCAAAAAATGTGCTCAGTGTTGACAAAAGCCGGATTTGTACTTTTTCAAACAGCCGTCGGAAAGGCATGATCAGCTCTGCAGATCGAGGACGGCGAAAACACCGCAGGCAAACACCACGTCGTCAGCCTCGAGGCAACTGCCAGAGGCCAGGAGCCACTACGGCCCGTCGCTGTCCCCCTCCTCGCTGCCCTCGCCCTCCGCCGGCTCGTCCTCTTCCTCGTCCGTGATGTACGGCACAAACGTAAAGTGCAGCCACTGCATCCGATCGCCGCCGCCGCCGCCGCCTCCGTGGCCGGCCGTGCCGCTCGCCGACCCGCCGCCGGCCCCGTCCATCTCCACCATGAACTGCAGGCTCAGCACGCCCTGCCGGTCCCCGCGGATGCTGACCTTGCTCGCGATCCGCATCGCCTCCGTCGCCGACCGCACCATGTCGAACTTGAAGCTCTGCGCCCACCGCGCGCCCACCCACGTCGACTCGAACAGCCCGCGCCCGCGCTCAAAGTCCACGCTCGCGCTGCCCAGCGGGCCGTGGCTCGCCAGCCGCAGGTACGGCGCCCGCTGCGTCACCGCGATCGCCAGCAGGTTCGGCGACGCCGGCGCCAGCTCTACCAGCGCGTCCAGCAGCCACCGCGGCTGCATGATGATCTTGAACACGAGCTGCTCCCGGTCAAACGGGATCGCCTCCAGCGCCTCCGGCACGTACGTCGCCAGGTTGCACGTCGTCCGCACCGCCGCCGCCGCCTCCTCCAGCATGATCCCAAACGGCGCTCCCGCCTCCGTGTACGACAGGCAGCACGTCCCTGGCATCCCCAGCGCCGCGTGGCTGAACGCATCCCCGGCCCGGCCCGAATAGCCCCCGCGCAGCCCGCCGCCGCTGCCGCCCCGGAACCCCTCCGCATCCATCTTGGCCGGCCGGCCGGCCGCCGCGTCCGTCACTCCAAATATCTGGATCGCCTCCAGCAGCGCTGGCAGCGAAATCTGGAACGTCGCCGGCGCCGGCGCGTCGTCGTTGTCCCCTCCCTCCTCGTCCTCGCTGTCTGGGCCGGCCTTGTCGGGCGGCGGCGGCAAGTTCACCACAAACGACGCAAAAAGCGACTTGCTCAGTGAGGCCATGCCTGGTCCATGTCAGCACAGCCACGGCCAAACAAAAACAAAACAATGACGGTGCACCTACCTTGCATCACCCGCGCATGGTCCGCTATGAACTTGATCCCGTCCTCCGAGATCTCAACGTGGACCTTGTTGGTGAAGCTGATGCACCGCAGCAGCTGGTAGATGGGCCGCGTCGACGTCGCCAGCGCCTGAAACACGGGAGTCGTCACGTCCATGCTGGTGTGCTGTGCGTAGTAAAAGAAAAAGCAGAGCGTAGTTTAGAGAAATAACAGCAGAGCAACAAAGTAGCAAGCAGAAAATCAGCAAACAAGCAAATAAGCAATAGATAGCCAGTACAGCAAACGTGAGGAAAGCAGGACAGAGACGGCAAATGAGAACAACGCCCGTTTATATCAGCTATGGTACACTTTTCCCACGACCTTCCCCTGCTTTTCGGTGACCGCTTTCAATTTTCAATCTTCGACTTCGCTCTCGGGCTCCCTTCTGTGTCGCCGCGCACCTCCGATCGCGCTTGTATATCGGAGCTGGCCTTTCTGATTCTTTGCGACGGGTCGATCTTAGACGTACACACCCACCGCGCAGAACATGTACACCACGCCAATCCTATTGCACTGTCAGACGAGGCCAAGAGAGCACAGGCTGCCGTCTTAGCAGCTCTTTTGGGGGGAGAGAGGCTGCAGAACATACGCAAGCGATAACGAGGCTGGGACGCCAATGAGGGGGAGGCTGATGAAAGACCGGCCTGGATGTGTCAGTCGATGGACCTCGGACTTGCAGAACAGGGTGCGTTTCATACTCAGCAGGAAGGCCGTGGTCAGCAAAAGGCCAACGGAGACCAGCGAGAAGCCGACAAAGAACTGGCTGTCCTTCCCGACGAGAGGAAGAAAGGGACTGCCGGACGCAGTCTGCCAGACCTCATGCAGCGAAGAATCCATGTATCTGGGTCGGGCGGGTCGTCCGAGTAGAGCGGGGGCGTGTACAAAGCAGCGAGAGTGCAGGGGAGTCTGCTGGTCGAGGAAGCTGGTCGAGGAAGCTGGAAGCTCAATACAAAAGACACAATGTCAATGAGACGAGGCAACGCGGCCAAGCTTCCATGTGTCCACACCAAACCACGCTTAGCTCCTGCTTCCCATGTGCAAACACGTGACTATGTGGCCGGAACAATCCTTCTCCGGTTCCACCTCCAGACTGGCTCCACTGTTCGCCGCCCGTGGCATCATTCGGGACTCTGCGCGTCGGCGCCGCGACGACGCTTGCAACAAGCGACAGACGACACCCGCCCACCATGGAGTCCGTGGCCGCCGACGCCGCGATGCCCGCTCTGGCGGCAGAAGAGAGTATGTCTGCGCGCGTGTGTCCCTGCTTAGCGAGCCTGGCCCCTGCCGGCCCCGCTGACTCCTTCTCCGCAGATGCGAAGCGCAAGGCGTCCGAGGATCCCTCGTCGCCGTCGGCGGCGAAGCGCATGAAGCGCAGTGTTTCGGCCGAAGCCGACCCGAAGAAGACGGCCCTGCAGCCGATCCCGTTCCCGGAAAAGGTGAGACGCCCGGCGCGACCCCCCCGGCGCGGCGCGGCGCATCGCAGCGGCCGCCGGAGACGGCGGTAGTACGGGGTAAGCGCTGACACGAAATCGAAGCCCGCCGTGATCGAAGAGCGCACCGGCGAGATCGAGTTCCGCGTGGTCAACAACGACGGCAGCCGCGAGAGCTTCATCATCATGACGGGCCTCAAGTGCATCTTCCAGAAGCAGCTGCCCAAGATGCCCAAGGACTACATTGCGCGCCTCGTCTACGACCGCACGCACCTGTCCATTGCCATTGTCAAGAAGCCGCTCGAGGTCGTCGGCGGCATCACGTACCGGCCATTTCGCGACCGCCGCTTCGCCGAGATCGTCTTCTGCGCCATCTCCTCAGACCAGCAGGTCAAGGGCTACGGCGCCCACCTCATGTCGCACCTCAAGGACTACGTCAAGGCCACCTCGCCCGTCATGCACTTTCTGACCTACGCCGATAACTACGCTATTGGCTACTTCAAGAAGCAGGGCTTCACCAAGGAGATCACCCTCGACAAGTCCGTCTGGATGGGCTACATCAAGGACTACGAGGGCGGCACCATTATGCAGTGCTCCATGCTGCCGCGCATCCGCTACCTCGAAATGGGCCGCATGCTGCTTAAGCAGCGCGAGTGCGTCCAGGCAAAGGTCCGCGCCTTCTCGCGCTCCCACGTCGTCCACCAGCCGCCCAAGGAGTGGGCCAAGGCCGCCGCCACCGGCGAGCCCGTCCCGCCCATCGACCCCCTCGCCGTCGAGGCCATCCGCGCCTCCGGCTGGTCCCCCGACATGGACGAGCTCGCCCGCCAGCCCCGCCACGGCCCCAACTACAACCAGCTGCTCCACCTGCTCAACGACCTCCAGAACCACCAGAGCGCCTGGCCCTTCCTCGTCCCCGTCAACAAGGACGACGTTGCCGACTACTACGACGTCATCAAGGAGCCCATGGATCTCAGCACCATGGAGTCCAAGCTGGAGGCCGACCAGTATGCGACCCCCGAGGACTTCACCCGCGACGCCAAGCTCATCTTCGACAACTGCCGCAAGTACAACAGCGAAAACACCCCCTACACGAAGAGCGCCAACAAGCTCGAAAAGTACATGTGGCAGCAGATCAAGGCCATCCCCGAATGGTCCCACCTCGAGCCGTGAGCGCGTATGCTTGTGTCTCTGGGGTTGCTTGGCTCGCATAGCGTTCCTTACACTCTCAACTTGGCTTATGATCTCGGCGTTTGGTCCTTTTGTTTTTAGTTTGGTAAGCGATGGTGCCCCGGGGCACAAAGGCCGGGGGTCTTACAGAGACGTATCCTCTACACTTTATCGGTACACTTTATCGGGGACAGGTTGGCATCCGGAGTAGGAGTAGTGAGCTGTTATGGTGGCGTCAAGGTTCTCTGTTCATTTATTATTATGGCAAAGGGTGGGGTTCGGGTCGGCGCGTCTGAGAAGGCAATCTCAATACAATATCTGAGTAACACAACATGCAAGGCAGTGCATAATATATTCTCGTGTCATTTCTTGCGTGTGCCATGCTCCGTGCCAATCCAATACTAACGCCCGGTGCGATGTGTCCAAGCCATTACCGTTCATGCACCATACTCACCCGGGTGCCTTCCAAGAACAAACGGGTTGATGGCCAACAACCCCAGTACACCAATCCAAAGCGAATACTATCGGCACCAACAATGCTAATCGCTAACAATATGAATAGAGTTTGAATAGAGACATGTTGACAGGCCAGCCGCGCCGAGTATCTACTCCCAAGGGCGCCAAAGACAATAGAATCATAACATTACGTCATCTGCATTGGGGTACTCTGTGGATATGGGGCTCAAATCCGAGGAAACCGGCTGAAGCCACCCGCTAACAAGTGGCATCCCCATGCGGGGATAGGCATCGTTTTCCGAGAAAGAGGAAGTAGAACGTGTTGCCATTTCTGCCATGGCCGTGGCAGCAGTCAGGTGGGGGTAAATGGATTCAGATACGGATGTTGGGTGCAATGCTGCTGCTGCTGAATACGAAGCCGCTGCTTCAGAGGCCTGTGGCAATGGCTGGTGTGGATAGTGGCTCGATGCCGACTGGAGGCTTTGTCGAATCGAGCTCTGGGGGAAATATGTGGTTGCCTCCCAGCTATGCTCCGAGACAGAGCTTGGAGCTTGTGAAGGCAGGGCATCTCGGCTATTAGCAAAGGTGCTGGTTTCTGTTGTGGCAGCGCCTGCCACAAGTGCTGATGTGAGACTCGCAATGTTGTCGGAGGCCATGGGAAGGTCGCCCGCTTCCAGTGCATTTTTCAGCCACTGCTCCCAGTCCTCGTCTATGGGCTGAGATGTGTCGCCTGCATTATGGGCAGCCACCCGCTCTAAAAGGCGCTCATGAAGCTGCAAGCCTATGCTATAGATCTCCGTGTCGCTATCGTCGTCGTCGTACTCTCTCTCTGGCATGGTGCGGATGTTTGTTTGGCTAATCTCACCCGGGTCGAGGTCAGTTTGGCCGTCCGCCTCGCGCACTCTAGACGCGTCATGTCCAGTTTCGTCAACCCCATCGGTCTCGCTGGTGATGCGGTAGACTGAGTTGGCAGAGGCTTCATTGCTGGGAAGTTCGGAAAAACAGTCGTCCAATTCATAGGCTTTTGGCTCCTCAGCGGCAGTCTGGCTGTCGTTTTGGGGAGACACTTTCGCACGTCGACGGCTGCCCGGTATACGCCAATCCGGCAGCCCGTCGCCAGACGTGTCGGGGATGGTGACGCCATGCTCCTTCTCGTAGCGGTCCTTTGCCCACTTGGTGCCCTCCCACTTGGTCAGGCTGTAGATCTCGCTTGGGGTGAGACCAAGGGCGTCGAAGGCTCGGAACAGGCGGCGGTGCCATGGCCAGCGGCAAAGACGGATGCGGTGTATGCGGTGGCAGTAGTCTAGGCCGGGATACCGAGCTTCTTGGGTATCCAAATGTCCAAAGAAGGAGTGCACCTCTTGGCGCACTTCGTAGACGAGGTACTGGGTAAGCAGACCCCGAAAGTTACGAGGGTCCGACGGCCGCGGTTTGGGGATCATTTGCTCGTAGACGAGCTGCTCAATCGGTCGACGCTTCATAATGGCAGCGCTGCACGCGAGAGACCCCGAGAAGGCCGTAGCGGTGATTTTCGTCTTTGGCTATGGAGCAGTCCCAGCCAGTGCTTGATCCAGAACTGTGCGGGGAGGAGCCTCGTATTCCGTGGGCCGCACCTCAAGTATGCCGTCGCGATGGATGCCGGGCCAAAATGCGTGAGGTTGGGCTGCTCCTCACGTTGGCTCCCCGCCCGTCGTTGCAGAGCTGACAATCGAGGGAGGAAACAGCCGAGACGCAGGACGAAGTGACGGCCGTCTAGCTGCTTGCGTATTTGCAGGTTCAGAATTCGTCCCAACAGCAGCCAAGCGGTGAGCAGGAGAGACGGTGAGCGCGCACGCGGACTTGGTATGCGGCGCAGTGCGTGGGTGGAGTGAACTTGTGCGCGCGGATGTGAGAGAACGCGTGATGTGGAAGCATGGAGGCGTGAATGCGAGAATGCGAGAACGCGAGAATGCGGGACTGCGAAAATTCAGGATTGCATGGATGTGGACGATGCGTTCTTCACTTGACTCTCAGGCTAGCATCGGGTTAGCGACAGCAGACGAGAGCGCGTGCTGCAAGGTGCTGTGCGGTGGTAGCCGAGTGAGGTTTGTCCAGGTTCGAGAGAGCGAGACAGCGAGACGACCAGGAGCAGCAAGGGGAACGAAAGCTGAAGAAGCCAAAGTCCAGGTAAACAGATCAAAGCAAATAGTAGGAAGGGATAGAGAGAGAGCAGCGAAGCACAAGAGGCAAGAGGCAAGAGGCAAGAGGCAAGAGGCAAGAGCCAGAAGATGAAGAACGAAACGGCAGGAGCAGCGCGGCAGTGGCTCCTGCCGTTGTAAATATGTCTGGCGGATCAGCCGGGCCAAGGCCCTGCACGAGGCACGAAGTAATACGTCCACGCTGGCCGCATACGGACTCGTAAATGTCGAGCCGGTGGAGCGCGGACGACCGAGAGACCAAGGGCAGGCGCGAACAAGCGGCGACGCACCAGCTTACAAGAAGGCGTGCACGGAGTACCGCGGAGGAAAGTGCGCGCACAGGCAGAGCGTAATACTGAGTACTGTGCGCGTATTCGCACTTCTCGTTCGTGCGGGAAGGAGCTTCTGGTGGCGGTGGAGCAGCTGCCGCGCCGAGCACGAGGAGGGGTGCATCGTACAAGTACGAGTACATGCGCACGCAGTGGTGCGCGCGGCGTGCAGACGAGCGGCGACGCACCAGAGCCAGTCGCATGGCGCGCCGAACTTGCGGGCAGGGGCAGGTGCGACCGCCCCCGGCTTCTTTCCCTCGTCGGGGATGTACTCGCACCTGGACAGCTGCAGGCCGCTGGCGTGGTCGCGCCTTCTGGCTCCGCGATGCGCTTCTCCGGGACGCACAGCCACGCGCACGAAGTACACATACACGGCCGGCGCACACAGGCCGTGCAGACCAGCAATACAATGGTGGCACGGCATGCATCGACGCGAGGTTGCAGACGGCCCAGTGTCGTGTGCAAAGAGACGGATGTACACAGTATGTGACCTAGCTGAATGGCAAATGGCAGAGGGCTGGGGTGCAGGAAGGAGCGGAAGACGGTGAAGCGCGGTCTCACGGCAGAAAGCAGGGAGTATTCGTAGTAGAAAGCAGAAAGAGCAAAGCAGCGCATACGACTAAACTGGAAGCAACTAGGCAAGGACGGCACATGGCGAGGAAGGAGTAGACGCCGACTTCTTGCCGGCGAGGATGGCTCTGCCGGGCCTGCGTTGCGGTCTGTTTGCACCTGCACTGCGTCCCCTCGGCGGCGACGGACGGCGCATAGCATGACATGGCCGGGCCGCCGGGTCTGCCGCCAATATTGCGCCAGTGACGCAGCCATTTCGCTGTCCGCTGCCCGCTGTCCGGCTCCTGCTTGTCGGCTCTGCTCGACTCGTCTGCTTGCAGTCTTTCCTCTTTCCTTCCAGTCCGGCAGACCGACCTCTCATCTTCTCTGCACGGGAGTGGACCGCGCTATGGATGGCTGGACCTCTTTGGCGGCCCAGCATCGAATCCGCGCTTCTGGCTTCTCACTGGTCCGCCTTGCATATGCGCCATGCAGCCAGCATGGTCGTCGCCGTCACCAGCTCAGCAGCGACACAAGCGACTGGCGCCGGCCCGGTCAGCGGCCTGGCCTGTCGGAACTGCTGTCCATCTGCTTGCTCTGTCGCCCATCCACGAGACCCGGTTTCGGGCCAGAGTCCCGCCATCACGGCCAATCCGCCACATAGTGCAGAATTCGGATCGCATTTCTCGCCTTCCCAGCCGGCCGTGAGACCTGCGGCCAGGCTGGCCGCTCCCACAATATCTCCTCGCTAAATAAAGTGAGAATCTGTGCGTTGTGCTGCGACCGTCAAAGGTAGTCCTGGTCTCTGACAAGCCCGAGTCACCGATGCTCGGCCAGGAAGCAGCCTATGTATACGTGGAACGTCTTGACTGCATGTGTTGTATACTGTATTCGTAAGAAAATCTCATTGTTCGTCCACCCGACCAGCCGAAGCTCCCAGCACCGTCCAAAACCCGGTTCTTCAGTCTGAAATCCACCAAACGGAAGACGTAAGCCAAGCCAGAAACCATCCCCCAATGACTTTGTTACAAAGCACTCCCAATATATATCGCAGCCGCTTTGGCGCTCGAAAAAAGACAAATAGCCCATCGGGGCGGTATAATTCAGTCAAATCAATCAGAACAACAACCACGCCACTTTCATAATGTCTCGTACAGTTCATATCGTATGTCATTAGCTCGTCAGGGCACAGACCGGCGGGCGCCCACAGGCTCAGGCCCCGGCGGCGCAGCACTATTTGCACTGACTGGAATCCTGGGACTGGTTAACGGCGTGCCTTTGCTCCCATTTCCACTGCTGTTATTTCTGTTGCCGCCAGTGCTCTTGTTGCTATTCAGACTGGTATTGCTGTTGGCCGTGAGATGAACGGGTGGCCGGTCTTTGTCCACCTCTGGGCCTCGAAACTCTACATCCGCCGTGTTTCCCCGACCGCGGCGTGCTCGGTCTAGGTCATTATGACTGTTTGGGCGCTGCATTCCGTGCCGCACAGGATATCTGTCGCGGGACCGATCGCCATCGCGCTCCCGATCCCGATCCCGCTCTCGCTTCGAGTCCCGGGGGTGTTCTCGTTCTCCACGGTCAACTATGCGGCTCCCTTCCGGATGGTCTCGGTCTTTTGCCCGGTCGTTCCGGACTCTGTGCTCACGATGGTCCTCGTCGCGGAGATCTTGCTCGTGGTCCCGTTCCCGTTCCCGGTCTCGTTCTCGTTCTTTCTCTCTGCTTCGGCTCTTGTCCCCAGTCCGCCCGCGATCGTGGTCCCGTCCTCGGTCGCGATCGTGGTCCCAGTCACGCTCGTGGTACCTGTCTCGCTCTCGCTCGCGGCGGTTCAAGTCCCGCTCTCTGTCGCGATCCGACTCTCGATGGTGATCCCGTTCACGACTTCTTCGATGATGAGAATCCGGATTTCTTTCCCTGTCTCTCTCTCTATCTCGGTCTCGATCACGATCGTGATCCCGGTCACGGTCCCGCTCCCGATCCCGCTCCCGATCCCGGTCTCGGCCGCGTTCGCGTTCCCGCTCTCGCTCCCGCTCCCGCTCGCGATCCAACTCTGCATGTCTTTTTCGATGTTCGCGCATCCTTTCGCCGTTCGTGTCACCGGCAAGTGATGCGTCGTCCGAGTCGTAAGAGTAGTGTCTAAACGGCTGCGAGACTGTTGGTTGGTCTCTCGGATGCCGCGTACTCGAGGAGCTTTTTGTCTGTAGACGCACGCGGTCTGAGCTGCGAGGACGTTCTTTTGTTAGTGCGCCTGGCAGGTACGCCGCGAGTTTCTCCTTCAAGTCGGCAATGCCAACACTCTTTCTCCGAATCGGAGACGGGATCTCCCTGTGATGAGGAGAATGGCGACCCGAAGCGGGAGGTCGCCTCCGATCACTGGATGAGCTTTCACCCTTGCCAGTTGTTGTTGCATATATGGTTTCAGGGGCACTTGGGGGTTGCTTATGGTAAACGTGCCGGCTAGGGCCAGCCGGAAATTCATCCGGAGGGGTGCGGACGCGGCGAGCGTTCCTGGCATGTAGACGAGGGTCATCTTCCGAATCGCTTGATGACGAAAGCCGCGGGTGGCTGTTTCTGCGTGGAAGTGTATGGCGGCTACCCGTGTGGTCGGGCCGGCTGAATGAGCTCGGGGGCGGGTGTACCGTCACTTTAGGCTCACGGTAGTCTGAGCGGTGATTCGAAAGGCTTCGATGGCGTGTTCTCTGGCCGTCGTAGGTCAAAGGCACTGCAGTTCGGCTTCGATGCGCCCATGAATTGGCCATGGCCGCAACACCAACTACCACGGGGACATGGCGAACATAGGTATGGCTAGGTGACCGGTTTCGGTTGAACTCGTTGGCGTCAGTACTTCTAGGACGGCCGGGCGGTGTCATAGGTCGTCTTGCTCTGTGAGGGGAGGAGCCGGGCGAAGAGTCTGGACTGGCAGTGAATTTACGGGTAAAGGTATAACCGCGATCCTTAAAGTGAGTTTCGCCGTGTGTTTGTTTCTCTTCTGTCGAGTCGGCCTCTCTCCGGAGCATGTTTGCGCATCCCGCATGCCACTCCTCTATTGCCTTGTCCGGCTCTGATGGCAACACATCGGCAGGCAGGTCAGGCGGGAATGCTTCACCAGTATCTAAATCCTTGAGGTTCCAGTTTTTGGCGACAAACTGGAGCACCGGCACGTGAACTTGTGGACATAGGAGAGTCTCGACAGACTGCCAGCGCACAAAGCCTTTGAGTGTGAGAGCTGGTATGGATGGTGGTGCAAAGTCATCGTCCGTGGGTTGAAGCGTGTGCTGGCAACCAGTTGCCTGCCAGATGAAAGAGAGCGTTGGGTTATCTGACTCCCTGAAAAGTTCTGTGAAGTTGTTAGCAGCAAGAAGCGGCACTGCCGAGTTTTGTTGCCACTACTTGGCGTTTAGGAGAGTAGCCTACTGTTAAAGTCTGCCCCCACGGCGTCGTAGAACGTGGCTAGCTTTTCTGCCGTCAGTGTCTTCACATCGGCGTCACCAATATTGTCAATCTAGTGGGGAGTTAGATCGTCGGCCGGAAGAAGAGTGGCATTAGCGAAAGCAGGCAACCGAAAAGTCGAGCTTACAATGTATTGGGCTAGCGAGCGCAGAATTGCGCAGAACTGAGGTGTTGGCTGCTTGTCGGGCTGGTAGAGGTAGCGGTAGAACGGCTTGTTGTCGGTTGCTGGCTGCGTCGGTGGCGGTGTGGCGGTCGCCATGATGCGCGGCGACGATGGAATTGCTCTAGGAAGCAGAGAAAGATGGAAGAGAGACACGGCCGTCCATTTATTTTTAAAAAGGCAATAGGATCGGGGATCGGAGATCGGGAGCAGGAGACGGGATTACAAACGCGGGATAACAGGATTGTAGGCAGGTGCGTTAGCCCATGGCCAGAATCAGAGACGGGAAGGAGGCAACCAAGCTGGATGACGTGAAACCGGACATAGAAAGCGCGAACGGGCACAAGGATGGATGCAGACGCGGAAAGAAAGTAGGATCGAACGGCACCACGAAAGGCCAAGAGCAGGCAGCAAGAGGCGCTATGGGAAGCAGGTACGGGCACGTCGTGAGAATACGCAAGAGCCAGGCAGACGAAGGCTCACAGCTGGAAGGTGCGACCAAGGCATCACGGCGCGGAAAGTGGGGTTATGTACTCTGCATTTCGCACCAGTTTCTGCTGCGCAAAGACATGGGAAAGTATGACTATCAGGTTCGGAGTGTTGCCGCTTACGCCCAGACACTGCCGATACTACCAGAGCATTCAGATGCTACGGCACACGAGTCGAACATCTGACCCGGACACAGCCGCGCTACGGCGCAGTGCGAGTAGTATGTACATGTGGTGTGGGCGGCTGAGCGCGAGTGGCCGTGCTGCCAAACGGACCGGTCAGAGTCTGACACGTGCGAGTATTTTTGGCGCTGTGGCGTAGAACGGGCCACAATTAGCGCAAACAAGGATCGAGCACGCCGCCTCGACTCACAACAGATAGCCAGCAAAGAAGTGTGCGGATGATTGATCAAGACATTGGGGTACATGGACGCCATTATTTTTGGATTTCTCTTCACTAGAATGAAAGAATACTGATATTCAGAAATACAGAAATATAAAAGAAAAATATAAAAGAAAAATATAAAGAAAAATGTTTATATAAGATACAAAGTACAAATAGGAATAGATGCTGAAAAGTATACTGGGATACAAAGCATATGCCACTTTTATATTGATTATCATGGCTTCTGTACGAGGAAACAATACGCCCAATTATGTGTGCTCATGACAATTGCATAGCATATCCAACCCGAACTCCAGGACAACAACACAAAGACGCAAAAGCCTGTTCTTCCAATGTTACAACCGCAACTAAAGAGTGGTGTGATGCTGTTCTCGCGGCTTGTCTAGCATCTGGACGTAAAAGGTCAGAAATGCCACAAGCGCAGCCCAGGTTTAATGCGTATTCCTCGCTCTCCTCCGAGCGCCCACTGCCTCGATGCGTCATCGTACAACGTAGGACCTGCATACAGGAGGCTCGACAACCGACTGGCGACGCCCCGGCGGCGACTCTAGTTTGGACGCGCCGCAGTCGGCCCGCCAGCCTGCCCGGGAAAGTAGTGCAGGCACACCATCTCGACCATCTGACCAGGGCTGCGCGGGTCCGGCTCCTCGACGGTCCCGTACGACGCGAAGCCGGTCTTCGTCAAGACGTTCTGGCTCGCGACGTTGGTCCGCGGCGTCATCGCCGTCAGCTGCTCTGCCACGGCGCTGTGGCCGTCCCAGGGCGCCGGCACGGAGCTCCGCGCCACCCGCAGCGGCACAGGTGCCGGCGGCCGCGGCAGCGCTTCGTAGAGCGCCACGAACGCGCGCAGAAACTCGGTCGCCAGTCCGCGGCCCCAGTGCGCCGACCGCAGCAGGTAGCCGATCTCGGGCCAGCCCTGCCAGCCCCTGTGCGCAAGGCAGCCGCCCATACCGATGAGCGCGTCGCCGTCGGCGCGCAGGCAGATGGCCCAGTTGAACGACCTGGTGTCGCGCGGCGGCAGGAATCGGGATAGCCGCGCCTGCGTCTGCTCCGTGTCCGTGTCGACGCAGCCCTGGCCCGCGTGGGCCATGACCGCGGGCTCCGTACGCAGCGCGTGCACCGCCGCCAGGTCCGCGGCCGTGAGCGGCCGCAGCAGCAGCCGCTCCGTCGTGACGGCCGCGCGCTCGCTGTTCGGCGGAAACGGCCACGCTGGCATCACGGCAGAGACCATGATCCAGTCGCCGGCGTCTCCAGCAGCCATTGCACCGTGGCGAGGAAGCGGTGAGGGGAGACAGGCGTTTGCAGGCGCTGCCGTAAACGTATCGGCGCCTGCTGGCGGTGAATGCGTTACCAAAGACCGTGTTTATACAGAGAGCATGCTACCCAATCTAGGCTTCGCTCTACTCCGCAGTCCGGCCAAGACAAATGACCTCTTAATTGGCGGGTCTCGCGCACGACCTACTACCTCACGATGCTGCTTCACCGCGTTTGACACGAGACAGCCTCAAGAAGAGCACGGCACGGTACGGCAGGCCCTTGCGGCTTCGACTTTCGGGTTTTGGAGTTTCGAAGTTTTGAAAATTTTTGCTTTTTATTTCACACCCTTCAAGCAGAAAGGGCACTGCTATGATCCATTTCCCGTGGCCGTTGAAACACCCAAAGAACTGCCTCCAACCACAGACACACTGCAATCCGGATTCTCTTTTGTTTTCCCGTGTAAATGTCCGATCGCTCCCTTCACCCATTGGTATATTCCATTTAAGCAAAGGTTGACGGGCGGGTCGCGCTGAAAATCTTCTTGGTGGGGATCTTGGGCACACGGTGGGGCAGGGGGAAGGTCAGGCCCTTGGTCACGAGCTGCTTGATGTACGGGCGCTTGACGTCCTCGTTCTTCTCAATCTCGACGACGCGGAGGATCTGGGGGGCGGTTAGCATCGGAAAGGGAGCAAGGGGAAAAGCGCAGGACAGCTGCACGTACATGGATCGACCGGAAGCGGGCACGGTGGCGGGCAGCCATGTCAGAGTACAGAGCCTCGACGGCAGCGGTTCTCGACAGCTCGCGGTACTCCTTGTACATGTTGTGGGTGCCGGACCGCGAGTCGTAGCGGATCCAGATGCCAAAGTTCTTGACCTTCTGGGGGTGCTTCTCGGAGATCTGTTGGTCAACGTTAGCTACTTTGTCCGTTCGTCCATTCTCCAGTCCTTGCAGTTTCACGGCCTTGGCATAGACATACGGAGTTGACGGCAACGATCTCACCGGTGGCCTTCTTGACCTTCCGGAGACCGCGGAGGAAGTACCAGTACCGAGACTTGGCCACAACCTCGTTGGGTGCGAAGATGCGCATGCGGTACAGGCTGGGAGTCGGGTTGGACTCGGTCGGCAGATGCCGGCCGATGACCTGGTATTCCTGAAGACGGCCTGGCAGAAGAGTTAGCGAGCGCGTTCAATGATCTGATCCATCCAGGTCCGAACGCGTGCGAAGTTTTCTGGCCAGCCAAAGCCACATGCGACGGAGTCCCGAAGTTTCGTCGCGGTGTTTCGTTGAGTCACTTCTGTGAAGAAATGTTCGCTCTTCGATGTTTTCTGTGCTGTTCTTGCCGACACATTGTTGACACGTTGGCAGAGCCGCATCACCGTCGTTACTATCGAAATGGAGACCGACAAGCAGCCCGTTCAGTGGACATGCCGTTTAGTGGTCGTCGAACAGAGTCGGTGCAAGCTTCATTCGTGACAGCGTGTTGTCGACAGTCCCGCGGTTCTCATCGATTGCTCTCTGCCGATACCCCTCGTCCGTGACTCTGGCTGTCGCTTCCACCGCGCCGTCGACTTGGTTCATGAAAACTGCTTACCCATCTTTCGAGCAAAGTTAGTATATAAATCGTCAAGATGTTCTGGTTTGAAGCACAGTTGCCCACCTTGATTTTTTTGGTTGATGTTGGTGGTCGTCAAATTTTATTTCCTAGTCGGAAGTTTTGGATTTTAGAATTTCATAGGCACAAAGGGCTTTGGTGCTGTTTTTTCGGGGCAAGCACGCGAAAAAAATGTGCGTCGGGCTATCCTTTAATCCGGGTTCCGGTCGGGATAAGTGTGGGTATCGGGGCTTCTCTTAGCGCAATGACGTGTGGGTCCGCAAGTTTCTAGGCAACCAATGAGGTATGCTCTCACCATGCCTGGCGGGATGTTGACTGAATTGGCAGAAGCAAGAACAACAAGAGGTACCGCGGAAGGAAGGAGCTGTCTTGGGCGTGATCGGACCGTAAAGCCGTGCCCAAATCCAACTTCCAAGGGCTGTCTGCAGCATCTGCCTTCAAGGCGCATAGGACAGCTGTCAGTGATAGCGCTGACGTTGTGCCCCCCTCATAAGCCTCCATTCGCGTCGCTTCTCGCAGTATGGACCGTTTGCTCCGGGAGTTTGGCCAGGCTGTAGATGACGGCAACGGAACGGCGCTCTCCGCGACCCTGAAGCCGGAGTCGCCTAGCACAGATCCATATCGACTACGCAGTATTGCGAATGCACACAACCACCACGATGCTAAGCCGGCCATCAAACGCAAGATCCAGGCCAGCACCAGCTCACTCAGTAACAATGAAGTGCAAGGCTGGACCGAGGTCTACTACGCGTACTGGAGGGCCCTTGGCGAAATAGTCTTGATGCAAGACATAGAGGAAGGAGTCGAAGCGGAAGGAAAAGTGAGCATTCCCAGTGCTCAGTTGCATTCAGTTGTAGAGGACTGCTCTTCTAACACACTCACAGTCAACATGGACCAAAGTGTATGAGGCTTGGAAGGACGTCACGTCTGCCATCCACAGAGGCTACACCAATCACGGCTTTGAGGCTTGGAGCGTCCCGATACTCTACGTCACGGGCAACTATTTGCGGCTGTATGCAGCCAAGGCCGACGCGGAGCGGAATGCTCAGAGCACGACCAACTTTGGGGGAGACGCTGCCTTCCAGGACGACTTTGATGCAGAGAATGAGAAGAACCAGCTTCTTGAAGACTGCGCCCGCCAACTCAACCGTTTCTTCCAGCTTTGTCTCAGCGACCGGTATGTAGTGCTTGAATTTGGTGATGGGTTCCTGCTGACTTGGGCTCTCCAGGTCAGAAGTGCAGACGTCGAGAAAATGGGGCATCTATGGCGTGATCAATTTACTGTTCAAAACATACTTCAAACTCAACTCAGCCGGCCTGTCAAGGAATATTCTCAAGGCTCTGAGTGCTTACAAGGGAGATATGCCACCCCTGGACCGGTTTCCCAAATCGCAACGAGTCACATTCAAATACTACGAGGGAGTCCTCTATTTCCTTGAAGAGAACTACGCCGAGGTGCGCTTCCCTGCGAGTTGGAACTGGCAATTTGATACTGAAACTCGCTCTAGGCAGAAAAACATCTGAATGAAGCATGGAGGCTTTGTTACAACAATTCGCCGAAAAACAAAGAGTACGTTCTAGATCGATGTCCAAGTAGTATCCAACTTCCAGCTTACAACCCCCCTAGACTGATCCTCACATATCTCATTCCCTGCCATCTCCTGACTGCACACTCTCTTCCCAGCGAGACGCTGCTACGACCGTTCCCGCGGTTGCAGAAGCTGTTCGTACCGCTTTCACAGTGCATTAAGAGGGGAGATTTGCATGCTTTCGATGTCGCTCTGCAAGACAACGAGGACGAGTTTATTAAGCGAAGAATTTACCTGACATTGGAGCGCGGCCGGGACATTGCGCTCAGAAACCTTCTTCGCAAGGTTTTTCTTGCTGGTGGGTTTGAAGAGCCAACCGCGCCCGGCGCCACTCCATTGCGACGGACACGCGTGCCAGTGGTGAACTTCGTTGCGGCAGTCAAGCTGGGTAACCAGGAGCCTATGGACGTCGACGAGGTTGAATGCCTCCTTGCAAACATGATTTACAAGGTGAGTGACAGCAGTCAGCATTGCGTAAATATTCCATTTTCGGACGACCTCCGTGTCAAATACGTCACTAATGCGAGGGCGTGCTCTTCGCGCCGGCAGAATCTCATGAAAGGATACATTCACCGGGAAAGGGGCATTGTTGTGCTGAGCAAGACCGGAGCATTTCCGGGAACGGGTGTGTGAATATCTATCTTGTGGGGTTGGGCGAAAGGGAACGGGCACGGCGTACGGCGAGGCTGTGCATATGAACTTTTCAGATGTAATACATTGGAAGCTAGCATCAGTTAAATAAGATAAATCCATTATTCAAGTGCTGAGCTACGTCAGCCGGGAAGCAAAGCTCTGCTCTGTATATAAAAGCAAGCAATAAAAGAAAGAGAAAGAGTCATGTAAATGTGGGGGGTTATCTCCTCCATCGGTACTGTTATGACGCATACTTCAGTAACATTAGACTCATCCTTGATAACAGCCTTCCGCTGCGGCGCATGCGGAGCATGCGGAAGAGGTTCTGAATGGATAGTCTGGTGATTCAAAGTTACTGTGTTTGAGTCAGTAGTACGAATCTCAGAGACACCGGACTCGTTATTACGAGTAGTTTGCATCAGTAAAACTCAATTTCCTCTCCATGAATCGCAAAAAACTAGCCCAAAAAGCCAAAAAATGGACTTGCAGGGAATCGAACCCTGGACCACTCCCATGCTAAGGGAGTATTATACCACTAAACCACAAGCCCAATTGTTGATGTATGCAGAGGCCGTCTGAAGCCTCACGTACCCGAGATTGTCCTACCGCGACCATGCACCGCGCCTGCAGCTACGTGCGCGCTGTCGTCCACGCCGTGCGGTCTGCGCGGTACGAGCACTCGAGCTCACTCTCCTTGCGCCAGCTAGGCCGCGATGTCTCCGTCTTTAACAAGCTGGGGGGGCGTGTGATGTCAGTCCCTGTGCGTTATCTCGGAATCGAACAGTTGTTGCTCATTATGAAAACTCGTGATAGTTACTTTGCAAGAGAGTGTAGAGAATAAAAAGTCCAAGCTATGGGACGTGTGATGTAAGTCCCAGTACGTTATTCGCGTGACCATATCTGTCATCCCCTCCATGCATTAACAGGTTCCAGCCGACGGTCAAACATCGCGCGACCCGAGTCCTGTGGCCAAACTAGCGAGGCTTCCAAACTGTTTCCAGCACATCATCCTGCCACTTCTAGCCGAGCGGTGGCCTAATGATACAAGTACAAAAGAAAATAAGCGTACATCAAATGCACACGCTAAAACGCCAGTAGAACGGACCCGAAACCACAAGCCACATACGAGTGAAGAACGAAAAGAAATCAGACTTGAACGCCATCCCGAGTAAAAGGTGAGCCTATGCTCCCAAGAAGTTGTACAAACTGTTCGCAGCGATAGCAAGGCCACGACGAGACAAAACGAGAAAACGGCATTAAAGCATCCAAAGCATCACAATATCGGGGTATTTTTTTCGTGGTTGTTTGTGGCGAACATGAAACGGAAGAAAAGGGCGGCGGACAGGATGGGCGGCTCTGGCTTTAGGAGTGGCGGTTGCTGCGCGGGCTGCTTCTGGGATGGATTAGTGGACGAGGCACACAATAGAAGGAAAGGGGACGGAGCGGACGTACTGGACGGAGGCGATGTCGTCGACGTGGTTGCAGAGAGCGACGAACAGGTCAAAGAAGAGCTGGGAGCCGCCGTTGAACATCTCGAGCTGCATGGTGCCGCTGCGCTTAAAGGTGCTGCGGCTGCGGATGATGAGGGCGAGGTAGTGGGCGCGCAGCTTGGAGTCGGTGTCGGGGGTGTGGGCGTAAGCGAAGCGAGCGGACGAAAGGATGGTGCTGCACTGGATGCCGGACTGCAGGCCCTGCTTGCGCAGCGCAATCTTCTTGAGCTCGTCGAGGCCGTACTTGTCGGCGGCACAGTAGATGACGGTGTCCTTGAGCAGCTCGCCGTCGGTCGGGTGCTGGTAGAGGGAGGTGGCCGGGTCGGCAGCGGCATCCCGATCCCGATCTCCGGCATCCGCGCCAGCCGGGCGCTCGAGCTCCCACGAGTTGTGGCGCTTGTTCTGCAGCAGGCGCGGGTAGTAGTCACCCTTGTAGAGATACTCGAGCACGGATGAGAAGATCTCGGGCTCGTCCTCGGGCAGCGCGATGCGGCGGGCGGCGCCGGGGCTGCCGGGGCTCAGCAGGCCGCCGGGCATGGCGGTCATGCCGGGACTGCCGAAGCCGGGGCCGTTCTCGTAGTATAGAGGGCCGTAGAGGGCCTGCTGGAAGTAGGGCGAGGCGCAGAGGATGTCTTCGTGGGCAGCAAAGATGCGCTGGTCGCGGCCGACGACGAGGGTCACGATGGCGGACGTCAGGTTTCTGCGCACGTCTTGTTAGCGCATGGGACACGAGAGCAAGAAGGAGAAACGGGACAGCATACGGGGCAGGCGAGGGAGTGTCCACGGCAAAGGCGGCGAGGGCGGCGGCCGTGGAGGAAGTGGGCGGGCGACGACGAAACTCCTGGCGGGACTCATGGCGACGATGCTTGGAGATGCCCGCGTCTTTGCTGAAGGAGGTGTTGGACTTGGCGGGCTTCTGGCTCTTGGAAAAGCTCTTGTTTTGCGAGCGTGAAAACATGGCGACAGATGGCGACAGACGGCGACGAGGGTGATATATTTGTGACAATGGCTTCATTCATCCAAAGAATGCCCGCCACCAAAAAGGGAAGAGAGGGAAAAGAGGAGAGAGCTGGCGTCTTGGGATCCCTTCACACACTGGGGTAGAGAGCCCGAAAGTAAAAGAAGTTGCATAAAGAGTGCCGGTTGTACCGTTGTGCCGTTGTGCCGTTGTGCCGTTTTGTGTTTTGTGTCGCTGCCTGTTGATGCCGGTGCAAACCTACCTGAGGCAACCGTGGGATGGATGAGGAGAGAGGCAGCCCTCGAGACAGAGGAGGGATCGCGGGAGGCGCCATAATTTATAGATATGGCGCGCGGCGATAAAGACACGGCAGCAGGAACAGGGCAAGCGATGATAAACGAGAAAAATCACTCAGAAGACGCCTTTCCCTGCTTGGCTCGGAGGTGAAGCAGACGAGGGGGGACAGATGGGGGTGTGCAGCACTACACCCAAACACACAGTGCCAGCGGCGACGGGGAACAGGGGGGCGACAGCCGGCCGTAGGACTGAAGCAGAAGGCGACCAGAAAGGGCGAAGAACGAGACAGCTGGCGGATGGCGATGCTTGGCTAGCCAACCGCGTTTGGACGTGTCGGTGGCGTGCCGACAGCGTCGCCAAATGAACACGTCTGCACGTGATAGAATCTGCAGACACTCTACCGCAAGAGGCTAGCGGCGGACGGCTGGCACAGTAAGTGGGGCCTTCAGTTGTGCTTTTCTCGTACAAATCAATGTACAAAGTACTTGTGCAGATTACTCGTTACGAAATACGAAGCAGCACAGACACAATTCGGCACAGCCGGTCCCAGGCAGTGCACGCAGCGCTCGCAGCGGGCGGTAGCGCGCCATTGCTGCCTGGTGTGTGTGGTACGCGCGCGGGCGAGGCGGCGTGCGCGCAGGGAGGCCAGGGGGTGGCGCCGAGAGTGCTCTCACGCTATTTGTTCGTGACGACGTCCACGCATACTCCATGCAAACTACAGAGTAGCACAAGCAGGTACGAAATGCAAGTCAAGGCTACCGGACGAGTGCCGAAACCAGGCCGGCGAGCCGGATCTATGGGGCTCCTCCCAGCAGCCGTCTCATCTTGTGTGCGGCACAGTGCCGTCTTTGCTTCCCGCCAGCCCGTCAAGTACGAGTATTCGTTCACGGTCACCCGTAGAGCTGAGCTGGGATCCGGCCAGGCAGCAATTTGAGGCCTTCGCTTTGCGTTGGTGCTCGAGGCGCCGTGCTGCACGGCTGCGCAGTTGCGCGGCCTACCCGTACGCAGCAGGCGGTAGGCAGAGCATTGTCCGCCTAGCCAGCCACACTGCCCATCTACTAGTCTTCAAATCGTGCCGTCGCCATCTGCCATCTGCCAACCGTGCTCGGCCTCTGCTTCGGTGCCGCTCTGCACGCTGCCAAGCTGCTGGCCATGCAGCCTTGACCAGAAAAACGGGCCTTCTCACTCGTGCATCCTTGCCGTAATCTAAACCCCTGGTCGTCGGAGCAAGTGTGGATATGTGGGCGTGAAGATAGGTTTGTGCCTGCGTGCCGGCCGGCTGGATTGGTGGCGCCGAATAGCTTGTTTGCTTCTGTAATACCCGTCCGTAAGACTTTGTACAGAATACTCCGTATGTTGAACGAACGAACGAACGGGCTAGGTCATGTGACCTATCCCTTGTCCTATTTCTGTGTAGGCATAGACTTTGTATTTTATCTATCTCTATTTCTTCTCTATTATAAAGACAATCCTCCGAATAGCCACCAAACAACCTTCTTTCTCTTGCCTTCTCATCCGCACCTATAGTGCGACAGAGTATCACTTTGTAGTGTGTGACACTTTGTACGAGTAGATGTCCGCTTGCAATGTAAACTGCTGGACAATCAATTTGTTAGAGTCTTGGATGCAAACACGGTCGCGCCTGCTATCTGCTCTGCCGTACCTGCCCTAACAGTTTCCCTTTTCTCAATCCTTCCCTTTCTTCTTGATACTTCTTCTCAATCCGATTTTTCACCCCTCCATAGAATGGATTCGGGGCGCTGATTTTCAGGTTAGGGATGGGGAAGTGCCAACAAAGGAACAGAATAGGGCCCGGTCTATATACAATACGATTTGCCTATTGACACAATACGGAGATATATATGGGATCCCATTCTGCTCCTTTGGCACTTCCCCATCCCTAACCTGAAGGTCAACGCGCCGAACGCCCTCATCTAGCAAGCCAGCGACCATTTTAAGCTCGATACCACCTTCTGCTGTTCCTCGCTGTTCCTCCCTTTCTTTCCGTCTCGCTCAGCCCCTCGCAGTTGCCTTATTCCTGGTAGGCCAATGCGAACAAGGACCGCCTGGCCACACGTTAACATTTCACAGGTTCGAAGAAGACCGAACATCAGCGCGCCTGCTCGAGGAGAAGTAAACTATCACAATGGCACGACATAATGTGTTTTTCTCAGACCTGCGGGACCCAGGAAATGTGCTCGGTGGCCTTGGCCTTTCGCGCGGCGTTACAAACGCCAATTTTCGTTCCATGCTCCAGTGCCTCATAGTCAACACTAGCAACATCGCAGCCCAGACTCATGATGGCGATTTTATCGTGTGGGATAACACACCGCTACTTCCCGGCCACTATCTTCTTGTGACCGACGAACCTATCGTCCTCAGCGAGAAGCAGGCGTACATGCGGACATTGACCCGGACGACAAAGTCTGCCCGCATTGCCTCCTTCTCTGAACAAGTCCGTGCGCGAGACAACCGATGTGTGGTGTCCAAGACTCGCGTTGACCTGGACGAGACAGCGGAATTGCGCTACATCGCCTTCGAGGCTGCCCATATCGTCCCCGTCGCGCGAGCAGACGTATGGCACTCTGAGGGCTTTGCGGCCTCTATTTCTGTCCCACCGTCACCACCTCACGAGAGAGAGACCATAAATTCTGTTCAGAACGGGACATTGTTACGCTCAACAATCCACCAGCTTTTTGATGCACTTTCGATATCTGTCCTAGTGGATGATGGGTACAAGATTATCGTATTTCGCTGCGTTGATACTGAGAATATTGCTGGAACCCGCCTTGATGCTGAGCTGCTAGACAACCCCAGTCGCCCACCAGATGTCCTGTTTCGCTGGCACTTTGAACAGGCTGTGCTCAAAAATATGCGTGGTGCTGGAGAAGGTGGGATAGAGTTTGATTTCCCCCCAGGTTCAGACATGGTCGGATCTATCCTGGATGGTCCGAACCCGGCGGAACGCATGGAGGTGGAGCTGTTTACGAGGCTTTCCGGTGTTGCTGGTTTACTAAAAGACACCAATGTTATGGACAAGGGAGAGGATGAGGAGGATGGTGGGGGCGAGGAGGCCGGGAAAAACAAGGACGACGAAGATGAATACGACAAGGAGGACGAGAAGGTCGAGGAGCTCGAGGAGCTCAACGAGCCCAAGGGGGAAGCAGACAGACCCGACTAGGAGTCAGTTGTTCTTGTCCCCCAGCTTCAAGTGTAACGACACGTTACAATGAGCAAATGCCCCCAAGAGCGACATGTGATTTTATGCTGTCGACTTGCTTGAATCTGCTTCCCCAGTCTGTCTCTCTGCTGCCATCCCATACTATAATGCTCCTCGTACTGTCTTCTTCGACCATGTCTCACAAGCTCGTGTCTTCTTACAAAGTATGATGCAAATTCGCTGTCATTGCTCCTCCCAGCTCCATGTGGTATCTCCCAAACGCCATGCCAGCCTTGCCCCAGAAATAGTCCTACAGGTCCGTTCATGCAAAAACAGTATCAACACGCGTAGCCAGCTCGATCGACCGCTGCAGGATCGCCGTCTCCTCCGTCGTCAGGTTGTGTGCGCCGCGGCCGCGCATACAGCTCATGTCCTCCTTGCGCGCCCCCTTGGCCCACTGCCCGTCCACCATCCACGCCTGCGGCACCTCGTACTCGGCCGCCTTCACCTGGGCCTTGTTCTTCATCAGGCTGCCGTTGTACCACAGCAGCCTGCCGTTCTCGTCCACGTGTGCGATCACAAAGCTGCACACATTGGACTGCGGCGTCTGCGTCGTCGTTTTGTTGCCGCTCGCTCCGCCTTCCTGTGCCGGCACGGCTTCCTCGGCGTCGTTGTACCAGCCCACGATCCCGCCGTAGTGCTTCTCCATCGCGTACGTTGCGCCCGCCATCTCCAAGCCCATCCACCACGACTCCTTGTCGCCGTACAGCACCCGGTACGTCACCTCCTCCCGCACCGCGTACGTATTTTGCCAGCACGTGTGCAGTAGCCCCATCAGCACGTCCACCCGGCCCTTGTCCAGCACCACTGCACCCGAGTCCTGCTCCTCCGCGTACCGCTCCGTCCACACCAGCGAGTCGTCGAGCGCGCTGCTTGGCCGCGGCACCTCCTTGTGCCACCACTGGTGCCGTTCGGGGAACCCGTTCTTCCACAACAGCCGGTCGCGGAAGAGCAGCGCCCCCGTCTTCTGGAAGGCAGCCTGTTCCAGCAGCACCTCCGGCTGCTGTAGGAACACAGCGTCGGCATCGAGCAGGATAACCTTTTCAAACCGGGACGACAGCGCCGCAAACGACTTGAATGCCCACCCTCCACCGGACGCGCTGTCTTGAAATCGGAAGAAGGGAGCCTGCAGCGGCTCTCGCTTCAGCTCGGCCGCGCCGCTCTTGTCGTGGAGGGTGAACCACGGCGTGGGCTTCTTGGGACCGTCGTTGAAGACTGTCGAGAGATCGAGGAACTCGACGGGCTCGCCAACTGTGGCCACTTCGGCCAAGTGTTGCCGCACAGCCGGCGACAGATCGTCGTCGCCCGCGTAGGCCACCTGGATGGGCAGCGTCGAGCCCAGGACGTTCCGGAGTGAGCCAATGAGGTGGGCTGCAAATCGAGCTGTCTTGTCGCCGGTCGGGATGACAATGCCAGCAGAACCGGGATCAAAAGACGCGCGCAGGTCGGCCAGTGGTGCCAGTGGCGCGTCTTCGCTGTGGTTGCCCGCCATCTTTGTGCCATCTTTCACGAGAAAGGGAAAGAGACTGGCAGTGACCTCTTCCACGGCTGCGTTCAGTGCCAGCCGCGCAGGCGTCGTCAGAGACATGCTGTTGGCGGCAACAATCCAGCTGCGCAGGACCCGGCTGCGCCGGCCGAGCTCACCGAAAGCATGTTTGTAAGGCGACACAATGGGAAAGTCGACAAAGTATTCGACCGTTTCCTGGAGTGCGGGAATCACAACGTTGTCCTTGGAAGCCGTTGGCCGCGAGGCATATTCCCGCAAAGGGGCGGCAAAAGAGGGATTGAGCGTGGAATAGAATGTCGTGGTGGTACATAGAAGAGCCGCCGAAAAAATCAGACCAACAATGTGAAAGCGGCGCAACAAGATGGCGGGAATCATGACTGACGAGCCGCGTTCGATGACCGAAGTGAACTGGAAAGCACATAAGAAGACACAAGTAGAAGAGCAAACAGAAAAGCAAGAAGACAGCGGCGGCAGCTGGAATGGCTACGCGCAACCGGCCAGTAATGGGAGCTATCAACGCGTTCAAGACTAAGAATTATGCTAATAAGGGGACAAGTTTTGGTTTCCTTGCTTACAAGGAGCTGCAATCGAAAGACAGCTATCTGTCCACGGATGGCAGACAGGGGCTTGCGTATGACTTCACACGGAGTACTCCGTACATGTGTACTCCATACTGATGTCGAGTTAGTCCATGGCTATGCCAACTATTCTACCTCGTCGTCAATCTCACCACGACGTACATGTAGGTAAGGTTCCACATTTCTTTCCATAAAAGCAGCAGGACTGCCGTGCGATTCAGGTCACAATCCTGGCAGCGACCCAGAACCCCAGGCTTCGCGCTGCTAATGAGCCGATTCGAAACACCAGCCTGGAGCTCGCCCCATTTCACCTGCTGGAGTGTGACGCTAAAAAAGCTTGTGCCGTCAAGGTTGTCGCTAAAGGCGCCGGCCACGCGTCGCGGACACGATTGCACGATGGACATTTGCCGGACGCGAGCGGACAGCACTTGCTGCCTCCCGTTGCTGACCACAGCCATTGCGTGAGTACGAGTAGGCATTGTAAGGATCGGCTCATATTTCGATCGACGGTGCCGGCGTCGTGATCGCAGTCGACCTCCGCTTCTCCGTCGGTTCTGAATGCAACCCCGGAGGCCACGTAAGCACCTCGTCACGTTCGTCGTCATCGGCACCGCCCTCTCTGTTGATGGCGTTGAGGCCGGTCTGGGCCTTTCGCAGGTTCAGCGTGTCCCAGCACCAGGGCCGTGCCGGCTTTTCTTGAACCCGCCGCAAGCCGGCAGATTGCTCGTGCTGGTCCCATGCTCGCATAGCCGCAGAATGCTTATCTTATGAACCACGGACATACTGCATCGAGATTCCTGAGACAGGGTCAGGCATGCGATACAGCCCAGCAAGCAGCAAGCGGTACGGAGTATTGGCGGCATTGGCGAACACGCTGTGCGTGACGGCGGGCAACCGGAACACGGAAGGCTGAGACGGACGATTTCAGAAAAGGAAGAGATGGGGATGAATACGAAGGAATGGACAGATGCGCGACGAAAGACTGAATACCAAAAGAACTGAAATTTTCTTACGAGGCTGTGATGTGCTCCGAATGAATGTAGAAGGTACGACTGTGTACGTGGCTGCCAATTGGCAACTTGGAAGGCCTCAACGACTGAATTGCAAAACTGGTGTTGTGCCAAAGACCCAACTTCAGCGCCGCAGCCCAATCGCAGTCTTCGCTTCGGGATACGTCCGGCCAGGCCAGCACATCCGTCTCGTCGCCATTACCGCATTCGATCGAACCGTGCTTCTTCGCCGTGAGTACGAGGCCCGTACGGAGCGCGTTTGTCTTGTCGACTGCTGACTGGTGATATCGGCGGCTGACTAACGCACTATCGTTATCGCATCAGCCATTTCCGCGCTACAAAGTACAACGCGACGCGCCTCTGAACATCTCACGCCAAGCGGCTTGCATATCGACGGTCGACGCACCTCTGTCTCTCTGGGCTGTATGGATTCCGAGGCGGCCAACGCGGCTCAGCCGCTCGAGGGCGTTGTCTTTTGCTGCACCAATATTCCTGTCGATCTCCGGGTATGGTTTCCGGCTTATGGCCATTCCCTGCCCTTTTCTGGCTGCTGCTTCTTTTGTCCCGCTGCTGACCAGAACCGCACGGCAGACCGAACTCGCAAAGAAGGTCGTCGAGCTCGGCGGCGTGTACAAGAACGACCTGACACTCGAGGTCACCCACCTGGCCGTCGGCGACTACAACACACCCAAGTACCGCCATGTGGCCAGCGAGCGGCCGGACATCAAGGCCATGTGCGCCGGCTGGATCGACGCCGTGCTGGACCTCTGGACAAAGGACGCACCCATCGACATGCCGGCGCTCGAGCGCGCGTGGCAGCTGCGTCCGCTCGAGGCCCATGGCGGGCTGCCGGCCGGGCCAGACGGCCGCCCCGTCGAGCGCGGCCGGCTGCTGTGCTCGCTGACGGGCTTCGAGGAGGAGGAGCGCCAGCGGATCATCTCGACCATTGTGGCCAACGGCGGCATCTACAGCGGCGACCTCTCGCGCGAGGTGACCCACCTGATCGTCAAGAAGCCCGAGGGCAAGAAGTACACGGCGGCGATGCACTGGGGCGTGCGCACCGTGTCGGTCGAGTGGCTCGACGACTGCGTCGCGCGCGGCCTGATCCTCGACGAGTCCAAGTACGACCCGCGTATGCCTCGCGAAGAGCGCGGCCGCGGCGCCTGGGTCGTGCGCAGCGCTCTCGGGAAGCGGCCGCGGGCGGCCAGCACGGCCGCGGCCGAGCGACAGGGCCAGCGCAAGCTCTGCCGGACCGCGAGCGTGAAGCTTGCCGCGCGGCGCGACCAGCTCTGGGGTGATATTCTCGGGTCCACAGCGTCCGCGCAGGCATCGGCAGGCTCGACGCCAGAACAGGCCGGCTCGGCCCCCGAACAGCGGCAGCAACAACAGCAGCAACAGAACCTAGCAGGGCTGAACCCGCCACCGGCACCGCCGCAGAACAGCCCCCCCCGAAAGCAGCAGGAGAAGCAAGAAGCGCAGCAGCAGCCCCAGCAAGAAGCGCCGCCTGCTGCATCTGCTGCCCGAGCCGAGCGCACGCCGGAAGCAGCCGACTTGCTTGCCGCGTCCCTGTTCTGCATCCACGGCTTCTCTGCGGCGCGTGCGCAGGTGTTGGCAAACGCCGTGGCGACGTTTGGTGGAAGCGTGGCGACGTCTCTGGAAGAGATGGCTGCCTGTGCTGCGAGACAGCCGCCAGGGACCGTTCGCCAGCACGTCATTGTGCCGCAGATGGCGCGGCCGAGCGAGCGTCCCGTGCCGCCGGACGGCGTGATTCTCGTCACCGAGTTCTTCATTGAGAAGTGTCTGCACACGAAGCATTATCCCACGCCCCGAGGGAGCGGCGACGTGCCAGACACAACAGTCATTGGGCGGCCGTTCCCCGTGTTTCCTATCCCTGGATTTGACACCCTGTCTGTCTGCACGTCTGGATTCAAAGGCGTCGACCTGAACCAGATCGACAAGACGGTGCGGCAGCTCGGAGCCAAGTACGAGGAGCGCTTTACGGCGCAGTGCTCCGTGCTCGTCGTGATGGCCCTGCAGGCGGTGCGGAAACCGAAGCTCGAGCTAGCCCTGGCCTGGAAGGTCCCCGTGGTCGACGCCAAGTGGCTTTGGGCGTGCATTGCGTCTGGCAGCCGCGTGCCCGTCGACAATTTCATGTTCCCGCAGCTACACCAGGTGCCGCCCAGTTCTCTGCCACGGCCGATGGACCCCGAACCTACAGTGCCGACGCTCGTGTCGAGCCGGAGCCCCGGGACGCTATTTGTGTTGGCGCCGCGCGCGGAGACGTCTCACACAGCGGGAGAGGACGGCCACTCTAGCAGTTCCTCTGCGGTACAAGAGGCCGCGGCACCGGTGCCAGGGGCTACCACTGTGGCTGCTCCGGCGCCGTCTGTACGCCAGCCGCTGGGCCGCGTTCTTAGCGAGATCGCGGACTCGGTGGCGGGTGACTCGGATGGCGTGGACGAGCTGACGCCGCGAGAGCACAACGGCCACGCCGCCGGCGTCGGCGGGCCGGGTCTTGCCGCTACCGAGGGCCGGCCGGCCATGCGGCGAAGTGCGACGACTTCGGCCACAGCAGCGACCGCCACACACGCAGCGGCGGCGGCGGCATCGAAGCGCCGACAGCACGCGGTGCTCAGCCGCGTGGCCAGCGAAGGCTTCGCGGGGCCGTCGGCACCGGCGATGGCGCACAAGCCGACGGCCATTGGCATATCGATTGGCGATCTCATGAAGGACGGCGGCGGCAGCGGCGCGAGTGCCGGCAGCAATGGCAGCGCGGGCGGCGGGCATCGGCGGACGGGCCTTGCGCGGAGCGCCAGCAACGCGTCGCACGTGTCACTGGCAGCGTCGGCGGGCGACACGGGCGCCATGGGCGCATCGGCGGAAGCAGGCGCACCGGCGGCTCATACGGCCGGGCCATCGCCGGCGCCGGCGCCTGTCGGCGATGCGGCAGCTGGCGATGCCGGTGCTGCTAGCCAGGAGCAGCCGAACATGCCGCCGACGCAGGTGGAGGTGCAGTACCGCGACCCGGAGGAAGAGATGTACCAGGCACAGCTGATGCGCAAGATCCTGGGCGGCAGCGCGGCAGCAGAGGGCAGCAGCGGTGTCCCGGCGGCGGGGCTGGGCGAGATGGCGCGGCGGCGCAGCAGCCGAGGCAGCCGGGTGCGGTAGGGCGCGGGAGCGCGGCAAAGGGAGCGGGATAACGGACGGGAGACGGAAGCCATGACACATAACGAAAGGACCGAGCACTTGACGACCAGCATTGGACGGCGTACGACGCATTGGCAGGCCGCGACGATGCAGCCGTGCACTTGACTCGGAGAGCGGCAGCGCTGATTCTGGGGGAATGCATGGGAGACGTCGAATAGGCAACGGGCAATGATGAACTCACGATATTTTGCTATTTTGCTATTCTGCGCTGCTGACACCGGCTCGGCGTTCAGTAGAACACCAGCGCGCGGATCTCGACGCTCTCGCGCGGCGGAGCGTCGTCGTAGGCCGCGTCGCGGAAGGCGGAGTGGGCGGCGCGGCGGGCGACGGAGCCGTCGGCGATGCTGTCGAAGCACTTGATGAGCAGGACCTCGTCGGGGGTCTGGGCGTGCTTGTAGTACCAGCGGTGGGCGGTGGTCGGCAGGGGGTCGTCGGGGCGGCCGGTGCTGGGGCCGGGCGTGATGGTCCAGGTGCGCATCTCGTGGTCGGGGTAGCGGACGCAGGCCTCGACGAGGTCGGCCTCGGGGACGGAGCGCGCATCGGCGACGCCGAGGGGGTCCTTGTGGACGGTGCGGATGGGTCGCCAGGCCTAGCAGCCGTGAGCGACAGAAGACCAGGCTCGGAAGAGACTCCCGAATAAGACACCTTTGAAAGATGGAAGAAGTCCGAAAGGAAGACGAAGAAGACACCCACGTTGATGATCTGGTAGCGCCGCTGCAGCAGCGCCGCGGCCTCGGCAGGAAAGTAGTAGCGCACGAGCTGCGCGGCCCCCGTGTACGACTGGTCGACGTGGGCGCGGTGCAGCGGTCCGCGCCGGGCCGCGTTGCCGGCGCCGAGCCGGTGCCAGTCGGCCGGTCCACGGCGCACCTTGTGCTCAAAGACGAAGACGCGGCGCGCCGCCGGACAGTAGCGGCGCAGCAGCTGCGCGCAGTCCGGCACGTACTCGGCCGCGACGAGCGCGTCGTCGCGGAAGCCGTCGGCCTGGCAGCGCGCCGCGGCTGTCGGCTGGCGCGCGAGCGCAAAGCCGCAGCCGTCGAGCGTGAAGGCGTCTTCGCGGCCGGTCATGTCCTCGACGACGGCGCGGGCCGCCGTCGTGGCGCGCTCGTTGGTCACGGTGCCCCTGTTGTGTCAGCGGAGAGCGCGGCCGGAGCCAGAGCAAGCCGGGGCAACCCGGAGCAGCGCCGGAGCAGCCCGGGGCGGCACCGGATATGGCCCGGTGGCCCGGAAGCGGCACGGCCAACTCACTTCCCGACAATGACCGGCGCTGGCGGCGTGCCGTCGCCCGGGTCGTCGTAGTACTGCAACGTCGTGGCTACATCGCGGCGGACAGCCTTGGTCGGCGTCGCCGGCCGGGCCGGGCCGGCCGGGCCGGCGGCGGTGTCGGCAATGACGGCGGTGGGCGCCATGGCCGGGGAAAAGTCCTGCGCGGCCGGAGAGCGACGGCGAGTATATAAGCCGGCGCTGCTTTGCCGGTGCTGGGCAGAGGGCCGATGGCGGCATGGATTCATCGATGTAGAGCCGTAGTGTCGCGGCGGCACAGCGACTCGACAGCGCGGCGGCCGTGTTCCGCGTGCGACACTAGCAAGGCCGCCCATTGGCTGGCTGCTACGCAAGGTGCCATCCAAAAAAGTAGCTCACTACTTTGTACGGCGACATATCTCAGGCCGTGCTAAGCCACGGTGATGCTTCGCGCCAGCGAAACCAGCAAAAAGGAAAAACGATTGCTTGCAAACGGGCAAAAGGAAATCATCTGCGTCGGCCGGGAATCGAACCCGGGGCCTGTCGATGGCAACGACAGATTTTACCACTAAACCACCGACGCTTGATATGTAATGGTGTCCAAACGTTCACCCTATACAGTTCCGTCCAGTGCAAGCCTTTGGAAACTTGGTGGAAACGAAGGAAGCTGATTATTGCTTTTTACAGTTTATATATTTCTTTTTCTTTTCTTCTCTTCCTTTCCTCTCCCCTAACGTAATACTTACATGCCATCCATCCACGGCGAGCCTCTGCCCCTAGTGTCAATGGGGGTTAGGACTCGTGGATTTTTACACATGCTTTAGCAGCGGAGAATTACGCTTAAGTTAACGACGGTGGTGCAACGCAAGTACCTCTCCGCGGGAATTTCGTTTAATCAGCCAACAGATTTCTCAGAAAACTACACAGCCTGTAAAACTCCTGCTGCTTAATTAGACAGACTTACTTCATACCACCACCTAGACCAACTATACCCCCCCGCTTCATAGAAGAGAAGGACGTACAGGGTCAACGGGGCACAACCAATTTCACACGTTATTCTATTACAACGACACATCGCGCGATTCCCTCCCCAGGGAACCGACAGTGCCGCTGATATAACGCCATAACGCCGGGCCGTCCGAATTCCCTTGCTACTGTAGAACCGATGCTCTTCCGCCTGTAGTCGCCTGCAGTCACTCGCTACTTCGCACCGCGACTCCGGCTGCGACTCCGGCTGACACTCCGGCTCACGCTCCGGCTGTCGCTCCGACCCCGATTCTGGCTCCGGCTCGGACTACGCCGTGGACTCCGGCTTGGGCTGCGGCTATTGCGCGGCGATAACGCTTGGCGCTGGCGTACACGGCGGCCGTCGTGTGAAGAAGGCTAGTGTTAATTGAGCATATGCGTACTGTGGTAGTATGGGGGCACAACGGTTAGAGGCAGACAAGTAATCTTAAAAGATAAAATTAAAGGATAAGTTTTGGATGATAACTATAATACAGAAGGGCCATGGCTATCTCCTTATAAGTGCCATGGCCAGGTGTCTTAGTACAGTACCACAGACAGTGTAGGAGGTGAACCAATCACATATTCCTTACACTCCCCCTGAATTAGTGCACCGTAAGACCAGGAAAAGAAGAAAAGGGAAGTAAGGGACTGTGTCTCCTTCTTCCAAACCAGCACCATATCCCAGCATACCTCTTTATACCCAGAATAGCGAAATCAGCGATAACATCCTGAATACAACTAACCTCCTACTCCCTGAATCATCGTTCTAAGGCCCGTGGTGTTGTTGTTTCGCAGGCTTTTGTCTGTTTAGCGGTCTGGCGTATTAGTAGTCCTATGCTGCATAGGTGCTGTCCGGATAAACAATGTCCAGAGCCGGGCAATGCCCGTATAGATAAAGCCCAAAGCCGGGGGAAAAAAAGACGGGCATCGTAAGTTGTGCCTAAGAAGACAAAGGCACTAGCGTGCCGCCGCCTAGTACTCTAGAAGATAGCATCGGTGTTATGCCTAAAAGACAAGCATCGTAGTTGTGCTAAAAAGAAAACGCTGGAGCACCGGCGTGCCACCTAGTGCTTGATCAACAAAAAGACAGAAGCACCAGCAAGCTACTGTATGCTTCCAAAAGACAGACGGGCATCGAGGTCGTGCCCAAGGAAGACGGAAGCACCAGCAAGTTGCTGCATGCTTCCAAAAGGCGCAGGCACCAGCACAGCGGCTGGTGCCCGAAAGCGAAGACAAAATTCGAATCAAGCAGTTAGAAAGGACATGTCAGTAATGTACCTTACTACTTGTCCAAAAGAGAAGATGTGTGATGTGTTGGATGTTAAAGAGAGCGTTACTTGCGTTGCTCTTCTCTAACATCTCTTCTCTGATCTAGTGTAACAGCATTACGTTGTCTGTCCTAACGGTACCATGCTCCGTAGTCTTACCCTCCCTTAGAAGGTGCCTGTGGTGCTACCGTTGCTGCCATGGTCTTACCCATTCCTGTTTTTCGTTCAGACTAACGGAACTAGACTTCGAATATACTGGTTCTCTTTAGTAAGACGTGGGACAGCGGTGTTGTCCTGAATGGTGCTATGGTAGGAGGTGGTCATTATCCCCTCCCCTGGATCTACTTATCCAGACTTCTGGATCTAGCGTTTGAATTGCTGGTCCTCTGGTGAGGTGCGGGATAGCGTACAGCATTTTCCCTTCGGTGTCGTGATACCGAGCTGCCATGGTCGTAAGGAGTCTGTATCCTTGGTACGCCATGGCGGAAGACAGACTTGAATCCCTTCCCTGATTCTTACCTATTTAGACTGCTGGAACTAGACTTCGAATGTGCTGGTTCTCTTTGGTGGTAGGATAGCGGTGCGTTGTCTGTCCTAACCAACGGTACTATAGTCTTACCCTTTCCTATTTTGTAGTAGGATAGCGTCCTAAAAGGTGCCTGGTGTTACCGTCGTGCCGTGGTTCGTAAGGTTCCTGTCTTAAACAGGTGTCACACGCCAAAAGCGTCGATGGCAGTGCTAATCCTTTGAAGGCCACGGAGGAAGGAGTCTTGCTCCCCTTCCCTAAGTATCGCAGGCGCGAATAATCTGAATCTTGTCGTTGCAAAGGAGGCTGCAGCGCAGAGGATTCGAATAAAATGTCCCTCTGACCGAAGGCTTCTGATCCCACGCATACCGACTAGGCTTATAACCTATAAAGAAGGCTAGTGTCGATCGAGCATATGCGTACTGTGGTAGTATAGGGGCACAACGGTCAAAGGCAGACAAGTAATCTTAAAAGATAAAATTAAAGGATAAGTTTTAGATAATAACTATAATACAAAAGGGCTATGGCTATCTCCTTATAAGTACCATAGCCAGGTGTCTTAGTATAGTACTACAGACAGTGTAGGAGGTAAACCAATCACATATTCCTTACACGTCGCAGTCCTCGTCGGGGGCGGTCTCGACGCTGCGTAGCGGCGGCTCGCGGGGGCCGTCGCTTTCGCTGTCGCTGTCGCTGGCCGCGTGTCTGGCGCGGGCTCCCTTATCGTCCTTGTCCTGCTTACGCTTAAGGGCCTGCTTCTCCTCCTGGCGGCGCTAGTGGCTGCCCTCCTCGTAGTCTTTGCTAATGCGTAGGGCGTGGCGCAAACGCTCGCTCTCGGCGATCTTAGCCTAGGCCTGCTCGTAAACCTGGTGTGCCTTGAAGCGGCGCGGCTGGGCAGCGTCGGCGCCGCCAGGGCCGCTGCTGCGGTTGGCGGGCGCGTTGGTTAGCTGCTTACGCAGGGCGTCGCAGTGGCGCTTAATCTCGTCGTCGTCGACCTCCTGCTCCTCGAGCTCGTCGCGCAGGGCGAAGACGCGCACCTCGATGGCGCGCTTCCGGTCGTGCTTAAGGATGCCCTGGTCGGGCTGGCGTAGACGGGCCTTGCGGGCCTGGTCGTTAAGGTAGTCTCGCGGGTTCTGGCTGGCGCTGCCGTAGGCACCGACGTGGTTGCGCGGCTTAAGAAAGGCGCGGTTACGCTGGACGAAGCCGGAGGTGCCGCTGCCGCGCGGCGTTAAGAGGCTGACGTTATCCGACATAGCAGAGGGGTGCTTTGTAGTATAAGAAGTTTGGTAGGAGTAAGAATGTGTATAATGGCGGCGGGCGATAGGCTGGCGTAAGATGGCTGGTCGTAAGGTTGGCTGGCAATACTATGTAAAGGAGCGTATAGAGGGAAGAGTAATGATGGATGCTACTATATATAGATGGATATAGATAGATGCCGATGGATGTGGATGGATGTTAATGGATAAATGTGGAAGCGAAATGGAATAGTTACAAGCTTAATCTGTGTGCGAAATGTATGGTAGAGAAGATGGATAATAAGCCTCCAAATCTGGCATAAGAATGTCCCCGCCCTCCTTCGCAGCCGCCTCTTGAATATCAGTGACCGGATCCAAGAGCCTTTGAGCGTAGGCCGACCGTGTATCCTCCTCTGCGTACGCATTCGGCCATCGTTCCAAGAGCTGCGCGAGCAAGCCGCACAGCTCCTCCAATTCTTGCGGTCCTCTCTCTTTGCCCTCGATCGTCTGGATGGCCGCTGCATTTGGGGCCTTCATGCACGGGTAAACAGACGTGTCAAGACCAAAAGCCATACCTAGCAGGTGTACTGGCTTGGAAACCTTGGCCCGCAGCGATGCCACCGCCGAGCCTGCCGCTTGTGCTGAAGCTTTGACTTTGGCCTTGCTCCTTGTCTCACGCGCCGTCTGGCGTGCTGGGGGCAGAATGGCGGCAAAACGAGGGTCGCCGGACGTACGCAAGCACATGACCAGGCCAATGGCACCATACAACGTATCAGAGAGTCCCAAGGAAATTTCTGTATTTTGGAGGGCCTCTTTCATGGACAGCATCAAGCCTGCTGTAAGGCAATCGTTCTGGCGGTTCTTGATTTGAATGAATAGAAGAGCCATGTGTCCGTCAGGTACACGGACTGGAATAGCCAGGTCCATCCCTGGAAAGTTTCCAGGGAGAAAAAGGGCTGCGCCACGCTTGTAAACCGCTTCCAGGACGTCTATAGTTGGGCTTGCTGATAGGCGGATGAAATGGTTGAAAAACACATGCCCTGAATCGAGGATACGTTGGGTGGTTGGGTCATGGTTGGGGGACTGCACTTTTTGCCATGAATCCTCACCCAAAAGAGCTGCCACAAAGCTTTTGAGCGGTATTGCTCTAGGAGGAATCGCATCCTGAGGCATGTCGACATCTTCATCCGGGAGAGCGTGAGCCGGCTCTGACGCGTAGTCTGATGCAAAAAGAAGCACCAAAGATGCAACTTGCTCGCCTATATCCCCGGGGTTGACAGCACCGGATTGCAAGCCGCAGATCCAAGACCGGAAGCACGAAAGACGGACAGACGGGTCTTGTAGGAGGCAAGACGCAGCCAGCGCCAACACAGGTTCACTAGGCTGTGTTGTGATGAGGCTGTTTCGATCCTGCGAGACCGAAATCAAGAATCGCATGGAAGATGCCACCATCGCCTCAGCCAGGACAGGAGAACATATATAAAAGTTCATTCTGAATGTCAGCAAGGACAGGTCGTATGCGATACGGTCCTTCTGCGCAGACATTTTCTTCACGGCGAGCCTGAGCAGCAAAGGCCATGCCATCCCCGCTTCTAGATGGGCACCCCAAAGCGGTCGACCGTGAGAGAAAAGTTGCTTCATCGCTTTCGTAGTACCTGAAGGCTCGTCGAGGCTGGCTGCAGGCGGCGTAAACAGGTTGAAGGTGTCAATCTTGTAAATTGGGTGAAATATGCCTGCCCTTAGTACCTTGGCGCTTTGGTCATACTGGTGTGGAGGTGTGAAGTTGTTTATCCTGGATGTCGTATCGAGCAGAACAATGAAGAAGGGCGCCTTCGCCTCCTTTGCCTCAGTTCCCTTCTTTTCCTCTTTCTCGGTGTCCGCGTCAACGACATTTTTTGCAGCTCTTCGCAAACTTCGGAAAGCAGAGTTGGTGCCGTCATCTAGCAGTGCTCTGGCCTCGTCAAAGCAGATAATGACGGGCTGCGACTTGTCCTTGAGAGGCGAGATCGGAGGCGAGTTCAGCCCCAAAGCTTCAAGGGTGGCCTTTAACTGGCCAAGCAGGTTGCGTACAAGCAAGGCGTCGACCAAGGCAGTGGTGAATAATGCTTGCAGCTTGCGGCGTAGACCGAGAACCTCTTTCTTACTGTTTGTCAGAAGCTCAAAGAAGCCCGCAGCCGTTATCCCCACCTCTTCGCAGCACTTTGCAATTGTGATTTGGTTTTGCAGGTATATTTCCCACAACTCTTCCTCGGGCCCATGTGTGGTGTTGATTGGCGTTTCTCCCATCGTAACAGGACGCGGAAACACCAGGCTGCTTTCCGGTGCCAAATTGGAATACGCCACGTAGAGACCGTATCGAACGGCCATCTGCCTCAGAGAAAAAGACTTCCCGATCCCGGACGGTCCCACTATTGTCGAGTACGGCGCAAGAAACATGCCCTTCAGCGCGGAGAACTTGGCGTGTTGGCCGAGGAGAGTTGACAAGATGTCTTTGCTGGCATGGCTGCCCTTTGCGTCCGAATTCTCTGTTCGCTCGAATGCCGCAGCAGCAGTTGCATACAGGCCCGGGTCTGTGTCTTGGATGGCAAAAAGCGATATGGCTAGATCTCTGGCTTCACGTTGCAAAGAAACCGTCGGGGTTGTCTCGTCGTGCTTGCAACGCAACACACGCCAAGCATTGATGAAACTGTCCGGCGCTTCATCGCGAGCCGATTTCAGACGTCTTGGTATGTTGATGTCATCGAAAAGGGCATCAAGGCTAAACGATGCACATTTTAGGACAACCTTTTCGTTCACATTACCCCCGAGGGAGGCAATAACAGTGCCCACAAAGGTTGTCGTGCTCGGGCCAAAGCCAGCCTTGGCACACAAATCAGAAGCCGAGGAAACATGGCGCCACCAAGTCTGATCGAGCCCAGTCGGATCTCCATGGAAAGAAGCCATCTTCCTTGCGTTGTGCCACGGTGTATTACTCCGTAAAAGTCGGCAGCATGAGGCAGTAGTGTGTGAAAGAAAATGTAGAGAAGGAAAGTGGTGCGTAAGCTTTCAATGTTAACTTCGAAAATAAGTGCGTGAAGAACAAAGTGAAAATCGACGCAGAAACGCACTGCGGAAGTGAAAACTTTGCAGAGTAATTCTTATTCAGCGCTTGTTGTGGTGAATGCTTGCCGGCTGTTGTGTTGATGTCTGTATTAGTAGCGGCACAATTTCGTAAGCAGACTGCTTAGTAAAGTACACTACACAGGTTTGGTTAGCGCCCAGGCTTAGCTCTGTCACCTTCTAGTTAGGCTTAGCCTGTGCTCCGTGTCGTATTGTGTTGTTAGAGCCTCACTTCAAGGGATAGCCACAGCATATTCCTCCGCGTCCACATACTGACCATCGAACGTCGGCAATGATGGACCCGCGTTTGGACTCCATGACAACAGTACGCCGTTGGAGCCCCCTTTAGCGATATCCCTGCATGGAAAATGAGCTCATGGACGTTGCCAAGTCGCCGCCGATTACGTTGAAAAACCTTGCTAAGCCGCGCCTGCGCAAGTGTCCGTTTGATATTGACGCAATCGTCTGGCAGCGCGCCAAAAATCTTGGGGCGGGCGCGGATGGCTGTGTATGCAGCGTCTACTTTGCGGGGGCCGTTTGCCCTCAAGCTGGTGCTTCCCCCTCCTTGTTGACCTGTTGTATATGACAGACCAACAGTGCCTCCCCTCGTTCACCGAACCTGATGGATTTTTTGGCTGCGTCCGACAATTTCTTTGCGTTTTCAAAGCAGATCCGGCGCTATCACCAGGTGCGCGCTGCCGAGGACCAGTCGCTGCCGCCCGAGCTGATGCCGTAACGAGTATGCCGCGGTTTGCAAAGTGCTACGGCTGGCTGCCCTGCAATGTACACGAGCTGATGGAGACGATATCGTGCCGGATCCGCACGTACGGCTTCCACGTCGACCGCAAATAGTACCGCCAGTTTTGCCCGGCACGCACCGACTTTATTGGTGTTGTGTATGAATACATTCGTAGCGACGGCCGCCATGGTGGCGACGGCAGCATGGCCAAAGAAGGGCGGCGCCAAACGCGCCAAACGCGCCAAATGACGGCTGGCGAAGAGACTGCAGCCCGCTTTTCCCGGTGCTATAACTCACGGAGCAGCACAAAACCTACAAAGCACGACACTGGTAGGCTGAGCATGCTGCAAAAGCTGCAAAACACCGCGAGAGAGTATCGGCCGTGGCCGACTTTCTTTAGCTAACAGGCTTTGATGTCTGTAGCCAGCCGCTGGCAAGCACTGGAAGAACGGCGTGTTGGTAGACCACTCGGACGTCATCGGCCCGTGCTCGCCGGGCTACGAGCGCGGGCCTAGGAACACCAAGTGGTCCTTGGACTGGCTGCTGACTGGCAACCTGTCGGTAGAGATTGATTTACTCTATCGCAAAGTGCAACTATTATAGAACCCTACGTCTCCATGTATCGTGCCTAGATGATGACCGTTCCTGGCGTGGCTTTGGAGAAACGGTTGCAGTGTGGCATGCTGTGACTTTTTATTAGCAGTCACATTTACCAAGTATATAAGCTGTATCCTAAAGGGCCCTTTTTTACGAGTTTATAATTCAACCTCCAGCTGTGTTACTTCTTGTCCTATCTTTGATTTATTGCACAATTAAAATCTATGCTTCCTGGAAAGAAAAAAAGAAAACAAAGAAAACAATTAAATTTCCCAAATCACGTGTCGACCCTCCACAATTGGAGCACCACTGTCTAACAGTCAGGGATGCCGTCGACGGCTAAGGGATGAGACATAGCCTTTGGACTTCCTATCACAAACCCTCCCCGTCTTAAAATCTCTAATTTTTCATCGGCTCGAATCTCCTCGCCATACAATTACTGACGGCAACCCCCTCGCCGCCGTCAGGTCCGTCGGACGAGCTGGACAAGCCGCCTTTCCGCTCTTACGAGGAATTCAAATACGAAGGAATTCATGTGCCCTTTTCGAAAACCGCCGACCGACTTTTCTGGCCGCTGGAAGGCGACTTTCCTGCCGTCATCTCGGTCATGAAAGCCCCCCGCAAGGCCACCGAGCTGGAGCCCTTTTTCGTTCCCAGCGCCAATGCGGATGGCAGCGGCACGTGGCACGAGATTGCGCGGCTGCCGCTCACTGCGCGCAAGGTCTCTTGCCTGGAGACGTACGTCCAAGACCTCGACCAGTGGGAAGCGGACTGGGCTGCTTGGCATAGCGAGCACGGCGAGCCCGTCAATGTCCCGGAAGGCATTGTGTACGGCAACCAGGAGTTTGTTACGTACGGCGACCTGAGCGACGAGGACCGTCCGTACGCTCCGGAGGCGAAGGAGGACGGCAGCTGGGAAGAAGACTCGGACACACCGTTTCTGGTGCGATGCTGCGGAACGGATCGGCCGCTACACAAGCGCGGCCAAAGGCTCGTCGTCACGCCATCGGCCGGCTGTGACCATGTCACAGTGCACGACTTTGTGAGCGGTAAGTATGCCATGCTGCTCGTGACCAAAAAGTCCGAGGACCATACATTATGCAGGGCCTCATCAACACGACGTCCACCCATGCCTACTACAGACGTCTACTCTTCGGAAATTACGACACCGTTTGTAACTACTTTCACGACAACTCTGACAATACGCTAGGAGAACCCGGACAGAGCTTGAGTGCCGTACACGATGTAGCACGAGATTTGCTACGTGCACGTTATCTACACAGTGGGACGGGGCGCCGCCAGAAACAGCCATATGCACGAGACGTCGGATTCGCCATTATCGTGGGATCACTGCCGGCCGGGCACTCGTTGCTATATCACATCAACACGTACAGACTCCATGTACGGCGAGAATCGCCAATGTTGAGGCGGGTGGGGCAGAGCAGTTTACTGCCTTGGGTACGGAGCAGTGGTGTAAGATATTCCAGACGCAGGTCTCCTTTATTCCGTACAGGGGCCACAGAGCTAGCTGCAGCGGACTGAGCTACCCGGGCGGCTGTGGCGTCCTGGCTTTGGCGTGCAAAGTTTCAGCCTTACGGAAGTGAGCCGGAGAGGTTGTGCGGGTCACGTGTACGAGGCCTGGCCCCACAGCGAGCCCACTTGGATTCGCGTCTCCACAGCGCCTGGCCCCGCCTTTCGACGACGCCGCCAACTGCCTCTTTTCGTGCTTCTTCGCCAGATCTCGCTCCGCCGCCCGAGAGCCCGGCGCAACACCGCTGGCACCGCGCACGCGACCTCTCGTCGCCAGCGCCTCCCTACGGCCTCCGCACGCCCGACGTCCGCTCGACGTGCGTTCCGTCTGCGCCGCCCCGTCCAGGCCGTGCCGACGACCACTGCCGTCCGGCGTCTCCAAAGCGGCGCCGCGTTCTTCGGCTTCGCCTTCACGGCATCCGCCCATCGCCCGCTCACGCCATGCCGCGACCGAGCTTCTCCGACACCCCGCTGCTCCGGGTCTCGCGACCCGTGTCGGCCTGTTCAAGATGTGAGCAGTCTGCTTGGTGTCCGCACGCCGCCGCTGCACGGCATCGCCCGGCGCATCTGCGGATGGACTCTGCTATAAAGTGACTCTGCTGACCGTCTCTCGCCCTCACAGGCCGCGCGGCCAAGGTCAAGGTCTGTCTGGTGCTCTCCTGTACCGCACGAAGCAGAAACTAACTCGGCCGGCAGTGTGACGGCAAGCTCCCGGCCTGCACGGCTTGTGAAAAGGCCGGCCGCGAAGGCGACTGCTCGGCGGCCAACGACCAGTTTGCCCGCGGCAAAGAACGGAGGTATGCACGCTGTCGCTCTCTCTTTCCGCTCCCGCCCTCCCTGCTGACGCGGACAGTTACGTCGCTGCTCTGGAGCTCCGCGTCGAGAAGCTCGAGCGCCGTCTGGCGTATGCCCGCTCGCGGACCGAGTCGCTCACGCACCCCGAGAACGACCCGTCCTTCATACCGCCGTCCTATGCCGACCGCAAGGACTCGCTCGCGGTCATACGCGCCGCGATGAACCGCAAAGCCGCCCGGAAACGAGAGAACTCGGACGTGAACTCGCTGGTCTCGGATTTTGGCTACCTGTGCGTGTCGTTCGCGCTGCTCTTCGTGCTCCCGTCCGACTGACCGCGCTGACCTTGTGCCCAGGTCCGTCAATGCGACCGCCCGCGACTTTGAGCCGTCGCTGAGCAACCTGACCTTTGCTCGCCTCGTCCTGGCTGCCACCGTAAACGATCCCTTGCCAGAGCCGGCGGTGCTGTCGCCGAAGCTGCCCACGCGCCAAACAGCCTACGCGCTGGTGCAGTACTACCTCACTCACGTCCACACCCTCTTCCCCTTCTTCGCCGAGACCTCCATTCTCGCGCTTCTCGAAGAGCTCTACTACCAGCACATCCCCGGCCAGCCGCACATCCCCCAGCTGCGCTCCAACCTGCAGCCTGCCGACTACTGGATGCTCTACATGGTGCTCGCCATCGGCGCGTCTTCCCAGAGCCGGAGCCGGCAAGACCACTACTACACGAGTGGCGCCGACTTCGCAGCACATGCCATGCCCTATGCCGATGGCGCTCTGGCCCCGGGCCATGTCACCCAGATCCGCTCCCTGCTCCTGTTCACGCTGTACTCCATGCTCGACCCGGCCCATTTCGACAGCTGGCATCTCATTGGCATTACTTGCCGCGCCATTGTCGATCTGGGCTTCCACCAGGACCCCCCGCGAGCGCAAAACATTGACGCGGCGGCCCTGGATGCGCGCAGACGCACGTTTTACTGTGCCTATACATTGGACCGGTACGCCTGCACTGGGCTTCTCGTCTACTCCTCCTGCCGCTCGCTAACCTTTTGCCGTGCAGTGCGATCAGCATGGTACATGCCCGCGCCTTTTCGTTTACTGACGACGGCATCAATGTTGCCCTGCCGTCCATGATCGGGGTGCCGTTTCCACGCCCCCAGGCTCCCGGCGATGCTGCTCCGGGCCCGGGCTCGGCTGGCCACCGGCCTCTGAACCATTTCCTGGCGCAGATCCAGCCGCCAGTATCGCCATCGTCGCTCCCGCCGTCCGCCAACCCAGCGCTCCTCTTATTCAACCTGCGACGTGCGCAGTCCCACTGGTACCAGTCTCTGTACCAGGACGACCCCTCGGAGCCGCTGCCGGACTCGTCTGTGTTCGTATGGCGTATGTGCACTGACATGCGCGAATGGTCCGAGGCGCTTCCGGCCGGCCTGCCTGCTGGAATACGGGAGATGTTTGAGCTGGAGCTCCAGTATAGCTATGTGTACTGCATTGCGCCAAACTCGCGGGCGCCCCTGATGACGGCATACGGACGCATGCTCATATTCGAGCATGTCATTGCCTTTGTCGATGGCATCCTTGCTGCGACAAGCGGACCAATAAACATCATATGGCAGACGTACCACGACGCTCTGCGTGTCTTCTTCATGGGCAGCCAGTTCGTGGCCGTCTTGCGTGACGCTCCAGATGCCATATTGGCGGGCGGGGGCTCTGTTCCTGTCCCGCTCGCACTTCCGGGTGAAGCAGCCCCCCCGCCGATGCCGGTGCCGCGTCGCGTTGTCCAGAGCGGTGCTGGCGGAGGCGCCGGGAGCGGATCCGACCTTTCTCCCGCAGAAACGACCCCGTCCAATGTGCAGCGGGCGATTGCGTGCATAGAGCGCATCGGCTGGGTGCTCTCCGCCTACGGCGCACGCTGGGTCGACGCAGAGCAGCTTGCGGCCGGCTTCGAGGTCATCAGCCGCACCGTTCTCGAGGACCTCTGGTCGCGGCAGGCTGCCGCGAACAGGCAAAACGGCACGGGAGGCGGGCCGGGCCCGTTCCAGCAGCATCCGCAGCAGATGCCGTCGCATTTGCACTCGGCTGCCCCCCCCATGACGGGCATGAACATGAGCACGCCCCAGCAGATGATCTTCCCGCAGCAGCAGCTCCGCCAGCAACAGTCCCGGCCATTGCCCATGCACTACGCCGCTTCCATGCCGCCGCATGCGAGACAATGATGTTGCATTGCTCTTGACAACCTTGCGTTCCGCTTTTATGTCTCCAACCTCTTGAGCGACCAAGTTCCGTGTCGACCCGACTGAACGAGCGCGGGCAATGGCCCTTTCGATAGACACCTTTCAGCCATGTATTTTACTTTGTAGTTTCTGGATACATTGACCAGCATGGTTCAGTAGGAGCTGCCGGCAACTTATGTCAGCCAATGGCACAATAATGACTGATCCCGTTCTTATTCTTTCTTGTCTTTATCTGACAGGGCCTATGTGAGTGGCCACACAGCCCCAGCAAAGTCTGCGACGATGCGCGGCGCCGCGTCCAAACTACTGCTGCAGTCACCGCGCAACGATACCGGCAATGGCACATTACTGCCGCACGATGCTGCTTGCTCGACCCATGATCCTTGCTTCGCGCATCCACCGGCGGCGCCCTCGCGTGAAGGCTAAAGCACTTCTGCCCCGCATCGGTATTTTCCAATCGTCTTTGCGAGTTCATAGGTGCCATGCGCTTACGGAGTACTTGGCTGGTCGTCGTTGTCGCCGTGACTAGGTATTCCTGTTGATGGCATTGCAATTTGCTGTCGACTGAAGAGCAATATTTTTGCCCTATTACATTCGGTAGTCAGTGAAATTGGTCAGTTGTCTGATCGTTATTTTCTGCTTCTTGCTACTACTTTTCCAATGATACTTTTCTTTTTCAACGATTATGCTACTTTCTTACTTTTTGGTTCTTGACCTACTTTTATTGTCCAAGTTACGTTACTTCATTATCAATTGTCTACTTTGATTATCTTGAGGTTACAAACAGATGGTATCGTTGGTAGGGAACTTCTCAGCAGTTTTTGCAGCCGTTTGTATTGGTTGTTCAGGGTCATAGGAGAGTCTAGGTGAAATTTGAAGTGTATTTCTGGCTTCTTGCTCGGCTGCATGACTATGCGATATCGGCTGCTTAATCTCAACCGGCCGAACCGTAAGCCAAACACATCAACACGATAACATGCTAGCTCGAAATACCTCTTTAGCTTCCCGCCATTCGGGTTCAACACCGGAACAAGGCCCCCTCAACCCCGTAAAGTCACCACTCGGTGCTTGGTGGGGGTCAGTTTACTGCAGCATCCAAGCGAAACCGCGACTATCAGCGCCAAGGCCCGGGCCTAACTGCAAGGCGCTGCCCAGTTCGTGCAACGTTGTTCGACTTCTGAATTAGCCACCTGAGCTCTTATCCGGTCCCGCAATCGTCTGCACAGCCAGCCCGGAGCTATATGAGGGGGTCTTCCTCGTCCTATTCCTTGTGCTTGCCCTCTACGGCCTCTCCCCTGCAGACTTACCCAACAGCCAAGACGCATAGCTTCCTGGTCCAGCGCAGCAACATGGGGAGCACAAGTGATCACGCCGACGACAGCATCGTCAATCCCATCCACCCGTCCGTGGAGGGCATGCTGAGCGAGCAAACCAAGGCCATTTACAACGCATACCAATGTACTTGTGCCCGTCTGAAGAACACGAAAGATGAGGGGGCTAACACGGCCCAGCCAGACGACTTCGGGCGGACCAGGTCAGCTTCGAGGAGTACGATGCCGACCGGGCCAAGTTCAGCTTCCCGCGCGACAAGGTCGCACCCCCTTTCTGTCCCGTGGGCGAGACCGCGGTCTACCACGTCCCCGTCTTCGACCCGCCGGGCCAGATCGAGGTCAAGGTGTACACGCCCACGGCAGACAGGATAGCGGCTGCCTTCCCGGCGGGAAGCGGCACGAAGCTGCCGCTGTATGTGGACTACCATGGCGGCGGATTTGTGCTCGGCACCCTCGACGACGACGACTCGCTCTGCCGCCAGCTCTGCCAGAACACGCCCTGCGTCGTGGCCAACGTGGCCTACCGGCTCTCGCCCGAATTCCAGCACCCGGTGCCGACGACCGACAGCTGGGCGGCTCTTCGCTGGCTGGTGGCGCATGCGGACACGCTCGGCGTGGACACGCGCCGCATCGCCATTGGCGGTCTCTCGGCTGGCGGCTGCATTGCGGCCGCGCTGGCACAGCTGGCGCGCGACGAGCCGTCCATGCCGCCGCTGGCACTGCAGGTGCTCATCGTGCCCGTGCTGGATGCGCGGTACATGCCCGTCGAGGGCCGCCCCGATCCGGATCCGAGCAAAACGCCCTACGAGACCTACATCGCGTGCGAGTTTGCGCCGATGCTGCCCATTGCCCGTCTGGTGTGGTTCTACAACCTGTGGCTGGGGACGGGGCCCGAACGCCAAGAGCGTGCCAGCGACATCATGGCGTCTCCGATACTCGTCGAGAACTTGGCCGGTCTTGCCCCGGCGTCGTTCCATGTTGCGGAAGTCGACCCTCTCCGGTCAGAGGCACTGGCTTACCACGAGAAGCTGACAAAGGCCGGCGTAGCCAGCGAGATGCATATCTACAAGGGCGCTGTTCATCCGTTTGGCCAGTGGGACGGACAGCTCGAAGAGGGGAAGCAGCTACACAGAGACCTCGCCTCGGCACTACAGGGTGCATTCAAAATTCCGCAGTAGATACCAAGGGTGGCATTCACAGGAATACCCCGTGCTACGTAAATGAATACCAGCACGTAGTATGATCCCAATCCATTCGCTCTTGAGCTTCGTCCGTCGAAGAGTCGCCGTATCAAGTGCCTATGCTGGCTCGGCTAGCATGCAAGCTGCTTACAACAGTAAACGATAGGATGGGCGAGATCAAGTAGGATATCTGGGGGGCGGAGGTTAGTCGGCGAGCACGGAGCACTGAAAAGAAATAGAAGACTGGCGGAGACTCACTATCAAGAGCTTTGCTATGCTCGTTTCACCGTCTGCACTTGCGTCGCTCACTTGGACCAGTGTAATCAGTTTCATGGCGGGCGGGCCTGTAGGCATGAGCATCAGAGCAAACCAGAGCATGGGGTCGTCGCCGAGGAGGCCAGTTCGTGAGGCCAAGCTGTGTATGAGGGCAATGGATGCAATAGGCCACACAACGAAGCGCACGACGAGGATATATGTTACGGCGAGCCAAGGCAGTCTTGTGGACGGATCGGTGTTCCGTTGTGCTTCCAAGCTGGCTGTGTACAGAGACACGCCGGCTATGACGACGGGCAGAGGAACAAAAAGCCCGCCAATGTCATCGAGAGATGCTGTCAGCCAGGCCGTAAATAGACCACCATCGGTTGTGGCGCTGAAAAATACGCGGTGGAGAGACGGCGTCAGGCCAACAGCGGCACCGGCCAGCGCACCGAGCATGGGTGCGTTGAAGAGGTCGGCCGTGAATCGAAGCCACCACTGGAGACGCGGGCCAAGATGCAACCAGTGCCTCTTGGGCACGACAGAAACGCGACGGTCCAGAGTCGGGTTAGGCCTGAAGGTCTCCCATAGTGGAAAGACCCGGCGCTTGGGCTCGAACGGGTTGGTAGACTGCTGGGAAGCAGACGACTGGGGGGTGAGAGCGGGCGAAAGCAGGCTCGTCTGCTCCGTTGCATAGACGGGGCCCGGGACCGGCGAGGGCGGTTCATACCCAGCGGCCGACCGGGGTCTTGCGTGCGGGCGGGCGTACGAGCTGGCGCTGGCGCTGGAGGGGGTGTCCAGCCCGTCCTCTTCGCTGACGACGGAGGCCTTGCTGCTCGCGTCGTCGCGCTCCGGGGCAGGCTCCGGGTCCATCAGCCGCGGGCCGACGGCGAAAGTCAAGCAACTGGACACGGTCGAGAAGACGAGAAAGTACGACTTGGCGCGCTCCATGGCAGCGCGCGTCGTTTCGTCTGCGCCGACGAGCAGCTGCAGGATGCCGGTCTGGTCGAGGGCCGCCACGAGCAGCAGCGGGTAGCTGGTCGTGTTGTTGAACATGATGGCGACGGTGGTCCAGTCCGGCATGTGGAACAGCAGGCGGCCGCCCATGCCGACAGCGAACGACACCAGGTGGACCACGGCGGCCCACACGAGGACCACGCCATAGCGGTAGGCGGAGCCGGCGTGCAGCTCGCTGCCGATCTTGGTGAAGAGCAGCGCGGGCAGGAACATGCGCACGCAGACCTTGGAGATGGCTCTGGTGTTGCTGCTGCTGAGCAGCCCGAGCCAGGCAGCCACGCCGCCGTAGAAGATCACAAGCAGCACCGACAGGCTGGCCTGGATGGCGGCCACGAAGGACTCCAAGAGGCCGACAGACGACATCGCGGGCGTGGTCGGGTCGGCTGGATCAGAGGCTCAAGTTGTTGAGGGTATCACCAAGTTTCGGGATATTCTGAACAGGCCATGGAACGAAATAGTGACGTACCGCCTGCAAAGGCAGGCACCGTCGCTGACTTATAGTGGCCGTTCGCGGGGTCCAACGGGACTAATGTGTCGTTTAGCCGCAGAATGATATCCATGGAGATAGACTCGGCAACTTCTGGTTGCTGCCAGGCTCAAGTTCGGTACTTATGTGGCAGCATACTATCATTTATTGCGAGGACAAGCAGGATCACATGTTTTCGGTGATTCTTGGCTACGGCAAAACGGCTCTACGCGAATGAATGCGTGATAACACTATTGCAGCGGTTCGACGATTCGTATCTGCAAGGCATGTTTGCCGTCTACCAAGTCGACAGTAACACGCAATGATGTAGTAGCAACTGACTTTCATTGCCTGGCGGATGCCGTTCCGCAATTGCACTGCTAAGACCTAAGAAAACCCCTACGACGTAAACCACTTGGCAATAAAATAACGCCGAGTTGACCTGCTTTTGTGGCTTCCCATTCCCGAACGTATCTATAGCAGACCCCGACAAGACGAAGAAGAAAGCAGAGGATAAAGCTCCATACAAACATCAAGGCAAACACAAAGAATAGAATAGAAGCTCAATGGTCCAGGCTTTGTCGCACAGCCGATGGAAGCCGTGCTGGGATATCCTCGTTGTCCGAAGACGACTCGGATATGTCGATCGGCATCTGAGACGCGGCCGTGATCGCTGCTGGACGAGCCCGGTCCAGCGCAAGGGCTGCCGTCTTGGCCGCCACGGCCGCCGCTAGGTCGCCGGTCTGGGGCGGCAGTTTCCGCCGCCGGTCCGACATGTCGTCGTCGCTGCTCTGGCGCCGGTGGTGCGGCTGCTCGACGTCGGTGCTGCCGTAGCGGGGACGCTTTGCACCGCTGTTTTCGCCCGTGGTCGGCGTGTGCTGCCGGCTGCTGGGGTTGCTGTCGTATGCCGGGGCCCGCATGGCCGCCCAGCGGTCCGAACGGCCTGTGTTGTCGTTCGCGGCTTCGACCATACGCGTGCGCTCGGCCTCGATCTCGGCCCGCGTACGCCGCTCCCGCAGGCGGACGCCGTACTTCTTGCGGATGCCGGATTGGCGGGTGGTGAAGGAATTCTTCAGCGCTTCGAGCTTGTGGCGGCGCTCGCCCGGGTCCGCAATGGCCTCGGCCTCGCGCATTCGTTCGCCGTAGCTGATCTCGGCCTGCAGCAGCTCTTCGTTCAGACGATCCCTTTGCGTCTCCGACAGATGCGCATACGCAGCCCCCAAGACGTCTTTCCGACTACCGATCGGCGTTGCGGGCGACGACTGGTATTTTTGCGACTGCGACTGCGATGAGGACAGATAGGAGTCGCGGCTTGCCGGCGTCCGCGACGGTGTCTCGGCCTCCGCGCCGGGGCTACCATTCGCTGCATTTGCTTTTGGTGTGGACGGTGCCGCGCCCGAGCCAAAGTCTCCGCAGACCTTGTTCATCTTGTGCTATCGTGCCACCATTGTCAGTACTCTCCAGCATCCCCGTGACCATGTGGTATTTCGGCAGTCGAGTCGAGACTTACATATTGATGGCCTAGTACCGTGCTGAAGCCTTGGCCGCAGAATTCGCAGACGCATTTGAATCCGCGCGGGTTAGGGGGTATCTTCTTGCAGATTTCGCGTTTCAGATGCTACAGGAAAGTCAGCGTCAGCCATACAATCCTAGGTTCCGCTCGAACAGATAGTACCACATACATAAAGAAGAGCGTCCTCGTATTGAAAGACGCGATTGCAGAGAAGGCACATCGACTTTGGCTTGGGCGGGGGTGCCGAGCCTTGCTGCGCAGGCGCTTTGGCGGCGGCCGGGGGAGGGTGCGGGTAAGAAGGCGGAGGGGCGGCGTGTGTGTTGGCCGGGGGAGGTTGTGAGTACGAAGGAGGAGGAGCCGCGCGTGTACTGGCCGGGGGGTGTTGGTAAGGAAGGGGGGCGGCGCGAGCATTCGAAGGAACAACAGGTGCCGCAGCCTCACGCTGTTTCTGGGTGTAATGCGCGGGTAGTTGTGGGATCACACGCTCGTGGCCAGTCGCTGGTGTATCGTCAACAATATCGTCGGGCTCATACCCAAGGCGCTCGGCGCGAGCCAGGGCGTTGATGAGCGGCTTGGCCTCGATGGTGCGGAGGCGCTTCTCAAGGGCTGCGTCGAGAAATCGATCACTGGCGTGTGTCAGGATGTTTTCCGTTATCGTGTCGATATCGGCTTTCGTGATATACGGCAAGCTGGCACGCTTGGAGAAATTGATCAGCTCAGGGCCAAAGTCCAGCATCGACTTCTGGAAGGCCTTTGCCGACATGTGGCTGATGATTGCGTTGAGCTAAAGTGGTTAGTTGGTTGAATTCACTGTGGTTGTGAAAGTGACACAACTCTGAGGCTACGTGGGGCAACGTACAATAAAGGCCTCATGGAATTCACTGCCCAAAAGACACTTTTTCCACTCCAACCGAATGCTGCGTCGCACGCTCTCCGGCACGCTCTGCTGGATCGTATGGGAAAGGCGAACACAGTCATCTTGGAACATGGGGTTGAGGCGGCTATGGTCGATGCCCGGCGAGGGATACATGTTGGCTACTGGCTGGGGATTGGCATGTCCAGGCGGCCCGACGATGGTGCGGTTGCTGTGAGCGATGCGTGGATCAGGAGGACGGGTGATGGGCGGTGGATGGGGCGCGGGATGCTGGCGCGGCGGCTGAGGCGCGGGTTGTTGGCGCGGCGGCTGAGGCGGATGCTGGCTGTGGTTGTAGGCCGCGTCCGGCATATTGCGCGGAGGCGGCGCGCCGTGACGAAATGGCTGTGGGTACGGTTGCTGTGGCGGCGCTGGCGGCGCCGACGGCGATGGCGGCAGTGGTTGGTTGGCCAGCAAGAAATTGTGCTGGTATTCAGAAGGCTGCCGAGCCGAAACTGCGGGATGTGAAAGCGGTTGCCCAGAAGGCCCCTTCTGCGGCTCGGAGACAAACTGCTGTGGCTGCGGGAAACGGAGTTGGGGCTGTTGTTCAAGCAGATGCTGCGAGGGCTGCCGATACTGCGGCGGCTGTTGCGGCTGTAGCGGCTGTTGGAATGGTTGCTGGTGATATGGCGCCTTGCGCTGTAAATCAGGGGCGACTGCAGACGGCGCAGCCGGCGCCGATGGTTGCGGTGCTTTCTGCGGCGCAAGAGCCGAGAGCGACATGCCGTCAGCCGGGATGCCGGGAGACTGCAGAGGGGGCTTGACAGGCGCTGACGCTGACGCCGAGACCGCGGCTGCGCGCATTTCTTGCCGCCAGTTTGGCTTCTGGGCTGCGCCGGGTTGCGCTGGCTGGGCTGGCGAGGGCCGCCGCGCCGGGTTGGCAGCAGGCAAGGCTGGCGATCCTTCCGGCCGCAGCGAGGGACTCCGGACCGCCACCGGAGAGACCGAACGCAAGGCGGCGGACGTGCGGACGGCCAGCTCTGCTAGCTCCCGTGCGGCCGAATGCGGCGTCCCTGTGGAGGCCGAAGCAAGCTGGGGTGCGGATGCGGACAGGCGTGGCGAGGGTGCAGCACTCGTCGGAGCAAGTGTCGGAACGGCCTCCGGGGTGGGTGAAAGTGCCGGCGCCGGAGCCGGAGCCGAAGCCGCTGCCGGGGTCGGCGCTGCTGGGGTCGCATCAGGTGCAGATACCGGTGCCGGGGCCGGTGCTGTTGCAGGTGTCGTTGCAGGTGCCGGCACCAGAGCCGGGGCCACTGCCGGAGTTGGCGTAGGTGCTGCGGCCGGGTCCGATGCCGAAACTGCCGCTACAGATGCCGGAGCCGGCGCCGGAGCCTCTGCAGGATTCGGTGCTGGTGCTGGTGCCGACGCAGATGCCGGTTCCAGCGCAGATGCCGCAGCCGGTGCGGGTGCCGCAGCCGGTGCGGGTGCCGGGGCCTCTGCCGCAGATGCCGGTGACTCTGCCGGCGCCGGCTTCAGATCCAGGCTCCCCGGGACTGCCGCTGCCGGTTCCGCAGCGGCAGACGCCAATGCGCGTGCGGCATCCACGAGTGGCGCACCGGAGGAGCGCTCGAACAGTGCCGGCGAGGAGCGCGACGACGAGACGCCGCCATCGCCGTCCGGCGTCGACAAGTCGGCGCGCGCAGCCGGCGAGGGTGCCGGCGAAACGGCCTTGGGTGCCTTGGACGCAAAGGCTTTTGCCACCAGGCCCTGCAGGATATCTGCGCTGCTCGGGTGGTTCTGCGCAGCCATGGCGAACAGGCAAAATGGGCTGTTGACGTATTCACCGCGCAAGTCGAGATGCCGCCGCAGATGCTTAGCGTAGACACGTCGGACGATCAGCGGGCCTGATCGCGGCGCATTCGTGTGAGCGCAGCACGGAGCCAAGTGGCAAGAGCACAAAACAGCCGGCCAAAAGCGCAGTTCGCGGACAGCACAGGCGGGAATGCAACGTTTGTCCAAGAAGCTGCAAAATGCCAAAAACGAGGATTTGCACACGATGTCGTCGAGATAGGACAGGGGAAGGTGCCGGGGAGCGTCCTGCTGGAAAGAGCTAACACCTTTCACCGCTTACGAAGTAGCCTGGAAAGATACTCCGTACTTACGTTATTAAAAGAATCCGGAGCGCCCCGCTTTCGGCTCCTGTCCAATGGGAAGGCGCCATGCGTGTAATAAAACCCAATGTATGGGCTAGAAAATTCTGATAACATTTTTAGTAAATTAGCCGTCTTCCAACAGCTAGCATGACGCGCTATACGAGCTGCCCCACCAGGCTAATGGAGCATTGGTCCAAGCGCCGCTACATGTATCAAGCCGTTTCAGTGATTGGCATGCGATGAGTACGAACTACAGTACGAGTATGCACACTGATCTGCCGGAAAAGGACAGGACCCCATACCGGGAATACTCTGTACCAGTAATACCCGTGTATTACTCCGTGTGCTCCGTATTACTCTGTTTTCTCCAGTGGTGTGGGGTTACTGCAAATTAGTTACAAATACTCCGTACAAAAGACAAGAAATACAGAAATACAAGTAATACATGTACAAGTAATACAAGTAGTACAAGCAGTACAAGTAATAAGTAATACAAGTAATGGAAAGTACCTCACAGATACAGAGTACGCTGGAAGTACGAGTAGTACAGAGCATACTCAGTAATAGTAAGACTACGTGCTATCACTTGTGCTGACATTCGTATTCAAGCATCTGTGGACATCGTGAGAAGTACGGAAAAATCCGTGCTATTAGCACGCTAGTTTAGCACATGCAAGTCTCGCATTACTAGTATCGTACGAAGTACTTTATCGTACGAAGTACGAACAAACTAGAGTACTTACTCACTTTTGTACACGTCGCATTTGTTAGTCTGCTTTGGTGTCTAATAAGCACTTGCAACGATCGACGTTTTATGCTGTGCGTCTGTTTATTTCTGAGCCCTAGTACCTTCAGTATACGAGTACGGCGTGCGAAGTGATCTTGTAAGATACGCACGAGTACTCCGTATTGTGCTATGCTATGCTTGTGACTTGTGTGCTCGGTACATAAAGATCTCATAAATAAATTACGTACGCCACCTATATCAAATACGAGTACAGCTCAGCGGCAAATTTCCACGTTGCGCAGATGGCGCGCTCCGTACCACTTGCAACCTCGCCATTCGACATGACAAAAATCTACCATCATTCTGTAGGATAAACCTGAGCATAAAGTAGTGCGGTGTGACATGTCCGACCCCGTCCAACGTTGTACGCTACAAGTGCGACGGCGTCATCAATATTGTAACCCGGCCGTTGAAGAAAGACCATTCCTTCTCCGTCCAAGCATCGAGATAGGCCAGTACACTTTGACAAAGGCCTCCTTATCACAGATGCTTACTCGTACGAAGTACAGACGTACTTTACGTTACACCTTGTCACCCCGGCCCCTTGCTTATTACAACCTCGTTTCCCGCATTCGTCCTTTAGGTGTTCTTTTCGCGCGTTCCACTGCGACTCGTACGAGCCTCCGTACTTTGTATTTGTACAAAGTTTGCATTATGGGACCTTCCTCTTCGGCCCTATACACGCTCCCCAATGCAGGCCAGCAACGCCCGCTCGTAGTCGCCGCTCGTCTCTCCGCGTATCCGCTGCGCCAAGTTCTTGCGGTAGCGCTTCTCGTAGGCGCCGCGCACGTTGGCCATGTTGATGCGGTCCCAGTGGAAGCGCACGACGCGGGATGTCAGCAACAAATCGCGCGTGCCGGCGCCCGCCATGGCATCCTCGAGCAGCGAGGCCTGGTGCATGTACTTGTCCGTGGCGTGCCGCAGCTGAAACAGGAGGGCATCCTCCATGTGGCCCGAGAACTCCTGTCACGTGTTAGAGAGGAAGCAATGCATAGGGCGAAGACACAGGAACATACCCGCCGGATCACGTCTTCCAGTGCCCGCGCATACTTGAGGCGGTACTCGTGCGCAATGGCGCGGATGTGGTCGTCGTTGCGCGTGCTGAGGATGCTGCAGACCTTGACCTCGTCGGTGCCGACCTTGCCCTCGGTCGCGTTGTAGAGCTCGACCACGTCGCGGTCGACCTCCTGCTTGTTGATCGGCACGGCGTCCTCCTGCCGCACCGCCTGCAGCACGATCATAAAGTGCCGCTCCGTCTTCATGCTGAGATCGCTGCGCAGCGCGTCCTCGAGCGGGCGGCGGAATGTCTGCTGGTACGCCGACTTGATCGCCCGCATGTCCGCATTCGACCGCCCCAGCAGCACGTCGTTGAGCACCGACTCCTTCGTGCCCATGCCCGACATGGCCTCGTTCAGCAGGTGCACGTCGTGCAGCAGCGGCCCGCGCGCCAGCGCCACCAGCGCCACCTCGAGCCAGCTGCTTGTCTCCGACTGGATGTCCGCCACCAGGTTGCGCCGGTGCAGTCGCTGGTACGCCGACCGCATCGCCTCGATTTGCAGCGGATCCTTGGTGGCCAGCACCCGGATCAGCGCCTTCTCGTCCGTGCCGAAGCCCTTCATGGCCTGCCGCAGCGCGTTGGCATCCGCATCCGCATTCCAGTTGATGATCTGCGGCGCCCCGTAGCCCATCGACGGCGGTGTTGGCGGCACGTTGCTCGCGTAGCCGTAGCCGGCCGGCGCCCCTCCATAGCCAGCCGGCGGAGCACCGTACGGCGCACCCGGCGGCACCGGCGGCTGGCCATAGCCGCCTTGCTGCGGCGGGTACTGGCCGGGCGGCGGAGCGCCGTAGGGTGCCTGTGGCGGAGGCGGTGCACCATACGGGGCCTGGCCCTGGCCGTAGGCCGGAGCAGGCTGGTTGTGGTACTGGCCCGGCGGCGGAGCACCGTAAGGAGCCAGCTGCGGCGGTGGCGCGCCGTACGGCTGGCCGTAGCCGCCCTGTTGCGGCGGGTACTGGCCCGGCGGTGGCTGCTGCTGCTGGTAGCCTTGCTGGTAGCCCTGCTGGTAGCCTTGCTGTGGCTGCTGGTAGTATCCGCCTCCTTGCGGCGGAGGGGCTTCTGCATATGCATCTGTTAGCAGACGGTCTTCATGTAAGGAGCACGCGAACGTAGTGGGGAGGCTATCGGAGACGCACGGCCATAAGGCGGGTAATAAGACATTTTGGCGATGTTGACGTCAACACGAAGCGCGGGGAACTATTCTGGAACAGCTGCAAGATAACAGCCAAGATGAAAATGTGTCTGCACGCCAGTGGACAGCTTTACCGAGAAGAGGAGAAAGCGGGGCGGATGTGGTTTAGGGGGCTTCAGAGACCGAAGTGAAAAGGTAGTTGTCAACTCTGCTGATAGTCGTACTCGCGACAGCGTTGACTACGTTGGCACAGACGTTCCCGAAGCCGACGATGCAGAGTCTGCGAGCAGAGTCAGGGAGCAGCAAGGCGCCGCTCCTCATATATCGCCGTTGAGGCAACCAAGTTAGCCGTGGCGTGCCTTGCCGTGGATGGTTAGTGGGCTTGGCAAGGCGTTACGAAGCGGAACTGGTGAGGCGCAAGTTGTGGCGGAGTAGCCCAATGGTTTGGATTGCCTGCAACCGGTGCAGCATGACGTACGTATTAGTCTAGGAGCATACAGACGAGTTGACATCCGAGAAGACAAAGCAGTTGCTACCGGTTGGCGCTACCACGCACTATGCTGGGTCCTTTTTGTTTACTCGGTGCAATGCATCCCCGAGCGGTTTGGAAGCGTACCTGGAGCGTTCTTAGACTTGCCCACCGAGTTGAACGGTGATGTCATGGAAGCCTGTGAACGACAGTAGTTGGCAAGTCGTATTCCGCGTTCGCAAGTTTGCAGTGCAAAGATTAAGAGGTATTACTCCGTATTCATGCTAGGATATTCCAATCTTTGGCGCACAAACACAGGGAATCTAGCATTGAATAGCTGTACTTCATCGCCATGGCCCACGAACTGCGACTCGTATCGTTCCGACACAGAAGGGAGAAAAAGGAGCTGTCGTGCAAATAGCATTTCGCATTCTTTGGTATTTACGGAAGGTTAACTCCCTATTTCCGGCGTCCCCACTACGTAATAGCGCAGTCGAACGGCTTACGGCTTACGGAGCACGGAGTAGTGGCCGGGCATTCCTGATCTTTAAGCGCGTGGCTGGATATGCAGGACCCACTTGTCAGCCACAAAGTGTCAGATCACTACCTGTTGGCCACTCATATTCGCGTATCGTATGCAGCCACCAGCCTCGTCGTTTTCGTCTTTCCGTTCTTTCGAACTGCAAAAGGCTCTAGACCCCTGTTCAATTGATCGCAACTGAGACCTGGCCGGGCTCTTTCCAGCCTTCGGATTATGGAGCCAATGCAGGCCATCGACACGCATTAAAGAGGACAAGCACAGCAGGTCTTCTCGTAGTCCATCACTCACTTTCTCTCAAGGTTTACCCATACTCTCTTTTCGACGAATTACTTCGTATAACCAGAACGTGCCAAACATCCTCAGCGCCGGATCACAGCACATCTCTCGCTCCCTACCTTTGCACTTCACGCGAACTTCAAACGAAGCCTATGTCTCCCTGAACATTTACACGAATCGAAAAGATACATCCTGCGTTACGCGCACAGCGGCTTCACTCCTTCATCGCAGTTACACGGAGGAGCACAGCAAGCGCGTCTTTGCGTCCTCCTATCCACACTTTCACCCTTCAGTGCGCACAAGATGCAGTTGCATCGCCTTCCCTCGTCTCTGGCTGTAGTCGCAGCCTTCTGCACAACCGCTTCTGCTCTCCCCTTTCTCAAACAGCCTGTCCCCCGCCCTGCTGCAATCGAACCGCGGGCAACCTACTCGGTGGTGAATGTCGATGGTGGCAGCGGCGATGTCTCTACCACGGCTTCCAAGACAACCGTCACTTCGACTCTATCACCGTTGCCCGTGACAGCGACTGTCTATGAGTCCGTCGTCACTGCACACAAGACCGACACCGTCGTTGTCACGGCGTCCGTGTCCACCACTACCAAAGTGTCTCTTATCGACATCGACAGTGCCACAACAATCACAACGACCGCTACACCACCAGCATCAACAGTCACCGTTGTCAGTGTTGTGACCAGGCCTCCATCTGCCTCGGTCTCGGTGGCACATACATCAAGCAAGGCTGCCCTGCCAAGCATATCGACAACCACCACGACGCAACTTTCTGAATCTCACTCCAGCGACGGTTTCACATCAACCTCCATCTACAATTTGACTACCTCTGCCTCTGCCTCTGCCTCTGCCTCTGCCTCTACCTCCACATCTACGCCTACCTCAAAGTCTGCCTCAACCCCTTTCTTTACCTCTAATCCTGTCACTACCTCAACCTCAGCCTTTGCCTCAGAATCAACATCTGCCTCAACCTCAACCTCAACCTCAGCCTCAAACTCAACATCAACCCCAATCTCAACCTCAACCTCAACCTCAATCTCAGCCTCTACCTCTATTCCTACCTCCAACGCAACTGAAAGCACACCTACTAGCTCAACTGCAAGCGCAAGCTTGCGGTTGAGTACAGACACTTTTCCAAGCATGACCACAAGTACGAGCACGGGCACTCCGCTCACAGCTCAGACATCCACAGTATCCCCTTCGCCCTTAACTCTGGTCACAGAGTCGGCAACGACTCCGACAGAGGCATTATCCACATCAGCTACTTCCATCACCACCGTGGACACCACCTACCCAGCGTGGAATAGTACAGTTCACCGCTTCCGCAGAAGCTGAAAGCGTCTTCAGCACTGCCATGATGTCTAAGCTTGCCATTTTGTCATTTTGCAACCAGCCCTTCTAGCCTCGGATTTAATGCTTAATATGTACAACACGATTGAATGCTATTCTGGAGTCATTCCCAACGCGTAAAATAACACGACTTGGGAACTAATGGTATATGGGACGGGAGACTGAACTTAATCTCGGCACTTGTAGCTGATAAAGAATGAATCAAATGTGTAATGTTCTCTGGCTCTCGATTGTATTGCATACCATTGTAAAATGCAATGCAACATTGCGTCGTTTTAGCGTCTCCATGGGAACGGTTTTTTTTTCTCACCGTGTCATACGGGACTTGGGCCCGTTGTACTATTTTAACAGCAGTGTGGATTAGAAACAAGAACAGGACAGCTTTGGTCCCAAATCATGCAGCCCGCACGTCTGATTACAGTACATGGAGTCCTTCTACGTATACTTTAAAAGTTCGCCCAATTTATTGACTTTATTGACTATCGTTACTTAAAGAACAGCTGTAGCATAGCTGTTCAACTTCGTGTTATTTTTGCCGCACCACTTCGATGCTCGTTTATACTCCCCATCTTGTGCCGTATCCGGCCAAATCAGCTCGACACTCATTGCCTTCAGATATATCCCCCTGCGATGTCGCGTCTTTTGGCCCGACGCAAAGCATCGTGGGGACAAGTAGCAGTCACAAAGATACAGAAATACCAAATTCGCAGTTAGAAGGCACAAAACCACGTAAGAAGAACAGCAGTTGCAGACCCCAAAAAGACTCGAAGAAACGACAGAACGTATAAGCAAAGGTTTGTGACAGGTTAAAATTCGGCATTCTCTGAAATACAGAGCCAAAGTTAGAAAGTAGAGTTCATCTCGCAGGACTACTTAGGCTCAAGCTGGGCCTGGTCCTCAGCCATTTGGGCCAGTCCACGCATGGCAAGGTCTTCGCCACCCCAGAAAAAAGTAAGCAGGAATTCCTGGTTGGGGATGTGGCTAGCTGGAAATGCGCAAGGGTCTTCCCCGTAGATGATGTCGACAATGCCCGGATACGTTCGGTGGAGGGACTTTTTTGCCAGTTGTGCCTGGCAGCGGAAGCTTCCGAAGCGGAACTCGACGAGGCAGTGGGTCGGCTTCCACTCAGTGGCCCCATGTTGGATAACTCGATCAACCTGGAAAGAGAAGAGCTCCGAGAAGAACTCATAAAGTGCTTTGGCGTTCACAATTCTGACAGGACCGAATATGAGAAGACAGCGGGACGCGAGCCGGCTCTCTTTTGCATCGGCCGACCTGACGCGGTTGGGAACGACGCGCACCGCATGGCCCTTGACCTTCAGTCGGTACGTCTCGCAGTAGTTGAGGAAATTCTGCGCGGCCACAGACTGGAAGAAAATGACCTTTGCTGCGCTGTGAGCATGGCCATTCGCGGGCTCGGGCGGGTTTATGTGCGCCGCATAGACGCGACCGAAGCCGCGGATGCTTCTGAGAAGTGATCGAATGGTAATGTCAACGGCCAAGCCAGTGACAAAGACGGAGCAATTTTTGCTTTGCGGGATGTCGGCGCTTTTGTTGCGCTCGACAAAGATGTTTCCATGGTAGTTGGCACTGAAGCCCTTGGCGATACGGTAAGCCAGCTTTGTCGTATCGGAAGGCTCTGGTTCTCGACCACGCAACATGGACCGAAGCGGCCTCACTGGCGCGCTGGGGACCGTGCAGGGTGTCGCCGGTGAGGCAGCATGGGAGGGTTGAGCCACAGATTCCATGACAGCAGTGCTGAATCGGCCAATCTCCGCAACTGTCGGGACGTAGTCGCGCCGCTGAGATTCGTTTGTGTTTGATGGCTCCTGGCCAACTGCGGTAGAGGCAATGGCGAAGTCCGAGAACGGAGAGGCTCGGCCTTCCGTAAGAGGCGAAAGACAACGTCCTGAGTCTCGAACTTGAGTGAAGGGGGCTCTTGGTCTAGACGAAGATTCGAAGAAATCCTCGTCAAGGTATGGTAGGCTCCTGTAGTGGTTAGGAGGCGCATGCGTGCTGCGGACGGCAGAGAACTGAGACGGGTGAGGGAGAGGTTTAGCGTAGCTGGGCGGCATCTCCTCTCTGACGTTTTCAGTAGACATATTTTTGAGGGTCTCGGGACGGCGACTCTGGGCATCCGTGTGCTGGGCCGGAGGGCTATTGGGACGACTTGAAAATCTCCAGTACCGTCCCAAGAGGGCTGCAAGTAGTCAATGTTAGCTGTTCATAAGGTTAAGAGGAACGAAGTAACGACAAAAAGCGTACCGGACACTCCGGGGAAGCCGTTATCTCTACCGCGGTAGCTCGCGTTGCTGCTGTCAAAGGAGCTGGTGTGTGTCGCTTGTGATTGCGTCAAGGGAGCAATATTGGCATCGCTGTCACCTTGAAGCCCGACATCTGCGGAAGCAGCAAGCTGATTCTGAGATTTGTCTGGCGCTCGGTAGCCAAAGAGATCAAACGGTGGCTGCATCGTCAAGTTTCGGTGCAGTGCTTGGGTATAGAATATATGTCTAGATTATGTGTATACACCAGCTGGTCTGTATCGGGTGTGAGTAACCAAACAATGCTAAACTGGTACGGCAAAGAAGTGTAAATACTTTGGGTATATTAGAGTCTCTCAAAATGGGTTAAGAGCTTCACCGTTCTGGTAGTGATGGAGAAGGTTCAGAGAATCTCTTTCAGATGTATATAGTCCTTTTTATAGCCAAGCACATGTGTGAAAGACATTACTGTCTCGTTTGCTCACTGGTCGTGATGATTTCAAGTGAATGCGTGCTGGAGGATCAAATCATGAGTAATGATTAATGATTACACGTGGCTTGGGAGTACTCCACCTACGGAGACAAACAAAGTACACCAAAAGCCTTGGGCTAGGCTACGCATGGAATAAACAGTGCAGTTTCATATTTGCGTTCTTGATCCTCAGGTTGCTCTCACATGGCGAAGAAAGCTGCTATTCACCCCCGGACCCCGGCGGAACCTCGGAGGGTGCCGGCTAATCCGGTCTCGGCGCTGTTAAGACCGCCCGTGGTGAGCATCTGTAAGACTTCTTGGTGTGTGTATTCACGCCAAGCCATTAATATCCTCTGTGTGACATGACAAATGGCTGTCGTCGTTATTGTAGTTGTGATTTGGTGATGTTTGTGGTCAGAGTGATTAGTAATGACTGTGGTGATGACGATGTGAGAGCTAACCTTGTTGTTGAGGCTTGGCTCCTTTCACGCACTGGAAAATTACCGGAATGGTAGCACCACTTGATAATCGAAGAGCCGTGGCCATTGGCTACGTAGTTACCGTGGCGAGGGCGGTCTGGTGAAGAAATGTTCGCCACAACTACACTCATTTGTGTGGATACAATTATCTGCATTGCAGTTTCAGAGAACTCTTGCGTCTACATACTCTATGGCGCCAACATGATTGCGGAGGCTATGTACAATCATGTGTCATGGACAATCATGGACAAGTCCTGGACAAAAAAGTGTTCAAAAGCGAAATTAAGACTTTTGTAGAAAGGGACATGCTTGCCAGGGACATTTCCTGTTCCAACACGAGAACGAGATATACTTTACACATGTTGTTTACGCCATCTGCGCTGGAAAGTTTGGCTCGTCAAGTGCGAGATATTCTTGTCAATTCAGTAAAAAACAAATCGAGTTAAAGCGCCTTGTGGATGATCCCTACTGGAAGGAGACGGCAAGGAATCCCCTGTGACGAAGCCGCAGCACTTTGGGATAGCAGTCCGGGTTAGTACTGCGTAGTTTCGGACAGCAGAGCACAGCCTTGGGCCAAGAATCATACTAAAACAATACGAGACAGAGCATTAGTGCAGAATCTATGATAGGTCCACGGAGTGAGTACATTATCGTGCAGTTGTGTTTTTGTGTACTCAGTGCACTTTCGTTTCTCGCCCGCAACCTCTGGCGGTCGGCATTCAGCCGTGGCGCTGCAAGCTGGAACCAATCCTCCATGTCCATCGGAGGAAATTACACGACCATAGTAATTTGACGGCCGTCTGAACTTGTTCTCATCTACTTCGTACAGCACATCGCATTGCAATGGCAGTGGAGCTTGGACCAAGCAGATCGAGTATTCTAGCGAGCTCGGAGAAAAGCTCTGGATCATTACCGTCTCTCCGTAAGACGAGGCCTCGTGCGAGTGACACCCAGAACAGAGTCCGAGACAGCGTTGCAGGCGGCCGGCGATGGACAGGCCAGCCGCAGTTACAGCCGTAGGGCAGATCGCCGGGAGCTAACTAGCACGTGGCGCTGGCCAATCGAGTGCGTTCTGGGCGGCTGAGGACTCCTACTGCGCGCCAGCCGTTTCTCCTATCTGGCAAGCGCCGGTGGTCGGCCGCTGGACAAGGAACGAAAGATTCATGTGATGAGAGTTTGCAAGATGATAAGGAGAAAGCGAGGCTTCGTGAAACAGCTAACACGGAAACACAGAACGTGGGAGAGCCCAGCCGAGACGAGGACGGACAGAGAGACGAGACAAGAAAGACAAGAGAGAGCTGCAGACGGCACAGACTGGCTGGCGAGTATGACCTGCAGGTGGCTGCAGCAGCACGATGCGTTCCTCTGAGATCTTGATGCAGGCTGGACCCCTGCTCCGACCCTGGTCCTGGCCGAGCTTGGTCCAACATTGCTCCACCCAGCAGAGCGTAGCTAGCTGCTGCAAGTGTTCGCCAAAGCACGACGACAAAGTCCACGGAGTGTACACGGAGTTCTGGAGGGGTCGAGAGACAACAGCAAGGCATGGAGTGGGGAGAAAGGAGAGACAGTAGACAAAAGTCGGAAGACGATACGGAAACAGAAAACGGAAAACGGAAAACAAAAACAAAAAAAAGAAACAGAAGCGAGATAACAAGATAACGAAACAGCCACACTGCTGTCTTCCTATTGGCCTGGCCGCGTGCTCAAGTTTGCTATGAGCATTCTGACAGCGTTCGAACCGCTCTCAACTGCCGAGTCGCTCGGTAAGGCTTGCTCCGCGTGCCCTGACGCAGACCGCTAGATGGAGAACTAGATGGAGCTACGGATACGGAGCAGATGGAGCTAGATCACGCCAGACGGCAACGCGAGCACGGCAGCCGGCCGGGCACCCTGGCTGCCACTGGCTGCTTGCGATGGGCACAAAAACTAGCACCAAAACCACGGTTCGTCTACTTCGTACGGGACAGACGACCACCCTGCTTTCTGCCCTTTAGCCTGGCCTCTGTGGCCTGCAGCATTCCTTTAGCCGCCGTCCCGTTCCTCGCTTCGTGTTCCGTATTCCGTGTTGTGTTCCGTGTCGTGTCCCGTGTCCCGTGTCCAGTTTCTCTTGCGTCCCTTCTTCCGCGTCCGCCTGCTTCGGTGCTTGTGTCTTTCTTCTCTTCTTATATTCCAGACCGCCCCGTCTCCACATCAGGCCACGCTCCTCGCACTTGTCCGCCTGTCTTCCCCGTTCAGACTGTTCTTGGACCAAGTCGCCGAGACGAGACAAGCCCGTTCAGCTCTTCCAGAAGAGGACCCTCTTCCCAGACATGGCTGCCGATCCGGAGTCCCCGACGGCCGTTCAGCCGGCCGAGGACGCCTCGAATTCAGACGACGCATCTGCCCGTGATGCTGCCAAGCTGACGAGCTCCAAGTGGCGCTCCATCGCCCTCGTCGCCACCGTCACCGGCGCCAGCTTCTCCAATGTGCGTCGTCTTCTTCTTCCTTTGCTCCCGCTTCCGTCGCCGTCCTCCGTCTCGCCACTGACCTGCCCAGACGCTCTCTGTCCAGTCTGTCGTCATCATCCTGCCGACCATTGGCCGCGAGCTCGACGTCCCCGACAGCCGTCTGCAATGGATCGTCTCGGCCTACGCCCTCACCTTTGGCTGCTTCCTGCTGCTCTGGGGCCGCATCGGCGACGTCTTTGGCAAGAAGGCCATCTTCGTTGCCGGTTCGGCGTGGGTGGCCGTCATGACGGCCATCAACCCCTTTGTGCGCAACGAGATCGCCTTTGACCTCGTCCGCGGCATGCAAGGACTGGTGTGTCTGTCTCCTGTCTCCCGTGTAGGTTGGCCGCGCTGACTTGGCAGGGTGCTGCCGCCAACGTCCCCACGGCTATCGGCATCTTGGGCACGACCTTTGCGCCCGGCACGGCCAAGAACTATGCGTTTGCGGCCTATGGCGCCGGTGCGCCGCTCGGCAGCATCTTTGGCAACCTCATTGCCGGCCTGATCACGTCCTACGTCAACTGGAAGTGGGTGTTTGGCGTCGTCGCCATCCTCGTCGCCATCCTCGCCGTGGCTGGCTTTCTCGTCATCCCCAACGAGCCGCCCCGTCGTCAGCCTGCGTCCCGGCCGCTGTCTACGCATCGCCCGACCGCCGCGTCCAGCGATACCGATGTCGACGATGCTGCTGCCGCCGCCCTGCCGCCGCCCCGGGCCACCTTTGCCTCCGTCGACTGGATCGGCGCCTTCATCGTCACCCTCGGCCTGGTTGGCCTGCTCTTCGCGCTGACAGAGGGCAATGTCGTCGGCTGGTCTGTGCCCTGGATCGGCGTGCTCATCGCTGTCTCCGTCCTGCTCGTCGCCTGCTTCTGCTGCTGGCAGTTCTGGCTCGAGCGGCCACACAATGTCGCCCGCCACCGCGCTGGCCACGCCTGGCCGCCGCCGCCGCTCGTCCGCCTCTCCCTCTTTTCGCGCTCTCCCCTCTTCGGCACCGCCCTCCTCATCATGGCCCTGTTCCTCAGCGCCTTCAACGGCTTCCTCATCTACACCACCTACTACTACCAGGACTACCTCGGCCTCTCCCCCATCCAGACCACCCTCCGCTTCATCCCGACCGGCATCGCCGGCCTCCTCACCTGCTTCTGCGTTGCCAAGCTTCTCGGCCGCGTCCCTGCGTACGTTCTCCTTCTCTTTGGCAACGCCTCTGTCAGCATCAGCAGCCTGCTCTTTGCCGTCCCCATCCCCCGCAGCACCTCCTACTTTGCGTTTGGCTTGGAAGCCATGGTCCTCGCCGTCTTCGGCGCCGACACCGCCATGCCTAGTCTCACCCTCTTCGCCTCCCACTGCCTGCCTCCGCAGGACCAGGCCATGGGCGGTGCCCTCATCAACGCTGCCGGCCAGGTCGGTCGCTCCATCGGCCTCGCCATCGCCACGGCCATCCAGACCGCCGTCATGGCGTCCGCTCGCCACACCTCTGTCGCCCACGTCGGTTCCGTCGCCAAACACGACTACCCAACTGTCGCCGGTATCCGCGCCGCATGCTGGTTCAACTTTGCGCTCTCCGTGGCTGCCTTTGTAGTGATCTTCTTCGCTTTCCGTGGTGCCGGCATCGTTGGCCAACCTCCCCAGAAACTGGCGCCAACCAGCTCCGTGTCGGCTGTCAGCAAGGACCTCGAGGCCGGCGGCGAGCCACAGCCCGTGGAAAAGACCAATATTCACATGTCCAGCAAATAGCTAGCCATCTTTTGCTAGCAGCATCTGCTCGTTTTTGCGTGACGACTATAGACAGCATGTACTACAACAAAGCGATAAAGCCCTGGCTTGATGGTCACAACGTACACTATCCTAATAGAGAAAAGCGGTGCTGCCAGGAACCTGAAAAATGGCGGTTTGAAGCACAAGACGACGATAGCTAAGAATTATGATACCCTTCTACCTAATCTTTATGGGGTGTATTGTCGTGAGCATAGTGCAAAGGAAAAAGTCACTGTTACTGACTCGACCAACCCCAGGTACTCTCTTACGTTGATGTTCCCGATGTTCCTGACAATGTGAGACTATGTCTCAGCAGCTCGTCGCTGTCTCAGTAATGTCTCGAATCCCCGTATCAGTGCTCTCCGTTTAGTACGACTAGGCTTACCCCTCGTGTTCGGCCCCTCGTAGACATGGGCTGTCCACCCCAGCATTTCACCTGCATCAGTGACGTGACTCAGCGAAGCAATCAATACAGACCGTCGACCCCAGCGTGATATTCGAACCCCTGCTCTTTTGTCTGCAGCATCGCCTAAATTCCCCGCTCGTCTCGGTTCATGCTAAACAACTCCGCGCAGAAACATTTTTGTGCGAGCAAACGGGCGTGCACAGAATCACGTATCTTATATCAAAGCATTTGTCTGCCTTGAATGTATGAATCTAGGTTTGCTCGGGCGCATATCTACTGCCTATGTAGCAGTTGTGATCCTTTGTAACATGACAGTGTAGGCTATTGACAAAAGTTAAAAATGTAAGATGATAGAAAACAAACAAAAAGAAACACATTTCTGTGTAAATTCCTTATGACATGCCCAGACGCGGGATCGAACCGCGGACCTCCTGCTTACTAGGCAGGCGCAGCTACCACTGTGCTACCCGGGCGTGAGATGAATGGACACTAAAGGCGAAGCCCCTACTCATATCGCAGTCAACTTCATAACAGCCCAGAGCAACATACTTCGAAGAGCTTCTTTGCTTGAGGCCAACACATTCCTCACGTGCTTACGCCCTACGTATGTTTATTACGAGGCTCAAGTACTTTCACGAAACCCTACGGAAGGCTACTGCTTGCATGCGGCTTCACCGCCTTGCCACTGGCTTCTCCTCAATGTTGTTATTAATAATAAATATTCATAAGTCGCTCCTGGCGAGGAAGCCAAACGTGCCATCGCTCAGACGGGAGAACCGGCCGTCGTCCACGGGACTCGGACTCTGCGGACTCTGAGAGCGCCGTGGACTTTTGGCGCCACTTGTCCTTGTCCGGTCGGTCGGCGGCGACAGCATCAGCAGGCTCTTTCTTGGCACGGTCAGGCCAGAAGCAGCACCGGGACCGGCCTCGGCCTCGGGCGGCTTCTTGATGACGACGACCCGGGCCGTGGTGGAAATGCCGCCCTGTGTGCGCGCAAAGGCCTGCCAGCTGCGCTCGCCGGCCTCGTCGCCGTGGGCATAGAACGAATGGACCTCCGTGTCGGCGCGCGTCCAGCGCGACCAGCGCGTGGACGGCCGGCTGCTCGTGGTGTTGTCGCTGACGTCGTAGTAGCCGCGGCTCGGCGTGCTGCCGTCGGTCAGCCGCGACCGCACGCTCGTGCGCATCGCCCGCGAGAGGCGCGACACCCAGCTCCAGCGCTGCTGCTCGAGCGCGCGCTTCTCGGCCGCCGCCATGGCCGCCTGCGCCTTGAGCTTCTCGAGGTCCATGTCGCTGAGGGAGTCGGTGCTGCTGATGCTTCGGCGGTGGCCAGCGATGGGCAAGCCGACAGCGATCGGCTTGGGCGGCTCCAGGGCGGCGCCGGGTGCTGGTGCTGGTGCTGGTGCCGAGGACGGCGGCGGTCCGGGAGCCTGGGCCGATGCCGATACCGATGCCTCTTCGAGGTCGGGGAGCTCGGGAATGGTGGCGACCGTGAGCCGCCATTCAAACGGCCGTGCCTCCTCCATAGCGGCCGGCTCGCGCGTCGACGGCAGGTCGCGGCCCAGCGACCGCTTCTCGACAGCCGGGCCCGTCTGGCTCTTGGGTCTCCGACGGAAGAACGGCCGCCGGCGCGAGAACGGCGGCTGTGGAAGCGACCAGCCGCGGCGCACCCAGACACCGAGCCCAACGGCGGTGAGCTTGCTCCAGGCCGAAGAGAGGGCCGAGGGCCCGGTGCGTCTGGATCCGCCGGAGCCGCCGGAGCCACCGGTTTCCGGCGATGAACGGTGCGGCTCGGCCGCGTCCCGGCGCTGCTGGCGGCGGCGCGCAAAGACGACAAACAGGCCGAGGCCGAGGGCGGACACGCCCAGGACGGAGGACACGGTGATGGCGCCGATGAGGGCGCGCGAGGTGTGAGGCGAGGAGGTGGAGGTGGCCTGGCTGCTCGCGTCGGCCGCGCCGAGGCCGGTGGTTGCAGCGGCAGATGTCGAGGCAGATGCGGACGACGCAGTAGACGAGTCCGACGACTGTGCTCTCGCCGTATCGTCTCCGGCAGCAGACGCCACGACGGCGGTCGCGAACGTGGTGCCGGGAGTAGCAGCACGACTTGTCGAGCGCGAGGCCAAAACCGGTGTCGGCTTGCCGGTGATGGTCACGAACACGCCGGGCGGTGCTACGATGCTCGAGACACTCGGCGAGGACGCGGGAGGGTGGAGAGTCAGACCGGGTGTCAGCGGGTGCGTAGCCAGCACGGCAAAGTCAGCCTGCCGCCAGCGGATCTGCACGGCTGGGCCGACGGTGACGGCCGCAGCACTTGCCGTGGCCGTCTGACCCACACCCCAGAAGCCACCACGGAAGTCGGTAGTGTCCGAGGTGCAGGATTGTCCGCTGAAAAGTCAGCGCCGCCCACAGTCGCGTGTTGTTCGTGGCAGAGGATGGGAAGCTTCCTACCTCGGCACACAAAAGGCCACTGTCTCGTCCGGGGCCACGGCAGGAAAGCCGCGGCTCGTGAGCGTCGTTGCTGTCACGAGGCAGTTGGGGCCGACCTCGAAGCCGTCTGGACAGATGGCCGGGGAGTAGTACTGGAAGCCCTCGCCGGCGAGGTAGCTGGACCATGCCGGAGGGTCACAAGCGGTCGGCCCGGCCGAAGGAAAGGGAGGAAACTGAGAGGGCGCCTTGGTGGTGGTGAGAAGCCAGGAGGTCGGGCAGGCTGGCGTGAAGACGGTAGTGAGGGCCGCCAGCGGCGCGGTACCACCATGCAACAAGGCGGTCATGGCGAGGAGCTGTGGCGAGGACGGCCACAAGAACCACAGGATCCCGAGACTATGGGCGTCATGGGACGTGGCGTAGGGAAAAGCGAAAGGAAGGAAAGAGGAGAAGAGAAAGCCAAAGCCGGAAATGCGGGCTGGGCAGGCCAGGATAGAATAGAAATGGGTTGAGGTGAGCCGATCCGACGCGACGAGGAATACGACGTCAGGGTCTACTCCGACTACTCGTACTCCGTGCCTCTGGCTCTGTCGGCCGAGTCACTCGGCTGCGGGCCGGGCTCTGGACGCACGTAGCATGCTCCCCTGACCGGGATAGAAGATGTCACCCTGGCCGGCAGCCCAGGCCAACAAGCAGCTGCCGATTCCCTCGCGCTCTGCTGATCCAGTCCGAGGCGGTTTGTGCAAACATGTGCAAACAAGCAGCCGTGGGGAGAGAGTCGCCACGACGGGCGCAGATCGGCGACAGTACGCGGCGACAACGGCATACGAGTACGCGTACAAAGCAGTGTGGGTTGTTTGTGGACGGGCATACGAGTACGACGTGCTCCGCCCGAGCCACCAGATCGAGGCTGTTGGTTGCCGCAAAGCACGGCAAGGGGTTCGCGCTGTTGGGTGTCATGTCGTGTGAGGCGATGCTGCGGCTGATAGAGCGGCGGCCAATGGGGCCATGAGGCTTCTGGGCATGAACGAGTGCTGGCACGAGAGCAAGGATGTCTCCTGTGGACGGAGTACCCGTAGATCTGGGCTTCGTTGCAGCGGCATTTGTGCGGGACCGAGAGCCTCTTGCGGAGTGCTCCGTAGCTGTGCGTGGCTGCGTACTCCGGGGCCTTACTGAAGACAGTACGGTGGGCTCCATTGTTGGCAACCCCACGATGAAACGGCGGTCGCTGGCTGTCTGGTCCGGGGGGGCCACGCTGTTTCAGGCCTGCTCTCTCTCGCTGCGCCTCTCGCGTTCCCCAGCGTCCTGCCATGGTGGATCATGACACACTGGTGAAGCTAGGGGCAGCCAGTGAGCACAGAGCCCGCGGCCATCGGGGCCTCCAGAGTTCTCAACCGGCGTGTCGTAGGCAGACACATCACAACGCACATCTTATGGCAATCGGGTTGCCGCCAGATCTGCGTCTCGAACAAAACCCAAACGCATAAAAAGAGGACCATACAGGCCGCGATATCGCGCGTACTCGTACTCGTCGTATTTCGGTCTCACTTTGTGCGCTTCTTGCATTCTCGTGATCAGAGACAGCGCCGACTGCTCAGACCGCGGACTGCATCTCACAGGCTCACACCGGCCAGCGGTTCCACCCCCCGGCCCAGAAACGTCGCCTCGCCAAACTCCCGCTCCGCCAGCTGAAACAGCGGCAGGCCCTGGAAGTAGGCGCTGTCGGGGCCGCCGATGGCCTCCCAGCTGTTGCGCGCCTCCTCGGCCCCGATAGTCCGGAGCTCCTCGCGGCGGCCCCCCACCGCAGCCTCGGCCGCGAGCTGCACCTGGCAGCACTTCTCCAGCATGACAAACCAGTTGACCGTCGCCTCGATGCTCGGGCCCGCCGTCAGCAGGCCGTGGTTGCCCAGAAAGGCCGCCTTGCGGTGGCCCAGACACGCGGCGATGCGGCGGCCCTCTTCCGTGGCCAGGACGACGCCGGAGAAGTTGCTGGGCGGTTAGTTTGCACGATGCAGCCCGGAAAGATAGCCCGGAAAAGGAAAAGAAAGCGATAGCGAAAGCAAAAAAGGAAAAAGAAAACGAAACGAAACGAAACGAAAACGAAAAAGAAAGGCACCCACGGATACACCACCTGGTCCTCATAGAACATGCAAAAGTCCTGCGTCAGCATGTCCAGCGTCCGGCCCGTCGTGCACATGGCCCGGCCGTAGACGCTGTGGGAGTGCGCCGCGCAGAGCACGTCTGGCCGCGCCGTGTGAATCTGCGAGTGGATGGCGAACGCCGCTGTCCGGTCAGCGTCTGGCACGGTCGCTTGCTGGCCTCTCCCGCGCTCACCGTAGTTCAGCATCCGGTTCCGGCCGCCCTCGATGACCTTGCCCTCGTGGCTCACCCGGATCAGATCGTCGTCCGTGATCAGCGCAAAGTGCAGGCCAAACGGGTTCACCCAGAAGCTCGTCGGGTCCACGGGGTCCCGCACCGTGATGTGGCCGGCGATGCCCTCCATGAACCCGTGCTTGGCAAAGATCCGGAACGCCAGCGCCAGCCGGTGCTTGAGGAACTTGCGCTCCTCCAGCTTGTCCTCGAACGCCGGCGGGTGGCCGACCTCGGGGTCAACGTGCGCCAGCGCCGGGTCGCCCGACTCCATGGCCGCCGTCTTGGTCACCCCCGTCACAGCATTGTCGTCCACTGCAGAGGGTGCCATGCTTTCGTGTTGTGCTATTGCTGGTCTGGATTCACGGATGTTGACCGGCAGCCTCCAGGCTCAGGGCCGGCAGTGGATGGCCCAGAACTGCTATCATGGCCCACTGGCGGCCAGCTCCGGTCTGCCGCTATCATGCAGCCGCCATTCGTTCCGCGGACAGCCAATGAGGCAGCCTACATTGCAAGCCACTTGGTAGCCAACGGCCTTCTCTCGACAATGATGTCTGGCGCAAACTGCGATTTGCCGATTTGGCTCTTCCAAGCAAATCATTTTGCTGACTAATGCAACGGGAAGTTAGTCAACATCTACCAGAGGCGCGCCGTCCGAGTATACTTTGATGCAATAGGTACGCCTCAACCGCGTATTCGTGACAATGGAAACGCTCTCGCACATGGCGACGCTGAAGCATTGCCAACATGAACGCTGTGGGCGCCGACTCGGCAAGTCACGTGTCCTGTCCAACGAATAATCCCATAAAGTCATAAATGCGAGTTCAAGGCCTCGACTTCATCACCAGCATCGATCGCGACAGATCCAACTCGCCTCGATCTCAGCTTCCGTCTGTAAGCCACTGCCTCCCGGCTCGGCTCAACATACGGCGTTGCGGATCGGCGCTTCCGGGAACCCAGCCAGACATGGCCGCCAGACTTGCTCTCAAGGAGCACTTCTTTCATCACAACTGGAAGACGGTCAGCGCCCCTTTGCCCATGCCTGTCCGTCGAGCAGGCCCTCTGTCTGACACGCTCCCAGGGCCCTCCTCCGCAGAATGTCACCGACTCGTGTCACTGGTGCCAGCTGCGGGCCTTCCCGTCGCACAAGCAGTTCCCCGTGACCATTGTCAACGACACGGGTGACGGCGCTCAGCTGCCGCGTGATTTCCGCTTCATTACCGAGTCTCGTCTGGCGCCGGGCGTCGAGGCTGCTGAAGCTAGCTTTCGCAGCGGCTGCGCCTGTGCCAGCGTCCAGGACTGCAAGTACGGCACCTGCGAGTGCCTGTCCGACATGGACACGGAGGACGAGATCTCCGGCGACGACCGGAGCGACGGCGCCAGCCAGCCGCGCAAGGGCAACGGCAGTGCCAGCGCCGCGGGCGCCAGCAGCAGCCGGCACGGCAGCCGCAGCAAGCGCAGCCGGCCCAAGCTGGCGTACTACAGCAGCGGCCCGCGGCTCGGCCGCCTGCGCGAGCGCTACCTCGACAGCCGCGCGCCCATCTACGAGTGCCACGACGGCTGCGCGTGCGACCGCGAGACGTGTCCGAACCGGGTGGTCGAGCGCGGCCGGCGCGTGCCGCTGCAGATCTTCCGCACCAAGGACCGCGGCTGGGGCATGCGCACGCTCGTGGACATTGACCAGGGCCAGTTCGTGGACCGCTACTTTGGCGAGATCCTGACGGCCGACGAGGCCAACCGCCGCCGCGCCGCCGCCACCGTGGCCAGCCGCAAGGACGTCTACCTCTTCGCGCTCGACAAGTTCTCCGACCCGGACTCGCTCGACCAGCGCCTCGCCGGCCCGCCGCTCGAGGTCGACGGCGAGTTTCTGAGCGGGCCGACGCGCTTCGTCAACCACTCCTGCGACCCGAACCTGCGCATCTTTGCGCGCGTCGGCGACCACGCCGACAAGCACATCCACGACCTGGCCCTGTTCGCCATCCGCGACATTGCGGCCGGCGAGGAGGTCACCTTTGACTACATTGACGGCCTCGTCAACCTCGACACGGACGCGCGCAACCCGCAGCAGCACGACGACATGACGCCCTGCCGGTGCAAGAGCGCCAACTGCCGTGGATATCTGTGGTAGACTGTCTGGGCGTCGGGAATGTATAGTATGTGTATAGTACAGGGCTCGGCAGACGGAACGGACATGTACCTGCACAAGGGCTGGCAGTATGTCGAAAGGGCCAGAGCAGCAAAACTAAAGGACTTGCGCAAGAGCACAGGATGCAGCATAACAGACAAAAATGAACATGCCCAGACGCGGGATCGAACCGCGGACCTCCTGCTTACTAGGCAGGCGCAGCTACCACTGTGCTACCCGGGCGTGCGGCGAACGAGAGTGGCTGGCCCCATCACGGCTTCAGCAGTGATAGCCCTCGCTAACTCCGCTGCGGTCTCCCAATGACCTGCCGCACAGGAGGCCCGTGCCCGGAGCGAAGAGGGGAAGGCGCTGCCGAATCGCTGCAAAGCTCGAGCCACATGTGACGTTGGTCTAGAACACCCCCCATTTCCTGTACCACTTTCTCAGCCCGTTGATGAACTGTAGAATCTTACGATAGTGCTTTTCACCACCGAATTGCCTCTTCACCCCGACCGCTCGCCGCTCCGCTCGCCGCGCATTCCCTCTAGCCGCCGTCCCCTGCCTGCTTTGCTTCGCGCGTAGCGTGGCCACGACCCAGCGGCTCTTCCTTCCAGCCGGCCATCGCCATCTCGTTTCCGGCTCGGCTGTCCGACTTCAGTCTGGCCTCCTCCACGCTGCCGCCTCTGTTCTGAGACACCCGCTGCCGCAGAAGGATGTTTCTCTACTGATCACGGAGACTCTGCGGACCGACCTGCCAACGAACACGGCCACGTCGCCATGGTCCGTCTCCCCCTTCCCCGTCTCGCGAGCCTCGTCGGCCATTTCCCCACTCTCCACGGCCTCACTCTTCTCTCTTCCTAACACCACCAGGGCTGCTGCTTCTCGCGCGCCGAGGGCCCCAACTCGCCCTACCCGGGCGGTGCGCCGTCTGCCTCGGCCCGCGCCATCAATGCTTCCGCAGCGGCAGCCTCGCCCGTGCTCCGCCCGTCCACGGCTGTTGCCTCGGGCGACGAGGCCATCTCCGCGCCGGCTACCTCGCCGCGCTATGCGGCGCGGACCGCCCACTTTGCCGCCAACGCTAGCTATCAGCAGCCGCTGCCGGCCCTGGCCCAGCACATCAACAAGCCGCTGCGCCGGCGGCGCTGGGCCTCGCGCAACCGCACGTGGACCCGCCACGCCATCGACCGCGAGCGCAAAGACTTTTTCGATACCCGCGTCACCGGCCGCGCCGAGATCTGGCAGACACTACACGCTGCCCTGGAGGTGCTGTGGGAGGCCGACCTGCTCGCTGCAACCAGGCGGCCAGCCGCGCCGGCCGAGCCCGCAGCCGAGGGAGCGCCGCCGGCCGAGCTAGCTGAGGCGTCCGCCGACGCCGCCGAGGCCCTGGCCACGGCCCAGAGCATGGTGGACGCGGCTGACATTACGCTCCCGACAGGCGACCTGGCACAAGGAGCCTACGACGCCTTTGGCAACTTCTACGCCTTGCCGTCCTGGGTTGTGTCCGACCCGACAAATCTCGACGAGAACCCGGACCACGATCTGGCCGACGCCAAGGGCTCCCTCGGCACCGACGAGGGCGAAGATGGCGAGGACGACGACACCACCGACGGCGAGGCAGACGCCGACACTGCCTCTCACGGCTCCAGCCTGCGGCGGCGACGCGCCGAGAAAGGCAAGGCTGTGGCCATCACCGAGGACCTGATCGTCGTCCGCGCGCGCCTCAGTGTCAATTCGCGCGACGTCGTCATCCACCTCGGCCGCGAAGAGAGCGTCCGCAGCCTTGTGCACCGCATCATGGAAGAAGCAAAGGTACGTCGTCTCCGCACTGTCTAGCCGTCCTGTCAGTGCGCTCACAGCGTGGCCATGCAGCTCCCACACAAGACCCGCATACGCATCGCGTACTTGGGCAAAGTCCTCAAAGAGAGCACTTCTCTCACCGCACAGGGCTGGAATGAGGGACATGTGGTGAATGCGCTGGTGTTTGAGACCCTGCGTAGTGTTGAGACTTGTCGCCCTGCGTAATGTTTGTATTGTTCTTCCCAGCACAGTGCGTCTGCTTGCGCGTCTTCACTCCTTTCTTTCCTTGGATAATACCCCTTTTGTTCAGTCTATTCGTCGCCTTTTGCACAGCTGCCTTGTCGCAGCGGGAGTTGGGACATCTGCATGGCAGCCTTTAATATACCTGGGCAACCACTTGATTTATTGTTTGCTAGGCATACCCCTTTGTTGCACATTAGCCAAGTGTCACGGCAAGTCAGTTCGGTAAACGTATAAGCATAATTAAGCAGTTTCAACACGGCTGTGTTTCTTGGGCTTGACTTACAGAATGAACTCGCTTCAACCGCTCCCTTTAGATTATAATAATGCTTGATTTCAGAGGGATGCTAAGGGTTCGATTTTCACACTTCATTTTACGCCAAGAGCTGGTCTATTAAACCACAAATAGTCGAGTAATTACGGCGGACAGTCCTTGCTGCTCAATACCAGACACGAGACCAAGTTCCCTCAATATCGATAAATAGTTTCTTTTATACGATTCTATCTGCCACACAGGTACTTTTCCTGTCCAATGTTGGAATTTTTGGCTCCCCCAGTCCCCCGACCAACAGTGACAAAAAAGACGGAAAAGAAAAAAGGCGTTTGAATATACCCTCCCCCCGACAAAAATACACAACTGCAACACGAGGAAAATCAAGCCGCTATGCCAATCTTGCTGAGACCCTTCAGCGATCCCAGGCTCAGCGCCAAGCCTTGCGACCGGCTGCGTATCCGGACGAAGCCCGTAATCGGCCCATCCTCGCCCTCCTTTTCGATGCTCAGGTTGGCCAGAGCATCCTCGCCTAGGAAGCAGCATGTTAGTTTCAGGCACCCAATAGCGTAGAGAGATCCAGCGGGAATACATACCAAAGACACTTCTCGCGTACAGGTTGGCACTCAAGAACTGGCACTCGCCCTTCATCGCCGCCTCGGGCGTCAGGCAGTTCATGTTTGTCGCTTTCATCAGGCCCTCTAGGAACACCCGCAGCGACGGCGCCTTGCTGTTGATGTTCACCTTGTTCTCCCACTCGAACTCGGTCCACATCGACCGGAACTGCGTCTCTGTGCACGTCGCCGGCTGGATGTAGTCCATAATGTCCACGTGCAGGTCGTTGAGGATGACCACATTCGTGTCCGTCGAGTGCGCACCATCGTACACGACGTTTCCGAAAATCACACCAGTGTCCGTGCTCGACACCTTGATCGTGCACTGCACATTGTGGAAGTCGTGCGGACCCAGGTTCTGCGTCGTCGGCCGCTCCACCACCTTGAGATCGCCCAGAGTGGCAAATTCAACCGAGAGGTTCTGCAGCGTCTCCGTCGTCTGGTTCACTAGAAGCACGTCCAGCACAATGTCAAACTGGTGCACCTTGACGTAGGCCTCGGCGTACACCGGGTCCGAGAAGCCGGTCAGCTGCACCACGCGCGAGAGCTTGCTCGACAGGTCCTCGGAAGCGCCCGCCTCGCCGCCCGTCGCCCGCTCCAGGTCCATCTCCACAATGTCGGCACCATCCACGGCGTTCTTCTTGCTCAGCTGGCGGATCGCCACAACGTCGTCGACCTGCACCGCCGTCTTGGCCTTCTCGTCGGCTTCCTTGGCGGCGCGCTTCTTCTCCTCGGCCACCACCATGGCACGAAACGCTTTCCGGGTGTCGTCGAGGAAGACGGTCTCGAGCTCCTTGTGCTCGCTGAACTCGGCGAGGCTGCGCACAGAGGTCATGATGCGGTCGACCGAGTCCTCGTCAATGGGAGCCTTGGCGAACTGGGACTGGCCAACACGGACAATGGAAATCATGATCAGCATGGCCTCGGCACGCAGCGCGTTGGTCCGCGCAGCCTCCGACGAGATCTCCGAGTGGCGCATGACCAGCTTTGTGAGTGTGGCGGACAGAACCGCGGCGAGGTAGTAGTCGCCATCGAGGATCAGCTGGCGCAGAGGGGGCTTCTGGGCCGCTTTGACGGCCTCGAGCTTGGCAGCATTCGCCGTCTTGCTGGTGAGGGCAGTCTCGGTGGCATATGTTCCGTCTGCCAGGACGCGTCTGGAGCCGGTAGGGGCAGATTTGTGGCCATTGGTCTGCTCAGCCTCCTTCTCCTCGCCATCGTCGGCATGGTCCAGAAGGCGCTGCTCCGATGCCAGGATCGGGATCTCGCCAAGGCTGGCACGAATGCGCTTCCAAGCCTCGCGGATGTCGGTCTCATTGAGCGAGTACTCGCCAATGATCCACAGAATACCGCGGTACACCTTGCCGGCCCTGACTTCGCCGAGGCTCTCCACCAGCTTCTGCACAATGTAAGGCCGCAGCTTGGGGAACTTCTCCACGACCTCCTTGATGAAGTTGACCACATCGACAGCCGATGCGCTGCTTGAGCCGGCATCCGAGAAGAGGCCCACGACAAAGTCCATGAGCAGGTCGACGACGCTAGCGGCAACCTCGGAGAACTTGATGGCGCACTGGTGAATGGTGTTGATCAACAGCTGGCGGTACTCGGTGTTCTTCTCGTACTCCTGGTCGACCGTCTTGGCCAGCTCCTTCTTCAGCAAAAGGACGACTTCCTCAATGTTCTTGCTCGAAACCATGTCGAGGGCAATGCCGAGGGCCTTCCGGCGCACATCGATGTCGGGGCTGGGCAGCACGCGCAGTATTTCCATGACGAGGTCGTCGAGAACGCCCGGGTTCTTTCTCCGGAGCTGGTCGACGCGATCAAGCACGATAAGCTTGACGTTGTTGTCCGCCTCCTTGATGCTCAGCTCGATGAACTTGCCAGCCGCAGCCTTGACGGCGACCGGGTTCGTGGTGAGGGTGGTAAGCGATGAGGCGGCTTCGTAGACAACGGTGGACGTGTTGGCTTCGAGAAGATCAAAGATTAATCTCAGATAGCGTGCCTGTAGGACTCGGTTAGCGAGGCCGACAGTGCGCGGGAAGACGGAGAACACGGGAAACACGGGAGACGGCCGTCTGTACCTTGTTCTGCGCGTTCTGTATGGCATCTTTGCGGATGAACTCCAGCTCGGTCAGCTGCAGAAGCTCCTCCGCGTTGGGGATGCTGTCGAACACGGTTGTGAGGTACGCCAGAGCGCGCTCATGGCTGATGGTCGCAAGAGAGGCAAATGCGTTGCGCTTGCAGGTGGGATCGCTCTCGGTCTCGATAAAGGTGGCGATGAGGTCGGCAGCATCGGGGATGAGGGTCGGCGAGTGCTGGAAGATGGAAGCAACGGCGAAGACGGCATTCTTGCGCACATAGACATGGCGGTGCTCGAGACACAGGCGGGCCGACGAAAGCAGAGGCTCGATCAGCTCGGGTTCGCGAAGCTTGCAGAGGTAGCGCAGGGTGTTGCCGCGGATGTACTCGTTGGGGTGCTGCAAGTCGTTGCGGATGCCGTTGCTGTCCCTGTTAGCAGGTCCGAACAGGACGGACACTCGGAGAAAGCCTGTCCAGCTCGACTCACCAGACCAGGATCATTTCCTGTTTGAGCTTCCCGCTCGCGTCGAGCTTCGGGCAGATCTCGTAGTAGAAGTAGAGCAGCTTCTTCAGATGCTTGGACTTGGACGGCATGACGAAGCGGATGATGTGCATCAGCAGGCCCGGCAGAGGGTCGCCGTTGAGCATGATGGTCAACACGCGCTTCATTGTCTCCTGCTTGGACTCGTCGGTGCCCTTCTCCAGCTGCATCTTCAGGTCGGACAGCGACGGCACGTCGGCCGCGTTGTCCTGGTGGACCAAGCTGTAGGCGTTGTCGAGGGACGTCATGCTGGGCAGACTCTGGCGAGCGAGCAAGAGGAGCCGTAAAGAGAGGTGAAGATGGTAAGGGTCGAAGTGGCGGAGGACAAGCTAAATCCAATGGCTTCAGACAAGCTGCGGTCGAGAGCTCATCTACACACTTGACCCTGGAGCCGCGACCTGGGCAGACACTACCGAAGATGCGGCGCTGGGACGCAGGTTGTCTTTCGTGACGGGCAGAGCGTGGCGGTGTTGCGGTGTTGTGTGTTCGTCGACGACGGCGTATCTCGAATAAGAACAACGTGCCAAATTGGTCCCTGGCGCAGACGAGCAGACCCCCCTTTGCTAGGCTTGTGCTTGTGGGTTTCGGCAAAGCGGTGACCGGCGGGCCAGGTGGCAGAAACCGCCGTCGTGAGTCTCACGTGACTTTAATGTGGCGCCGCCCATCCTGCTAAGAGTGCGCAGCCGGACAGCTTCACCTTCTCCCAGGCGCGGTACAGCACGAGCACGATGGCGGCGTCAAACGAGCAGTTCTACCTGCGCTACTAGTGTGTACACGGACTCTGTACGGATCTTGCAGAAGGCTTCCCACTGACGCTTGTGCCACAGCTCCGGCCACTCTGGTCGCTTTGGCCATGAGTTTCTCGGTTCGTTTTTGCTTCTTTGCTTTTTCCTGTTTGCCTGTTTTCCTGTTTGCTATTCGGTATTGCGCGCGAGGCGAGCTGGATATGGACTGACCGGGCACAGAGTTCGACTTCCGTGTCGTCGGCGACGGTCGCAGTGCGATAGCGCGCTATGCGAACAACTCGAACTACCGCAACGACAGCCTCATCCGCAAAGAAAGTACGCGAGCCCTTTGCGCTCTTGCCAGATCAACACTCAAACACGATCCACAGTCTGACTAGCAATGCAGTGTATGTCAGCGCTCTGGTGGTCGAGGAGATCAAGCGCATAGTGAAGCTCAGCGAGATCGTCAAGTATGTTTATCGTCGCACCGAGACAGGCTAGGATGATAGCTGACTTGTGTGAATAGGGAAGACGACGCGAAGTGGCCACAGAAGAACAAGGACGGCCGGCAAGAGCTGGAGCTTCGCATCGGCAACGAGCACATCTCGTTCGAGGTAAGAGGACATTAGCTCGGTATGAGAAGGTTCGGTGGCTGACAGCTGTTACAGACGGCTAAGATCGGATCTCTCGTCGATGTGACAGAATCTGCCGACCCCGAAGGCCTTCGCGTGTTTTACTACCTGGTGCAGGACCTGAAGGCCCTCGTCTTCAGTTTGATTTCCCTCCACTTCAAGATCAAGCCGATTTAGAGGCGAGACGACCTTTACTAGTTGCTGGTCGAACAGCTTGTTTTGGCATGTCGGAGTTTACAACTAGGTAGACAGCGGATGCGCCTATGTGAACTGCCTATCTATAACCATCCGAGGATGCAGGTAGTGCTGAAGGGGAAGCAATGGCGTTCTAGGTGCTTTTTTCATTCACCCTCCATCCTCGATGGCTTCAGGGTCCGTCAAGGTTGTATGTGACACATGGTGTGGTAGGCCGCACAATTTACACACAGATGGCGTTACAAAATGCAAAATGAACTGCTTATTTTGTATTCTGTAAATCGCCGCGTATTGTCTCTAAGCTGTGCCAAGAACACAGGATGCCTAAGGAATGAACATGCAACTCCGAGGTTCGCCATGCCTAATATGTCTGCTCCTATTTCTTTGCTGTGTCTTATTGGGCCTAATTTAGAGAGATATGTTAATGTTCAAACGAAGCGTTAACTACCAATTTTTGTTTTGTTGTTAACATAGGTTTGTTTAAATCAAGCATAACAAATCCAGGCCATGAGAAAGCCACGAGACACAGTTATCAACACTTTATCTAGCTACCCGATCTCGTCGCTAATCCTTGTTCCTCGACAAAAGCTGGGAACTATTTGTGCCCCGCGATTTTCCCCGTAAGATCGAATCGGTTCAACAAGCCGCGATGTCCTTCGGGTCAGATCCACTAGTGCATTCCCGCATGCGATCTCGCCATATCAGACCTGAGACCCTGTAGCACGGCCGATGTAATGTGTATTACCTAAACGACTTGCCGACTGATCGCGGTGGCTTTTGTGCAGCCCGTCGCATCCGGAGTAGTCATCCGAGACAGCGGAAGGCATGAGGGTCGCTCCTGCCGCTGTACTTGTGCTATTACGTGATGGTGCAGATTCGTCCGAATCCACATTTCCAAATTCCAGACCTTCTTTTTGATATCGCCAGTTTCTTCTTTTTGTACATCGAATATCCAGACTGGCAGATCTCGCTGTACGACTAGTCGCCCTCACTTCTTTCTTTTTTGCCCAGCGTTACTAGCGTCCGTTCTCTCTTCTCCATCTTCCCGGTCTCCATACTAAAACTGGAATCTCCTCACCACCCCGACTTCCCCTCTCTTTGGCGTTCCGTACAACAGAGTACAGAGTACGAAGCATTCGTCAACAACTCTGACGGCCTCGGGCATTTTGCCACTCGGCGAAAGAACGTAACCTAGCGCGTTGTGTCGAGCAGAGTTCTTTGGTGACGCAGCGCTCAGACACGCCTTCGTGTCATTGACCCATATGAAGTATTAATACTCGTATTATTACGGAGCCCAGCAGTCTACGAGTACGAGTACTCGAGCCACGAGCACGGAGCGCTTGCATGTACATCTGTACTACGACATACGACGCACGAGTACTTCGTGCAAGCGACTAGGTCCACCACTGCGTCTCGCCTCTGCCGGTCGCGCAATACCCGCCTCCCGAGCCTTGAACGTATCCGCGCCAAATCGGCCAGGCTCGCCCTGATATCGGCGCGCTCTCCTTTATTTTCCTAATCGTGATCCCGACTCCTTGTCCCGTACGACTGACAGTGCAACGTCGGACACGATAGCGATCAGGCGCGCTAGACCTGTGAGACCGGCTTCGTGCGCAACACACCGCAAATCACTCTCCCTTAACTGGGTCTCGGTTTCCCTTGCCTTGTCGAGTTCCCGTCGACTGCAGCCTCGACTGATCCGGCGATCTCGCAAGCGTGCCGACACCCTCGTCTTACTGTCGCCACCACTGCCGGCGCGACCTGGTTGCGACGACAGGTGACTGCGTGAGCAAGCCACGACTTGCATGGAACCGACTTTTTGGTTTCCTTGTCACTCCCACCCGCATCGCAGCGAGACTCACGGGCATTGCTCTCTGCGCGATATACGCGCGTTGGCGACACTGACGACGCCGACGACGCCGTCTTCGAACAGCCGATTCTCCTTCCTCGGCCTACTCTCTCGAAACCCTTTCGCTTTCCGCCCGGGCAGAAATTGCTGCGATGCCGACGCCGTCTTCCCATCGCGACAACGATTCGCTGGCGTTCAACTCCACATGCCCCGATGAGCAAGCGCCGCACCCGCAGTCGGGTTGGAGTCGCTCTCAGCTACCATACGACGACGAGCGGGCGCGCACCGAGGACACGGGCAGCAACGGCAGCAGCGGAAGCAGCGATACGATCACCGTAGACGCAACGACACCAAGCACCGAGCCAAGTCCGGCCTCACCCCAGTCCGTAACAATGACGCCAGGCTTAGACCCTGCGAACGAAGAGCCTGCTACACTCGAAGTAAGCGGGCCCTTGTTCCTTGGCAGTGGTAGCAACGACATCGACGACGATGCAAAGCCGGCCGAGCCGAGCGGCGGAACGGAAGAGAATACTATGATGGACGAATTGCGAGATGGGAGCAATGACGCTGCTGGTCATACCGGCCGCCGAAACACAAGCCAGGCCTGGGGGCCGATTGGCGTGCACCAGGCCCTGCGACAGCAATTCGGTATCGGCAACAGGATCAGCAACACGCGATCAGCCGAGCCATCGTTCTCGCCAGTGATGGACGAGGACAAGCCCGAGGAGCAGGCGGTGTGTGACGAATATGGCTGCGACTATGGTTGGGACGACTGTTGCCAACAGTACATTGGACACGATCCGACCGCGAGGGTGCGCATTTCTTTGAGCCTTTTCTTCCCGAAATGTTGTCTGCGTCCCAGGACGACAGCAGAGCTGACACGAGTAGATCGTCCCGGTGCCAACATCGCCTTACCTTCGTGCCGGAAGCTGCTACGTAGGCACGCAGCAGTCGGAGCGCCAGGAATACGACGTCCAGGTAGAGCTCAAGTACGTGGACTTGCGCGAGTCGTTCATGTGCGGCTACCTGCGAATACAAGGTAAGCACATGTTATTGGCGGCATTCTAGCCCTACCCACGGCGCTGCTTGTGCCTGGCTGCAGTATGCAGCCGCTCGGTACTCCGATGCATCCTCCCACTGCGTCCCACCCGTGCTGACGTCTGTTTCCCACGTGCCACAGGTCTAACAGAGGACCATCCTTCTCTCACAACGTACTTTGAAGGCGAGATCATCGGCTCCAAATACGGCTTTGCCACGAAAAACAAGGAATGGGGCGCCAGCGAGCGGATCGACTTGTCACACTGGGCCAAATTCCCGCCCTTTCAGCCGTTTATGCGGCAGGCGAAACGGGGCCATGTCGTGATGAAGGAGTACCTGCAAAAGGAGTTTCTCTTTATGCGCTGGAAAGAGCAGTTCCTCGTGCCGGACCACCGGGTGAAGACGATCAATGGTGCAAGCTTTGAAGGCTTCTACTACATCTGCTTCAACCAGCTCAAAGGGATTGTTAATGGCATCTACTTCCACGCGAAAAGCGAAAAGTGAGTTCTAGGCCATGGCGGACCCGACCTGTTTGCGCGGAACTGACCGGACGGCTAGATTCCAACATCTCGAGCTCCGACACGTCGAAAACCGTGGCTGCATGAGCTCGCTAGAGTTTCGGTAGCGGTGTAACGACGACGCGGCGGATGTTTTACTGCCGCCAGGCTGTGCCCCAGACGCGCAACGCGAGCAGTGGAGGAGTAGAATGAACTTATGAATGCAAAGGGCTCTCTGGCCTAGCATATGGCAAGCGCGGTAGTCCGGGGCGTCTTGCGCGTCCCGAAAGTGTCGCAGGAACTGGCAATCTCCGCTATGTTCTGTTATCTGTATCGTCTTTGCAAGATGGAGCGGCGCAAATGTTGAGCGTTTTCGTTTTCGTTTTCCTTTACATCTTTCGGCATACTTTATTCACATTATTCGATAACATGCGCCGAGGGGCTGTTGCTGGAGTCCAAGTGAGCCTGTAGAGGATTGTACGGGTATGCGACTTGAAGAGCTTCCGACCTCTGTGTGCACCTGGAGCTTGTCTTATGGCCATATGTACAATGATTTAAATTGTCGGTTTTATTCTAGAGTTGAGTCAGGGACCGGCGCCTGCGATGCTGCCGGACTTGTCGCGGCAGTTGGCTGCCGATCTATCGACAGGGTATCGTCTGAACGAGAGGACGCCGGTGCTGCCGGTGCAGCGTCCGCTTGTGTGTGAGTGAACTTGCTAAAGTAGCCTCGACGAAACGGATTGAGCTGGTTTGCGGTCAGGCCAACAGACTTGGGCGGCTCTGCCCGCGTGGATGCGGCGGCCAAGGCGGCCACGTCCACCTCGGCGTCGGGGATGCGCCGGTACGTTATAAGGCGGCGGGACCCTGGCCATCCGTTAGCACATGGACCGAGGAGTTGGAAGGAGTTGAGAGCCGCGAGCAGAAGAGGCAAAGAACACCCACATTTGTTGAACACCTGGACGCAGACGGACACGACAGCCAGACACGGGTGTGTCGGTATGGGCAGCTCCAGGGCCTCGTCGTTGGCCGTGGGCATCCAGAAGCTGAGCCGGCCGTCGTCGACGAGGGTGTCGGCGGAGAACTGCAGCAGATCGTGGAGCAGCGCGGCGAAGCCGTAGGGCTGCTTCGGGGCCAGGAAGCCCGGCTCCCTGCAGGCTGTCAGCACGGCGAAGCGGATCTCATGCGTGGGCCAGCGTACTTGTAGCGCTGGCGGCCGGTCTCGACCACCCAGGGCGTCTTGGCCGGGTTGCGGCAGCCGAGCACGCGCGGGCCCTCGCGGACGCCGTAGGGGGGGTCGCAGACGATACCGTCGAGCCAGCGGGCGGCGCCGCCGGTGTGGCGCAGCGGCGTGTTGGTGAGGTCGGCGATGACGAGGTCGCCGAAGCCGGCGAGCAGGCCGTACTGCTCAAAGTTGCCGCGGACGTCGCAGCGGCCGTGGCGGGTGCCGCCGGAGCCGCCGGTGCCGTTGATGCCGGCGGCGGAGCCGCGGACGGCGCGGCCGTCAATGTCGCTGCCCCAGGCGACGGCGCCCCAGTGGGCGGCGGCGAGGGGGAAGCTGCCGGTGCCGACAAAGGGGTCGTAGAAGAGCTTGCCGGGCGCGGCGAGCGCGAGGTTGGCCGTGATCAGCGACAGCTCGGCGTCCATGCTGGTGGTCGCAATGTAGCGGCGCTTCTTGAGGTCAAAGGTGCGGATGGTCTCGCGCGCCGAGGCGGCGACGAAGCGGCCGAGGAAGAGCGCCAGCGGCGCCGCCACGCGCTGCGGCACGGCGCCCCACGGCCAGCGCTCAAAGACGGTGAAGACGCAGGCCGGCGCCTGCAGGTCGATGGGGCCGGCCAGCGGCAGCGCGCGCGCGCAGCGGTCGATGAGCGCGAGGCGCACGTCGTGCGCGCGCTTGCCCTGGAAGCTGTCGAGCTCGAGCTTGAAGGAGGCCGCGCGCGCGAGCCCGGCCGCCAGCGGCGCCGCGCGCTGCGCGAGGTCCGCCAGCAGCGCGTCCTCGGTGGCGCCGCGCGCCCAGAGCGCGTGGATACTCTGCGCGATGAGCGAGCGGCGCACGAGCGCGGCGGCCGCGGCGTCGTCGGCGAGGCGCACCACGCAAAAGGGCGACTGTACAGGTCAGCAGGCACACGACGCAGATGAGCGACGCACAGGTCAGCAGGCGCGCGCCCCGCTCCGGCGTGCGGCGTCAGCCTTTCGCGTACCTCGGCGTCGTACTGCACAATGTCCAGGTCGAGGCCGGCGACGGTGGCCAGCGCCTCGAGCTCCGGGATCCGGAAGGTCTCGTGCGACTGGCTGAAGCGGACAAGGTACTCCATGGCGAGCCCGCGGGCACCGGTGCCGCGGCACAGCGGAGAGTCGTTTGGATGGGCAGAGCGCCGGCAGACAGGCGCACGTCGTGATGCTGGACGAGCCGATGCACTTTTTAGCGGGGCTGCGATGTCGATACAGAGAGCCGCCAAGGCGGTGTGGGGCGGCAGCTTGCCAGCAAAATCACGGCCATCGAGCCTCGTCTTCGCAGCCTCTCTGCCACGCCACGCACACGCCGCCATGAACCCCTTTGCGCCGGAGCAGCCGGCCGTCCAGGCGGCCAAGTGCTTCTTCTCCTACGGCACCATGGGCTGGCTGGACCCGGGCCAGCCGCCGGCCCTCGAGAGCACGCCCGGCGCCGCGAGCACGATCAAGAAGCCGTGGTCGGGCTTCCAGCGCCTCGGCTTCGTCGCCCAGCTCGACCTCGTCCTGCCGCAGGACTGCGCCGAGGCGGTGCGCGCGAAGCTCGTCGCCGCGCGGCCGGCGCCGCAGTACGCGCGCGTCCGCATGGCGCTCGGCCAGGTCCTGCAGGGCGCGTTCTTCACCGAGTACATCCAGGCCGGTATTTCAGCCTTCCTTTCCTTTCCTTTCTTTTCTTTTCTTTTTACTCTGTTGTTTTCTTTTCGTTTCTTTTTTTCTCTGTTGTTTTCTTTTCTTTTCTTTTCCTACTCTCTTGTTTTTTCCTCTTCCTCCCCCAATGCCTGCCCGTCTGACCGGCAGGAAACGTGTTCATGCTGTCCGAGGGCCGCGCGGACCGAAACGACGTCTTCTCGCTCCGACAGGGCCGTCTGACCCTGTATCTCGACCGCGAGACCTACGAACGGGCGGGTCTGGTCGGCAAGCCCCACGGCGTCAAGGCCAACCGTGGTCTGCGGTCGCGCTGGGGTAAGACTTCATAGGGCCCTGGAGTGACTGTGCTGCCGCTAACACGGTGTAGTCGTCGAGTTCGACCTCACGTCGCCGGCCATGGTCCCCGGCAAGAAGGGCTTTGACCGGCTGCTCTACGCCTGCAAGCAAGTCTTTGCCGAGCCACGCTCATGGCTCTTTTACAATGCCTTTGACAGTATGTTCAGTCTGGTCTCTTGCTGCGCCACTCTATCTGCGCGCGCTGACCCCTGGCCGACAGCGCCCAGCCCAGACCCCCTGGCTCCCTATGCGCCAACGATATGCACGGTCGAGCCTGTGGTGACGGAGCGCATCAACGTGGCGCTCCCGCCGCTCGGCCGCCCTGACAGCCTCCGCGCCAGCACTCCAAACTGCGGCGTCTCGCCCGAGGCCGAAGAGTCCATCACCGAGCTGTACGAGTGGCTGTCGCTTGTCCGGCTCGGCAGTCCTCGCGTCGACGCCGGCGACAGCATCGACCCCTATCTCAGCCGCTACCAGGTGCCCGGCGCCCTGGACGAGGAGACCGCCCCGGGACAGGTCTGCCTCGTGCGGTGGCAGGGTTTCGTCTCGCCCACGTGGGCCTGCCAGACGCTTCTCGACGCGCTTCTCGCGCTGCCGCGCAAGGCCTGGTTTGCCGCCGCGGCAACGGGCATCCCGCAGTCTGTGACCCTCAAAGACGAAGGCGCGGAGTGCACATTCTTCCGGCCCGCTGAGGCGCCTAGGGAGTATCTCCTCTGGAATGTCCACGGCCACGAATAAGCAGATGGGGACACGGGAATGGCCATGTGCGAATACTCCGTATGCGAATAGGCAATGCTCGAACAAAGGACCAAATGCGCGGACGAACCGCCTGCCACACCCCATCGGCCAGAACCACGGCCTCAGTCCCGCACATGCCGATCTGTCTCCACGTCCTCGCCCCGGCCTATGAGGGCGTCCTCCACGAGCTGTCGCAGCGCTCTCTGGCCCCGCTCGGTGTGAAAGTCTTCGCGCGCGGCCAGCTCGTCGATGCGACGTCGGAACTCGGGGTCCGGTTCCGGCAGGTCGGATGCAGCATCCGCTCCGCTGCTCGCTGGCGCATACATGGTGCCGACACTGACGGCTAGGCCCTCGGGCGGCGGTGGCAGGTCGCCGTCCACGAGGATGCCGGCGGCCGTGCTGCTCTGCGCGTGCCGCTGCAGGTACTCGGCCACCAGCGGAAACTCGGCGTCGGCGGCAATCTTGTCGGCGGCGGTCAGGCCCTCGTCGCCGCGGATGGCCGCATCGAGCCCCAGCTCCTCGACCAGACAGCGGGCGGCCTCGACGGTCTCGACCACGAACAGCGCGGTCTCGGCGTCCTCGTCGCGCAGATCGACGGGCACGTGGAACTCGCGGACCAGGGTGCGCAGCAGGTCCAGATGGTTGTAGCTTGCCGCCGCGTGGATGAGCGAGTAGCCGTGTTCGTCCTGCTGCGCAGCGAGTTCCGGCTTTTCGCGCAGCAGCGGGATCAGCTCCGGGCTGTTGTCGGACGCCATAATGTACGTGTTGGGGGCCATGGCGGTCGTGTCTAGCCTGCAGGACGTGTGGTGGTGTGGTGAGGTTTTGGTTTTTGCACTGGACTGTCGCGAAAAGTCGATTACTTGATAGAGAATGCGGGGCAACCGTGGGGCTTCGATCAAAGTTTGCCGTTTCGGTATCTGCAAGAGTCTGTCCTCCGTAATACTGTAATTCGTGCTGGTACTCATACGTGTATGACGTAGGGGCATTGCCCTGCCATATCGCCATGAGGCTGAGCTCGCGGCTAGCTCGGCTACCACGCTGGCACGCAACGCGGCTGGCCGGCCTGCATCTCGCGATCGTGTCTCGCTTTCCGGCAGCAGAGATCTCTGCGTCGATGCGGTGCTCGGGCGCACGTCGTGTTTCGGAGAGCAGCGGCGCGCCGTCGCGTGCTCGCTTGGCCAGACCGGACGCAGGGTGTAAGCGAGGCCTATCACGGCGCGGCTGACGGCAGCGTCGAGTGACGGCAGCGTGGCACGACAGCGCCCACATGAAGATGCGCCCGGCCGCTGTGCACAAGTGCTCGCGGTCCGATGCGGCCATGTGAACATGACGCCAAGTTGACTCCCGATTCGACGCGGCAAGTTCACGCGATGCGGCCCTATCGACGCGGTACGTTGACTCGAATCCTGCCGATGCCGTCGTCCGTAACGTACAACAGAGCAGGCTGCACGGCAGATCTCCGCTGCCAAGCCTGGGCTGAGGACGAGCACGGACGTCGCGTGCGGAAGCGATGGCGGTCCGCTGGCGCTGGTTGCGCATGCGGTGTTCTGAACTGCTCGCCGGGATGCAACGCTGGGGCCCGTGGTGCAGGGTTGGCTGCAGGCCGCCGAGCGACTCGCGGGGCGCTGAGGTCAGCTTCTGTACGGAGCGCAGGCCCTGCTCACCGGTGCGGCATCCGAAGACAGTCGCAGCGGCCGACTGGATCCGACAACGGCCATCTGTTACTGTTACTGTTGACTGTTACTGTTGACTGTTACTGTTGACTGGTGACTGCTGTACGTTGTTTTCTGCATGCTGCTCTTCTGCTCTGCTCGCTGCTTGTCGGCTGCTCGGACCGATGCTGCTCGGCGCCGCGCTTATCTGCCGTGGCCGGCGGCATGTCTGCGTTTCTGTTCGCTGCTCTGCCGTTCCGCTGTGTCTGTCCCTTTGACTGCGACTGTGACGGGATCACGACTACAAAGTATCATCGTTCACAGTATCGGTGCCCCTCGTGATTCCTCGCACTGCGCTTGGTGGGGCTGTCCACACTCGGCAGGCGCCGCCCGCACACGCGCCTGCCTCGTGCCCGTCCATCTCGTACTCCGTATACGCACGGCAGGCACGTATGACGCGGCACGCCTCGTGGCGCATTCCGCCGTTTCTGCTCACATCCGTCGTCGTGATGTTTGCTGTCTGATCGCCAACCGCCGGCTGGCCCTTTGATCGCGCGGCCGCCGCGCCGCCGCGCCGCCGCGCCGCCAATCAGCGTCGCGCTACCGGAACCATCCGGCTAGCCTGGCCCTGGGCCGTCGACGGAACGCGCGCTGGCTCCCGCGGCGGCCTCAGCTGCGACCGTCTGTTTTTCACCTCCTCGGCTTCGCTTCTCGCCGTCTGCCGTCTGCCGTCTACCGTCTGCCGTCTGTCGTTTGCCGCCGGCCGTGTGCCATTTGCCGTCGTCGCTGTCGCCACCGCCGCCGCTGCGGATCAGCCCCCGCCGGCCTGTCGACCACCGCCGCGACCGCTCTCCACCCGCCAGCTGCTCGCTCTGCTGGCGCCGCCTCGACCCGGCCAGCATCGTCTGAACACACGACACATCCGACGTACGCGCCCCGACGCTCTCCACGTCCTCCACGCCGCATGGCACCGCCCCGTCCCCGTGCCCCATTGGCCTGCTGCCCCCCTCCCCCCCTTCGCTCGCGACCCCTCTACGGAGTCTTCACCCCTCTAGCCTCCAGACCCTGCTCAGTCGCTTCCCCTCCCCTCAGCCCTCGCCGTCTCTGTCCGCGGCCCGCGGAAGCTTGCACCGCCTGTCTGACTGCCTTCTACCGCTGCCGCTGCATTAGTGGCTTTCCAGGCACAACTTCCCCTTCTGGCGCCCCTTATATTCTCCTTCCGGCTTGATACTTGTTTTGTGCCCTCGTGTCTCTGGCGCATCCCACGAGCCTCGAAAGCAGCTTAGGGTTGCCGGCCTTGCCTGGACATATCCGATAAGCTGCGTGGGTTGTTTGGCTGGTGGCTGTTGGCTGTCTGGCGGTTGGGCTGCTCGACTCGTCCCAGCATCGGCGACGCCGCCACCGATCACCACGCTGTGCCGCATCCCGCGCCGGCCTCGGCCTCATCCAATCTCATCCCCATCGCATCCCAGCCATCGCGCTTCCTCGCCCCTCTCTGGCCTCTGCACTCCTCGCCCATGCTGCGAGACCATATCGCTGCGCAACCTGTACCCCCACTCTCATTGTCCAACTGAGCCAAACTCGTATGCGACCCCCTCTTTTCTCTACATCCTCCTTCTGGTCTGTCAGCCGACCAGAAAATCATCCTTCTGCTCCAGAGCTCGGTGTCCCTGCCCGGCTGCTCCAACCCGCCCGCCGCCAGCCCTACCGACTGGCATATAGCCCCGGGGGGGCCGACTCGCTTCACCGGCCTCTTGTATCTCCTCGGTCTCGCCGATCACAGCCGTCTCAACCTGCTGCATCACCGGGCGAACCTGGTGCCTTTCTCACTTCCTCTTGTCACAAGCACCGCCCTGCCGACACGCCATTCATTCTTGGCGATGGCCGCCGCCGCCGGCTGGGATACGGGCCTAGGCGCAGGCCCTCGGCAAGATGACTCTCTGAGCAAGGCCGTTGTTGCTTTGGAAGACCTAGCCTCCGCCATTCCGGCGTTCGTTAGCAGGCTGCCCAGCAAGGAGCATCTGGACGAGCTTCAGCGCACGCTGGCTCAGCATGGCGGCTCTGTCCAGACAACCGGCGGTCTGGGAGAGCAGGCCAAGTTTCGCGTCGGCGAGAGAATCGGCGAGGGCACCTTTTGTGTTGTATATCAAGGCGAGCTCTTTACCGACGAGGCCGGCAAGTCTATGGAATCCGGCAAGTGTGCCGAGTCTGGCCGAGAGGGGGGCAAGTCGGTTGCCCTGAAGTTTGTAGGTTCTGCCACGTCTGGTGGCTCTGGGACGATTGGCTCTTCCGCTAACGTGAAGCAGGAACTGCGGACCACAGACTCTACACAGCTACGCAACGAGTACCGCATGTACAAGAGGTTCCCTCAAACTTGTCTGTTTCTCTACCTTCCCGTGCCTGCTGCTGATGCGTGTCTCTAACCCGTGCTCAGATGGCATCCCCCAGATCTATGCTTTCGGCGACGTGAACTTGCACAAAGTCCTCGTCATGGACCTTCTGGGACCTTCGCTGGAAACGCTCTTCCAAAACTATGGCCGTCGATTCTCAGTGAAGACTGTGGCCATGCTAGCTAAGCAGATGGTATGCCTCTGAAATGTTTATGTTTTCTTTTCTTTTCTTTCTCTTTTCTTTTCTCTTTCTTCTTTCTTCTTTCTTCTGTTTTCCATGTTTCTACCCAAACCCCCCTGCTGCCAAAGCAGCACTGACATAGGACGGCAGATCTCCAGACTGCAGACCATCCACGACAATGGCCTCATCTACCGCGACATCAAGCCAGAGAACTTCTTGATCGGCATCCCAAAGACAAAAGACGCCAACACCGTCTACCTCGTGGACTTTGGCATGGCTAAGTTGTATCGGGACCCCGAGACGAAGGAGCACATTCCCTATGGCGAAGCACAGTCTCTGTCCGGCACGGCGCGCTATATGAGCATCAATGCCCACTGCCGCCGCAGCCAGTCACGCCGCGACGACCTGGAAGCTTTGGGCCATGTCTTCATGTACTTCTTGCGCGGAAATCTGCCGTGGCAGGGCGTCAAAGCAGCCCAAAGTGACCAACGTTACGAAATAATGTGCCAGAAGAAGCAGGCCACAAGCATTGCCGACTTGTGCTACGGCTTCCCCCCGCAGTTCTCCCAGTACATGGCCTACGTGCGCGGCCTGTCCTTTGACGGCGACCCTGACTACGACTTCGTCCGCGGTCTCTTCGATCAGGCTCTGGCAGGTATCGGGGAGGCAGACGACAGTGTCTATGACTGGAGCCGGCCCAAGGACACTACCCACAAGACACCGCAAGCCACCGGGACCGATGCAGCGGTCCCTGTGCTAGCAGTGCCAGCAGTGCCAGCAGTCCCAGCAGTCCCAGCAGGGAGCGCCAATGCCACCCACGCCGCACAGTCTGTGCTGCCCGTAGCTCTCTCTGCCGTCGCCGAAGACGAGGAGAATGGCGTAGACGAGGGGGGACAAGAACAGGGCAGATCCAACTCGGATTACGCGCGCGGCGCCTCGCCGGCACGACTGTCTTCCAACGACACGGCCGCACCATCGTCGCCGCCAGGAAAACGACGCCGCTCCGACTTCTCTTCGGACCTCAAGCCGCCCGTCCGTGTCCGGACCAAGAAGATGGCCTTCTGCCTCTATGACAACGAGACCCAAGCGGCCCTCAACTCGCTGTACCGTGACATCATGGCAAAGCGATACGCCTTCCACCGGGCTGTTGGCCGCAGCTCTCGCTCCAACTTCTCGGCCGCTAGCTTGGCCGAAAGGGCTGTTGCTCTTACCGGCGGCGGCTCCTACGGACGGCCTAGAACGCCACTGCGGAGCGCCAGTGGGCTGACCATCTCACCAACATTCACAGAGACGCTGGACAAAACCCTGGGATTGGTCAACACGGAGCTGGAAGACATGTCGGACAAGCTAATGCAAGGGGGGGACTGGACCGGCGTCACGCGCGTGAGGGGCTGGTTCGATAAGCTCTCCGCCGCCATCCAACAGGAAATCCAGCGAATCCAAACGACCAGACAACAGCCGGCGCAGCAGGCAGGCCCGGCCTCGCCAGGCCTCGCCCAGCTTCCCTCCCCCGGCAAGGCCGCACAGGCCCCGTCTCCCGCACCGGTGATCGACGTGGACGACCTGATCCGCCAAGACAAGAGTGCGCCGCTCATCTGTGTGAGCGGCCTTCCGGAGCCCAAGGCCGCCGACACGGCAGGCCAAGTCGAGCCGGTCCGGGACGCGGAAATCCAGCCCCGGCGCTCACCGAGCCGAGAGCCGTCGCGCACAGGCGGCGATCGCACGGCTGCCGGGATGGAGCCGCCGGGGATAGAAATGGACGCCCTGTCGCTGGACGTGAAGCCGCTGGACGTGGACGACGCCCTCACGGCGGACCTGATGGCTGCCGACGACGATGCTCGTGACGAAGAGGAGGACGACAACTTTGCCCTGGTATACCGCACGGCATCCGGATCGCAAAAGGTGTTGAGAATGCCGGGAAATCGGTTCAGGTAATCTTAGACGGCGCGCGACGCAAGGATAACGAAAGAGCCGGGATACAGAAAACTACACATGCTAGCGAGCCATTATGATTACGTTTCAGCTTACCTGTTTACCTTTCCCCTCCCTCTTGGTCGTTTTGCTTTCGTCTGCAACCCCAACATCTCACGCAGTTATGATTTATGAGACTCATACCGTCAAGAATGCACGTTTCTCTTTTGCTTCTCTTCTAGCGTAGCACGCAGGCCGATACACACATGCTATGCGGACGTCCGGGCATGCCAATGGAACGGTTCGCGTACTTGTACAGAGGGCCTATCCATCCTCTATCCCGTCCTCCCAAGCCCCTGGCCACATGCCGCGAGCCCAGCAGCAGAGTTTCCTGGACGCAAGCGTGGCATCGACACGCCGTCTAGGCGTAAAAGTTGACAGTCTGACGAGAGCAGTGTTAGCAGGGGTCCAGCCCAAATGCCAATGGCAGCGATCCATAGCGCGGCAGCAGTACGTACGTCCTTCTTCTTGGCCTGCACCTCGGCGATGGCGTCTACGTAGTGCTCGTGGCTGATGCGGTTCTTGCCGACGCGCAGGGCGATCATGCCGGCCTCGACGCAGACGGCCTTGAGCATGGCGCCGCCAAACTCGTCGGTGCTCCGGGCCAGCTCGCCCCAGTTGACGTGGGCGTCGACCTTCATCTTGCGGCTGTGGATCTTGAGGATCTGCGCGCGCGCCTCCTCGTTCGGCAGCGGGAACTCGATCTTGCGGTCCAGCCGGCCGGAGCGCAGCAGGGCCGGGTCCAGCACGTCGATGCGGTTCGTCGCCGCCAGCACCTTTATGCGGTCGTCGGAAGCGAAGCCGTCCAGCTGGTTCAGCAGCTCCAGCATCGTCCGCTGCACCTCGCGGTCGCCCGACTTGGTCGAGTCGAACCGCTTCGTGCCGACGGCGTCGAGCTCGTCAATGAAGATGATCGCCGGCGCCTTCTCCTTGGCCAGCGCAAAGCAGTCGCGCACCAGCTTCGCGCCGTCGCCGATAAACATCTGCACGAGCTGCGGGCCGGCCAGCTTCAGAAAGGTCGCGTCGGTCTGGGCGGCGCACGCACGCGCCAGCAGCGTCTTGCCCGTTCCGGGAGGGCCGTACATCAGGGCGCCTAGGCATGTCAGCATCCTTCTCCCGCGTTGGTGTTGTGCGCGAGCCTGCACGCCGGCGAGTGCCTTGCCACTCTCCACGTACCCTTGGGTGCCTTGATGCCGATCTTCTTGAACCGCTCGGCCTCCTTCATGGGCCACACGATGGCCTCGACCAGCTCCTCTATCTGCTTGTCCAGGCCGCCGACGTCGCTGTACTTCTCTGTGGGCTTCTCGTCGACCTCCATGGCCTTGACTCTGCTGTCGTACTCGGCGGGAAGAGTGTCCAGGATCAGATAGGAGTCCTTGTTGACGCCAATCAGGTCGCCCGGCTTCAACGTTTCCGGATCCACGAGGCCGATCAACGGCAGGAAGATAGTTTGCCGCGTGGATGTCTTAATCACCGCCGACTTGCCCACCCGTGTTGCGTCGAGGTCGATGTTGGCACCTTCTTCCGACGACTCGGCCGTCGGGTCCAGGTCAAGCAGCTCCACAACGTTGCCCACAAGGTAGGGCAGTTGTCTGCATGGGAAGAGCATGCCGTTAGCAGGGAGCAGGGGAAGGCTGGTCAGGAGGAAGGGCTCGCGTACCGGTTGTTGGCGATCTTGTCCTGGTTGTCCTTGATCTTCTCGTTCATCGTCGCCTTCTCGTGGTAGAGCCGCTGGTATTCGCTGCGCATTATCCTAGACTCGTTCTCCAGTAGCCGTCGACGTGTTACGATCTCTTGGGTGCTGAGGTTGAGGATCTCCTCGTCCAGGACTTCATCCGCCTCCTCCTCCTCCAGCAACTCGTCCAACTCGGCATCTTTCATGTCCTCGTCGGCATCGGCGCCGTCCTTCTTGCCCTTGCCATCGTCCTTCTTGTCGTCCTTGTCTTCGCGGCCGTCGCGCTCGATGTCGTCGAGCTCTTCAAGCGTAGACATGCTGAAGGCAGGGTCGTGGGTCGTCGAAAGAGGTCGAAATCGCGGTAACCGGGCAGCGGCAGGACGGACGAGAATATCGATGGATCGTCGCGGATACAAAGTGGTAGCGGGACGTCGGTGAGCTGGATGTGGATGGGAATACCAGGCCGGCGTACCAAAAGCGAGCAGCTTCCACTTTGGTTTGAGACTGACCAAGCTGCGAATGCAAGGCAGGCGCCGTAGCGCGCGTCCCGCCACCTGGGTCACGTGAAGATTACGTAATGCGGTATCTCGTGCCGCCACTGCGTGCTTGCCACTGACAATACAAGCAGCTACAGTTCATGTGTAGTAACGCAATTCTATTTCTCGTACGCACTATCGACCGCATTGCAACTGGCCGACAAGGGGAACTCGGAACTCGAAGCAAGCGGGCAGCCACCGCAAGCCCTTCCAACGCCGAATCAAAGACACCATCCGTCGCTTTGGCAGGAAGTCAGCCGACTTCGCTACAGGTTCTCCAAAGAGACAGCCCTGCAAGATATGCTGGCATAGCAGCAAACAAACAATATCACGCAATAGAATGTATATACAAAAATGAGTAGACGGCCAGACAGCACGTACAGCCCGACTATTCGTCGTCCACAATTTTGCTCGCAATCCGGCCGATATATGGCACCTCGAATCTGTACATCAGTCGGTTAGCTGCACGCACAGTAATTCAGCCGAAAAGCGCAAGCAAAGGCAGAAGCGCTCGTACCTGTCCAGAGTGTCGGCATCGCGGTAGGCATTGTACGTCAGCCAGCCCATCAGCCCCAGGTCGGCCAGGAAGATCACCCAGCTGAGGAAGGCCGAGCGGTGGAAGAGCAGATGGACGACGAAGACGGCCGTGAACAGGAGGCTTGCCTGCCAGGCGTGGAATCTATGCGGACGAAGGAAAGACTGTCAGCGCGGGGACACCAAACGTGCGGGACAAACGACACAGCCAGCCGTACCGGACGTAGTCGCTCTTGCGCTCGAGGATCAGAAGCAGGATGGACCCGATGGGCGGCAGAGCGAGATAGGCGAGACAGGCTTCGTAGTCGAGCCGCAGGCCGAGGCTGGTGTCGAACCCGCTGATGACGCCATCGCGGTCGTCGTACGGGACGTCGGGGGTGCCGCCCAGGGTGCCGCCCTGCTGGTAGGAGAAGTAGGTCGGGCTCGGAATGCCGCCGGACCACTGGCGCTGCGGCTGCGGGTGCTGCAGTGGCGGCGGGCTCATGGCACTGATACTCTGCTGCCGCGGGGAGTAGCGCTGGCGCTCGAGCGACGCGCGCGGCGATGCCGTCGTGGGCGGCGACAGCGCGCGCTCGTTCTCCGGCGGCGACGACTGGTACGGCGCAAAGTCCATCGTGGAGGGAGAGGCGCGGCACGGGAGGATGGAACACGCGTCGGCGGTTCACAGGTCGAGACGTTGCGACGTCGAGATGTCGATGACGAGAAAGCGGAGAGCAGAGTCGATCAAACAGTCGGACACGCGGTGCCTCGCTCAGCGCATTGCTCTCCACAAATCGGCGGAAGTACTCTGCACAGGCGTGTTCTGCGCGAACCAAAGATTCCACGGCTGGAATGGGAGATGGCGACGCCCGGGACTGGATGCAATGTCGATGTGGCGGACGTTGTAATTGCTGCGCAGAAGCTCTGGAGGCTCAACCTTACGCACAGTATCCATACAGTGCATGCACTGTCATTACACTGCCAATATATCACTACGCAGCAATTACACGTGAACGCCCGCAAATTGCTAACCGTTCGCATTGCCCGCGGCGCTTCTGTTTCTGGTAGATCCATCGGTATATAATAGTACAGTGCAGGGCGAAGCTACAGGCCACAGCGCGGTCGCGACCCGCCGTTTCACTCCGGCTTCTTCTCGCCCTCCTCCAGCACCGTTCTGCGGCTCTCCATGGTGAGCCATAGGCTCTTGCTGGCACCCTCCAGCACCGTTGTCAGGCCCAGGCCTGCGCTCTGTAGCATGGCCACCAGTTGCGCCTGCAGGCCAGCACGGCCGCCGCTGATCGAGCCCACCCACTTGACGCCGTCCGTGTCAAAGGCCTTGCCCTCGACGCGGCCGCCCACGAGCAGAAGCTTCGGGAGCGAGTTCTGCACGACCGGGTCATAGTAGCTCGGGTTCTTCTTGCGCGACGGCGCGGGGAATGCCGGCGGGATGGGCGCCAGGACCGACAGGGCTGCCGACAGATGGGCCGGCGTGACGGCCGGGAAGGTCAGCACGGCCATGGGGCCGACGAACAGCGGCGAGAGATTGCCGTAGCTGGACTTATCGGCGGACGTGAGGCCGGCGGCCGCGGCCGCCTTGATGGCGGTGTAGGCCGCCTTGGACAGGTCGTGGTTGTAGACCTTTTGGCCGGGCGCCGCCGGCTGCACGGCCGCGGGGTCGTAGAACTCGACCAGGCGCAGCGCCACGTCAAAGACGCGCGTCCGGATGACCTGCATGCGGATGCTGGACGCGAAGTTGTCGGGCCACGCGATGCCCTGCAGCTTCTGCTGCTCGTCGACCTTGTCGAGCGCGAGGCTGAGCTCGCGGCGCACGGCCGTCCACTCGGGACCCGTCAGGTTGCCGTGCTGGAAGATGAGCATGAGCGGCGACGTGCGCAGCATCGACGTGTAGGACCGCAGCAGCTGCGTCTTGCGGAACTCGGCCTTCTTCGCGCTCGGCGGCTGTGTTGGGGGCACGTAGTCGGCGGGGAGGCTGGGCGCGCCGGCCACGACGGGAGCTGCTAGCCGCACCGCAGCGGTTGTGTGGAGGCCGGCGGCCATGCGGACAGCACATGGCGACTCCGAGGAAGCGGCATGCCTTGGCCTGGGAGCGGAGGAGGCGCTGGAGAAGGAGGAGGCGGGAGAGGCGGAAGAGACGAGGCCGCCGTAGATGGCGCGGCACGTCGGCGAGCACCGCCGGAAGAGGCGCGCGGGCCGAGAGGGAGACAGCCGCGGATTCATGGTCGTAGAGAGGACGTCGTGCGGGTACCGGCAGGCCGCTCGGCGGGATCGTGGTCGTGCGAAAAGGCAGGCTGCTGTTCGTCGGCTGAGGTCTCGATCTGGAAAAACCGCTTGGGAAAAAAACTGCCCCAATTGGCAAGCACAGCAGCCCGGAATCCGAAATTGCCGTTGCACACCGCCCGGTGACACAGCCTGCAACCTCATGTTTCCATGGACGCCGTCGAGCTGCAGAAGGACGACGACATCTGCCGCTCTTTCCGCTGTGGCCCTTTTCAAAATAAAGGATCATTCGCACTCCGTGCCTCAACTGGGTCCCGGAAGCCGCCAACGCTCGCCTGCAGCAACAGCCAAAGGTCCTTATAAGTGACCCCGCGTCACTTTGGCCCCATTCGGCTTCCACTTGGACTGGCGAAAGTGCGCCGGCAGACAGACCCAAGACAAGAAACTATATTGCCATGGCTGCCCAGCCGTCCGGTGCGGCGGCGGCCGACTATGTCGACATCAAGCCGGTGCTGGCGCGGCTGTGGCCGCTGACCGCGGAGGGCGGCGAGTCGCTGGCCGAGCAGATCGCCGACGCCGTGGCGCTCTTCTTCACGAACCAGGTGGCGGAGGCGCAGGCGAGCGCGCTGCTGGTGGGCCTGCACTTTACGGAGCTGGACCGGCGGGCGGACGTGATGGCGGCGTGCGCGGCGCGGATGCGGGCGGCGGCGACGACGGTGCCGGCGGCGGCGCTGCGGGCGATCATCGCGACGCAGCAGCCGTCGCTGGCGCGCGGACGGTACGGCGGCGGGCTGTGCGACATTGTGGGCACGGGCGGCGACTCGCACAACACGTTCAACGTGTCGACGGCGTCGTCGATCGTGGCGTCGGCCTGGCTGCGGCTGGCCAAGCACGGCAACCGCGCGTCGACGAGCAAGTCGGGCTCGGCGGACCTGCTGGCGCACCTCAAGGTGCCGACGATCGAGAACGAGACGACCGACCTGGTGGCCGACCTGCAGTACATCCAGCCGGACACGCTGCCGGCCCTGTACGCCACCACCAACTACGCCTTCCTCTTCGCGCCCGTCTTCCATCCGGGCATGCGCTACGTCGCGCCCATCCGCAAGCAGCTGCCCTGGCGCACGCTCTTCAACCTGCTCGGCCCCCTCGCCAACCCGGCCGACGTCGACGACGGCAGCGGCCTGCCCTCGCCGCTCGAGGCCCGCGTCATCGGCGTCGCCCGCCGCGATCTCGGCCCCGTCTTCGCCGAGGCCCTGCGCATGGCCGGCAACCGCAAGGCCCTCGTCGTCTGCGGCGCCGAGGACCTCGACGAGATCTCCATCGCCGGGCCCACCTACTGCTGGTGGCTGCACGAGTCCCCGGACGGCTCCGGCGCTCTGGCCGTGGACCACTTCCAGATCGGCCCGGCCGACTTTGGCGTCGCGGCGCATCCCCTCAGCGGCGTCTCCCCCGGCAAGTCGCCTGCCGAGAATGCGGAGACGATGGTCGGCATCCTCAACAACGAGCGTCCCGCCGACGACCCGCTGCTCTCTTTCGTCCTGATCAACACCGCCGCCCTCCTGGTCGTCAGCGGCATCTGCGACGACGACACGGACCCCGACGTCGTCGCCGAGCGCGGTCCCGGCGGCGGCCGCTGGAAGGACGGCGTGCGCCGGGCGCGTCTGGCGCTGAGCAGCGGCGCGGCCAAGAAGCAGTGGCAGCTGTTCGTCGAAGCCACCAACCAGCACGGCGTCAAGGGGATATAGAGTGCCTGAATGAAAATCTGTGCCAACGCTTCCCCAAAGTCGAGAACGTGATAGGATCACCGTAAGCAGCGAAGCCAGAGTGCCGATCACGTGCCAGCCGTCATCGCGCGCTGCCCCACACCCCTCGAAAAGCGGGACGGCCAGCCGACGCTTTAACAAAGTTCCGTGCGCTGTGCAGAGCGACCCACTTTGCGATAGCACCCACTTTGCGAGAAGCCGCAAAGCCGAGGGCGACTGCTCTGTACGCGAAAAGTTTCCTGCACTTCCTGGAGCAGCCGATTACCACGACCGACATTGCGGCGCCGCAGCAGACAAGACAGCGACAAAGCAGCAGCAGCAGCACAACAGGACCCAGCATGTTCGCCGCGACCAGCTCGGTGTTCCGGCCCCGCATGGCTGCGGCCGGGCGGACGACGACGCCGAACTCTGTGGGCGTCCTCTTCCAGCGCGCCAATGCGATGGCCATGGCCCAAGTCTCGTGCCAGTGCGCTCAAGCGCCGTCGGCGGCGCGGGCCTTTTCGCTTTCGTCAGCGGGCCTGGCGGCGCGCGTGCTGGCGCGCGGTGAACCGCGTCCGATGTCCAAGCGCAGGCCGGCGGCGCCGACGCCGCTTCTGCCGGCGGTCTCCGGGGCCCTCTCCCGGGCCATCTCGACGACGGCGCCGGCCGCACGCGTGGCGCCGGCCGCCTCGCGGGACGCGACACGGGACGCGACTGCGGCGGAGGCGGTGTCGAAGGCGCAGATGGCGGCGCACGCGGACCTGCCGCCGCTGGACTGGAACACGTTCTTCCAGCTGCGCAAGACGCGGCGGCGCATCCAGCTGGGCTTCAGCGTGCTGGGCGGGCTGACGGGCAGCATGGCGGGCGGGCTGTTTCTCAGCGCCGGGGTGGCGGAGCCGCTGATGGCGCAGGTGCCGCTGGACCCGGTGCTGTCGCTGGGCCTCATGACGTTTGCCTTTGCGGCGCTCGGCTGGCTGGCGGGGCCGAGCGTGGGTAACCTGGTGTTCTACGCGTGGAAGCGGCAGTACCGGGCGCAGATGACGCTGGTGAGTTTGCGAGTTCCGGAGAGGGTGGCATGCACAGCACAGAACACAGTAGCGCGGCGGAGCTGACAACCTCCAGAAAGAGACGCAGTTCTTTGCGCGCATCAAGAAGAACCGGGTCGACCCGTCCGCATCGTCGGCCGGCAACCCGGTGCCCGACTTTTACGGCGAGAAGATCTCGAGCGTGGCTGGCTACCGGCAGTGGCTCAAGGACCAGCGGGCCTTCAACAAGAAGCGGGTGACGTTTGTCTGAGCCGGCCGACGACGGGCCGGCGGCGTTGGAGGAACGGCATGGGCGGTGGACGAAAAGGACGACGGGTCTCGCGAGGACACGCGTTTGTTACACTATGCAGCGACGGCACACCCCTTTCTACTGGTATTGTTGTTCTATTTTCTTTCCTAATTACTGTATCTCTGTGTTGGCAGCTCGGTTATTGTATGTCAGGCAGGACGATGTACAATGGCTTCGGAAAAGACCCCCTTTCACTTGTATTATGGATGACATTCCCCGACTTGGCGTGCGCAGGCAAATACAAACAAATTCAAACACGACGGCCACACCTGGCAGACTGTATTCCGAAGCCGGTTGCGTGATCTGGCAAGGCCTGTCCGCGCCATGCAGTTGCTTGGACTGTCTAAACAAACGGCATCGTGCTGTCTATCTCGGCTTTCCACGCCTGCATACCACCCCTCACGTCCCCGACAAATCGTCTGCCATCCTGCGACAGGCCCAGCTCCTTGAGCTGCTCCGCCACGATCTGCGAGTTGATCCCGACCCTGCACAGCGCGTACACCGGTGCCATATCTGTCTGCATAGCTGCCGGCAGCCACTCTGGCCACGACGTTTCGGGTGCCCCAGCGCCCGCCGTGTCCTCCTTGTCCTTCTTCGCCTTGCCCCTCGCTATCTGCGCCTGGATGCGCGAGAACGGAATGTTGACGGCACCGTCAATGCTTCCCATGTCGTAAAACTCCTTTTCCCGCACATCAAGCAGCCAGGGCCTCGGAGACAAAGTCTCCACGCCGACCGTAGCTGGAAGGCCGTCACCGTCGGCCTGCCCGCATCCCGTGCCAAGAGCACGTTGCAGTTGCCGAACGGAGACGCGCTCGTCCGGCCGCAGCTGCGGTGCGTCGTCCGGAGCGCCGCCGCAAAACTGCACGTAGTCGGGCCAGGTACCGCGCACGCTGCTGCCGCCCACGTCATCCAGAGAGGCCATCTGCAGCAGCGGTGCCGACGGCGAGCAGGCAAAGCAGTCTGGGCGCCGGCCGCGCAGACGGACGTTGCGGAGGCTGGGGCCGCTGAGCTTTCCCTTGCCGTCGGCCGTCGAGAAGAGCAGGAGAGTGTCGGCCTGTTTGTTGCTCGCTTGGCCGGGCACCGGCGCGTCGGCGCGTCGGTCGATGCCGGCGACGATGATGCGGATGGCCTCGAGGGCCTGGAGCACGCCGATGACGCCGACGACGGGCCCGAGCACGCCGCCCTCGGCGCACGAGAGCTGGCTGGCCGCGGGTGGTGGCCGCGGGAAGACGCAGCGGTAGCACGGCCCGGCGCCGACGGGCCAGTTGAGCACAGCGAGCTGGCCGTCGGTGCGCAAGGCGGCAGCAGAGACGAGGGGGCGGCCGGCGCGCACGCACGCGTCGGAAACGAGGTAGCGCACAGCCGGATGGTCGGTGCAGTCCAGCACGAGGCCGTAGGCGCCGATGAGGGCGGCGGCATTGGCGGGCGTGAGCGGCGTGGCGTGCGCCGTGTAGCGCGGCAGCGGATTGCGGGCGCGCATGGCAGCGACGAGGCTCGCGGCCTTGGGGCGGCCTATGCGAGCGGCGGTGTGGCCAACCTGGCGGTGCAGGTTGGAGGCCTCGACGATGTCGCCGTCGACGACGCCAATGTGGCCGACGCCAGCGCCGGCCAGATACAGCGCCGCCGGACAGCCGAGGCCGCCAGCACCGACGATGAGCACGGAGGCGGCGCGTATGCGGAGCTGACCTGCAGAACATTAGTGGGGGAAAAGAAGCTTTAGATAATAGACTAGGGCAAGGACCGGAAAGAAAACGGAAAACAAGAATCTGAAGACAAGAAACTGAAAACAAAATACTGGACAGAAAAATGCGCACCTTCGATGCCGATGGCCGGCAGAATCAGCTGCCGCGCGTAGCGGTCGTATTCTTCCTCGCGCAGCGGCCAGCGCTGAGACGGAGAACTCTCCTCTGGCACCTGTTGACCGGGTGGTGCATCGCGATGTTGGGCTGCTTCTTCCGCCTCGGCAGCTGTAAGTTGCGCCCGGAGCAGTTCGAGATCGGCTTCCGCGCGGGCGATCTGCTGCCGGAGCTGGTCTGTACGAGAGGAGCTAGTGTCGGCAACAGCCATCGAAGCCATTTGCTGGGAGGTGGTATTCGAAGCGAGAGCAACCAGGAGCTGCCGCTTCTATCCCATGTTGCTCGAGTAGGACGTCTTTGAATAGCTTCTCATTAGACGTTACTCGCTAAGAAGTAAAGACCCCGCTAAAAATACTAGCTGCACGGCCTCTACCGATAGGCATACCTGGTGGGGTGCGGGCTAGGCTTGTTCCCCACAAAGATTTGCGATAAGTGATAAAAATCTGGCGATAACCCCAAAAAGCTTCGACTTCCTCGACGCCGCACTTTTACACGCCGTAGACCGCTGACACGACCGCCGACACACATCATGGTAAGTCGTTCCGTGCGTGCAAGATACGACGCCTTCTGGACGGCCAGATAGCAAAAATCCAAAGAGAAGCCTCCGCTGACCCTGCGCAGGCTCCGACCGTGCACCGCGCCCGGGCGCTCGCCCGCATCGCCGATCCGACGCTGCCGCGCAAAGTGCATCGCGCTGACAACGCCGTAACCGACGCCTTTCTGCACTCGAAGCGCGACAAGCAGACAATACGCAAGTCGGCCTTCCGCGCGCGCGTGGCAGCGTCCGCCGCCGCCACGGGCCACCACGCCGGCGCCAAGCCGCTGAAGCGCCGCCGGCCGTCCAAGAAGCTCGTGGCGACGCTGGCGTCGCTCGAAGACGCGCTGCCGGCACTGGAGGCACAGACGGCGCACGACAGCGACCAGGCCGGCGCGAAGAAGAACCACAGCATCCGCAGCCGGCCGGGCGCGCTCAAGCGCAAGGAGAAGATCGTCAAGGCGGAGATGGCGCGGTTCGGCACGAACCTGGCACTGCTGACGGCGACAAAGGAGGAGCAGCGACCGACGGCAGTTACAGACGTATCCATGGATGTGGCCGCCACAGCTGACGCGGCAGCAACAGCAGCAGAAGACGGTGCCGCGCAGCCTGCTCGAGTCTCGACGGCCAACCGGTGGGCGCTGCTGCGCAACTTCATCTCGTCGACAATGGACCAAAGCCCGGCTTTCGCATCCAAGAATTGACAAACTAGAATCGATACTTGCAGTGTCGCGCTCATCTTTCCGTTGTTCCATTTGGTTGGCGTTTTACGTAATCATACTTGTACTTTTTATTCTCGCTCCTACTATATTGATATCACTGTGTACCAGAGTCTTCTTTGGCTGAGCCTAATTCACTATTATTCGATACCGTGATGCCGATATGCAGCAGAATATGGAATTGTAAAATGTCGTTTGCAGACACTGTATGTACTGCACACACGGGAGACACGCAGTGATAAATGGTGTAATCTGTTCTCTCCCATTCCAGGCTCCCAACTACCTAACCAACTACCTAATACCCCTAAACGCCATCGCTGGGAACGATATTGTTTTCCCAAGCTTTGCAGCTTCGGCCACTCAAATAGACAAAATGCAATCCGTACTTCGTAGAGCGCTGTTCTTATGAGCTATTTCGTAACCCAGTCTCCCGTTTTCGTGTGTCGCTGATAATCCAAACCGCAAATTCCATGATTCAAAAAATACAAAAAGGTATGCATGGTACGCCGCACGTCTTTGGTCATGCAGACATTCAACATCGGCTGGGGCGCAGTCTAAGCTGGACAATTTACTCTATACGCGGCACCTCTTTGCGGACAAAAGGGGAAGTGCTGCGCCGACGTTCGCCCTCGCGACGCAGATTTTCGATGATCTTGAGCATCTCTTTGCGGCCGCCATTGGCGTTGATCATTTTACCGCCAACGCTCATGGATACCTTCTCTCGAGCGTGGGCGTTCAGGAGACGTTTGACAAGCAAGAAACGCATGAGCACGCAGACATAGACACCGCAGTCGTTGCCGTTCTGCTGCTGCGGGGTCTCTTCGATATTGCGGAAGCGGAAGTTCTTATTGAGAATCATGGAGAGGCAGCGGGCGGCAGAGCGAGCCTCGGGCACGTTTATGGAGCCGAGAGAGTCGTAGTGAAAGGCAACACCATCGAGGGTGGACACGAGCAGAAGAGACCAGTGCGTGCCTCCCTCGGGCTGGCTAAGGTCCTTGACGTCGGTGATGGGGAGGAAGATGTGCGTGATGTTACGGAAATCCGGCAGCTGGCGGCGCGCGGCATCCGGCCTCTCGTTCATCAGTAGCAGAACCAGAGACGGCCGTAGCAGGGCAATTCGCGCCTGTGGGTACTTGGGCAACACTTCGCGCTCGAGATACCTGGAGACTGTTAGTGGGAGTACTTCACTACCTTGACGTCCAGAGACGGAAAAGAGCAAAATAGCAAGGTTGCAGAACTGAAGATGGGAAAGTAAGGGCCAGCGTACTCTTCCCAGAAAGTAATGTTCTAATTCGAGGTGTCAGTCAATATTTCTCTCGGCAGTAGCCAAAACACAAGACACAAGCTCGCCGCTGACCGTACGTACATTGTCTGTAAGCCAGTCATTTCGCAGAGCGCGCACGTCCTCGTATGTGAGAGAGACGTCGTAGTCTGATAGGTCCGAGTTAGTAAGATGCTTAATCTTGACCAACTGGCCGGCCGGCCGCGGCACTTACATGAGAGATATTTTTGTTCAGGTGAAGACATCTGATAGTTGGAAAGTCCTGTTAGTCGTGATGATTTCCGCAGTGAAACCAATGCCCGGGCTCGCATGGGCGACACTGCCGGCCCCTTTCTCTTGTGCACGCCACTGGACATAGACATGGTCCTGGGCTTGATGACCACGGCCTTGGCATGACGGCCTCCTCGAGCAGATGCCAGAGACGTCATAGCTGCTGCAGGGTGTTTCCCAGAAGAACGCATCGACCAGTCTGTGCCGTTAAATTGCCTGCCGCTTTGTGCCACTTGGACAATTATGCCTAGGTCTCCCGAGCTGATCGCCCCAAGTGTGGCCTTGGAATAGTGTAGTAGAAGTAGAAGTATGTGATGGAATAGGCAATGCAGATTGTGCGATGGGAGAAGCTGTAATGGTAATGTGGACGGGCCGCCCTTGTCACTTTTTCGTCGAGATCAACTGCTTCTTGGTCACTGCCAGAAGCTTTGGTCGAAACGAGAGCTAGGCAGGGAGTAAAGCACAGCGGAGTGCAAAAATGTGAATACTGAGGATGGGGGAAAGACGGGATTGATAAGCTTCAGGCATAGCACGGAAGAGCCAAAAAAGAAAGAAAAAAGCGGCAGAATAAAATGCCACAAAAAGTCCGGCGTGGTGGGCGGACAGGGGTGATACGTGGTGAGCAAGGCACAGGGCGGTCTAGCGCGGTGGAGAACTCGCATGGCGAGACCACCTACGTAGGCACAAGGTAGCAAGCGTAGAGCACACACTGCAGAACGCCAGAAACAGAAAGCAGGAGCAGAAATCAAGCGCAGAGATAGCGGTGCTTACCGAGTCGCCCAGATGCCGGGCCAGGCGCTGACGGAACGGCATGGCAGCAACGCAGAGCCCCTGCGCGAGCGGCAAGAGGCGAAGCGGTAGCGAGGACGGAAGCGGCGATCAAGCGAGTCGAGCGCGTCGGGGCGAGCGGCGAGCGGCGAAGAAGAACGAGGGGGCGTGCGAATGGGCGTGAATGCAGGAGATGCAACGAAGATCAGTCGACGAGTCTGGCAGTGATTTGGCGGAGGAGGATGGAAACCACAGTGTTGGGCCTCGGAGACAGATGAAGACGTCAGGCTGCCGTCGGCTGGACGGGCGCGTGCCTTGTGCTGACTACTCGTGCTTGTGCTGCAGGAGCCACATGCAAGTCACCCGGGGCAAGAACGGCGCGGCACAGGAGAAAGCGGGAGGCGCGAGGCAGTTTTGAATGGGATTCGGGGAAGGCGCGAGGCGCGAGGCGCAGCAACGACGGCGCCGAGGGCGGATGGCTCGGCTGGTGCCTACGGCTGTGCTGGCCGAAGCCAAGCTGAGCCAGGAGAGGCAGATAGTGCGGCGAGGAAGGAGCGATACGGCGACCGGCGAGCGACCAACAGGAAAGAGCGAGGCCAGTAAATTGCTGAGCGGGAAGGTGCGAGGCAGCGCGGCGCGCGAAGCACGGCGATGCGATAAATCGCTAGCGAAATCGACACCGGTGGGGCGCAGAGCTCGGGGGCGTGGCGCCGGCACTCGGCGGACTTCCGGCGACGCTGGCCGTCGCTTCTGTTGCTGGCTGTGGCGGCTCTCGGGCGGATGACTTTCAGCGGAGAGGAGCCTGGAATCTGAGGCGGCAAATCGAGGACGGCAAGAAGACGCCCGACGAGGAAGAGGCGGCGGCCGCGAGAAAGCAGGATTGCCTGATCTTTTTCTCTCTGTTGGGCACTGCCTCTGTAACACTTCGTACGAAGTTGTGCGCCCCTTGTACCCACGTCATACTGCAACGCTGCTGCGTGTACAAGACGCCCCATTCTGCCAGCCATCAGATGCTTATCGGCCTGCGGGGGAACAGATAATCTCAGTTCCAGGGCCCATAGGGCTCCACTACGAGCTGGCCTCGAGAGGTGGCGATGCAGAGTCGTCTGACTGCGCCTCGAGCTGGCCTCGAGCTGCACGAATCCACATTTTAAAGCTACGTACGAAGTAGAAGTAATGCCACGTCGAGCCGCACGGGAACAGCCCATTACACTACCGACGTCGTATGGACTAAAGAACATTGCAGCCGTACAGAGTCGGCATCGCAACAGCACAGCAACAAACAGCAACAGCAACAACGCAGAGAACTGCTACATGAAGCCAGCAGCAGGCCATCCCCGGCAATAACACTCGCGGATATGCCGCCCACTAGACTCGGCAGTCGTCGACCCATAAACACAACAAGTGCGCCCACCCCAGCAAGTCCCGACATACTTGTACAGATCCGCCAAACCATATCAGCCGCCCAATGAATCGGCTCTTCCTCACGCCAGTGCCTGCAGAGCTCGAAGTCTAGACACCGTGTCGTCGGCAAGCACATCGCCCATTAGCGGAGCCACATCGATTTCCCCGAGCCGGGTCGCAAGCATGTGCACGCCATTGTAAGCTGCCTCAAACACGCGCAAAGACCCCAGCCGACATCCCTCGAACTTCTGTTCCATAGAGACCCGCTCTCCCGCATGCAGGGCTCTGATGCTTCGGATAACGTTTTCGCCCCGTTGGCGATATTCGTCTGCCACATCGTCGATTGCCGCCTCCTTTGACTTGAGGAACCGAAGAATGGTCTGGCAACATCCCGTCAGTGAGATCACAGCCTAGGTCACACCAAGGCCGCGCCAAGAGCTCTCCTGCGACTTTCTCTTGTGACTCACCTTGCAAACGTAGCTCATTATATGGCCGGTCTCAGTGTACGGATTGGTATCGTCCAGCCAAACATCTTTCTGCTCTCGCGAGTTGCAGCTATTTTCGGCAGAGCACTTCTGCACACTGGCTTGTTCGAATACTTGCATCATCTTCCGGGCGATGTCGTGTGACTTCCCTACACCGCGTCTGTGTTCTGCCGTGGGCATCACGGGTTTGGTCGGTGGGCGTGCTCTTTGTGGCTGTGCATTTTCAGTAATATCCTTGGCGGTAGGGCCAAGGCTCTCTCCATGGTAATTTGTTCGAAGAAGCCTGGTGGTGAACTTCGAAGGCTCCAGAACAATGGTGTTCGCATCTCCAGAAAACGGATCACTGGCTGGCATGGGAAAAAGGACGTCCCTAGTGCCGTGGTCTTGTGTCGATTTGCGATAGAGATCCACAGGAGCTTTGACCACCCGGGCCGGCTCTTGTGCAGGCTCTTTTCTCGGTCTCTTGAATTCGTGTTGCGCTGCCTGTACAAGTGGCACTTGCCGCTTTCTGTTCTTCCGCAGATCTAGTTCGCCAGGCGTTTTGACTTTGGAAGAAGCGGGCCACGCTCGCTCATATTCGGTCATAACTGCTTCCGGTTGCTCATCTGCCTCCGTAACATCTTCACCGTGTTCAACATGTCTTAAAAGGTCTACCTCGTCGTGTTCTTCGCTAGCACGATCTCGAGGCGAAGGTGTCTGTCGAGGGGCTTTTCTTATAACGGGCTTTCTTGAGATGGTCGTAGGCGGCGGCGATTCGGGGAAAAAGTCGCCCTCGGAGCCGTCTTGTTCCCAGGAGTTATTCTCCGAGTCGGAGCTGATCAGAATTGGAACACGGCTGCGTCGAGGACGGAGATTTCGCGTTTTGGCCGCAACTTGAGGGCTATTTACTGGCAGGTCAGTCTTTGGCAGTGTTGCGCTGAAATTGGTGGACTCGAGCGATGGTTTCGTTGTATGCGGACGCGAATCGTGTGCTGATGGGACAACATCGTTCTTGGGCGCTGGCGTCTCCACAGGATCAAGAATCGACCTTTTTGGCACTCTCTTGGCATTACCACGCTTCTTCTGAACACCGTAAATCATACTTTGGTTCGCAACAGGGCTCGAAAATTTACTCTTTGCCTCGGATGCCAGATTCTTCCTGATTGAAGAATTGTTCTCCTTGTGCCTGTAGGCCGAGGTGGGAGAAAGCGGGAGACTGTATGGGTCGTCTTCTCGTTCGCCTTGTGCCCCTCTGCCAGTCATCTTGAAATAAAGTGTTAGAGCGCCACTCTCACGCCGCCGTCCATGCAGACATACCTTCACATTTGCTTTGGAGCTTGAAGCAAGAACGTCCGACATCGCAGAACTCGGCGCCTTGGACGGCCGGATAGGAAGATCCTTGGGGGAAGCATGGGATGCCGCTTTGGACGCTGCGTTCGTGACTGGCTTCTTTTTCCTATTGCCACCCTCTCCCGCCACAGACTTGCTCCTTTTCTGTGTCTTCTTTTTGGGGGGGTTCGGCACTTGTGTGCTATCCTTTTCCTTGTTGATTGCCTTTTCACTGCCGGACTTCAGGCCGGAATCCCATAGGGACTGGGGACTGACACCCCGCCATATTTGGGACGAGATGCAGACCGTCGCCATCTGTGCGTCGCAGGAACGAGTATTATTAAGGATACGACAATCGATTGGACAGAATTGAGCTCAGATTCAGATGAAGGGTGTTAAATGCAAAAAAGTAGGGTTGAGGCAGGATTTTCACAGTACGATATTGTGCACTTTCCAGAAAGCAGCGAAGGAAGGTGCTGACACAAACATCGTAAAATTGCCCATTAAAGAAGGAGCAGGGTCGGCCACGAAGAAGGAGCCACCAATTACTGTATTTTTTCGGGAAAGAGCGCACGACTTTGGGTAAATAGGTTGCATTAAACATCGGCAGTAAATGGGAAAAGTAAATTGGAACTGTTTTCCAACAAGTATCACTCCTCTGTTTTCGCGCGAGTGCATCGACTTGCCGCGCGACAAACTACGCGCCGTCTGCATGCCTACACTTGAATGGCAACCTCCTGATGCATCAAGACGATTTTTGCTGTTTTCTTGCACTTTGTGAAACTGCATCTTCCAGGGCTGAAAATCCATGCACAAAAATGAGCCTTTAAAGAAGCTTCAAGGCCAATTTTCATTTGATATTACAAAAGTCCTGGTTTTGTCTTTCACATCCCAACTCTCTTTGTTTGATTAGAATTAACTACAGCAGATGCTCGGCTGAAAAGAATCGAACCGTGGTCCTGAACAACTGTTCATTCGAGTTTAACCTACTGTGTTGTGTTGCGCCTTCACAACCGTCCACAGCTGACTGACCAATCTGCTGCCTTCAAACTGCGCTGATATATTTGTCCGGTGCACCACTGCACAAGCACGGAGGAACTCTGCAGGCACGGAGCAATTCTGCAGGAGGCTATGCCAAACGACAAAAGTACGGATAATACTGGGATGTCAATGTAACGGTTGGAGATGCTTTGCCCAAAGTAGAATGGGCACGAACTGGTGTATTAATTGCGTGATAAGCTAAAGACGCACGCCATTCGCTGCAGAACGCAAATGCGGAGATGGCGCTTCAAGGCGATCTTCAAGGCTTCCGAGACAAAGTGACGGCGGGATCGGACAGCGGCCGTTGAACGCCATTCTTGACTTTTTATACTACCGGCTGCAAAAGAAAAAAAACGCACCGAGCGGATGAGCCGTGATGTCGAAGATTTATGAGATTGACCCAGAGGCAGACACACTGGTGATTGTGCGCCCTCCCGACGGACCATTTGCGCCGTGGCCGACACCGGAGAAGAGCTATGGCAGTGCCACGGCGGCGACGAACGGGGTGACCTGGGTGAATGGGGTAAACGGACTGACCATCACGGGCGGCCGGCCGGCGGTGACGCTGGCGGGCGAGGTCTGGATCAAAGTGTCGTCCAAGCACCTGAGCCTGGCGTCGGCGCACTTTCACGACCACTTCTCGTTCCGGCCGGGCGGGGCGGCTGCGCCATCGGCCTCAGCCGTGAGTGCGAGCCTCTGGGGCGGCAAGCGCAGCAGTTGTGCCGGCGCGGTGCCAACGCCGGCGGATGGGCGGATGCACATTGTGCTGGACGGCCTGGACGGCGACGCGACGATCACGGTGCTCAACATTGTGCACGGGCGGGCGGGCGGCGGGCGGGTGCCCAAGACGGTGGACCTGGACACGCTGGCGCGCATAGCCGTGGTGGTCGACCGGTTTCGGCTGCAGGAGGCTGTCGATGTGTACGCGGACCGCTGGATCGGCGCGCTGTATCGGCGCGGGCTGCCGACGCGCAGCGGCCGCGCGCTGGTGCTCTGGATGTACGTGGCCTACGTCTTCCAGCGCGACGAGATCTTCCGCGAGACGACCCAGGTCGCAGTGGCGCAGAGCACGGGCGCGCTGCCGACGCTGGCCGGCCTGCCGTTGCGCGCCAAGATTGTGCAGGACGTCGACGCGCAGCGCCAGCATGTCATCGGCGCGTCGCTGGACCTGCTGCACGGCTTCATCGATGCGCTCGTGCGCGAGAGTGACCGCGAGGGCGAGGGCGACTGTATTGGCAGCGGCAGCGAGACCGACGGCGATGCCGGCGCCGTGCTCCTTGGCATCCTGATCAAGACGCTGCGGCGCAGCGGGCTCACGTGGCCGCGGCCGGACTGGCCGTACGCCGGCATCTCGGTGGCGGCCATCAGCCGGGCGGCGCACGATGTGCAGACGCAGGTGTGGCGGCTCGTCAGCCGCGTGAGCAAGGGCCGCAGACGGAGTCGGCAGCTCCTGATCACACCACAGCTGGATGCGCTACGGGCCGGCATTGCTGGTTTGGCCTTGACAAGCAGCCACGGATACCAGCTGTACTGACGGGGGGAAATCAAAGCCCGAGAGGTCCAGGCCAGGACGGCCACGGCTGCCATAGATCCAGATGGCTACGGCCAAGGATATGGCCACCTCCGTGGAGCCTCGAACTGGCACGAGAAGAGGGAAGATGGAAGAGGCAGCCGAGCAAGGGCTGCACGGTGCAGTCGACCACACTTTACTTTCTACGTCTGTATTTGTCTGTATTTGTCTGTATTTGTTTCAGGGCCGCTCAAGTCGGACGCCCTTTGGCCGGCTGCGACGCAGCCTTGTCTTGATTTTGTCTTGATTTCTTTTTGATACCAGCTGTATATAGCCGCGTTTTCTTTGATTGTTACTGCTGTGCCAACGATTATTGCGCATCTTGCTTGATTTCTAATTCATCCGTCATCCTGCGTCCTGCAACATCAGTCCAACACAACTGGCGTCCGGCTTTATAAGCTCATCAACTAAGCCCGGCATCCTATTATCGACAGCGCTATTGCTTATTGCTTATTGCTCTTGATTTATAACGCCTTTTAGCTTCTGTGTGGGGTTGCGCAGCTTAGAAATCGGAATCAGGTGGATTCGCCATCGATGATGCGACGCCGGCAAGCCTATCTATCGTTTTTGGCGATCACTAGTTACTGTGAAGCACTCAAGTATAAATGCCATGCCCCCACACGGCTAAAGGAACGTAAACTAAGAAGACCAGAAGACTCACGGAACTTGGACGAGTTGCCGCACTTAACACTGACAACGCCAAACCAATTCAAACCGCTATCATGGCTGGCAAGCTAGTTCTCTACACCAACCACCGATGCCCCTGTAAGTAGCATAACCACGAGTACAACGGAGAGCTTGCAGGAGAGGGGCGGCGGTGGGTAATTGACCAAATGCCCGAAGACCCAGGAGAGGGGCAGTATGGTGAGGATGGGGGGGGGGAGAAGTCAGAGGGAAGGTGGCAGAAAAGGCTTTGGCTCAGCAAAGCACCGTTGAAACTTGGCAATGTTCATTTTGGCAAGGCTAGGCAACGGCTCAGGCCAGAAAGGATCAATGCTGACGCCGACGCCCAGGGGCCCATCGCGCTCACATTGCGCTCGCCGAGCTCGGCCTCGACTTTGAGGAGGTGATCATCGACCTCGACCGCCCGCGCGACGCGTCGTACCTCGCGGTCAACCCGCGCGGCCTCGTGCCGTCCCTCGCGCACGACGGCCACATCATCACCGAGTCGGCCATCGTCGCGCAGTACCTCGCCGACGCCTTCCCGGACAAGGCCGCGCTGCTGCCGCCGTCGACGAGCGCCGGCGGTCCGCTCGCGCGCGCGCGCATCGCCTTCTTCGTCGACGCGTACGTCTCGAAGGTGCTGGCGAACATCTTCAAGCTCGGCACGGTCAAGACGGCGGCGGCCGAGGCGGCGATCGTCGAGGCGCTGGCGGCGGCGGCGGCCAAGGAGATCGAGCCGCTGCTCGCGGACACGACGGCGGCGGCGCCCTTCTTCGGCGGCAGCGCGCACCTCACGCTGGCCGAGGTGCTGACGGGGTCGTTTGTGCTGCGCGTGGTGACGCTGTCGCGGCGCGGCGTGTACCCGACGGCGATCCCGGCGGCGGTGCAGGCGGCGGCGCCCAAGACGTGGGCCTGGTCCGAGGCGGTGGCCGCGCACCCGAGCGTGACGGGCATCTACAACGAGGACGTCGTGGCGGCCAGCACCAAGCAGCGTCTGGACAAGCAGCGGGAGTCGCTGTGAGGCGGACATGCAACACGTGAAGGACATCTTGCTGTGACACGAGTCTCGACATGCTGATGTCCATACGCTCTGCAGATGATATTACCTATTATCTAACGAGGATAATGACAAAGGGAACATGACATATTGAAAGAGAGAAGAGAGAATGGAAGAGAGAAGAGAGAATGGAAGAGAGAAGAGAGAATGGAAGAGAGAAGAGAGAATGCCCAGGCTGCCACCACCGCCGTAGTTGTCTATTGCATCGACCGCTTTTCCTCGTCGGCCGTCGCGGAGCCCGAAGACGATGGCTCGGCAGGCGTCGTGCTGGTGTCTGCCTTCTTGGAGATGTCCTTCCAGCCCATGCCCCAGGCAGAGAAAAACACAACACAGGCGACGCCAGCCAGCACGTAGAAGACGACGTCGACGGCGTCGGAGTAGGCGCGGAGCACGCCGGGAAGATCGGCGCGGGAGACGATGGACCGGAAGCCGGTGGCCCCGGCACTCATGATCACCTCGGGCTCCATGTCCGTGACGAGCGTGCGGAGGCGGACCTTGAGCCGCTCGTCGAACACGGTGTTGAGCAGCGAGAGCATGATGGCCGGGCCGATGTACTGGACGAACACGATAAAGGTCATGCCGTCGGCGATCTCGTCCTGGGACACGCTGTGCTGGACGGCGATGATCGGCTGCGCGTGTCAGTGGAAGCGTGTTTCTCACGCGCACGGGAGGGAGCGCGGGCCTACCATCTGGATGCCGACGCCACGGCCGACGCCGGCGAGGATCTGGAAGCCGATCCACCGCGCCGTCGACGTGTCCGGCTGGAAGAGACTGAAGAGGCCGCTGCCGACGGCCAGGAGCACGCCGGCGGCGACGCTGTACGGCGGGATGTAGCCGGTTTTGGCCACTGGCTTGTCAGCGTCTGTCTTCTGTAGGGGGATGCGCGGGCCGCAGACGTACCGGCGATGCTGGCCAGGATGCCGGCGATGACCTGCGGGACGATGCTCGCGAGCAGGTAGACGCCGCTCAGGACGGCGCTGGCGCCCTTGACGGCCTGGAAGTAGATGGGCAGAAAGTAGGCCGCGCCGAAGACGGTCGCCGAGAGCGCCGTGTAGTTGAGGCCGCTGGCCCAGACGCGGCGGCGGCGGATGACGTGGAGGGCGAGCAGCGCGTCGCGGCCGCGGCGGCGGCTCCAGGCCAGCCAGGCGACGAACGTGGCGCCGGCGCCGCAGAACAGGCCGACGACCGGCGACGCGCTCCACGCATACCGGTTGCCGCCGTACTGCAGGGCGAGCAGCAGCTGGATGATGGCCGGCGCGAAGAGGGCGAAGCCGACGAGGTCGAGGCGGCGCGGGAGGCGGCGCAGGGCGACCAGCGGCGCGGACTTGGGCACCTGCTCGGGGATGCGCAGGAGCAGCAGCGGCACGGCGATGAGGAGGCCGAGCGGGAGGTTGATGTAGAAGCCTGGGCGCACTGTCAGCGGTCGTTTGCCGAACAGGGTGCACGCAGCAGGACGCACACCACCGCCAGGTATACCCCGTCGTAAAGGCACCGCCGATGATGGGGCCCATGAGGATGCCTAGCTGGCCAACTGGACGGGCGAGCACGGTTAGCCACGCCGGAGAGCGGTAGAACGGGCGACGCAAGAGGACACATGCTACGTGCTTGCGATGATGAGGCCGGTGAGCGCTGTGGGTGTCGGTCAGCCTTGAGACCCCGGTTGGTGGAGGCGCAAAATCAAACAGAAGACGGCAAACGTACGGGGACGTCGGTGGAGCGGAACGGCGGCGGCAATCATCACGAGGGCGCCGTTGATGAGGCCCGATGCGCCGATGCCGGCAACGGCGCGGGCGATGATCAGCATGGCCGAGGACTGGGCGGCGCCGCACAGGGCCGAGCCGACCTGGAAGATGGCGAAGAAGACAATGAACGTCCACTGCCCGTGTCAGTCGTGGACGGCGGTGATGTGGTGATGTGAGGCGAGCTGTCATACCTTGAGGCTGAAGCTTTGATAGAATTTGCCCGTCATGGGCTGGATGGCAGAGCTGTGCGGTCAATACGGCTGGAGCGAGGGACGCGCCATGTTCAGGGCCTCACCTGCCGAGCTGGTAGGCACTGCCGTACCAGCCAACGTCGGTGAGTGAACGAAACTCGTCTGTGATTTTGGGGATGGCCTGGGCCTCATGAGCATCTCCATCGCTTTGGCAGCACGGGACACAACGTACCGTCGACACGATGGACGAGTCGAGGAAGATGACGAAGCAGGTCAGCGAGAAGCACGCGATCATCAGAACCAGCTTCGCGCCCGTGAGGATGTCGTCGGCCGGGGGGCCAGCGGGAGGATCGGCAGCCGCATCGGCCGCCGTCTGGTAGTCGAGGCTGTGGCCGCGGTCGTGGTCCTGCGATGAACGCCTGCCGGACGCTTCAGCGGCGTCGGCGTCGGGGCTGGCCATGTCTGCGGGCCGTCGTGGCTGTTGTCTGTATTTCTTACACTATATGCCGAGTCTATTCCCAAGATCGTCGCCGGGCTGTCTCCATGTGTCTTTGATTTCTGGCGGAGAAGTGACTCCCGAGCAGACCACGCAGACACTTATAAACGTTCCGACAGCTTGACGAGGACCAGGCCCGGCGACGGAGCAACTGCCATTCATTCCGGCTCCCTTACACCGCGTACAGAGTTCCAACAGAGCTGCTGTCGGCCAGCCGGAGCCGGCCTTTCATAAAGCACTCCGGCTCCGCCGCAAGTTCTTATATCCGCATCGTGCAGCCAGCTTCCAGCCTGCACCGGACAAGACGCTTTGACGGCCGACACAAGACTGGCTGGCCATCCGCATAGATGGCATAACACGCTCCCTGGCTCGTCAGTGTATCTGCACTTTTCCGCGGCACAGCTGGAAGCTCACGTTCCTCCCATAGAACGGCGCCGGACTTACCGGAGTTAGCTCGACGCCGCCATTCATGCAAGCCTCGGGTATCGGCCGGCCGGCTGCCGCCGCTGAGGCCGGCTCCGTGTCCGGCGCTGCGACGGACGGGCCTGCGGCGAGCCGCCCCCGTGCCAAGGCGTGCATGAGCTGCGCGCGCATCAAGTGCAAGTGCATTCCGCGCGACGGCGCTGCGCGCTGCGAGAGGCAAGACACCTCCACTTGCACGCTTGATGACTCATCATGACTGACCTGGCAGATGCCATCGCCTCGACCGGGCCTGCACTCCGTCTCCGGCCCCGACGACGGAGCGGCGTGCCCGCTCCGGCCGGCCCAAGGGAAGCACGCAGAGCGCGCAGATTGCCCGACTCGAGGCCCGGCTCGGCAGCCTCGTCGACTTGCTGCAATCGTCGCCGCAGACTCAGCACTGCGCCGAATATCGCGGAAGCCAACCGGATCCTGAGATCCCAGACAACCCGGATCATCGGAACAACGAGGGCGCGGGCGGCCCGGCCTTCCCGGAGCGGGACGCACCGACACAGCCGAGTGGCCGCGGGCGGGCAGCCGAAACAGAGGCCGCCTCCGGCAGCCTCGACGCCTACTTTGTCGAAACAGACTTGCCGGCCGCCGTTGCCGAGGAGAGTCTCCGACGATTCCGCAGTGACATGTTGGTATGTGTCTGTTTTATCTTATATCTGCCTGTCTCTCCGATGTCTGCCTGTCTCTCCGATGTCTGCCCGTCTCTCTGATGTCTGCCTGTTTGTCTTGGTGTCGCCTGTCCGCAGCAGCTGCCGACTACGAAACAGTCATCACTGACAACCAGCCGCTGGAGCCGTTTCTCTGGCTGCCGCCCGCGACCACGGCCGCCCAGCTCCGCCGGGACAGCCCGTTTGTGTGGCTGTGCATCATGGCCGTGACCGCGGGCGATCCGGCGCGGCGCCGCCGTCTCGGCCTGCAGGCGCGCCGCATCGTCGTCGACCACATCGTCGCCGCGAGCCAGCGCAGCCTCGCGCTGCTGCACGGCCTGCTCGTGCTGCTGGCCTGGGTGCACCTGCTGCCCGTCGTCGACCGGCCCTTTGGCGCGCTCCTGTCGCAGCTCACCGTCGCCGTGACCCACGACCTCGGCCTGCACCTGCCGCCCGGCCGCGCGGTCGCCGTCTCGGCCGCCGGCGTCCCCGGCATGCCCACCGCGCGGCGGGAACGCACCGCCGCCGAGCGCCGCACGCTGCTCGGCGTCTTTGCCGTCACGGCCAGCATGCCGCACATGCCCGAGGGCCTGCGCTGGTCGCCGTGCCTGCAGGACTGCATGGCCGGCCTCGAGCAGGCCCCCGAGTCCGCGTCGCGCGCCCAGGACGCCGTTCTCCTCCGCCACGTCCGCCTGCGCCGGGCCGCCCAGCAGATCCGCCACGCCGCCAGCTGGTCCCACGGGCCCGGCATCCCGCCGCCGTATGTCGACGCCATGCGCGCGCACCTGGACCGCCTTGCCGGCGTCGACCGCGCGCAGCCGCACCAGGCCCTGCCGGCCAACTGTGCGTTGTCATGCCCTCTCTCTCCCGTCTCTCGCCCCCCCAACTCGACCGCACAACACTGACCTGCAGACACGACACGCGCTCTCTACCACAATGCCGTTCTGCTCGCCCACGAGTCGGCCATGCGCCCTCCCGCCGCATCCAGCACCTGGCCGTCGACGTCCGACTTCAAGCGCTTCGAGCTCCTGCAGACCTGCCTCGAGTCCACCCGCGCCTCCCTCGACTCCTTCTTTGCCTGCACGCCCGCCGAGCAGATGGCGCTGCCCACCGGTGCCACCTGTGTGCTGTTCTATGCCGTCGTCTGCCTGCACAAGCTGAGCACCCTCTGCGACCCGTGCTGGGACCGCCTCGCCGTGCGCGCTTCCCTCAATCTGTTTGAAACCATCGACCGGCTCGTCGGTGCCATCGACAGGTTCCGCCAGAATCTGGAGGGCACGGCGACCACTGTATCTCCCCTATCCACGCCCGATACACTGGCCTCTACTGCGACACCTCTGCGTGGCCAAGGAGGCTTCCCTGAAAGCAGCCCTGTGTTTGGCCCTGGCGACAATGGCGTCGCTGGCTTCGGCATTCGCAAGTTTCTCTCCATCAAAAGCGTCTGGCTCAACGAAGCGGCCCAGACCGAGACAGCAACTGCCGCGATTGCCGAGCCTGCACTGCCGCCAGACCTGTCTCTCGTAGAAGGCACTCCGACAGCCTTGCCGCTGGACACGGCTCTTGCCAACACAGATCCATATCCGCTCCCGTTTCTGCCCACAACCTATATGGACTACTACCAGATGGTTTCAGAGTTGCCCGACCTTCCATGGACTTAGCCGCGGCATAGACTGCGTTCTACAGGGCAAACAGCTGACAATACTGCGGACTACAGCGGACTTGTGTGATAATGACCGCTGAAGTTTAGCGCTCTTCTGGGAGTTTGGGCAAATCGGGCGCACTCCCGTCATCTTCGCATCCCTCATTCATTTTAATATGCTAGTTTACAAGACAGAGTGTATATATGCCTTACCATCCCGCGCAATACCCATAACATAACACCGACTACTCGGACAAAAACTGCAGCAGCTTCTCCTTGTCTTCCACCGGCATCACACGCACCAGCTCCCGCACACCCTTCCACGCCACGTTGTCCCGCTTGTTCGCCCGGATGAGCTCGCGGAGCTCCGTCGCGACAGCCTCCGCCTTGAGCTGCGTCAGCTTCTCCTGTATCGTCTTCTTGTGCTCCTCGTACCACTGCGCAACCTCGCGGTCATCCTTGTTGAAGTCCGCCACCCCCGACCACGACTGCAGGAGCCGCAGGTGCCGCTCCCGCGACTGCACCACGGCACTCTCGCTCTGGCCCGACGTCGTGCCGTTGCCGTGCGTGGCAGCCATCTTGCGGAGAATGTACTCCTCGTTGAGACGGCGCCGCACACGCCAGTAGAAGAACCGCCGCGCATTGTTCCACTGCAGAATGTCGCGGATCACGCCCTTGGCCTTCATGCGCCCGGCGCGGTCATGGAGGTCCGCAAACTGCGCCGCCACCTGCTGGTAGATCGGCAGCAGCTGCTGCTCCCGAATCGAGATCTGCTCCTTGATCGCGTCCATCTCCTCGGGCTTCGCACCCGCCTTCTGCGCTTCCAGAGCCTGCTTCTTCAGCTCTGCGTACTTGGGGTCCAGCCGTGCCATCGTGTCCAGCTGCTTGTCCTTGCGGTACTTGATGCCGATGATACCCTCCGGCTCGAGCACACCACCACGCGCCTCCTCGTCCGCATACATCTCCATCGCCGTAGCGTTGATCGTCGGGTCCACAACCACCCACGATCCACCGCGCAGCTCGCCGAACGGAGGAATGTACACAAAGATCGGCTGCTCATACTTGACGAGAGCATCGACGATGAAGCTGCCGTACTTGAGGACCTCGTCGTACATGTCGCGCTGGCCACCCGAGAAGCCACGCCAGTTCGCGAGGATCATCAGTGGCAGCTGCTCACCGTGGTTGAAGTCGTTGATCGCCTGCGCTGTCTTGAAGGCCGAGTTGGGGTACCAAACACCGCCCGCCTCGTTCGAAACCTGCTCGATCGAGTCGGGGTTCGCCGGATCGGCAGGATGGATGTTTTCCACTGCACGCGTCTCAACGCCAATGACACCCATCGGAATGCCGCCGAGCCGTGCCCGGCCCACAACAACCGTGCGCGCCCAGCCGCCGAGAGTCTCGACAAAAGAGTCCTTGTCGAACAGACCAGGCTGGAAGCCGTCCGCGTCCTGCTTGCCCGAGATCATCCAGCGCACGTCGTACGGCTGCTTCTGCGGAGGAGTGTACGCGACTTCGCGGTCCCACGTGTCCGTAGAGACGCTGATCGGGACCGGGTTGTTGCGCTTGTCGGGAACGTAGGACATCCACTCCACAATCTTGGACACGCCTTCCATGTCGTCTCTCGCAGTCATGTGGGAAACACCATTGCGGTACATGATCTGCGTACCACCGAGCTGCAAGTTGGAAGTGTAGACCTCGCGCCCGAGCAGGTTGTTCAGAGCGGACGCTCCAGTCAAGATGATGGGCTGGCCCTCAACTTGGATAGCACGCTGGCCCAGACGGACAAGGTAGGCACCAATACCTGCATGTGGTCAGTAATGAAAAGTCGTTGCGAAGAAGCAGTAGCCAACTTACCGACAGAGCGGCAGGTAACGAGCGTCACGGTGAAAATATCCGTGTACGCACGGCTCGTTTCGCCAGCAATCAAGCCGGAGCCGCGCAGACACTCAACACCAAGGCCGTCCTCGGCGCCAATAATAGTGAGGATCTTGTAGCGCGTCTCGCCGTCTTCGACAATCTCCTCCGTAATGACATCGTCGCCGAATTGCTTCTTGGCGGCGGCATCCAGGTACAGGTACTTGAAGCCGATCTCCGGCCGCGAAGCGTCGTTCCACGCAACCTTGAAGTACGGCATAAGCTCGTTGGCGAGGCCGAGACGAGCGCCGGAGTTGGCCGAGAGGTAAATGCGGGGGATGCCCAGCTTGCGCGCCAGCTCCGTGCACTTGTGGAAGAAGTTGTCTTCCTTGGGCCCGAAGGAGCCAATGTTGTAGGTGATGTCGTTGGCCACAACAATGAACTGGCGGCCCTTGGGGTACTCGGGAGTGCGGGCCGTGATAAGCCAGCCAACCATGCCACAAGTGTTCATGCCCGGGTCCCGGGCAACTTCCGTGAGGTTGTCGTGGTCATCCAGCACAAGCTCGGCCAAGTCGATACACTCCCCGACTGGCGGCTGTCTGTCGGCCAGGGTCGGATTGTGCTTGACCAGCTTGGCCCAGCTGTTCTGGATAGCCTGGCGGAACACCTCCGGGAAGTCGTACACGTACTGCGTACCCATCAAGTGCGCCTTGTAACGCTTCGGCTGGAGCCAGTTCTTGGTAGGGTACGGGATGGACACCGGGAGCAGGTGCATCGAGCCGACCTTGGTTGTGCCGCTGATAGAGTGGAACACCCACTCGCCCTTCTCCAACTTGCGCTCGGCGTAGAGCTCGACCTGAATGACATATCCGGACGTGTTGGTGATCAGCACACGCAGCGGAAGAGGCATGCCAGTGGACGGGTCTGTGCAAATAATGCGAATCTCGACCTGTGATACACGCAGACGCCAGCCACGGTGGCCAAAGCGGTCGAGGAAGCCCTGAAGAGAGTGCTCGACCTCCTCGGGCCGGAGCGCGAAGACGGGCGTGAAGTTGAGGAACATGTGGTTCAAGTCGCTGTTGTTGTTGCCAATGATCTCGAGGGCATCGAAAATATCGGTGACAGCACGGTCCGCCTCCGAAATGAGGTACTCCGCCGTCGGGATCTCATCACGAACGCGGCCGGGGCGAATGACAACTCTGGTGAAGTAGCGCTTGTCGGTCTCCACGCCCTTGCCGATGGCCTCGTAGACGTGAATATTCTTGTTCTCCGTAAAGACGGGCCGGATCTTGAACTTGGACAGGCGCGAGAGCTCAAGCTGGAAGGCCAAGGCGGGTTCGCTGTGGCGAATGCTGTCGTCCTCGACGTACTCGGGGCCCCGGAAAGTGTAGTAACCGGGGTTGGAGCCGTCCTTCTTGCCACAGATAAAGGTAATGCGGCGAACGTGCCGCGCCAGGAGCTCGTCCTTGTACTGGTCAACAATGGGCTTGATGATGTCCAGGGTCTCGATGTCGCCAAGACTCTCCGAGTCACGAATAGCGACGTTGATCACCGCTGAAAGCTCATCGTTGATCTCTAGCCGGGCGGGACGGCGTTTGCCCTCCAGGCTCGGGGCCAAAGCAGCAGACGAACCCGGGCCCCGCTTGCGAAGCTTGCCGCCAGAGGGGAGCGCATCAAGCGCCTTGGAAAGAAGCTCCTCAACGTCGTCGAGGTAGCGGCTGGGAACGATGACACCCTTACGGGTGGGCTCCTCCATAGTCTGCCGGGAGAGGTAGGACATATCGCTGATCGAGCTGATTCGCTTAAAGCCAAGCTCCGTAGGCGTGGCTGGCGACGACGGAACCGCAGAGAGCAGAGGGAGGCCAAACTCAGACTGGCCGATCTTGCGGAGAGCAAAGTCCCAGGTGATGAAGAGGGGCGCATCGGTCTCGTCGCTGTGGTACTCGATCTTCTTCAGGATGTACGCACGGTATGAGCGGCGAATGTACACCTCGAGGGCGGCGATGGAGACGTACGGATCCTCGTGCGCAAAGAACATGGGAAGCACGTCAAAGACATTGAACTTGGAGTCCACCAGGTCCTTGATGATGTCGTGGTTGGGTTCACGGTGCTCCCGGCCGGACTCGCCATAGCTCGACTCGACGACAGAGGACTTGAGGATCAGCTCCATCTGCGACTGGCGCTCCTCCAGCGAAGGCAGGGCGCACTGAATGAGGAACTCGCGCGCCTTCAGCGACACCTTGGAGGTCTGGCGGGACTCGAGCTCGGTGAGCTTGCGGAGGACGGGACGCAGGTACTTGGCAATGTTGCCAGTGCCGGCCTTGTTCGGGCGGTACTCTTCGAGGATGGCAAGAACGAGGCCGCTCTTGGAGCCGACGCGGCTGTGAGACAGGACGGTCTGCACCACCTTCAGGGTATCGTCCTTGTTCTCGTCACGGAGCTTGAGAATGACTTCTTCGTCCTGCAGGCGGCGGCCCGAAAACAGGCGTTCGGTGTCTGCGTACATGGACAGGAGGTTCGAGATGACGTTGAATTCCCGTGCCTTTTGGCCGTCGATGTAGAGGCTGAGGACATCCGTCAAGGGCGTGAGGGTATCGCGTAGCATGTTTGCGTCGGCGGTATCGACGTGGTCCTCGATGAATTTTTGGAAAGCACGCAAAAGGCTCTTTGCGGGGAACTCGGCATGGCGGGCTTTGGCACGCTCAACGACCTGGGCCAGCAGCGCATCCAGTCTCTGGGGCATGCGCGAGTGCAGCGCGGAAAACTGGGCATTCCACTCGCTAAAGGGGAGCTCCGGGTCGCGGAGGACCTCCACGAACTGAGTGAGCGTCTGGGCCATAACCGTCTGGTTGTCGAAACCGTTCATGATGTTCTGCAGAATGCTCAGAAGGACCGAGTAGCGCTGTGATGGCTTGTTGCCAATGATGACGGGGTTTCCGAGATCAGGCAACTTCTCGAGGAAGGGCTGGGCCTGCTTCACGCGGCTCGGGTCATCGAGGGCCAAGATACCAAGAATGTCGCCGGCCTCGAGGGTCGAGCCAGGCTGCTTGATGAGCTGCACAATGCCGTCTTCCTGGGCGACAAGGGGCATGTACATCTTCATGACCTCGACCTCGGCAAAGGTCTGGCCGGCGCTGACATGTTCGCCGCTCTCAACAGTGTACTTGACAAGCTTGCCCGGGCTAGGCGTCCGCAGCTGGGTCGGGTCATTCTCCTGCTCAAGCAGGCACGTCTTTCCGTCAACGGACAGACGTGTAGCACCGACCTCGTCCTTCCAGTAGACGTTGTGGCTACGGCCGTTTGCCAGAATGAGCAGACCACCGTCGCTGAGCGCACGGACACCAACCAGGCACTTTGAGCCGTTGAGGAAGAGCGTGTAGCTGTCCAGACTGGAGCGCGTGACGGTGAACTTGTAGCGGTAGCCCTCGTAGATGAAGTCGACGGGGAACACGGTCTTGAGAATGTCCTTGGAAGGGACCTGGCCCTTCTCGAGGCCGGCGCGGTACTCGGCCATGCACGACTCGCTGGCAATGTGGGCCTTTGTGGTGGCACCGCAGACAACGGCAAGCACGGGGTCGGGACGCTCGGCTGTCAGCTTGTTGGAGATGAGCTCGTCGAGCCAGCCGGTCGTGATGGTGTTGTCTTCAAAGGCCTCCGTCTCGAGCAGCTTGATAAGGTACTCGACCGTGGTGCGGAAGTCACCACGAATGCTCAGCTCCTTGAGGGCGACGACCATGTGCTTCCGGGACGCCGAGCGGTTCTCGCCATAGGCGAAGATGTGGCCGAACTGGCTGTCGGAGAAGCTGTGGATGCCGCCAGCGGTACCAACGGAGAAGTAACCCCAGACGTTGGAGCTACTGCGGAAGTTCAGATCGTGCAGCACACCATTGGAGGGCTTGAAGCCCTCGCCAGGGTCCTCGGACGTGATACGGCAGGCGGTGGTGTGGCCCTTGGGCGTCGGGCGACGCTGGGTCTCGCCGCTCTCCTCGTTCTTGAACTCAAAGTCGATCTCCGTGGCGTTCTTGGGGTCGACGCCGTACAGGAGACGAATGTCGCTGATGCGGTGCAGGGGAATGCCCATGGCAATCTGCAGCTGGGCCGCCGGCAGGTTCACGCCGCTGACCATTTCGGTGGTGGGGTGCTCGACCTGGAGACGGGGGTTGAGCTCGAGGAAGTAGAACTTGTCGTCGGCGTGCGAATACAGGTACTCGACAGTGCCGGCCGAGACGTAACCAACCAGGCGGCCAAGCCGCACGGCGGCTTCCTCCATGGCGCGGAATGTGACGGGCGAAGCGATGGTGACGGGCGCCTCCTCGATGATCTTTTGGTGGCGACGCTGGACGGAGCAGTCGCGGCCGAAGAGGGAGATGTTGTTGCCATACTGGTCAGCAAGAAGCTGGACCTCGAGATGCCGGGCGTTGCCAGCCAGCTTCATGATGAAAATAGGCGAGCCAGGAATCTCGCTAGCGGCAGCCTTGTACAGCGCCTCAAAGCCTTCCTCGCCGGTGGCCTTGCGAATGCCCTTGCCACCACCGCCCTCGGAGGCCTTGATCATGACGGGAAAGCCAATCTCCCGGGCCTTTTCCAGACCCTCCTGCCATGAGGACACGCAGCCCTTCTGGTAGACATCGTCAGCAACGGTGACGAGACCGCCGTTGTCGATAACAACCTGGTCGACGCCGGTACCAGACCAGGGAATACAGGGCACTTTGGCATGCTGGGCAACGATTGTGGAGGAGATCTTGTCGCCGAGCGAGCGCATGGCCGAGCCCGGAGGGCCGATGAAGACAATCTTTTTTGGTGAGGCGGCGAGAGACTCTGGCAGCTTGGGGTTCTCCGAGGCGTGACCCCTGCGCAAAAAAGTTAGCGGGGAAGTGGCGGGATCGATTGTGAAGGGGGCTGCCACGCCCGTCCACGGGACGTCCTTACCATCCAGCCCACACGGCGTGCACGTCCATGCGCTCGGCGATGTCCACGATGAGCTCGACGTTGGCATAGTTGTGGTTGTTGGTGCCACCGGGCACCTCGACGTAGTGGTCGGCCATTCTGATGTAGTCGGCGTTGGCGTGGAGATCCTCCGGTGTGGCCATGACGGTGAACTGGATGGCGCGCTCGTCGCCAAAGGCATCGTACGCCCATTTCCGGACGGAACGGATCTCCTTGACGGCGGCAATGCCGTTGTTGGCAATCAAGACCTGCGGATGTCAGTAGGCGGTCCAAATGGAGCCCCAGGCGGAGGGGCAACAGGCACGAGATCCGAGGCAGCACTGGGAATCTCACGTTTGTGATGACGGTGTGGCCGTCGTGCTTGGCCACAAAGTCCTTGACCTTGGACTCGGGGGCGTTGTCAAGCTTGTTCCCGCCGATGAAGTGGTCAGCCACCTTGCGGCGCTGGGTGTAGGAGGCCTTGCCGTTGGCCAATGGCGCAGAGCCGCTGACGGTGCCGCGCCGGGCCTTGGACGTGGCGCCGGTGCCAGTGGTCTCCGTCATGTTGAAGGAGGAATGCGAGCAGCAAGAGGGACGGTCATGAATCGGAGACGGTGAGGCTCAAGACGAGGGAGAGGGGATTCGGGCCGGAGCAGAGTGCAAAGGCGGTTGCCGTCGCAGGTGTGGGGTATATGGCAGAAAGGGGCCGCCGTGAAGTGGTGAGCTGAGGCCGTCAGGGAGATCGCATGGGGAGAGGGAGGCAGAGAAGGGCGCGAGCGAATGCGCGTGCGAGTGCGGATGTTGAGGGTGAAGATGGCCAGAGGCTCGATGAGGCGACAGAAAACGGAAGAAGCGGAGCTCGAAATTATTACAAGGCAAGTGAGGGACGTGGGGAGGAGCTTCCAATCGGGCGGCGGACCCGTTTCTTAAATCGAGGCAGGGAAAATAAGCCGTCTCGGCGTCCAAGAGGCAAGAGCAGGAGCAGTCCCAGAGAGGAAGGGGCAGGGAAGATGCTCGGCCAAGGTGCTCTGTACAAGTACTCCGTCTTACGGACGAGGCAAAAGGGGAAAAGTGAGGCCGGAGAGCTACGGTGTCCCAAAAATTGCGAGAATTGCAGGTACCTGGGAGTACTTTTGCTGCCGTGCGACACATCCCGCCAGGCGCTGTTCACACGCCGTCGACGGCAGCTGTGCGCACGGTGGGGCTCTAAAGCCGCGATGCCCTCGTCGTATTGGCTGGACGTGGTCCTGCACGAGGTACCGCGATGTACCTTTTGTGGCGGACCCCACACCACATCGCTCCTTCTTGGCTGCTCCGCGGGATGTGGCAGGCACAGGCACGGCGCATACGAGTACGTCGTCCATACGGAGTAGTAGCGCGGTACAAGCGCGTAGTTGCATGTAGACTATTCTCGCCGGGCGGCCCAACGAAGGAGAAACGGAGCAGGTGCGTTGGGGAGATCCAGCGCGGCCGGCCAGGCGCGCCTGCCGCTCTGGCCGGGTGTTTTGCGGCAGCAGCGACCCATCGTGAACAAAATCTCTACTCCGTACGCCAGCCTACGACGTATTACTTCGTACGAGGCAGTTGCTCTTTCGGGCTGAGACGGCTGGCGCCTTCCGGCTCCCGTTGTTATCACAACAAATTGCAGTCGCCGTTCACTCCCAGCATTTGCCTGCCGTCTGCGTACGGAGTAGTGCGCGCAATTTACTTCGTACGAGCAATACGTCTTCGTGCACCTCGCAGTCTTCTCAGATCACCATGCACTTTGTTGGCCAAACGCCACGTCGTTCGCAGCGTTGCAGCCGTACCTCCAGGTATCCCGAAGTACCGCATCACATACGACGTACGAGTACTCCGTACACTCGCCAGCCAACCACAACAGGCAATTTCCCAAATCCCATCCGGACATCGAGAAACCCATCCATAGCCATCGCAAATTGCATCGTAAGACACGCCGGCCGCCAGGATCGCCATCCTGGCTGCAGTTCTTTTCCGACATTCGTCCACCCGCTGGGGCCGGCATGCTTGATTCTACGGCGTACAGACAGTCCCAGCACCGATGGGCCTCGCAGTAATAGGCGTTAGACAGGGCGCGAATAGACATGCTGCACACTTCCCAACAAAGTCCGGCATTTCGTCATCCCACCCATCCTTCTTCCATTTGCCCATCGGCCTATCTTTTCTCCTGGCCATTGGCCAAGATACCTAGAACGATCCACGGATGGCAGTATTTGTCTGCCCTATTGGCCCTGTGGCTACGGGGTACAGTGCACAGCGTTTCGGCCGGCTGGCGCCTGATGGGGAACTCTGCACCCGGACTTCGACGGGGTCATCTCCAGAGGATGATGTGCAGTAATACTCCGTACAGAGTACTTGTATCTTACGCCCGTGTCCTCGCATGGATTGCAGTTATGGCTCTATCCCGTAAGCTATTTCTGACTCCGTAGGCCGACACTTGCACTTGGATGCCCTGATTACGCGCTCTATTCCGTTGTTTCCATTCTGTTCCAGCGCCGCGTCTCCTGTTATTTGCCCCTTTGAGCCAGCTATCGGCTCTTTCCCCAATTGTTGAGAAAGCAGGGATTGTCGCAGCTCCGACGGCACAAAAGCGCTAAAGCACAGTGGAAAGGAACACCCGCAGGCTTACCCAGGCTGGCTAGCGCGCTGGCTGTCGAAACGGTCGGCACACAGGAAAAGGTGCTCGAATTCATGATTAAAAAGGCGCCCAGAAATAAATCGAAATAAAAAGCCACGAGCAGAATAATCGATTAAAGCGAATAAACTGATGAAATTAGGCCTCGCACATCCCCAACAGGTTGTCCGCTCTGGCTGGCCTGGCCGAGGCCAGCCTTCTCAGCAAATGCCGTGCTCGCCCAAGTCCCGTACGGGGTATTGCGGCGCATCAGCCCTGGCCCACCCAACCTTCTGGCCGCCGCCGGGCCTGCCCGTCGCCCCGCGCTCGGCTTGGGGACCTCCGTGGCTGCTGACTGTCCGTGAAGTAATACGGAGTCACGCCTGCCGTTCGGCTGACGAGTTCTCGTAGATCTGAGTCCGCCGCCACCCAAACTGAAGTCCGGCTCCGCTGTCCGCTATCAGCTCCTGCCTCAGCCGCACTCGCACTTGTAAGATACGTCAGCGCTCTTCGGCCGGCGACCAGCTTCAAGACGGCAGCTGCCAATGACGCGCCTTCTGTTCTCCTGTTCTATTTCCAGAATGAGCCGTCGCTTCGGCTGTACAGTTATACCGCTCCGTAGTGTGCGACCCAGCCCTCTACGACTACTAAGACGATGTCGCACTTATATCTGCATCCGGAACACTGTGCCACAACAGCTCAGACGGAGGTTTGGAGGGGACCGATGAGCCCGCAGCGTGCCGGCGACGGTTCGGTCGTTGCCAGTCTCAGGCCACGTCCTGCATCCGTATATCGGCATTCTACCGTTCAGGCTTCCCGGCCGGGAGATGGATCAAAAGTGTATTCATGCATGCCGTGCACCTCGTAAACAAAAGCCCTATCACTATCCACAGCAGCCACGACAACAAAATACAAAGAAAAGAATCGACAAAGGAAATGTATGATTATGCAGCCCAGCCCAACCACCGTAGACCAGGACCCGCGGTAGACAAAAGAGCGAAAGGCAAATGAGTGAAGTGCGAAAGTGCGAAAGTGCGATAAACGCAATGCTGGTCAACAAATTCAGAGACCTAGACAATGCAAGACTCCATGGCAATGTGCGGAACAGTGGTATCTTTGGTGCAAGTGAAGAAGGGAAACCGTCAACGGTCAACAGTCAGCAGTAGACAGTTGACAGTCGACAGTCGACAACGCGGGGGTGGCTGGCAAAAGTGCAAAACAGGCGCTCGTCATCATCGTCAAATCGCGGCGGCGCCTCACTTGGTGTTCGTGCTGGCCCGCCGCGCATACACGGTCGGCAGCCCCGATGGCGTCCCGACTGACGACCCGCCGCTCTGCCGCCTCATGCTGCTCGGCACCGGGATCCCGCTAGGACCCGGAATGCCCGACAGCAGCCCCGTCTCCATGTCGTACTTAGAGTACGTCCCCCGCCGGCTGGGCGTCCGGTACTGGTTCGTGTCCACCTCGTCCTCTGGCAGGTTCGTGATGCTCGTCGACTGCCCGTGCAGGCTCCCGCCGAGCGAGCTGCGCGACCGCCCCATCGGCGTCCGCGACCCCGAAAACGAGGCCCGCGACATCGGCCGCGGCGGCGGCATCTCGCGCGTATCGGCACGGCTCACCGGCCGTGCATACGAAGAAAAGCTGGCCCGCGAGCTCGGTCGCGAGTCCGACTCCCCGCCGGGGACCCGGTTCGGCAGTGGCCCAAACGACAGCCGGCTGACGCCCGACATGGACAGCCGCGGCACATGCGTGCCCGGGCCGCCCGTGCTACCCGTACCACTTGAACGCGAGCCGCCCGTCAGGCTGTAGCCGTAAGGCGTTCCATCTTCTCCGGCCGCACCGCTGCTGACCGACGACGTAAACGTCCCTGTGCGCTTGCGCGACCGCACCGTCACCGTCGACGGTATAGAACCGCCCATCGCCGACGCTGCCCGCGGCGACGGCCGCGGTGGCGTGTAGGTCGGCGCCGGCAGCTTGGACCGTGCCGAGTGCACCCGCGCCTCCAGCCGCTGCATCTGCGCCGTGAGCGACCGGATGTGCGACAGCGAGTTCGACGCCGGCAGTCTGTGTGATGCCGCGAGCGCGTCGTGCTTGCCTGCCGCCGCGTAGGTCGTCCGCGAGACGGTCGGCGTACGAGTCGTCGCCATCGCTGTCGCACAGCGCACACCCAGCGGCCGCGCCGACAGCGAGGAGGTGGACGACGAGAACGCCTTGGGCCGTGGCGTCACGAGGTTGTGGTCAAATGACGGCACGCGGGATCGGCGCGTCGCCGGCGCCGGCGTCTGTCCCAGCGTCAGATTGGGCGGCGGCGCCGACGCGTCTGACATGGGCGGTGAAGGCGGGTCGTGCATGTCCATAAGAGCGTCGGCCGGCGTCGGGCATTTCGTGTCCGGCGGCGTCGTGATGAGCGGTGAGCTGGCCGTCGAGACGGGCGAATGGTCGAACGTCGGCGACGCGGGGATGGAAATGTCCGTCGAGATGGTCGACAGGTGGCGCGCCTCCTGGTTCTTCAGCTTGTCCCGCAGAATGTCGGCCTCGATCTTCATATCCGACAGCTCCTCGCGCAGTCGCTGCGCGTCCACGCGCAGATTCTCGCGCTCGAGCTCGCCTATCTTGATCTCCTCCTCCAGCAGCACGCCGCGCTCGATTGCCACATTGTACTTGGATTCGAGGTCTTCAAGCGACGACGTCGTGTTCCGGGCCTGCCGTTCAAAGTCGTCGTTTGCCACCTCAATGTCCCGCAGCTTCAGCTGCAGCGTGCGGTTGGCGTCGCGCAGCGTCGTGATTTCCTTCTCGAGCGCGTTCTGTGCCGCGTTCGCCTCCGCCTTGGACTCCTTGTACTTTCTCTGTCTGTGTTAGCACGGCCTGCCACTGTTGTCCTCTTTTGCGCGTCGGCCTGTTCGGCGTCGCCGGGATTGCGACCTTGCTGCCTGGGATGCCCTACCTTCCACTCATCGACCTCGTAGTCCAGCGCCTCCGCCTTCTCCCGCAGGTCGCGCTCCCGTTTGTCGGCGGCGTCGAGGTCCTTCTCGAGCTCTCCTTCGAGCTCGCGGCTCGACTCGCGGAACTCCGCCAACTCATGCTCCAGCTGCTCATACTGCGCCTTGTACCAGCTCAGCGCATCCTCAGCGCTCGTGTCCCCGCGCGGTGGGGAAGATGCAAGCTCGGCCATGTTGTCCAGCCTCCTCTCCTCTGCCGGGCTTCAGATAGGCGTGAGAAATGAGCGGTGCTTTCCCGACAAGATGTTGCGTCGTTTGTCGTTTGTCGTTATGTTGCGACGGGAGACGGACTACGAGCGGTGCCCCCACGCGAGCCCAACTACCAACAGGGAAAATTCAAGAAAGAACCTTCGAGCTATGTGGCAGTCGCGCTCTCGTGCCAAGTCGAGATGGCCTCCCGTTCCGCTGATGCGCTCAGACGCGGTGATGCCGGGAAAATGCGGAGAGGGGCATTCCCTTTGCTTCGTCTTGCGCTTCAGCCGTATCTGTCGGTTCTCGTTCGACACGGTGTCGGCTTGGTCGGGCTTCTTTCGGCGCGCTCGATGCCGCGTCCGTCGCTGACAAACTTACCGGTCGTGAGGCCGTCGGATGGCCGTCGTTGGGACGTGGCGTTGTCGATGTCTGAGGACATCGATCTTTGTTTTGCGCTTTGCTGATGGACATGTGGACACGACTCCCTGAGTGGATATCGCGCTAGGCCGCGTCTGGATGGTCTCGCTACCACGGGCAACCGTGCTCCGTCTTGGCCAATGGGAAGCCGTCGCTGCCAAATATTCCGATCCCCCGCCTATCAACTGAACAAAGAACTCAGCCTACGAAGTCGAACAACACTGTCTTTGCTACATTCCGCTCGATCCGCAAGCATATCTTCGTACAAAGAACGCAGTACAGTGCTGGTCCTGACTGGCATTAGGTGCGTCGAGTCGTGGCGCCTCTTCCAGCAGTCGTCTTTGAGGCAAAGCATAAGTAGGCATAAACAAGGAGAAGTCGTATGTTTCATGTTAGCTTGCGCTCCCAAACCGTTAGCAAGCATACGGAGTATTACATGCTTGGGGCGCTGTGCATGAACTGCTGCGCTTGCGTATCGTGCAGTGATGTCCTGCACGTAGATTGGAGCCACCTTGATAAGAGACGCGAATTAGGCTTCGTCGTGAAACTCTCCATATTTTTGTGTGGAGTTGCGGGTATTGTGTCTTTGCAGAAGCCGTTTATTTGCTGCCTTTTCCTTCCTTGTTGATTGGATAGCTTTCATCTCAGCGTGTTGGTCCCATTGTAGTTCATTTGAAGGCACAAGAAGACCTTTGGAAACAAGATAGCTTTTGAGTCAGTAAGTCCTCAGTGTTACGTCCAAAAGTGTAAAACCTCCACGAAATTCATTATTGCTCGGGAAAATAAATCAGGACAAGACTGTAGACAAAATAAAGCTCAGTCTCACAAAAGCAGTTGTTCAATATCATACCAAACAAAGGCATTGTATTGAGGCCTTTGTTAAAGTGAACTTGTCTACAATCAAGAGATGTGTTCAGAATTAGTATGTAAGCCGAGCATAGCACTTCTTAATAGTATGCGTGGTAAATCACCGGAAAGCTATCTTTACTAATCGTCTTCTGTCGACCTACGACTAAGATTGATTATTGCCTGCAGCACAAGACCACCTGCAGAACTTGCCTGCAATTCTCAAGACCGAAGAACGGAATCGCTGTTGCAACCAGATTGCAACAATGAGCTCCAAGCTGAAGGCTATCGAGGGTGTTGACATGGCCTTCTGCAACGTGGTCCTTGTGTGCCTTGAGCTGGTTGCAGTTCTTTGCTTTGCTTTCCCTTCATTTGGCTATTACGTCTGCACCGTCTTTGTTGCGCTATTTGCATTCAATGTTCTTATTTTTGTGGTTGGCGTGATTGCGTACACCATTCGCGATGCATTCGTCAAACTGAGCCTCTCCCTGGACAATTGGGTGGCCAGAGTAGATGACAGTGCTAGCAAGCCGTTCTCTCAAGTTATCCCAGTTCTCTATGTAGGATAGATCAATACAAGGTGTCGTTATAGCACTGACATATAATGTCAATCTGTATTGCTTTATTTCTGTCAACATAAAAAATTTCGGTACCTTGCTCAAACAAATCAAAAGCCAATATATTTAAATAAAATTTCCAGCTCAACTACCACCACAGAAATACGTACAACTAAAACGATTAAATTATGGATTATTTAGAGTATGTGAGCTCTGTACACGGACCAATGTCATTATGGATATCAATAGTAAACAAATTGCAATGCATTCAGTGCGTACGAAGTACGAAGTACATAAAGTGCTTCGTATTCTTCTGAAGAGTGCAGGCCTCCCTGGTCTACAACTCAACTAAAACGAAGATTGTGGCGCATTTTAAAGCTTGGATGCAAGCTCCTCTGCCTCTTTAGAGTATTTGCACTTCATGCGAATGTCGTAGCCCCATCTGTAAAAGACAAAAGGCAGAGGAGCAGCTGCTAAGGCCAGAAACGCCGGTATGGAAGCGGCCCAATGAATGCCGAGGTTATGGAACATGTAGGTGGTGAACAGTGGGAAGCTAGCGCCGAAGAAGGAACGCAGCACAACAGTGGAGGCGACAGCCGAGGCGGAAAAAACTGTGTAAGCGTCGACTATGTAAGTCTTGATGGAGATGAACTCCATCACCATTCCAAGGCCAAAGGGTACACCGGCTAGGATACTGACAATCCAATGGATTGACGGGAAATTTGTCCACGCAAACCAGAAGAGGCCGATCGGTATGGCAATCGCACCAATCATGCTAGGCACGAGGCGAGCCTCGGGAGGTGCACGACCAGTTTCGGAAGCCTTTGCCACCCGAAGATAGCGCTTGTTGTCGTTCATGCAGTATATGCAGCCGATGACCTCACCAACAGCAACACCTAGGAACGCAAGCCCGCCTTGTCCCTCATTCCAGCCACGCTTCTCCTGATAGACTATGGGGAAGGCGCCGAACAGCATGTATAGAATGCCATATAGGAGGGACATATACAAGGAGAACATGAATATGATTGGATCTTGAAAGAGAAGTATGATGGGACGCGTGAGCGCCGTGCGCATTTCCGCGATCCTCTGTTGCTTCTCAGTAAGTGGATCACCGTTCTTACCCAAGGGAACGGGCTTGCCAGCATCGATAGCGCTCTTATAAACCTTGCCTGTCATCGCCGATAGCTTGAGGGCACGTTTGCGGAGCAGCACCGGGGCATATGTTTCTGGGACAGACAACGAGGCCAAAATCCACAGAGTCCCAGAAAACAAGGCGGTCAGAGCCTGTACCCAACGCCATCCAGCAGCCTGGCCCAGGAATCCACCAACGATAGGGCCGAAAACGGGTCCCATGAAAGGTGCCATGGCAAAGCTACTCATGGCAATGCCGCGGTAACGAGTTTCAAACATGTCTGCAATAACACCGGCCGGATTGGTCAAAGCTGAAGCCGCAAAAGCGCCCGAAAAAAACCGAAGGATCAAGACGGTCTGAATGTTGGAAGCCGCAACGGTACCGGCATTGAAGGCCGTGAATGCACCGAACGTCACGAACAGGACGATCTGCCGGCCGTATAATTCTCCGAGGGGGGCCCATACCAGCGGGCCGACAGCAAAACCAACAACGTAAAGAGATAGGCCTGCCGTTGCCAGCTCCACATTCGTTTGCAAGTTTTCGACAACTTGTGTGAGGGTGCCCGAGTAAGTTGATGACATGAACGCAGCGGCAAGCGTGATGGTAGAGAGCAGCGCCGAAATAAGTGACCTGTGCATCAAGGACATGGAATAGGGGTTGCGAGGATCATTGGGAATCCAAGTGATGCGGTATGGGTCGTCCTTGGTACCCGAGCCGGGATAGGTCCACGCAAGGACTTCTGGAGTGACCATTGCATGGTCCAGAATGTGGCGCCAATATGGAACTTTTATTGTCTGGGGTAAAGGGTCGCGTATTCTGGCTTTGGATTCCGCTTCGGCTTCGCCCAAGGGGGGAATGCCTTCGACTTCATTTTTTGTGCTTTCAGTGTCGGTGCCAGACATGGCTGAAGCAAAGATGTACTACTCAGTGCAAGTAGTAGAGCTGTTGCCAGCAATGTGATGTGTGCGGCAAAATAACCGAGGCGAAAGGCAGCTTTGAGCGGCGTAAAATATGTCGTAGAATATGTTCAGCGGTCTGAAAGAAGGCAAAGATAGAAGATTCTGGTTGACAGAGAGGTGCGTGTCTTATGGCCAAGACACCTGACGTCCAAATAAGAGTGATACAACGGGGCGGGAATAATACGGATGAGACAAGCCACAGTCATGAAGATGAACCGTACTCGTACAAAGACGGGACGAAATACTTGGAGTAGGCGGAAAGCAGGTGTGATACGAAGTACTTGTAGAAACGGGTAGAACTCGAGCGGATATAACCGACCACAATGAACTGAGGACCGTCGTCGTTATATCATAGATCCCGTGTACTGCGTACGATAGAAAGCGAGATCTTTGGGCGACGTCGTATTAGAGGCAAAGGACTGCTCTCATTGGCACGGCATTATCTGGTCATCGGCCAAATTGCCGAATTGCCGAGCCCCACTTTTGCCTTCCTTTTATCGGCGCCGAGGACTTTAGAACCTTTCTGCAACGCTCTGTCGGCGCCGCTACCGTCTCTTTTAACGTTACAAACCGTTCGCCGGACATTTCAAGTATGGAGCGACAGCTGTCTGCCGAAACAGAGTCGCGTGTTTCCGAGCCTCCACATGGCCAGCTAAAAGGCGGCAGCGGGCGATCTCTGAGTAAAGCTTGTACGGCTTGCCACAGCCGTAAACTCAAGTGCGATGCTGCTGTTGTGGGCATACCGTGCTCGCGATGCGTCGAGACACAGTGCTCAGACACGTGTGTGAGGGTGCTGCGCAAACCCAGGCGAAGGTATGGCTAGAGCACTACTCAAGCCCTGACGCTTTATCCTCGAGCTCTTGGGTGGACTTGCTTGCTGTTGTGTGCTGTTGTGTGCTGTTCTGTCAGTCTTTTTCTCATGGCTTAAACTGCATGTTGATGGGTGTGCTGATACAAGTCTGAGTAGAAACACTCCGAAACCACGGGCTTCTGGTCATGCCAGTCCGGTGCCCTCCATCCAGGCTCTAGCTTCCCCATTCCAGAGCATTGACGCGGCGGCGCCTGTGAAAGCCGCTGCCTTTGCCAACTCCACCCTCAATGAAGGACTGTACGGGCTCCAGACACCGGCAAGTACCGGTCCCGGCCCGGTGCTGGACGATATGTCGGCATCGGGCCGGTCTGAGGACCCCTCTGCTGAGGTCCAGATATGCCACGCCATGATGATGGGAAAGAGAGTGACTCGCTATATGGCAGACGCTCGACCTGTCACAGCCTCTAGTCGCGAGCTTGTCCAGTATCACCATAGTCAGCACTACCTTTCTATTATTGGCGAAGCACTCAGCAAAGACAGCCGCCGCCGCCTCACGCGTATTGTTCTGGATGGCATGTGGCCGCGCTCTTCCCGCCGTCCTGTGTCTAGCCCTGATGGCCGACTAGACCCACTGGCAGGGCTGGACGAAGTCGACCGGGAATATCTCATGAAGAAACGCGTGCTGGATTTGCCGCCGCGAGAGGCCGTGTAAGAGTCCCCTTTCCAAGTACGGAAGCTGTCTGGAACTAATGGCCCAGAGAATCCATCTTCAAGTGTTACTTTACGTTTGTCTACCCCTACGCCCCTATTATGGACAGGGCCGAGTTTCTTCGAGATTACTACGCCGGCCGCTACTCCATCTTTCTCGTGCAAGCTGTCCTTGCCAGTGGCTCAATGTATGCGCCTCTGCCGGTCCTCACCACGTGCGGTTTTCAGTCGCGGTCCGCGGCCCAGGAATCGTTTTTGTCCAAGGCTGCCCTTCTCTACGACTTTGAGCGCGAACGTCGCCAACTACGCATGTTGCAGGGGTCGGCCGTGTTGGCCTCCACGCCCTCTAATTACGACAAGGACAAGGAGTTTCAGTACTGGTTTTGTAATTCTGTCCGCCTCGCTGTGAAAATGGGGCTGTACCATAGGTAAGTGATTGTGGTCCACCAGTTCTGAGTCGTGGCTTATATTCTGGCGCATAGCGATCTTGCCAACGAGATGGAGCCTGAATCTTATCATATATGTAAGAGGATATGGTGGTTCTTATATGTAAGTCTGCGCGCAAAATAAAATAGGCTCTCTATGAGCGTACTGCTAATTTGCGGATACAGAGCCGTGACGTCTTGTTCTCCTCTATTGGCACCCAAAATATGCGTCTTATCCATGTAGACAGTAGCAGCCCGCAGCTACTTACATTGGATGATTTTGAGGTAGAGGTAGAAGACGTGCCCGAGTTCCCGCATATCCTGGCGCCTCACACCACTTCTCAAAAACTTGGCTTCATCGAGAACGGCAAACTATCAATGATTGGTAAGAGGGCACCCGTTGCCTCGTCGTATCTTTCATTATATTGACCAAAGTGTAAAGCCGCTTCTTGCCTCTCTGCCGTTCAGGACGAGAGCCAGTACCACCAGTTTGAAGACGAATCATACCCGTTTTCAGCTTGGCGCGTCTCTCTCCTCGAACGTCTTGGCGTCCCCCCTGGTTATACTTCATCCAATGATGTTACGTTTACCCTTCTTTTAGCGCATAGCTACCGCCTCGAATGTATTGTCTTCCGCTTGCTGCGGTCTATACTGCAGACACGAAATCCAGAGGGGTACCAGATGGCAAAGGGGCGCTTACGGAGCTCTCTCTTCGAACTTAGCACGATAATTGGTAGAGTTATGACGAAAGGCATAATCCACCAGTTTCCTTTGGCTTTGTAAGTCAAATTGCTTTGGGAAGTGTACTGTTAACACGTGTGCACTATTGGGCTAACAAGTGTGCCAATTATCTACGGAGCAGCATCACGATCATTCCTTATCTACTTGCTCTCAATGTGGAGATCGCGCTTGACGAATCCGAACCAGAAGTTGTCCGTGACATTTCTCGCAATTCTACTCGCCAAAACATGGCGTTTTTGCGCCTCATGTCTGATTTTCCAACGATACAGAGGTCAATTCCCGTCTTTGAGTGGGTTTTACAGCACAAAGATTTGTGCAAGGATGGCGAGTTAGCCATTGACGGTCCAACTGCTACACAAAAAGTCACCCAGAATATGGAAGGTGACGGGGTTCTTGCTGAAGGAATGAAGACTTTTGATACCAACATGGCAGAATTGCTACCGGACCAGAATTGGATGATGGATATGCCGGGTCTTGACTTTCTGGATAATCTTTACCTTACTTCTTTTTTATAACCACCCATTGATACCTAATAATGCGAGTAAACGACGGCTGATATGACACAGTAATCTAGAATTGAAAATACAAATGTCCAAAAGAGCATCTCTTAAGAAGTACATGTTGCCACACCTCACTGGCGCTTCTTTGACGAACGAATATCAGCAACTCAATTAATCAAACTTTAAAATAACCAGCTAAGCCCATAGCGCAGCTTCGCCTTCCAACCCTTCGGCTTGGGATCCGACTTCTCGGCCAAATAAACATCAGTTTCCAGATCTATTTCGTCGAGGGGCACCAGCTTGGTCCTTTTATACAGCTTCCAGCCTACATACATGACCGCCATAATAGGCAGCTCAATGTAGAAGCTGACAAAGTCGACGCCGCTAAAGCGCGGACTGAAACAGCTCCAACCCTGCACCAAAATAATCACTGCGTTGAAAATAACACACAGATACGGGCCGACGGGATACGTCCAGTTCTTAAATGGCAGTTGGTCCGTCTTACCCTGGCGCTCCAACGCTGCGCGGAACCGAATCGACGTGATGCCGATGGCCAGCCAACTGAGCTGGTTCGAGACGCCGACAATACTTTGGATGTTAGTTCCGTTGGACTCGTGCCACTGAATGATGGAATGGTAGCTCACTTTTGCAGCCAGTTCCACAGATCACCAGCCCCAATAAAGCTGGAACCGAAACAGAGACCACTAACGAGCCCTGTGGCGAGCACCGCGACCCATGGCACATGGTTCCGGTTCAGCCGGGCGAAGGGTGCTGGCGCATGATGTTCCACGGCAAGCGTGTAGAGGAGCCGAGTTCCTGCAAACAGCGCGTGGTTTCCCGCCGACAAGACACTGGTCATGATCACCGCGTTGATGACACTGCCTGCGGCTTTCGCACCGGTCATCTGAAAGACAATGGTAAACGGAGATGTGCGCGTGTTCTTGGAGTTGAGATTCGGGTATGTATAGGGCACGTCCAGGCCGATGAGCAGAATGGAGAGGATGCTGTAAGCCTGTCAGCATCGTCCAAAGACAAGTGCGTCTCAAAACAAGAAGTCAAGTCCCTACTAGAAGAGAAGAATCCGCCAGAATACGTTCTTGACGACGCGAGGCAGGTTCTTCGCCGGATTCTTGGTCTCACCGGCCGTGATGGCGATAGACTCCGTGCCACCGTAAGCAAACGAGGCTGTCACAAACACGGATGCAAATCCGCCAATTCCTCCGACGAACGGCGCTCCCGGCAGTCTCCAGTTCTCGCCTCCGATGTAGTGGTTTGTCAGGTTGCCGCCACAGTTCACCACGATGCCCATGACAATAAAAACCTACATATGTCAGCGGTGTCTTGTCAAGAAACGTGGACGGGGCTGCCTCAGGACTCTCCTGGCAGTACACACCAAAATGGTAATGACTTTGAGCAGGCTCAGCCAATACTCAAGCTCGCCATACGCGCCTACTGATATGATGTTTACACCGATCAGTATCGCCCAGAAGATGAGGCTCAACGCCCACCCGGGGAAATTGTCCGTCTGAGTCCAATACTGCAGCACGAGCTGTAGTGCTACGAGGTCTGACGCCGTGGACACGGCGTCGTTAAACCAGTAGTTCCACGTAAGTGCAAACCCAAACGCGTCGTCGACAAACCGTCTAGTTGGCTGTGTTAGCCGCGTAGCAGACTAGCTCGGGAAGGAAGAAGAGAGCTTACCCAGCAAACGTGCAGAAGCTCCCCGCAACCGGAATATATGCTGCCATCTCGCCCAGGCTGAGCATAGTCACAAAAACAATGGCACCGACGATGAGATAAGCTATCAGAATAGAGGCTGGACCGCCCGTGGCGAGCGACTTTCCGGTGCCCAGAAATAACCCTGTCCCAATGGTGCCACCGATGGCAATCATCTGAACTTGACGGGCCGACAAGGACCGTTTCAAGTGGTCGGCCTGGACAATGCGGTACTCGTTGACTTGCTCTTCCAGCCCGCTTTCAGCTTTAGAAGGCATTGGATGCACGCCGTACGGCGGCGACGGAGGCGCCATGTTACCCAGAATGATCGTTGTACTCTGTGGTCTGCCTAAGCATTTGTCGCACTAAAACTCAAACACAAATTAGACCTTAATTGAAAGAATTATCTGCCAACAATAGCGCACTCGTGCTCTTAAGTCTCCTTGCAACTGGATGTGTAAAAAAACAGTTGTAATCGAAGAATTATCTGGAGAGATTATAAACGCGGGAAATAGAGAGCTCGCACAACATGGAAAGGAACCATGCCAATTTTGTTGTTAGATGAAGGCGTGCTACAGCACGTAATTACTAACGTGGCAAATGGTCTTTCTGTTGCGTAAGAGAAAGCCACCACGCTAGATGTACTCCCGAAAGGGTTAAAGTTCCGCGATGATGCAACACGACAACCACGTGAGTTCTTCCAACCAGCTCGTATTTACCGCGTTCTTATGTTGGGTTGCCGTCTGCTACACGTTGGCGGCAATTACTGAGTCAAACGCTCCTAAAAACCAACAGTTGACCAGCTGTTGTCTTTGGCTCCCCGGCCAAGTCCCCTCCCTTGCTGGCTGAATATCTGGCCACTAAAATCTGACTGCCTGTGTTCATCCATTAGTTTGTGAGCTCCTGAGAATACATACCACGACCACTGTACTTGTCAAGAAGTGGAGATTCATATGGGCATAAGCTGGGACTGGTAGATTGGTGTAGTTGGCGTTTAGACATGATTATCAAATAGAAATACAGAGTGCTGAAACCTGTCCACAGTGTAAAAACGCAGATCTGTACGGAACTTAGTCAAGGAAAGTAGCTTTTTAAGGCAACAACGTACGGATAGGATGGCGGTCAGAAAAACATATAGGACAAGTAGTGGAACTGGGTCCGGACGGACTTCGGGACAGAAATCAAGCAGCAGACGTATGTTAATACACTATGTTAGAACTGGGACAAAATTAAAGGTAAAAGGTTGAATTAAGACAAAACACAATAGAAACACGGTTATGATTTTTACAAATTATATTGCCAGGATTGGCAAAAGTGTATGTGAAAACAATCTACCACCACCTGTCTTGCGTACGTATCTTTGAGCGTGCCCAAGCAACGTAACATGGGTCATGCAGGCCGCAGCATTTGCCTGCGTAGACGCAGATGCAACCCTGTATCCGTTCCCCAATATCGCGCTGCCAACAATCAATCAACAAAACGCCCTCTCTTCCCATTCCTATTCCTATTGTCTTCATGATCAGACCCAAATTCAAGAATGTCACGCGCATAGGTAGAATCCCTTCCTGGAGCCGGCATGCCACCCGCATAGCGTGGACTCATTTGTGCCGGACTGGAAGGGCGTCTGCCGGAATCCCCTTGTTCATTGTTCAGCGAGATCGCTGGAGACCGGCCTCTTGGACCACTGAAAGAGACAGGAAGACTTGATTGTTGAGCGTTGCTGAAAAACCTGTTGTCTTGCGCAAAGGTATAAGCCGCGCCTCCAGAGTTATCGGTGCAAGAGCCCGAAGTCTCTCGTCCGTATCGCGGGTCCGTAGATCCAACACCATAATGACCAACGCGAGCTCCCATTGTGTCACCGTGGTGGTGGTGGTGGTTGTCTCTAGTTGTATCAGGAGAGGATATCTGAAATCCACTCGTCCGATTGTGGCTGCCATAGATACCACTAATGCTGCCGCCACCACTGCCAACATGGCCTCTGCTACCATTCATTTTCCTCTCCTCGTCCTTGCGTGCTTCTGCCGTCCACGTATCGATAAAGTTGTCGTCCCTTTGCTCGCCTTGGAGGAGCAAGTCGCCGTCTGTCAGACCTCCTCTTGCCTGTGCCCTATGTTCCTCGAATGAAAGCCACAGCTTGTGCACCTTGTCGAAGTACTCAATTTTCAACCTAGGCGCTGGAGTGAATTGACCAGATTCGCGGGATGTTTGGTTCTTTGCCTGTTCATAGGCTGCGTCATAGGCTAGATTGGAAGCAATCTGACAAGCGTTCCGGATATGTCGACCATTCCACGCGTTAATCAACTTCTTCCCGTTTCGCCCAGAGCGCACAAGGTCTTCGAACTGATCCTCCACATACTCCAAGATTTGTCTTTCTGGGATCTCTAGGCTACCAGCTATGTTATCGGATTTTCGACGCTCATTGTCCAATTGCTTCAACTTTCTCAAGTTGTATCTCCAGATATCAATAGTTTGTTCTTTCGTCAAAGGAGGATAGTAGATCTTGCAGTGAATTCGGGATTTGAATGCTTCGTCAAGAGTACCGGCAAGGTTCGTCGTTAGAAATAGGATACCTCGGTAATAGTCCATGATATTGAGGAAAACTATAATACAGGTTAGTTTACCGAGACATGTGGCGGAGTTCTCAAGTCATGGGTGGACTGAGCCTTACCTGAAACGAGTGCGTTCTTGTGCATAGCGGAGTCTCCCTTTGATCTTGCTGAGAAGAAGGTGTCGACCTCATCCAGGAGTAGAATGCAATCCCATACGCTGGCAAGTCGGAATATTTCTTTCAAAGAAGACTCAACTTTGTCTGGCGTCAACCCAAGATCACCGCAAGTGATCTTAAAAAGAGGCTTGCCATTTGCCCGAGCTATAGCTTCCGCTGTGGCTGTCTTGCCGACGCCGGGGACCCCGTACAGTAGCAAGAATAGTCCACCGCCTTTTCCTTCGATGATATCAAGATCTCTCCGCTGGCCGTCCTCCTCTCCAGCTGTTTTTGCCTTAAGATGGCCACGAACAGAGGACATGATCATGTTTTTGGTCATTGGCGGGATCTTCAGTGCGTCTAGTGCATCTTGGTCCCCTGAAACTGGCCACATTTTGTCGACATCCAATGCAGCAAATTTGCGTTCCTGGAAAATGTAGGCAAAGACACGGCCAGTGAGGAGTATGTAGTCATCTTCCGGTATGTCATCCCACGTGATATGTTTGCCCGTGTTTTCATTCTCGATTATCTTGGCGAGCAATGCGTCTTTTTCCAAAAACTCATTGCGATCCAAAAAACTGACTCCAGTGACGACAGGGACAATTTCCGAGATTTCCCCCAGCCGTTTCGTTCGATCATAGTCAGACCACCAAATTATTGGATTTTCGTCTACGACAACAGTCTGGAGTGCTTCTTCGGGCTTGAGAACAATCCGGTCAGGTTTCCAACTCGGGCAGGCTAGGAACGCCTCTGCAAAATCGACCATCACATTGCTGTTTATGTGCTCCGCGTGATGCAACACTGACCCATTTGCTCCTCTCATGGCGTCTCCGGATGGGTTGCGAATTATCGTCCAGCCATTGTAAGATGCATGTCCATTCCGAATAAAGCTGAGAACCCTTTCTCCAGTGCTTCTGGCCTGCTCGAGAAGGCCTCCCAAATCGGGAGCAAAGCGCAAGGGATATACCGGGAGAGAAGTGATCGGTCGAGAATTCAGATAAGGAGCAATGTGAAAAGTTTTCGTAGCGACACTGAACTCTTCACCGTCGTATTCTAGGTAATATGTGCGGACAACGAATGAGGCGCCCTTTTCGCTTTTATCTTCGGCGCCATAGTATCTCCGCTGATTTGATGCAGACGGACTGAACCGCTTTGCACTATGGTGGAGGCTGTATACCCTCCAGATTACCTTGCGCGTTCGGAAGTAGTGATGCGTCGACAAACTGCCTTCGCATGGCTGATAAACGTCTTCGCCAGTACGAAACAGATACCAGAGGTCCGAGAACCGAACTTGCGCATCATTCGAGCTATCCAGGTTTTCAAATGAGACCTTTTCGAATTTGGTGTACTCTGGCATCACCATCTCATCGAAATACTTCACATAGGCTCGCAACACCAAAAGAGCTTTTGTGCAGTCTTCAATCGCCTCCTGGTCGTCCCCATCAGATGAGTCCGAGGAACTTGCTGTACTCAATGCTGAAGAGCGTCTCAAATCAAGACCGGACCCCCATTTGTTTTCCAACTCAGCCAGAGTCTGCTTCATGTCGTGGTGGAAGTATATCAAGGAAGCGAAAGGCCGCTCATATGTTCGTGGTAGGTCTGTCCAAGCCTCGCTTTGTATCTTACTCAAGATTCTGAGAAGAGCCGGTGACTGGATTCGTATGCTGCGGACCCATCGATTCGCAACCTGATTGCTGCTGTAGGCCTTCAGCTTACGCCGACTCTCTGCCTTGATGACGGCCTCTTCTTTTCGTTTCGCGTCCTGCGACGCAAATCCGTGACTCGAAGCTCTGCGGTTGCGAATTCGGTCTTCCTCTATCATCTCGCGGTCCAAGAGAGGGCCCGATAGAAGCACATCGACTGCGTACCGGCCCTCCTCCTCCTTGAACCTATTCTTGAACTCTTCATAGTTGCATTCCCTAACCTCGGGAATGGTGTTTTCGTTGGTCAGCTGCGTAAGATTACTGGCTTGCTCCATTATGTCAAAGAACTGTGTGCGAAGTCCGTGATGTCCCGATACAGAAGTTGGGGCAACAAACGTGTTGTCACGAGACTCCAAGGCATCCAATCGAGTCTCAATTTTCTGAACCCTTTCTTCAATAGCCATAGATCCAGACTGAGGCATGATGTACTTCCTGATCACCAGATCACAGAGACGAGTTGAAAATGGTTTTTGAGTATTGGGGGTCAACAAAGTTTAACAATGCTCTTGTTAGTAGGTCGGGGAAGCGGGGGTGACCAAAATACCGAGGACAGAGAAAGCGTCGGACGTTTTGAGCCTCCAATCTGACATGGCAAGCCACCCTCTCGCTTGCACATTCGGGCACAAATTGCTGCATATTAACTGCACGACGACTAATTTGGACGAGTTCGGGCACACAGTTCCCCACCACCTCCGACCGAACAGATAGATGCCTTGCCGTATGAGATGCTCCCATACGCGGCGTTTCTGCAATGACGTCCTCCACACGACCAAAAACTCGCTCACGGGGCGTTGAATCTTACTGTTATCAAAATCCTTTAAGATATGCAGTGAGCGTCGGTCCTTTTCTCTCGACTAGAAGCTCAGCGAGTGACAAAAGTTGAGTAGCATTGAGGGTGGCTTGGTTCGTTGGTTGGACTCAACCGAGCCTCAGCCGCAATACTTGACGTGGCTGCCTGATAAGCGTACATTGTACATGTGGACGATTGCCCCGTCTATGTCGCCTTTTCTAGTACCTTTGCTTCCATACATCCACGAAAACCCACATCATGGATGCACGACTCGCCAATCTAACAGCAGGTGAAACAGTGAGGAAGTTCATAGAGGAGCGAGGACCAGAGGTTCATCCAGCTTGTGGATTACCATTGATATTTAACATGGAGACGCTTCGTTACGAGATGTCGGACGTCACGTAAGTTTCTACCTGTATAGCAGGCTCGTCTGTATGCTGAGAAGTTTCGCTTCATTTCCCGGTAGTGACCTGCGCGAGACGATACAGTGCCTCAGAGATCGAAATCTTATCAACTTTGATCTTGACTTGCGGTATTGCACTTGGGATGAAGTTTGCGCAGAGCGGGAAAAGGCAAGAGATGCCGCGGTCAAGAGTGAAGCTCGCGGCAGGACTCATTTCTCGAAGGCATGGCGCTGGATGGGAAAGGCATCGGAAATTGTCGTACCTGGCCTCGATGCGATACCAGATGATCTTCGTATTCTTCGTGCCGGGCTTGCTGTCGTTTTCTGCGTACGTATCCAGTCTTTTCCGTTCCATAAAAAGATGCTTACATCGATATATTACAGCTTGCTCGACACCGATATCGTGTGCGGATTAAGATCCTTAATGCCTTTGACAAGATCCCCGATATTATTCAAATGTGCGAAAGCAAAATAAGAAACCTCATACAAGAAGGGAGAGATGACGAGAATACAAAACTCCGGGAGCTAGTTGGGGAACTAGGAACAAATATTGTGAAAATTATCCCAATATTGATCGACATTTTGAACCCAGACACTTTCTGTAAGCTTGTTATCTCATATATTGTTCATTCACTACATACTAACGGAACGTAGTAAGAAAAGCACTCAGTCCATTCAGAGGGTTTGACATCGACGAATTACTGGATAGAGTGACACGACTTTCCAATAATGTTCAGTCATTTGCCGACACCATCAAAGAAAGGGTTCTCGCAGACATACACACTATGACAAGCGAGATCAGAACGGTATCAAACGGAACATACAAGGAAATCAGCGAGATGCATAGACGGATACAGGATTTTATCTTGCACCAGTCGCGCGAGCAGCACAACATGAGAAGCTCTTTGTATCATTTCCTCAACGAGTTTCAAAGTAGGCCCAGGGACTGGCCCTTATATGTGTTTTTGTATGCTAACCAGCGTCTAGGGTCTAGTATATCATCCAGCCCTGTAACAGAAAGCATAGTGGGCGAGCGGCTGGAGTCGATCGCCACAGAAGATGACAATGATGTGACTCTGAGCGAAATAGTCATGTTTTTGGATGTTCCCCACCTCACTACTGGGCATGATGAAGAGTACGTCAGACAGCAGCAACGAACAGCAGATGCTTCTGAGATAAAACATGCTGCTATCATGATAGCATGTCCACAGGTGAAGCAGCTTCTCGAAGCCCAACAGTCCGGGATGGTGTTAGCCGAAGGCTGCGCCGACCGAGGCCAAATATCGAGAGTCCCTGAAATCTCGATAGTATGTGCAAATCTTGCCGCTGCATTTCGAACCAGACCGTCAAGTGTAACATTGACATTCTTCTGCGGGCGTCATGTAGCCAAAGACGATGATCTTCGGGGACCCCAGGGATTAATGCGGAGCATTCTCATGGAGCTGGTGTTTAACCTAGCCCATCGGCAGTGGATACCGGAAGCAAACCAGATTCGCCTCCCTTGGTCGAGAGAACTGCTTTCGCAAATGACGTTACATACAGTTTGCCATGTATTTCACGAAGTTCTCAGGCGTGTCTCCGTACCCACTGAGGTATGGTGTCTCATTGACAGTATCTGTTCCTTTGAAGGAGACCAGTGGACCGAGGACTACAATTTGGTTATGGGAACACTTGACAGAGTTGTAGGAGACAAAAACGACAGAGTGGTGTTCAAGCTCTTGTTAACAACTCCAACAAGAAGCCGTCGGCTGACAGAGCTGGGTCCGCAACAACGAGTTGCTCTCAGAAATCGCGGCTCACAGGTGTCTCTCGAGGCTGCCTTGAGAGGTATATCGCAGCGATAGTGGACATTAGCTCGATTCACAACGAAGATTTTTCTTTTCTTGGAATATATTTTGAAAGGAGGCAACAAGTTAGCGACGAGTACTAGAAGCCCTTCAAAAGCACAAGTAGACCTTAATGACATCCTCATTGCTGACCAGTGGAAACCTTCTCCACATCCAACCTAGCGTCTGTTTTCTCTGGTGAATTTACCGCACCGGTACCATTGACATCGTTCAAAGGTCGACCGACGGCGTCATGCGTACGATCCCACTCTTCCACTTCCGAGGTTGGCACTTGGACGAGCTTGTGAGACTGGGCGCCATCTTCCAGTACGATGACTTCCTGACGCAGGCGATATCCACGAAGCTTAGGAATGAAGAAGACCCAAACGTAGTAGTAAATACCGCAACCAATAAGACTGTATATACCGTTAGCCACTCTGTGTCAGCCTGCTCGATTTCTTCTGTCCACTTACATGCCAATGCCAGTAACAATGTACGTGGCGTACCAGAAGCTGACATCACCAGCATAGGGGCCACCTGGTGGAGGATACCAAGGCATAACCAATGTGTAGACGTTTACAAGAATGTTAAACACCACAACGAATGTCCAAGCGCGAAAAACTGGCCGAGGCAGGTTCAAGCGACTACGACGCCATCGCACAATAAACAAGCCGATAGCTAACAGCACATTGAAGACAGCAGACGGGTAAACTTGGAGATCGGTGACTGGGAAAATCGTTAGAAACAGAATCCCATTGATTGTAGAACCTGGCACGTACTGAAGCTGAAGGCGTCGCCGGCGGGAGGTGCCAATATCATGACCATTGTAAGTCCCCACTTGACAAGATAGGGGCCAAAGGGTGTACCGAAAGGTCTTGTCGAAGTCCAAAAGCGTGGATAGGGCAGAATTCCTTGTCTTTACAATGTCAGGACTAGGTATTGATGCAATCAAGTCTCTCATGTTCCACGTACCTGCCACATTCGCGAAGCACTCTAGATGTACCGAGCAAAACAGCAATTAGGTTTCCAAAAGAGCTGAGTGCAATGAGCACATTGAGGCCACGGACGGCATGACTTTCGCCAAACACGTTGGTGAAGAACAAGCTGGCAGCAGTTTGTTTGGCTGCCTTGAGGTCATCCTTGGGAACTAAAAAATTGACTCAGCATGTGCGGTTGCCGAGCCAAAGCAAACTGCTGTTACTGAATTCAGTTTCATAGACTACTTACCGGCTGCGAAGTAAGCGATGTTGGCCAAGAGGTAGAGAATCGTCACAATAACCAAGGAAATAAAGCCGTTACGGCGAAGTTTCTTGACTGGGCTCTATGTAATGAGAGGTTAGATACGTAAGCAAAGAGTCGTTCGCTCGTTACATTGTGGCTTACTTTTATCTCGTTGACCATATTGAAGGCATTGTTGTACCCGGCATAGGAGAAAATGATCTTGTAGATAGCATTAGTAGCTCCGTAAGCGGATCCAGCACCTTCAAAGGAGTTCACAAAGTTTGCGTGGGGATCCTTGACGCGGGTGTGGCCTCCGAGAACAACGAGTCCCGTAATAGCGATGAAGACAAGGGTGATGACTTTCACGGCACCAATAAGGTTGGACAGAATGTACGAGGCACGCGTGTGAGATATGACAACTGCTGGTTAGAAATGGACCTTTGAACAGACGAGCGAAATTTGTGAGATACATACTAATCGATGCCAGTGTGTAGCCCGCAACGGCAACGCCTTTCAGTTGCCAGTTTGTTGCAGTGTGGCCACTGGCTTTGAATAGATATTGCGCGAGTACGATGGCGTTGCTGCTGCTGAAGGACAGGGCCACAGACTGAAAGGCAAAGGTGGTGGGAAACAGCCAGCGTGGACGCGGATATGCCTGTTCCAGATAAACGGCTTCGGAACCGGAGCGGTTCGGAAAGTACGAGGCGAATTCGAGGTACACGGACATGGACGATATGGAAATGAAAAATCCAATGGCCCAGAAAATCATGCTGAGCCCAACAGAGCCAGTGCCCTTGAGAATGGTCGATGCTGGATATGTCAGTGGTATTCCGCCCAGCAAACAACAGCAGTAATGGGAGTTGGGTCCGTACGCGTAGAATAGACACCGGTGCCGATCATCATGCTGATGTTGAGAAAGATGATCGTGACAGGACCAACATTGTAGCCCAGAGGCGAGCGGCGCTCGACTGGTGCCCCGTTCGCCTCCTGGTAGGCCGGGAGAGAGTCGTTTCCGCCCTTCTCGATGACATACTTGAGGCTACCATCGGAGATCTCTCCGACATTTTCATTTTCATAAACAGTAGAAGCAGGATTATCTTTGCGCCGGCTGAACGGCTTGCGAAAGAACGACATGGCGATGAGGTGTTGTGGTACACATATAACTTCAGTTCTTATTATCACGGGAGAAGAACATTCAGAGGAACAGAATAATAACCGGCAGTGCCAATGTGCAAAAAGTAGCAGCAGAGGGTTTATCAACGTTGGTCGTCCTCTACAAGTGGAACACAATGCAGCCAAGATGTCTATGCACGATAAGGCCTCTGTAAGTATCGGATCCCTCTCGCCATGCTTAGCTACTGTCTTTCTCACGTAAAATTATAGCTTCGTCTCTACAAAAGTGAAAAGGTGAGTGTAGTGGGATGGGGTGCGCGTTGGCCCGGAGCTGGGCAGTAGGCGGAAGAGGATGGTCGGCTAGAGAAATGATGCAATGGAAGTGACTACGACGCATGGGGGGACATTATTATCTTCCGATGGCGGCAATATTGCCAAGATTGCATGTATTCGCGTGCGCGCTGCTAGACCACAGAAACGAGTCCGATAGCAGCAACGTAGGGTCGTTTTTACTACTCGAACTCGGGTATCTATCGCCAGCCATAATTTCTGCCAAGATAATGGGAAATGATAATTACACAATGTGATTGACAACGGCAACGATAGCTAGAGAATGAGAAGAAATAGAGATTTGTAAATGACCAGAATACCGACTACTCGTAACTGGCAAGAGATCAAAAACATAATAAGCAAAGTATTACTTGGTGCAGCGGTTCAGTGTTATGGCCTGGGGGTGTTCATTGTTCGAGATTCCCCGGTTGTTAGCGTGAAGGCGTGCTAGTACTAGCCAATGAGGTGCTTTCTGACCGGTGCATCTTCGGTTATATTTGACGAGGTGTGTACATTAGGAGTGATTGTGCCAGCTCGTATGCCTTAAAGGATTGAATTCTTCAATATGCTGTGCTCTGTACGAGTATTGTAGCTGTTAGCCGAGTTCTGATATCTGTAATAACATAGCCAGAAACCCGCGATGTAGTCAGCTAATTGCAACACAGGCTAGCCGCTTTCTTCACTTCCTCTATAGAAAGGCGCGATTCTTGTAGCCTCGGTCCCGTGGATCTAGACCTTTAGCTCTCGCGCACGCCGGAAGCTTGGCGCTATAGTTAACAAACTGCGGAGTAAAGTGCTAAATGCCATATTAGCTCCTTTACTTACAAGAACATCAGTACTAATCACAAGTTTGACTACTACATGACTACTACAATATCAAGCTGAAGTCTTGGATCACTACAGTTTGAGTATTACATTTTCAACCTTCCGTTGTATTCGGAAGAAGACAACTATCTGAGCGCTAAGTGAAGGCATGAGCTAAATACTGTCCGTGCCACTATTTGATCATCTTTCAGCGCAGAATGTGAAAACCAAAAAGGAAGGGCACTTATGCCCTCCGTCAGACATCTCCACTCTCCAGACTATCACTTCCCACCAAGCACACCTCCTCCGCCCCCGTGGCTTTCGCGATGCTGTCTAGGACGTCTTCAGCGATTGCAACGTACGTCATCGGCCGCACTTGCGCCTCTTGAATACTAGCCGCGACGAAACCGATCACAGCGCCGCTCGCGAGACGGACGGGCGCTCCCGAATCACCCCCCATAGAAAATGGAGGCCCGTTATTAAATCGCTGGATGTCCAATACAACAAGCTCTTTTGATATGGTCTCTATGTTGCCATTGCCAGACTTATAGTTGGTTCGAACCCCATCGTGCGTGTCGTGGAGCATGCCCACGCCAAAGGCAGTTGTTCGTCCGCGAAGGTAAACATACTCAGGGTCTTCCTCATATGAGGCGCAATACAAGGCTCGGAGTCGGGCCTTGGACACGACCGGTAGCTCAACACAGGGAGAAAAGAAGTTTAGACGGCCGTCGCGAATGAGTAGCGGCGGAGATGGGATTTGAAGCTTCTCGCAAACGTGTTGAATTGCATCTTCCACCTCGTGAAATCCGGCATTCTCTCCGAAGCCCTATAAATAGAGACTGTTAGCTTTCGTGCCGTGGTTTGGGAAGACAATGGTGGGGTAGGGCAGGAAAAGGAAAGCGTAATACCATCTGCTGCTGTCGCTTCTTCAGGGAGTCAGCATCAAGACGAATGATTGCCCAATCTGCCAAGCCTTGTCCGGGTTTCGGCGAAACAATTCCCGAGCTTTTGACAACTGTGCCAATGGTCTTGACTGTGTCCCATGCTTTCGTAACATGGGCTGTGAGGCTGTCTATAACTTTCTGCGATTCCTCAAACTTGGCGATATTGATGTCCGTGGCAGAAGTATCTGTACCGGACAGATATCTGTGCCCAGAGGAGATTGCCTGCTGTAAGTGTTGGCGACGTACAAGAAGATCTTCTAGGTAAAGTGCATGGTCGCCTTCGGGGCAGGTCAAAGTCACAGCGTCCCGAGGTGACAAGGGGCACAGCTGGTCTGAGAGATGTGCAATCGCTGCGACATGGTGACACGTGAGCGCAAACACATCCGTACCGGACGTGCTGATGAAGCTGGAGGCTCCCGAGTCATCGGTATCTTTGTCATTGCCTGTGTTTTTCGTTGACTTTGCTGAGCGAATACGGATGTAGCCAGATAAAGATCCGGTGCCCGTAGCTTCCGCTGGACCAATGCTTCGCCCCGGTGGAAGTGTATCATAACGGGAGAAAATGCCGTCAACAAACGTGATGCCCCCCGCGCCAGTGCCGCTGATGTCTGCTGTAACACTGTCGTGCCGCTCCGGTTCTTGTAGGTGATCACCACGACATGAACATCGGGAAACAGTCTGTGACGCCACGGCGAATGTTAGTATTTCATGCTGTTTGAGCTTCATTATTTGACTATCATATTGTTATATGAGGTAACTTACGGAGCTAGCATTTCCTCCGCACGAGTAACGAGGCGAGAGGCAGTGGCGTATGCTTCGGCTACTGGAAGCGAGTTTGCCGTGATGATCACCGTTGGCGGGTTCTCGTCGGGCTTGTCGGCAATGCCCAGTCTGTACAGACCTACAGACTGCCAGTCCATGCGAGAGATGCGGCAGAGTGTGATAATCTGCTCGCGCAGGCCGTCATTCTCAAAAGCTTCCCGCACCGGATGTGCGCCAACACGGTGGAGGAATCGTCGTGGGAGAATGCGGAAAGGTCCTGTATCCGCTTCTGTGTCTTCTGCAACGGGGTGAAAAGACCGGGCGAGGAGGTAGGGTCTTGACGACCCGCCAATGTTGAAGCGGCTGCCCACTTTCGGGCCATGATCCGCCGCCGCCGGCTTTCGGCGTGGGCGGGCACGATTTGCAACTACGTTGTTGCTGGTCGGCTCCATATTGAAGCCTGACTGTTCTTCTATTGCCGCCAGTGGCAAAAATATCTGTGAGAAAGATGAGTGTGGGAAAGAGGAGTGTGAGAGAGGTAAGAAAGACGCGGGTGATGAGAAGTGAGAAGAAGGCTTCGGTTCTATCACCCGTGTCTTTCTTACCTTTCTCACACTCCTCTTTTATACACTTGTCTTCAGAACATCTTCAGAACTTGGTGCTTAAGAGAATAGACGAGGCAAAAAGCTAAAATCTGAATTTAACCTGAATCGGTGAGGACAAACTGAGAATTTTATAGGAACCAGAAAAAAAATATTTGCAGTATGCGGTACGAAAAATTCATTGATGAGTAATAATTCTAGGCTTCCAACGAAAGCGAAAGTTAGTATATGACGGAGTCTAGCCGTCATGCTATTTATACCTCCTTCTTGCGAGGCCACAATACGTCACTTCACACCTTTACAGACGCATGCTTACAATGGCGGGTTAAGCCTGCCCTCTTCGCTAATACTTACTTTCCTCACTTGAGAATCAACCAACGCCGGTCGACATATCTTGGAAAAATACGGCCTAGCCAACTTAGACATTTTAAATCGTCACATATAACCTAAGGCTCTAGAAACGACGATATAAGTTTAAAGGAGTGACTATTCTGTGCGGCCAAAGACTTGCATAAAGAACCAAGACATCATTTTCTTCCTCACACTTTTCTATCCACGCACATCCATTAGCATAGCGTAAAAGATCTCCTTCTGATAACATGAGTGTTGCCGGACGAGGTGATGGCAACTGCTGCACAACTCGGCGCAGCCTGCATTTTACTGCTATCTTAGTGTGTGCGTCCACAGCGGACACCTGAAGGTGTCGGTCCCTTACTAGTAGGGAATTGCGCAATGTATCAATGTCCGGACAGCTTGTAGTAACTGCAAAAAAAACTTCGATCAACTCATGCGAGGGTACAGTTATTAGGACCATTCTGTGCGAATGCAGAGAATGGCAGGGCTTTGCCGCCTATTTCATCCTGTTGGCTAAGCGCTCGAAAATGGAGCCACAAAAAAATGCCCAGACGCGGGATCGAACCGCGGACCTCCTGCTTACTAGGCAGGCGCAGCTACCACTGTGCTACCCGGGCGTATGTCATGATTACTTGGCGGCTCTTTCCTACTTTGACTGCCTCCTCTGTGCGGGGGTCACAGTAGAAATTATGAGTCTTCCAGCTTCCATCACGATACATGATGCCGTCGCCCGCTTTTAGCACAGGCTCTTTCGGCAACCACAGAGATAACCCCCAGCGTGTCGCCTAGAAGCCCAAGGAACACGACGCGTCTCTTATGCGGCGTCCTGACGGGGGTCCAAGTAGTTGCTGATATCGAATCAGAAATTCACCGAATCCTGCATCCAGCCTTATCGCTCTCTCAGGCAAGGTCTACTCCAGAGTTCCTATCGGCCGCCTAGGATTCGACTGCCTGTTCCTATCAGCCACTAAAGTCGCTGGATTGCTGCCTCTGCTATTCAACCCCGTTTCTCTTCTCAGCTGCTTTCCGGCGACGCGGATCATTGACAGCCAGCCATGACGCGCCGTCCCCTCATCGCCATCTGTGGCCTCGCATGCGAGACCTCGACGTTCACGCCGTCACGCACGGATGCGGCCGCGTTTCACGCACGGACAGGCGCAGCCGCCGTCGGTCTCTACCGGTTCCTGGACGCGGGAACGCCGCTGGCGGCGGCGGCAGACTGGCGCGGCGCACTGATCGGCCGGGCACTACCGGGCGGCATGGTGACGCGGCCAGCGTACGAGGCGCTGGTGTCGGACATGACGGCGCAGCTCGCGGCGATGGTGGCGTCGGCACCGCTGGACGGCCTCTTCTTCGACATTCACGGCGCCATGGTGGTGGAGGGCCTCGACGACCCCGAGGTGGACCTGCTGGCGCGCGTGCGGGCCGTCGTCGGGGCGGACGTGCTCATATCGGCGTCGATGGACCTGCACGGCAACGTCTCGCGGGAGCTGGCGCACGGGGCCGACCTGCTGACGTGCTACCGCATGGCGCCGCACGAGGACGAGCTGGACACGAAGGAGCGGGCCTGCCGCAACCTCGTGGCGTGTCTGGCGCGGCCGGCGGGCGCGCAGCATCCGATCAAGGCGTGGGTGCCGGTGCCGGTGCTGCTGCCGGGCGAGCAGACGTCTACACGCGACGAGCCGGCCAAGCACATCTACGCGGCGGTGCCGACGGTGGAGGCGCTGCCGGGCATCCTCGACGCGGCAGTCTGGGTGGGCTACGCGTGGGCGGACGCGCCGCGGAACCGGGCGGCCGTGGTGGTGACGGGCTGGGACGTGGATGTGGTGGCGGCGGGTGCCGAGCGTCTGGCGCGGCTCTTCTGGGCGGCGCGAGCCGACTTTCACTTTGTGGCGCCGACGGGCACGCTGGACGCGTGTCTCGACGTGGCCATGGCGACGGGCGCGGCGCGGCCGTACTTCATCTCGGACTCGGGCGACAACCCGACCGCGGGCGGCTCCGGAGACGTGACCTGGGGCCTGACGCAGCTGCTTGCGCGGCGCGAGTTTCGGGCGGACTCGCCGTCGTCAGCGCCGCACATTCAGACGGTCATCTACGCCAGCATCCCCGGCCCCGAGGCTGTGCGGACAGCCGTGGCAGCGGGCGTCGGCAGCACGGTGACGGTGACGGCTGGCGCGGCGGTGGACAACCTGCACGCGCCGCCGATCACGCTGACGGGCGTGGTGTTTTCCGTCAAGCACGGCGACCGGTACGCGCGGACGGAAGTGGTGCTGCAGGTGGCTGCGGGCCGGGTGTTTGTGATTCTGACGGAGCTGCGCAAGCCGTACCACTACGAGCGCGACTTTACGGAGCTGGGTCTGTCGCCGCGGACGGCGGATATCGTGCTGGTCAAGATTGGGTACCTGGAGCCGGAGCTGTACGACATGTCGGCGGACTGGATGCTGGCACTGACGCCGGGCGGCGTGGACCAGGACCTCGGCCGCCTGGGACACCACCGGATACGGCGACCCATGTTCCCGTTTGACGGCGACGAGGCATTTCGGGTGCCGCCCAAGCTTGCCGCGCGCATCATACCCGTGTCTACGGAGCCGCTGACCGGCGCGGACGAGTGAGAACGAGGCGAATGCAATCTGGCTATTGGAAGTGAATGGCTATGAAATGTAGTGTTGACTATGAATGGAAGCAAAATCAACCTCGGACAACGCCCACCACTCAGGACGGCTGTTTGCGGCGGGTGATGCGGACGTGCATATCGCTCTGGATGAAGAAGGCGGCGTTGAAGGACTTCCAGGGGTTGGTCGGGTCGACGAGGGTGATGTCGAAGCGGCGGAGCAGCTCGACGTAGACCTTGTTGAGCTCGATGAGGGCAATGTTCTTGCCGAGACACTCGTAGCGGCTGCCGGCGGCAAAGTCGAGCATGACGGTCTGGTCCATGAGGCGGAGCCGGTCGGCGTCGTGCTCGAGCCAGCGCTCGGGACGGAAGATGTCGGCGTCGTCGCCAAAGACAGCCTTGTTGCGCATGACGGTCCAGGGCGCCCAGGCGACGTTGGTGCCGGCGGGGATGGGGAAGCCGCAGAGGACGTCGTCGGCGGCGGAGACCTTGGGCAGCAGGCCGGTGGCGGGCGGCCACATACGCAGGCCCTCGCGGATGACGGCCTGCAGGTAGGGGAAGTCGCGGGCCTTGGCGTCGGTGATGGGGCCGGCGGCAGCGATGGCGCCGGCGGCGACGCGGGCGTCGATCTCGCGCTGCAGGCGGGCGTAGACGCCGGGGTTGGTGATGACGAAGAGCAGGGTGGAGCGGATGGCGGTGGCGGAGGTGTCGGAGCCGGCGACGATCTGCACGACGGCCTCGCCCTCGGCGTCGTCGCGGGCGAGGCCGTGGGCGACAAAGGAGCCGAGCATGTCGCGCTTGACGACGGCGTCGGGCCCGTAGCGCTCGTCGACGGCGCCGGCGGCCAGGGCCATGACGTTGCCGATGCCAACGAGCTGGCGGGCGTCGGGCATCAGCCAGCGCAGCCGCGGCGACTGCATGAGGTCGACGAGCCACGGCACCAGCGCGGTGGTCATGAGCGCCGGCACCGTCGACTCGGTGGTGCGGATGTAGCCCAGGTGGTCGGCGTCGGCGGCGAGGTAGCCGAAGCGCCGGCCAAAGGCCAGCGCCGAGATGACGTCCAGCGTGAAGTACTGGATCTTGCGGGCCAGGTCGACGGTCACGGCGACGTGCCCGTCGTCCGCCAGGTACTTGGCCTCGATCAGCGCGACGAGCCCGCGCACCTGCTCGTCGATCAGGTCGTGCAGGTTGTCGACGTCCTTGCCGCCGTAGCCCGGCAGCAGCTTCGTGCGCAGCGCGTCGTGGACGGCGTCGTCGAGCGTCGAGAAGGTGCTGTCGCGGTAGGGATCCAGGCGCAGGCCGCGGTACCAGTACGCACGCCGGTAGCTCGACCGCACCGCCCAGACGCGCCGCAGCTCGTGCGGATCGCCGCAGACCACCCAGTTGGGCGCGATGCGCGCGAGGGGGCCTTTTCTGTCAGCACGCGGCTTGGTGTCGGCGTACGGAGTACGGCGTACGGCGATTGTGCCACCGGAGACATCACGCACCGTACTTGTTGTTGACCTCGTGCAGCTGGAAGTTGAGGCGGCCACGCAGCTGGCGGCGGATGAGCCAGAGGTCGGTCCAGCCCGTGGCAACGGGGCCGGGGATGTGCCGGAGGCGGAAGTGGTCTCGGACGCGCGCGGCGATGAGGTAGCCCAGCACGAGCACGGCGGCGATCAGAGGCCAGGCCATGGCAGCGGGACAGAGTGCGACGTGGCTCTCTGCTCGTTCTTTTGATTGTTGTTGGTGAGACGCAGACGGCCGCGAGCACAAGAATGATACCACCAGACATGGCTGGAAATATTGCAGCAGATTTAGAGACTAATAAGTAGTTACGCAGAAAGGTAGAAACTAACTCTGCTCGCATCGTGGGACAGGACAGTCGTCGACGCGGCATTGGACACCGGTCGGTTTGCGGCGTCATTTCCACGACAGCTGTCCCCGCGGGCACACGTACGATCCATGCGTGCGGCTGGCCGAAAGAACGGCAGTAGTGACGAGTTCTTGGGACGGGGAGCAGCACAAGCGGGGCGAGGAGCGAGTCGTGCTCGGCAGACGGAGACGGGGATGCCGGCAGCTGCCAGTCTGGCACAATGCAACGGTTCTAGTTCTAGCCCAGATTGTCATTGTGACAGGGCAATCGCATTGTGAGATCGCTAGTTCAGACAAGACAACTACGACTGGCTGAAGTTTACCTTGCTTTCGGCAGTACCAGAGCTGGCGATCACTGCGTTGGTGCTGTGATTGTAGGATGAATGCCTCATGACACTGTCACCGTTGTCTCCGTCGACCGGACAGCACAACGTGACGGCTTACAAAGTCTGACTAGAACTCGTCGAATACCAGTACATCACATCGGCCCCTGCGCGACAGAAGTGACGGCGGCCACATGTGCAGTGGCTTGCAGGCTGTCACCATGCCATTGGCCGGGATGGTGATGGCAGCAAACGATGTGACGAAGAACGGCTGCAGCGCGTGGCCACGCTACTGCGCGAGGCAGGTAGCATTACTTGCTTTTCGTAAGCCCCAGGCAGTACATGGAGGACACCCTGATCGAGGGAACCTCGTGCGAGTCTGTGCGACTGCTGTGTTGCCGTTAGAAGACCCTTTTCGATTCCACGGGCCCTTTATTGAGCCTCGTCTCCTGTTCCCATGTGTTCTTTGTTGCCCTCCAAGTTTCTTGTTGGGAGTCCAGTTGCGCTGGGTTGAAGAGATTCCAGTTGCTCTGGGTTCAAGACAGCGTATCAGTAGGAAACGTTCAGAGGAAACTGCACAAGAGGACACCCTGTGACGAGACAACGCCGCAACACCGGATGTGATGTGTCACAGGCCGACGTCTTGCTCGGCACCCTCGCCGTCATACAAGGATGCCGAATGTCCGTCACCCTGGCTCTCGGACGTCGTATTTCCCTGCCCTGCCGCCTACTTTGCCTCGCCCTCTTCCTTCTCCTGCCTCTCGCCATCCGCATCCTTTCGCCTGCTGTTCTTCCCGATACCGCCCTCTTCCAAGCCACGACCTCTCCGGCGCAAATCAGATCCGTCTTCGTTCAACTGTGTGCATCGCACCCACGCTCCGCCATGGCCAGCCCCGGTCCCGAGACCGTCCCCGAGCCGCCGGCCGTCGAAACTCCGGCGGCCGCCTTCCATAACGACGACTTTATTGTGAGTCTGCTTGGCTCCGTTTCGCTCGCGATGATAACAGGCTGTGCCCTGTCCGACATGGAACTGGGGACAAGGCTACGGAGTACCCTGTATTACGTGCGGAACAGAACGCTAACCCAGCGGCTGATGGGGTCTGTGGCCGGGTGGAGCAAGACTGGCGACAAGGAGGGAGAGGAGAGACGCGGGAAAGAAGAAAACACAAAATCAGCCAAATCAGCCAAATCAGCCCACGCTCTCCCAGACACCAGACACTCCCGTCCTCTGCTCCACACCCCCTCCCCTTGGCTGTGATATAGGCTGCCGGCGACGACGATGATGGGAACTCCGTTTCCGAGGCGGTGAGTATTGCTGATTGTTCTGCGAGCAGCCGTATCCGAGAACCCGGTCGCCGTGCTCCTCCTGCAGCTCCTCCTGCACGAGCGCCGCCTGGCAGCCAGTCAACTTACAGAGTATACGCGCCGGGCAGACCACACGCGAGTCCCTGATATCGCTGCGGTCCAGCATCCTCGCCTTCCAGGAAGAGAACGGCCGCACGTACCATGCCATGAGCGCCGGAAGTACGTATCAAGCGCCTCCCCGTACACGGCGTACAAGTAGCCCTCGCGAGCTCAGCTCCGCGTGGACAAGCCCGTGTGGACGTGCTCGTGCTGCTTGCTTCTTCCTCTCGCTGGACGGCTGGCTGACCGGGGCGCCCGTGTGACAGAGTACTTCTTGCCCAATGACGAGGTGAGTCGCTCGGCTCGTCTGCCCGTGGCTGCGTGGGTCGCCTCCTAACCGCCTCGTAGGCCGAGATCGAGCGTCTGGGTAAGACAGAAGACAGAACGTCCCGTGTACCCGGTCGACGTGGCCACCCCTCCCCCAGCTCTGAGACGCCGCTGTGGGACCCATGCGGGCCAACTTCGTAGACTGCATGGTGGCCTGCGCCTGCGCCCCCCTGCTCCCGCTGCGTCCGGCTCCTGCTGTCCGTCGGCAGCTTGAAGTGCATTCACACAACTGCTGACCACGTCGACAGACCTTCAGCACCATGTGATGACCCTCACGATCAGGGGCAAGCACTGCCTCTGCCCCAAGAACGAGGGCGCCAATCGCGTCCTCGACATGGGCACCGGCACCGGCATCTGGGCCATGGACTACGGTTGGCCTCCCTCTGATTTTGTGCTCTGCCGTGTACTCTGCACAGTACATGTGCGAGTACTCTGGCAAAGGAGCCCTGCGCTGACACCTTTCCAGCCGACGCCCACCCTGAGTCCGAGGTTCTGGCCCCGTGACCGAACATTGTGTACACAGTACCTTCTAACCAGCCGCTTTGCGCAGGTTATTGGCGTGGACTTGAGCCCCGTGCAGCCTGAATTGTACGTGTTGCCCCGCGTTGCATTGTCTGCCCAGCCGCTGGCGCTTTTCCGTTTTCTAATACCTTGCATAGCGTGCCTCCCAACTGTTTCTTCGAGGTGAGCAGACCCTCTGCCAGACCGTCGGTGGCGACACGACTACTACACGGATGACTGAGCACAACTCGCTGTGACAGATCGACGACCTGGAGCAGCCATGGACCTGGACCCGTCTCTTTGATCTGATTTTCTGCCGCATGATGGCCGGCAGCTTTGCCGACAACGGGCGTATTGTGCAGAAAGCGTTCGAGTAGGTGCTTCTTCTCGTGTCTTTGCTGTTTGCACAGTTTTGATTTTGGGTTTGATTTGGCTTCAGTAAATTCGGTTGGATTCCCGGTCGAGAGACAGTCCCGTACTGACAACAGTCACAGCCAGCTCGCGCCCGGGGGCTACTTCGAGGCCCAGGACATGGCGCTCCCGCTCGGCTGCGACGACGGCACGCTCAAGGCCGACAGCGACCTCTGGCGCTGGATGACGCTCGTCATGGAGGGCATGGCCAGGCTCGGCCGCCCGGTGGTTGCGGCCGAGTCGTGGCGGCCGCTCATGGAAGAGGCCGGCTTCGTCGACGTCGTCGAGACCGTCTACAAGTGGCCCACCAACGGCTGGCCGCGCGACCGGGGCTACAAGGAGCTCGGCGCCTGGAGCCTCGCCAACATGGACATGGCCCTCGAGCCCTCGTCGCTGGCGCCGCTGACGCGCGCCCTCGGCTGGACGCGCGAGGAGGTGCTCGTGCTCGTGAGCCAGGCCCGCAAGGACCTGCGCAACCCGTCCATCCACGCCTACTGGCCCATCTACTTTGTCTACGGCCGCAAGCCCCGCGATGACGAGCTGGGCACGCCGGCGCCGTCGGCTGGCTCGCCGGCCGCTGCCGCCTAGTCGTGGCCGGCGATAGCCCACGCCTGTCCCCCGGTTTTCGAATCAAGCGGAGAACGAAACTGTTCAGTCGATGGTGAATATACTCCATACGCAGCGCGGGCGCTGTGCTGGGTTCTTTTAGGGACCATGTTATGTCACGAACATATGCTAGTTATGATTGATTCATGGTGAGGCAATATATTACATATTGTTACAGTATGCTCTGAACGTGGGATTGGCGGCTTGATGGATACCATGCCGACGACAGGTAAGTTGTTCGTACACATACGTCTTGGGACGTGATTTCCTGCTCGGAGCAGCAGCACGACGCAGATGGCGCAATGATGCCAGTCGCTCATGAACGAAGGACGTGACCATAGGGCAGAAAGTGGAAGACACGCCGATTGTAGTCTATGGCAATAACCATTCAGGGAGTTGAGCTTGTCCAAATACACAACTTATACGCAGAATACCCATTACTACTGCCGAAAGGACCGGTCTATTACTTTACCAGCAACGACTATCTCGACAGCGGGATTGCTGTGCGTGTAGCTTACATTACAGTTCTGGTCTACATTCTCGCAATAAAAGCGACGCAGTGGTAGCATAGTAGCTGAATTTACTCGCCTGCGCTCGCACGTGTGCCGGAAGCTTACTCCGTGGCCTGAGATGGCAAACGCCCGCTGCGTAGCCGGCAAAGGCCCGATGGTCGGGCATGGCTCGCTGGGCGGCGACCTCAAGGCGCCGTCTTGTGTTCGTAGATGTCAACAAGCGACAGCCGAGGTAGCTGTCTCGTATCTGTGGCAGAACTGACAGTACAACGGCCATCCTTGGCAGCCCCGAAAGTGGCGCATGATGTCGTTCAGATGGTAGCGCAACGCAACGACACGGCTTCCACGCGGAATGGCAATGTTTGAAGTAAACAAACACTACTCCGTACAGTTAGTGCGACTACTGCACGTGACCCTGCTGCTTACTACTCCGGCCTCACCGCTTCCAGCTGCCAAACAGTGGGTCCGTCGCGGGGTCTGTTCCGCGCTTAGACGCCGATCAAGACTCAACAACACGGTGATGAAGATGGACAAAGCTGCGTACGAGGCGCGTATTGTGATCTTGGGATTGTGCATCGTACTCCGTGTGCCAGACGCGTCTCCAGCTTCTCCTGTGTCTCCAGCACGTCTCCAGGGAGGACTCCGTGCTCGTACGCGTACACCGACTTCACGCTGCACTTTTTCTAGGGGATAGTTGTCGCGCCGCGTCGTAAACAAATGCGGCCTAGCCCGCGCGAAATTAGCATCCACAACACACCGCATCCGCGGCCCCTGGCCCTGACCCAACAACACGCGGATTTTCCACCGACATGGAGGCTGCTGACTGGCCGGAACAAGTGGGTCCATATCACAACGTAAATTGCGTTTAAGGAAGGGGCCCCCTACTTCTCCTGCCTCGCACACGAACTCGTCCCTGCTGTTTGTATTTTGCATCTTCGTCGCTCAGCTTCGCTCGCTTCACTCGACTCACTCGCCTCACCCATCCGTCCAAGCCGCCCCTACCGTCACCATGCGTGAGATTGTAAGAGACGCGTCGCCCTCCCCGAACCGTGTCGACACCAGCTAAAACGCAGTTCCGTAGGTCCATCTTCAGACCGGCCAGTGCGTAAGTATTTTCGCCCTCCAGATGCCTCATTTTCGCCGCTTTGGCTTTGGCTGATCGCGATGTCAACAGGGCAACCAAATCGGTGCTGCTTTCTGGCAGACCATCTCGGCCGAGCACGGCCTCGACAGCGATGGCGTGTATGTTTCTGCCCTGCAACCCCTCGACCTCGGTCGGCCTCCCGTCGATCCGGCCACTGACGCTCCGACAGCTACAACGGCACCTCCGAGCTCCAGCTCGAGCGCATGAACGTCTACTTCAATGAGGTGCGTGCTGGGCTTCCTGGCTGAGCCGCCAACCAGTCCCTTCCATACCCTGGCTCCCGCTCACATGCGCAGGCGTCCAACAACAAGTACGTGCCGCGTGCCGTCCTCGTTGATCTCGAGCCCGGCACCATGGACGCCGTCCGCTCGGGTCCCTTTGGCCAGATGTTCCGCCCGGACAACTTTGTGCACGGCCAGTCGGGTGCCGGCAACAACTGGGCCAAGGGCCACTACACCGAGGGCGCCGAGCTCGTCGACCAGGTCCTGGATGTCGTCCGTCGCGAGGCCGAGGGCTGTGACTGTCTCCAGGGCTTCCAGATCACGCAGTCCATTGGTGGCGGCACCGGTTCCGGCATGGGAACCCTCCTTATTTCCAAGATCCGTGAAGGTAAGAGCATGGAGCGGAGGAAGCTTCGGGCCTGCGTCAAGTTGGCCCCGAGTCTTGCTTTGGTTGCTTTTCGTTTTTTTGAGCCTACGTTATCACTGCAGAAACTGACACGTGCAGAATTCCCGGACCGCATGATGGCCACTTTCAGCGTCTTCCCCTCTCCCAAGGTCTCTGACACCGTCGTCGAGCCGTACAACGCCACGCTCTCCGTCCACCAGCTGGTCGAGAACTCGGACGCCACCTTCTGTATCGACAACGAAGCTCTGTACGACATCTGCCAGCGCACGCTCAAGCTGACCAACCCCTCGTACGGCGACCTCAACCACCTCGTCTCCGCCGTCATGTCCGGTGTGTCGACCTCGCTGCGCTTCCCCGGCCAGCTGAACTCTGACCTGCGGAAGCTGGCTGTCAACATGGTATGTGGATTCCCAGCTTCCCCTCTTCCCCGTTGTCTCCCTGGCCCTAGCCCCTGTTCCCATCCCCTGTCCCCCTTTCTTCTCAGCTATCCTTGTCTTTACGCTTCTAACAACGCAGGTCCCCTTCCCCCGTCTCCACTTCTTCATGGTCGGCTTCGCCCCCCTGACCAGCCGTGGCTCGCGCTCCTTCCAGGCCGTGTCCGTGCCGGAGCTCACCCAGCAGCTGTTCGACCCCAAGAACGTCATGGCCGGCTCCGACTTCCGCAACGGCCGCTACCTCACCTGCTCTGCCATGTTCCGCGGCAAGGTCTCGATGAAGGAGGTCGAGGACCAGATGCAGAAGATCCAGCAGAAGAACTCGGCCTACTTCATCGAGTGGATCCCCAACAACGTCCAGACCGCCGTCTGCTCCATCCCTCCCCTGAAGCTGCGCATGTCTTCCACCTTTGTTGGCAACTCCACCGCCATCCAGGAGATCTTCACCCGTGTCGGTGAGCAGTTCTCTGCCATGTTCCGTCGCAAGGCTTTCCTGCATTGGTACACTGGTGAGGGCATGGACGAGATGGAGTTCACCGAGGCTGAGTCCAACATGAACGACCTGGTCTCCGAGTACCAGCAGTACCAGGATGCGACCGCCGAGGACGACGTCGAGGACTACGGCGAGGAGGAGCCCATCGAGGAGGCTTAGTGTATTCGCTAGCAGCCTTGTAGCGGCCTTTGTTGCGTGTATCTGCAAACGAAGAGAACTCGTCTTCAGCGTCTGGACGGCATGTCAAGTGGTTTTACTTCTGTGCTTAATCGGCAGATTGAGTGCCTTACATTTTCACCTTATAGCTTTCGTAAACTAACCCCCTTGCGGTACTTGTCGATCTCGACAATACACAAAAGACCTTGTTAGGCGCTCTCCTAATAAACATCAAGCTACTGATGCGTCAACTTGCCATGCCACTGTGACTCAATCGAGATGCGAGCTCCCCGCGAGCATTACCCCAATCCCTATTTTCCCGTCGATCCAGCGGCTCCAAGATATTCATCTATGACGGCTTGCACCTCGTCCGGCTCGAAATCGCCCTCGTAATCCCCCACTTTGTCTCCGAAACGGTTGCTGGCTGTCGGGTCACCGCCGTGCCGGACAACGGCTTTGAACACGTCCAGGTGCCCATGCCGCATCGCCGTGTGTACTGGCCGGTCACCGGAGAAGCGGTTGGCCATGTTGAAGTAGGTCGCCTTCCGTTCGGCGTTGGTAAAGAGCTCCGCTAATGCCTCTATCGAGCCTGGCAGGAAGAGATCGCTTCATGAGCTTGCGGAACGCGGAAACGAATCGGCTCCTACTCACGTGTCTGGCCGGCCTTTGCCGCAATGTGGGCAGCAGTCTGGTGGAAGTCATCCTTGCACGCGATGATGATCTCGTCGGGCGTCGTCTTCTTCTCGTCCGCTAGGCGCATAATGGCTTCGCGGAGCGACAGGATCTCGCCCTGGCCCGCATAAACAGAGACGCTGTGGGACCTGTGCTGTGCAATGTCCATGAACGCGGTAGAACTGTTGCACTTGCCGACAACTAGTTATTTACCAGGAATTGGTGTTGGCAGGTGGTATCTTATGTCTTCATCGTAGCGACTCAATGTAAGCAAACTGTATTTGCCGTGACTTTCGGACGTCCGTAGCTCCGTCCTCTCCAATCACCAGCTCGACCACTTCAACCTTCTGAGTTTCATATTATGGTCTCGGTAGAAGAGTAAAAAATCTAGTTTGCTTTTGTTTGGATTGCTGTTGTATTGCACACGCTCATTAGCCAACCAAATATTGTGCCCTGACAACCTTACTCAGGCATCACTGGAGATCTGGGCATGTACTAAAACTGGCTTACGTTCGGCGCTGCGGTGCAGTTGTCGGGTGCGCAATTCTTTGAATGGCTGTAGTTCCGCCTGGTGAGAGACATGCTATATTGGGTTGACGTAGTTTCTTCACGGCAAGGTGCGGGACAAGGCAATAGCCGTAGCGCAAAATTCAAGGCTACTTTCCCGTGGAACACCCCGCGATTTGGTGAGACTTTTAGTTAATGGAGCCTGTCTGTGTTCTATAATGCCGACACACAACTGGAATTTACGACTTGACCAACCATGAATCTATTAGCTCCGTAAAACTCCTGCTTCAACTACGGTTTGCGGGCATGTCATCTATGCTTTTCCGTGAGCGCCTTCCAGCTGGGTTTTCCAGTATCTACATTTGATGTATCGATACCGATGAGGTCGCGACCAAGAGATCACAATGTCGCAGCCGCACTACTCAGATACTTCCATATGCGAGGAGTACTTCGGTATCGCGTCCCCCCCTGACGTACACCTTCCTACTGGAGATGAACTTCTCAGCCTTTGCTCTTTAGAGCTGCTTAGGGGCTACGTCGAGTACCCCGTGGATTCTCCTGCATTCTTCATCAAATTTGGAAGTTCGCTTTACTGGTCCGAGGTGGCTGCCCAGGTCAAGGCTTTCCACGGGCTTCGAAGCCTAGGGTCTTCTGTGCGCGCCCCGGGCGTCTATTACGCTTGCCAGAACCGGTCAAGAGTTATCATTGTCATGGAGTATATTCGGGGGAAAACAGCTGGGCAGCTCCTACAAGACTGCCAAGGCGACGAGGCGGAGACGGAGAATATTAGATGCTCTATTGCACACTGCTTGAACGAGCTCATCCGCATTCCTGTTCCTGCTCAGGCACGTCCAGCGGCGATCAACGGCGCCAAAATCCGCAACATTGTATTTGCCGACCAAGAAGCGCCAAGGCATTACGAGAATACTAGTCAGCTGGAGGACCATATGAACTATGTAAGTACTGTCTTTTTCTGTCTTTTGACCGCTTTTTTAAACACTTTGCACAATGTATTTGCGGCTAACAAAGTTTAAAGTTTCTGAGCAAGACCTATAAGAGAAAGATTCGTGTTGAAGGCTTAACGCGCAAGCCGATGGTTTTTTTACAAAGAGACTGGTCTCTTGACAACTTTATAATTACCCCTGAAAGCAGTATTGTTGCGATCGGCTTCGCCCTGGCCAGCGTTGTGCCTTCCAGCTTTGCCAAAGTTATGGTTTTTACACATAGGTTTGGGTTCGACATGCAAAATAGAGTTACCATTCCAGTGACAGAGGGGGTGGACAATACCCAGGCGTTGCTTGCGGCCGGTGGCAGGATTGTGACCGGCGCAAATTTCTTCTACAAATCTGGCCTGCGGGTAGCAGGAGGCGATAACGATACGCAGCAACCGCTTCAGGATGCTATTACTAAGGTTGCAGATATGGACTTGTCTTTGTCGATTTAGAAGTCGGCACAGAGGTTCAATTACACTGAGCTTGCTAGGTGCCTGACTCAAAGGCCGAAGCGGGAAAGTTTTGCTTTGTTTTAATCATGTATCCCATGCGTCTATTTGTCCCTTTTTCGTGTCTTGATATATACATAGTTTTCACTTGCAGTCACCGTGTAGGTGTTAAAAATATTTGGCAGTGGCTAATGCCTGGCCCGTCACAAACCTCGCGAAACGGCCGCATGCATTGCGCGTCCCTGGCCATCTCTACCTGGTGCGTCTGCGTCTCGTTCAAACCGAAGGGCTAGGTGTCCAAGTTGTGCAAATCATTCTAAAAGAAGATCCGGTGGCGGCAAGCCCTTGTTGGCCAGCGCGTTGCTTATGGCCATGCATTGCGTGTCGAGCAGATGCGGTAGTGCCAGTCAACAAGATGTAGCGTGAGAGATCCATCATTGTGTGTTACAGATTGGAAGTATTCTACTGGGTTTGGTCTTGCTTAGTAGTTTAATTTGTCCTTGAGTCTGCTGCTTGCGCCAAGAAAAGGATGGGTAGGGCTAGAGGCGTAAGCTGCGAAAGAACTTGATGCTATTCCCGGACTTCACAGAGAAGACCAATGGACGACGATACGCTGACAATCAATTTGTATTCTGTCTGCGCTAGTGTGCTGCGATATCTTTTTTTGGTCTTTTCGCCATTCTAAAGAACACAAAGAAATAAAATTCTGTCTGACTGTGACCTTGACGTGTGCCGGCTTGTCGTTTCCCTAGCGAGTGCAGTGCTCCTGGCACATTGTTACCCGCAATCGTCGACCAGGAATCCGTCCAACGGCCTGACTCAGTTGGAAAAATGCACCTTGGTATCCTCGTCCGTGATGTACTCCAGGCCAGCCGGGGGCGTCTGGATCTCCTTCTGGCCAACATTGGCCTGCTCAACCGGCGTGAACGGTTCGCCAAGGCCGTCCTTGTTGTTGACGGACAGGTCGGTATAGAGCAAGCGGTTGCCACCCTCAGTTACCGCTACAATTCCAACATAGTTGGCAGAACCGAAGTCCTTGGACACGGAGGCAAACACCTGGCAAGAAGTTATTAGTATGTTCCGACAGTATGATAATAAGTGCTGAGATTCTGGCTTACCACGCGATCGGCGGTGATATCGGACACCCCATCGTAGCCCCGACCCTTGAGAATAGGGTATTCAAAGTACGGGGCGTGGGCATGCTCGGCGTGGAAGAAGGGATACTCTAGGAAACGGTCTTAGTCTGATAATCAATCAAAGGCTGTGGTGGAAAAAAACGGGCTCTCAGGAGAAACTGGACATACTGCGGTATGCATGCGGGAACTTGTCCTCGCCAATTTGATTTCCGGCCTTCAGATGCTCGAGGCCGGAAGCAATGGCAATCTCAATCGACTTTTCGTCATAGGTGACGTTGTCCGAGCCACGGGCAAGAGCCGGAATGAAGTCTGAGCACGATATATTAGTTTAGAACTTTCTTCGAGGTGTGTATCAATATACGTACAGATGGTGGGGACTGCAGAAGCCATTTTGAATGACTTTATTTTTTGCAAGGAGTGCTTTTTTTTGAAAATTGAAGAGTTGAAAACGATTTGGAGACACGGATGGTGAGTGGAAAACGGTTTGATAGAGGAAGAAATTTAGATTTCAACATGGGCTATATGGCTACCTTTTATACTTGTTCTCTGCCGATGTAACTCATTCATACGTCTTTCCTTCTGACAAGGGGCTGCTTCGTTATTGGCCCACCATGTGTCATAAGATCACTCGCACAATCGACCGGGACAGCGAAAGGAATGAATGACCAGGTTCTTGTGATCACAATGCTAGTACTCCCGAAGGACCTTCGTAAGGAGGAAGTGCTTAGAGAAACACATGCGAGCGTTACACGATGACGTTGCAACCAATGCATTTCTTCATTTACGGTATGCTGGCTCACAAACCCAGTTGAGTTCCAGTTTAGACTTGTGGTCTGTCCAACAGCCACGCAATCCGGATACACAGAGGACAGCGGTTACAAGGAATACAAAACACAAAATACACAAGGCAGTCATGAAACGGTGTAAGAGTCACTGCGTGTGCAAATCCAGTTAACAACCTTGTGATTCAGCGGTACAAAACTCAAAGGGAACGATTGGCAGAAAAGGCCCCCGTACCGCTTACGTTGTCCAAAAACCCTAAACAGCATGACACACTCCGCCAAGAGCACTTGTGCACTTGTGCATGGTTTCTCTATATTTCGGTTCACGAGACCAAATCCCGCTGCGGCCAGTTGCCTAATGAACGTCGACTGTCCAACTAGTCCACGCCCGGCTACGTCGTCGGGCAGAGGCTCCATCTTCTCATTTCCAGAGCCACCATGATACAACATTTTCCGGCGTCCTCTTGTATTATAGTTGCCGATATTGAAACGAACCTAGAGTCATATGCGGACTGTGTAGTATTGTGCCTGCTCACCTTGGTGGCAATTCTTCCGCACGTTTGTCTCATGGTTTACTTGATGGAGGCGGTTTTGCCAAGCATGCGCGACAATTTTGCTCATTGTTTCTGTTCATGGCGCACCGCCTATGTCTCTGTCGTTTCAGCTACCTCGGTGATCAACATAGCCGATAATGAAAGGCGAAGAGGTTCTCTACCTACAGTCTAAACAGGAATACTTGAGATCCAAGCTTGAGGGCCTAAGACGTCTCGTCACCATGCCACAAATCTCTCAGTTGAAAAATTGTGCCTTGGCAAAGTTTGTGTCTTGAGCTTATATATAAGAACAATCAAGTAGGATGCACGTCAGTAGATCTATGACGTGTGTCATTTACAGACAAGAACGAGAGAAGCATTATAACAGTTGACAGAAGAATTTATGGGAAGTTGGTTAGGCAATACGCAGGTGTGCAAGATACAATTCTTAATATGCTCACGAGGAAATTGTTGCACATTTAGATGCCCCGTGCATAGTCCGTGACTGACTTACAAGCCTAACAACAATAGCTTAATGATCAACGAGTACAAAGTTTCTTTAACATAATCAATGATTAAGTAATAGAGTCAGAACATAGTTTAATTCTCGGATGGCAGTGTTCAACTGATGATGTCGAACATTGATTGTCTGTGTTTGGAGGCATCAATAGTCATGTACTTCACCCTATAGTGTTGTTAAGCCTGGCTACTTACTCCCTTCTTATCATATCTATGACAAGCAATTCCAACCAGATAAGTTCATTTTGTTGCATTGATAGGCATGGGTTGGCCGATTACAATTCAAGGGGATCATATTCATGTACATGTTTCCTTGTTTTGGGGTTTAACTTATTCGACCTACCCCAGAGCTATGGGGGAATCTGCGCCGCTTCAATCTGTGTCTGTAAACGTAGAATGGAACTTTTCCTTTTTATAACTTCTTTTTTGTAGGGGTACTACCTGTAGCAATCACGAGAATTAGTGTGAGCTTTAGATTGTTTAACGACCACTCATACTTCTCACAACTAGGCAGTGACTGGCTAGATGTAGAGCTGCACATAAGGGTATACGTAGGTACCGCGCTTGTTGCGTTGCAAGAACAAGTAACACGGAGCACTAGAACGAAAGACGCAAGTTTTAGTTCTCTCTATATATAATAAGTAATTCAAAAACCTGCGTAGACGACACCAGCGTATACGGAACCACACTTACACGAAAAGCGCATGCCATCTTAATTGAGGGAGCCGTGCCTGTTGTTCATTAGGATGTTAAAGAGCATCTTTCTAAACAGGCCTAGTTGTTATCTGCACCGCTACGGAACTGCCAGGCAATAAGTAGACGTAACTAATAATCTTGCTTTTGTTTCGCTAGCTGGCCTTGAGGAGGATCTAAATGTACATGTACTTGTGTAGGTAAGATTCTGACTGAATTAATGAAGATATTTCGTCATAGTTCTCGACGAATTATAGATTAATATCTGAAAACAAAAGTTGCTTCATTAGCAAGTCTCAAAGAAAGAAAGCAAGGATAACTTCAGTTATTACGTAGATTCCATTCCCCGCCAACATTGTACCGAACACATCCATCCTTTAATGGCTCATGGGGGTCATCGTTCGCGATTGGGACCATACTGCACGTGACCCCGCAACACTGTACAGTGATCATATTGAACTTAGACTTGATTTAAATCCGAACTGACACGCTGTAATACTAAGTCCACCAATTATCCTCCTTCCGTACCACACACACCCTGGCAGACAGGCGCTCAGTGAATTGTCTAGCAAGTCCTACTTACTGTCCAAGTGACGAGCAGCGGGCATTGATTGCATCTCATCCCGCCGCACAAGGTCACGGCAAATGATGCGCAAGATACTGTACTCGGGGTTATCGTTGATGACCTCATTTGGAATGCTCGGACTAGTTTCAACCTTCGACACAACTCGCAATTCAAGCTGGGGGGTAGAGGATTTGGAGGACGACCCCGCCAAGCGCGAGACGACCGCCATACGCAACCTCCAGTTTCTTGATAACGAGCGCTCGCAGTCCTTTGAGGAGCTGCCCAGAGACGCCGTTGTTCAGGTCGTCGAGGATCAAGGCTACGCCGACTTTGGATTTCTGATAGTGCGCTTGGTCTATGACGACGAGGCGCGGTGGGATCGGTATTATGACTCCTTTCTCGCGCCTCTTGAAAGAAAGCTGCTGTCTAAAGTGCAGGGCGGCGAGAGAATTGTCGACAACTTGCTCGTGATGGTGGTTGAAGACGAGGTGATCGACGGCACAGGCTTCCAGGGCGCCGTCGAGTACGTTTCTGCTTTCCATTCCGCACTCTTCACTTACACTGTTCCTACAGTACCGTACTAACTACACAGCTACTGCGAGGAACTGCTCATCAACGACATGGTGCCGCCTGGGTTGGATACGCGCATGGTCTTGGCCGTGGATGAGCAAGCGATAACGTCAACACTCGAGCCAACAGCGGGCCAGGAGCCATGGGTATGGGCCGTGGACATGTTGTACCCTTTCGGGGTGTGTCAGCAGCCACCAGTGGGCGATCCGCCGACGGACGCCTATCCGGGGTACTTCCGCGTCACGCTCACGGCGGCTGTGCTCGAGCTGTGGCCTCTTCTCAAGGCAACTTGCATCAGAGGCCGCAGTCTATGGGACCCCAACACGCGGGTATGGGATGGCCTCCTGTAAGGGGACCTTCTTATTGTATTATTGCTTTCATGCACATTGCTACGCGTTATCTATTAAACAATGGATGAAAGCGCTACCATGCTAGTACAACACTCTTGCCACGTACAGGCTAGCAGTACTACCTAGGAGGACCGAATAAGAGTCTTCTTTGGGTTCGCCACCTATAGAAAGGGCCTGAACCGAGGGCCCGGCCCAGGGACGGCTCGTAGCGGATAGTAGTCTTGGCTTCATCAGGCCCACGGGAGAGCGTAGTGGGGGTCGAGGTACCCATGCGCGGAAATTTCGGCTGGCCCGGGCCAAAAAAGTGAATGAAGACCAGGTTGGGATTGCCGGCGATGATAATGTCGTCGAGGACGTAGGACATGACCGGGCTGGCGGGATCTGCCAGGTAAGCAAATACAGCGTCATACGTGCCAGAGGGAAGGTGGGTAAATTCAAGCGAGACGTGGCTGGGCTGCAGCGTCTGAAGAAACTGCAGTAGGAAAACGGGATTGAAGTATGTCCCGCCGAGACTACAGGAGTCGAGGTGTGTTGTTCTGGCAGATAAAGCTGGGGATGCAATGGAAGTTGTAAGCGCCTTTGTTGCTGGCGCTGTAGTTATTGGTGCTGTTGGTACTGGTGCTGCAGTTACGACAGAGTTTGCGGTGGGTGCTGGTGTTGTAGTTACTACTGTGCCTGTTTCATTGCCTGCAGACGACAGCAGTGTCTGCCCAGCATCCGCGGACACTTCAGGTAGATCCACAAAGTACCAGTGTAGGTCAAGGGTTTGAAGTTGTGGAAGGGCGCCGGTGGACACCAGGTCCAATACCGTCTGCAGGGCTTCCATGCAGTAGTAGGCCTGCCGCTCGGCGACCATCCTGTTTCGGCTGATGTTTTCTGGACCACTCGTGCGGCTGCTTTCCTGAAGCCCGGAGGGACGATGGGGCACCGATAGGCTGATGGCCAGATGTTGCAGCGAAGCGAAGGATGGGGCCAGTGACACTGGGGATGTGGTGGCTACGCCACCTACCACGTCAGCAAAAACGCAGCTGGCAAGGCTGCAGCGTGTCTGCGTGCGGAAGACGTCTAGCGTGTCAAGGGGCAACCGAGACGCCGCCAGCGCACCCATGGTGATACGGAACGTACGCTGCGCCACGTCCCAGAGCGGCTTGAAGTCTGTTAGTATGCTCTCCGTGTCCAGCAGGCGGCCATCGTGAGCGCGCAAGGCGACACGCAGACGCAACGATATCAGGCCGCCGCCGCTGGATGTGTTCGTGTTTGCGCCACATTCAGAGATCGCTCTCTGAACGTTTTGAAACACTTCTCCAAGCAGCTGTGTCTGTCGCGCAATGACGTCAACGTCCTGGTCGGCAATTGGCGGCGTCTGTGGCTCCTGTGTATAGTCGTAGTCGTCCCGAGTTATGGACTCGTCTTTCCACTCCTCCAGGACGCCCGTCACCGTGCAGTCCCGCAGGAGGCAGGCCAGGTGGCGACCGGGGCTGGTGATGTGCACAAGGTCTTCGAGAACGGGTGTTGTGAGCGGAATAGCCTTGCGGCGGAAAAAAGATGTGAAGCGGCCGTAAGATGCCTTGTCCTCGAGCGCGCGGCATGTCAGGCGCAGCGATGCGATATCCGGCAAGTCCAAGTAGGACACGATGAGCTCAACCAACTCAACAGGGACAGCACTAAGCGAGGCGGGTGATATTGCATGCGATGAGGGAGCCATGTTCATTTTCATTGACTTACTGGCTAAAGGCGGGTTCAGAGGAAACTAGAAACGGGGCGCAGGAAGGGTTTTTATTGTGCTGCTACCCTATCTTATGTGATGGCAGACGGAAAGGGGTCACCTTAATATATGTATTACGGAATAATCTGGGTACCCAAAAACAATAACGGCTGATAAGCCAACCAACCAAAATACGGTTATCAATACTACAAAGATACTTTGAAAGACAAACCAAAATAATATGAGAGAAGACAATATCAAACCCATTTTACATATAATTTGACTTTATGTACCTTGTCAACGGCTTGGACTTTTTGAAAGTCACTAATGTAGCGTGTCATGCCGCTGTCCCTGCTGCGACCGTAGCCTCATACCACAGCCGCCAGCCTCCAGTGCCAACACCATCTGAATTTGCGTCGTACTCAAAGTACGCAATACCCCGATACTTTTGACCGGCGGGATAGCTGTCATCAGCCTGGTAGTTATACTCGATGACATCTATGGAACCAAGGACGCTTGTAATTGTCGACGCCAAAGTTGCAACGGCTGTTGGATAGCCCTGTGCTTGGGGGTTGTTTGCCGCTGCATCAGATTCTTCTTGCGACGCGAATGCCCGAGTACGCGGAGTCATGATGAACGCTTTGGCATTTTTGCCTGCAAAGAGACTGGGTGTGATGGCTACGCCTTTGCTTAGGTACCTACTACCAGTGGTGAATAAGTTCAGAAAGTTACGCCGCAAAGCCGTGGCTGGGGACATCGCATTGTCTGGGGAAAAGGCAAGGCTTTCGAAGATGTGGGCCTACCAAAAATGATGTTAGCTTCGCTACACGCGCAAAGAGTGCGAAACAAAGAAAGAAAACGTGCCATGTACACAGCCTTGTCTGACACGATCGTCAGAACTGTGCAACCGATAAGGCCATCGGTGCCTAAGCTGAACGTGTCAACCCCCGAATAGTCAGAGAACACCTTCTGCACTGAGAAGGTATACTGGTTTGTCTCAGTTGCTATTCTACTCGTCAGATTACACGTATCGTTGCCCTCCACATTTATGAGTGAATCCGAAGAGAGAAGGAAGTTGTGTGCTCGTTAGTAACTTACTATAAATAATGCTCAATGCATTGGCATTGGGGTCATCTACCGGGGTGACCAGCGTCATTGCTCTTGAAGAGATGTAAGAGCCTATGCCACTTTGGCGAATCGTTCGTAAAACACGTTTGTCCAGGTTCGCACTGCTCGACGTGGCATTGGCATCAACGTAGTCGAGAAGTGAACGCTTTGTCGTGGTAATGGCACAGGAACTGCCACAAGATCCGCAGGCAGGACGGCAAAGGCCGTAATTATCGCTCGTAGACTGCCTGGATTGAAGGATAAATGCAGGATCGTGTATTCTGTAGTATGCTTGTTAGACCCGGGTGCCTTATAGCACAATGGCATATTTGGTAGGCGAAAGGGCTTGGGCGTACGCTCTATCCGTGGTCAAGTCCGCAAAGCCAATCCCTACGACAGCACGAGCATGCGCAACTCCGAGCAGCGCAATGCTGCCCAGCAGAAAACGGCGCAGCAGCATTGTGGCAGATGGTTTGGACGACCTTCAGAATTCCAAGTTAGAATCTGAAGCATTCTCTTAGGAAGATAATAACTTCAGCAGAGAAGAAGGTTCGGGTTATTAGAAAACCTTCAATATCTACAAGGCACTGTGACAGTGCGTATCTACGGCTCGCATGGCGCAGTAGGACTGCATCCGTTGTACAGTGATAATCATACAAGATAAAGAAGATAGAGGCGGGAAGTCTGGGCACATTGCACGAGGTAGGATTCTTCGAACCGCGTTCTGAAATTGGATCTTGTCTTTTTTGACCATCCAGCGCCGTATATCCGTTGCGAGCTGCTTGAACAGGAAATTCAGCGCGGGACGAAGGAAGAAGTGGCATGATGAGGGCATCAAAGACGCCGCGATATCATACTGCGGCTAAACTCTCGGAGTGCGGTGACGGGCGTGACGGGCAGTGCAACTGTGCTCAGTTCCGTACTACTGATTTTGTTATTCATTTTGGCACGAATGGTTGGCACCCTACTATTCCGTAAGCATAAGCCAACACTCACAATACCGGAGCGCCGTAGGGCGGCAAGCAATTGTTCCTGAGTGCTAAACGCTCAGTGGTAGCCTGGCGTTGTAGTTTAATTTGAACACGAGCCGTGTCAGATAGCGCAATAATGGCGAGGGGGTGCAGCGGCTCAAACGCAGCGAGGAGAGACAGTGCTGTCTGCCGGATAGTAACCAGCGAGAAACATGGAACGTTGCCTGTACTCCGTATGGAAGATACGTGTGAATTGTTGACGGGACGGGAATACGAAGGAGGAAAGAAAGTCCACGCTTCGACAATGGTTGTAGCGGATGATCGCTGCCTTCTGGCCGGCAGCGGCAATGGACACATAAAACACAAAATGCTGCCCAAACTGAGCCTCAAGATGGCTTGAATGCGGTAGCATGTTCTGTCAAAGACGACGTCTTCAGCTGATTGACACTCGTCGTCCGCTCTTTTCTGTCTTGTCGAGTCGGCCGTTTCCCGCTTATTTTACCTTTGCCAAGACTTTTCTGCTCGCTGCTATGACGGCAACTGGCGCTGGCAGGCCCTATAGCCGCCCTACAGGGCCAAGGCTGCCTGTCATCGCCGTCGTTTTTCTGATAGCGCTTTGCCAAGGCGTCGTTGCCGAGTTCTCCTCGATCCGATCGCGCTGCCCACAGACGTGCAGCGAGCTTGGCGATGATGCTGCTGGCTGGACCCACTACCACAGCCTGCAGGTGTTGGCCACCTGCAACGAGACCGTGCTCTTCGACGCCAACCTGTTCAACGCCGTCGACGACGCGCGCACGCACGCGACTTTGCGCGCCTGTGCCGTCGATGCGCCGGTGTCATCCGTCCGACGTTCGCGTGCGAGGCACGTGACGCGGGCGTACCCGCACGCCAACGCTACGGCAGGCACGGCCGTGGCGCCGGCGGCTCTTTCCTGGGGCGTCGGCAACGGGTCCGCCTTGTCGTCGTCATCAGCTTCCGCTGTTAGTCAGCTTCTGGCTTATGCGCAGGCAAATCCAAACCGCGCCTCGGGCATGTTCGCCGCGCGCGGCAACGCCGTCGTGGGCATCTACATCGGGTCGGGCGTGCAGACGTCGAGCGCCCTCGACGTACTCGGGGCCTTTGCAGAGGCCGCGGACAGCGTGTAGGCCCACCGCGTGGCTCTGCAGTACTGCGGAAGCGTCGGGGCGACCAATGCTACGATTAATTCAAACAGCAGCATATCTACGACCGATGGACGTGTCTTTGGCGTCGTGCTCGACACGCAGACGGGCGCCGTGGCCCGCGTGCAGTCGGCGCTGGCCCAGTGGACTGTCGGCAAGTGTCTGCAGGGCGACGGGGCTGCGCCGACTTCGACCTGGTGGTCAACGGCCTCGGCGCCAGAGCTGCTCCTCGTCGGAAACAACGCCTCCAATGTCTCCAATGCTGCCTCGAGTGCATCCAACGGCACAGCTTCAACCTCCAGCACCGGGACCTACCGCTCGAATAGCACCATACTCGGCACTGCCGCTCTCTCTTTGACGGCCTCAAAGGCCAGCAGCACGACGCATCACGGTGCAGCGGTGGTAGAAGCCTCGACGGTGGCGTCCTATGTCAACGGCACCTGCTACACGTACGTCGTGCAGTCCGGCGACACCTGCTCGTCTATAGCCCTGGCCTACGACGTTAACGTCACCGCTGTCGAGGACAATAACGACAATACCTGGGGCTGGATGGGCTGCTCGGACCTCCAGATCGGCCAGTACATCTGCCTCAGCACCGGCACGCCGCCCTTTCCGGCTTCCGTGTCCAGCGCCGTGTGCGGTCCGCAGGTCAACGACACCGTGCAGACGTCCAACTACACGGGCTGGGCCGACCTCAACCCCTGCCCCATCAACGCCTGCTGCGACATCTGGGGCCAGTGCGGCATCACGTCCGACTTCTGCACCCCCGATCCGGCCGACACGGGCGCTCCGGGGACGGCGCAACCCGGCAGCAACGGCTGCATCTCCAACTGCGGCTTCTCGGTGATCGAGTCCGTTGGCCCAGACTCTTTTGCTACCGTCGGCTACTTTGAGGCCTGGAACACTGAGCGCCCGTGCCTCCACATGCAGCCAGTAGACATCCCGGCCAAGTACACCCACGTGCACTTTGCCTTTGGTAACATCACCGACGACTACACCGTCGACATCAGCGGCTACCAGGACATGTTTGACAGCTTCTTGGCGGGCACCACCTACAAGCGCATCCTGTCCTTTGGCGGCTGGGCCTTTTCAACGGGCCCGGAGACGTACCCCATCTTCCGCGAAGGTGTGACGGAGGCGCAGCGCCAGACCTTTGCCGACAATATAGTTGAGGTTAGTCGAAGGGTGAAATATGCGAGGGCGTGAGCAGGAGATTATGGCTAGAGCTTGGCGAGAGGCAATGAGCCCAGCCATGAAAATTAACACGGCCAGTTTGTCAAAGCCAACGACCTCGATGGCATCGACTTTGATTGGGAGTACCCCGGCGCTTCCGACATTCCCGGCATTCCGGCCGGAAGCAAAGATGACGGCGCCAACTACCTGGCCTTCTTGCAGGACTTGCGCGCCCGGCTGCCGACCGACCAGTACACCCTGTCAATTGCCGCGCCGGCATCCTACTGGTACTTGCGCAACTTTCCCATCCAGGAGATTGGCGAGGTTGTGGACTACATCATTTACATGACCTACGACCTGCACGGCCAGTGGGACTTTGGAAATGACTACAGCGAGTATGTCATATTTCTTATTTCGTACACTTCTGCCCATATTCATGCCTGCTGTATTCATACACCCTGTTTATACATGCCCTGGTACCTCTCCTGACGGCAACACTAACAAACAGCCCCGGCTGCCCGGCTGGCAACTGCCTGCGCTCCCAGGTGAACAAAACGGAGACGCTTTCGGCACTGGCTATGATCACCAAGGCCGGCGTGCCCTCCAACAAGGTCATGGTCGGCCAGGCCATGTACGGCCGGAGCTTCGAGATGACCGAGGCGGGCTGCTACACGGAAATGTGTAAGTGCCACTTCACCCGTGTTGAATATCGTACGGTATTGACCATCCAGGCACATATGTCGGTCCTGACAGCGCCGCCACGCCGGGCGTCTGCACCGACACTGCGGGCTACATTAGCAATTGGGAGATTAGTCAGCTCTTGATCACACCGAGCGTCGACGCCCAGCAGTACTACTCGGACGAGGCCGGCGACATCATGGTGTACAACGGCAACCAGTGGGTGTCTTACCTGTCCGACAACACCTATGCCCGCCGTGTGTCCTGGGTCGAAGGCATGAACTTTGCGGGCACATCCGATTGGGCCATGGACCTGGCTGCCAGCTACTATGACAACGGCACGCAGATCACCAACGGGTCCGGCGTTGTCTACATCGACCCCAGCGTTCTCACCGATCCCGACGCCACTATCTCTTGCATTCCACCCTGCACCTTTGTGCTGCCGCCCTGGACGCTGTCCACCATGACGACCATCTCACAAGACCCCGTCACCGAAACGATAGATGAGCTGTGGACGTCGACTAGCACAGGAGCTGATGGTCTCACATCTATTGTCTACGTCACATCTACCGCGGTGACGACCATTACCATTCCTGCTCTGACCACGGACACCATCTCCATATACAACGTGATCTGGACGGACGTCAGTGACTCCATTATCTACTTTACGAGCAGCGTGGACATGCCAACCACCGTGCTGGAGCAGAACAACGACACCGTCACGGCAAGCTCCTCCTCCACGACCCTGGTTGGCGTTATCTACACATACAACCCCGGCCCGTACTCAGGGGCCCCCGCTACCACAACATCAGGCACAACTGGACCGCCGCCGAGTCCACCGCCGGGCATGGTTGGTTCGGTACATGTGAACTCTGGAAGTCCCGAGCCCACCTGTGTCGTAGGATGCGGATCTCTGTGTCTGCTGAACTGTGCGCCCAGCAACCCGTGCATTGGCATTTGCGGCTGTGTCGGCCTGGGCTGCCCGTCCGACAGCGATGGAGAAAACTGCTTGGGTGCGGGCTGTAACGAAGATGACGACGGCACTGGCGACGACTCATCCACCACGACAACGTGCGCCACGAGTCATACTGTTACCAACTGCGAAGTCCCGTGCACAGTGACTAACTACGGCACATCGAGCACGACCACTTGTGATAGTCAGACTTGTGATCCGACGCTTGGCTGCGATGCGACGGCCACGACAACCACATCGTGGACCACGTCATATGACTGCACCTGGGTCGGTACTACCCCCATCCCGGATCTCTGGACCATGAGCAACCCGGACGGCGATCCGCCCGTGCTTGGCGCGGGTGGCATCTACGGCTACACTGCCATCACGGGCAACAGAGACTTGCCTACCAGCAGTACCAGCGCCGTGTCGTACGTTCCCTGCACATTCCAGGGCCAAGACCCCGACCAGGGCATTACTTCTCGTGAGCTTTCTTCCCATTTTGTGCCATGTGTCAGACTCTTTTCTAACTCTCCAGAATATTGTGTCTGTTCCGGGTCAACCTTCTCACCCCAGACGACTTCCATTGACCCGGGAAACTCGTGCGCCTACACGGCGATGCCAACCAAGACAATCAGCGCCGGAGTCCTTTATGAGACTGTGACCTCCAACTGTGCAGTATGCACGTACGCCGGCCTTACAGAGATTTCCTGCTCCGACCTGAGCGGCTGCACAAAGACGGTCCTGTCTACGAGTTCCAAGACAACGGTCACCACATCCACACAGACGGTCGTTCCGGCACCGTCGGAGTCGGCTGATTGCGCATTTTGGTAAGAGGAGAACTGATGGATGTCCATGAGTGACGGGAGTGCTAACAAATACAGGGATGAGGGCTGGGGCTACACATTTGAAGTTTACAACATCGTCAGTTGGTCCGATGACGGCGGCAAAGCGCTGAAAAAGCAAGAGAAAGGCTGTGGCGCCCTGACCGGCTGGAAGTGGTATGAGGCCAAAGATGGTCAATATGCCTACGCATACTTCAATCTCCCCTTCTTTATCAAGTCTGGCTGCGTTGAGCGCGCAATGGTATCGGCCGGCGGTCCCAAGCTGAAATGCGCTGGGCAGGGCCTGGACCTCCGCAAGCGGTTGTCGTACAGCAGTGAAGATGAAGAAGGCAGCTGGAATGAGGACAACCGGGACGAAGAAGAGAATGAGGAAGCCGGGAGCCTCAAGGCTCGTGCCATGCAGCTTATGACAGCGAGCTCTCCGGCTGCCTTGTCATCCACGCCTACCTACACGTACACGGAAACCACAAGCATCCCGCCATATGTCCCTATGAATTGGACAAGCTCCGACAACAGCAGCACGGTGACGCTCACTTGGACCCTGACCGAGGTCACTTCCATCATCATCTCATACACAACTGTCGTTACAGGCGGCAGCACCGTGCCCGCCAACGTTTCTGCGTCCGCGACGGCCATCTCCACGCCATCGCCCGTCCAGACAGGCATCGCCAACAACTGCGATGCCTTCCATCTTGTTGTTTCGCGGGATACGTGCAGCGGCATTTCCTCAGCAGCGGGCATCAGCCTGGCCAACTTCTATGTGTGGAACCCTGCGGTTGGGAGCAGCTGCGAGGATCTGGATCTAGGCGACTATGTATGCATCGGCGTGACGTCCGGAACCGGTGCAAGCAGCACAACGCCCACCACAACCGGAATCTCGACACCGTCGCCCGTGCAAACAGGCATCACGAGCGATTGCGACTCCTTCCACCTTGTCGTGTCTGGCGACACCTGCAGTTCCATTGCCACCGCGGCAGATATTAGCTTGGCCAGCTTTTACGCTTGGAACCCGGCGGTCGGATCCAGCTGCCAATACCTCGGCCTAGGCGACTATGTGTGCATCGGCGTGACCGGTGGAACCAACACAGCCAGCACAACCAGCACATCGACGGGCGATGGCGTCTCGACACCCTCGCCGATTCAGACGGGCATGGCCACAGATTGTGACGCCTTCCATCTTGTCGTGTCCGGGGATACGTGCAGTGCCATTGCGACGGCTGCCGACATCAGCCTAGCCAACTTTTATGCGTGGAACCCCGCTGTTGGAAGCAGCTGCCAATACCTTGGCCTCGGTGACTATGTATGCATTGGCGTACTTGGCAGTACGGCGGCGACGACCACGACCAAAAAGGCGTCCTCTACGTCAACGGGCAACGGCGTCACGACGCCGACGCCTATCGAGACGGGCATGGTGACCGACTGTGACACCTTTCACTATGGTAGGCTTTCTTTTCCGCTGTTGTCCTGTTGCCTTGCAGTCTGCTAACGGTCCAGTTGTCTCGGGCGACTCGTGTTCCTCGATTGCCACAGCTGCGGGTATAACACTGGATAACTTTTACACGTGGAACCCGACGGTAGGCACTACTTGCAACGACTTGTGGCTGGATGCCTATGTGTGCGTAGGTGTTCTGTGAGTTGCAGGTCACATCAGAGAAGGGCATGTGCGCATGATCTGCTAAGTCGCAGCAAGGCGGATGTAGCGACGCTGGACACACCCATTAGCGTCCAACTCTGCACCGATTTGTATTCGCGGCCGTTATTCAAACAGTAAGAGAGCGGCTTTGCGCTGTACAATCTGTACTATAGAATAGGAGCGTTGTACTATTGACTGGAATATAAAATCATCAAATCAAGAAGCCAAGATAATGGCTGAGACAAGCAAGCATAACGGCTTCAACATATACTAGACTTCGGCGCACTTTGCATTGGGTAAAGGAGCGGTATGGGGAGTGCCAACGAAATATGTATTTAAATGTTGTATCTTTTTGAGTAGCCTAAGATGGTTCGTATAAGACTAATGTTAATAAGTTTTATAAAAGCTATTCTTCTTTGAGTGTCTCTTTCTCTCTTCTGTTGCCCTATTCATTCCTATGATAACGAGCCAAGTAGAAAGAAGTAGGCAGTGGTAACTTGAATATTAATGGAAACCAATAACAGGCATGTAGAACGAAACACAACAAAAAATCCAGGAAGCTAAATACAGCTTACAGCTGGCAAGAGAAAAAATGCTAGACGACCTGCTTTTACCTGTCAAACTTTCGGAACGTCTTCTTTTCACATCAATAAACTGGAGTTGAGGAGCAGAGCCGAAACAGACACTAATCACAAAGCCGCAGAAGGTTGCATCAGGGACTACGGCGCAGCCATAGCAAAAAACTACGGTACCATTAGCACTTCTTAAAAGAATATCTGAGGCTGTGGTGTGGATGGGTCGTTGTATTCGGAGGAAAGAAGACTATTTGAGAGCCAAGTGAGGCATGAGCTAAAATACTGTTGCGTGGTACACGGACCACACGCAGTAGTATTTAGCTCATGCCTTCACTTATTAGCGCTCAGATAATACAACGACCATCCCTCACCACAAATACTCCTACGTGTGGTCCGTGCACCACACTAACGAGGTCACGTGTCTGTAATCTATTAGTAAGGCTCCGTCCAGATAAGTCCGCTGTTACCTCTGTGCTTCAACTTGGATTAACTCGCAATGTCCAACATCATGGTGGCACCAAAGGCAAATGCAGGAGCGGCCGAGCTTACGCCGGCCGCGGAAGTTGCATCCACGTTAAACGATGGAAAGATACATCTGCTATTAGCAGCTAGTGGTACGCGGTAATACACGCCACCCGAAACCAAAAGTCTCAGAGCAGGCGAAGTGGATGATGTTTGATTTTGTCTACTAACATGAGTCATTTATTCCCTCCGCGTGTACAGGCTCTGTAGCGACGATCAAGCTTCCTCTTATTGCCGAAGCGCTCGGCGATGTACTTAATCTTTCCGTGCGCGTAATCCTAACGGATAACGCGGCACAGTTTCTGGCCGGCCAGTCGGCCGAGCAGCCGACTGTAGCAGAGCTCGCGGCCCTGCCCAATGTGGCATCTGTGCATCGAGATGCGGATGAGTGGCACTCGCCCTGGGTGCGCGAGGCCAGTATTCTGCACATTGAGCTTCGACGCTGGGCCGACCTGTTGGTGGTAGCGCCCATGTCAGCCAATCTGTTGGCAAAAGTGACAAACGGAATCTGCGACTCGTTGCTAACTAGCGTAATACGGGCTTGGGACACGAGCCCGGCTGCCGGGAAGCGTATCATGGTGGCGCCGTCTATGAACACGTTCATGTGGACACATCCACTTACGGCGCGGCAGCTCGCGATGCTGCAGGACGCCTGGGGTACGAGTGGTAGACCAGACGGCACAGAATCCAGTAGCAGTTGGTATGACATTCTTCTGCCGCAAAGGTAAGTGGTATTGTCTTTTCGTTCTTTTCTTTTGAGGCGCCGTTCTGATTGAAGTAGCAAAGCCCTTGCCTGCGGAGACGTCGGCCAAGGAGGCATGTGCGATTGGAGAGATATCGTCCAGAGAATTAGGGTCCAGCTCAAGCTACCGGGGCAGAGTAACACGGGTTCGGCGTGAAAGTCGTGACTGAGTTGGTGGAAATATCTCGTTAAACTAGCTTTTGATTGGGCAAACGAGACATCTCCGTAGTCATTTGCGGCCTAATGATGAAAGCATTTCAGGCAATTCTATGCTTTGTGTATGACGCCAAGGCTTTATTATTCGTTAGCAAAGTTGGGGGACCGTATATGACAACCTACTCAATACAGCTACAACTTTGATCAAGCCTAAAGTAGGCAGTAGAAATGGTGTTCTAATTCGTTGATCGGCCTCGCTACTCATTCTCGGCATGGTCAATAGCCGAACATTCATGATTTTGTTTTGGTTGAACTACCGTTATTCTCGTCTATGAATAGAGCTTGCCAAGAATGTATCAATGTATTCTAAGGGGTATAATATCTTAGCTTTGGGCGGTGTCCGTGCTCTTTGGCTCAACAGCAACTTGCTCGGTTGAGCCAGACGAGTGATTTCCTTGCGCATCGACAATAGAAAGAGACCGGAGCTGGCGGTTCTCTATTTCGTGAAATATTCCCCAGTCGCCGATCTCCTCGTCACAAAACTGGTCCCGATCCAAACCGATCTCCTCCGCATCATCTGACACACGCAGATGCATACCTGGTATATATTTGAGAATCAAAAGTAGAGCAACGGAAACGACAAAGGAGTACGATGAGATCGCAGTGATCTCAGCAAACTGTTTACCAATCTGAACACCATTTCCGTCAAGTCCACCACCTGCGTAGGTGACTCCATCCAGTGCAGATACTATGCAACCAGTTAGAATAAATCTCTCACGTAATCAGGGGCAAGAAGAAGGGTGACAGAATCTCACTCTTTTCGGTAGCAAAAATTCCAGTAAGGAACGATCCCAGCATGCCACCAATACCATGTAGCTTGAAGACATCCATGCCCTCATCAATGTGCAACCACTCGTTCACATCTTCCATCAAGGCACAACCGACGGCGGTAATGAAACCGATGGCGGCTGCTGGCCACACAGCAACGAAACCGGCAGCAGGAGTAATACCAACAAGGCCAGCGATGGCACCTGAGCAGCAGCCGACGACACTGAAGCGCCGCTTCTTCTTGATGTAGTCTACCATAACCCAACCGATGGCGCCAGTAGACGCAGCAGTGTTTGTGTTGAATGCGGCCAGCATAGACCGGAGAGACGCATTGAGAGCGGAGCCTCCGTTGAAGCCGAACCACCCAAACCAGATGAGAACGGTACCGAGGAAGACGAGAGTCGTGTTGTGCGCTTTTCCATGGCTCTTGTCAGTCAGGTTTTTCTTGCGCTTGCCAAGGACCATGGCATACGCTAGAGCAGACCAGCCCGACGCGATATGGACAGGACCACCACCGGCGAAATCGAGAGACGGCAGCTAAAGATTATATCAGCCCAAGGCATGCTTCGTAGACATGACACATTCCACACTTGAGCATTGTTTCACAGCTTACAGTATAGAGCCAGCCACTGGGATTCCAGGTCCAGCATGCGATAGGGCAGTAGACTACGGTGGCCCAGAAGAAGCCAAACACAAGCGAAGGGACAACGCGGCCGCGCTCAAAAGCGCCACCAATGACAATCTGCACGGTGCATGCGCAGAAGAGCAACTGGTAGAGGCAAAAGACGATCTCGGGAATGGTCGAGTTGCCGATGGACGGCGCTGCCATGACGTTCTTCATGCCAAAGTTGGCAAGATCGCCAATGAAGGGGCCAGACGTGCGGCTGTAGGCGAGCGAATAGCCCCAGAACATCCATTGGAATGTCGTTACAGCACCGACCATGATGGACTGAAACAACAGTGTGAGGGCGGACTTCCGGCGGGCGAGGCCGCCATAGAGAAGACCGAGACCCGGGATAATCAGCCAGACGATGAAGCTGCAGAACACGAGGTACGTGTAATTGTACTCGAAGCCAACATACTGGGCGTTGACGTCGACCTCGAGCGTGCTCCCGCCCTGTGGCTCAGATGCGTTGTAGACGGGCTGCAGAAAAGCGATGATCAGCGTAAGTCCACAGTGGACTTGAGCGGCAGCCAAGCTTCGGCCAAGCGCGCCAAGCTTCCGGCTTACAAGCCAAGCCCCATGGCATGCCCCATACGCAGTAAGAACTTGCGGCACTCATTGCTGAAAATCCGGAGAATATCGCTATCGTCCAGTGGTCGAGGGCTCTGCCCAGATCTTGGAATGTGTCACGGCAAAAAGGCAAAAGAAGAAAGTAAGTGGAAACAACTAGGTAAAATATCCCCTTTATTTCATTGACCTAAAAGTTGTAGGCCCCCAATATTGCTTGTACATCATGGGAGCACGGCCTGTGCATAGTTAAAATCACCACCATCATACGGGTAAGATTTCCTACTGGGGTTAGTAACCTAAGCTTTACAAGTGCCAAGAGATAAGGCAGGTCGCTAGCGGCCAGGTGGCTCGGTAACCGTTACTCCTAAGCCGTCTTCTGTAAATACCCCTGCCCTCCTTATCTGCACCTCTGTAAGATTTGAGAGGAGATGGAGAACCAGAACACTGACACCGTTCCGGCCGCGATATACATGCGGTGTTCTCGTGCTATAAGTGCATCGAGTCCTTTTTAAAGGGTCCATTTAAGGCGCTACGCGAGGAGGCCTACGCGATGTGTAGTCTTACTGATTAATGCTGGGAAGAGTATCTTACTTCTTGCGGTGCAACGATCTTAGCATGGGTGCCATCAGGAACTACGACTGCATACATTAGACCCGTTTCATGTGCAAGCTATGCGACTTTGATACCAAAGGCAGGGAAACATGACCGGCGTCTCCCCACGTGCTATCCATAACTCCTGCATAGACTGGCCGCTATGTGTACGCTACAAGCTGTAACGGCTGAGCGTAGTTGTACGAGCTGGATGGCACTGTTAATGCCACAGCTCATACGCGGAATATGTTTGCAAACTGTTTGATGTATTGTTTGTAAGGAACCCGCCGAGAATCGAGAACGCATCTAAAACTCGCTTACCGCTGGATTCATCGCGAAAAAAACACGTACGTAGGAAGGTATATTAAGGCTTTGGCTCGAGTGTAGCAATTAAAGTTCAAGGGGGGGGCAAAGACCACACTTCAAAAATCCAACCCCGGCAAATGATGCCCAGTGTTCCACTCTAGCGTCACGCGAATATGGACACAATATGGCAAGGCTGTCGGGATTCGCCGGTGGTATTGCTTTGTTCTTATCGATCCTCCAGTATCTTACTCCGGCTGAAGAGCCAGCGCAATTTTCTTGACATTGTTCACCAGGATGCAGTCTAATCCTGCCTGCGCCTGAATCTGCCAAAGTTATAAGCTCTCTGCAGAAACGGTGGAGACTGTACTTGGTGGTATTTTGACATACCTTGGCGTTCTCAGTGTCATCGTTGAGCGCTCCGTACGACATTGCGTAGAGGCCATGCTCTCGTATATAGGGGATCAGGCGTGAGGCAGCAACGAGTGGTTCGGCAGCCATGACAACTCCCGGTAGTCCAAAGGCACGCGCAAAGTGAACGGCACTTTGGACGCCCACCGCACGACGGTCGAACGTATCCCCGTTGCAAGAGTCGTTGAGGAAGAGGACGGGATAGGCTGTCTGTTTGGCAGCCAGAACAATGCATACCTCGGGACTGAATGACGAGAAGGATATCGGCCTCCTTTTGCCGTACTGGAAAATAACTCTGAGAATCGCGTCAATAAAGCGGTTCACCTCCATGGCGAATGTGTTCATTGACCAATGGCGTGCTTCGAAGAGCATTGGGTACTTGAGTTCGATATTGACACAAACATCTGGCTCGATGCTGGTGAGCGCCTCGGCCAGTGTGACAAAGTGGCTGTGGATGCTATGGCCGCGGATATTGGGCTTGAACCCGAGTGTCCTGTATTCCAACGTAGTCTTCATGCGATCCAGGAACTCTGCAGATCGGCCACGAACCGCTGCAGGGCCGACTGAGAGGGCTCGCGGCCGTGGTGTCATCCCGGTGTCACTTGTCTTTGTTGGCGGAGGCGATTGGACGTCGCTGAGGACCATGAGTTGCTCGTATGAAAGCTCATGCATGGGAATATCAGCTCCAATCTCGCTAACAAGGAAGTCGTGGTAGAGGACTGGGACATCGTCCTTGGTCACCTGGACGTCCATCTCGAGTATTGTAGCACCCAGTCGGCGTGCTTGCGCGAACGACTCGAGCGTGTTCTCGCCCATCTGGAGTTGTGTGTGCGACTTGGTGTTCCATCCGTTCCCACGATGGCCTCCAATGACCGTGGCGCCCTCGAGCCGTATCAAAGGGTCTGAAAGCTTTGAAATGGCAGGGTCGACTTGTAACGAGTGTTCGAACGGGCGGGCTATCAAAAAGGTGAATGTCAGAGTCCCTGCCGGGATCAGCATTCCCACTTTGTTATTGCTCCTGGTTCTGTGCCCGATCAGTGGGAGTGTGTGGGAACGAATCAGGCTTTCGTTTCCGCTCTCGATAGGTTTTCGGAGATCTTCTAGCAAGGCGACCGTAGCGGCAATGGGCTCAGGGTCTTCCCGCCCATCCTCGCTCACAGAGGTGACTAGCTCGAACAGAATCGCCGCTCTGTCTGGCTCTGTGGTCTGAAAACAAAATGGTTTGTTCGTACAGTCTTCGATGAGGGGAAGTTGTACGGAGTATTCTTCGCTGGCAAACCCCGGACTAGATATCTTCAGTGTCAAGCTAGACACGGGAATGAGAGACGGTAGAACCGCACGTAGATATTGTTCAACATTTACGGGGTCTGCTGTCGGTTTTTCGAGATCCAGCGAACCGATATTGACAAATATCTGACTGCAATTCTGAAGCGCCGTCTGTGCCGCTTTCTTCGTCGTCTGTCGACCGCCAGACTCAGTGACATTTGAAACCATGACCGACTTGGAGATGGGCTCAAGCTTGTCCCCTTCATCCCCAACGTTTCCAAATTGCAGTGCTCTGACTACATATGGAAGACCACGGAAAGCAGCATGCTCCATGGCTCGCCATCCTCGAAAATCCCGTGCGCCCCAAGAACAGTCTTCTTTGAGGAGCAGCTCAACTACAGCCAGGTGACCGTGGATTGATGCTGTGATCAGTGGTGTCTGACCAAGTGGACCATGCGGAACAGCCGCAGGCACGCCAGCTGCAAGTAGTGCACGGGTGGCTTCCACATGGCCATAAAGTGACGCGAGGTGCAGCATCTGACTCTTCTGCAATTTGTTTTGAGAGAGACCGGGGCACAAGGCCCGGATGAGTTCAGCAACTTGAGAGTATTTCGATCGGATGGAAAGTAGAACAAGATCTTCGCACATCTGTGCTGTCTTCTCGTTGCACGTAAGCCGTTCGAATTCAAATTGTGCTAGCAAGGCTGCCACAACCGTGGTATGACCTTTTGCTACTGCCATATGAATAGGGGAGTCTTGGTACATGGACTGGGTTGTGCGGACGAGCTGCGTGGCCGGCAAGTCCACATCCATGTGTCTAGCGCGGTCCAGAAGCTCGCTGCAAACTTCAGCCAAGCCACACTCGGCAGCATGATGCAACGGTAATCGCCCTGAAACATCGGGACGGTCCAAAACTGCCCGAAGTTCCTCGTGGTGCAGGTGGTCAAGCATCTGGCGTAGCGCCTCAGTGGTCTGGAGCCCGCCCATTTCTCCGGACTGGTACTTCCGGCCCAGAAAGCGCACATAGAGATGCAGGTACTCGGTCCAGAGCATGTCAGAGGCCACAGCGGTTATGTGACGCAAAAGAGGTAGGAGTGTGCTCAAAAATGCAACTGATTGGTGTATTATGGAAGTGGTGATGGCTGCTCGAATCGAATTCTGTCCCTGGACCGACAGCGCATCCATGCCGAGGGAGGCGAGAACTTCAAGCACTTGAATTTCCTGGTCAGAATGCCGTGGCTGATGTACCGCTTCAATAAACTTGGCAGAGGCTTGTTGATGCAGGCATAGTAACTGTGAAGCGTAGTCCATATTTGACTGGGTTGCTTGCTTCGCCTGCTTCGCTTGCAGTGCCTGTTTGGCAGCTTCCAAGGCTTGGTTGACCCGCCAGAGACTCTTGTTCCACAATATTTCCGCCGCAATAAGATTGTTTTTGAGGCGGGTACAAACTGCCAAAGGTATATCAGCCACCTGCGAGGAGCTGTATTTGGACGCTATCCGTTCCACAGCCTTTTTCGTGACTCGGGTGTAGTCTACCATGGACTTGATGTCCCCGGCCACGGCGCTGAAAGATGGATAAGCATCGTCCGGTCTTGTTACGAGTTCGGATACGCCGTAAGGGTATAGAGCATAACAGGCATAGGCGGCGGCTTCTTGCTTTTGGATATTGGCTTCCTGCTGCCGCTGGAAAGTCTCAATCAGGTCGGCATAGTTCGATAGATAGCTCTCGAGACCTGGAAGTGAAGACAGCGGTCAGAGTGTGTCTGGAAGATGATAAGGCCGATATGCGCGAACCTGGCCTATCTCCAGCTTTAATTAGGGCTTTCGCATTCTGGTAATCGATGTACAAGTCTGCCCATAGGCCGTTCTGGTGTGCTGCAAATTCTATTCCGAACCTCATGATGCAAGGAGCTGCCGTCAGTAGCATTTGGACTTATCAAACTCTCCTGGAAGCCAAGGACGAGTAGATATAAACGCCATGCCATATCGTCTACACACTGCGTCTAAACCCAAAACGTAAAAACGCTATCATTAGCATGTGTAGCCCGTGTAGATCATTCCGACTGTTACGAGATAAAGCAGACCTCTGTCCTCTGTTTCCAGCGACACTATTAAATAATCCTCGCAGTTGCTACTTTTATCAATAACGATTACAGTAAAAGACAAAATGAGCAACTCGGTACACTGGGAGAGACTATGTGCGGGGTTGATAAAGTGAGTTATTAAGAAAGAGAACACCCACGTGACTGTTTGAGTTAAGCCAGTATTCAAATCAAATCAACTCAACTCAAATAAACAACTAAAAGCAAAAAAAGAAGATGAAGCTGCTACGTATCGTGTTCAGGCCATAATAGTCTCCAAATACGTACTACTAGCTGCTGCCGCCGCTGCTACTATTACCTCCACCGCCGCCGCTACGATCTGTATAAGCACAGCACGCCAGCGTGGTCCATGACGCAGAGACGCCGGCAACGGCGGCATAGGTTTAGTACAGAGTATCTACCTTACGAGTACAAGACGCCAGAGTGGAACTATCACGTGTCTGTTTTCTTTGGTGCCGTGCACCGGCCGTTCTTACAACAACGTCTGTCCCGCTAGATAATTAAGGATCGGTTCTGCTATGACGCACGGCCATACATCAACCAACGTCACTGTTTAGTAACAAAGGAAGGCAAATCTAAGGAAATATATAAGTATTCAGCTTGCCTTTGAACAGATGTCCCCCATCACATACTCAACTACGCATTGTGATATCACAAATATCACAACACTGAGAGATTAATTGTAACTTCTTCCTACTATTCCCGCTCTCCCGCTCTGCTTTCTCCATTATCATTTCCTCTTTCCGCTTTCCCATTTCCTCTTTTTATTTTTCTTCATCTCATTGTCTCAATCTTTGTTTTCTCAAACAGAAAACCACCAGACACTAAAACTTCACCAATCTACAATGTCCGAGACAAGTGACTACACGATTGTTAACGATCGCTGTAGCGAGGCGCACGCCCCAGTGCCCTTGTCGGTCCCAGGTAGCTATAAGATTATGGGCCACGCAAATGAAGAAATCCGGGAGCTGCTGCCAATCATTCGGGACGCCGTAACTTCTGTATTTAAGGCTCATTTACACGATGCTCAAGACGACGGAGTTTCGGCAGAAGAGGCCCTAGAACGAGCTGAACAAGCTGTCTGTAAACTCTTCTTTACACTGGATACGCTTGGATCGTTGATGGCCAAGTTTCCCGAAAAGGGGCACGTTGAAACGGCGGAACTGATGGGCGACATCATAACAGAGGGGAGCTTGATGATTGCTACCGGTGGCGAAAATTATTCGAACGAGGAGCTATCTACCCAGAGTCAGGTGCTCATGTACAAGTGCGTGGCGCAGGCTCATCTGTGGGCAATCCAGTTGGGTTATGAGGCTCAGGCGAAGTTGATGCGCTCCGGTGACTGGGAGTTGGCCGTCGATGTCCTCTTCCGTGTTCTCTTGGTAAAGGATCGAGACGCCTTGCGAATAATGGCCAACGTTTTCCAAGTACTGATTCCCAAGTACGTACACTTGATTACAGCCATCTACGGGTCTGCATCGCGCGTGTCTACAACATACCTCAATTACGGCATAGATGTCCTAACGTAGCTAGTCGAGGGAACAAAAAAAGAGATCTCCTTGAAAAATGAAGACAACGAGGACAATGTTGGCGCAGAGAGCAAGACTCGAAAGTTGTGGCCCGAGGACACTGCGTCTTGGAAAGAGATATCACGTGGCTGTGGCTGGCAGATGGATGTTGCTACTAGGAAATGGGACGATTCTGAAGACGACAAGGGCCTACGCAGCACGAAGGATACAGTAAAAGAAGACGACAAGCACAATACGAATTGGGACCGGATACGAGCGTGGTGCGTGTCATTCTGGCCTTAGTCAAAGCAGCGTCCATCACCAAAGCAAGCCGCAGAAAACATGCATACAAGATAAAGGACACTGAACAAACGACAAATGAACGCATGGGCAGCAACTACGGTAGACTGGTCTTGGTTTCCTTGCGGCAAGCAAGTACTCATCCAGGACACCACGTAAAGGTGCCAGTCTGTGGTCCGGGTTCCAAAAAAAACCAAAATGGTACCCACAAGTTTACTTCGTGTACGTGAATCTGCCGTCCCTCACTGGTGTTGACCGAAGACCCGACCTGGTTCGGGTTGCTCTATCCGGCACCGGAGTGCCAGACTCGGCAGGCCCTGCCTGCTCAACCGGGGAGCCACCCACCGGAGAGCTAGACGAGGGCCCCCCACCGGCCTCAACGGGGGAACCCGGCGTGGCGTCTGAAGGGCTTTTCTCCAGCCGTCGTGTTAGCAGTGCGCCTACCACGACGCCCAGCACGGTAGACGCCACGGGGACCGCAAAGGGAACCACCCAGGTTTTCACCGGGCACGGGTTCGCCAGACCTGCGGCGGTGCTGCAAATGCAGGACGCCGCGGCTTGGACGTGGACAATGACCTTTCGAGGTCATCTTCTGGGCCGTTGGCAGCGGCTCCACGCACCACCGTCTTAAGAAGTCCATGGTTGTTGTTTGTGATGTTTGTGTTGTTTGTTGTTGGTGGTGGTGTTATGGGGTCAGGGTCAGAGCAGGGATTGTAGAGAAGAGAAAGGGAAGACAGAAGAAATGCGCGATGGAAGGCATTAAATAGTTGCACAAAGTCTGCCGTTGCGCGGCACAATCAGCCACCAGAGGAAAAACGCAATCAGTCAACTAGCAAAGCCTGCTTCCCTATCTCTTGTGCTGCCCGACACGAGAAGATTCTGTTGGGAAAGTGATGCAATATCGGAGCAAAGAAGGAAGGAACGATGGACGTTAAAGCCAAAGCAGGAAGATAATGTGCTCTGTCATCCGGCTTCTTTTCATGATCTCTGGTGGACCATGCAAGCCAGAAGGACGAGAAAAACTGGACGTGCAAGCCGATAATTTTGCCGTCTTTTCCATCAACAAAAAAATCAAAACCATCCTGTTTACTGTGCTTGTACAGAATTCGCGTCAGATACATCAAGTTCCAGCTCGGATTCTGGGTAGAATCGTTCAAAATGGAAGGAGCGCGTAAACTTGTGGAGGGCACGCGGGACAGCAGGCATGGGCGGCGTTCCTGCATGTTTGTGGCTTGACTTGTCTGATGCTAGACGTGCAAAATCAGCAGTGGCGTGGCTTCTTCTATTCTAGCTGTACAGCTCTTCGTCATTCTCTCGTCAGTGCTGATTGCGCGCGTCTTGTATCACGGCGCCTGCATCATGTGCCTTTCTCCCCCTGGCATGACCCCAGGGCCAAAAACCCAATGTGGGTGGCTGGACCTGGCTTGGCCGCACCGGTCTTCCATACGCTCAGATTTGAGTAGAAGAGGTATGCAAAGTCGAGATGTATTGCTTGCCCGTGGTTAGTCTGTGGAAAGAAGCATAATAATAGTGTCTTATCTAAAACCAGGTTACAAAGTGTTTGTAGTGCAATTTGAGGGCCTTACTTAAATCGTCACATTGCGACAGTATCGATTTGGAAAGCAGCCTCCTCTAGACCTCACAGATCGAAAGATATGATTCCGTATAGAACATGATCCTACTCCACGGTTACAGAATATGAATCTGCGCGTTTTTCTCGGCCTTTGGCGCGCCAGTCACCATCACGTCGTGCAAGACCGAGACAATGAGTCTGGAAATGGCCTGTTTGTGTCTGGCATCGAACAACCAATGGAAGCTAATCGGTGTCTGTTTCAGTGTCCCACACGCTTCTTCTACAAAACTGCCACGTGTCAATCCGCAAGAGAATTCAGGCAACTGCCAGATCATGTCAATAATAGGAATGAAGTCGCTGGAGGTAGTTGATGTTGTTGGAAGCAGCCCAACGCAAAACGTGTAGCGCTACAGCAGCAACGACGCCAGATCTGCTTGTCTTTTCTTACGGAGTACTTTTTAGATAGCGCAAGACTGCGGGCTTACCCGTATCCCCTCTATTCCATACACTCTGGAACATTTTGCGCTACGAAAGAAACAGGGCTGAGTAGGCTGTTTCCGGTTATGTACTGCAGGCGCAACAGTTGGTCGATCGGGGGGTTACTGAGCCACGCCGCCAGAAGTGTGTAGCTTACATCAAGAATTCTTGAACCATACTTGGCCGTCTCTACACACTTGGAATCCTTACCTCGACTGAAGATAGCCTTGCCGTTCAAACGCGCTAAAACGTGGCCTGCCGAGGTGAAGCTGTCTCACCAGAATTGTCCGCATTGTCAGGATGGCCCGGGCAGTGGCGACAGACATGAAAGGCACGTATTCTCATGTCGCGTGGCAGCACTGTTGCACTGTCTCTACCTCGTATGTGGTACTAATGGCCCCAGAATTCGCACAGCGTGTCAAGAAGTGCCAGCTGACGCCGCCGGGGCTGCCGCACCCGAAGCCGACGCTGTCGCAATGGCAGGCCGTCCCACACCCGACCGTGGCGACGGCACAGTCGCCGACGCTGGCCACCGCGACAGACGTGGCCGTGATCGGCTCGGGCGTGTCGGGCTGCGGCGTGGCACACACGCTGCTGCACGACGCCGGCGCCGCGGCGGCCGGACTGCGCGTGACCGTCCTCGAGGCGCGGACGGCCGTGAGCGGCGCGACGGGACGCAACGGCGGCCACCTCGTCTCGGACGTGGACGAGATGTTTGCGCCGCTGGTCGAGCACCTCGGCACGGCGCAGGCCGTGCAGATCCTGCGCTTCAGCGAGGCCAACATTGCGCGGCTGCACGCCCTCGCCGCGACGCTCGGTGACGCCGACCGGACCGCCGCCGAGCTGCGCACGGTCATCGCCTCGGTCGGCTTCACGGACGCCGACACGCTCGCCGAGGCCCGGCACAGCGCGGCGCTGCTCCGCGCGGCGGCGCCGGACCGCGACCTGCGCTACCACTTTATCAGCGTCGAGGAGGCGGCGGAAAAGTACCGCTACCGCCACATCGTCGGCGCCGCCGAGCAGCACGGCGGCGCCGCGCTGTGGCCGTACCGGCTCTTCACGGCCGTCTACGCCAGCCTGCTCCAGACGTTCGCCGGCCGCTTCGCGCTCGAGACGAACACGCCCGTGACCGCCATCACCTACGACGCGGCCGCGCCGCACCCCTACGCCCTGGCGACGCCGCGCGGCACGCTGCGCGCGAAGCACGTCGTCTACTGCACCAACGGCCACAGCGGCCACCTGCTGCCGGCGCTCGTCGGTCGCGTGTGGCCGCTGCGCGGCACCATGTCGATGCAGACGCCGGCGGCCACGTTCCCGCGCCTCGGCCACGAGGTGTCGTGGTCCCTCATGGGCAAGGGCCGCAGCGACCCCGTCACCGGCCTCGTCGACGCCCGCCTCTACTACGCACAGCAGAACGCCGTCACCGGTGACATCTGGATCGGCGGCGAGATCCAGCCGGTCGAGGAGCTGCTCGTCAGCGACGACTCCGCCACCAGTGACGCCGGCCGCGCCAACCTTGTCGGCCTGCTGCCGCACATCTTGGAGGGCACTGCGCCCGTGCACGACGCCAAGGTCTGGTCCGGCATCATGGGCTTCACCTCCGACGGTCTACCGCTCATCGGCCGCCTTACGCCGACCATGACCGGCCGCGCCGGCGCCGGCGAATGGATCTCCGCCGGCTTCAACGGCCACGGCATGGACAAGTGCTGGCTGAGTGCCGAGGCCATTGCCCGCGCTGTTCTTGGCAGGGCCCTCCCCGAGACACTTCCAGAAAGCTACATACTAGATGAGGCGAGGTTCGAGCGCCTGGGTGGCGACGCTGGCGTCGAGGAATTCATGTCGTACTTTGCGCGGCAGTAGCTGCTGCCCGCCATACTTGTAGTCCAGCTACAAGTCACCGGTCATGGACGAGGTGCCAGAGTGGTCTAATGGGTATGACTAGAAATCATATGGCTTCGGTCGCACAGGTTCGAATCCTGTTCTCGTCGATTTTTTTGCCAACATCTTGTACTCGAATAGCTGCGACTCAAAGATAACCTGTCTAAATAAAGGGAGGCAACACGTGCGTAGGGAGAGGCATGGAGAAAGTTGTCTCGTGGTGACGTGTGTAGTTGGCCATCTATTATGTGCCCGCACAGAGACTCTGCACAGCATAACTAAATGTAGGATCGGCCGAGGTCATGTGGCCCAGCCCGCAACGACATTTGTACAAAATACAAAATGAGGTCTCTTAAAAGCTCAAAACTTCAGTTAAAACTCAAACCGTCGAAAGGCTAGTGTAGAATATTGATGTACTTAAGGCGCGGCAAAGCAATAGGTCCGATCTCATGATACCGAGGCCACAGCATAACGGACATCTGACGGTCATAATCCCGCACTCAAGAGGTACAGGCCGGTTTTCTTCCTGGATGGGTGGCAGCCAGTCTCTCCTACACGACACACAGATCAAGCGACGTCCAAGGCAGGTCAAGCACCTCCCACCCTCCAAATGACATACAATGTCTTGGATCATTGTGTCTCTGTATAGAAGGCCAACCCTAAGATCGGTGACAAGACAAGCTGCTGGGATTTCGAAGATATATCCAGTGTCGTTAACGTTGGACTTGTGAAGAGGCCGAACCAAAACGCCAATGCGATGGAACGAGCCATCAGAGAAAACATCCGGATTTTGTAGAAAGTTCTCGTAAGCAAGAGCGTGCTGATAATTTTTGATAGCAGTGCATGGCAGTCGACCTCGAATCTCGACACAGACAAAAGTCGACATATGCCTCCTCTGTCTTCGCAAACAGAGCGGACGGGCCAAGACAAGCTCATGAGTCTTAGGGTCCGCAACCGCCAAGTAAAGGATCATGAGCCACAATTCTGTCGGGAGCATCTTCTTATCCTTTCGTGTGGAAATATGAGTTGAAGAGCACCGAATTATGCTGTAGATGTAGGCCGGTCCGATACAGGTTTTGTTGACAATAAGAACGCCGGAAATAATCCGACGTAGATCCTCAAGACGAACCAGTTTCATTGCTGTTCTGCTGACGTATCACAATTATGCTATCATAACAGAGACTGACTGATGATCATGTTGCGTATTTAGGTGGTCAGGCCAATCAGCAATTTACCAGACAGAACTGGAAAATCTGTAGTCAATAGCGAGTATTGAAACAATATGATGCGTAATCACTGGTCGTAGTTTCCTGCCCAACAACACAATCTCCTGCACGCTGTATGGAGTAGTAACGACCAAGCACGAACTAAGCACATAATCGACAGGCCTAGAGGCCCTTCTTTTTCTGTGCACGTGTTCGCAGGTTAATCTCCTCACCTGAACTGTTGTCGGGCTAAGAGTATATGTCATGGAAGTCAGAAAACACACGATATCCACAAAAACGTCTCCGGTCATTTCACTGGCCATTAACTGGTCGCTTCCAGTCATAGGCTCGCCTTTCCAAAATCGCACCTAGGTACTCGGCGCAGTGGCAAGTCGGGGCGCATGCAAGATTTGGTTGTGGCTGCTCGGACAGAGCCCATATCTCACGCTCCAGGAGATGGCGGACTCCTGATAAAGGATCTGCAACGCATACTCTTTCGATGAGGCTGTGTGATCAATACGGCACCTCTACCCGCAATCCACTACAGTCAAACGGGCCAGATAAATCATCAGGATACGAGAATTATAACGTGAACATACGGCCTGGGCAATGGAACGTTATCGAGACGGGTGGTCATACGAAGTGATACTGATATGCCCAACTCTCTGTGTGCCTCGTGGTCGTTGTTCGTTTGCGCCGTGTTCTTGGCAGCGGTTCTCAATCAGCCTTCGTGGCGTTTTAGCGTAGGTAAGATGGGCACAGCCACGGGGAGCAGCAAAACTAAGCCGCATCTGGTGATTGCTCGTGAGATCTGAATACGGAGTACAGGCAGAAGGGCGGCAGGATGCGATATAAAAGCTGCGAGTTGCCTGTCTGCGGGTGGCAGAGCGTCGGGCAGCAACGGCTCGAGGCGAAACCCCAAGCGAACATCACACATTTCCCACTCAACCCTCGGCTTCGAAAACGCAACTGGCCGCGACCCCAACCGCAACCATGCAGCTTGCACCCGTGTCTCAGCCGATCGCTGTCTTCAACCAGTACGTCGCCCACAAGACGGAGACGCTGGTGCTGAAAGAGCGCATCCTCTCGCTGTCGGGCGACAGCTTCGACATTGCACTCGCCAGCGGCCAGCCTCTCCTTCGCGTGAAGGGCAAGGTCTTCTCCATCGGCGGCCGCAAGTCGGTCTACGACCTGTCTGGCAACCACCTCTTTGACATTCTCAAAGAGCACCTCCATCTGCACAGCACGTACGTGCTGCACGACCCCAAGGGAAAGAAGTTTTTCGAGGTGCGGAGCAAATTCCAGAGTACGTTTGCCTCTTTTCTTGCCCCCTGTCTCTCCGTGATCCAAGTGCTCACTTCCTCTCCAGTCTTGGGTTCCAAAGCCACGGCTACCTTCACGTCGCCCTCCACCGGCGTCGCGCACTCCCTCACCATGAAGGGCAACTGGCTGGACTCGTCTGCCGACATTGTCGATGATACCAACGGACAGACCGTGGCGCGGATCGACCGCAAGTACTTCAACGCTCGCCAGGCCTTCTTTGGCCAGCAGAAATACGCCGTCGCGGTTGCCCCGGGCGTCGACATGGCCCTGATTGCGGCGCTGTGTATCTGCCTGGACGAGAAGAACAACGAGCCAAAGTGATGGGGGAGGATCGAGGGGCACGACGGCAAGAAGCAAGTCATCTACCGGGAGGATGTACATGGGACGGAAAACGGGAACGATGGTTAGGATACCCACGGCCACGGCGGCCTTACTTTACACACGGCTTACGCCCTTCACTCTGACGCCCTGCACTTCTCCGCTTGCTGTTCTGTGTAATGAGTCGTCTCCGGGCCTCTGGGCCAGCGCGCGCTCACCCGCGGAACTTCTTGCTCGCCTCGACAAACGTAGAGCCCGCGCGCAACGCGGCAGCCAGCTGCTCGTCGGCGCGCACCTGCTTGGCCATGAGCGGCAGGGCCTGCTCGGCCAGGCCGCGCGGCAGCACGACGATGCCGTTGAGGTCGGCCACGACGTAGTCGCCGGGATGGATGACGACGTCCTGCGCGTAGGGGTACTGCAGGTCCGGCTGCAGCGTCACGGGTACGTTGACGCCCACGACCTTGGCCACCTCGGCGGGTGCGGTCGTGCCGACGTCGCGCGCAAAGACGGGAAAGCCGAGGTCGCGGTGCTCCTGCAGATCGCGCAGACGGCCGTCTATGACGGCACCGGCGCACGCGCGATGCTGGGCGCGCGTCGCCATCAGGCCGCCAAAGACGGCGTTGGGCGTGCGCGGGCTGGACACGAAGAGCACGGCGCCGACCGGGATGTCGTCGATCTGGCCGCAGTCAGGACCAGCGCAGCACGGCAAAGAAGCAAAGATCTGGAAGAGGACACGGACGTACGTAGTGCGTCGGGTGCTTCGGTGCCGGGTCGCTCAGCAGCGCGTACTTGACCGTGTAGGCCGGACCGACGATTTTGGTTGGGCCGGCCTGTCGCTCCGGCGAGAACATGGTGATGCCGGCGAGGAAGCCGCCGTGCGGCACCTTGAGCTTGAGCAGGGCGTCGGAGACATCGCAGCTGCGGGCTGTCAGTCGTTTCCAAGTGTCGGCGCCTCATCACGTCCAGCGACTCACGTCGTGTACTCGGAGAGCAGCTGGACAATGTTGTCCGGAGCGGCCATGGCTAATGTATTCGCCGGCTGTGGCAGGAGGCAGCCTCGGCAGAATGGATAGCCGTCAGGATCGGACGGACGGATGGCTTGAGGCAAAGAGGCGGTTGACGACGGCGTGCGAGCTGAGAGACGTCTGGAGGACGACGAGCGCGTTGCTTAACCAGCGAGGAATGAACGAGACCAGCCGCAGTGTCCAACGGCAGTCAGTACTTCACCGTCGTTGTGCATGACCGAAATGCGCATTGGCTGAGCCGCAGTTATCAGATGCCGACGCCGATCCGATGCGCTAGTCTGCGCCATTGGACGAGCCAAACGGCCGATGGCGGCATAGAGCATAGAGAAAAGCCGTTGTCTCGGCTGTACTACTTGTCTACGTCTACTGACGGCCGCTTCTTGGCTCGACATATCATGCCACAATTGGACTTTTTGGTTGTTGTTCTAACCATAGCAATACGTAGTAAATGCAAATCCCGCCTTCTCGTCGTGAAGGGGACTGCTCAACAGCTCGGAGGCTCCATATCATACGTTGCCCATCGAGGACATTCCCTTGGCGTCGCTCCTTTTGAATCTGACCACGCATCCGTTCCGGCAGTCCACGGCACTCGCTGTGCCTCCGGCACTTATTCGTCCGTCACGAGCTTGATGATCTTGCCAATAGCAATCGTTTGGCCCTGATGCGGTCAGCAATCGAAGAGAGAAAGGGGAAGAGAGTGCAGAGACCCAACGTACCTGGTCGCGCAGGGTGAACCGGCCCATCTGCGGGTAGTCCTCGAAGCGCTCGACGCAGACCATGCCGGCGCCGCCAATGACCTGCAGGCGGGCGATGATGCTGTCGCCCTTCTTGGCGTGCGACGGCGGCAGCTTGCTCTTGCGGTTCGTGCCCTTTTGCAGCTTGTGCAGCAGCGCCGCAAAGGTCACCTCTTCGATGGCCGAGTGCACGTGCAGCACGCAGTTGTAGCCGGCCGTCAGGATGCTCTTGAGCTCGAGGATGCGCACCTGTGCCTCGAACGTGGACACGTTGTGCACCAGCCGCTTCGGCGAGCACAGCACGAAGCCCGGCATGATGTCCTCCTCCTCGATGCCGCGCAGCCGCAGCCGCACCTGGTCGCCCGACTGCGCAATCGTCGCCTCCTCCTCGGTCTCGCCGTACACCGCCGCCACATCGACCGACTGCTTGTTCGGCATCATGATCAGCGACATGCCCTTCTTGACCACGCCGGCCTCGATCTTGCCCTCGACCATGGTGCCGAGATCGCGGTACTTGCCGTTGATCGGCAGCATGAACGGCGCGTTCACCTTGCGCTCGAGCGTCTTCATGTTGTCGAGGTACTCGAGCAACGACGGGCCGTCGTACCACGGCGCCACGCCCGGCGGGATGCGATCCTTGATGTTCGTCGTCTGCTGCGCCGCGATCGGCATGAAGAACACGTCCGTCTTGAGGTTGTAGCCCGTGCCCTTGAGGAACTGCGCCAGCTTCGTCGTGCACTCCTTGTACCGCTCCTGCGACCAGTTGACCGTCGGGTCGTCCATCTTGTTGATCACCACCACCAGCTTGTTGACGCCCTGCGTCTTGGCCAGCATCGCGTGCTCCCGCGTCTGGCCGCCCTTTTCGAAGCCCGTCTCGTACTCGCCCTTGCGCGCCGAGATGACCAGGATGCCGACGTCCGCCTGCGAGGCGCCGCCAATCATGCTGGGCACGTACGTCTTGTGGCCCGGCGCGTCGAGGATGCTGTAGCGCCGCTTCTCCGTCTCGAAGAAGCCGCGGCCCACCTCGACCGTCTTGCCCTTGGACCGCTCCTCCGTCGTCAGATCCAGCGCCCACGACAGGTACCACGTCTCACGGCCAAGCTCCTTGGCCTCGCGCTTGTACTTGTCGAGCGTGCGCTGGTCCACCATGCCGGTGACGTAGAGGATCGAGCCGCCGAGCGTCGACTTGCCCGCATCGACGTGGCCGATAAAGATAATGTTGACGTGCTCCTTGCCGTAGATTTCCTTGAGCGTCTCCTCGTCGACGTCCGCCGCCTGCTCCTTCTCCACGGCGTTCACTTCGCGCATCTCCTTTGCAACCGCCGCACGAGCCGGGCTCGAGCGCCCCGACGAGGGCGCCGGCGACGAAGCCTCGCTCGCCTTCTCGCCTGTCTTCTCGATCGCCTTGGTCGCCGCAGCCTTCGCACCGGCATCGGCGGCAGACGTGCCTTCCTTCGGCGTCTCCTCCTTGGGTGCAGCCGGAGTGCCGACGGACATGACCTTGGCCGCCTTTGGCTTTGTGTCCGCCGCTGACAGGCTCAATACCTTGGGCTTGGGGTCGCCGCCGATACTCAGGACCTTGGCTCCAATATTCTCGGCCGGCTTAGCGGCTGGCGCCTTCGGTGCAGCTGCTGCTTGTGCCGCTGGCTCGGTCGGGCGCTTTTCGATCGTAGGAGCAGCGCCTCCGCGCGCAGAGTACTGGCCGGCGTTGGCGCCGCCGCGCGAGGACTGCTGCTGGTAGCCACCGCGGTACTGGCCTGCACACAAGCGTCATGTCAGCAGGCTCCCCTGGTTTGCGCCAAGACAAAAAGGAGGAAATCCCCAAGGACACGCGTGTATGCATCCTGCATTACCTACCGTATCCTTGGTTGTAGCCGCCCTGGTTGTAGCCGCCCTGAGCGCCGCCATACACCTGGTTGTACTGGTCATAGCCGCCCTGGGCGCCCTGACCGCCGTACTGCTGGAATCCTTGGCCCTGGTTGTAGTACTGCTGCTGCTGCTGCTGCTGCTGCTGCTGGTACTGGGGCACAAAGTTGGTGTACGCCTGGCCAGGGTTGAAGGATGCAGCGCCAGGCTGGAAGGACGCCGCACCGGGCTGGAACGAGCCGACGTTGGCACGGAAACCGCCACGGCCACCGCGACCACCGCCGCCGACGTTGAGCTGTTGCTGTGCCTGGCGCGCCAGGTTCTCGTCCTGGGCCGCCGGGTCGTCTTCCCACGAGTTGAGGTGGGACATTTTGCCGTTTTGCTGTCGGACAGTGGGGAGAAATCGGAGATGCGGCCAGCAGGCGTTGGAACCCGAAAACAGGGGATGAGCGAGATGGGCCGGGTAGCTGAAGACGCGCTCTCTGTTGCGTCGCGTCGGCTCGCGATCCTCAGTGACGGCGCTTTGAAGTCCTCGATCGTCGACCTGTTCACGGCTGAAGTGGTTTTCTTCCTTTTTGATTTATTTTGCCCCGCCATGTCATCGTCGAGCAAAAGCCTTTTGCTTGGTGGATATCGTCACGTGGACCCTGTGGAGTTGGTGCCCTATCAGGCGTTATCGGAACGTCATAGGGACCCAACAGTGCGGGGCACGCGCTGAACGCGTTTGGCTGGCGCGGCAACCTGAAGAGAGTGAGCTGCCTGCCGGATCGAGTCAGTCCGACCGGTTGTTGCCTAGCAGTCAGTGGCCAGCTGTGATCTCACTTTGTGCCGCCAAATCCTCAAATCCCTTCATGCTGCATCTAGTTTACCGATGGCAATGCAGGTGAGTCATGGACGAATTTTTGGCTAGGCTGGGCATGCAGACAGTCAACTACGCAATGCGATGCGGTATAGCTCTCACAGCTACGTTTGCCGTGCAACAATGCTCGAGACTTCTCAAGATGGTCGACAATACAGCCCAGTACTCTGAGCTTAAAGATCTGCAGAAGGTGCTGGATGACAAGATCAAGGTGAGGCACCTATGACCGGGGGTTATGTTCATTCTACCGTTCTGACACCAGTACCCGTTCTGTCTGTAGGTCATTTCGCCAGCTCTCGATTTGATCGAATTTCGGTAAGATACAATGACTACTCTTTTCTTCGCTTTTCTGCTTAGACTGGTCTGACTTGTTGTTTCTAGGTCTTCCCGAGGAAATGTGTTCCTAAAAAGCGCAGCACACCTTGCAAAGGCTTTGCATCGGGACATTGCAGCCCTGGGAAAGCATCTTGAGACAGCTTCTGCGGCCGAAGAGTCCAGATTCACGACGGCTTCACGCGCTCTGGTGGCTGGTCGGCGCCACATGGAGCTTCTGGAGATCATCAATGAGATCAAGGATCTCTTGTCCCGCATAGACAGCTACATACCCCTCATGCAGCTAGCAATCGCAGCATCGGGAGAGAGCCTCTCCACTTCACTTCCAGCTACCATATCCCCGTCCCGTCTGCTGCAAGCGAGCATGTTTGTCACGCTGGGTGACACGCACTTTGCCAACAGATCTTGCACACCCACGTACATCGGACCGGTATTCACTCTGTCTCTCTACATGTTGTTCCTCGGACATTCGTCTTGTGTATACGAAAGAGGCCAAGCGGATGCCCACGTATCTGCTTTGAACGAGCAGAAACAAGCACAGGAAGCCCGAGGAGACAAAAAGCCTATTTGGCAGGAAGTCTTGCACAAGTGCCGCGTCCGTCTGTGCCGCACCTTGCCCAACTAGGAGTTCAGTAGGGTGTCAGGCTACACCCACAACGGATCGCAGACATCCGAAGTCCCAGAGATCACCACTGCTGACCGAACATCAAATCATCGAAAGTTCGACGCATATTCTTACCACCTGGAGATTATTGAAGATTTGGACGACGGACGGGTGCACGACTCCGATGCGAATCTGGCATATGCATCTGCGTATGGCGAAGTGCCACACGCAGGGATCCAAGAGACAATTCCCATCCATCAAGTATCGAAGATTTTCTACACGGACACCGGAAGACTCCTAAATATCGGGTCGGAATCCACTGGGAACAACGCAGTTCTCCTTCTCAAACGAGATACGGCCGTCTCTGTGCCGGCTTCGAAGCAATCCGAAGCGGGGGGCTTGGACTCTGAGCACACACACAAAGAGAATGCGGGATTAGAAGAGCCAGACTCCAAATTTCCGATTTTCAGAGATACAGAATCAAAAGAGATAAGCCGTGAAACGAAAACTACGATCGAGGATACTTCAGCAACCTACCAGTACGATGAACAGGAGGATGTCAGCCGGCAACTTAGAGGGGAAAGTGAACCTCTTGCTTCTATTTCTGCGTATACTAGGGAACGCGAGTGCGCCGAGTGGAGATTTCCCTCTCATGTCGACCCGGAGTGGCTGGCTTTCGAGGTCTTTATTGCGGACGATGATGACGCCAGTGCCAGTGGGAACGATGAAGGATCATCCCCCGGAATTGACAACCAGCAGGACGTTTCAGCAGTGGCCACACAAGAAAATGCAGAACGAGAAGAAGCCTCCTCGCCTGATATACACATCCTCGAACAGTTGCGTGGCATTTCAGCGTCCCCAAATGGGAACGCTGGCTTGTCTTCTGTTTCGAGTACGGCCAACGTCGTCTCGGGCGGTCACGAGGACGTGCAGCCTTCTGCGGGCAGTTACCCTTTTGGGGCGGCCACATCGTCTCTGTCTCTGTTGGAGATGCTGGTCCGTCTCACCAGCCTCCAGCAATTCCAACAGACTTCCCACCTTTCCATCCCAGACCACATACTCACATTCTTTCTCGAGGAAACCTCGACAACAGGTTTGCAGGGCGAAGCCCAGTGGAAGGCAAAGAGCGAAGCGAAACAGCACGTGGGATTTGATCCGTACACGGATGGATTGACCAATTGATAGTTATCCGTAGACACAAACGAGCATAGAGGACGTGAGATCTACGGTTCAGTAGCTAGGAAGAGACCTATTTTGCCGCTTATCTACCACCCCGGGTGTGGTTCTTCATGTGCTCTTTGCTCTTGCGCTGTTGCAGACGCTGCCTGAGGCCAGTGTACGCTTCGGTGAGGTCATGGGCTGCGCCCTGATTGGCGGCCACACTGGCGTGACTAAGCGCTGGCTGTTATCGGAAGGCGGTCGGCCGATTGCCCGATAATGTCCGTTTTTTTGTGCGGGCCACCAAGGCCCCGTCGCGAATTGAGAAGGAACGGGATCAGCCCCTCAAAGTCACACCTTTTTGTCGACTTGTTGCTACGATCACCACCACGGTCCTCTCGGTCTCCTCGTCCACGCCGGCTGCCCCCCCGCTGTCCCGTGCTGCTCTGTCTTCCTCTGCTTCACAATGGCCTCGTTTGCTCGCTGCTGCAGCTTCGCCGCGCGGTCGTCGGCGCTGGCGTACCGCGCTGCTCGCCCGGCCGTCGCTTTCCGCCCGGCCGGACTGTCGGCTGCCCGGACCTTCTCGGTGACCGCCCAGGGTACGTCAAGCTTGGTCCTTTGATGCCGCGCTGCTGTTCTTTCTCTCCTCCGGTGCGCGCCCGCTCTAACTTTTCCCACAGCGGCCATCCGCAAGTACACCAAGGACCACGAGTGGATTGACCTCAACGCCGACCAGACCTCGGGCGTCATTGGCATCTCCGACTACGCCGCCGAGGCGCTGGGCGATGTCGTCTACGTCGAGCTCCCCGAGGAGGGCAAGGAGGTGGGCCAGGGCGATGCTATCGGTGCCGTCGAGTCTGTCAAGTCGGCCGCCGACATCAACGCGCCCATCGCCTGCAAGATTGTCCACGTGAACACGGCGCTGGAGGAGAAGCCCGGCACCATCAACCAGGTCCCCGAGGACGACTCGGCCGGCGGCGGCTGGATCGCCCGCGTCCAGGTCGACGCCCAAGGCATCAAGGATCTGGAGGCGCTGATGAGCGCCGACGAGTACAAGGCGTTCACCGCATCGGAGGAGGATCACTGAGCCTTTTGTGTCTCGACGCACTGCCTCTGCCACGCTCAGCCATGATGATCCGATGCAGATAGGAAGGGGGTCGGAACGGGGGGACCGGTGTTTGTATGATTTCTTTGCGACTTTCTTGCGCCGTAGAGGCGTTGATATCGGGGCATCTAGACACCTCCAACAAGTGCATTTCAACCATGGATAGCATGGACTAAACGTGCCACCTAGATTATAGAAACTACCAGAGCGACAGACTGTCAGGCGCCGCCTGCATCACGTACATTGCGAGAACCTGCTCCGCTTCTGTCCTGTAGTCTTTATTTATGCGCTTTGTTTTATTCCCGCCTAGTAGATCGATCATAATGCGTGTACACATGAGTACAGTTGGTGTATGCTGCGGTTTTACATCATAGCACACAAATATGCTCACGCCGTCGGCGGCGCCGGCGCCACGATAGGCGGCGCGATCACGCGGTTCTTGTTGATCTCGTCGAGGATGGCCTGCGCGCCCTGAGTGCGCATCTTGTCGGCTACTGAGAGGCCGAGGGCCTCGGCCTCCTCTACTGTCGTCACGGGCACGGTGCGGTCGGCGTCAATGGCCGTCTGGCCGTCGAGGCTGACAATGGTGGCCTGCAGGCGCAGCGTCGCCCCGCCCTCGACCCAGGCCGTCTCAGCGCCGATGGGCACGCTGCAGCCGCCCTCGAGCGCGCGCATGACGGCGCGCTCGGCCAGGACGGCTAGCATCGTCGGCTTGTGCGTGATGCGGTCCATCAGCGCCTGCGTCGCGGCGTCGCCGTCGCGGATCTCGATGCCCAGCGCGCCCTGGCCGACGGCGTGCAGCGTGCCGGCCGAGGCGACGTCGAGAAGCTGCGCGATGCGGTCGGTGAAGCCCATGCGGTTGAGGCCCGCGGCGGCCAGGATGATGCAGTCGTACTTGGCTAGCGTGCCGTCGGGGCCGAGCGCCGGCACGTCCAGCTTGCGCAGGCGCGTGTCAATGTTGCCGCGCAGGTCGCGAAACTGGAGGCCGGGGAAGCGGCGCTTCAGCTGCGCCGACCGGCGCACGCTGCTGGTGCCCACGACGCTGCCCGCGGGCAGATCGGCGAGCGTCTTGTGCGTGCTACCCGGCGGGAAGATGACGGCGTCGCGCGGATCCTCGCGCGCCGGGACCGAGCCCAGCGCGCAGCCTGTCGGCAGGTTCGTCGGCATGTCCTTGGCGCTGTGCACGACAATGTCGAGGTCGCCGGCCACGAGCCGGGCCTCGAATTCCGACGTCCACAGACCCTTGCCGAGGTTCGGCAGCGGCGTCACCTTGTCGCGGTCGCCGGCCGTCTCGCGCGCATCAATGACAAAGTGGACGTCTGGGTTCGCCTTCTCCAGCTCGGCCACGACGTACTCGGCCTGCTTCAGAGCCAGAGCCGAGCTCCGGGTGCCGACGCGAATAGTCGGCCGCTCCGCCATGGTGAAGGGTATGTGCGGACAGGGTTTGGGGCCGATGCTGCTCGTTTCCAGGACAAGGCCTTCTCTGTCAGATGTCGAACTGTTTCGAGAAATTCACTCTGGAAGTCTTCGCCTAAAATCGGCTCTCAGGAACAGAGTCGATCTTATGCCACATTTTAGCGGGGTACCAATATTGGTTTATGTGCCGTACACTTTCGTCGGATAGTCCGACACCGCAACAGATGATTTCTAGCTCGCGCAAACATGAGTTAGAAGCCGGATACGATTACACTTTCATGTACCTAATACAAGTGTCTTTACACATTTACGGGGTTTTATACAATTTTGTAAATTCAAGTAGGAGTTTTTACTCAAAGTAGAGCCAAGTCAGTTATCAACGTCTTCTCTTTATTTATCAAAGATAAAACAGAGATTCACCAGGTCTGTTGTCCTGTTCGATAAATCCACCCCAGTGCCATTATTCATACTTCTGAACTCCAAATATATCGAAAGTCAGCTCTGCACGGAATATGATCTCAAAAGATCGACCTCTTAAAGCTGACTAACACGCCAAGAAAGAAAAATTCGAAACCGAGAACGCCACACTTCTTATCTGAACCAGCCACACAGACGTATACGATAACGAGCTTGTCAGGAACGGCGCGCAAGGACTCTTGCTCTGGTGCCGGCAGGTAACGCTTTGCCTTCTATCTTGCCGCCACCACAAGCATACGGCCGCTTCCTTCTTCGAGGTCTCCCCGGAAGCTGCGCGCGAAATCCGCTGACAGGATGCCGCCCAAAATGACGGCCAACCCGGCGCGGCCAGCGCGTTATAGAGCTGGCAAGCCGACGGGCGCCGATTCAGGGTCATCATCCGACTCTGAGAGCGACAACGACGATGGCGCGTCAAAACCGATTGAATCGAAGAAGCCTGCGCCTGTTGTTCCTACAGCTCCAAAGCGAACGGGCGCTGGCAGAGTCATTGCGCCCGGAACACTAGCACAAGCTATACGCGACTCAGGACGCGACCAGGAAGAAGAAAAACGCAAAGCGCGCGAAGCCATTGAGCGCAAGGCGACCGAAGAGGGCTTTGTCACAGAGTCGGAAGAGGACGACGAGTCAGACAGCGAAGACGACAGCGAAGACGAAGATGATGACAGCTCGTCCGAGGACGATGAGCCGACACGCAAAATCGCGCTGCCCAAGTTCATGACACGAGCGCAACGAGAACGAGCGGCTGCCGACAAGAACTACACCGACGATAAAAAACAGGAGAAAGAGGTCGACGAAGAAGCGGCAGAAAAAGCGAGGCGTGCAGAGGTGGATGCCCTCCTGGAAGAGCAGTTGCGGAAGCAAGCAGCCTCCAGGGTGGTGAAGAAGAAGCAATGGGAGGACACCAACGAGCAGGCAGCGGCGGCGGCGGCCGCCGCCGCCGCCGCTGGTGAGGATGGTGACGCGCAGGTCGACGCATTCGGCGACGTCAACACGGACGACGACGTGGACCCGGAAGCAGAGTACGCGGCATGGAAGCTGCGGGAGCTGAAGCGAATCAAGCGGCAGCGCGAGCGCATCGAGGAGCGGGAGCGGGAGCTGGCGGAGATTGAGCGGCGGCGCAACCTCACGGCGGAAGAGCGGCAAGCGGAGGACGAGGAGCACCTGGCGAAGCAAAAGGCGGAGAAGGAGAGCCGTGGCAAGTCGGGCTTCATGCAAAAGTACTACCACAAGGGCGCCTTCTACCAGGACGAGACCAAGGCCGAAGGCCTGGACAAGCGCGACCTCATGGGCGCGCGCTATGTGGACGAGATCCGCAACCGCGAGCTGCTGCCAAAAGCGCTGCAGATCCGCGATGCGACAAAGCTGGGCCGCAAGGGCGCATCCAAATACCGAGACCTGCGGTCCGAAGATACGGGCCGCTGGGGTGTATTAGACGACCGCCGGAGCCGGCCCGGTGGCTGGGACCGCGACCGCGACCGCGGCGGCTATGGCGACAGTGGCTACGGTGGCGGCAGCTACGGCGGTGGCGGCGGTGGGGGTGGCGGCTACGGCGGAGCCAGCGCGCACGACGCCAACGGCGCCAACGCGCTGCCGCTCGGTAAGCGCAAGAAGCACGGCGGCCGGGATGGCCAGGATGGCCGGGATGACCGGGATGACCGAGATCACCGGCGGTCTCGTTCTCGGACTCGGTCCCGGTCGCCGCGGCGGGTGTCAAGGCGACGGGACGACTACAGAGACGAGCGGAGAAAGCGCTCACCGTCGATGGAGGAGCGTGACCGCCATGGCAGCAGCGACAAGCGGCGAAGAGTCGAGCCATAGTGACATGGCGTGTGGGACACTACTGCGGACAAACCGAATATAGCACCATGGACGAGCAGAGCGCTGTCCAGGCAAAGTTGTGAATACTACGGCACGTATCTATGTACGATAATTTGCTTAAACGGGTTTATTAGATGGGAAGCGGCTTGTCATGCGCCCGAAAATGGGTTTGCATTGTGCTTGAGACGGCCCATATTTGCGCCTGCATCCATCACTCTGCTCGTCTGGTACCGGGGAAATACTCGATGCCGTACACGGGCTCATACCGCTGCTGCATATCTGTGTACGAGTCTGAGTCAGTATCCATGGACCGGTGTGATGCAATGAATGTTAGCCACGGCACAGTAGAGTTATCGAGCAAGTGATTTGGGCATGATAGCGGCGCAGTGCGGGCAAATGTACTCTGTACTTGGGCGCCAGAAGCCTGTGGCTGTGCTTCAGCTCGGTGTTGGCTACTCGAAGTTCCCGATTTAGATGATGCGACCTGGCTGGCGCTGCTTCGAGGCCGTTCGCAGTGCTGCAGCCTTCATGATTTTCTGTATTGCTTCATCTATGACAAAGCATTGCCCCGTACAATTGGCAGGCGCCGACGTCGCTCCTGCCCCTTGTCGTGGTGGTCGCCAACCAACCAGAGCAGAGTGCGTGTTCTAAAGTGGCCAGCGCTTCGTACGCGGAGTTAATGGAAAACAAGCATTGCCAAGGACCGACACGCGCCAAGCGATAATCGGGCAGCCGGCTTGGCAAGCTAGGTCAGCGAACAGCGATCAGCGATCAGGAACTGGCAGGGGACGTCATCTCGTACCGCTAGATCGATGCCTGTATCGCAGTCGCACATGTGTACAAGTGAAGCTTCGGGGGCTTTTTTGGGTTTGTAATTGCTCTGTAACCATAGCAGATCTGACAATCACGGTTGCCCGTCGCACCTTCCAAGAGACCACCGGCGACAGCTGGGCAGCATCGCGCCTTCCCTCGCGCTCTTGCCTCCTTCCTGGTCCACCGTACCCTTATGCGGTACCCTCGCACTTTACGTCGCATTCCCATATCCTGTTCCAAGCTGTCCGTAACATGGTTCACAGCCTGGTTCACGGCCATTTCCTGACAGCCAGTTCCCAGGTCGCGGCTACGGCGTGTCACGTCGTATGCCAGGCCCTGCTTTCTTCTATCATGTCTTTGCTATGCATACTCACGATGAATACCGCCTGCTTACCGCTACAGACACGCAAAGCGACGGCGCTTCGAGGTGTAAAAAGAACCCCTGCCGTAAAAGTGCCAGGTCTACGCCAGCAGAGCATCCGCGGTAATATTCGTATTGTACGGACACAAGGATCACGGTACGGTAAGGTACAAGATACGAGTAAAGAAAACGTGTTGTCCTGCAAAGCGGACCCTTTCTCAGCTGAACAGGGGGTCCCACTTCGGCCATCCTCGCCAGCAAGTTCAATAGTGGCGGGGTAGAACATCCACCACTCGCTTCTACGGAGTACGAGTACGAGTACGGTTCTTGAGCAGGCACGCCGACGCTAATCTAGTCGGTATCAGGTACAACTCGAAACGGCCTCAGGAAGCTTGCCCGGAAACCGCGGCATGTCTGGACTTTGTACAAGCGAGCAAAGGACGAAATGGACATGACCAGCTCGAGCCACCCATGATACCAACGTTGGCGGCACATGAGGAAGCAAAGTCGCCAAAATCAGGTCAGAGGCCTGTCACAGTCGATACCCAAGCCCCAGAGCTAGAACTGCCTAGGCCTGAGTGCCTAGGCCAGAGGGGCGTGGTGTTGCCGTCTGATTGCACGGAATACGCATAGCGCGGCGCCAGAAAGCAAATCCAACCAGGCCCTCATACGTTCCTGCTGCCGCTCTCCACATGGAGCTTTGAGGAAAATCGAGCGTCCTCTATTGGACGCGGAGCTTATCGTCACTTGTCACTTCGTGCCACCAGCGACGTGATACCTTGCGGTCATTGGCAGCCGATGTGGCTGTGATAGTAGCCGCATGTGCATGCCGCTACGGCGGTGAGGGCAGCCAGGTAGAGCACAGTACGGCACCGACGGCCACGCCGGACATAGCCACTCGGCGATTGGCCGCCATGGTGGGAAGACGGCAAGGCAGCGTTGGGACAGTCTGACGGATAGACAACAGGACAGCGAGTACGCAGTACAGACAACCGGGCAGCATACACTCCAGATATCAAACAGATCGCGAGCAGAGGTGAGGCTTCAGACGCGGTTCAGACACGGCGCAGGGACCGCAACACATGAGCCATCCGGCCTGGCATGCATGAAGGAAGGAAGGAAGAGACAGCGCACAGAGGGGCAGCGGGATCGTTCTGCAGTCCTGGTTAGTCCTGCGGGCCTTGAGCTTGTTTCATAGGGGCAAACTGTGATCCTGCGGCTAGCAAGTCGAAACGGAAGCCACTTGGTGAGATCTGGATACGACGTGCAAGTATTATGTACAGAGTACTCCGTACTCGGACAGGTATTCGGCAATGCAGCAAACGGCACATTTGCAACATCCGCCGTCGCCTTTTTGTCGCCTCGGTGTGGGTCAGCAGCATACTGTAGCTGTCTCGTGTCCATGTCTATTTCCGCTCGCCCTCAGGTACGGGCTAGCTGTCTCTCCTCTACTGCCGTGACGAGTATTTAAAGGCAGTTTCCCCTCCTCTTGTCTTCCCCGTTCTTTTTTCTCCATTGCAACATTTTCCCACATCTACATAACCATTCTCTACCACCGGAATCATGGGTCTCTTCGGCTTTGGTACGTGACTTCGGCTTCTGGGCCCTCGGCATACTTTAACAGAGACTCTGTAAGTGTGCTACAAGACTGGGACATTACTGACTTGCTCCAGACGACGCTCGCGACGCTCGCGACCAGGTCTACAACAACGACGACCACCGCGAGGGTAGCCTGTCTCATGAGCTCCTCGGCGCTGGCGCCGGCTTTGCTGCCATGCATCAGTTCGAGAAGAAGCAGCGTGAGGAGGGCAAGACTGTTAACCACGCCTTCGCCAAAGAGGCTCTTGCCGCCCTTGCCGGCGCCGAGGTCGACAAGCTCTTTGAGACCAAGGGCCTAGATTTCATCGACCGCGAAAAGGCCAAGCGCCACGCCCGTGAGAATGCCGAGCACCTGTACGAAAAGCAATACGGCGGACAGGACAACTTCAACCCGTAAGTCATCTTGGCCGCAGCACGTCAGCTCCAGGGCAAGCTGCTAACGATCCAACAGCAACGGCCCGATGCCCAACTACTAAGTCATCAAAGCTCCCTAACAAAGCTGGCTTGCTTGCCTCAGATGAACGGGAAAGCAATGACAAATAGAAATGAAGAAATGAAATAAGCACTATTCTGCTCTAACTGAACTGCCTTCTGACTGTAAGACGCAATAACTGCTCGTGATGAGTGGAGGATTGCGTGTTGAACGACCTGTAAAATGGTGTGCTCAAACAAGGGCCTCTCGATGTCCACACGTGCTCTGAGCAACGTTGCGATGTTGCATGCTGTGAACTTGGACTCACATACGACGTAGATCTTTGCCCCCGTTCCGCTGAGCTTAATGCTCGTAGCTTCTTGGCAGGGCCAAGCGCGGCAATTATGTGTCCTGACGGCTCATCGTGGACTGTAGACTTTTAAGCGGGGTGAGGGGCGGACAGTGTCTGTGGCGCAAATAGTTATGACCCACTATTTGTGTGACTTTTTTTTTTTTGGGTCTACATCCATGCAATGCTCAGAGATCTGAACGACGGCCGAGACAGGCTCCGTAGCGACACCCGAGCAGACCAGCGCGACGAACGGCACCCTCAGAACCATGACTTTGCACGTGTCGCCTTTCCTCGGGGCGGGCGTGCGCACAAAACCGGATTCGCTGGCGATTGTGCAGCTGTCGCGCGACCAGTTCCAGCCTCTGTACCTGCGGGCGTTCACGGGCGCGGCCAACGGCTATGCCGAGGGCGAGGTACTCAACACGCGGTTCGGGTCGTTCCCGCACTCGACGCTGATCGACGTGCCGTGGGGCTCGCAGGTGCGGGCGTCGGTGGTCGACACGGGCACGCGTGGACGCAAGCGCAAGCGGGACGACGGGGACAAGGCCGGGATGGGCGAGACGGTTGAGACGGCAGACAAGGCCGACGGCAGCAAGGCGGTGCCGACACCGAAAGAGTCGGTGACAGTGACGGCTGCCAGTGGCTTCATCCACATCCTACCGCCGACGCCGGAGATCTGGACGATGAGCCTGCCGCACCGCACGCAGGTGGTCTACACGGGCGACTACAGCTACATTCTGCACCGGCTCCGGGCGCGGCCGGGCTCGCGCATCATCGAGGCCGGCAGCGGCAGCGGCAGCTTCACACACGCGTCGGCGCGGGCCGTCTACGACGGCGGCAGCACGGCGCTGGGCGGCCAAGACCGGAGTGCGGACGCTGGCACCGCGACAGGCACGGGCGCCGTGTTCAGCTACGAGTTCCACAACGAGCGGTACGAGACGATGAAGACGGAGCTGGCGGCGCACGGGCTCGACGGGCTTGTGACGCTGACCAACCGCGACGTCTATGGCGGCGGGTTCCTGCTGGACGACGGCAGCAGCCCCGAGGCGGACGCCGTGTTCCTGGACCTGCCGGCGCCGTGGCGGGCGCTGCGGCACCTGACGCGCGGCACAACGACAGAAGGCGGGGAGAGCGCAGCGGCGCCGGCTGGCGTGCGGTCGGCGCTCAACCCGCGCAAGAGCGTGTACCTCTGCACGTTCTCGCCGTGCATCGAGCAGGTGACGCGGACGGTGTCGGCGCTGCGGCGGCTCGGCTGGGTGGACATTGAGATGGTGGAGGTGGCCAACAAGAAGCTCATCGTGTACCGCGAGCGCACGGAGGTGCTCGGCGGCAAGAGCGGCGGGCCGGCGCCGCGCGACGTGCTCGAGGCGGTGTCGCGGCTCAAGTCGATCGAGGCGCGCACGCGGCAGTACAACCAGCAGTTCTGGCAGGCGCGGGATGCGGCGGAGGCGGGCGAGGCGGGCGCCGAGAGCGCGGAAAAGGAGGCGCTGCCGGCTCCGGCTCCCTGGGCGCCGGAGCCGGCGGCGGACGCGCCGCCGGCCTGGATGGACGGCATGCTGACGACGCGCGTGGAGCCCGAGGTCAAGACGCACACGTCGTACCTCGTGTTCGCGGTGCTGCCGCGCACGTGGACGGCGGCGGACGAGGCGGCGGCGGCGGCGCGGTGGCCGTGCGGCAACGAGCGCGGCACGATCGGCGCGGTCAACAAGGAGGCGCGCAAGGAGCAGAAGCGGCACGGGACGCACAGCAAGAAGAAGGGCGGGCGGCAGTAAGCCGGCAGGCGAGTGGATGGCAGTCCGTCTCGGAAACTCGGAATAATCATGGCAAAGTGGCAACGCGGCGAGTTGTGAACTGCGTGCTTTCTCAGGCATATTGTCGAATCACTACTGGCGGATGGCGCCTTGCGAGTTCACGTTCTCGGCCACACCGGATCAGATCAGCACGGTAGCAACTCAGCGGCGGAACGAGTCGGCCTACCGTGCTACTAATGGAGACTAGCATTGCTTTTTGCCCGTCCGTCCCGTCGCCAGGGAGGCCAGATGAATGCATTCCATACCTCCCCACACAAGACAAGTAGAAGAAAGCGCCAATCCGCCGGTGAGCGCGCTGCGGCACGGCAGACGCCAAGAGACGGACGGATGGGGAGACATGGGGCACGAAGCCAGCACCCCCAGACAGATCCGCAGCTGTACTCCGTACGGAGTATTACATACGAGTACGTGCAAAGTATGCACGCAAGAGGGCCACAGAGACACCGTGAGCGGAGGCCTCGCGAGGCCGGAGGAGCGCCGACCGGGTCCGGACACTGGAGACGACTGGGGCGGCTGGAGAGCTGAGTAGCGCCGAGGCTGAGAGCGCATGAGTACGAGTACGAGTACGTAATGATTTGTACTTGGATGGACAGGATATCAAGCGAGCTTATGAAGCCATTACAGGATTGTCTGCGATAATCAAGCCAAGACGACGTAGGGACGGAGACGAAGACGGGGCGAAGAGGCATTGCTTGCAGCTACTCCGCAGAGGCTGAGGACAGGCCCGCATACCACGTACGACAGATCGTCTGACGCGCAGGGCAAGTGGCCGTCGCGCGCGCTGCCGATGCTCGAAGCTGAAGAGGGGCGAGTGATGACGCGTGCAGTGGATCGTCGCGGGCGCTTATTCAGTAGCTGGACCGCGAAGTACCGCACACGCAAAAATGGCGGGGAGGTACATGGATCGAGCGTACAGCCGCTTATACGAGCACGACGCACGACGCCTACGCGGCTGTTCACGGGAAGCGTACCGGTACCTGGAGCTGCACACAGAGGCGGCGGCAAACCAACAGGCCTCCGTACAGGCACATTGGCCGAGCCGTGTCTCGCCAGTCCGCGTATTCTCTTACATCGTCCTACGACAGCTACCGTACAAGTCGCCGGAACGGTGCGCCGGCTGGGCAGAGCTCCTCTCCAGCCAGGCTGCAGATGCTCCTCGGGCGTCGGCTACTAAGCACTCCGTATGTCTCGCCTGGCCCCATGCTCGTACTCCGTAGAGGCCGCGTGGCGTCCGCTGTCCGCCGTCGCCGCCCCGTCCGTCAGTCCGACTGTCCGCGTGGGCCTACTTTCTGCTTGCAGCGGAATCCTCTGTACTCGTATGGAGTACTCGTACTGTGGCATGCGTTACCGGGCCACGGCTGAGTCACTCGTCTACAAAGTACACAGCACGACACGCCGGCTACTCTTCGGCCGGCCTTAAATACGTCCTCTGTCCCCCGGTTCTCCCCGGCTGCCTTGGTCTCTGTGTCCCAGACTCTTGTATCTCACGACACTTTACCTTCCTCTTCTTCGCACCGCACAACCAGCCCAACATGTCTGCACAGGATTTCTACCAGGGCGGCCAGGGCCAGCAGGGCCAGCACAACGTGCGTTTCCCCCTCTCCCTGCCACGCTCCCTCCCACCGTCCGCGTGCTAACCCGTCCAGTACAACCAAGGCCAGCAGTACGGCAACCAGCCGTCCAACTCGTCTGGCGACGGCGAGCGCGGCATCGGAGCGACCCTGGTCGGCGGCGGTGTTGCCGGCTGGGCCGCGAACCACGCCGGTGCCGGCAAGGCCGGCACAGCTGCCGGTGCCGTGGCCGGTGCCTTTGGTGCCAACGCCATTGAGCACTTTATAGAGAAGTAGGACCGGTCCTAGCCCAGCATGCGGAGCAGAACACGGCTAACAACCTCTAGGAAGCGCGCAGACCACAAGCAGCAGCAGGCCCAGCACGGCGGCCAGGGTGGCTACGGCGGCGGCCCTCAAGGCGGTCCTCCGGGCGGACAGGGCGGCTACGGCGGCGGCCCTCAAGGCGGTCCACCGGGCGGTCAAGGCCAGGGCGGCTACGGCGGACCACCGGGCGGTGGACCCCCGGGCGGCCAGGGCCAGGACCGTGGCTTTGGCGGTGGTCATGGCGGCTTTGGTGGCCCTGGTGGCCCGGGTGGTCAGGGTGGCTTTGGCGGCCCCCCGGGCGGTCAGGGTGGCTTCGGCGGTCCGGGTGGCCCCGGCGGCCACGGCGGCTTCGGAGGTCCCGGTGGTCAGGGTCAGGGTGGCCCGGGTGGTCGCTGGTAAGCAGCCAACTAGGCGACCTAGGTCGACTTTGACCTGTGTACAATACTTTGCATCAAAACGTCATGACACCCCCTTGTCCCGATCCCAATATTTGTCTGGGACTTCGAAAGCAGATAGCATCTCTTATTAGCCACTGCACAAATGTATAAGTGGCATTGATTTAGCCTGCCCGGCATGTACGGCTGCGTGCTGTTCGATGTGTTTGCAAGTCTTTTTAATGCTCCTAGAGCTCCGCTCCCAACCTGTCTAAATGCACAATAAGTTTAGTTTTAAATGAATACAAGTTGCAGGCCACTCCGAGATTATGATGGCGCATTCCAAAGTCTGCCTCCCGGTCTGCCATACCGCCGCTTCTCCCTCGCCACCTCGCCTACGTTTTGTTCACGTGGAAGGACTCGCCCGCCCGGATTGTCGCCAGGAACCGGACGACGGCGGGGCTGACGCGGTCCGGATCCTCCAGCATGGGCGCATGGCCGGCGCCGGGAACGCGCAGGATGTCGGCGGTGTCAAAGCGGGAGGCGACCCATTCGGCCTCGGCGACGGGGTCGGCCCAGTCGGGGTCCGCGTCGCCGACTACGACAAGCGCGGGAATGGCGCGGACGGCCGGCAGCGACGGGGTGACGACGGCGTGGTCGAGGCTGGTAGCGAGCGCGTAAAAGGCGCCCCAGCGGCCGGGGCGCGTGAGCAGCGCCGTGGAGGCGGCCGCGCGGGCGGCGGCGGCGTCGGCGCCGAGGCCGGGCCACAGCGTCGCGGCGTACGCGCGCCAGAGGGGCGGGCCCCAGGGCCGCAGCAAGGCCGCGCGCAGGGCGGCGCGCAGCAGCGCGTTGCTGGCGGCGCCGCCGGGGTTGCGCAGGAAGCCGCCGAAGAAGACGAGGCCGGCGACCTGCTGCGGGCGGCGCGCCGCGGCCATGGTGGCCGCGGCCGCCGACAGCGACGCGCCCGCCAGCACGACCGGGCGGCCGTCCGCGGCCAGGCGGTCCACGACGGCCAGCAAGTCGCGCGCCGTCGCCGTGTCGCCGTAGCCGACAAAGCGCGCGCTGCTGTCGCCGCTGCCGCGCAGGTCCGCGCGCGCCACGCGGTAGCCGGCGGCCACGAGCGCGGCCGCCAGCGGCGCGTAGGCGTCGCGCCCGTCGCCGAGGCCCGGCGAGCAGACGACCAGCGGGCCGTCCGCGGGGCCGTCGACCTCGACGGCCAGCCGGCCCTCGTCCACGGCCACGTGGATGACGGTCATGCTGTGCCGGCCGTGTGTACGTAAGCCGTGTAAGTCGCGTTGCAGGGGTCTGTACAGAAATTGTGGGGCCGTAGCCGAGAAGGCTTGGTGCGTGCCGCGCAGAGAAGACAGACAGTTCGTGCCGGGCACGGAGGACAACGTGGTGAAGCACTGCCAGGCACTTCCTCGTCGCAAACCGCCGTGTCTGATATATATCGAGTACGGATGCGGATGCGGTACAAAAGCGTCATCCCTTGACCATCGCCGTGGCAGAGGCAGACGGCAAAGCGGAACCGCTGATTGGCTGGCAACGTGCCCAATTCGGCCAGGCACGGACTGCGGGCGGCGCCGGAGCCAAATGCCGCCTCCGCAGCTCCGGCCTTGCGGCACCGCAGACACCACAGCCAGGCTCCACAGTGTTGCGGCGGAACCCCGGAGGCAGCAAGGTGGTCCGCGCACGTGATGTCTGGGACTCGTTGCAGTATCGCAGCCCACCGCGCCTTCCCGTCCACGACCCTGGCTCTTTCCCCATGTAACGTGTGTTTGACGCCCGGCGCTCTGCATGCAATAGCAGGCGCAGATCGGACCTGCCGATCCGCTCCTTCCCGGCCCGATACGGGACATGCTGCAACGTACACTTCCTATCGTGAATCTGTACTCGTATACGAGGCTGCTTTTCTGGCCGTGATGCTTCCTCGTCGCGTCTTCGGTGACGGCACCGCTCGCTCTCCACGTCTTCTGCGCTGCAGCATACAGCCACTGAGGGACGCCGTGCACAGTACAGGCCATGCCGACCACACGCACATCTGCACTCGCCGGCCTGCTGCTGGCTGCCGTGCCGCACGTTCTCGGCCAGAACCAGACTGGCTTTCACACCGATTGGCCGCGATGGTGCGGCAAGGTCTACAAGTCGGGGTGCGTGTCTGCAGTGTTGCTGCTCTCCTCCTGTCGCGGCCGCGCTCCCGGCTAACGCGCGGCAGATACCCGAGCTTCAACCCCGGCGGCCAGACCGTTGAGCCCGCAGTGTCTCCGGATGCGCCGCTGCTCCACGTCCAGCTGGCACCGCGCTACAGCCTCTACCTGGACAGCGAGGCCGAAGCCGAGCTGGTCGTCCGCGCCTCTGTGTCGCCGTACCACGGCAGCCCGCTGCCAGCCACGGCCGGAGGCGGCCAGCCGCTGCCCGCTGCGAGCAACGCGTCGCGCTTGCTGCACTATTCCATCCATGCCGAAGGCGAGTCTCTCCTGTCCGCGTAACGGGACTGGATAGCCGCTGACGGCCGGACAGACATCCTCCTGGCCACAGGCACGGCCGACCTCGCCGGGGCGTCTCAGACAGACACCCGCGTGCCCATCTCGCTGGCCGGCCTGACGCCGGCGGCCGCCGGCGATGTCCTGGACGTCAACGTGACGCTCGCGGCCTGGCTGACGAGCCCGGATGGCGCCTCCAACGCAACCTATGCCGCCAGCACCGCGCTGACGTACCTGCGCGACCCGCTCGCCGGCAGCGTCACCCGCATCGACAACCTCTACGGCGGCTTCCTCTTCCGCAGCAACGCCACGGGCGGCGTCTTTCAGCCGTTCTTCCCCTACGGCTACTACGCCTCCTACGACGGCTTTCTGGCCAACGCCACCGACGCTGCGGCCTCCCGCAAAGTCATCGGCGCCTACGCCGACTACGGCCTCAGCGCCATGACGCCGCTGACCCACTACCCCGAGTCGGCCGCTGCCTTTGATTACATGGCGGCCGCCGACCTGCGCTACCAGTTCGATCTGCGCGAGGGCTACACGAACCTGACCTGGGTCGCCGAGCAGGCCACCGCCGCTCGCAGCAACGCGGCGCTGTTCTCGTACTGGAGCGTCGACGAGTACGTTGCTTCTTCCCGCGGCTCTCCTGCACCCGGCACTGCGCTGTGAGCCGGCCACTGATACGCGTAACAGACCCGACGGCCAGCAGGCCCCCTTTGCGGATCCCATCAACACGCGCAACACCGTCCGCAGCATCGACCCGTACCACCCCGTCGCCGTGGTTCTCAACTGCCAGAACTACTACTTCGGCCCCTACACCGACGGCTCCGACTTTGTGATGGAGGACGCGTATCCCATCGGCATCAACACGACCTTCACGAAATGGGGCACCGTCGTCAACGCCACCCTCGGCGACTGCGGCTGCGACAACTGCCGCGGCAGCGACCACGCCATCCAGGACGTCGGCGATCGCCTCGACGACCTCGCGCGCTACGAGTCCTGGCTGGCCCGCTGGCCCAAGACCAAGGTCCACAACCCCCAGAGCTTCAGCGGCGAGGGCTACTGGTCGCGCGATCCCACCCCGGCCGAGGAATGGGCCACCGCCCTGCTCTCCATCAACCACGGCGCCAAGGGCCTCATCTCCTGGCTCTACCCGGCCGCCACCGCCCTGTCGGTCGCCCACGGCCAGATCGCCCGTGTCCTCAGCCGCCGTCCCGTTGTCGACTTTGTCGTCGGCAGCAGCCTGCCCGTCGTGCTGTCCGCCGCCGCCGCCAACGCGACCACCCACATCGATGCCGTGGCTTGGAGCCACGGAGATGCGCTGCTCGTGTCCATTGTCAACGGCGGCTACGACGACGTCGCCGGGCCCGTCCGCATCGCCATACCTCCAGCTAGCGCCGTCCTGAACGGCATCCGGAGCGTGCCCTGGGGCAACACATCGTGGACGCTGTCGGGCAGTGAACTGGTGGCAGCTGCCGGCATCCCGGCTTTGGATACCAGTCTGGTCATCTTATCCTAATCTGCGGCGTACGAACGGGTCTACATGTATTACAATCTATGCAATCTGTTTGAGGAGAAAAAGCGCAATGTAGAAGACGTAGGCGATCATTTCATTCACAATCCAATCAGTAATGGGTGCAGGCCACAGCACTTAAATAAGAATTAAAAAACAACTCGAGCAAATACGTAAAATCGTGACTCTGTAAGAACGCCTCCTTCTATAATGGATGACTTCCCGCAAAAAAAACATGCTTTTTGATCCGCACATATGTGCATACTGCACCCTTCCCGTATTATGCACCCAAAGATAATGTTGCCCAGTGTCCCTAAACCCAGTTCCCGTGTCGCGTTATATTCCCTTTTGGCTGCCGGTCGCCATTGCGTGCTCATCCTGATAGCTGTCCTCGGAGCAGCCCTCGGCGGCACCGCTGTGGCCCTCGGTATCGTCGACATCGTCCTCGTCGTCCTCGTCGTCTTCGTCCGGTCCCTCGTCGCTACTCGGATCGTTTATCGGCAGCACCGCGCCCGGCGGTGGCCCCTCTGGTTGCCGCTTCTTCTCAAAGTCCTGCTTGTGTGCCTCCGCCATGATCGTCGCAATCGTCCTTCGGCCCACTGTGCCCACTGTGCCCGCCGTGTCGCGCCGACGCCGTAGCGTGAAGCCCGCGGATGTCCAGCCACCCGCTTCCGCAGAGGGGCCATCTGCCGCGCCGCCCTCCTCGGCCGCGCCGCCACCCGGCATGCCAGAAGCGACTCCTCCTTCGGTAGACTCCTGCTGCCTCTGCTTGGACGTGTTGCTGCCTCCGAACGGGGCCGCATCGGCCGGTGTGCCGCCAACGCCTTCCACACCGGTCGACCGGCCGACGCTTGCGGTATCGTCGCCGAAGCCTGGAAACTCCTGGCTGGATGGCTCTCCCGCGTCATGCAGGCGGTACGGCAGCGGGACGTCGCGCGACGCCTTATATTGCGCCACATTGGCGCAGTGCTCATTCTCAACGCGAAGAAGCACCCACATGCCACGCCGTGTCACCTCTGCAAACGCGACCATGAAAGACACAAGCGTACTATGCTGAGTGTCGTTTGTAAAAATGGCATAGAAGATCCAGGAAAAGCGCAGAATGGGATCGATGATCATCACCACGTAGTAGATCCAGCGACACTTCAGCGCCAGGATGTCGCGTAGCAAGAAGTTTTGCGATCCCACCTGCAGAATGGAAAAGTCCATAAAGAGATCCCAAATGGCTATGCCTTGTCAGCAGTGCACGGCAAACGCATGACCCAATAGAGAAAACTTACATGAATATATGGTGTTCACGGTCGAGAAGGTAATGAACAGCGCCAGGTTGGTATGCGACCGTTCTATGCGGTATAGACTCAAGCACACGTAGCTAAGGATGGTCGTGGCATACTTGCCGCAGTTCACCAAATGCGGAAAGACGTTTTTCGTATCCCGGTAACGGCGTACACATTGCAGCGCGCGCCATATAGGGGCCAATGTCGAGAAGAAGCCGAGCAACCGCGATTTGTTGGAGGTACACTGGTACAAGTTGCTCCAGTTATGTGCGTAAATGCAAAAGAAGAGCTCGATATTCTGTGGCGAGTTAGACGTATTCTGTAGCTTCCAGATGTCCTTGTCAATAGACGTACGCTGATGGCATATGTAAGCGAGCAGTACATATCGCCGAGAAAGAAATCCCGGAACTCGACGGGGTAGAGACCGGCAAAGAAAAGGCGCCACTGCACATCATGTTAGCCAAATACTTCCGTGCCGGCTCGCAAAGGGGCGACTCGGGCTGAGACTTGCATGCGAGTACAAAAACCATCTCCGGCTGCGGTGCCACAGTGTTGGAAACGGACAGAACAGCAGAACAAATGTAATGCCGATCAGTATGACGGGGTAGTACAGAAACAAGTGTGGGCTCGCGCTGCTGGAGAAGTTGAGCCACATGAAGAGGCCAAAAAGCAGCAGAAAGAAGCTGGGGAATTGCGAGAGTTCACGCCAGTCAATGTGGGAGCGCGGGTCAAACTCGAAAATAAACGAGTAGTTGACCTTGTTGTTGGTCCAGACGCGGCAGTTGAGGCAAAACAGCGCAAACAGATACAGCATGAGGAAATAGCCGCCGTAGATCTGCAGCAAGAAGCTCGTTTGCTGGCGCAGGACGGCGTCGTCGTGGAACAGCAGATTGGCGCCGTTGACCGTCCCCTGGACAGCAAAGACCGCACCGACACCAATCAGTAAGCCGTTCCGGAAGGCGCTGCCAGACTCGTCGCCGGTTCTCTTGGTGAGCGCGCGCAGCTTGCCGGCGGCAATCTTGTGGTTGCCGCGTTCAAAGTAGCGCGCATACAAGTCCTCGACGGCCACAATCAGCTCGTCAACAACGGTGCTGTTGACGAACCACGAGCGGTTGACCTTCTCGTTCATGTAGCGGTAGGGGGGGCGCGCGTTGACGGCCTTGTCGTACTTCTTGTTGAGCTTGCGGAACGCGGTGCGATTAAGGATGGCGTAGGACTTGAGCAGCTCGAGTCCGCGATAGAACTCCTGCAAGGCCAACTTCAACTTGTGCTTGGCAGTGCGGTAGGGTATATCGTCGCCGCCGGATCGGCGGACGTAGTCTCGCCGCTCCTCAGCAGCACCGGCGCTGGCCGCTGCCATCATGCGCGGCGTCTGCGGCATCTTTTGCAGAGCCTTGGAGTTGGGACCGGGGCGAAAGATCTTGGCGCGGATGGGCGCAATCAACTCTTGCTGCATCCACGCCTTGCCGTCGGGATGGTCCTCGTCCTCGCCAATTGATTCGACCGCGGTGCCGACGCGGCGGATTGGCGCGCCATAGCCACGCTTCTTCGTCTCCTGGATCTCCTGGACGCGCCGATTGCGCATCTCGTGTAGCTGTTCGCGAAGAGCTTTGAGGCGCTCGCCGGCCTGCTCCTCCTTGAGCTTGTAGAAGGTCTCCACCTTGTCGAGCTCGCTGTCGAGGAAGCAGAAGAATTCGACTTCGCGCTCGCGCACCTCGTCCAGGGCGCGCAGGCCGATGTCGTCGATGTTGGCGTCCTGGATGCGCTGCGCGGGCGAGGCGATAGAGAACAAGCGGCGAAGGCGCTGCCGTGGCGTCGACTCGCGAAACGTGGGCGCGTGCGAGGGGGTATAAGTGTCGCCGCCACCGTTGCCAGACCGATGGCTGGGGACCATGGACAGACTGCGCCGGTGCGCCGGACGCGCCCACGGGGTGGAGGCGTTTGCAGTATCGGCGCTTTCGGTCACAGCAGAGTCCGGGGGCACAGCCTTGTTGGGGTGGGACGGCACGCGCATCGCGGGTGCCGGCAGCTCAAAGGTCCGCGAGCCGTCGGTGGCCACTGATGGGCTGCGGACGTGCGGCGACGGCGTAAAGCTCCCATACCGCGCTTTGGCGTGCGTCGTGCCCTTCTGCACGGTGCCAGACCGCAGTCGACCTGAACCGAGCTCCGGCTGGTGTTGTTTCGGCGTGTTCTTGGAGCGGCCGAGGGGCGCCGGACTGACACGGAGGGAAACAATCTCGTCGCCGGCTTCACCGCTGGGGCCGGGGATGGATGGTCTTCGCGGCGATAAGGGACTGCCGGGGGTAAAGAGGCTCGGCGTCGGGCGGCCAGCGAAGTCAACGGATCGACGAAGGTTGGGCGTGGTATTGGCACGGCTGATGGCCCGAGCAACAGCTTTGACGGCCTTTTTGCCAGCCTTGTAATCGAGGTACTTGACGCGCCATTCTGTAGCGGTCAGAAGAGAAACACGGAGCACGGCAGCACAGCACAGCACGCGCCATCATGGCTTGGCACTCACCAGGGACGAGCTCCTGCTCGAGCTCTTTTGCGAATTTCATGATGTCGAAACGCAGACGACCAGATCCCAAGCCTCAATGTCTGGGAGTCAACGGCCGAAATAAAGTTCCATCCCAAAACAACAGCTGCGGTGAACTGCACTGCCGTTGACGGGCCGTGGGCGCGGTGCTTGACGGTCGCTTCTTCAGTGGCACAGCCGGCACGGCACGGCTGGCACACGGCAGCGGGCAGTGAGGCGTGATGCGGTGTCGCGGTCGCGCGGTAGAAAGGGAAGCCGGAAAGTGTTGGAGTGGACGTCGAAGCGAAGGAGCACGGAAAATACCCGTCGTCGCGAGACTAATACCAGGAATAGCAGGCGGCGGCCAATCGGCAGGCGCAGACGGCACACAACCCCGGTGCCTCCTTCCCTGTCCCCTGGCAGGGCCGCGACTGCTGCACAGGGACAAAGCGCAGCGAATTAGATGGCCGCCAACGGGAACAGCAGGTGCGCCCTGCAGCGCCGGGGTCGTCCCTTCCGCAGTAGTGTGGGTGGCCAGGCTGAGTCATGCGTCCGATGTCTTGCAGCGGCGAAGCGACAATCCTCCGGCTGCGATTCGCCGGTTTCGCTGCGGCGCTGTGACGGACTTGCTTTATGCATGGATAAGGCGAGAAAAGTGCAATTGGCTGGTGCACCAAAGTGCCTCCACCTGTTGTTCATCTGACCGCTAAAACACGGCATACGAGATGCCTGGTTAGACTTGCAAGATGCGGAGTAATAATGCAGAGCAATAAGCACTGAAGCCCTATCGTAGCGAGCTGAAGCCAAGGCGTACATGTCATTTCAAGAGTTGCTTAGAAAAAGATGGAAATGTTGGCATGATAGGCTCTGAGAAGAGATGCATAGAGTGGGCTACCCTGTCAGACTTATAAATACATCAAACACCCACGGCGGGAAAATCTAACGCTGTCAGACAGAAAAGCCAGCTTCACCAGGGAAGCGCTTACAAAACGAACAAGGCTGTCAACGTAAAGACATCGGGTGAGTTTGTACGATAGACTCAAATCAAGAAGCCAGATATAAAGAAATTCCGCTTACAAACATAAGACATACGGTGCACAGATACTGAAGGCTACACAGAGAATCCCAAGAAAGGCTGCTGGTATGGCTTATCTCGCCAAGCTTGGCTCAGCCTTGTGGCCACGCCGCTTCTCCGGCACCTTTATCACTTCGCTGCTCTTCTTGCTCCTCTTCGGTGTGCCCGGCACCGCGGCCGAGAAGCATTTTGAGGCCTGGTTCCCGCAGTACCGCTCCTACTTCTCTAGGATCGTGCGCGACAACTGCAGCAGCGAGGTTGCTGCATACCACTCCGGCGTCCCGCCGCTTGGCCAATGCATCGGCCGCATCACGTCCTCCTGTCTTGCCAGCAACGCCGTCAACTGCATTTTGGTCAACAGCCGCCAGAGCGTCTTGGCCAACACGGCCAGCGCTGGCGTCTTGCTCGGCTTGCTGCCCAGCACCCTCAGCATTCTCGGTGCCAGCCCCGTTGAGAACGGCCTGCTCGCGCTTCGCCGGCCTGTGCTCGCCTTCCTCCTTGTGATCGCCAGCCCGACCGTCCTGGTCGTGCGCACTATCGACTACCAAGGGCCGCGCGCGGTGCTGCAGCAGGGCCCCAGGGCGGGCCAGCTGCTACCCCCGGCCTTGCGGCGCCGGCAATGGGCGCTGCCGGCCACCTGCGCGCAGTACGTGGTGGCGCTCGCGGCTCTGGCCAACGTTGCGCACATCAGCTACCAGCTAGGCGTGCAGTCCGTCACGAGCTTCAACCCCGATATCATGTTCCACCCAGCGCTGTGGGCGGTGCTGGCGGTGTTGGTGAATTTCATGGGCATGCTTACTCTGTGGACGCGTGTGCGCCTGGCGGAAGACCGAGGGGGTCGCCAGGAGCGCGGCAGCGAGGAATACCGCCTGGATGGCCGCCGGATCTCCCACGGACGGGACTTGGCCAGCTCGGTAAGCCTCGTCACGCCGCCTGCCCGTAGACACTGGCGCGAGTTTTTCCTCTCCGCCTACCAGCCGCCAGCTACGCTGCGCATAGGTCCCGAGACCTTACTCTTTGTCGTCCTGTCCTGGCTTACGTCGACTGGCACCGTCCTGCACATCGTCTACGGCACGCTCGTCTTCTCAAGCATGCAGTTTATCAGCGCCCAGGACGCTGTAGCCGTCGTCAGCCGCTACTTTGCATCCATAGTTGCCTGTCGCATCATCCTCAAGATAGAAATCAGCGGTCTCCGCGGCAATGTCCTTGTCCCTGCCACAGAGAGCGATGGCAACGACAGCGACAATGGGACCGCAGACGAGAACGAGGATAACCGAGAGCGCTCTGGAGCTGCAGACACCAGATTTCGCACATTTACGTGATGCCTGAGGATTGCGCTGGGATATAGCTCCATAGAGCAGCGTAGTATGTGCGTAGAAAACATTCATCGTTATTTTGTAGATCTGAATAGCCTGTCCTTACCTCGTGATAATCCACCTTCAACTCAGTAATACATTTGGTGTGCACGGAGTAATACCAACTTACTCGTAAGACAACGAAAAAGGAGTTGGGTGAAACAGCGGAGGGAGGGCCAAGCCCACGGATCCGAAATTTAATGTCATGACTAAGAGAGTTGCTATAAAGAAGTGACCACCCTCGCTCTAAATAGCGGTTGCGACTTTCAATTTTGGTATCTATTACTTTCTTCTGTCAGTCAAGTCTCGCGTTTTGAAAATACGATTGCCACCCACCCTTGAATTGACTTCGCTTTTCATAATGGCACAAAAAGAGTTACAACCGATTCGCGATATCGGCAAATTACGCGAAATGGCCGCGTCAGAAAGCACAAAATTTCTTGCAATCGACTGCGAGGGCTCTGGCCAAGGTTTGACATCAATTGGGCTTGCTTTGTTACCTTTTCGAAATGCTCTTATTGGGCTACCGAAGCTGAATGAGTCTTTTCCGTGGCCGGCGGTAGACCTTGACGATGCCGTAGCACATTTCAACATACGTTCGTGGAGCTTCAGAATTGATGGTCAGAGTCGACTTCGCGGATTTGAGCCCTTTCGTTATGGAACTGTTGAGACGGTACTGGCTGCAGAGGCTGACAACCGGATCGGCATGATTCCGAAAATATTCAGCGATACAGCAGGAGAAGAAAACGAGGCCAGGCTGATCCTTGTTGGATGGAATATGCTCGGGGACCTAAAGAATATCCAGCATTACTGTCCTGGATTGCTCGAAAAGGCCACTTGCTTTCTAGATTTGTGAGAGCCAGCAATGGCTCTTTTTTCCAGGTCGCAAATGGGTTGCGTTTCTCTTCGCGACAGCTTACTCGGTCTTGGTGTAGCTAATAACGACCATTCTGTGCAAAGCTTAACAAAGAAAAACCACGATGCTGGCATGGACGCTGTTCGAACAGCTGTTGCATTGATGGCTCTCGTTGAGTGTCCGGCAAACTCCAAACTCAGCTGTCCGCGTCACTCAATGAGGGAACTGAACGACAGGTTCAGACTTACAAAACGTCCACCAGCAAGGCGATTCTCTTGTATTGTCGTTTTTCAGCCGTTCGAAGATTTCTGGATGCCGGTTGAGATCAGCAGAGCTAGTGAGCTTTGTGATTTTGTTCAATCTAGGTTCGGGCACTATCCAAAAGAAGCTGCTGTTTATTGCCGTGATAAAACCTCCGGCAGAACAAGGCGCTTTAAGACTCACGGCTGGGTATACTTTGAAAGTGTACTGTTGATGGAACAACTTGCGGAACAGTTAGACGGATGCTACAGCCCTTCTAATAAGCGCTTAACTGTTTTCCTCGACTATCCGACCGACACAGAAAGCTCTAATAATAAACAAAAGGAAGATTAATGCTGTATTTAGTATTTCTGTCAACATTATTGCAGCATTTACGTGTTACACGGTATTCAAGAGGTGCATACTGGGAAACTGGCACCACGTTTGCTTCAGTCGCACCCATAAGGTCAATTACAGCAGTCTTTACCCCAAAGGGTTCTGCTGCACGCAAAAGGCGTAATTGAGTTGGAGCGTTTCATTGTCAGGAATAGCAAGCTTGCATTAGCTAATACATAGAAGAGAATGATAAAGACACACACACCCATAAAATCGATTCCAGTAGTTTCTGCCCCAGAGAGTTCTACTACACGCGATAAGCATGAGTGCACATAGACGTTGTAATTGCCTGGTCATAAGACGGCAAGCTTGTATGTATGCATTTAGCATAGAAGCACACAATGAACTAAATCCACCACCCATAAGGTCGATATGCCAGTGTCTATGAAGGTGTGTGGATGGGCCCATGTTTGCATGAAGATGATGGAAAGAATTCGATGTTGTCTGCTTGTGGATGTTTAAAACTGCCGCGCAGCTCAACTGTGGGACAGGGCTAGGTCATGTGTTGCATCGTATTGTATCGTGTTAGCTTTAATGTTATAGAGACCCTTCTAGGGCTTCGAGAGGGCCCTGTCTATGGGTATGAAACGACAAGGCACAGAATTACGTCTTACTATCAATCAAATGTTTGCGCGAAGCCAAAACAAAAAGGGACAGGAAAAACTTGGGAACTGTGCGCGTAGTCAAGCGCCCGTCCATTCTGCCTCCTCTTCTGGTCCTCTTAAATCACTGATGTAGCGTGACGTTCACTGGTCTTGGTTAGGCCTAGTTAGCCTGCGCAGCCAACAGGCCATGTTTCCGTGCCCGCAACGCGATTACCCAATTGGGTTTTGTATTAGTTAGAAAACTGATGAGCGTCATTTCACAATTTGCAGTTATCATCACTTGAAGTGCTGTTGTACGGAGTAAACAGTTACTCGATTTCTACAGCAAGCGGCAGAATATGCGGGCTATGCTATATACAGTATAGCGTGATATACTAGCCAATAATGCGACTGCTTAGGCCCACTCAATGTTCAAGGCGAGTACATTCAAGCAAATGGCAACTCTCTTGAACCTTGCATCGCAACCTCAGTTTACTAATATGGCACATATACGCAGCTTAGCTGAGTACGGCTATGAAGCCCAGCACGACGGCATAGAAAATCTTGCCATCAATAACACTAGGTGGCACCGGTTTCTTACGCGATTGGCCCTGCATACGACAGTCAAGTTCTATTCGCGAGATGTGTCTGCGTGCCCGTGTCGAAACACCTAATTGTTAAGACGGGCTTTCGCGTTCATCTAACAGAGGGGGCAACACTCAAGTACCTTGCAGAGAACACATCGATACCCGTCCCAAAAGTATACTGCTCGTTTGTACACAAAAAAAGAGCGTACATTGTCATGGAGCGAATCCGAGGCCAGACGTTGCCAACCGTCTTCAAGACGTTATCTGCAGAATCTTTAGGTGACATATTCTCCCAACTGAGAAGAATGATTCACGAGCTACGAGGTTTAGTCCCAACTCCAGAAACGGGTGTAGAGAGCTGTGTCGGCGGATCACTGTATGACTCGCGCATACGCTGGGGGAACCCTCGCTTCGGCCCCTTCAAGACGATCCAAGACTTTCATTTGTGGCTGAGAAACGGCTTCACGTACCAGAACCTGCAGGATATGGAGTGGGATACAGACTCGGACGACGTCCAAGACATGATGCGCCAGCAAGACGGGCCGTGGCCTCCGCCAAAGTTCACCCACGGAGATCTGAATCCCACCAATATTCTTGTTTACGAGGGACGTGTTGTTGGCATTATTGACTGGGAGTTTGCGGGTTGGTATCCTCATTACTGGGAATACACCTCGGCTTGGTTTGGCAACGTCATCACGACTGACTGGCAGGCCATGCTCGAGCGCTTTCTGGATACGCCGGACGCCGAGGTCTTCAAAATGGAACGAGTTCGTAATAAATGGTGGGGCGAGTGAGCGAAGTACAAGGAAGGTTGGTGTCTGCCACCTACCGGTTGCGGCGAGCAAGAGAAGGCCCTGGGTATTGTCGTATTATTCTCGTTCCTGCGTAGCTACAGGCATTCCTATTATACTATTTGCCCAGGATGTGCTGGCAGAACAGGCTGTACAGGCCGTAGAACGACTGGCCGAGACGCTGTCAAGCAACCGCTGCCGATGGAGGAAATAGCCGACAAGAGTGAAAATGAAACCAAGAATTAGACTGCGCAGTCCGCCAGCAGGCGGTTTACGAATCAGACTGGACCATTACCAGATCGAACCATTCGCCTTGAATACAGCACTTGGGATGAGTCTAGAAAAAGTCACAGACAATGCGGCAACAGTGCCCAGCTGCTACACCATTAAGTGACACATACAGACACCTTTCTACGCGATCATGCGCGAAATGAAACTTCAGTCTATTTTAATCTTCTATTCACCGGCGCCAGTCCATGTCCAGAGTGGTGTTGTCGTCCCGGCCAACTCGGTCTCAAGACTTCTCCTCGCCCTCGTACAGCTTCTGCAGCGCGGGCAGGAAGGCGGCGGCCGTGTGGAAGTCGCCGAGGCGAACGGACATGTGGTCAAAGGCGACGAGGGGCGGCGCGCGGCTGTCGTCGCCATCCTCGGCGCCGTCGCCAAAGAGGGGGATCTTGGGGTAGCGCTGCGAGAAGTGGGTGAGCAGGATGCGGCGGGCGCCCATGTCGCGGCCGACGGCCAGGGCCTCGCCCATGGTGCTGTGCTTCTTGGCGACGGCCTCGCTGGCGAGCTCGTCGTCAAAGGTGCTCTCGTGGATGAGGAGGGTGGCGTCCTTGCCGATGACGGCGAAGTCGGGGCAGGGGCGGCAGTCGCCGGAGTAGGCGACGCGCAGCGGGCCGGTGGGCGGTGCGCTCTCCGCGGCGTCGGGCCAGGTCAGGACGACGGCCAGCGCGCCGTGGCAGTGCTGGACGCGGCAGGCGTCGATGCGTTGCAGGCCGAACTCGGCGACCTCGGCGGCGTCCAGGACGACGGGCGTGCAGATGTTGCTGCGCGGGAACGCAGGGCAGTCGAGGTCGACGAGGTGCAAGCGGTCGTGGCCAAAGTCCTCGACGTCGGCGTACTCGCGCAGCCAGTGCAGCATGTTGATGTGGGAGGCCAGCAGCAGGCGGCGGTCGGCGCGGCCGCGGGCAGCGGTGGCGTCGCGCCACGCGCGGATGACGCTGACGGTGCCGAGGTGGTGGTCGGCGTGCAGGTGGCTGATCCAGACGGCGCGCAGGTCGCAGAGCACGTCGGCGAGGCCGGCGGCGCCGAACAGCCGGCGCATCGACCCCAGCGTGTTCTCGCCGCAGTCGAACAGGTAGCTGCCGACGCCGGGCACGCGCACGAGCGTCGCCGACACGTTGCGGTACTTGGACGGCATCGCCGAGCCCGTGCCCAGCGGGATCACCTCCGTGTCCGGGTGCGGCAGCGCGCGCCGCGCCGCCGCCGCGCGCGCCACGAACGCCGGCGCCGCCACGCGCGCCCGCGCCTTGTCGGCCAGCGCCAGCACCTGCGGGTCCATCGCGCGCAGCGCCTCGGCGAGGTCCGCCGCCTCAAACACCTTGCCGTCCTCCTCGACGACCTGCGGCGCCAGACGCACCGCCCAGCCGGCGCGCGCCGGCTCGCCGACAGCCGGCGCGGCGGCGACGGCGTTGTCATATTGCTGCAGCGGGAAGCGGTTGGGGTCGACGCGGTGGTGCTGGACCTGCAGGGCGGCGGCGGAGGCGAGGGCGAGGCGGTTGGCGCAGACGTCGGGCGCGGCGACGACGTGGCGCATGGCCGGGCGGGCCTGCATGAAGGCCTGCAGACGCGGGTCGGCAGCGAGGCCGGGGCCGAGGATCCAGAACACGGTGTCGACGGCGGCCATGAGGGCGGCGTCGCGCCACTCGGGCCGGGCCAGGAAGCCGGCGATGTAGGCGGCCTCGGGCAGGTCGACGACGGCAAAGGCGGCGCCCTCGATGGCCGGGCCGACGACCATGGCCGGCGTCACGGTGCTGCCGTCGGCGGCGGTGACGCTCTCGCCGGCAACGAGTTTCCTAATATCGGCCGGCTTGACGCCCAGCCGCTTCGCCGCGGCCGCGTCCACCTTGCCGCGGCGCGGGTGGTTGCGCGCGATGTAGCAGACGGACTGGCGCACCGGCGTCGTGCGCGGCAGCGCCTGGATCAGCGCGCCCGGCCACGGCCGCCGCACCAGCACGGGGATGTCCGGCACGTCGGCGCCGCTGCCCGGCATCGGCCCGCGGTACTCCTCCACGAGGCCCGCCGCGTTGCGCACAAAGATCTTCGCCGGCAGCTGCGCTGCGTGCAGCGTCGTCTCCGTCAGCGCGCCCAGCGACCAGTCCGAGTCGAACATGATCTTCACCACCGCCGCCAGCATCGCGCGGTCGTCGCTCACCGTCGCCGGTGTCGCCGCCGCGGCCGCCTCGTCGGCCTCCTGGCGGAGCTGCGTCCGCGGCGCGTCGTCGCCCGCCTCCGCCTCCGCCAGCACCGGCACGTACCATACCATCATGTTCTCGTCGGCCCAGTCGGGCGCGCGCAGCGTGCTGTCGGCGCTCGCGTCCGCACCCGCGCGGCCGGCCGCCGAGTCGCGCCGGACCTCGTGCGGCGCAATCGGCAGGCCCTTGCGGAACACAAACCGCCGCGCCGTCGCCAGCAGGTACGACAGGTTCTCGCCGCCGTGGATGCTGAGCCCGCGCGGCACGTCGAGGTCGCTGCTCTTGTCCTTGCCGGCATTGCCGGCATGGCTGGCCACGCCTCCGTGGGCCGCCTGGGCCGCCTGGGCCCTCTCTCTCCTCTCGGTCTTCCGGCGCGTCTCCTCGACGAGGGCCGCGCGCGCCGACGACACCACCTCGGCCACCGTCAGGATCATGCCGATCAGGCCGCCGGTGGTGTGCCAGTTGACAGGGCCCGTCAGAAACACCTCTTCCACGCGGCCAAGCGAGATCTTCTGCTGCACAAACACGCGCTGCGTGCCCTCGGACATGTTGCCAAAGACGTAGCGCCGGTTGTCGTGGTGCACCAGCAAACACGTCCCCGGCGTGTCCGCCGAGGGCGTCGTCAGCAACTGCACCAGGTTGAGCATCGGGGTCACGGGCCGCGGCGGTGCGCGCTGTGCCTGGGCCCGGCTGGCCTCGTCGCGGGCGGCGGCCGCCGCGCTCTGCTCAAAGAGGAAGAAGCGTGCGTCGCAGGCCTTGGACCGGCTGTAGCGGCCCGACGGCAGCGCGGTCACGCGCGCGGAGAAGAGGCCCGGCGAGAGCGCGGTGTCGTGGAAGACCGCAGGACCCCGGTGGCCGTGCCGTACAAGCGGCGATCGCGTGCGCAGCCGACTGCTCTTGGCCAGCGGCTGCTGATTCCAAGGATACGACGGCGAGGACGACGAGGACGACGACGGTGGCGAGCGCTGTCGCTTCATAAGCGGCGGCGTGTGCGCCAAGGGCGAGGTCGTCGAGGCGCGGGCGGTCTGCACAAGAGCTGTCGCCGCAGAGAAGGCCGGGCGCGTCGTGAGTGCGTGGCACGAAAGCCGTGATGCTGGTCGAAGAGATCGCAGAAGGGACAGAAAAGCGGCGCGAGGAGGACAACTGCAGACGCGGGACAGTGGCCGGGCGAGGCGGCGCATGAAGAGTCACGACGTGCGCGGCAGCAGCCCGGTGACTCACACAGATATGCGGGACGCCGAAGTCTTCGCGTCCGGGCAAATAGGAAACCTCGGAAGTTGACAATCGTGGGCGAGCGGATGTTTGACGTCTTGTCTGATGGAAACTTTTTGTCCCGCGCTTATCGCTATCACTGTCACGTGTGATTAGTCAGCGTCATTGCTATCACGGAGGCACTGTACGAGTATCACGGTTCTCGGCGAGCAAGAAAAACAGATGACCACATTACTCGGTTCTCGGCTGCGAGCAAAAACAAATCACCACATACACGGTTTTCCGGAAACAAATCACCACATTACCAAACGCGTTCCCTATTCATAATGCTACAGCCGTACCCGTGGCCCGTGGCCCGTCCCCAACCGGCCCAGCCTGATCCTATTATACAGAGCCCATATATATTGCCTGCAGATTGGTACGGCGGAATGGTGAACGAAAAGCACAGTGCGGATGAAGATACAGTTCCTGTCGGCCGGGCGGCCAGGCGCCGGTCCATGCAAGAGATGTCGTATGTGGCGCGGGGGATGACGGAGTCGTTCGAGGACCGCACAGAACGTAGGAGGCGGAGTCAAGGAGATGTTGAGGTGCGAGCCAGCGGCGCCTCAGTCCGGGTTGGCGATGAACAGGCGGCCCGTCGAGAGCGTCATGGTGCGGTCGTCGACGCTGCCGCGCCGGCGCAGGTCGTCGGGCTTGCGCATGCTCTTCTCGCGCGTCACGGTCGCGTGGGCGGCGCTGTTGGCGGCCAGCCGGCCGGCCGCGCTGAGATCCGGCACGTTGTCGGCGCGCTCGGCGCTGCTGCCGCTGGCCGTGCTGCGCGCCTTGCCGCTGGCGGCGTCGTCTTCGGCGAAGCTGTCGGTGCGCTCGGGCGTGTCGCCCGGGCTCTTCCGCCGCGGCCCGGCCGGCGCGTTCGACACCGACGGCGTCAGCGCCACGGCCGACGTGCGGAACGGCGGCACCGGCCGGCCGCTGGCGATGCTGCTGCGGCCGCTGCTGCCCGTGCGCCGGTGGTGCACCCCCGCGCGGCCGCCGGGTCCAAAGTCGTCCTCGTCGCTGTCCTCGCCCTCGACCTCGGTGGCGCTGAGGCGCAACGGCACGCCGCCAATGCCCACGTAGTTGGTGTCGGCGCCGAAGCCCAGCGTCGACGCCTTGTTGCCGTGGTGCCGGATCTTGGCGGCGACCTTGCCGCCCGCCGAGAGGCCGGTGCTCGTGCGGCCGCCCGCGCCGCCCGCCGCCGACACGAAGCCGCCGGCCGCGTTGATCTCGCGATTGGCGCGCATGCGGGCGGCGCGCTGCTGCGCGGCCACGCGCGGGTCCTCGAACTGCGAGCGCTCGCACCACACCGTCGCCTTTTGGCGGCGCAGCAGGCCGACGTAGGAGGTGCCGCCGAAGCCGCCGCCGCCGCCGCCGCCGCCGCCCGAGCGCGACGAGGTCGAGCGGCGGATGTCGTTGGTCGGGCTCATGCGGTAGGCGGCCAGCGGCGCCATGCCGCCGGTGCTGGAGACGGAGCTAAAGGTGTTCACCGACGGCGAGCGGCGGCTGAAGTTGGCGGGAGGCTGGGCGAGCTGCATGTGGTTCTGGTGCTGGCCAGGGGCCATCGGCTGCTGGGTCGGGGGAGGGAAGACGTTGGAGGAGATCGTGCGGGTGCGCGAGTGGACATGGGCGCCCGGGTCGACGGGACGCCGGCGCACGTGCAGCTGGGCGTCGAACATGGACGGCGCAGCGCAGCGGTGATGCTGCTCGCGAGGGTTGCGGCGACGAGATCGATGGGCGACAAGGAGCCGGGCGCGCGCGGTGTCGATGAGACGACGAAAGACAAGAGCGGAAAGCGGAAAGCGAAAGACGAAAGACGCAAGAAAGACGAAGGAAAAACGAAAAAGAAAAAGAAAAAAGATAGAGGCGCGGCGAGAATGGGGTGCGGTCGGGCGTTCCACTGCTGGCAGCCGGAACGCGCGGAGCCCTCAGGAGACGATGCACGATGCACGATGCACGATGCACGATGCAACGCACAAGGGCGCTGGCCAGGAGCGGAGCGGGAGAAGGGAGAACGGGGAAGCGCGGCGACGTCTCAAAGGCCGGCGGTCGAGTTTCCGGAGATGTCAGAGCCAAGCGCCCATGCCAACCATGTCCACGCAGAATGCTCGCTGTTTCGCAGACGGGATGCGGAAAGAGGAAAACAGCGATCCGAAGTCCGGGGGGGAGGCCAGCAGCGGACTGCGACGGCGGACTGGCGGCGGGCAGACAGCGCGCGAGAATAGGAGGCCGGCAGAGGCGCCAGACTGAGCGACGGCCACGAGAAAGCGGACAAGTCCGAGATGACGGGGAGGCTGCCAGGGCACGCCGCAGGATTGGTGTGGGCTCCCGGCCTTCCTCTGGTTCTGTCTTTTCTTTTCCGCCTTGTGTTGGCCACTGGTTGGTGGACCTCGGCGGCAGCTTGGGCCGGGGTCCACAGCCAATGGCAGCGCAGGCGGCGCTGTGGTGGCTGGCCGCGACGGTGTCGGCGTGCTGCGCTCACTGGCTGCATCGGCCGGTGCGCATCGTCTCTTGATCTTGGATCTGGGCTTCTTTTGCGCTTCCCTTGCCTCTTTCGCTTTTTCTGTCTTCGTCCCCTCGCTGCGTCATGTGAAGCGCTGGCAGACACGGCAGACGGCAGGCGCGAGCCACGACGTCGGAGCCTGATGCGCCTGCCCAACACGCCGTTCCACGGCCACGGCGCCGGCGCAGTCTCGTACGGTACTGTTAGTCAGCCTCTGCCGTTCAGCTGGCCACGGGCTGTCCTAATTAAGCGCTGTCGTGTGCCGTCGCCCAAGAGCAGTCTCAGACCTCCGACGGCCGTCGACGGGGACAGCCATTTGCCAGATACGAGCGGCCGCTCCGAGATGACGACAGACTGCGTGCCGCTCCCACAGCGTACGGAGCCCGCCTGCTCATCCCAACCATTGCTCGTATCCGCAATACGTATACGAAGGAAGCAAACCCAATCCATACGAAGCCTCGCCGGTCCCTGACGATCGCCCGGCCAATACGAGCGTGTAGCGCTGAAATGGCCGTTTTCGCCTTCCAGTGCCAAGTCAGCACTCGTACTTCCGCAACTCACGCCTGGCTGCTCGCTGTCTTGGCGGCTGTGGTTGCGTTATTGTCCGCATCACGTCAGCATATCCCGTCCCATTGCCGACCAAGTCCCGACGCCAGGCAGGCCACGGCGATCAGTCCCCGTCGCGCCGGGCGCCTGCTCGCCGAACCCGGCACAGTGCTGCACCGCAACCTTTGTGCCGCGCATCAATGCGGGCACAATCGCAGCAGCCGTCGCAGCCGCGGGTCACATGTCCCTTGCCGGATGACTAAGCACTGCGCCCCAATGAGCGGCCGTCTTCTGGGGCGCCGCCGCCGCTTCCACAGAGGGGTATCGCGCCGGAAGAACACCATCGAATTGGCTGTCCCCGCCCGGACGGCTGTCGAACCGCAAACATCCCGAGTACGTGCAGGGCGCCGCACCCGGCTGGCGGCTCTTTGTCTCTCTTACCATTCTGCTGTCCTCCTCGGCCGCGTCCGGGCCTGCGCGCAGCGATCATAAGAGCGCCTGCGCCCTCGTCTGGCCGAGCATCCAGCAGCGCCGACTGCCGATCACTGCTGCCTCTGGAAGAGCGGAAGCGAGATACGAGTACCGCACAGTCTTCGCGTGGAACGAGCACAGCGCCGCAAGAGCCGGAGCCCAAGGCCGCACAAGGCGCAGAACGGACGAAACAAACTGAAACCCGACGATAGCCGGACCGGGACCGGAACGGAGCCGGACACGAGAATGACCGCAAGTCTAGATGCGCCGGCCGGCGCTCCGGCAGCCCCGGCAGCCCCGGCAGTCGCCCGGCTGCAGTTCCGCTTTCCGGCCATCTGCCACGAGCTGCGCCGCAAGCTGCTCGCCTTCCTTGCCGAGCACACCGACGACAAGCTCCTGCGCGCCGTCCAGGCCCAGGTCCGCATCTCCATGGAAGTCGTCGACCAGGCCCTTCAGCGCTACGCGTCAGTCCCGTCTTCTCGTCCTTTGTCGTTGTGCCGTCGATATGCGGCTGCGATCGCATTCTGCTGACTCAGCCAGGCTCGACGAGCTCTCGCTTTCCTACAACGGCGGCAAGGACTGCCTCGTCCTGCTGGTCCTCATCCTTGCCCGTCTTCCCTCCTCGTCTTTGGACGACGCGCCGAACCACGCAGCCCCTGCGCCCGACGCCGACCCCGACCCCGAGCCACACACAGCGCCGCCCTTCCAGGCCATCTACATCGTCCCGCCAGACCCCTTCCCCGAAGTCGACGACTTTGTCGCCACGTCCACAGAGCAGTACCACCTGGACCTGGCGCGCTACGCCCTGCCCATGAAGGCCGCTCTCGGCGCCTACCTGGCCGACCATGCTGCCGTCAAGGCCGTCTTCATGGGCACGCGCCGGACCGACCCCCACAGCGAGTTCTTGACGCACTTCTCGCCCACCGACGCCGACTGGCCGCAGTTTATGCGCGTGAACCCCGTCATCGACTGGCACTATGCCGAGATCTGGGCGGTGCGTCTTTTCGTTCTCCCCTCCCCCCGCCTGCATGACGTGGGACTGGAATGCTGACTGCTCAGTTTATTCGGCATCTCGACATCCCCTACTGCGTCCTCTACCGCATGGGCTTCACATCGCTCGGCGGCACCTCCGACACCCGGCCCAACCCGGTTCTGGCCACCGGCAGCGACGCCAACGGCTTTCGCCCCGCGTACGAGCTGACCACTGACGAAGAGGAGCGCCTGGGTCGCGGCCGGTAGGAACGAGCCGGCACCCACGTCCTCGAATGCGTCTTCCTCTTTCTCGCCTGTCTCTGGCCGGCCAGCGTCAGGACCGGTGCAGTGCGCGCGCCGCCAGTGGGCTGAGCTGAGCGGCTATGCGAGACGCAGACGGAAGGAACGCAAGATGCATTCAGGGAACAGCACATGAATGGGAGCCGCAGCGGGCTGCCGTGACCGCAGCTCGCTGCGTTGAGATGTGTATATTACAACAGACGGCGAGTCCCTGGCCTTGTGCTCGGCACTGCCAAGGCCGGCGATGCGGACAGCAGCAGACAGCAGCAGACAGCAAAAGACAGCTAAAGACAGCAGCTAACGGCCCTGCATGTACAAGTATTGCAGGGTATCCGTTAAAGTACATGCAGGATGCAACAAATAAATAAACCTATAAGAAGGTCTACTCTTACCAGCTATTAGTTGAAACCAAACACTCATGTCTTTTCCGAAGAAACTTGTCAAGAGTAACGTAAACGTATTAAATTAAATGACAGGATAACCTGTTTTATGATTTTAGCGGGAATGGTGAACCACTTGTGAGCGTCTAGTGACTCGGTGGTCTTCGCGCGAGCATGCACCACGAATACTTGCTCTCCACCTTGGAGATGTTAGCGAGGGATATTTAGCCAAAGAGGTCATGGCTGCTCAAAACGGATGGTGAGTACTGCTGCTACGCTTCTTTATTCATGACACGGCATACAGAATCAGCCAGATCAGACGGCAGACAAAACAGCAGGCATGCCAAAAGAAGGCAGAAGGCGTAGCGGATAGACGATATATATAGCTACACGCAACTCTGATATCCGCAATGTGCTTGTGAACGACTTGATTTCTACAACCACTTTATCCGGACAAGTCACATCCTAACTATTGATGACCTGGCATTGGCGTACAGACAAGGGGCAGCCAATTTTCTTCCTACAAATACTTCGGGATGGATGTCGTAGTCCCCGCTCAGCCGCGTAATGCAAAGTATCAAACAGTTCGCACTTCAAAAGGCAAGTATGTTAAATATTTAAAAGGTTTCTTTTTTTACGCATGTGTGTCCAAGACAATGTTCAGTCACTTACATGCTACTTGTGCTATGCTACAGCAATTCCATGCAACTGTTACGGCTACGTCTCCTCGTCTACATGCTACGTCCAGTCCACAATGCCGACGGCCAAGCCGTGACATCCGTACCGGAGGTGATGCGTGGCAAGTGGGCAGCCCGGGATGGTCCCGGCACCGGCGGCCGTCGCGTGGACGACGCCGAAGGTGGTGCCCTCCGGGACGTCGTGTGCGGCGAGGCCGGCTCAGGGGCCCGGGGCTGAGTCGTTCGGGTAGTCCGGGGAGCACGTGGGGATTGCTGGCCGCTCGCGGTCCGGCGGCCAGTCACGAACTCATTGAGACTGCGGGTGATGGGAGACCGGGATGTAGTCGAACGAGAGGGAGTCGATCGGGACGGAGCCGGCTGGGAAGGACTCGACCGCGAAGGAGACGGCCGCGGTGCCGCCGCAGGGCGGCGAGCGTTGTGGCTCGCATTACCTCTGTCGGCGCGGGTCTGGTCGCGGCTCCGACTGGAGCCGGCCCCGGGAGGGCTCGGCCGGTGCTCGGAACGCGTCGGAGAAGCCGCCGCCTCCCTCGCTGCTCGCTGCTCTGCCAGCATCTTGCGGACCATGACACAGCTGATCGAGTCAGACGGTGCCACCGAGTCCTCGTACGCCTCCTGAACCAGGAATGAGCGCTGCGAGAAGCCCGACGCCGCGTCCTCCTCGTCCCGGTTGAACGACGCCTCCCCGGCCTCCTGCAGCGCCACATAGGACGCCGCCGAGGCAGGTTTGCGCCCATTCACAGCGGGAACAAAGGTGGTTGACGGGGCCGCCGTTGCACGTGCAGGCCGGCGGTGGGAGGAGGCGGTGTCGGTGGATCGGCGGAGTTGGCGCACGCGCGGGTTGGACGGTGGCGCCGGCGCCGGCGCACCCCATGCTCGACGGGCTGCGGTGTTGACATTGCGGTTCGCCGGCTGCTGTGAGTAGACGCTAGACGCCGGCCGAGCGCTGGAAGTGCCCGATCGACGGTGGGTGCCGGTGGGGCTGGTGTTGGCAATGAGAGGCGAGCTGGGTACAGCAGGAATGGGAGTCGAGGAGCCGACGATGGATGGAACAGGCTTCCTGTGCATAGACGGGATGCGCGGGACTGGCGGCCGCTCTGACGACGAAGCCAAGGACGGCTGATTGGCACCGACCGGCAGTTCTGTATGCACCGTGATGGTGACAAAGGACGCGCGGTCTTCCCGCCCTTGGGTGTCTTCGTAGGGCAGCGGGATGGACACTTTAGAACGCGACTCGAGCACGTTGTGGCGGTAATCCTCCTCCCAGTCCGGCGGCGCTTCCTCGGAGTCGGCCGACAGCTGAACTTGCGCAAGGAGCCGGTCAATGTCGGTGGCGCTGGCGACAGGTCCATGGTACGTGCGTGTGGGAGGGAGGCCGACGGCGCTGCCGGCAACGGGGCCGGAAAGGCCGTCGTCGCCAGTGTTCGCCGTGGTCTGCGGCACCGTCCAGGCGTCCTTGTCCAGCGGCAGCAGTGGCAGAGGTAGCCGGTGGCCATATTGCGTGAACATGCGCGACGGACAGTCCTCGTTCAAGTCGCCGCCAAAGTGGAAGGCCGCGAACGAATAGCCGTAGCGCAGCTTCCGCTGACGGGCCTGGCGACGCCGGCGCCGGTACTCGCAGCGCCGAACTAGAAACAGTCTGTGCGCGAGCTCTTGTCCCCGGCGCCGGATCTCCGCCGCCTCCGCGTCGCCAAAGGCATCAATCCACGACTCGACCACGTTCCAGAGGTGCGGCTTGCGCTTGGGCGCCACCTCTGTCGCCAGATCGTTGTCGTTTGGTTGCGCGCGGCTCGAAGTTCCCCGGTCGCCCCCATGCTTCTGCGGAGCCTTGGCCGCCTTATACTGCTCGCGCTCGATGTGCCGCCGCCGTGTGTAAGCCTGCAATGATAGCCGGCTTAGCAAGGACGCGTGCAGGTCGATTAGGGATTGGCTCTGAGCAGCAATCGCGGCCAGGGCGCAGGCCTCGCACGGAAGCCTGAGGTGGGACATGCGCTCAGAGTTCAGAATGCGTCGCACAGCGGAAGACTTGCTCTCAGGCTGCTTTGATGACGGAATACACCCCAGCGCGCCCAACTCCAGCTCCGCGAACTTCGCCGCATCACACCACAGGGCCGAGATGCCAAGCATGCGGTTGCCCCAGTCACGCACAACCTCGGAACGGCATGTCTCGTGATTGTCGGCGTCATAGCCGGCGTCTCGGTGTCTGTGATGCCGTCCCTCCTTGCACTCTTTGCCCTCTTTGGTTTCTTTGTGTCGAGGGTGGCGCCGCAACGGATCAGCCGACTCCGCCACTTCGCGAGAGACGTAGTGAAAGATGTCACGGATCAGTGTCGGATGCAGCTTGCGGTGAGATTGGCACAAAACTGTTGGCGAGGTCCGAGGGAGGATTTTGGCCTCCACGTCGACTCCTTCCGACACGGCTCTGGTTGAAAGGTTCGCGCCGCCACCATGCATGTCCCAGGTTACTTTCTTCGCTATTTGCGAGACCTTTACGCCCCATTTGAGGGGAGCATGGGGCCGTCGGACACTTTGAGGAAGCTGGGTCATGTAGATGGCTTGGTCGTACAGCCAGCCGTCGGACGGCGTGACGGTGCCGACATTGTCAACGCTATTGAGATGGTCAGTTGGGAGAGACAGGACATTGGCCAGGGCCACGAGGTCGCCGGTGGAGGCGTTCAGCAGAGAAACCCCCATAGTGAAGTGTGAAGCGAAATAGGTCATGGGCGAAGGCTTAGAATGTGCAACCTGCGCTACGACAGGCAGCCTCTGTTCTCCGTGTAAGGATTGGTACCTGTTCGTGTTCGCCGGTGAATGGTTGCTTCGTCCTGAGTTTCGAGATGACCTCAAAGAACGCTTGCTTCGTTTGCACGTCGGCGTATTGCGTGTCTCCTATGGTGTAGTCAGTCTTCCTACTTATTCGTTTGCGATGTCGGTAGGAAGAGGGAAACAAAGGAAACGGAGCCGCTGTCGATGCAGGACTATGGGTCTTAATGGACGACGCAGCTACAGAGAAAATGAGCGAGTGTGTTGCTGAGAGCGTTATTATCGTCGATGCATCGAGCAGGAAATCAGGGGGATAAAATGGGATGGTGCAGGCCTTTATAAATGGCACGGAATGCAGAGGAGAGCGAGGGTGCTGAACAGCTCTGATATTCTCTCCATTGTCGAACTGAACAATGCAACTCTCTGTTCGTGGTCGCAAGGGCTTCGGAAAACCCGATTCATTGTTAGACTAATGAACATCCAGATTGTGAGCAGTGGTGAACTGAAAGATGCATGCTCAACGATAAGAACAAGATAATCCTTCAGAAGAGAGGCCGATTAGACCTGGGCCCGGGAGACCTAAAAGACCTCAAGATATAAAGACCTCCAAAACATGAAAGGGGGCATCATATATCGTAATTCGAGAGGTCCGAGAATAGACGATAAAATCAGCGACATTGCGAGTTTGCTGTTCACATTTAATATTGTTCATCGAGGCGAGGCAAAGCTGGAAGTGTGGAATCATGGCAAGAACTCCATGTTCTATTCGAAATCATCGCCGTGGAACAGTTCTGTTCACCTTTGCCCCGTAAAATGCGCAAAGCCAGTCAGTCAATATACGGGCCAATCAAAGGCCCGTCTCTCTCAATAGTTGGTACTCCAGTACTCCGCCTCCGGGGACTTCAACACCCTGTGGTATTCCGCAAACTGGGACATATCGCGTGACAAATCCTCTGCCATCCAAAACGTTGCCATGATAGAAGAACAAGTGTGGAATCTCGAGGGACCAAAACAAAGACAATGAAAAACAATTAAGGCCCATGCAAGATGCGAACGCCGGTGCCAGGGCACAGATAACTCATCGCCTCCCGCCATATTCAATAATACGCCTTCTGCCTAAAGCAGCCCATACCGATGGTTCCCCCATATCCCCAGGTTGTCCATATGCGAGTAGATTTGCATGTCCAGATGCCTAGCTCCGCGCAGAGCCCTTTGTAACGCCCGAGTTTAGATTGCCAGCATGTTCATTCAGCGCAGGAGCTGCCTGCTGCCTGCCCCTCCGGCCGACGGCTCTCTAGGATGCGGCCGCCGCAGCTGCCCGCTCTCGGCGAATCCTGGCTGCGACAGTGCCGTCATCTTGCAGAGCCAGCTCGCTGAACCAGGGATGCTGCAATGCCTCTTTTGCTGTAATGCGCTTGGCAGGGTCGTATACAAAAATGCGCCTAAGCAGGTCCAAGAAATGCTTCAAGAAGTTGCTGCTCCTTGGGATGATGTCCTGCGCGCGGTCAGCAATGTGCAGCGCACGACTTATCAGAAATTGACTCACATTCAACCGCTTCATGGCCTTGACAAATCTCCTTGACGCCCTAGTCGTCTCGGCAGTGGGGTAGTTGAGCTTAGCCCGCTTAAAGTACCTGTGAGACGGTTAGTACATGGGCCGGACGTGATGCAGACACAGCTGGGGCAATACACACTTGGCTGCTGGGTTGCCTCCATGGCGGGTAGATTTCGTGACGGCCTGGACGAGGTGTGGGTCGATGCGACAGTCACATACGGCTTCCATCATGGCCAAGTGCTCAAGATTATCGTGCGTCTGGAATAGGGCATCGCCTGTGAAAAATTCGACCAGGATGCACCCAATGCTCCAGATATCACAGGGGAACGACCAGCCCAGACCGAGAATGATCTCAGGGGCACGGTAGTGCCGTGTCGACACGACAGACGAATGGTACTCGTCCTGGAACGTCGCCGACCCGAAATCAATCAGTCGTATCTCCGTGTCCAGAAGTACTTTCCTCTGTGACGCCTGGCGATTCACAATGGTGGAGGATGCCGGAATCTTCCGGTTGTAGGTGAAAGTCTGGTAACTGGCGTCGACAAGGAGGATGTTTTCCGGCTTCAGGTCTGTGTGGATGAGTTGGAGGTCGTGCAGGACTGTGGTGTGAGCATTAGTAAATGGTACAAACGACATGTGTTTGACGGAAGACCAAACGTACAGGCGACGCTCGTAAAAAGCTGGCGTGCAAAGCTTTGTATCTGGCTGTTGGGGAAGGGAACGAAGCTGTTGCCCTTGAGAAAATCAAATATGCTCTGGCCTAGGAGGTCCATGACGATGCAGATGTGGCCGCGGAAATCGAAGCATTCGAAGAGATGGATACAGCGGTTGCGATTTTCCTGGTCATTTGCTTTGAGCGTTTCGAGGACACGCAACTCGATGCGAGAGGCGTCGCGATACTTTTGCACGGAGCGGATAATCTTGATGGCGACAAGTTTGTTTTTCCGGCGATCGCGGGCCTGGACGACTTTGCCAAATGTACCCTGGCCGAGCAACTTGACCAATTGATCTGCGCGGGTTGCTGTTAGCAGCCAGCAAGGAAAGGACGAAGTACGCGAAAGACAAAGCTGCAAGATGGGACGATGGCAACATACATCGATCAGTCAGGTCTGCGTCGGGGACGACAATGTAGTGGCCGTCGTCGTCGTCGACCTTGACAGATTTGTTGTAGTGACTCTGTATCTTGTCAGCGTGATTTCGACGCGATGGCACTGTGTCACATCACTTCTTAAGAATAAAAAAAGGCAAGAAAGGCGAAAAGGCAATACGCACGTCATGAATAACTTTGACCTCAACATCGGGAGCCTTGACAGGCGGGAGTGGTGGTGGACGGTAGTGTGTGAAGGCGAGCCCCTGAGCGCTGATATCGGCGTCGCGCTTCCTGGACTCATTTGCGGCTTGCTGGCGCGTGGTGCGCTTCTGTTTCTGGACGACGGCAGTGGCAGTGGCAGAGGAGTCGTGGCCAATGGTAGTCGCCAGGGAAGAGGAAGCGGTGTTGGGGTTGTTGACGTGGTTGTTGACGTAGGAGTTGGTGCGCTCGCTCGAGATGGTCGAAGCGGTGGGCTGCGCATAGTTGTAGACGGGGTCGTAGTCGTAGCGGCTGCTGGCGACGAGGGTGCTGGTGGTTGAGATGGACTCATCGAAGCGACGACGCTTCTTTGCGGCGTGGCCGTCGCCATTGGCAGCCTGGGGGTCATGGTGGAAGGCGTCGACAGACGGCAGGCCGGCGTTGCGGGCGTGGCTGCTGCCGTTGAAGGCAATTTCCAGCTGGCGAGCGGCGGCCTGATCGTCCTGCTCGGGGGTGTCCTCGATAAGGATCACCTCCTGGGGCAGGCCGTTCTTGTAAAAAGCGTCCCAGTCGGGCGGGCCGGAGCGGCGGCGCTTTCGCGAGGAGTGCACGCCGTCGGGTGTCTGGGAGACGGCGGCCACGGCCGGGAGTGCAGAGTGTGAGTGTGTCGAGTGCGTCGGAGTGTCGCCAGCAGACGCGCTGTGTAATGGCGCGACGATGTTCGGTTCGCGCGCGGATGTGTAGTGCGTGTGGGTGGTGCTGCCGCTGATGCTGTTGACGCCGTTGATGCTGGCCATGGCGCCGATGTTGCTGACGGCGCCGATTCCGCCGTCGTGCTGGCCGCCGTGTGCAGCATACAGACCTCGGGGATGGCTGGAAGCGGTCACCCCGTTCGCCATGGCTGCCGGCGGCGGAAGATGCACGCCGCTCGAGGCAGAAACGGGGGGATACGGAGAGGGCAGAGTCTGGAGGTAGGTGGACTGGTGGGAGAACGGGCGAAAGCCAGCGTATTGAGGCAGTGTCGCGGTGGCTGTGGTAGGCGTCGACATTGTGGGAAAGCCGCGACGTGTTGGGGTGAACAACGACCGTGAAGCCCAGGAAGAAGAGAGGCCGAGGCGAGAGACGAGAAAATGCGAGGGTGATCAGCAGAGCGAGAGGGGGACGACGGGCGGGTGGCTATTGGCAGCGCTGTAATCTGGGACCGTCGTCCTGGAAATACAGTGGCCGATGGGTGTGTGGGAGTGCGGCCTCAGCGGACTAAGCCCCAAAGCACATTGGTCTGTCGGCGCGGACAGCGCTGTGGCTCGCGTCGCGTTGGGGGTGCTGTGAGACAGAATCTCGAGAGGGGAGTACCCGCGGGCAGTCGAAGCGTGCCTGGCGGTTGTCAGCGTAGTTTGGAGGGCGAAGATGTCGAGAGAGCAGAATTCGACAGATCTGGGCAGACGAGGCGCAGAAGAATGGCCGCGAAAATGGCAGCGGACGGCGAGAAGCGAAATGGACAACAGCCGGGATTTGGCGGGGTCCGCTGTAATTATTCGTGTATTTCGTATTTCTTCTTTGTGTTTGGGGGCAGCGGTAGGGGACGAAACGACGCCAGAGCGGGTGTCGGGCAAATGGCCAATGCACGGCACACAAGCAGGACGACGGCAGCGGGCAGAAGAGAGGTAGAAGCGAGAGCAAACAGACAAACAGACACGTCGGGAGCACTGGGTGAAGAGAAGAAGGACAGAAAAGCAGAGGTCGAGGTCGAGCAGAACGTTAGTCAGGCAGGGCAGGAGCGAGCGAGTTAGTCTGTCAGCCAGTGCGAGCAGTGGTTTCCGGGTGTGTGGTGTGTGTGCGTTGTGTGCGTTGCGTGCCGTTGCGTGCATTGTGTGCGTCGGGCGGCTGGCTGGAGAGGGGAAGGAGCGACGGGCAGAGACGGTGCAGAACCGCGACAGTGCGAAACGGAGCGATGTGGAGCGCAACGAGAACTGAGGCCGCTGCGAGTGCGTCTGACGAGCATTACGAGCGTTTTCTGCGTGGCTTATCTGCCCTGTGTTTTCCCTTTTTTCCACCTGCCGTGCGTGCCTCTGCCTTTTGTGCCCTTTCTGGCTGCCTCCGAGCGTCTGGCTTCATTCCGTTCTTTGACACTGCGCGTCGAGGCCGTGCGCTGTCCGCTCGGCACTGTGTACATGCGCCGCTGCGGAAGGAGCGAGGCAGCGCTCTCGATGCGAGACAGCCGCTCGTCGTCGGCGAGCAGGAATGATTGACGAAACGAGCAGGCGCCACCGGCGCATACAAGGAGGGTAGGGGGTATTACGTATGCATGCAATGAAGAGGGCATTTTGCCAAATCATACAGAGTGCAGCTGTACAAATGACGACGTACTTTGCACGAAGCATTCACAGACGTCTACGATACGGAGTAGCACTCAGCACGCGCCCCTACAACTCGCTAGCACGCCCTAGCCGTGTCGAACGAGAATGGCGTCGCCCGTTGAAGCGCAAACCTCCCGTGCCGTCTGGCACGGCAATCAAGCAGACGTTCTCGCTGGCTCGTTTCCGGCTTACGCTCCTCGTCACGGGGCAACAACTTCCTTGCTCTCGCTCCCCTGGAATGGACAGAAGCCCCTGCTGCAGCAGCCTGAGGATTGTTATAGCACGACTGTCTCAAAAAGTCGCATCAGCAGTCGGGCCAATACGACGCGGGTTGTGTGACGGCGTGGCAGCGACGCCACCGGCAGACGGTAAAAGACGCGCAGTGTCTCTACAAGATTTGCACAGCTTTTACGCCAGCAGCAGAAAACAGGTTGGGGCGGCAGGGCAGATAGGAGCCCAGCAGATAGGGCAGCCGGGACTGCAGATCCGAGACGAGCGGCAGACGTGAGAAACAATCAGAGAGCAGAAACAAGCGGCAGGACAGGGGCGAAACTGCGGAAATGACTGCACTGTGCTGTGGCGCTGCGCTACGTAATTTCAGCGGTTCAGTGGCGACGGCACGGTGCGTAATCTTCCGTGACTGTGCGAGACTCACTCGCACTCGTACTTCGGTGCGGAGGACTGTACCAACAATATATTGTGCGGCCTGTTTTACCGTCCAAGACGCCTTCCATGCGTGAGATACGAGTACTTGACTGTGATTCCTGTACGAAGCGCACGAACCTCCGTTTCCAGCGTTTTGCCGCCCGTACACGCCAGCACGCCGTAGCACTCAGAACGCTGCCGGCACAAAGGCGTCGACTCCGCAAAAGTGGACTCTGAGGCAAAGTCAAGGCCGCCGTGCAGAGCAGCTGCCTGCTGGACTCCAGGAGTAGAACTGTTGAGTACGGAGTATCTTACGTTTGTAAGCTACAGCGTATGCACGGCTTGTCGCTGGGGAAGCCTTCACGGCAGATACTGTCTGCGACTGCTATTGGCTGCACGTGTACTCGTACGGCCATACGACAAAGTACATAGATGCAAGTAATACGACATGCCGACAGCACATGCTCTGCCTCCGATGTGCTGCTGCTCGTGCTAATCAGTACGGAGTACGAGTATTACTCAGTACTCTCTCGCCAGGGCCAAGCCGCTTGCTCTGCGTCGTCACTTTTGATAGGGGCGCCGTGCCGTATTAGTCCTCGGCTGGGCGCGGCAACGCCTCCATTGGCCAGCCGTTGTCCGGGTCACCCTTCCACACCCGCGGCAGCGCCAATGGCCGAGACGATTGCGAAGTGACCAGGTTCGCTGGACTGTTTACGAAGAGCAGCACGTGACATGTGATTCGATGCACGTGACTCTGCGTGCAATGCACATCTGCTCGAGACACAGGCGCTCAGAAAGCTTTCTGACGACTGTGATTTGGAGTACGTAAAATACAACGACGGAGTACTCCGTATTTGTAAGATACTTCGCAGTGTCCGATGATCCCCAGGCAGATGCACGCACGGCACAGACGTGGGCGCCACTTTGCCAGGCGGCCGTGCGCGAGAAACAGGCAACCCTAGCCCAAACAAAAAGCACTGCAGCGCCACGTGCCGTGTCGAGCCTTATCGCGTATCGCGGAAGAGTCCTTATCAGCACCGTACCTTGCCGCAACAGCCAATCATGTTCCCGCAACGCCATGCCAGAAATCAGACGGCGGACTGTTCCGCCGTATCCCAACCGAGGCGATGACCATGTCTACTCCGTGCAAAATATCACTTGTAGAACGCATGCCTTGCACGGCTTTTAATTCGGCTGAGGTTAGAAATATTGATGTTGGTCGTCGAGCTACAATTTTTCAGCATTTTGAACTTCGTTCATTTTTTTCAGATATTTAATCTCCTTGATCTCTATTTAATTTCGAATATAGACACGCTGGACAAAGTGCCGCTCTCTAGCTCGCATAGAAAGGATAGAAGAGGCAAACTCCTCCCCGAGACGTGTCTGCGCACTCGTAGACTCTGGTGCTCTCCTGTCCGTGCCCCTAGATTCCCCGGTTGAACTCCACGAGGCCGCCGGCGCCGCCGCGCCCGTAGAACTCCGGCTCGAGCTTGTCGGTCGCAATCTTCTGCCGCTGCGGGAAGGCGGCCAGCGCCAGCGGCAGTACCGCGTAGCTCGTCACCAGGATGAGGCCCAGGTTGATGGGCGTCGTCAGCCGCGGCCGCGCCTGCAGCCAGGCCGTGCGCTGCAGGCCCACGAGCACGAGCGGCGGCAGCACCATGATGGGCGCGCTGTTGAGCACGCGCGAGAGCGCCGTCTCGCCGACGGCGAGCGTCGCGGCGGCGCGGCTGCGGCCGAGCGAGGCCGGCGCGGCGTCCGCGTCCACGTCCGGCACCGGGTACACGTCGATGCCGGTGCGCATCTCCTCGCCGCGCATCAAAAAGACGTTGAGCGCGCCGGCGCTCGCGACGGCCGCAAACGGCACCAGCCGGCTCAGGACCAGCCGCGTCGACGGCTGCAGGCTGCGCAGCCGCGGCACCAGGCTGTTGAGGCCGACGGCGACGCCGCACGACGCGCCGACGGCCAAAAAGTAGGACTCGGCCAGCTTTCGGTACGTCAGCGGCGACGACTTGTTCGCGTTCGAGTTGTTGACCGCCACGTTGAGCGACTGGTTGGCAATCTGCCAGAGGATCGTCCCGCGGGTCTGCACTGTCAGCAGGCGCCGCAGCATGGCAGTCCAGTACATGCACAGGCAGCATCACTTACCCCCAGGCCCGGCGTCAGCATGCCCACCGTCACCACCAGATTCGACAGTACGTAGCAGGACATGCGGAAGGGCAGCAGCACCGGCTCGCCCGTGTCTGCCTCGTCAGCCCAACATTCTCGAAATCAAACACACGCACGCAGAGCCGCCGGCGGAGACACACCTGGATGCAGCGTCGAGTCCACAATCTTCTTGGCCTGCCACAGCTCGGGCGTCATCTCCTTGACCTCGCCCTTCTTGTAGGAGACCAGGGCCCTCTTGGCCTGCTCGAGGCCGGTCGAGCCGACAAGTAGCGTCCTGGCAGGTCAGTATGAGTGGCAGAAAACAACAAAGGATCAAAGAAGAAGGCGATTGAGAACGGAAAACACAAAAGACAAAAGACAAAACAGGGGCTGAATGGACGCAGCCATACCTTGGGTCTGTGATCCCGGCCGTGTGCCTCACGCGGCCCCAGTATGTGTTGAGGTCATACTGGGAGGCCGGCAGCTCGCGGCTGCCGGGCAGAGAGGCCGACATGGAAGCGCAACGAGGCAGAGGTCGGGCAGCAAGGCGTGGCAGAAGCAGAGCTACGTGGTGGTGGCGCTGCAAGGCTGTCGGCCGTCGAGCTCTGCGCGGCTGCTCTCTGCAGAAAATAGCGTCAAAGCCGCCGCAACCCGCTGCGAGATCGGCCTGGAATGTCACGTGGTCTTTCAGCGTCACGTGTGCGCATCTGATAGCAGTAAGTCCATCGTAGCTCCGCCGTCATGCCACAGTCCGGAGATCCGTAGCGACGCGTCGGCACGATGTCTCATCTCAGCATCGCAGGCTTCGCTCTCCCTGCGCACTCTGCCCGTATCCAACTGCTCCGCCTGGCCGGTCCGCCGCGTCGTGACTGCCGATCTGCGTCTGGCTGTATGAGCTCGGCGCGTCTGATCTGGCCTCGACTTCGACCTTGATCTTGACCTCGATCTTGACGTCGACCTCGACACGATCCTCACGATCTCGCCGCTGCTCCTCCGCTCCAACTACCTCCGGCTCTCAGCCTCTGCTCGCCCGCCATGGCTGCCGCCGCTGCAATGCGCCTGCTCCCCTTTGCCCGCTCCACGACGCCGCTGCAGGCCGTGACGTACCTGCTCGGCATCTCGCTCTTCTCCATCTCCTTCCTCGTCTTCCTCAACAGCAGCATCTCCTTTGTGATCACCGACCGCATCGGCGTCAAGGAGGGCGTTGGCAACATCGTCGGCACGCTCGGCTTCGTCGACGAGCTCGTCGCGCTCGTCGCCTGTCCCGTCTGGGGCCTCGTCTCCGACCGGCTCGGCGTTCGCATCGTCGCCGTCATCGGCTACGCCGTCATCGCCGTCGCCCTCGTGCTGTCCGTCGCCGCCACCAATGTCTACCCGCAGCTGCTGCTGGCGCGCGTGCTCTTCGCTGTCGGCGCCACTGCTGCCGCCACCATGGTCACGGCCATCCTGCCCTCGCTCACGGACGAGTCTGACACGTCGCTGTCTGGCTCCTCCGACCACCCCGGCTTCTCCGCTCGCAACCCCCGCGACAGCACCCAGTCCTTCGAGTCGCAGCTCACCATCACGCCCGAGCGCTTCGCCGACAGCGAGGTGCGCACCAGCGTCGGCTCGCCTGACCCGCCCGCCACCCGGAGCCGCGCCGGCAGCCGCGCCGTCGACCTGATGGCCTCCGTGCCCGAGGACGCCTGCGCCGCCGCTTCCGCTGCCGACAGTGTCCCGGACAATGGGGCCGGCAAGCCGAGCAAGCTCGCCGGCCTCGTCGGCCTCTTCACCGGCTGCGGCGCCCTCGTCGCCCTCGTGCTCTTCTTGCCGCTGCCCGCCCAGTTCGGCCGCATCGACGGCATGACCATGGCCGACGCCGTCGCTCACAGCTTCTACGTCGTCGCCCTCGTCGCCCTCGCTGTCGCCGCCTTTGTGGCCGTCGGCCTGCGCCACCTGCGCGGCGAGGAGGGCAAGGGCTGGCACATGCTGCTCGGCCGCGCCGCCCCCATGTTGCATCGCGCGGCCAGCGGTGTCGAGGCCGCCGCCGCCGCCCTCGAAGGCGCCGCGCCGGTAGCGCCGACCCCGTACCTGGGCCTGCTGCGCGAGTCCGTGCTGCTTGCCTTTGCCGATCCCGACATCGCCCTCGGCTATCTCGGCGGCTTCGTGGCGCGCGCCTCGACCGTCGCCATCTCGCTCTTCGTGCCGCTCTTCGTCAACGCCTTTTATATCCGCAACGGCTTCTGCCAGGGCGCCCCCAACGATCCGTCGCCCGAGCTCAAGAAGGAGTGTCGCGCCGCCTACGTCCTGGCCTCCATCATCACCGGCGTCGCCCAGCTCATAGGCCTGCTCTGCGCTCCGCTCTTTGGCTACCTCGCCGGCTCTCGCGCCAACGCCCGCGTCGGCGTCAACGTCCCCATCGTCGTCGCCACCACCTTTGGCATGGCCGGCTACCTGATCTTCCCCCTGCTACCGAGTCCCGAATTCAAAGACGTCAACGGTCGCGGCGGCTCGCCCATCGTCTTCCTCGCTGCCGCTCTCATCGGCATCAGCCAGATCGGCGCTATTGTCTGCAGTCTCGGCTCTCTCGGCAAGGGAGTGCTCGCCGCTGATGCCGGCAGCCTCCACAGCGCCACCCATCAGCGGCAGTCCTCTTCTGCCACCGTTGTCCCCGCCAACGACGATGCGCGCGAAACCGCACCACTTCTCGCGGGCCGCTCCCGCCACAGCGATGACATCGTGCGGCGCTCAGCAGCACCGCTGCCGGCCACCTCGCGCATCCGTCTCAAAGGGTCTATTGCGGGCGTCTACTCGTGGTGCGGCGGTATGGCCATCCTGCTGCTGGCCAAGCTGGGCGGCTACCTGTTCGACCACGCCTCCCCCGGCGCTCCCTTCTACATGATGGCCGTCTTCAACGCTACTCTGCTGCTGGCCAGCCTTGGCATCGACGCAGGCGGTGCCATGCAGAGGCTGCGCAAGTAGGCATAGGTTAAAAAGTACGCTGCAAAACGAAGAGAAAAGCTGTAAGATTGAGTTATAAAGGGCGCGTGGAGAGATTGCCCGTCAGTTGTTAGAGTACATAGCACGCAGCGATGAGCATATATTGAGCTTTTTTTTCTATCTCGGTTGAAGGGTCTGTAAGTGATGTGCAATTTGTTTGTTTGCTCCCGTCATTGCCGCCACGTCCGAAGCCTCACCTGCATCATACATAATCGTTACCATAACCCCACCGGTGAGTAAGACAGCTCGCTGTCAACATACGATGCGGACGAGCAAGCTTCGGCACTTTCGGCCTTCCAATGCCGGTGAAGAGACTGCGGCCGCGTGCGCAATATTGGAAGCATCACCGCGTCCACCACTGGCAAAAGTATGCCGTTCCTATCCTCTCGCGGATCGTTTTTCCTGAGTGTATCCACGCGGAGGCTTTCGGCTAGGAAAGCTTTTAAGCGCGCGTCTGCCTCAGCCGAAGTCCGCTCCTCGTCCCAGACATGTGTTGACGTGCTTCTAGCCGCGGTAGGGCTCTCTGGATCGGACGTGTCGTCCTCACTCGGACTGCTTGGGCGTGAGTCAGCGGTATCGAGCTGGGAAGAACTGGAAATCTCAATTTGCCGCCTTCTGCAGTTAACAAATGCTGCGATCCACAAGACCGCCCCCATAATAGAAACACTGCTCCCCATGTTGGGCGGAATTGCTTGAAGCAGTGATTAGAGAGGGTTGACACTCCAATGGGAGTTGGGAAAAGGACACACCAAACTGGGATTCCTCCTTTTTAACACCATGTTTGCCGAAGTGTCCAGAACACCGTTTGGAGCTGACACTAACAAACAGGCCTATGCCATTTATACCACATGACAGGTACGTATGCAAAAAGAGTAAAAAGCAGTGACATATGATTTGTCGCTTGTGCTCTGAGCACATCTTGATAATCCAGACATGCGTCTAGAGTAGTACTAGATGTATGAATATGACAGAGGACAGTAACGCTTCTGTCGGAAACACTCCAAATAGCGAGTGAAAACACCAGTGGTGAGCCTGTACGGCTAAAAGACAGGAGCAACACTTATTTAATGCCTCTTTTTTGAGTGGACCGAAAACACTTGAAGAGCCGATAGAGAGGTAAGAAGAACAGCACGTAACAAAAACACTAATCAAAACAAATAGACAAGACGAAGAACCCGTCCTATATCAGGTAACACCTTTTCTCTTCCACCGCGGAATAGCCGACGTGACCCGAAGCCAACCCATCCAAATGAGTGAAATGAAACATCTTTTTGTCAACAAGTTACCACCGTATATGTCGGCATGCACCCTGCCGTTCAGCTCCAAAGAAACGGCATGCCTAGGAAAGCCTTGCCACACCGTCGCAAGCACAGCCCCAGAGACACAAGCATTGCCCCTTTTGGTTATTTTTGTGTCTTAAAATTGTGCGATTTTTGAAAATTTGAGTATTTGCTTTTGCTTTTGATTTTGGTTTCCACGAGCTGCTGCCACGCAAGGCCACGTGCCAGGATGCTCTATCCACTCGTCCACACTAGCCGACATCCTCCGACCGTCGCGCGTGGCACAGCGTGGCACCAGCCGCGCCGTGTCGTCCGGACACGTGCCGCGGGCTCCGGGCGCACGTCGTCTAGTTGCTGCCCAGGCTGGGGAAGGCGCTCTCGTCCTTGGGGTTGAGATCGGCAGCACGGGGAGCCGCGGCAGCCGGGCGGAAGGCGCCGCGAGACTCGCCGCGGCCACGGCCGCCACGGCCGCCACGCGGGGCACCACGGCCGCCGCGGAATTCGCCGCGCTCCGGGCGGTCGCCGCGGTCGCCGCCACGGCCGCCACGGGCACCGGGGCCGCCACGGCCACCGCGGAAGTCGCCGTGCGGTGCCGGGGGCTCGACGTAGCGCTGGTCGATCTCGACGACCTGCTTGACCTTGCGCTCACGCTCGCGCTTGGTCTTGCCGGAGCCGCCGGCGATGAACTCCTCGCCCTCCTCCTTGACCAGAGGCTTGGCCGAGGCCCACTGCTTGTTAATCTTGGTGCCCTCGTTGGCCTGGCGCAGCGCGGTGGCAGCGGCCTCCAGGGCCAGCTTCTTCTCGGCCTGCTGGGCAAGGTAGTCGTCCAGAGTCACCTGGCGCTCCTCCGGCTCGGCATCCTCGGCAGCGGCATCCTCGGCAGCGGCCTCCTTGATATCGGTCTTAGCGATAGCCTCGCCAGCCTCCTCGTCGCGCTTCTCGGCGTCGCCCTCGGTGTGGCCGCCGGCATGCTTCTCGGTCGAGCTGCGGTACGGTGTCAGCTGTGTGAAATGGGTCGGGGAGGGGATCCGCTGAAATTCGGCAAGAACAGTGTGACCACAACGGGGAAACTCACGTAGGAAGGCCCTTGGAGTGACGGTCGTCACGCTCGCGCGGGTTGCGGCCACCACGGCCTGTCCAAATCAGCACTTGCACTCTTGCAAAGGGGCTGCCATATCGCTCCGGCAATTAGGCGCAAACAGAGTCGCTGAGTCACTTACCGCCACGGACGCGGGCGCCCTGGCCGCCGCGCGGACCGCCGCGAGGAGCCTCCTCGGTGGGCTTGCCCCGGTTGCGGTCGCTGCCAGCGTTACGGTCGCGGAAAACTGGACAGGCGGTCAGTGGACATTCGGACAGCACGGCAGGCGTTGGGTAGGCGGCTCTTACCAGCGTCGTTGCCAGCAGCACGGCGAGGGCCGGCCTGGGGCTTCGCGTCCTTGGCGGCGCCCCGAGCAGCCGCCGGCGCGGTCTTCGGTGCGGTAGCTACGTCACCGTCCTCGTTGCCTGCGGAGACCTGTGTTAACAAGCGAGAAGGGCTTTGCGCTGGGCCGTGGCCCGCGCGAGTCTGCCTGCCGCTCTGGCGCGGCCGCGTCCGCCTCGCCGTGTCGTCGGCCGGCACGTCCCGGCGCTCTCACTACAGGACAGGCGCAGCAGAGCGCGGGAGACAGACGACAGACGACAGACACAGACGGGCGGCAGCTGCAGGCGACTGGGCTCGGCGGGCGCGCGGTCGAGCCGACGGCGGGGTTCACTCGTTCTCGTTCTTCTTCTTACCGAGGAGGTCGAAGGGGTTCTGCCGGCAGACGCGAGTTAGCACACTGCGCCCTGGGTCCCACGGATCACGACGGGGAGCCGTCGACGAGAGACACGGCTGGCAGTGGTTGCGACGTCGGCGCGCATCGCCAGAGGCAAAAAGGCTGCCGCCCCGCCAACTTGGCGCTGCCGCCGCCACAACCAGCACAGTCGTCCAGTCGTCCAGTTGTCCGGCCGGCTGGCTACCCGCTCACACAGCGCCCGCCTGCCATGTCCGGACCACGCGCCGGACGGGGCCCGGGTCTGCGATGGGGACCACAGCGTCGGCGGGCGGATGCGATTCGCGGGAGGCAAAATGGGGAAAATGACGATAGGGCACACAAAAAAAACAGCCAAATTGCAGAGACGAACCTTGGACGCGACAGACATGTTGTCGCCTGGGCCTATCGCCTTGCAGAAGGCGAGATGTATTGGTCGGCAATGGGGTGGGCGGGCAGCAAGATTGCAGATGCAGGACGATGCGAGCAGAGCAAAGAGAGGAAAGGGGGGGAGCAAAAAGAAGAAATTGGTCCAAGGGCACCACTGGCCTGAGCCGTGAAAAACGCAAAAAAATTATCCTCCCGCAAGCTGCTAGGCGCACATGTCCCGCTTTGCTGTGCGCCCCGCGCAAATTTTCGCCCAGGTACTCCGCGCCTTAACAGCCGCTCGGCAGCGGAGAAATATTTAATTGTTCTGTGAGTGCTTGGAGGCCTGGCCTGTGAGACGGCTCTTGCCTTACTTCTTCTGCTTCTGCTTCGTTTCTGTATCTGCTTCGTTTCTGTATCTGCTTCGTTTCTGCTTCTGCTTCGCTTCTGTTTCTGTTTCCGTTTCTGTTCTGGTTGATATTCAGCCTCTGTTATTTCGATTCAATTGTATTATTGCAGTTCCAGCCAATACACGCAGCACCTGTCCGTGGCCCTCGCCTCCATTCGTCCCCGGCTGATGTTCTACAAGCTGGCCGGCTGGCCTGACAGCCGTCGACATTGCAAAGTACGCAAACCCCAGAGCAAGCAGAACCAAAGCCGTCTGCGCTGCATGTGCCATCCGTCCAAGTAATTGAGCTCCCTGCATACCCACAATAATCGGTGCTGTGTGCTCTTTTATTAGGGCTTTCTTAGTCACTTCAGTGCACGTCATAGCCACGTGACCTTCAAGCCTGATGCTGCTGTGTCTCTGAAACAGGTCAGAACCTTCTTCTGGGATAAAGGCGACTGAATCCATAAGTTCAACGAAATCCGCGGACGTACTTGAGAAGATGCTGCTGTTGAAAAGACAAAAAGCATTGTGACCTTCTGGAGTCGAACTTGGAACTTGGCAAGCGTGAGTGTAAGGCCCCACAAAAGTCTCAAGTCACGGCCAGGAGATGCAACCGATTTGCGCAGGCTTACGGAGTACTCCGTGATACCTTCCAGAGTTGTTGGCTCTCACATCGTCCATCTGCAGATGTTTACCGTAGCAGCGACTTATTATCTGACGCGAACTTGGCAACCTATGGCAGTCTACTAGTATGGCGGCGGTCCCCTTGGCTAAGTACTTCAAGCTATCGCATCTGAATCGGGGACTTGAAAATGTTAAGAACGCAGCTTTTGGTAATGCAGTTTCTACTGAATTCATTTGCAGCTACTTGGATTAACCTTGCTGTTATTACTCAAGGCAAAGACGGCTTTATCTGAAACTCTGAGCACAACCAAGCACAGTTCCAAGAGATTACAACGGTGGAACAACAGACCACAGCCATGTTAGACCCGCCCACAATAATTGGCTTCCTCAGAAGCTCATAGTAACCTTCGTCCATCACGCGTATGGGTTAAGGAAGGGTGAGCCTGGGAAATGTTAGTTGGCGTCGTTTTTTCCGGCAGTTGTCTCCCAACTTGTCTGATAACATACCAAGATAAGGCACGGTGTATGTCTCGTAGTTGTTGTGTGCCACCAGGAATCCAGTGTAAATCGGCCAGAGATTCGCTCTCCAAGGACCAGGAGGAGGAGGAGTAACGAAGGCCTTCACCGTCGCATTTTGTCCTCCCTTGATGAGAACGGAGTCGAACTCAAAGGTCACGTTGGCATACCAATCATATTGTTGGAAATGTTGCCAGGAAAACTGCGCGGGGTACGACATCGCACCTGCGGGCTTGTGGCTGAAAGTGTATGTCTTTGACCGGGTTGACCGATTGATGATGGTGAAATTCGTTGTCAGGGTCGTGTTCGCAAATCCAAGATTCAACTGTGGAGGTGTGACGAGACTTTCCCACTTCAGCGCCTGCATCACGTCAAGAGCACCGGCTCCCTACACATCATTGTCAGCTTTCGCAGGAGGCTAAAATCGATCAAGAGAGTGTACCTGGTGAGCCGTGGTGGACAGGATCGAACGGTCGAAAAACCACGGCATTTGGGTCCCGGCCGAGTTCTGCATCAATGCGTAAATCTCCTTTACGCTCAACTCAGGCTTCTGCGATTTAATGAGAGCATATGCGCCCGCCATCAGGGGAGTGGCCATTGAAGTTCCAGAAATGACAGCATAACCAGAGTTGATACTCTGCGGCCATGTTGCAAGGATTTGTCCGCCCGGAGCAGAAAGCTGTGGCTTCAGGTTGAGATTGTACAGTGGCCCAAAAGAAGAGTAGTTGCTCATAAGACCACCGGTAAGGATGGCAGGGCTTTCTGCTTCGTAGTCCTTCGCGCTGAAGTAAATCTTGTATTCGAGCGGATGTTTGCCGTATGAGCTGAGAATGGTCTTGGAATCTTCAACAGAGGTAATGACTGGATGGAATTATCAGAATATGAGCAGTCCACAATTCATCGATTGGGCTTCTTACCAGGAGTAATATTGTAGTTGAGCCCGGGGTAAACGTCTCCATACGTCTGGAGGGTCACAAGATCCAGATCTTCGGTGGTATAGGCCAACAAGTAGTTGTATCCATTCCGTTTTGCCTCTCTTCCCTTGAGAACATTGTTGCAGCCTCCGTTTTTGACGGCAAGAACAACATTCGCGGGGTTGATACCCTGAGCAGTCAAGTTCGCCAGGGCATCGACATAGTTCTCAGTGTAGCACCCCTGTGACGAGATGGAAGGGGCACCGTAGTGGATAATCTGGACAATGAGCCCTTCTGGGTCTGCATCAAGCGGCAAAACAGAAGAGTAGCGGAGGGATCTTCCGTTAGAGTCTTCGAGCTTGTATGTAACAGGAAACTTGGAGTTATCGATCGATCCGACGGAAAAGACACTCGCTCCGATGCCAGGGGCAGACGGATTGTAAATGCCGTATTGTCCGTCATTTCCTGCAGCGGCAACGACTGCTACTCCCTTTTCAACCAGGCCGTCCGTAATGAGTTTGAAGGGATCGCTAGCCTCAGATGGCAAATCTTCACCCAGGGACATGGAGACAACGTCGGCGCCATCTTCTGCGGCACGCAGCATAGCAGAAATGATGACATCAGTTGCAGCACTACCACTGCAGTTGAAGACCCGATACATGCCTACCAAGAAAGTGTCAGCCAAACTGGTCTACCGTATTACATCAATACGGGCACTTACCAATAGTAGCCTCGGGGGCAACACCAACAAGGCCGAAGCCCTCTCCCGGCAAGTCCTCCTTGAAAAGAATTGATTTTAGTGACATCGTCTCACGCCGAGGTTTTGGATAACTCCTTAGAGCCAGTAAAGTTTCGCTTTGCTTACCATTCCAATGATACCAGAAACCTGTATAGCGTTGTCAGAACATGAAGACAAAAGGATGCATCCGATTTCTTACATGTGTTCCGTGTCCTCCGTCGAGGCAAGTGACTCCAGGGTCCTCTTTTGGCGTGACAAAATCGTAGCCGAATCCAATCTTGCATCCAGGTCCGAAACAACCTCCAAGGGAAGGATGGCTGAAATCTACACCGGTGTCGATGATTGCGATCTTCATTCCCTTCCCCTTGATGCCCAGACTGTGAGCCTGGTCTATTTTGGTCATAACATGCGGATTGTTCACCTGGATATTGCCTGTGATATACGGTATGGTTGTGTTCGAGCCTGCGGCAACTGCTCTAGACTTGAGACGACTATTGCTTTACTGTTAGCATTACACAGAGTGAGGAGGGTCATAGCTGGCCGTATTACTTCTTAGGCACGTGGGGCATTGAAATGGCCGCTGCCGGACGCGGTATCGTGGCAACCGGCCATACGTCAAGCACATTGTCAAGATCCTTCAGGGCCTGAAGGTCATTGGCATCATCAAGCGTAAGAGAGAGACCGACGAAGAGAGCCGGGTCCGCAAATGTTTCACGGGTAGTGTATGTAAGCTTGGCATTACCGGCAACTTCGTAGAAGTCTGCATGCGTCTGAAGAGTGCGTTTGCCAAGGTTGGGACCGTTGTCAGTGTTCTTCAGCTGAACAATGTAGGTCTTGGGAAGAACGGTCGCATTCGCGGACGCCACATCCGTTGTGCTGAGCCCGTCTAAGCTCAGAGGGGTCAAAGCTTGGACAAAGGCGGGGGGGATTGCCGAGAGTACGGCAAGTGCCGCAACAACTTTAGAGACCATTGTAACGGTGGGGTTACGAGCAAAGACCATGCACAACGGTCTCGCTTAGGAGGCAGAAGACTGCCGTCCTTATATATGTTTATGTTTATATATACTCCGTATGGGAGACGAACGGTGGAGTAAATGTCCTACCGACTATCTTGCCTATATCGGAAGGATACCCTGTCTATCTTGCTATCTTACGACATAGAATAGCTGCCGGAGATGCCTTACGGAGGGTCTGTGCAGGTCGTCTGGTGTTCTCAAATCTGATAATCACGCTTGCTCTCCATATTATGGCTACTTATGGCCAGGGAAGCATGGCGTTGGTTGAAAAGGGAAGGTTACAAAGTCTAACGAGCATGCATATACGGGACCTGAATTTAAGCGCCGGGATACAGATAGGGCTAGAAGTAACGAGGATACGAGATGTGCAAAACAATATATCGGTCGTAAAGGGAAAGTGCCATTCGTTTGCTTGGCGTAAATAGTTTACCAAATCTGAATACGAGTACCCAGAACACGATTTATTGCATCTGAACAGAGCCTAGAACGAACGCTTTATCTCGGAAGACTGTCATGATGAATGCAATATTGGAGCACCTCGTTGACTCCTTCTTGAGACGTACTAGTTTATTGATTTCGTGCGTGAGTAACGGAAGATGCTGCTCCATAGCTAGAATGATGTGTCGTCTGGAAAGTATTTAATAATATCGCCGGAGCTTGACTTTCAGAAGCTGTCTGCCAAGACGCACCGGTAGCACAATCGCAACAGTCAATATGCGCCTCGCAACGTTGGCACTCGGGGCTTCTGCTGTCGCCGCTATCTCCATCGAGGATGTCAACAAAGACATTGTCCCAGGCGCATACATTGTGCAGTTCTCTCCGACGCATGTAAGCTTCACTTGAAGGGCGGCATGGCAGCATTAAGTCTGAAGTCGTGAAAGCTAACGAGTCAGAATTCCGTAGACGCGTTCTACGAGAATCTTACCTCTAACGGTATTGAAGCCGTTCAGCGTCGGGCATTCGATCATGAGTTCTTCTCCGGGGCGTCTTTTCACTTAACTGTGAACAAGACTTCGGACTTGGATATCATAGGAAACTTCACTCAAGTCAAGGTAGGCTTTGTACACCGAAAAATCGAGAAACCAAATCCTTTTTCTGCTTTACGTTGCTAACCATATTTAGACTATCTCGCCCGTGCGACTCTTTAGTCACGGATCTCCCATACCATCTGATGATCGCCTGAAAAACATGGGCATTAAGAAGGTTATCGAGAACAAGGTTCAGAGGCGTGCACTATCGGACGGCTTTTCAACGCATGTCATGACGTGAGTTTAACGATAAGCAACTTACTTTCCAAAGTGGGGACTAACAGAGTCAAATACGAGTAGCGGCGTAGACAAGCTCCACAAAGAAGGGCTAGATGGAAGCGGCATAGTAATTGCTGAGATCGATACTGGGTAGGACTCCAAACTCATTCCATCAATCTAGAAACGAAGAGCGTGGGACTGACACACTATAGAATCGACTACACGCTTCCAGCACTGGGTGGCTGTTTCGGTCCCGGATGCAAAGTTGCCTTTGGCTATGACTTGGTCGGTAATTCATACAGTGGACTCAACACGCCGATCCCGGATGCCGATCCTCTGGACTGCAATGGGCATGGCACCCACGTGGCGGGAATCATTGCTGCCTCTGATGATCCCTATGTTCTTGGCGTGGCGCCCAATGCCACTCTTGGCATCTACAAAGTTTTCGGCTGTTCGGGCAATGTCGCCAACGACGTCTTGATCGAAGCGTTTCTCATGGCATACAACCACGGTGTCGATATCATAACCTCCAGCATCGGCGGTGTGAATGGATGGCCAGAAGAGCCCTGGAGTGCAGTGACGGCCGCCATTGTCGCCGCAGGTACACCGTGTATGCTTGCCGCAGGGAATGCTGGGTCTAATGGGATGTATTACGCCTCGTCAGCCTCGTCAGGTACCGATGTAACGTCAGTTGGCTCGGTCGACAACACCAACAGCCCCCAAATCTCACCATTTGTCAACTACACTGTGGATGGCCAAACTACGCAGGCCATCTACACACAAGCTCTGGGGGATTTGTCCAATGTTAGTCAGCCTCTTTATGCAAACAGCTTTGATACCACTGTTTCCGATGACTTCTGCAACGGAGTTACCGCCAACCTCACCGGGAAGATTGCTCTCATTCGCCGCGGTGGCTGCACTTTTCAGGTCAAGGCACAGGCTGCCTACAGCGCTGGTGCTCGGTATGTCATGTTCTACAACAACGTCGCCGTGCCTGTGACACCAACGTTGGGTACGACCTCTATCATCGCCGCCGGCATTGTGGATGCCGATGTTGGAGCGGAGTGGGTGAGCCTTCTTGCTGCCGGCAAGGAAGTTCGTCTTACCTTTCCGAGTGCTTCTACCCTTCTCGTCGACTCACCAGGAGCGAAAAATACAGTCACTGGAGGAAGAATGAGTTATTTCTCTACGTGGAATCCCACGAATGACAACAACATTAAGCCTGTTGTCTCTGCTCCTGGTGGCAACATCTTGTCTACCTATCTCTCTTCAGCGGGTGGCTATCTGGTCCAGTCCGGTACTTCCATGGCCACACCGTTTACCGCCGGTGTTGTCGCTCTTTACCTCCAGGCAAAGGGAAAGGGGATAAGCCCAAAGATTATCAATGCAGCATTGTCCGGATCTGCCACCCCACTTGTTTTCAACGATGCATCAAACGACTACCCATACCTCGCCTCGGTTGCTCAGCAGGGTGGCGGTCTTATTAATGCATACGCTCTGATCCATGGTGGTATTTCCGTGACGGAGGCGAACCTTGCTCTGAATGATACCGCCAACCATGTGAAGAACGCTGCATTTTATGTCCAAAACGATGGCACAGACGTCAAGACATTTACTCTAACACATGCACCAGCCGCCAACTTCTACGCCTTTAACACTACAAACGCGACATACGTTGCCTCCTTTCCACCACCGCATGACACAAAGTATGCAGAAGTCGCAATCTCCCCCAATGTCCTGACAATCAAGCCTGGTGAGAAGAAACGGGTCACAATAGCAGCTACCCCAGACCCATCACTGGATGCAACACTGGTTCCGTTCTACTCCGGCTTCATCAACATCACAGCCGCAGGCGAGTCTGTCTCCATTCCTTACGGCGGTGTTGCCGCTGTCATGAACGACATCACTATCTTGTCTTCCGATGGCCCCTGGCCCTACCTCACTGGTGGCGCTGTTGGCGTCAATAATAGCGTGTATATCTTCCAGCCATCTGTTGGAAGTGAACCGTCCGTTATATTTGACACCAGATGGGCAACGCCTTCTATCCGTCTGGATGTTGTGTCCACATCAGGAAGCAACTTGTTGCGGGAGGCCGGCCGTAACATCACTGGCTCGGTTCCTGGATTCCCGCTTCAGTGGGCCCCGCGCGGAACACTCATGAGTGGCTCATGGGACGGAACCCTGGACGACGGGAGCAAAGTTGTTACAGGAAAGTATAAGATGGTGCTGCGGTTTGCAAAGGTGTTTGCAGACCTGGACAGGGGTAGAGAGTACGAGACCTATGAGACTTCAGAGTTCGTAATGGATATGTCTTGAGACCGAGGACTGTATTAACATACCGAACCATAGTATAATTTATCGACTTTGAAATAGTATGTTTGCTCTTGATAAGAATAAGAGTTTCTATGCAACTAATCATATCGAGTAATTGGATACTTGATCTGTGTATTCTCCCTCGAGATGACGGAAATTACAAAACAGCTGTCCATTAGGGTATATGCAGCGCTTTCCCCGGCCTAAAATAACCCCAAGAACTCCATGGCTACAAAGTCAAGCCGTCCAGTATCTGCCAGAAGCCCGCCGACGGATCCCACGCGCCAGCTTCAGTTTGCATCGACTTGAGCTGCCATCGTCTATCCAGTCTTTTAGCATTTCCGACAGTCACGTCGCCCATTGCAGCTCATTGCGCAAGGGCACTCGATCTACTGCCACACTTCTTTACTTTTTGGTATAACGTCGCCTTGTATGTGATATCAACGAAAGCTTGGCGTTACTTCCAATAACCTATTACGCCGCCATCCAGCCGTGAGAAGCGGTCAAAATTTGAGTTGTCATACCGTTCGCCTTAATTCGTAAATTCCTCCCCCACTGTCACCTCCATTACTACCGTGAATAAGCGAGACACCCCAGGAACACATGAAAAGTTTGGAGCAACTTTGTTTTCACTATCTGTCTGACCTGCTCACGGACAATGTGATGCCCCCAAAAAGTATCAGTCCTCGTCACATGACTGTGTCGTGATCCTCTCGATACCGTTATCTGCCGCCTTTGGGAGATCGCCTCTTCGGCTCACTTCTTGCTGGAGCCAGAGCCGGAGTTGGAGCTCCCACCGGAGCTTGAAGTGTACGAAGCACCGTTGGGGGCCGTGTAGGTCGACCCGCCGGAGCCGTTGTTGTAGTACGTGCTGCTATCGGGGTTGGCATAGTAGTAGGAGCCATCCTTTGAATTGTTAGGCGGATGAGCTTTTCGAATACAAGACAGGGCAAGACGGAGCCTACCTGTTGGAGTAGTGATAGGAGTTAGAGCCGTTTCCGTAGTCACGAGAGCAATAGTGGTTGCCCTACCTCGAGTTAGCTACAGTCGAAACACACGACGACTTGCAACAATGCAGCAGAAGGGTCTGAGATCTGGACTTGAAAGATGTTACCTGGCTGTTAGTGCCATGGCAATTGTAGCTATAGTATTTGCCCATTTTTGCTGATTTTGACGAATTGTATGTGTGTCGCTGATTCTTGGTAGATAGACGATAGCAGATTAATGTAGGGATGAAGGAGGCTTGCAGGACAGATGGAAGGGAGAGGTCCGTATTTAAGCACGTATTTCTCTATAGAATGATGTTTACTTACCCCACCTTAGCAGAGTACTCTTCAAGTCAATTAATCCCTTAGCATTGTGGTGAATGTACTTTGCAGATGAATTACAACGTACGGAGTAAATAAGGAGCAAGTGTATTGGCCCCACTCCCATTCAATAAACAATACGTGCAGGTAGACGACTAGCTAGTGGACAAACAGACAAGCTAACAAGAAAACCAGTAGACCGTCAAACGGGCTGGCAACGTGGACAGACCAACTGATTAATATCTGGCAGATAAGTAAAACGACCAGACGAATACGCAGACGTTCAAGCAGATGCATGGATAGGCAACAGGAGGATAGGAGGATGCAGCCAATAGATTCATTGCCGTTTGGCTAAATGTGGCACCTGTACAGGCCTGTACACATAGCAAATGCTGGGCTGTACGGAGTATTACATGTAAGCACAGGTATTAGTGCCGAGAAGTCTGGAGACGATCATCCAGAGGCAGGGGTACCCCAGGCCACTCCGCACGGGATCATCGGACCCAGACGATACATGCTTTTCCATCTTTTGACACAATGTCACAGCAAGTCCATTGACTGTCGGGCAGCCCATCTTGTTCCAGTGGACTTCGATGAAGAGCAGCATACTAACAGATGCAGTGGCTACTCTAGCTCTTATACAAACATCAGCTCTGCAGGCCCACTAACAATATAAGGTACCATTGGTAGGGAAATAGTTTAAGAGGAGTTTTCCGTTTTGTCTCGCTTCACGTAGCCAGTAATTTTGAATATCAATGTGTTTAAGCTTCTTTGTAAGGACCGACTTGTTACTGTTAGCTATGTTGATTGTGGCTTGATTGTCGCAAAAAGACGGATAGGAGTTCGGGGATTAGTATGCCAGGCAATAAGAGCTCTGTTTAGTTTGATACGAAATCCTTGCAAACTTCTCCTGTCGTCAAGGTTGTCGGCAAAGCTGGCGTCGGCGTAGACGTGAAGACCAAGTTACGGTTTGTTTGGCAAGAGAAGGACAGAGTGGCCCGTTTTGCGAAGATAGGTGAGCAGCCTTCGCAAAACGCGCAACTTCGTGGCACGTCTAAATACGTGGCCTCGGTAGATGTATTAATAAGACGATGGTATGGTTTTTGTAGGTTTGATCCTTATAAGGCGCCTTGTACGGCACCTTAAGCACGGCATGGTTGTTTGTTGCCTTCGATAAATATTTTTTTACGTTAGCCCTATTCAATAAGAGACCTCAATAATGGGATGTAAGCTAGTATGTAGGAAGTGGTAAATGTTTTGTGGCAGCTGCAACAGGCAGCAGCGTTGGTGGCGATGCGTGACTCATACTTGATTAGGCAGGGACGATGGGTCGATGCATACGGTATGTAATTAGAAGGAGCGATTATCTTATTTTTGGTGGGTATAACCGTTCCTCTTCGAAAGGAAGAAAACTCTGATTCTGCTCTAGACAAATAAAGATAAAGTCCCGTCTTGAGGCAAACCCTACAATTTCTCTTCATTTTATTTGGCAAGGAGCAAGAACGGAGAAGGGCGTGAACGGAAAGTAAAGAGAATAGCCTTTTGCAATCAGAGCGAGGGAGGATATATGACGACTAAACGATGGGAAGAATCTGAGGCTTAGAGCCTTGCTGTCGAGTAGTCTTAAAAAAGAAAAGAAATTACAAGGCTTGCCTTAAGAAGACTTTATCTTCATCTATAGTCTTGGATTCTTCCCATCGTTTAGTCGTTATATATCCTTGTCTTTTCCAGAAGTTGCCCTCGCTCTGATTGCAAAAGGCTATTCTCTTTACTTTCCGTTCACGCCCTGTTCACTTACTCCTCCGTTCTTGCTCCCTGTATCACCGCGTTAGGCCTGGCCTTTTCCTTTTCGGACCAACTTAAAGCTACCGAGGCGAAGTTATGGGAAGAGTAGGAGAATGAAAGGAAAGAACAAGGCAGACGAAGGAGATGAAAGGTAAGCATACTTTCCAACTTTCATTTGGTCGCAGTGTACTAACAGCTGTTACCAACAGGCCATCAACTCCCGAAATGCAGCCAAATCTTCCTCTTGCCAGGGGGCCTGTAACGCCTGAAAAGGCCCTTTTGAAGCCACTCATTCCCTCACCCAAGCGGAAGCGAGCAATGGCGTCAGCAGATCTTGCACAAATTTCCAGCTCTGCTCCTAGCACGGCCTCTGCCACAGATGAGTTGGTGGAGAAGCATGCCAAGAAATTGGCAGAAACATACCGAAAAATCAAAGTACGCCAAATGGAACTGGAAGCCAATTTGGAGTTACTCACTACCAACATTGGACTCGTCGACGAGAAATGGGCAGATGGGCGAATCAGTATGAGCTAGGGTGATTATCAAAAGGAAAAACAATCACTTCTGAAAAAACAACTGGAACTCATGACTTCCGTCTCCATTACAAGAAGCATGGGGTCCCAACTAGCCGGTCGGTGGATTGATGAGATGGCCGCAGGCACGCGAGAGGCTCTGGATGACTGGGCTTATATCGATTCCGCAATCCGCTGTTATCCCGAAGTTGCTCATGCTACGAAGAGTGTCAAATCGAAGAGAACGCCGCAAAAGGAGAATGTTTTCCACAAGGAGCTGATCAAGGCATATGGATCACTGAATGAAGATGGCTCATGCCTCTGGCGCCCCATAGAGCACAGCTACAAGTTCGTTGGCGATGGAATCGTCGTCGCGGCCCACGTTGTTAATGTCAATGTGGGAGAGAAGACCGCGCACGCTTTGTTCGGCGATGACCGTGACCATATTTGGAGCTCACAAAACGGCCTACTGATTTCCAAGGCTTATGAGAAGCTCCTTGACTCTGCCAAAGCGGTTATACTTCCTGTCAGCGATGCATCCGACGAGACGGAGTTTCAGTTCTTCCTTCTCACCACGGACATTGGTCGCCCCAAGGCTCACATTTGGGGCAACGAGCTACACGGACGACGACTCATGTTCAAGAATGGGTTTCGTCATTCCAAGAGGTACCTTTACTTCAAATTCGTTATCTCCCTACTCCGCAGGCGTCGTGCAGAAGTACCAGGGCATCTAGATGATCTTCAGAACATACCCAATTACACCAAGTCTCTGCGGGAGTCTCCCGGCCCGTACATGAAACGATCGATACTCTACAAGTTTTCGCGGCAGCTTGGCTGCCTTACGACCTCAGAAGCTGACCGGTTCTGGGGGGTTGCTGAAGCCCCTATGGAGGCACTTTCTGCGGAGAGCGACGACAGGGCTACGACAGTGGCAATTACGTCCAGTACGGCCATCGGAAACCAAGTTGCGGAGGATCTCGCTGCACCTGACAATGATGACGAGGATAAGGAGGACGAAGACAGCGAGGGGGATGAAAACGAAAAAAGCAAGGAGGATGAAGACGATGAAGACGATTGGTGATCATCATTTTAAAGCACGAGGCTGTCATCTACACAAGCGAAAAAAATAGCTCGTTATGCGAACTGTTTTGAGGAGCGTCTAGGTCTTGTTCCCTGTATAGTGTTTGCTTTAGTTTGGTGCGGTCAGACAGCTCAGAATGTCACTGTGTCCAAGTTTCGTTCCGATAGAATCACAGTATGCGAGTTTTCCTAAGAGCTTTTTAATCTAATATCCTATCTTCTAACAGCCACGCTTCTTTAGCTGCTTCATCGAGGACTCCACCAGAGTTGTCGCAGCTTCTAGACGTCATTAGCGGCCAAAAGAAGCGTATGGTCGGTCCGTTCCATCTAAACTTGGGCCAATCTACTACGTTTCCGAAGGTTGTCTAATAAAATGACATAGTCTCCATTTAATTTAGCTTGTCATGTAGTGTTTTAATCACATTCATCGCCCATGGGCCTTATTTCTGTCAATGTGTTATTGTATTGCCAAAGTCTTCGGTAACTGATATCTGGGCTGCCTGTTGCCAACCAAAAAGTGATACTTAACAAAGCCCTTCTGTCAATCAAAAAAAATTCGGTTCGGAGATGCACTTCTTATGGTGGCGAAATTATGTTAAGCCAGATGACCTTCAGGGTTACGACCTGGCTTTGAATGACATAACCGAGTCCGTCGAAGGCTATCTCAAATTTTCTCTATATGTGAGTTCCATCTGTGCGCACGCAAGTTTGCTTCCATTGCCTTATTTCTCGTAAATTTCGTGGGAGAGTCAGCTGTACGTCGGTTTTCCTCTTGATAACCCTCGTAGCCAAGAGGGTACGATTCAGTAAGATAGCGCATTGTAGCCTTGCATCTGAGGTACATGTTAGTTTGAGTTGTAATAGTTTCCTCAGTCAGCCTTAATGATAACCCACTCATTTCTAAAGCGCAAATTTCCCGTATACAGGGAAGATGAATGGAGGTCGAATCTCCTGTGATAAGGACGCTGAGTCAGACAACGTTTTTAATAGTCACTGCGGTGAGACGTCAGCTCTACTAACAAACTGTAAAGTTTAATGCGATCCCTGAAATCTTCTTTGGGATCTGCGGCCGGATAGTGCTTGATGTATTCATCCACGTATTCGCTGGTCATCTTGTGGCGCACTGGGCACCAAGGAGCCAGCTCGTCTATGGGTTCGTTAGCTCCATCTTGCTGTGGGTTTGGGACTGGGATACGGACATTCGTTATGGGCATACATCGTTAAGCAATCGAAAATCCGCGGTTCGCCGGTGCTGAGGTCAACGGAAGCATTACCATCCCAGAGGTCGCCATGAACCATAGTAGGAACGACAGTCCTGCCTTCAGTCTCAAGTGGCCGTAGAAGTCGTGGGACTACCTTGGCCAGGATCACCTCCTGAAGCTTTTCCAACTCCTCATCGGGGCCATGCGTATTTTTCTCCTGTGCAAATGCATTTTGGAGCCCCAGCGTAAATGTTCTTTCCCAGCTGTTTGTGACGGGATATTCTTGGGGCAGTCGGCCTCCAAAAGTCACGTTGGCGGATCCAAACTTGCCTTTGTTTGATACCCCACGTTTATGCATCTCAGCCACCAACTTCGGAAACTCGTACTTATCAGGAACGTCTTCTGAAAGCTCGATATACCGACATATGTAGAACCACGTGTCCGGCTCATTTTTGTAGGCCCCCCAAGCGATTGGCTCTGCGACCATTTCCGGCATAATATCGTATAGCTCCCTTGTCGCTACAAACTCCGAAGAAGCCATGGCCTTTCCGGTTTCGTTTTGGTGGACCTAATTGATAGGGAAGGATGAGTGCCTTCTATGTGAAGGGAATGGGGAAACTATCGCCAATACCTTTATAAAGAAAGGGGTGTCCTCTCCTTCAGCATTTTTCGCAGATATTTTCGCAGTCCGCGCCCAGTACGAGGCGCCGCTGGGTGATATACCCTCACATTTGGTTCCCGGAGGCAGTTCTGTAGCGTGATCAGACACAAAGGCCACAATTAGCGAGGCGTGCGACTTTGACACTACTGACTCTCCTGGACGCCCTCATCAATGTGCTCGATGACACAGATAGGGACGGCTATGTCCTGATTCCAGATAGACTTGTCCGCCATTTTGCGAGCTGTAGGTCGTGTCTAAGAGATCGAACATGGGACGGGACAAGGGAAATACGACTTCTTTATCGTGTTTCTGTCTGGGTGTACGGGGCGTGTTACTTGTGCCACGCCCCCCCTCCCCCTGATTATTGGTAGTCCCACTTAAAAGCGCGCCTAAAGTAGGTGCTAGACACCCAACGATCATGTAACGCTTCAGACGAGCATGTATCGCTTTTTGTTTGTAAAGATTCAAAGACCATGCATTTTTAGAACTATCATATCCGACTAAGAAAATACATTCATCCGTAGTCAAGACCGGACTTTCTCCTAATCCAGACTTATTAAGAAACTATCTGAAAGACATTTAAGACATCTCCCATGGGCAGGTCTGTAGGACTCTGTCCCGCGCGTCGGACTTATCTCCTCGTAGCACATTCCCACGGGTGCACATGCGCAATGCTTCGCGTCCTGCGGCTTGGTGCCGAAGAGTATTATGTAGTACTTTGTACTGGCATTCAACCTCGTAAGGAGCATCGCGTAAAAAGCTGGCGCCGTCCTTTCTACATAATCTAGCCGTACATAGTGTACGCGTAAGCTCTGCAGGTCGTGTCACTCCGTATTCCGGCTTACTTTTGATACTTCTGCAGGTTCAGAAGAACGGAAAGCAAAGAGGGGTTCAGCCAATTATAATTAGGTAGGCGAAGTCTTAACCTCGGCTTGAAGAAATAACATGACTTGCCCTGCTTGGAGTTGATAGACCCCTAAAACTCAGCTGTCGGTTACGGGACGTACGCTTTTTGGTTGGAAGGTCTGAAAACGTGGATGAAAAAAGAGTTGGCAGATGGTTTAAATTGCAAGGTAATGATACATTTATCTTACTACTGAAGACTCCATAGACTTACAAGTTCAAGAACTTGTTAACAACTGGTACCCGTTAAGTAAGGGCAAAGTAACCCCCAAACGGCATTCATAACATAGCGTAACATACAGAACGAACTCCCCCAAAAACTAACATCCTCATCAGACTAGTCAAGTAGACGGGCCAGTGCAAACGGGTATTTCAGTCTATTCAAAGACGGCAAATGGCTTCTCATTCCCATGAGTATGTATATGCAGATGCTGACGGGACAGCAAATTAAAGACAAATGAGTATTGATAGTGGCGTAGTGCATGCGCAAGGCGCAAACCTTTTCATTTTATTGGTTACTTTGTCTTACGGTACGGCGGCTGACGACGCACTATTGCGGAGAATCTTACACTCCTTTCTTTACTCCGTAAGATAAGCAGCGCTTCCAACCGGGGCTCAGCCTTGTCCCGTGACTCTCTGGCATGGGGGTGAGGACTGCCGCTTTTTTCTCTGATAATCTCTACCGTTGAGACAGACTCAAATCTTTATGTATCTCTGAAAGCTGCGACACACCGGTGAAGGCATCACTGCCGACGAAGACAACCCAGTGAGCTCGGAGGCTGCCGTGTGTACATCATACGTGTAACTTACTGCTGACGCAAGCGATGAACGTCGACAATGGCCTCATTCGAATCCTCATCGACGGCGTCTAAGCGATCTTTCCTTGGTCGAAGTTTCCGATCTGGCCATTCTGATTGCGATGACAGCAAGGGGCCTCTTGGACTCACAACTCTCCACAATCCTGTTGATGCGATCGTGGATATAGTCTTCGTGCACGGTCTGAATGGAGGGTCGTACAGCACGTGGAGAAAGGACAAAAGCGACAGTTTCTGGCCCGGAGAGTGGTTGCCAGACGATGAAGAGTTTCGCGATGCTCGAATACATACATTTGGCTATCCATCCATGCTGAGCAAAGAGTCAATTTTAAATGTATACGACTTTGCCAGGTCGCTGCTATCGGCAGTCTACGATTCTCCGTCTATGGCCCATGGAACAGATGTGCGTTTAAACCGAGCACAACCATGATGGAAAAAACTGCTTGTATACACCACTTTCCTTTCCACTGACCAACAATACTAGGCTCGTTTGATCTTTGTGGCCCATAGTATGGGCGGCCTCGTAGTGAAAAAAGCTCTCATAATCGGTCACCAGGACGAGGTATTTCGGTCAATCGTGGGCCGGGTGAGTACGATAATTTTTCTCGCCACTCCTCACAAAGGTTCCGCACTGGCTCAAACATTGTGTCACCTCTTATCTATCGTCCCTGGACAACGTCCCTTCGTCAATAATCTCATTCCCGAGTCAGAGATGATTCAATCTATTAACGCAGAGTTCCCCCGGCTCTGTGGCAAGATGAACTTGGTCTCCTTTTTCGAAACCAGGCCGATGCCTGGCGTTGGCATGATTGTGACGAAAGAAAGTGCCGCCATGGACTTGCCAAACGAGAGGAGAGCCCTCCTGGACGCAGATCACCGACACGTTGCGCTGTTTGCAAGCCGCACAGAGGCAAATTATCAAACAGTCCGCAACAGCCTAGCAATGTCGGTGTCAACCTACCGCACCGAGTTGCAGGCGCGAACTCTACATATTGCACAAGAGAACCGAAACATGGTCGACGTGTTTCTCGGCGTCTTCGAGGAACCCGATGACTATTCCGCAGAAAAGGGGCTTTCTGGCTCCTGTACGTGGCTGTCGAACAATATCGAGTACATACGCTGGAAGACTGCCGGTGAGAACGGCTTTCTTTGGATTAGCGGACGGCCTGGAACAGGAAAGAGCTTCTTGGCTAGGCACGTCATCAGTGACCTGCGGCTGAGTGGCGGCGATACGTCCTTCTTCTTCTTCCAGTCGGCCGACAACTCGAAGGCAACAGCCAACGCATGTTTGCGATCTTTAGCTTGGCAGATGGCCACACTGCATCCCACCATCTTTAGCAAAGTCCATGAAATTATGAGAGACATGAGGGGGGACTTCCTAGATACTGCGGATATCAACGCAGTTTGGAGAAAGCTCTATCACTCCAAACTTCTCACTGTTCGGCTGACTAAGCCACAGATGTGGGTTATTGATGCTATGGATGAGTGTAAAGAGAGCAAAGTTCTGATGAACTACCTGGCGCTCATCCAGGAGCATTGGCCAGTATCTGTGCTGGTCACATGTCGTGACCCAGTGAGAGTGCATCGAGGAACCCAAGCTTCGCCAACGGAAATTCGATCGTACGCAATAACGGAGGAAGACAGCAAGCAGGACGTGAAGTTGTATGTGGAATCGAAATGGCACAGGATTCCACCTCTCATAACAAGGCGATGGCCAAGCAGATCAGCAATGGTCTCTGATATTGTCGACCAGTCCGGCGGATGCTTTCTTTGGGCAACACTTGTATGCTCCAAGCTAGAGGGAGTCACCAGAGAAAAGGAACTGACAGAAATTATGGAGGGCATACCGTCCGATATGAATGATGTGTATTCGAAAATCTTTGGGGGCATGTCTTCTGCTTCACAAAGCAACAGGGAACTAACAGAGGCGCTCGTTACATGGACCAGATATGCCTTCATGCCTTTGAGGACTGACGAGATGCAAGAACCATTACAGATTGATCTCTGCGACAATATCATCGACATCAAGGAAGCTATAGCACGTTGTTGCAGCCAAATTGTATACGTGGATTCTCAAAGGCGGATTCGGTTTGTTCACTCGACTGTTAACGAGTTCCTGAACCAGAAGAGGGACGACAATGGCTTCGCTGTGAGCCGAGTGGAGGGACACCGGCGCATAGCCCTTACGTGTCTTCAGTACCTGACCAAAAAGAACAAGGCAGCACCGAGAGAAAAGAGCCCGAGTTCCAACTGGGGGAGCGGGACGGTGTACGGCAGTGGCTCTTTTAGTGCCGCGTCTCGACAGTCACAGACTTCCATCTCATACGGCCAAAGTTGGCGGCAGTCCTCGGCAACCTCTATGCTTTCCCGATCACTGCCCGGGCCTTTCACTGAGTACGCATCGAACTTCTTGTTCTCCCACCTGAACATGACCAGTTCAAAGGACGAGGAAGTATTTACTCTTCTCGCCCAGTTTTTCGGAAGTAACAGCGTATTTCGCTGGATTGAGTTCGTTGCAGCAAACGGGAACCTGCGTACCGTTTTCCAGGCCGGTAAAATCGTGAACTCATTGCTCAACCGGCGATCTCAACACTCGCCACCGTTGGGACTCGCAGGTGGCTCCAAGGACAACAGCAAAAAATTACGCATGCTGGAGAAATGGGGAGACGATTTGCAGCATTTGGTGGCCAAATTCTCTCGCCAGCTCAAGGCCACTCCCCATGCTATACACCGTCTCATTCCGCCCTTCTGTCCCCCCGAGTCTGTTTTTAGTAACCTCGCTAGCGGAAGTAAGATTAGTGTGCAAGGTCTTTCTGCGCGCACATGGGATGACTGCCTAACGACTATCACATATGCGCCGCGCTCCAAACCCAATGCAATCGCGGCTGGCCCGGGCTTCTTTGCCGTTGGCATGATGGCCAAGCGTGGACAAATTTTGCTTTATGACGACTCTATCTTCCAAGAAGTACACATGATGGAGCATGGAGAGCTCGTGTTCCGCCTGGCCTTCTCGGAGAATGGCGCGTATCTCGCATCGGCTGGACTCAAAATGGTTCGAATCTGGGATGTTCAGACCGGAAAGGAAGAACAACACTTTTCGATTCCATCGTTTTGCCTTGCCCTGGCATTTACCGTGGAAGACGAGGAAGTTATATTGCGGGTAGCAACGAAGCATAGCGAGCTGCTCGAATGGAATGTGACACTATGCGATTGGAACGATGCGCCTTGCACATGGGCCGATGAGCTCGACGATACGATGCGAATGAGAGAACCGACGATTATCACATTCCTCAGTTCCTTGCAACTTTTATGTGTGGTGTATAGGGGAACGAACATCCTACTCTGGGACTACGCCGAGAAAAGAATACACGACCTGTACGTGAAGGGCAGAGGCAGCATTGGACCGTCCGGTACAGAAAGAGGAGCTGGGCTGGCAACTGTCGGTGCCATGTCGTTCTCCCAATATGGCGCCAGCACATCGCATCTGGCTGTGACCTACGCCGACGGGGATCTGCACGTATACGACCTAGATACCGGAGCGGCGAGCCCCCCCGTAATGCACGCGAACACCTTGGCTTTGGCATCCACACCCGACGGCCGAACTTTGGCAGGTGTCGACTCCGGTGGAAACTTTACCCTATTCGAGATGGACACCCTTCGAGAGCTTTACCGCGTCCGGTTCAGCACAACCATGCTACCCAGGTGCATCATATTCACTGCTGATAGTCGAAAGTTCATCGAGATCAGTGCCAGCCAGTGCCACGTGTGGGCGCCAACTGTGCTTCTCAGGCCAGACGCCACCGAGGAAATAAATAGCGACACGGCCTCAGTCGCAAGCAAGACGCCCGAATTTGACTACCAGCCGCCTGCAGCGCCGAATATCTCGGCCGTGGCCGGCTGCCGGGAGTCAGACGGTGTAATTAGCGCCATGAAGGACGGCTCGGTCCAGATCTTTGATATATCGGGCGAGCCAAAGGTTGAGAAACAGTTTGTGCAATCCAGCTTCCCCATCCATTTGCTCTACCTCGAGGAGGCGTCGCCAATGCTCTTGGCATGCGGCAACGAGGCTGGACGCACGACAGTACACACGATACAGCGACAAAAGGTGCAAGGGCAATCTCGCTGGTCTGTCACAGACAAGCCGTTGATAGACACCAAAGAACTGGACCATGGGCTGTTGAGACAAATCATAATATCGAAACAGCGGGACCGGCTTCTCACTTGCACAGACGAGTATGACACGCTCTGGCCCATACCTCGGCAGGAAGGGATCAACTGGGTCTGCCGAACGCCGGGTGACAACAGGAAGCACCCCCAATGGCTACCGCACGCGACAAAACCAGAGCTTTTGCTGCGTGTTTCCACAACACAAGTGTGCATCCACCGCTGGTCCGACCTGAGCGCCGTTCGCTCCGTCGATGTTGTGTTTCCAGGTGGCTTTGATCGGCTCGTGCCGCTTTCTCACCCGCTGTTCTTCGCTACGGTCTCGGAGGGGACGCCAGTGCCCTCCGACCACAGAAAACCTCCGTGTCGCGTCCAGCTGTGGGAGTTCGGCCACCTCGACGACGGCGCAAAGTCTATCTCGCCTGTGAGTGAGCTTAATGATCTTACGCTAAAAGTCGACTTCATCATTGGCACGTCTGGAAAGAGGTTGGTGCTGTGCACAACGGACTACTGGGTAGCATCGGCGGAATTGGGGCCGTCCATGGCCTCGTCGTTTACGAGGCACTTCTTCGTCCCCGGTGACTGGGTCACATCCGGGCCAAGGCTCATTGCGGGAATGGGGTCGAACGGCGAAATCTTGGTCGCGAAGCGCGATGAGTTGGCTGTGATCCGACGTGGCTTGGAGGCAACAGAGAAAAACCAGCCCTTGTACACTGGCCGCGGCAGCATATCTGTACCAATTCGGGGTATGTCGTAAATAGGAGCAAATCCAAGAGGGCGGAAAGAGAGTCAAGGACATGGTCCAGTTGGTACTTGTTCAATATAAAGAAGAACAGGCTGTACGGCTGCGGAGCCGGCCGAGAACAGATTGAAAGGGCGATCGAGGTCTGAAGACGACCGGAAGGCACAGATGACGGGGAAAAGAGAAGAGTTGTATGATGTTCTTTAACGGAGTAGCAGAAGTTGCGTTAAGCGACAAAGGTAACTTTCCTAGTACAGTAAGGGATGACCACGAAGTAAGGAGGTTCTGAATGAAAGAACTCGCATCAATTTAGCCGATTTTGTTCTTATCATCACCACCAGATGTACATAATACCGCCAATCATCGGAAATCAGGTAGCACGTTACAAGTAGCAATTCTGGAAGCATATGCAGCGTCCTTCAATCAGGATTGCAGCCGCTTCCGATACTACCAGCCTATGTCCAGTCTCCTCAGCGATGCCGCACATTACCCCACAGCCAGGCGCCACACACCTTGTTTTTGTAGCTGTCACCTCACGGCTGCTTCACTGTTGCCCCATTCTTACCTGACCAGACATACGACACTATGGCCGACTTGAGCGAGGCCGACATCCACAGGACTGACACAAAGAAGTGTGAGCCAGAGACACGACAGACTGTTGTCGAGACCGACGGCAAAGGCCTCTCGCCTACCGCGACCGACATCACGCCGTATACGGTATTCAGCGTGCGGCAGCGGTTCGCTCTTGTTGCTCTTCTTGGCTACCTCGGCTTGGCTTCATCACTGACAGCCACCATCTACTTTCCACTGATAGATCTGCTCGCCGAGCGGTATAATGTATCCGTGCAAGCCATCAACCTTACAATAACGCTCTATCTCGTCTTCCAGGGCATTACCCCGTCGTTGTGGTCGCCGCTGTCGGATTCCTACGGCCGACGTCCCGTTTTTCTCGTGACGTTTGCCATATACACGCTCGGCTCCCTGGGCCTGTCTATCACAGACAGAAAGTACCCAGCCCTGCTGGTTTTGCGTGCGGTGCAGAGTCTGGGCGGCTCTGCCATTCTGTCCATTGCCTACGGGGTCGTAGCCGATGTCACTGTTCCTGCGGAGCGCGGTCGGTTCCTTGCCCCCATGGTGACGGCCATGAACATTGGGCCGTGCTTTGGTCCTGTCATGGGCGGCGGCATCATGTTGGCTACGGGTGATCCGCGCTGGTGTTTCCGCGCACTGCTGATCTTCGGTGCCACCGGCCTGCTCCTGATAGGCTTCGCCCTTCCAGAGACAGGCCGGTCGGTGGTGGGAAACGGCAGCGTGGCGGCAAAGAGCATATGGAGAACTTGGTGGGCCATGCTGTCAGCGAGCGCCCGCTGCCGGCGTTCCTCTGCTGCAGTCCAGGTCCCGGCGGCCGAACAGCCTGCATTACTGACGGGGCGAGGCACCTGGACCATGCCGCATCCGCTGGCAAGCCTGCGCATCCTCGCCTACCCAGACAGCATCCTCACGCTGTGGCTCGCCGCGTCGCCCTATGCACTCTGGTTCTGCGTACAGACGTCCATCTCGCCCGTGTTCGGCGGTCTGTACGGGTTCAGCCCTCTCGGGATCGGCTTCTGCTTCTTGGCTGGCGGCGCCGGCGTCCTCGCTGGCGGCTTCGTGGCCGGGCATCTGCTCGACCGAAACTACCGACATGCCGCCCGCATCGCCGGCTTCCCAGCCGTCAACAGGGAGGAGGACAAGAAGCGCGGCCGTCTGGAGCCCGTAGATGTGGACCTCTTCCCTATCGAGCAAGCACGCTCCCGGGGCTCCATTCCCATCCTCGTGGCCTCGCTCGGCACTGTCGTCGGCTACGGCTGGGCACTCGCCCGGCACGCCCACGTGCATCCGGCCGTGCCCCTGGTACTGCAGGCGCTGCTGGGCTGCAAGTGTACCGTGATCCTCCAGATCTACAGCGCGCTGATCGTGGACGTCTTCCCCGACAGGCCAGGTACGGCAGCGGCTTCCAATAACATCACGCGCTGCATCCTATCAGCGGTGGCCCTGACAGCACTGGATCCGCTGGTACACGCCATTGGGTATGGCTGGTTCTTTACCCTGGCCGGACTGACTGATGCCGTCGGCTGCGTGGCGGCGGTGGTGGCCTTGCGGCGATGGGGGAAAGTTTGGCGCAGCCGACGACGTTGGCATTGACTTTAGGCAATGATGCAGTAAACGGCCGCTAGATCAAGTTCTTCTTAGCCGTTCATTATCCCTAACTTTTAGTGTCACGCGAATATAGCGTTCTAACACACGCAAGGAGTGTTTCTGTGTTGGCTGATAAATACGCAGATAGGCTGTCACGTGGACTAGACAGGCCAGGCGTCTGGCAATTAACAGCCCCATAACAGACGGCCATTTGAATATGAAGACGGCCTAGCAGACGGGAGGATGAGTATGCGTATTGCTTTGTATTTCTTGTAGGCTTCCTTTTTTTGAAAATTTTTTCGAGAAAGATCCTTCAGAGTTAACCGCTAAGTAGCCATTTTTGAGGTGGTTCGGTCACGTGACCATAATACGGGGGCTTTAAGGACGTCATAGCAAGATAGCACTACCACTTTAGACTGTTGCTCTGGCGCCAAAGTAAACAACAGTATCATGGGTTCGCAAAGCATGTCGAGCGCCTCTGTAACGTCGCCGATGCGCGTGCACGGATGGAACGTCCACTTTCTTGTCTCGCCGAGTGCCTTTCACTTCGCTGGCATATTTCAGAAGGACAGCGACATGGTGACTTTTCGCGATGTGGTGGCCGAGATGCGCCTCTGCTTCGACTTCGAGACCAGAGCGAACAATCACGCTGGCCATGATCCTTAGAGCCATCTTGGCTTTTTTCTGGCAGGCCTTGTTCATCATCCACCGGCAACTGCGGCATCGTCAGACTATCCTCTCTTTGTATCTTACGAAGACCTCGACCGCCCGGTGCCTGCTCCTCCCGAATCAACAGATCCAGGCGAACGCCCGATCGTGCGCTTCCACCTTGTCCAGCACACGAATTGCCATCTTCCTGCTGCGGAGCCTCTGGCGTCCCATATAAAAGGCTCGCTTTCGCGTCCAAAGACATCCTCGTGTGTACAGAACTAGGCCTCCTTTCCTTTGCTGACCCTCTCGTAGCTGGTTGTGCGCAGCACATCCCACGACCCATCCGTCGTCGCGATGCCCGCTATCTCCCCCCAAAGAGGCCCTCGTCTGACCCTCGAATCTGTTGTTTACCCCTCCGACGACCTATAAGAGCACGCGGGGGATCCCAGTCCCCTTCCAGGCGCTCTGTGTCCGGCTCTGTATCTCCCAGGAGAGAGACGCGACAGGAGGACAATGACAGCCATGGAGCAGAGAGCCTCGTTAACATGGTTGCGCCTCCGGGTATGGATATTGGATCTGATTTGGCCCGCCAGACCATCGCCGCATTCCGCTCGTCCTGTCTCGTTGCCGCTCGTCGGTGTGCCGTGTCGGGAAAGGGTCAGTCCTGGTGCATCAGCCCTGTCGTTGGTCCGGCCTTGCAAGCATGCCATATCATCCCCCAGCAACAATATCACCTGTACCCTGATGGTGAAGATCTCAGCAATGACGGCATTGAGGATGATAACAGCCCACAGCGCCTGCATGAGGCCTGGCAGCGTACCTGGTCGGCCGAGAACGGCATCCTCTTGTTGAGTCACCTGCATGAGCTCTTTGATGTTCGTCTCTTTTCCATCCACCCAGACACGCTGCGGGTCCGTGTCTTCGTGCCTTACGATGTCATCTGTGACTACCACGGCGTCTATGCGCGGCTACCAGCGAACGTGGATCGGTCCGCGCTGCGCCACCACTACGATATGTGCTGCATCGAGAACATGGCCGCTAAGATGCCGCTGATGGATTCGGCTGCTGGAACCGGCGCCAGCGGATCTGTTACCCCAGGGTCGGCGTCGCCGTTTAGTAGCAGAGTAAGATTGACTGCTATGCCTGATGGCAGAGGACTAGGCACTCAGACACAGGGACGTGACTTGGATGAAGTGCAACCACAAGGTGGTGACAGTGGCCCGTCCAAGAAAGTGGGACCTACACTGGGCGGCCCAGATTGCCCAGGCGAGGAGGGCAGAGACGCAATGTCATTGTTGACTGCTGACGACTCATCGGAAAGGGGCCCGTTTCGGTGTAGATTAAATCCGGATAGAGAAGGGGGGAGAGGGCCAAGTCAGTCACGTCGGCGTAAGAGGAGACAGAATTCCGGACATGAGAGAGACGGGAATATGTGGGTAAACGGGGAACCGTACTTAGGTGAGTGTCTTACGCCTGAGAACGAGCTGCAGTTCCTGGCCGACGTGAACTGGAAATTGAAGAAGGTAAGATACCAGGATTAAATGAATAATTTTTCAACGATCAAAACAAAGCTGGAAGACTTGGTATCTTAGTGCACCCAAACGTGAGGATGAGGCTAGTGGTGAGGATGCAGCAGACTGTGCCCGAACAGTGCCTTAATATAAGCCTCTATCAAGCACGCGGCTTTTCCTCGGGCTCTAGCAAATGGGGGATATTGCGGGATCTTCGTTCGCTTGGGTATATATCGATGCGAACCTGACGGATAAGAGACAAAAAATTCTTAGAGAAACGCACTAGCAGTTGGTGCCTGCTTACTTAGCTGGCTTAACGGTCTGCTAATTCGTCGTCTGCCTGTCTGTCTGTCTGCTAATTCATATATGGCAACACCTCAAGCAGGCAGTAGATCACGCACATAGTATTACAAGCCAGGAACAAGTGTTTACTCATTCTCTTCTTTTTTAACATATTGTTTTGTGTTTGCATCTGCATCCTCCGAATAATATGTCGCGTACCGGCTTACGCTTAGAGTTCTAAGAACACAGAAAATATACCTAAAGGCAGTAATGACCATCATGACATACTTATACCTCCGCTTTTGGATACAAAACCGCACTTCAGCCCTTGCTCTCCCAAAAGTCAGCCACGGCATCAAGGTCGTCGACGTTGATCAAGTCGACGCCGTTGTCCCAGAGCGTGCGCCAGACGGCATTGCGGGTGCCAACAGGCCAGCCGGGCTGGTCCCAGTAGCGGAGTTTAATGCCTTTGCCGTGGACGATGTTCACCTGCTCTTTCAAAAGGGCGAGCTGTTTTTGGTTGAAGGTCTCGCCGACGACGGTGCCAAACTGAACGGCGAAGTCGGTGCTGGCAATGGGCGAGACGCTGGCGGTGATGTTGGAGAAGGTGGAGTTGAGTGTGGCGATGGGGGCATCATAAAAGTAATCACGGGGTGAGACGCCCTGGACAAGGTTGAGTGGCGTGTTGCCAGTGCCGATGACGGTGACGGGCCCGGGGACAACTGCGCTGCCGTCGAAGCTTGCGAGGTATCCAGCGTCGCGCAGGGGGGCGAGGGCGCGGACAACGTAGGGCCAGGTGGCGGCACCGTCGGTCTTGACGTCGACGAAGAGGTAGAGCGTCTGGCCTGACGACGTATCGTACACGCCGTTTCGCGTGGGGGAAGTGACGTAGGTACTATTGGGGTTCTGTGCTCGTAGCACCGACAGGATGGGCTCGACGTAGAGCGACGAGAAGGTGCGCGAGGCCGTCAGTGCTGACTCCTCGTGACCGACGTGTAGCGTGCCGTTGCGCAGCCAGACATCCGCCTCGATGCTCACCGCGCCGACCGCGAGTGCGCTGTAAAAGGGCGCTGGCCGCCAGTAGTCGTTGTGGCTGTGCACAAACTTGGGCACGATGCCCTGTGTCAGCTGCGTCGGGTATTGGAACAGCGGATTGGTCGACGCGCCGTCCAGGATGGTCTGCAGCTTGCTCGATAACGTCGTGTCTGACTGCGCGGCGCCAACGGCGACGGCAGCCAAGGCCGCCATCAGACGCCAGGAGTTACTATGCATCGCTAACGGGAATGCGTGTAAGCTTGAAGAAAAGGTGTAGATCTGAAACTAAAGGTGTTAATAGCTTCAAACCAGCCGGTATCATTCCTACCAAACAAACTAGAATCCTATGCTTTATACGCGATGCTTACAGGAAAGCTTCGACCACACTAAGATTGCTTACGATGCGGACGGGTCACCCAGTGCCGCGAGACTTGGTACAGCCAATCAGTTTACACACGTGTCGATATTAGCCTTTGGCTAGAACACAAATTATCATGGCTATTTTTCGCACGTGGCCACTGGAACCACCACACGTGCCTACAACAACGTACCGGCACTGATCTGCGATTGTGACGGCAGTCTGGTTGGTTGCTGGCAAGGTGGAAATCCAGGAGGACCAAAGTAGAGGGGCCGGTCTCTCCAAAAACTATGGCTACGAGCGCGCGATATGGACTCGCGCATATCTACCTTGCTTAAGTACATATACTGTGTTTTTGTCATGTCCATTTACTTATTAAACGTATGCTTTCCAAATGGTTACTTGTATGTTGTATGCCGTATGCTTTTTGCTCGGTTGCACCATAAGCCTTGATAGGACCAAACGCTTCACCGCCTTAAGCTCACCATCAAGAAACCTCTCATTAGAAGCAGCATACCTGGCACTATCTGGCAAAACGCTAGTACGTGTACCCAAAGAAATGGTTCGCATTCGATAGGTGACTTGAATTTTGGGGAAACAGCAGATGCGTTGCCTCACTTTGTGGTAGAGTTGCCTACTTCGTAGACAGGCAGCAAAAAATATAAGCACTATCCTCTATATAGTAAAGCTCACTGTATAGTGGTACGATTTCTTCGTAGGCGTCCGGCTAGGAAGCCTTAAAAATCTCTCTAGAGCCGCAAGGCTGAATGTATTGAGTTGTCAGGAAGATAGTGGATGTATCGCAAACGTATTTTATTGGTCGCTAGGGCTCGTTTTTAAGGCTTCCTAAAATCAATTGGGGGAAAAAGTGAATGCCGAGTAGCATCGCTAGGTTGCAATGTGCCGGTTGCTTGAATGTTGCCTTGCTAACATTACACATCCATTAGCAGGGTCGAGAGAAGTCGCACATGAATAGCATATAAACAGCAATGTATTGCTATGATCTCTTTTGCTATGTGACACTCTTCAGCGAACTCAAACCCATTCAACGGCGTTGCAGCTTTTTCTGGTGACTCTACCTCCTAATGCAATATTTACACTTCGACCCAAGAAATCTAGCCTGCTGTCAATACTAAGATGGACTGGTTTGATCTTCAGGAAGCGATCTCACGCAGAATGTGCAATACCGTCGAGAAACGAGTCTTGAAAGTTATAATGGATGAATTTCTACCCTGCCCCATCCAAGACATATTTACGGAGCCAGAAGTTAGGGAGATCACAAACAACGACATTTTGCTTGCAAATTTCATCTACAAAGAGGCCTTGAAACTTTGTGGAATTGCGATATTGTGCCTCTCGAGCAAGGAAAGCTTAGTCAAGGCTATGAGTATGTTTCACTCAAAGCGCTTTACCGACGAAGACTTGCCTGTGGTCGACCTATTCAATACAGAAACAAATAGAGTCGTCAAAGAACATGTGGACGAATTCCCGAGAAGTGTGTGGAATATAACAGCACTGAAGAACTTCAGCAAGTGCCAATGGCAATTCTTTGCGCCAAAATTTGATGAGCCAGGACATTCCTACAAATTCAGTCCTCGCTGCATATTACCCATAACGTGGGCGCACCCGAAACCTAGAGTAACTCACTTTAGCACGGTGTACCAGGTTGAAATGCATCCAGATTACTGGAAACTGCCTCGCCGACAGGTGTGTAATCCCTAAGAAGAGTCCGGACACTCAACTGATTACATTTTATAGGTCGCTTTGAAGGAATTTGGCCGAGGCACAGGTGAAAATGACAATGCTAAGGAGATGTGGGAGCATGAGCAGGTTATACTGAAGAAAATAGGAGGCTGGAAGAACGATCATCTCATCGAATGCTATGCGGCAATTGATAAAGGAGACAGTCACTATCTTGTCTTCCCATGGGCTGGAGGTGGCAGTTTGGAGGAGTACTGGAAAGATCACAAGACACACCAGAGGCGACCCGAAGTAATCAAGGACGCCATCAATCAACTAAAGGGGCTTGCCAAGGCCGTTCTTGACCTACACACCAATGGAGAAAGCGACACAACCAAGGACCCAAGTCAAAATACGAAGACTGCCACATGCATACGTCATGGCGACATCAAACCCGCGAATATACTTCGATTTCTGGAAAATGGAGACGAAGAGCTAGGAACTCTCAAATTGATAGATGTGGGGATATCTAAGCTTCATGAGAAGTTCACCGAGGAGCGAGGCAAAACCACCACGAAATACGCAACAGTCCGATACCGCGCACCGGAGATGGATGGAGACGGTGCACTCACACGAAAATTTGATATTTGGTCTATGGGATGCGTTATACTCGAGTACATCATCTGGATTCTCTACGGTTACACTACACTAGAACAATTCTCGGCTGGGAACAATGACGGCATGTTCTTCGAGCTCAATAATGACGAAAGCGAGACGGGCGTCATGCGCCTAACTCCCTTCGTAATACAGTACATCAAATTCATGACGGATAAAGACCCCGAATGCGGCAATAAAACTGAATCCGCTATAGGAGATCTCCTGAGACTTGTGGAGGAGAAGCTACTAGTTACAGATTCAAACGCTTCAAACGACACGGGGAGAGCTTCTGCATCGAGCTTATGGTATGGGTTGGAGTACATCTCTCGAAAACTTGGAAACGCAGACTACGTCTTGAAAGTCAAAGGCCTTGATGACGCAAAACTACGAAGGCCCCCATGTCAAATTGTTAATGGAAACTCGACTAGTGCCGAGACGGTGAGTTTTTCGCATTACCACTCACTTTGGTAGCTAATTTTGGTACTTTTTCTACAGAGAGACGGTATAGTGGGTATTTAGTTCTCCCACCATGTGTATCGATAACTGACAAGCTGAAATTATACGTATTAGAATTCATCAGTAAGTATTTCTTCAAATGAAGTTCGAGTTATACATGCTTACAACTGTCCTAGTATGTAAGTCAACGAGCTTGCTGCCGATTGCTCCTGTGTCCTGACCCTACTTAGATCGTACGTGATGATCGAACCAGCTGTCACATTCTGTAATTTTCAGTCTTCGGTACTCCCTCTTACAAAATGTTAACAACGGAATCTTGTATCGTGTTGTGCTAGGTTGTAAGTCTCCCTAATCATTACTTTACTACTTACTTATGAACAGAACCTGACTAAAACTTCCGAAGCCTGTACGTAACCCTCAGACTTCTCGAGTACCATACATATGGTTTAACGCAAAGAGTTAGGATGACGAATGGGAATACCACGTGGACAACTCATTTCCTCGAAAATTAGTAGAGGAAAAATACCTACCAGCTTCAGCGTTTGAGTCCAGCTGTGAGCCTGCTACCCTTTGCCAAAGATGCGAGTATCTTACTTTCTGGGCCCCTGGATTCAGGCATGTTTTTCAGTCAGAAGACTTGGATCCAGAGTGTGATCTTTGTCGTCTTCTTGAGAAGATTCACGGAGAATGGAAAGGTGGACATAAAAACTATCACGCGGACGAAGAAAGCATTGTACTCTTCCGCAAAAGCTCAGGCCTAGTTCTACAAGATATGTTCCAGGGACGGCCTGTCCTATCTCTGACTCGGGGTCTAGGTACGTTTACTCTTGGACTTCATGCAAACAACTTCGACATCAAAGACCACCTATATTCCTTGTTTCTAACTTTATCATCTACAGGATGCAAGATCGGAGTACTCCAAATTGGCATCCCACAGCTCTATAATTTACGGGAAGACGGCTCAGCAATTATCCACACTGACCTTTTCTTTCGAATTCTCCAGTCTTGGTTGAATGATTGCGATACACACGACAGCTGTAAGCCTAAAAAATCATGCCGATTGCCAAAGCGACTCATCGATGTCAGGCACGGTGCCGACACCATCTGTATTCACGAAACAAACGAGCAAGACCAATTGCGCTTTGCCAGTCGGCACAAACACGGGACATCGGATAGATACAGTTATGTTGCACTTTCTCATCGTTGGGGCAAGCCCAAAAATCCATTTCGCACCTTACCAGAGAATCTGTCGATACACAAGAAAGGAATCCACATCAACAAGCTGCCTAAAACGTTCTTCGACGCAGTTCTTGTAACAAGAAAGCTGAATATAGCGTATCTATGGATCGATTCTGTCTGCATTGTTCAGGGTCCTTTGGGGGACTTTGGCGAGCAAGCGTCACAAATGGAGGATGTGTATAGCGGCGCTTACTGTGTGCTTTCTGCTAGCCGTTCGGCGGATCAAGATGCCGGTTTTTTGACTCCACGAAAACAGAGAGAGATCCTCAAGTTTCAAAGCGACGAAGGTGGAACCTTTTACGTTTGCAGAGCAATCGACAATTTCCAGGAAGATGTGCTAGATGGACGTATGTACAAGAGGGGGTGGGTTTTACAAGAACGAGCTCTGGCGCGCAGAACTATATATTTCACGGAAAACCAGGCTTATTTCGAGTGCGGTGAGGGGATTCGATGCGAAACATTTGGCAAGACACGACAGTACGGTTGGCAATTTTCACTACAGTATCTCTTTCGGAATTCTAACAGAGTGCATAGGACACTAGCTGGGTTTTACGGAGACCCCAATTTTCCAGAAAAATCCCGGGCCAAGAACAGGGGCGAGAAAGTTCGTGACTTTACGTCGTTGTATGAGTTATACTCACGATTGGAGCTCACAAATTTCAATGATCGCCCAATTGCAATTTCAGGACTAGAGTCTCGGCTTCTTAGGAGCTACATGTCAAATGGCAAGTTTGGGATTTTCGGGGAAATGGGAGGGCTCTTTCAGCGAAGCCTTCTTTGGTCTCTTGCAAACGATTCCTCGCAGATACAGACGGGCTCTTCAGTTCTTTCATTCAACGCTACAGTCCCCTCTTGGTCTTGGATGAGACATAATGGTGCCATAAAGTACTTCAACGTTCCCCATGGAAAGCTTCAGTGGGAGAAAAAAGACATCAAATCGCCATGGCCCCAATGGCCTTGTGAGGCTCAGCCTGGATTCAGCCCCGACCTCGAGATCAGGGCCAAGGTTCGACGCCTCACTCTGCGAGAAGACCAAATACTTATATACGATGCTCGCGACGGCAGTTCTGAGGACAGTTCAATGGAATGCGTTATTTTAGGGTGGGAGAAACTGAGCAGTCACACTCGAGCTTATATTCTGCTTGTCAAGAAACTCGGGACTCGGGTGGAAAAAAATCTTTACCATAGATCTGGTATTGGCCGAGTTCGTGCCAACGACATCGAATTAGTTGAGTCAATTTTGGGGTCAATTATATAAATACTCTCGCCAAGTACGCCACTGAACCTTCAATTATAATTGCCTTCCGTGCAGATTCCTCAAGCTATCAGTTGACTTCTTCGGCTCGAAAACCCCTTGCTTTCCCTTGCACTTTACCAATGTAGTAGTCAATAGTTCCAAAACCTCAGAGCACTCCGATCTCGTCGTGTTGTCAACTATGAGCATTTTGTCCTCGATCAGTCCAGCCAGGTCAGAGATAGGCTCTGAGAACCGCTCGCGAATATAGCGCAAGAGCTACAAAAACAAATTAGTTTAGCCCCGTATATGAACATGAAAGTTACAAGGAAATATATGATCACCCCTCCCAACAAATTACTTACTTCGGTAACTCCACTCTTAACTACGACCTCCTTGTCGAGTTGAGTGAAAAATTTATCAGTTTTTCCGTAAGTATCGGCTGTCAACCGTAGCTTGGTGAGCTCGATTATTTTTTTATCAGCGCTGCGTAGCTGCCAGCTAAGAAAATCCAAGAATACGGCGCCGAGACACCAAATATCGAAGTTCTGACGGATGCATCCCGTATTGCATTCAGGAGGACGGTAGGTTTCTGAGTATCCAACTTCGCGTTTTTTGGATTTGCTCCACTCGCTATTGAGCTCTGCTTGTCCAAAATCGGCCAGTTTAAGGATCCCCATCTCATCATCGCCATTGGAAAACCAAAGGATGTTTTGAGGTTTGATATCTCCATGACGTCCAAAAGGCCTATTTGGAAATCGTGGTATCTGGTCCGTCTCCAAGTTTCTTTGCTTATCTTTGAGCGATGTGGTCCTCACACAATTACTATAGAATGACTCCAAAAGTGTCTTCTTGCCGTGGCTGGGACTTAAGCTCCAAGTCTGGTGGCGGCTAGGTCCTGCGAACTCAGTGTCTTTGGGCACGTAGCTTTCATTGACGGGATTGGGTGAACGTTCTTGAGACTCGGATTGAGCCACGCTATGGGCGAACGTGTGCGCTTTGAGATCTCGGTTCCATCTATGGAAAGTTAAGAGGCCATCTGTGAGTCCCTCGCACTGCTTGACTAGCCAATTGAAGTGTTTCCATATGTTTTGGGGCTGCCTGGAATTCCAGTACTCGTGCAAGTCGTAATTTGCACGAGGAAAAAGCAAGTGATAATACCCCAAATTCTCATAGGTTGCCAACAGACGAACAACGTGCTTATGTGGTCGATCGTCGGCAAATTTCCTCAGCGCATTGACTTCTTTATGGAAAAGATGACTGTCCGAATGTTCTCTCTTCAAAACCTTCACCGCAAATCCCCGTTCATTCACTTCTTTGAGCTCTCTCAGCTCGGCAAATTTATGATGATCCGGGTGTATCTTCCCCATATAGACAGTGCCAAATCCTCCCTGGTGAGGCTGAGGTGTAGACCGCGGGTTAAGGTCATCTACCCATGGTAGAATGGTCCTTTCATGCAGTGAGTAGTGTTTAGGATACTGTCGATCATCTAACGAGAAAACCGGAGACACCAATTTCCACTGGTTCTCCAGGAAGTACTTTTTCAGTGTCAATCCCAGTCTGGAGAAACATCGCAACGTTATCTGCGGGGAGCGCTGGAGATGCACACTGAAAACTCCGTCCGGCCGGCGGCAGCACAAGATTGGCAAGTCCTGGTCACAGACTTCCTCCATAAAATTTTGAATTTCGAGAGGCTTTTCAATCATCACCAAGAGAGCAAATATTTTGTAGTATGAAGGAGTACATCGATCAGCATCTTTCTCCATGCTAGTATAGCAGATTTTCTGTGCCAATGTCGCAATATCGGCAATTATCGTATGGCTGTCTCGTGTGATCAACTCTTTGTATATATTTTCATAGGTCATCAATTTCTCCAGGGCGGTTGTCGGCAAGAATTCGGAGGTGGGGGAGAAACTAGTCAGACTGCAATTCGGTACTAAACTGCATGTTATTTTGTCCGAAAGCGAGTACATCGGGTCGCTTTCGGGCGGCTCAAACATAGACAAGCCATGGGACATTGGCTCCAAGTCCGCCTTCGGTCTGGAATATTGTGTGTTCTGCGTACATTAGTTAGCCAAACTTCACGATAAAGACGAGAATATTAGACATACGATTGTCTCTCCCAGAAGTGTGTCATTTTGTGATTTTTGTGTGACACTGTGTTGCCCAAAGGTTACCCGTTTTTGAAACCCCCGTTCAGGATCGCCTAGGGTGCCTTGGTTTTCCGTGTCTCGCGCGCGACTAGTATCGATAACTACGGATCCGATGTCTTTGGCTTGAGACAGTTGTAAATCATCAGGGCTGTCTGCCGCAACGGACAATGTTGTAGTTGACGACACACTGCTTCTCCTTGAGTAAAGTCTTGCATCGCCCAAAGGCAACTGGATCTGTGTATGGTGCTCCATCGAAACGACTATGGTACAGATGAGAAGGAATGCCATAACAAGTCGACATGGGTTGCTGTTGGTTTTATACTTTCCTTCGGAGGATTGAACGTATAATAGAGATATAGGCGCATCATGTGGACTGCGGAGACGGTGGATGAGGCTTAGCCAATTGTGCCTTATGGGCGCCACATGCGACACGTATTTCGCCGAACAAGGCGTATTCCTTCCTGCCTACACCGCTTCCAACTTCTACTCGTACAAGATAGCCTTTCTCATCTTTATAATGGAAAGCACGGCTATCAAAAAGAGTGGACTGTGAACAACGTAAAGAAAGTATATCGGAGCATTAATCGTCATGTCTATGCATGTCAATCAGCAGTCCATGGAATCTATAGCGAGCCCCAGACAGGCCGAATTGCGAAACTCGGAACCAGAGCCCCAGCGCATTCCTGGAAACAACATCAACCCAGGAAGACTGAATACTTTGCTGATGCAGAAGTTTGGAATAGGAAAATATTCGCTTTCTGTAAGGCTCTTCCCAACGAAATGTGACCGTCTTTCTAACTTCCGAGGAAGGTAATGCAGGGAATGTATTGTATAACTGCACCCGGCGATCTGTCACTACGGGACATAAACCGCTGTGTATACTCTTGATGCTTGAACAAGAGAGCTACAATACTGCTCGAACGACCACCAAGACCAATTTGTATCAACTGACTACGACGGGCATGTGCTTCGAAGATATTTCTTGCTTCGGGATGATATGGGTAGAACGCTACAATGTTCGATGGCCTACATTATTGTCAATATCAAAACCTTCTAATATTTTACTAAAAAGGACCGAGATGTGAATAGGATGTGCGCCTGTCTTCGTGCCCGTTAGCAATGCAGTAGCTTTGCCGTCAATTACATCATGCTATAGAGCGACTAGCCTATTATCCGATGGGCGGACTCTTACGTCTCACATAAGCCATGCGCACTTTCTTCTAGGGTTCTTCGCCAGACCTTCGACAGCCTTGTCTATTCCGACCCTGCCTGTCTAGCTGTTTTTAGTGCAAGCTAGAGGTAACTTCTTTCTAAGCCTCCCAAGGTTTTCTCGCGCCTGCTTCCCCGTGAAAGCCTCAGCGCCCTTTTGTGCTAAGCCTTGGTGCAACTAGGGCACTTGCGCCCCGTAGTGGATTAAGCCTACTTCGCATAAGTGTTTCACTTCAGCTTACAATGGACTCATAGGTGCAGAGTAAAGGACTGATACTTCGTACTCTACTCATGAATCTCTTCCCAACGATTCCGCCTCGGGCCATCGTGCAGTTCAGGCGCAGCATTTCCCGGCGCCTAATGCTTTTACGACTTGTCGCCTGCGACTGCATTGCATTTTGGCTCACATACTCCGTACATAGCAACTGTACATAGCCAGAAGCTTGAAGACTGAACCCTCACGAGTACACGATGCCTCTTCTAAATGGCTAAGGTCATTTACTCAGGCCAGCTGAGCGGCCCTGCCGTCGAAAGCGTCGGGCCTCCGTGCCTTAACACTACTCCGTAGACTGAGTGGACAATGCTATCATCACATGGCCCCAACATTTGCCGCTTCGACACGTGCGTACTCTGAACACGTGTCGTGGCTCCAAAGCCCGTAATTCGTATGCGCTGGTACATCTCCACTGTCTAGGAATGGCTGGTTTTGCGTAATAGGCTTATTGTCAATCGTCTTTACGGAGTAGATGGCTATTTTATTGTGGCTAGTCCGATGAAACACATACAAGTAGTATACTACATGCAGCAGACTCGACACATAAGAAAATAACAGTAGACGTAAATAAGAAAGGGCACACACACCAGACCTACCTGGCAACTTACCGGCAAGAGTTGCCACAAGCACTCGGAGATTCTTGCCTATGTTTGTTGGCCACGATGCACGGCACGATGGACAGACTTGTGTGAGTCAAGTAACATGCGATCTGGGAGCACGCAGCCCACACTCACAGACACTGGCACACGGCATACCAAGCTCGAAGCTCGGTTGAGAGTGAGTATCGCCAACACAGAACAGCCACGACAACATCGCCATCAACACACGGATGGACACATCATTGCGGGAAGCCGAGCAGGGAAATAAAAATTTGGAAGGGAAAGGAAGAAACGGAAGACAGAATGAAAAAACCAAGCATAACCACGAGATGCTGGGGTCATGATCTAGTGAGTCAGAAGCAAAAAGGCCCCCTTGTGGCACCACTCCGTCTGGCAGGGACATGAAGTCAGGCACTCTGTTGTGGCCACCCGCTCAGAGATTCCTGATTCTTCTTGCCCGTTCAACAACGAAAGAGTTCTGTCTTCCCTCCACAAAAAGGCACGATGACACGCTAAAATTTTCTCGCCAAACCATGTTTTCTTTTTGAGTTTCACTCATTATTTTTTGTCTCCCGCCATGCAGGACCAATGAAAGAGAAAAAAACTTTTTGTCAACCTGTCCCAATGCGTACAATCCAATCCGTAAAACCTGCCCCATGTTTCTGAGAGGTTTATGATGTTCCGACCACTGTGCACTTATAGTGCCAAAAATAATATCGCCCCTAGGTGCCATTATAGGCAGACCTATTCCTTAACAATGACACTGCCTGTCGTCCCATATTTGTGAGAAGTTTTGAAAGAGGGAAGTGGATGTGAAAGATCCGGAATTTAGTAGGGGGTATCACAAAATAAAAAAATTAGGACGCCACCAGGAATGCAAATGTAATTGTGTGCTTTTGTTTACTAGCGCGTGTGTACACGCCAGTGCATGCAAGTGTTTGCATGTGTGAGTAGAGCTGCCATTGTAAAAATATAGGCATGTTCACATATGGTGTGCACCGTGAACAGGTGTTACTCTCGGCAGGGTCTGCCCGAGGATGACAAAGGCTGTACGTGTCTGCCACAGCTGGTGAAGTGCAAGACTTCGCGTCGTCTATTCGCAACGCTATTGACTTTGCAAAGACGATCTCGTAAAATCGAGACACGCCAGCATGGAAAGGCGATCATCTCGTGTTGCTCGTGTCAAACGAGAACTGCGTGGGGAACTGCATGCTTGCGCTAAGACCAAAGGGGTCCCAGTCGATGGCCGGGTCGAGAAGCTGAGACATGGAGGGAAAGCCGTTCTGGCCTCCCATGACGGAGGATGCGGAGGAGGGTGGTGCAGTCGTAGTTGGGCTCGCGAGGCTCATGGGCGGGGGTCGAGCGGAAAAGGCGTGATTCGCATACGGTCCGGAGGGAGTGTCGGGAGATTCGTTCGCTTCTTCGATCATGTCGTCTGCGGCGTCGTATTCCTGTTCTATATACACATGATGAGTCTAGGACGACAAAGCTCTATTAAAAGGAGGGGGTTGAGAAAGGGACGGGTCAACTTGCCCAGCTGCTCAATGTGGTTCTGGAAGGCGGGAACCGGATAGTACTGCGATGAGCCAACGCCTGTGGAGCGCGGAGTAATGGGCTGCGGCGAGGGCAGCGGTTGCTGCTGCGGGTGAGTCGGGTGCATCTGGTGCGACGGGTATGGTAGCTGCTGCTGGGACTGCTGCTGCATGTGGTGTTGTGGGTGCTGAGAGTGGTGATGTTGTTGCTGCTGCTGCTGCCGCTGTTGCTGCTGTTGGTGGATCGATCTTGCGGCCATGCTGCCGGGCATACCGGACATGCTGGACATATGGCCTGGCTTCATACCGGGCATTCCCGGGGGACCTTGGTGAACCTGAGGCGGCATCGGGGCATTAAGCATAGGTCGGATAGACGATGACGGGTCGTTTGTGGACGCGGCGGGAGAAGCGCCGTAGGCGGAGGTAGAGGCCGTCGGCGAGGCGGGGTGGGAGGATGGCGTGGGCCGGCTCTTCGGCGAGGCGACGACGGAGGTCGGGGTGGGATGGCCGGGGGTAGCACCCATGAGGTTTGGCGGTAGGGTGGCGCCCGGCTCAAGCTTGGGCGCAATGCTGGAGTTGGAGCGGCGAGCATGATGGCGGTTGAGGATGGCACGGGGAATTGGTGGCGGCTGGACCATGTTCTGAGGCATGTGGGTTGGGCCCAGGTTGGGACTACCGGTCTTGGCGCGGAGCTCAGCTTGGACGTCGATGCCTGCGTGTGTCAGCAGTGAGAGGGAAGACTGAGATTGACAGAACAGCGAGGACGAGATGATAGCAAAAAGGTCACGCCAAACGCACCTTTCTCGAGCAGAATACGCTCAAGCAGCGAGTTCTTGTAGCGCAGCATCAGACACTCGTCGGCGGCATGGCGGTGGGCCGTCTGCAGGTTATGCAGATTCTGCTCGTGGACCCGGATGGTTTCCTCGAGCTGCTTGATGTACTCTGTGCGGCGCTCGCGGAAGGCGGCCTGGGCCTGGCGGTTGCGCTGCTTGCGCTCCTCGGAGGTAGCGTAGATCTAGCTCGCGGTCAGCCATGCTTGTCGTGGCGGCCAAGAAACAGCCAGAACTGGAAAAGTAGACTCACAGGCTTGCGGCCGCCCTTGCGCTTGATGGGCTGCGCATCGAGAGCCTCGTTGGAGCCGTTACGGGTGCCGTTGCCGGAGCCCGGCTCGCACTCGTTGCCCGAGTCGAGCGAGTCGTCGGAGTCGCGCTTAATTTCGTCGTGCTTGTCGAGGGTCATGATGTCTGCCATGTCCGCAAACATACACCTAGAACACCTTCCGCCTCGGCCGGAAGAAGGGGGGTGGCGGGAGCGGAACGACGGAAGGCAGATGACGACAGATGGAGACAAAGAGGGACTTGTTCGATACTAGTTCGTATGGGATGGGCCGAGCGAGTGTGCAATGCGATGGAGTGCAAGCAGTGACGTCTTGCTGGACGATAGACAGTGGGGTCGAGCTTATCGATGGATCGAAGGTGAGATAGATACTTGTAGAGCGATGCGCGATATGAGGCTATTAGCACTTCGAAGTTGGCCGACAATCTAGTTTCGCGACTGAGTTACTGCGCTGTGGTGCTGCAATCGGCAATGCGCAATGCAATTACAGTGCGCTTCTGCTTGCTGCGGCGGTGCGATGACTCTCGGCCTCGTCAGGCTGGTCTGCCGCGCACTGCAAATTAGTCGCCGTAGACGGATACGAATCGGAGGCGCGATAGACGATAGACGATAGACGATAGACGATAGCCCGATAGCTAATACCGTCCCGACAGGCTGGACGGGCGCACGCAAAAGGCAGCTGAGACAAAGCGGCCAGAGACACCGATAAGACGGTGCAATCGTGCAATCGAGGGGAAAGCGATGTGTAATGGGAAACGGCAGAGCCGCGCCGGGAGAACGGGGAAAGCGGTGATCAGAGCGGGTTCTAGACTCAGGCGTACTCCGTAGCAGAAACGGTGAGCGTGGGCGATTGTGTGCTCGGGTCGTCGAGGGTCGAGAGATAAGACAACAGACGATGACAGGCAAAGCAGAGAAGTGATGGGTTGGTTTTATGTAATGTGAATGGAAGGGGGGGAATTCGTCTGTCAAATAAATTCTTCTGGGGACCGCCGGGTTTTGGGGGGAATCGGACAGGGAGGCGGCAGAAAAAGAAAAACCAGCAAGCGGCGCCCTTGGCTGCTTCTGGCGTGCCTTCCTCCACCGTTTGTCTACTCCGTACTCCGTACGGAGCACGGGTGCAAAGTACTTTGTACTTTGTACTTGCAGCACTTGTGCAGCATCTGTGCAGCACCTGGGGTAGGAACCCCGCCCGCGGCTTCCTGTTCGAACGCTGCACGCTGCACGCTGCACGCTGCACGCTGCGCGGATTGCACTCGGCGCTCCACCGGCAGCCACCCCGGTCGCTCCTCCCGGTGAGCACGGGCTGTCCTGCTTGTGCGACGGGCAGAGCAAGACGGCAGGAGCGGCCAGAGGCCGCGATCGGATGAGTAAGCCGTGCCGGCGCACGAGTGCTCGCACTTCGCGCCGTTGCAGTGTCTACGGATGGGTACAAAGAACGGAGTACGGGTACTTTGAGCTCGCCCGTACGTGCTCCGTAACGCTCGTACGAGAGTACGACTACACGTAAAAATTTTCACGGGGGCGACAGGGCCGTCATGTTGCTCGCCGTCGCGGGACAGCCCATCAGCTTTGTTCCGGTCGTAGCTTGGCTAGCGCCGCTCTTAGCAAAGCGGCGCGTCTGGCGAAGCCGAGGTCGGTCCTTGCAAGGAGTACAAGAAGCCGTGGAAGGCGCGCCTCTGCATAACTTTTCCTCGCCTGGACGGACACGCAGATTCACGCAATAATGTCGCGCCTCGCACTTGCCCGCACCTGCCCGCACCTGCCCGCACCTGTCCGCTCGTACCTGCCAACCGCACGAGGGCCATCCTGCCGGCGAAGCCGATGGTCGGCCACGTCTGCGGCAGAAGAGGCAAAGCGGCGGCGTTTTCGTGTCACATGAGCCATTTACAACGAGGGGTAAGGCGGTGGGAACAAGCTCGAGCCGGCGCCCGAGTTTGGTCGCCGGCTCTCTCGCGCAGAGACTCGCCCTATTTACTCTGCGTGCTCTGCGTAATTTCGATCGTCAACAGAACTTCGTCTTATTCTCTACTCCGTATGCTCTACGGGTATTCTGCACTGGTAGACTTCTGGAAACTCTGGTCACCGCCCATTCGCTGCCTCCTCAGCGGGGCAAACGGCGTCCTACGACGGAGCCCGTTGTCTTGTACCTGTACTTATGAAAGTGCATATTTGGCTGTGTTTATGCTGTACCAGTACGATATGTCCGTGCTCAGCTTGAGCTCAAGTTGGCTCTTCTATGGAGCTCCCGGATGGCGCATCTCCGAGGAGCTCGCCGCAGAACGCGTGTACTTGTCTGGTGATGGCGCACAAGCACGACAGTCCCGCCTGTGGCGGCCGCGACGTCCGCGCAGTGAGGCCATCGCGAGGTCGCGAGACCGACAACGCAATGGCGCTGCAAACAACGCCATTGCGCACTTGGCCGCGCTTGCTTCGTACGGAGTACTTTAGTGTTGCGAGCACAATCTTCAATGTGAGTACGAGTAGGTACGAGTACGAGTAGTGCGAGTAGGAACTCGAACCTTGGATATCTTCCAACGAGTATTACTCCGTTTTCTCGCCGCGTCAATTGCAGCGGTGGTCCCACGAAGTACTCGTACACCTTCGCGAGATCGGGCCAGGTACTTTGCCGTCTGTGCAAACTGCGCGTGCACACAAGTACCGCCGCCGCTAGCCGCACCAAAACACACGCTAGCCAGGTCTGGTTAATTATCCCGCTAGCCTTTCCGCAGCCTCACTGCCGGCAACACGCCAGAAGTCGAATAGGGGCCGCCAATGCGCGCCGCCTCGCCTCGCCAACGTGTGATTTGCACGGAACAGGCAGCGCAATACGGCGCTGGTGAGGCCGCTCCCCTGGCCGAGCGGCAGACGCAGCGGGGACAGCAGGGGACAGCAGCAGGCCGCAGGGGGCCTTAAGCTTCTCTTCGACCTTCTGGAACGATTCTAGCGCCTGGTCTTTGTTCGATGCCCCTTTCTGCAACGTATTGCTCCGTAGTAACGCGAGTCCGAGGCACTCAAACTCCATCCGTCTGGCACTTGTACTCGATAGGTAGCGCGAACCGACAAGGCGCCGGCAGACTCGGCCAGGGGCCCGGTCAAGATGGGCGATGGAGCTGCTGCTGGCCGGCTGCGACGCTGGAAGCCAGATCCGTGCTCGGTGGACGTCCGCGCGGACGTGCAGTCCGGCGTGTTTCGTCTGCTGTACGGAGTACGGAGGAGTATTGTTACTCCCTAATACCCTGCGACCCCGCCGAAATCAGATCGGCTCAGAACTCATGTCTTCTCGTGGCTCTGATGCCACGGTGAGCACATCCTTACCGCCAGACGAGGCCGACACCGCCTGACAGCACAGCACTGCTACGTCGTCCAAAGCAGTGCAAGTGCACGTGGACAATGCCCCTCTCAGCCTGTCTCGTCCGAGCCGGCGTTGTGGCCGGGCGTACGGAGCCCGCATTGCAAGCGAGCGACACGTTGGGTGCCACTGAAGCCGCAGCACGACCCAAGGACAGTGCGGTTTCTCTTGCACACTGTGTCCCGCACGGCCCGTTGCCAGTCGGGACGCTCGGGCCACTACGAAGTAAACAAATCCACCAAAACAACCCCATCGCGCGCCTTTCGGACGTCAAACTTGTTCCGCCCGTTAATGCCAGGAATGCGAGAGACTGCCGCCGCGTCATTTGGCATCCGTGACCCTTTTAGCCACTGACACAACCCTGCACCGTTGACATCATCGCCTGCCTCGAGTACGAAGTACCGCACCCGTCGGCGACACTTGTTCGCGTCTCTGCCTTTGCTTTCGCTTCTAGCGGTGAGCAGACAGTCGAAGCAGCCGAGCATTCACGTTCGCATCCGCGGCCGCGTCCATCGCAGCACCATCACAGCGCCGTCACAGCCATGCCACCAGTCACTCGCCGCCGGTCTGCGCGGCTGGCCAGCGCAACCAAGGTGCGTGCAGCCTGCCGAGAAGCGGAACACCAAGAGACCGAAGACCGGAGACCACAGATGCTAACAGCGGCAGACGCCCAGCGCCGCCGTTCCCAGCCTAGCCGCGCTGGCCGAGCACCACGACGAGGCTGCCGCGGCCGAGCCGGCACCGCCGCAGACGCCGACCGCCTCATCGCCCACCAAGCCGACGCACTCGGAGATGCGTCCGGCCAAATCCACGGCCAAGCCGACGCCGTCGTCCGCGCTGCGCCTCGGCTTCGCCGATATCCCGCCGCTGCGTGCCGCCCACGCTGATAGTCCCAGCGTCGTGCGTAACGAAGAAGAGACGGCCGCCCTGCTGCAGGCGACGCCCTCGCGGATTGCGCGCATCGTGCCGGCCACCCCGAAAACAGAAACGAAAGCGGCCGCCGCGCCGGCTCTGTCTGCCGTCCCTGCCAACGCCGAGTTCACGTTCCGCTACACGCGCCACGGCACGCCCGCCGCCCATCAGGCCAGCGATGCGGGTCTCAGCGCCGAGGCCCGCAAGCTCATGGACGAGCTGCGCGGCCAGACTGCCCAGATCCGCGCCGACCTCGAGGCCAAGCGCGACGAGGAGCGCGCTTCTGCCGCGGCGTCTGGCGAGGACGCCGACATGTTTGACGCCCAGGGCCGCCGCATCGCCAAGCCCAAGAGCCGCGCCGGCCGCTTCAGCGCCGCCCACACCGCCGTCTTTGACAAGATGGACTCCATCGCGAACCACCCGTCCGCTTTCCGGGCCGCCCCCGGCCGCTTCACCCCCGTCAAGGGAACCACGACAACGGCCACAGCAGCGACGCCAGCATCGGCGTCCGCCGCGGCTGCCACGCCCGCCGGGAGCATCAAGCGCGGCCTCAAGCGGACCCAGTCCAAGGCGAACCTCGACGAAACGCCCAAGACAGCCGCTGCCTCGGCGACTCCCTCGGCGACAAAGAGAAACAAGCACGGCGTACTGTCGGCATCGGTGCGCTGCGAGAAGCAGCAGCCGGCCCCAGAGCCCGTGGCCACGTCGACCGCCAAGCGCGTGAAGCAGCACGTCGGCGACGACGCGTCGTCAAGCCGGCCTATCTCCCGCGACGGCAGCTCTCTGCCGCGGCCCGCGGCACCAGTGTCGGCACCCGTGTCAGCAGCCCCGGCCCCGGCCGCCAAGGATCTGGATTTGAAAAAGTCCAAGTTGCCCCCGCCCCAGATCTCGGCGACGCCCCTTAAATCGTCTCTGGGCCGCTCAACGAGCGTGCGCACGCCCGGCACGCTCAAGTTGCCGTCGGTGTCAGCCCTGGCCTCCGCTCTTAACAAGTCGCTGGCGGCAAGTTCGCTGGCCGCTGCCGTTCCCATGTTTTCTTCTACCAACAAGTCCACGCCGGCGGCCAACACCGGCAAGACGAAGCCGACCGTGCGTCTGGTCGCCCCGGAGGCCGAAGCGGAGAGCAAGGCCGTCAGCAAGCCGACGGCCCACGTCGCAAACACAGTTGCCAAACGGTCTGTGCTGCACGTGCCGGCGGTAGGCCATCTGTCCAAGACGCTGTCCAAGACGCCGGCGCCGGCGCGCACGATCCAGCCAGCGCCGCGGTTCCCCGCGACGACACCGCGCCGGAAGCTCATCAAGCACGTGACCTTTACACCCACGACACAGCGCGCAGTGTACGCCGAGAAGTCGCCGTCGCTGTTCCGGTCGCTCATTCCGCAGGCCTCGACGGACAAGGGGGCCAAAACCGCAAAAGAATCCGAGTCACCGCTTCGCCGCTTTGGGGTCGTTCTGTACCCTGATCTCTCCAAGCACCATCTCCTGGTGGGTGCCGATGGAGACGCGGCGGAGGCCGAGGCGTCTGAAGAGACGGAAGCGGCCGACACGGCCTCGCCGCCGCCGTCGGTGCCGGGCACGTTCACATTCCGCAGCGACAAGACGATCAGCTTTACGGAGCGCTCGCCGACGGGATTCGGGCCCCAGCGCGGCCAGGCCAGCGTGCGGCAGGTGCTGGAAGCCTCGGTGGACACGGTCCCTGGCGAATTTCCCGGCAGCGGCAGCGGTAGTGACGCCGGCAGCGCGAGCAGCTCGAGCAGCTCGAGCAGCTGCAGCGGTGGCCCAGCGCTTGTGGCAACACTTGGCCCCAACAAGGAGAACACGCGTCCGGTGGCGGTAGGCCCTGTTGCGCACGGCATCGCGCACGGCATCGCGCACGGCATTGCCAATAAAAAGCGACACCGCATCAGCGAGGCAGAGGAGGCGGCCGACGAGGCGGCCGAGCGCGCGGCGAAGAAGCGCAAAAACGGGCCGGTGGCGGAGGGCGAGGCGCTGCTGGCGCCGCGGCTGGCCGGTCGGACCATCACAGCAGCCGGTACGCCTCAGCGCGCGCTGGCTGGCGGCTTCCACGCCGGCGGCGCACCGGGAACGCCGAGCAAGACGCCGAGCACGACGCCGGGCAAGGCACTGGGCAAGACGCCCGGGTCGGTTCTGGCGTCGGCCAAGAAGCGGTCGTATATTAGCATGAGCCGGCTGAACAGCCTTGCGCGGCCGAAGCAGCGCAAGTGAGCGAATGTCCATGCAGCAGAGCATGAAAACGAATGGCGTTTCTATTTGATTTTCTCTTTTCATATTGGACTGGAAGGCATCGGGAGTTTGGAAGGGTCTGCTTTATTTTCATTCTTTCTTTTTTGGGGGTTTTCGGTCCTGGTGTTTGGCCTCACGGAAACGAAATCTGTCTTACGTCTTCTCACTTTGGCAAGGGACTTTGCTCCCACGCAAGACCAGACACTGTTGCTGCGACAGGGCCTTGGTGTCTTGTCCTCCAGGTCTCGCGTCTTCATGAACATGTAACTTGCGCAGGGAAGCAAAGCAGGACGACGAACACGCCTTCGGAATGGGAACGGCCGGCAGAAAGAACATGTTCCCGGCGTTTAATCTAATTGATCTGTTTATTCTATGTTCCCTATGAATGAATATGAATGATCATAAATGGAAAAAGAATGGGACACGACCCAGAAAAGACGGTCGACCTTCCATGAGAAAGCAATCCACGTGACGTGAATTAATAAGCTGGTGTAGTTTCAGAGCTTATCTGCATTTAGACACCGCCTGGCACTTGAGCTCCCATTAGCTGCATCTTGCCTCGCGATCACCTCGATCACGATCACGACCGTCTGCCCGCCAGCGCCGCCACGCCTGTCCGGTCGCACGAGCAGGAAGAACGTCTGCGCACCAGACTCACGATGGCGCCCATTGAGACATCGTCGACGGCTGCGGCTGAGAGTGCGTGCCCTCTGGCTGCTTCCCAGCCGATCCCCTCGACCTCGTCCTCGTCTCTTCCGTTTCGTGCAGCTAACACGGCCTCTTCTGTGGACAGGCGCCATCCGCGATACGCTCCAGTCGCTCTACAACATTATGCTGCACGTCAGCGCGTACGACGCGGGCACGCGGCCGACGCTGGACGCGCTCGTGGGCGAGGTGCAGGTGCTGTCGGCGTCGCTGCGCGCGGTGCACGAGACGGCGGCCTCGGCCACGGCCTCGGCCGCGGCTGCGGGCAGCGGCGGGCCGGTGCTGCCGGCGGTGCCGCGCGACCTCGTGCAGTACGTCGAGGCGGGCCGCAACCCGGACATTTACACGCGCGAGTTCGTCGAGCTGGTGCGCCGCACGAACCAGCTGCGCGCCGGCAAGCGCGCCGCCTTTGCCGAGTTCCGCGACGTGCTGGCGGGCCAGATCCGGTCGGCGCTGCCGGAGCTGCAGCCGGACGTGGACCGCGTCGTGGCGAGCACGGGCGGCGCAGCCGGCGGTGCGGCGGGCGGTGCGGCGGCAGCGAGTGCGGCGGGCGCGGCGACCTCGGGCACGTCCACGGCCGCTGCTGCTCCGTCTTCCTCGGCCGCCGCCGCTGCCGCCGCCCACCCGCCGGCGCCGGTCCACATCGCCGTCCGGTCCGTCTCCCACTCCGCCTCCGCGTCGCCGCTCGTCGCCAGCGGCACGCCCGGCTCCGACGCCATCGACATGCTCGCCATCCTGCCCGGCACACCGCACGCGGCTGCCGGCGCGTCCTTTGGCGCCGACGGCCATGGCGGCCCGCCGCCGTCGACGACGTGAGCCGGCCGGTGGGCGTGTCCCCCTACTCCCCGCAACCCTGCCAGAAACTCTCGATGCCTTTGGGACTGCTTCCCACGACTCAAACCCGCTTTGTGCTGTGGGCTACTTGGTCGCGGCCACTGCGCATATTGTTCGCTGCTCGCTGGCCGGCTGCCTATGGCGAATACGACCTTTCATTGCCTAGGCCATGGGCACAGCGCCGCGTGCTTAGTCCAAGATGTAAGATACGGCCAGGTCTACATAGAACTGGCCATATGGTGTATTTACACGGCAGTGCTATTAGCGTTATACGCTATAAGGAGCACCAGTCTGGTTCGCTATTTCGCAAGGCATTCCGTGCAAAGAAGGCCCTTCATACGCTCCTCGAGGCTCTCTACAAGATCCGTGTAATCAGCATGGTTGATTCCTCTGTCCCTCAAGAAACGCTAGGCAGAAAATAAAATAGCAATGCAGCACCTCCTAGTCCTGGGTCTCCCTCGCCGTCCTCGTCCGGTACACCTCGTTCCATGCAGGTTGGCCATAGCCGATAAAAGCAGAGCATCTGCTCCTTTATCCCTTGTTTCCATTGTTTCCCTTGTTTCCTTCTCTTGGATTGGCACTTGCCCTCCTCCGGAGAAGAACCAAACGCTGTCCCAAAAGCAAAGGGTATAATGTATGCATGCCGGCACATGCAGTCCTCACGCGTCTCTGCTTTTGTCTCCTCTCCGACCGGCGGCTGTCGTGTGGTCCCGCGACTACTCTGTCAGCGCCTGCAGCGCCACCGTCAGCGGCACGATACGCAGGCTGCGGCCGCGCCTGATAGGCTGCGCGCTCGCCGCGCTCGGCGCCAGCATTGGCGACGTTGGCGACGTTGGCGACGTTGGCGACGTTGGCGATGTCGGCGATGTCGGCGACGTTGCTGACGCCGTGGCCGTGCGCGTCGGGCTGGCCGCGTCGCTCCACTTGCGGAACACGCTCTTGAGGTCGCGCGGGATGCCCTCCAGCACCACTGTGCAGGTCGGCACAAACGGCCGGTCCTCCATGCTGGCCGCCATGATCGAGTAGTCCTGCGCAAAGTGCAGCGCGTTGTGGAACGACGCGTACTCGGCCTGCGACTGGCGGCCCACGATGATGTACAGCTCAAAGAACGCATCCAGCACGTAGATCCGGTCCGGCTGCAGGTCCTGCTGGTCAAACGGGTGAATCTCGACAATCTGCTTGCGGGTCAGCGCTGGGTGACGTGTACCAAAAACGCACAATGCCGCACTACGGAAACTCACCTGCTCGCGTGCCCGCGCGTCCGAGCAGTACAGCCGCGCCGAGTAGCGCTCGTGCTTGGGCTTCAGCCGCCAGTGGTCGGCCGACCCGAGCTTCCTGGCGTCCGGGAACAGCCCCCAGAACGCCGCCGGCTCCTCGCCGTCCTCCACCTCGGTCAGCTCGCCCATCGGCGTCAGGTCCATACCAATCAGCCGCGCGCAGCTGACCTCGTCCACGCTGCTGCCCTTGCCCTTCCACAGGAAGCACCGGCCCTGCTGCGCCACCAGGAACGGGAAGCCTGAGCAGAGGCTGGCCGGCGCAAAGTCCACCTCGTCAAACACAATCTGCCCCGCAAACCGCCGCCCGCAGAGCATGCTCGGCGCCAGCGAGTCGAACCGGCTGCTCGTGCCGCGGCGCACCATCACGACGCCGCCCAGCGCCTGCAGGAACGACGCCGTCTCCTTGCCCTGCCGCATCGTCACCAGCGTGCCGCCCAGGAAGCGCGCCTCCCGGTGCAGGCTCTCCTGCACGTCCGCCAGCACCGCATCCGGCACGTCGTCGCCCGCCCAAAAGTACAGCTCCGTCGTCTTCCAGCCCACTGGCGTTGTAAACGCGTGTGTGCACAGGTACATCTCCCCCTCAAAGAGAGTTCGCTCGTAGTGCTCTGCTACCGGCACCTTCGTGCCGTCTTCCGTTAGCCGGAAAAATTGCGCCTTCACCGTGGCCACCTTAGGGTCGCTCTCCGGCCGCTTCGACAAGACAGCAGCAGCATCTGCGCGGTACGTCTGGTGGTCCCGGTCTGGCCCGAAGAAATCGCTCAGCACGGCAGACACCTCTTGTGCCTGCTTCATGGAAAAACGCAGCGGCGGCGGAAGCAGCGGCGACAGAGGCGTGATCCGCGGCAGCTCAATCGCCCGTGCCTCTTGCGAAGTCTGGGGTGATATCTGAGGCTGATGTGGCGTCAAGACGGGCGCACCTGTAAAGATTAAGGATCGACGGTTCTCGGTCGATGCCGGCGTGCTAGGGCCAGTCGCTGGAGACGCTGCCATTCTTGTCGGCGACGCGGCAGCGGGAAAGACTCTAGCTGCGCCAACGGGGGGCATCGGCAACGGCCGGCTGGCGCCTCCCGTCTTCTGAGGAGACAGTGGCCTGGGGTCGGGCAGCGGGCGTGGACCTCCCGTCTTGGACGGTGACAGCGGACGCGGAACCTCAACCGGCGAGTTTATCGAGTCCGCCATGAACTTGGAGATCCTCCTCGTGTCCAGCTTGCGTGGCGACGAGGCGGGAGAAGGGAGTGCCTCATCCGTTTTGCTGTCATGGGCCCCAGACTTTAGAGCCAGAGCGGCGATCTGCTCATGAATCTTGGTCGGAGAGCGAGGTCTCGTGCCGCCAACCCTAGGAGAGTCCAGAGGTACTGAAGCTCCTGCCGAGGAGGCCGGCGCGTCGTCTGCCCGCTTCTTGGACAGGTCCACGAGAGAGATGGGGCTGGGACGTCTCGGCTCGGAAGAAAAGCTCGAGGCAGCTGCAGCCATGGAAGGGTTGGTCGAGGTCAAGGACACAGCCCGCGGAAAAATGTCGGGCTTCAGGGGCGTTGAAGGGGGAGTCGGCTTCCTGGCTGCAGCCGCCGGCAGTGGTGACATGACGGCCTCCTTGGACTGCTCCTTTGCCGGTTTTTCGGACGCCTTGGACAGCGCTGCCACGGACTGCTGCACGCTGGATGGCGCCTGTCTTCTCGGGCCACGGGCACGATTTTTAGTCATGTGTGTAAGCTGCGGGCCCGGTCCAGATGGCATTTCGCTGCTAGCAGTCTGGCCAGACGTACTCGACCCAGCACCAGATGAAGAACCAGACGGTCCACCTGTGGCAGCAGCAGGCCCGCGGGCCAGCATGGCAGCTAGAGCCGGGTTGAACCGGCTCGCCAGCGAGGTCTGTGCTCTAAGCCGCAGACTGCCAACGACGGGACTATCCTTGGCCGGGGCCGGGCTCTGCTCCTTCATCATAGGAGAAAGTCCCGCGGTAGATTGAGAGCGGCCGCGGTTGAAATCCAGAGACTCGAGGGCCCCCCCCGCGCGGCTCATCTCCAGACGCTTGGCCACGCCCTCGGGAATCGGCTTCTCATCGTCCTGGGCGTGGGCGTTCGTAGCAATACCGCGGCCCGTAGACCGAGCCCGCTGGAACTCGGCCTTTTTCTGCAGGATGGCATCCTTGAACTCGTCCTTCTTCTCGCTCGGCTTCGGTCCTCCCGTCACAACAAGACCAGACTTGCCGCGAAGAATATTATCCTTCAAAACGTCTGGAGCCACAAAGTTCTGCGTCTTGGCCCGGCGGAGTGACCCAAAGACGCTCTGCAGCTCATTTTCACCGTCATTCTTCTTCGTCTCCGGTAGCGGCTGGCGAGGTTTCAGAGTCGGGCGAAAGTCCAGCTTGGGCGACGCCGTATCATTTGCCGATGTCGGCTCTGGAGTCGGCGTTGTTGGCGCAGCTGACTCGGACGTAGCGATCGAGGCAGGCTTGGGCGGAGTGATAGCGCTGGCACTGCCGATAGACCCCGACGCGGAATGATAGATGCCGAGGCCCGGCCGTCCAATGCCCGGCGCAGAAGACTTCGGCGTGGACAGGGCTGTGCCCATAGGTGTCGACCGCATGAGGCCGCCGGTCTTCACTTCGTGCTTGTGCGCCACTGTAGCTGCGCGATTGATTTCCGGACTGGGGTTGGTGCTCTTGTTGGCCTTTGCCTTGGTCAACTCCACCATCCACGCTGGCTGGTTGTTGAGCGCGGCGGCCACCTTGGGCTTGGCAGAATCAGGCTTGTTGAGCGCTGCGTCGAGCCAGCTGGAGGACTTGGTCGGACTCCACCGCCGGGGGTCCATCGTCTTGGTAGGGCTCATCGGGAGCGTCATGTCCTTTTCCTTTTCCTTCTCCTTTTCCTTGTCCTCTTCCTTCTCCTTCTCCTTCTCCTTCTCTTCGGCCGGGCTCGCAGGCCTTTCCTCTGCCGGTACTAGTGGGAAAAAGTCTAGGGTGTTCAGCCCTTTCGCAGAGGAAGTTCGGCCGTCGCTCGACGTTGGGCGCGAGCCAGAGATGCTCGTCTGGGGCGTGTGCGTACGGCGTCCCGGCTCGAAACCGAGTCTGCCGGAAGCAATGCCGTCGCCGCGCTGCAGGCCCTGCAGCGACGTGACGCTCCAGCGCTTGACGCTGTCACTGCGCTTCATCATGGCGCTCTGGACGAAACCACCGACGCCCTTGGTGGGCGACAGCGGCCGTCCGGGTGTCGACCGCCCCGAGTTCAGGGCCGGTGGAGACATAAGCTCGTAGGGCGGCTCGAGCTTGTGGACAGGCGTCAGGGGCGAGAAGGCCTCAAGCTTGGAGGCGCTGGCCCGCAGGGCAGACGGCGTAGCCGAGGCACGGAACGCCAGCTCCAGCTCCGACTCCGGCTGCGGTTCCGGTTCTGCTTCCGGTTCCGGTTCCGGCTCCGACGAGACTGCCTGCGTCATGCCAGGCAGCTGGGGGCTGGCCGCTGTGAGGTCCTGGACGTCGCTGTCCTCGACCTGCGAACGGCGGTAGGCAGCAGAGTGTAGGCCACGGTCCGGCGTCTGTCGGAACCAGGAGAGGTCCTTGGCAGACAGAGCGTTTGCAATCTGGTGGCGCGAGATGGCAGGCTCGTCGGCCTCGGCCTCCGGCTCTGGCTCCGGCTCCGGCTCCGGACCGGCAGCCTCGGACGTCAAGTTCACGGCAATCGAAGAGCGAGCAGCAGCGTTCTCGGCGGCCACCATCGACAGCGGACGGCTCTTGACACGCTCTGCGGCGGGCTGGCCCGTGGAGTTCGGGCGGCGCTGCCAGGACAGCGTCGGTGTGCGCGAGGCGGCAGGCGACTTGCTGTCAGCGTCCAAGGGCAATTCGTTTTCGTTTTCTTTGGTGGGCGAGGAGGCGGATGTAAACAACGGCGACGGCGAGCCGGCAGGCGCGGGGCTCTGGGGCGAGGCCGGCCCGAAGACGTCCGAGGACTGCGAGCTGTTGTAGCGGTGGTGAGCAACGGTCGAGGGGGGCGGCGTGTTGGCGGGCGAGGACTTTTGCGGCGAGATAGACCGCGCGCGTTCTGAGGCGGTCAGCAGACAGAAAACAGGAGCAGACAGCCGAGGGAGGCCGATGTGCGTCGCACGGGCAGGAGCGAGGCCAGGGCCGGCGAGGAAGACGAGGAAGGAGCGACAGCGGCACCGCGGCACCGGGGCACGTGGGCCAGCCCCTTCCGCAAGGGGAAGCAACGTCAGGGCGCGGCCGCCAGCACGGCCAATGGCCAATGGCCAATAGCTGCGGAAGCATCCGCAGAGCCTCGTTCTCGTTGTTCTTCGCTTCTCGGATCCCGGCTTCAGACGACGTCGCCGGACTTTCCCCGCTGTCACCGCCTCACCAGTGCTGTGTCCACGTACCTAGCCGACGCGCCTGGCGCTCCCGCTTCTCCTGCAGGATCTTCTCCTCGAGCTCGCGCGACCGGGCCTCGTCTTCTTCGAGCCGGCGGTCCTTGAGCTGCTCGACGGAGCGCAGAAAGTCAGAGACCTCGTCCGACATGGCGACGGCTTCGGGTTGGGCAGATGCGGCAGGTTTGCGTTCGATATCACACGGACGTCCACCCAGTGGGCTGCGGCAGCTGCTGTTCGTCGACGGCTCGCAGGGGGGTGGCAGACATGACACGATCCCGCCTGTGTCTTCGTCTTTCCTTGGACACGGTGGCCGCGGCTGGACGTCGGACCAGCAGAGGCAGCCGTTTCGTGCTTCGGGCTTCGTGCAGATGCGGATGTGCGGTCGGGCGTGAGGCCGGGAGACCGAGAGCTGCGTCCGGGAGGGCGGTAGAGTGCCAGGGGACAGAAAGCGAGGGGAAAGCGAGGGGAAAGCGTTCGTTGTTAGTCACCTGCTGTACACGGTCCGTGGTTCGTGGGAAGGTAATATCACTCTGTTGCCCGGCCTAGCACCGCTGGGTACGAGTACTCGTGCTGGGCATCGCCGCGCAGGAATACTTAGTAGTGCACGCAGCTGTTACGGGGCCAACAGTAGCGTGGGGGCTTGTCGTGTTTACTCCCCGCCAATCACGCGGCCCTGGCGTGTGTGGCTGGTGTGGCTGTCCGCTGCTGGCGCGCCGTCATTGGCCGCCCGCCACAGCTCTGTCTATCCGGCATAACAACGGTGCCTGGCCGTGTCTCGTCTCAGCATTGCACGACTTGCAGCCCAATCACGGCCTCGCAGACGCGGTTGTCGCCACTGCTTTGCTTCACGCGCCGGGTGAGCACGTTGTGCCCGGGCTCGTATTCCATTCCCACGCCGACACTACAAAGTACTTGCTGGCGAATATTGGAGCCTTGAACTTGTCCCAAGCTGGCAACCCGACATTCCATCTTTCACTGAATCTGTTGTAGCGCACTTCCCTGCTTTCCTAGTGGCGGCCGGCACCGCTGTCCGGCGCCCGGGTGCTCTGTGCTCGTAATTCGTACCCGTGCTCGCCAGGCAGACGTGCCGGAATGTGCATGCAGATCACCCTGCGCGGCACTGACTGCCGTCCGTCGTGCCTCTCGTCAAATTGCTCCTCGAGCTCCACATCCGCTGGAGTTCCCCATTCGCGTGGCACATGTTCGCCCCTGTGTCGGAGTCCACGCTGTGTCCTTACAGCCCGAGCCGCGGAGGACCGGCGCACATCGCATGTCAGTACAAGAACAGCCGCGCCTTGGCATCGTCCACTACCCAGGCCAGGCCCTCCTTGAGGTTTTCGCCAGTCATAGCACTGCACTGCAATATCTGCCACCGATGGGTGCGAATATCGCCGAGCTTCAGTGCCTGCCATGCCCCTGTCAGCAGAGCGTTATCGCCGGCAATACGTATGGAGGATATCGTAGCTCACTTGCACAATCTCGTCGATGTCCATGCAGCCTTGCACATCAGTCTTGTTGGCGAACACGAGAAGGCTGGCGCCCGACAGCCGCTGTTTTTGTAATGTGAGCCTCTCTTGCGCTCGCAAGTCTTTCAGTCAAGCGTACCGGAGGATCGCTTCGCGGCGCTGGAGTTCTCCTACCTCTTCTTGCAGCAGCCCGTGCAGCTCGGCGCAGCAGTCGTCCATCCGCAGCCGGTCCGTAGCGTCTACCACCCAGATAAGCGCATCTGTCTTCTCGAAATAGTTGCGCCAGTACGACCGCAGCGTCTTCTGACCGCCCACATCCCCTAAGATAAATCAGTGGCTGGAAGAGCTGAAGGTGTTGACGAATACTTACAGATATTCAACTTGTACCTAGACAGAATAATCAGTTGAGTTCTTGGCTCTGAACGTAGAAGTAGGTGCACCACGTACCCTTCGTAGTCAATAGTCTTGATGATAAACCCAAGTGTCGGACTAACGGTATTGACATCCTCTTCCATGATCCTCTTGACGATAGTTGTCTTTCCCGCATTGTCTAGGCCACTATGCAGAGCCGGATGTTAGAAGACAGTATGGAGGGGTGAAAAGCGGTCTCGGGACACAGCAGCTCGTCCATACAGCATCAAAATGCGCAGCTCTTTGTCCTTGAGCCGAGCCTTTCGTAATATGGACAACATTGTGCGTTGTAGTGGCGCCTCGGGCCGGCCAATGTGGGTGGTTCGGCAGCGGTGATACCGTTGCGTTTACCCAGAGCGACATGAGATTGTCATTTCTTCATCGTTGTGATTATGTCAGCATTTGCAATCTGCCGTTGGACAATCTGATCTAGAATAACAGCAAACAAATCGTTGGCTTTCGCAATCACAATCTTCATTATTGTATTTGGGCAAGTTCATTCTCTCTACGGTATTCTTACATTAACTGAGCTGTATTTTACCAATTTAAATTACTTTAGCAATCAATAAGTAAACATATGTTGTTGCCTTCTCACCGGATTGTCCCACGTCCAAGTTTTACGCGGTTGTAATTGCATACTCCCATAACATGTATCTAAAGTACAAAATTGGTATTCTCTCCACCGAAACTCATTGCCCAGAAGCATGTGCTAAATAAAACATGGCAGGTGCAGGCATTGCGAGCTCCATCGCTCCTTCCAGATATGAAAATACCTTTACAGTGACCAGTTTTTCGAGAAAAGCATTCTCCCAATAACCCTTTTTTTTTGCTCTTCTTTTTTTGCTCTTCCTAAACTACACCTCCATCCGATCAGCGTTTTGTTTGCTTCTTCCATCTAGATGTATGCATGCAGTTCCCAGATTCCGAATACTTCATCACAAGATGTGTGATCTAGCGACCCAACTAATAATTGTAGATTTGGCCCTGCGCGCACATTCAATCATGGAGAATGGGTCTTCGAGATCAGGGCCCAACAACCAGACAAGGTGCGGCGCCTCCTCTTTCGGTGAGAGGGATAGGGCCAGTAGACCCCATGCAAGGCCACCCTTGACGGCGGTAGAGCGAATCCAGAAAACAATCTTTGCGGCTGCCCAATCCATAATTAGTCAGGACGTACCGTCAGATGGAAGCATCATGAGCGTTGCAGCAAGCCCGAAGGACCATGACCAAAGCACGATGAACACGATCCTGCCGAGCGATAGCGTCTCCATCTATGGCGGCCTCGTCATGGGCATTGACACGACAGACGACCGCCCGCTGCACCCGGATGAGATGACTGAGCTCTCCGGCCCTGACTGGAGACGGAACTTGCGAAGACGATTTAGAAGAGCCGAGGGCTTTATCAAGTTCATCGAGTTATGGAGGTCCCGAGTGTCGAAGGACTTTGTCGTGCCAGACTTTGGCCAACACGGAGAGACGAGCCACTGGAAATGTGCAGTGAACCCCGAGACTGGAAAGCTGATGAGTCCTGTGGTTTTTCCTGAACTATTCCGCGACAGAAGTGACCTGAGCGATGCCATGAAAATGCGGCGTGCAACGAGGACATCCACCTCACACATTAAGGAGTTCTTGGCCTTTTGTGAAGAGGAGGGACAGAAGATGCAAGCCGAGGAGGAGAAGTCAAAGCCACCGGAAGAGATGCACGAGACGCCAGCCGTGGAGAAAACCGTTTGCAACACGAGCGCCGAGAAGGCACAAGTGCAAGCAGAAGAGCAGAATGAGATTGCACCAGAGAAGATGAAAGCCCTCGCTCCGTCTCTGCCATCAAATTCGCTTGTCATTGCCAAACGTGCATCTACGCTGCCGGAGTCGTCCTGCAATGGACTCGACTCTGAATACTACCTGCGTCCTGCCGAGGAGGGCGACATGGCTGGCGTGCAAGAAATCTACAACCACGAGGTTCGCAAGGGCATCCAAGCCACCGACACTGAGCCGCTTCCTCTGGACGACTTTTATGGGATCCTTGCCACGTGCCGGGAGAACGAGCTGCCGTTCATCGTCTCGGCCGACGCCCAGTATGCGGAAGGGGACACGCAGGCTATTCTCGGCTTCGGCTTCTTTTCCATCTACCAAACAGGCCTAGCGAGCGGGTTGAAGAGCACAAGCCGGCACTCTGCCAAAGTGAATATCTTCGTGCATGTGAAGCACCGCCAACGAGGCATCGGGACCGCCATTCTCGATCGGCTGCTCCGGCTATCCTCAGCCAGCTACAGCCAAAAAGAAGAGGCCCCAACACCTTATGTCAAAACGAGTGGCTCCGAGCTATACGAATGCGACCCGAGGTCTTCCCGGACGTACCACCAAGTTATCGCGGAGATTATGTGCGGGAGTGAGCGCGGGCTGGCAGAGCTGTGGTACGAGCGCGTGCTCGTGAACAATTTTGGCTTTCAGGCTGTTGGCCCGATTATTCCTGGCGTCCACTGGTCCCACGTTGGGCGGTGCTTCTTGGGCAAGCTGGTCTTCCGACATGGCTGCCTCGCGGACAGCCTAATGGCGAGTGATGGCTGCGGTCGGGGCAGTCGATCGAGAGCTTCAAGCTCCGAGCAAAGCGGTGGAGTGGCATTGGACAAGAAAAACGCTACTGAAACAGTTCACTTTGAAAATGCGGAGGGAAAATAGTGATTCTGGGCCGCTACGAGCACGAAATGTAAGGTGAGGAGGGAAGTGAGTGTTGCACTTGCGCCTGTACATCGCCCAAGTAGTGCAATTTGAAGAGGCGCATTTGTGTCTGGGAGTAAGATACTGTTCACTTGCTCAGCTGTGCACCCACTTGATACTTTCGCAGTCGTATCGTTAAGCTCTTCTCTCTAACACAAGGGTACCGTGGAACGGGTGTGGCTTCTGCCCCAGGCACGTACGAGTAACTACTCGTAGTCTGCCCCCCGCCGGCCTAGCAAGGCTGACTTGACATGACACGACTGCCCTCCGAGCGTCACCAGACACATCGACCGACACCTAGCCCACCTGGACGGACTAGTGACCGGCACGACATGCACCGCAGTGCTCTCTAAAGGCCAGAAGAGGCGACGAAGGGATGGACGCTAGACTACGCGCCGTATGTCATTTTCTGTATATAGCCATAGTCATAGGCAGACACCACTGCCTTCCCCGTTGCATGCCCCTACTCGTAGGGAGGCGTTATGAGACCCTCCGGAGAACCCGGAGGGGCTCTGCAACGTTAGAACGTTAAAACCAATAAATAAATAAATAAAGTCCCTAGTCTGCCGTATTACTAGCAATGGCGTGCTCCTTGCCGTAGTGTACGGTCACCAGGACAATCTGAATCGGTACTTGTGATAATAAGTACGATAAGACTGGATGTGCTGCTGGACAGAGGCAATAGGCCTAGTACAAGATGTGCTCTGAAGTATTACTCCGTATAGATGAATTGGATCCTCCCAGAGTCCCAGTATCTAGAGGGCCTCCGAGAGACGAGGCATATCTAGTAGTGCCACGCATGCATATGCGAGGGTCCGTACGCATCTATGCCCACTAGCAGCTACCCGCTTGCGTTGCAAACGGAAAATTAAAGTACATGCTTACTTATCAATTACGTAACAATAGGTCTGCTTATTCATCCACTGTCTGCTTGTTCGTTTGCCAGCCCGCCTGCCGGACTGTCTGCCAGCCCGTCTGCCAGTCCTCCTGCCAGCCCGCCTGCTAGTCCACCTACCGGCCTGTCAGCCAGCCTGTCTGCCAGCCTGTCTGCTAGCCCGCCTTTCATAGCAATATTAGTTGTTTACGAGGCATGAGGCGGATGTTTGCGAGCCAATACGGAAGCAGAGGACGGCCGTGTCACCACAGATCGTTCGCCTGTCAGCTTGGCATTGCTTCGCTACTTCGTAGCCCCACCAGAGCTGGGCTGACTGGACGGTACTCCGTAAATGCGGACTGGTTGGGCGACGGCGCTCTGTTAGAACGACAGCCTCAGGCTCGCACAAAAGCATGGCTGCGACGTATTATCGTGCTCGTACTAGTGCTTATGCCGCCGGGACGTTGCTGTCGCCAGTTCTTCACCGGTAACGAGACAGCGATAGGAAGTCGGAGGCAGGTGGATCGGCCGAGGCCACACCCAACAAGCACAGAGGGTCAATGATCTCTGGTGCCGTCCGATGCGGTGGTGCACGAGAGCAAAAAGGGCAAGACATGACATGCACGCAGATGGAGTGGAATAGTGCCGATCGGAAGACGTGCATAACACGAAGTGCACGTAAGATTTCAGTACGTGCTTCGTGCCTGAGGATGATGCGCAGGCATGCAGAATGAGGCATCGTGACCGTCCATACTTTGAACGCACTCCAGTGACATCAGAAAGCAAGGCAGTGGAGCGCACTCAGGGATTGGAGAAGAAAACAAGAGAGCCAAGGCGGCGATCCCCCTTGACATCATGGAATACGAAATTCCGATTAATCTGTACGAAAATACAATATTCTGCACAAGTTGCCGCCGACAGGCCACTCGCGTTTCAAGTGCGCCGGTACGGCATTCCAGAAGTGGAGAGCCCGGGATGCGTCCCTTGCTTGCCTGTCTGTTTGCTGCGCCGGCGGCTTGGCGTGTTCAGCAAAGATGCGGTAAGGAGAAAAGAGCAAAGATGGGCTGCGCAGAAGAGCATCGCCAGCTGATTGCGAGACCGACGTCCAAACGTTGTGTACTCGTGCCACGCCCCACTATTATCTCGGACGCACTTTCTGCAAAAAAGTGCACCTAGTTAATACTACTCGCACTCGTAGTCTTCGGCGTTGCGTTCTATTTTTGCATCGTGGAGCGCCATGCAAAAACCGCCAGCTGTCGCTGCAGTTTGTGATCACCGGATCGCCCAATAAACCTCGAGGTTGGCCAAGCCGGCGAAACGATGACGTCGAGAGCGGGGTCCAGCCAGGGGTTAGTGTACGACTATGGCTAGCGTCTTCTGAGCTTCGGGTGATCCGCTATCCGCTGTCTGGGACTGAGGAAGACACTGCGAATACGGAGTACGACGAACGAGGCACAAGTATCGAGCGCTGCGTTCGGGCTACTTGCATGCGGTATTACTTTGTACTCCGCAATCTGGACAGCTGTGCATGACACAGCTCGTATTTATTAGCGGCCTGCTGGCTGCAGCTCTAGCACGAGCTTCTTGCCCTCTCGTTGGGCCACACAGCGACAGCATCGTATTCCCAGCCGCAGTGCCCCGTAGGGTAATGCAGGGGGCTGGATGGCTCACGATCGAGCATACGAGTACGGAGACAACTTCGGTGGACAGCAATGGGCGCAGCCTGATCGTACACTTTGCAAGTCCTCCATTACGCCGAAAAGACACAACAGTTGTGCCGTGCATAACTCCCGAATACTCGGCAAGAATGTACGAGTACGATGCTCCGTAAATAGCGGCAGGTGCTGCCTGCCCATCCCTGCCTATCCGGGCGAGTCCACCAGCGTGCGCTGTCCCACCCCAAAACACGCGTAATTCGACGGGAGAAGCAATCCAAGGAAGAAACCCAGCCAGCAAACAAGGGCAGAGACAGCCGACAAAGCGTGGACGCCGGCGCGCGCGACGTTGCGCACTGCAAGACGGGCAAATACGCGCTCGGTTCGGCACACATAAAAGAGCGCTGCTGCTCCTTTTCGCCGCCCTCATCTCATTCGCCCCAACAGGCACACGGACTGGAAAATAGAAAAAGTGCAAGAGTTGGCAACATCCACACAGAACGGACCACTCCGGCTTTCCCATACGAACTACGGAGTACACTTTAACCAGAAGGCTGAACTGCTCGTATCTGCTCTCCTGAAACGACACCAACCACCGCCGTTCGCCGTTAGCCACTTGTCTACCCTGCGCCGCAACGCCTGTCTGTCGTTTCCGAAAGTATAAAGCGCAATCATTGTGCTTTTATCTCTGTCTTGCCTGCTCGCCCACCACAACCAACAACTCCGCCGCCTCCACAACTCCATCACCATGCAGTCCTTTGCAGTCCTCCTTGCCGCCGCCCTGGCCGTGGCCTCGCCCGTCCACAAGCGCGAAGTCGGTGGTGTAAGTGATCCTCGCATTCCAGTCACAGCCCAATCACATTGGAGCGCGGGCTTCTGCCGATGATCGTCCTCCTGCTCCGCAGCCTGCATCCTCTTCATCCTTCGGGCGCTGTTTGCTGACTCATCTCCAGGTTCTCATCTGCACCGGCGTCAACGCAACCGGCACCTGCAGCTACTCGGTCAACCCGCTCGGCACCTGCGTTGACGTGCCCGCCAAGCTCAACGGCAGCACCAACACCTTTGCTGTCGACGGCGACTACTTTTTCTGCTACCCCTACGCCAACAAATGCAACGGCACCTGCACCTCGCCCGAGGGCTGCACCCTCGGCAAGATCGACTTCAGCTACCCTCACAAGTACAACCTCAGCGTCGTTGCATGGGACGACGGCCTGGCCTCGTACGACTGCCACTCCAAGTAGAGCGAGGGCGCCTGGACGACTGAACATTTCTTCTATTCTCCTTTTATTCTTCCTTTTTCTTCGCCATTCACAAGAAGGCAATGGGCTGCCATTCGGACGGTCGGGTCATACCTTGGGATTTGCTTTCTAGACGGAGCACCGGGACGAGGATGGCGTTCACCAGGGGTTCTTAATCGTAATTGCATATATTTCGGTATCTCACGTCATGCCAGCGTCGATGCATCGACCATCAAAACTACTTGTCTGCAGACCCAATGCCGTGATCTGTGCGCAAAGTAGAGTGCTCAACGTCATCGCTTTGTCATCAAGCGCCGCCGCGAGAAAGGCGCGGGGTTCGGGGATCCGTCGGCGTTCGCGCCGGCCCTCTGCCACCCCGCGTCCCAAACCGGTAAAAATACACGGCACCATCGAGCCGCTACGGGCAGCTCCCGCAATTCGGCGCAGCTCTAGGGCTTCGTTGCCTCTGCCGCGCTCAAATTGTCTTCTCGACCTCTCGATCACTCTCGACCTTTGGACTTCTCTCCGCCTCGCGACTCTATCCGTGCCCGACCACTCTGTCATACCGTCTTGCCAATCTCGCTCGCCCGCCATGTCGTTCACCGTCAAGGCGACCATCGCCAACTTTGGCGGCCGCCTCTACAAGCTGTCGCACGAGTCCACCGCGACCAAGACGCCCATGAACGTCACCGTGTTCCTGCCGCCGCAGGCCTTGTCCAAGACGCCGCAGGACAAGAAGATCCCCGTGCTCTACTATCTGTCCGGCCTCACGTGCTCGCCCGACAACTGCTCCGACAAGGGCTTCTTCCAGGCCGCCGCCGCCCGCCACGGCATCGCCTTGGTGTGGCCCGACACCTCGCCGCGCGGCCTGCAGCTGCCCGCCGAGCACGACAGCTGGGACTTTGGCGAGGCCGCCTCCTTCTACGTCGATTCCGTCACCCCCGGCTACGCCGACCACTACCAGATGGAATCCTACCTCATCAACGAGCTGCCCGCCGCCCTCTTTGCCAGCGACCTCTTCAAGGACCACCTCGACCCCGACCGCCAGTCCATCACGGGCCACTCCATGGGCGGCCACGGCGCCCTCACCCTCTACCTGCGCTACCCGGGCCGCTTCCGCTCCGTCTCTGCCTTTGCGCCCATCACCAACCCGACCCGCTGTCCCTGGGGCCAGAAGGCCTTCAAGGGCTACCTGGGCCCGGCCGACCTCGACATTACCCCGGCGTCCGCCGACGACAGCACCATCCCCGCCGCCTGGAAGGAGCACGACGCCACCGAGCTCGTCAAGAAGTGGTCCGGCGACCTCAAGGCGCTCATCGACGTTGTACGTACTCGGCAGCGCGTCTTTCTCTTCTAGCTTATACTCTAACCTGGCCCAGGGCACCGGTGACAACTTTTACATCAACAAGCAGCTGCTGCCCGAGAACTTTGAAAAGGCCGTCAAGGACGCCGGTTTGTCCGGCTTGACCGTGCGCTACCAGGACGTACGTGCAGCCGCCGAGCCGAACTTGGGTCACACTCACACTAACACAACGTGCAGGCATACGACCACTCCTACTACTTCATCTCCACCTTCAGCCAGGACCACGTGGAGCACGCGGCCAAGTTTCTGTTCGCTTCGTCGCTGTAAGACGCGTCCGCGTGCTCGGGTGTCGTGCAGGTAGACCCGGACAAAGTACAAAATCAAACAATACAAAAACACTCCATTAAAACCTGTGGGAATAATCTACAGCAGACCAACGAACAAAATGCATCCAAATTCGTATACCGTCTTCTGACTACGTCCATGCTTCTGTGAGGATGTGTAACAGATGCTGCGCGCAAGAACAAGACATGTCTGAAATCCGTAAAACGCCCGCTCCAGAAAAGGCCAGGATCGCTGTCACGAGGCCCACAGCCGTCGCGGCGGCAGGGGAAAGGCAAATGCCGCGGCGCCAGAGAAGAACAGCGCCGGGCGCAACTAGCTGACCCGCCGCTTCTCGCCAAGGAGGCCGTTGATGCCGGGCCCTGCGCCTCCGGCGGCAGCCGCAGCAGTCGCGGCCGTTGCGAGGCCTTCCTTCTCGAGCTGGCTGCGCAGATCGGACTCGGCCTCGCGGCGGATGCGGGCAAAGGCGATCTTCTCGAAGCGGCTGAGGGCCTGCCACCAGTGGCGGCCGCCCTCGTGCTCGCAGAGGCGCTCGAGCAGCTCCGACGTGCGCACGCGCACGTCCTTGTCCTTGTGGAAGAGGCCGAGGGCGACGTAGAAGAGGCCGCCGTGCGACTCGGGCGCCACCGACAGCAGCAGGCAGATCTCGTCGTACGAGTGCACGTTGCGCGCCAGCGTGAGGTAGACATCGCGGCTGGCCGCCGGCGTCAGGCGCTGCGTCCGCAGGCGGTCGTGCATGTGGTGCAGGTCGAGGCCCTTGAGGGGGCGCCGCGTATATTGCTGCGCGACGTCCTGGCGCGATTAGCATACGGCCAGAACAGAAGCATTCGCCCGACATACCTTGATGAAGCTCAGATAGCTCCGCGTGTTGCGCCAGCCCTCGACGCGCGTGACGTTGCCCGCGAGCTCGCGGTTCTTGGCGTTGTCGTCGGCCCAGACGTAGCCGTGGCCGGCAGCGGCAGAACCGGTCACGGTGGCCGGGGAGACGGCGCCGTCGCGGGCCGAAGCGGCACCGCCGCCGCCGCCGCCCGGGGCCCGGTCGGTGCTGCCCATGTGCAGGACGCTGGCGCCGTAGACGGTCTCCTCAAAGGCGGCGGCGATGCGGGTGAACTTGACGACCCAGTCGCGCCACTTGGCGCGGATGACGCGCTCGCCGAGGCGCGTCTGCAGGCTCTTGAGGATGTCGGCCATGAAGACGTGGTCGCCGGTGAGGTCGCTGTTGGCGGCGCTCGTGGACGAGGCCAGCGGCGTGCCGACGAGGCTCGAGTGCGCCGGGTGCAGCTGCTTGAAGAAGACGAGGCCCTCGGTCACGGGGGCCTCCTCGATGCGGCTGCTGATCTTGATGCGGCCCGACGGCAGGTCGCACAGCAGGTCCCACCACTCCGGGTGCATCTCAAAGGTCGGGTTCGTGACGCCGGCAATGAAGCCCGGCACCAGCAGCAGATCGTCGATCTTGGTCAGGTCCGTGTAGGGGAAGGCGTGCCGCGTGAAGCCGCGCAGCACGCCGCCCGAGGCCAGCGCGCACGCCGCCAGCACGGCCTCGGCGACCTCGCCCGACGGCAGGTTGTGCCCCAGGAAGATGATGCGCTTCTGCGTCAGCAGCGCGTTGGCCAGCACGATGATGGGGTGCGTCGTCGGCCCGTTGGTCGTCAGGTGCGCGTGCAGCGGGAACGGCTGCGGCGACTTGGCGTGCGGCTCGGAAAAGTTCTGGATCAGCTTCACGAGCGAGAAGTCGCCGACGGTCTCGGGCGACACGGCCACGGGCACCTTGATCGGGATGGGGATGCCCTTGTACAGCACCCGGCTCTCAAACTCGTGCGTGTCGCGCGGCACCGCGTACGCCGCCGCCGCCGCCTGGCCCTCAAAGTGCGCCTTGGTGCCCGACCGCAAGATCCCCGGTGCCGCCGCCGCCGCCGCCGCCGCCGTCTGGCGCAGCACGGGACTGCGGCTCGCGTCCAGCGGCTGCACCGCGCCGCCGCCGCCGCTGTCGCGCTCGGCCGCGATGCGCATCTGGATCATCTGCTCAAACTTCTCGACGAACAGGTCCTTGTTGTCGCTCGCCTGCAGCAGGTGGCGCTCCAGCAAGCTGAGGCGCGGCATCAGCGACAGGTCCATGGCGTTCACGGCCTCGTACAGCATCGACAGCGTCTCCGGCACGGGCGACTTGAAGTACTCCTCGAGCGCCAGCAGCAGCAGCGGCTTGTAGATGTGCAGGAACGGGTGGCGCGTGCAGATGGCCATGGCCTTGACGATGGCGCCGCGCTTCTGCGTCTTGTCCTGCTTCGTGTTGACCAGGTTCAGCACGTAGATCAGCGGAGCGCCCTCGGGCTCGCTGTCGGTGGCGCCGTCGTCGTCCGAGTCGTTGTCGTCATCCGAGTCGTCCAAGTCGGCGTCGTCGTCGTCCGCCGCGAGCTCGTTGCTGTCGCTGTTGCTGCCGTCGTCGCCGGCGCCGCCGGCTTGCCGAGCACGCTTCCGGCGGCGGCGGCGGGCGCGACGGCGGGCCTTCTCTTGGCGCTCATGCTCTTCCTCCTCCTGGCTGACGTCCTTGTGCAAAAAGAAGATGGTCCAGTCCTGGTTGCGCAGATGGGTCTGGTCCGGCAGCATGAGCTCGGCCAGCATGTGCTCGTCGCCGGTGATGGCCACGGGGTACTGGTGCTCCATGATAGGGCCCTTGTCGACGTCGAAAGACGCGACGAGAATGTACTCGACATGGTTCTCCGTAGAGCCGCGCGGGTACTGGGAGCGCAGCTTGCGCGGCGGATGGGCGTCGGGGTGGGAGTGGCGGATGGCCAGCGAGGAGGCGGAGGCAGAGGTGCCCGTGTTGGTGCCAAAGGTGGAGGGCGCGCGTGTAGACTGCGCGGACTGTGCTGACTGCGCGGACTGTGCCGACTGTGCCGACCTGGCGCTCTGGTTGGAGGTCCGGTCGGCCGCGGCGGTGACGGCGTCGGCCATGCTGACGGTGGCGGCGGCGCTGGCGGAGTAGGGTACGGGAGGTGGCACCTGGGAAGGGTGCGGTGGCTGGGGGGCGCGTGACGGACGCGAGCGCGGCGAGGTGCTCGTGGCCGCGAGCCGGGTCGAGGAGGCCGATGAGTGCAGCGTGGCCGTGCTGCTAAAGGGATTCGTATAGGAGGTGGCCGTGAAGGGCGCAGCCATGTTGGCGCGGCGGCGAGAGGAGGGGTGCTCCGAGACGGCGAGCCGGTCGGACTAGGGCGCTGAGCCGCAGCCAATGCGTCTAGCAGGCAGCCAGCAGGGTCATGTCGCGCCAGGCGGTGATGGAGAGGCCGGAACTGCGGGGATCTGCCGGGAGGATGCCCGGAGGAGGCCGGGACAAGACTGGAGGCAGGCTGCTGGCGCTGAGGCTGGACACTTGCGAATGCGGCGCCGGGATGTAATACAGTGTATCGCGCAAGTTCTCTCCGTTTATGCCCTCGATTGTCTCTGAGGCGCTCCGAGTTGTCTATACCGTCTCCGAGTTCGTCTATAGTCGCCTTTCAAATCGTTTCGGCGCTTTCGTCGCGATGCTGTTATGCCGTGGCCGTGCCGCTCTCCTGACTCGTCGATCGCCGCAGACAGCCGCTTCGAATGCTAGCGTCGCCAGCCCCCTTTTGCTTCGTGGTCTCAGGTCTCGCCGCGCGAATGAGCTGTCGAGATGTGCGGCCCCCTCCTGTCGGTCGGCGCCGGTGGGCTTGGCAAATCCGAAACGAGAGGTGGTCGCAGAAAGGCAGGCCCGCGCGTCGCGCGCAAGCCACACACGGAGGGGTATCGCGTACCTCAGCTGTGGCGCGTTGCTGCGGCGACGATCGGACGCCGCATGTTTACAGGCGCTGTGGCTTACGCTCTGCGCCACACCTGAGCTGCATCGCGACCGGCACAAACGTCACGGAAGCGTTGCATCTCCACGCGGACGGCAGACTGCTCCGTAGAGACAGACACCTGCAGACTGTTGCCTCCTTGTTGGTCCTCGGCACACAATACATCGCCAGTTGAACAGCGCCTTCACAATGGTAAGTGCGTTTCTGTGGATTCTCCTGTTTGTTCGCGACTCCTGCTTCTCGATGTCCACCTTCTGGCCCACAACTGACTGTCTACGGAGTAGGCTATGCCAGTGGGCTACAAGCCGTCGCCATTGGGCTACGGCTCGCCACGCAGCTCTCCCTTTCGCCAACCCACGTCGCCAACCTCGACCATACCACAGCCGCAGACAACGCCGACCAAGAACAGTCCGTCCATGGCGACGCCGTCGCGCTTCATCCACACCACGCCGACGCCGAGCACGGCCAGCTGGACACCGCGCAACGGAAACGCATTCGCCGCCGGCGCGCCACAGCTCCAGCCGGCCCCCGAGATGGGCGCGCGCAGTAGTGGGCCGCCACCGGCGCCGGGGGCAGCTCTCGCGCAGCTGCTGCCGGCGCAGTTGCGCACGCTGCGCGAGGGCTTTCAGATCCTGGACCGTGACAGCGACGGCAGCGTCGGCAGGGACGACGTGGCGGACATGCTGAACCAGCTGGGTGCGTTGATCTTGTTTCTGCCGTTCGACTCCGTACCGCCGAGCCGCCTGCTCTGTCTCGCCTGCTCAGCCTACGTTTCGCACTCTCGCTAACCGCATAGGCCTCCCTTCCACGCCCGCCGACGTCGCCCAGTTCTTCCCGCCCGCAGCCGCCCAGACCATGCCAATGGGCATCTTCCTCAACACCATTGCCGCGGCGCTCGCGACACTCTCGCCAAGCGCCGAGCTGCTGTCGGCACTGTCGGCCTTTGACGAAGACGACAGCGGCCAGGTCGACCTGGCCGAGCTGCGCGACGCGCTGCTGCACACAGCGCCCGAGCCCGGAGAGCCGCCGCTGACGGAGTCTGAGATCTATCGCGTCGTTCAGGGCTTCACCAGCCGGCGCGCCTTTACCGCCCAGAGCCGGCCCGGCGCCGGCTCGTTTGCCAAGCGCGGCGAGGTGTTCCGCTACAACGACTTTGTGCAGTCGATCACCGGCAGTGGGCAGGACAGCACGGAGGACGCTGAAGAAGAGTGACGGGAGCTGTGGGTATCTTTTGTGTTCGCTGCTTGGTATTTGCTTCGGATTGTCTGGGTACATGGTATATGTGGTATGGGCACGGCAAGCATAGGCACTTGTATTGGTCTTTTCTTCTAATGGCTACCCTGATCTGGGTACGCAGCAATGGCGGTCTATTATTTGATTGTAAACGTGTGCACAGCATGCAGTTATGAATGCGATTCATTCATCTGGTTCGCTCAGTCATCTTGCCTGAAGATATCGATGTATACGTACGAAGACGCCAATTCTTCCAAGCCACAACTCCTGATCAAACACGACGGTCCGGGATCTTTCCGCGAAGTGGTAATCCTGGTCATTTTCTCGTTGTTTGGTTTGAACCAAGTCGGACGTTGGTCTCGCCAGAGGTACTAGCAATTGGCGAGATCATGTCCCGACTGGTTGGTAATGCTATTGGCCAAGTGTCGAAGTGACGAGGCTGTTTGCTCCTTTATGGGATGGGTGAACGCAGACGATGAGAACATGTCGTTCTCGCCAGGCAAGGGGTAACGGTGGAGAAGAGGTCGACACTAAGGGGTGGTGGCGGACGTGTAGGACTGATTAAACAGCCATACTGTGCTATCCCGGATGACTACTCGTACGGACCGATCGACAGGTTTAGGCCGAATCTCGCACCAGTTATGGTTGGCTGGTATGGTCGGTAGCCAACCTTGACTGGTGCAAGCTCTGCAGCGAGATTTGGCCTGAATCTGTCGATTGGTCCGTAGTCATCCGGGATAACACAGTATGGCTGTTTAATCAGGGCGATTTGACTCTGGCAAGTCCTGGATTGTCCGGCGTATAATATGACACTGGTGTCTGCATAGCTGTAGAGACGCTTGATGTATGGCTAGTAAGCCTTTTCCGGGAGTGCTAAGGATGGGAAAGGCGCTGAGTTGGCCACCTTCGTTGCCATCTTGACGAATAGATGCAGATGGCGACACTGGCGGAGGCTGCGAGCCTCGATCGTGACTGTCTGCGGTTCAATAACAGCAAAGACATGCGCGAGTTGATACGATGCTCCATTAATATAGCAACCAGTTCCCTTGTTGTCTCGCGAAAAGTAGTAGACAATTTTCGAAAAGCAGAACACATGCGGAGAAGAAAAAGAATTGGTTATTTATACACAAGCCGATAAAAGGGATAAGCGAATAACGCCTTGGGGCATCACCGTGTCATGTAGCCAATTTTACGAAGTCATGAGTTGATTCACTGCGTTGTTGTTATTGTAGGATGAGGACATTGAAGCTCAGTCTGGGTATTGGTCGAAACAGACCCGTTCCGGGACGAGACTGTGGTGAATGGAGCCCTCAGGGGCCGCGCGAGTCCAAGCAGTCCTCCACTTCTGCCAACTCACCTTCACTTTTTGTTGCTTGCCAGGTTGACCAATTCTATGGGTCAGCCAGAAGAAGCTCGCGATTCACAGTTACGAATGACGTCACCCGAAGCGTGATGACGACACGTGACCCCCTTGCAAATCTGCGATAATGCAGTGCTCCAAGGAAAGCAGACACGGCACAGACACCCACAGACAGCCTTGTCAGCCGCAGGCCGCAGGCCGCAGACAGGCCGCAGGCAGACGCGCAGCGATGCGACGTCAGACGCTGTCTGGCGAGGTTGCCCAACCGACAAGGCGCCCATTGACAGGCGCAAATTCTTACGCGTAAAGGTGAGGCCGACCCACGGTTTCATTCTCTGCAGCCCCACCGAAGCTTCGAGAATCGGCGGTGCGGCTTCCTACTGGCTGGCCGGCGGATGTCCATCGTAATACTTTGCAGAGGCAGGCGCCAGGCGTCCAGCGGCACCGGGGACGCTCTCAGCGGGTGTGATGGGCGGGAAGGCCCTGGCGGCCGCCCGAGCCGCTGCCGGGCCTAGTGGATTTGGCGCTGCTGGGAGTGCTGAACGTGCGCAGCAAAACCATCGCTCGAACCTCTCGTAATATGCAAGCGACACCAGGGTCTCGGGGCAGCCGGCTGCTACGAGGTTGGACGGAGTGCAGGCCCCCCAGGTGGACTCTGCTGCGGTGCTGCGCTCCCGCGTGGCCTGTGTTGAGCAACGTAATCGCGACCTACGAGCACCGTACTCGACTTGTATCACGGTGCAAAGGCTCAAGCTCGCGGCCGAGCATCTCACGATGCACGACAAGCACGCGTGCGCGTACTCCGTACTCCGTAGACCACGCTGCGGTGCGCTGCCTGCGTAGCCGCCCGGCAACCGCATCTCCGTAGACGCCAGGCTGCGGCGCAACCCCTGCCCATCGTTTCCAGGCCAGCGTATTCTGCTCCGTACGAGTATGCGTGACTCTGTGCAGCCGGTGACGGGCTCTGCCCCACAGGTGCTGGCTACCGGCGCAACGGGCGCGCAGGGGCGTCGGTGGAGGCGTGCTGCTGTCGTCTGCGCTGCTGGCTGCGCTGCTGGCCTCCTATTCCTATTCGACAGAATCTGTCCAGTCAACGTCACTCGTCACGGAGGCACTGCCGCAGACACAGCAAAACAGCCCGTGGACCAGCAGACTCCGCCCGCGAGCAGGCCTCCTCTGCAAACGATGCCCGTTTCTCCCTGCCCGTGAACAGCAGCCGCACGACTTTGCCTCTTTCTTCTGGCTCTTCCGGCTCTCCTGGCTCTCGCTCGCCGCCATCGCCTGCCGCCGTCGCCATTTCGTCGATTTTCCGTCACTGCTCATCGCCGCCGCCGAGCCGCACGTCCGACGTCCAAGGCCGTCCGTTGTCCGCGAGACGTTGTACGCTGTCCCTCGTCCATCCCGTCGTCGTCCGCCTGCCGACGTCTCGCGTCCGACACCAGTCTGTCTGACTCGCCCGCACGCCGAGTCCGCCGACTGCGAGACACGCTGGCAAGACCGCTGCGAATCACAGCGCGCACTACTTTTTCCTCCGCGCGACGCCAGAACGCGGCCGAACACCGCCAGAACGCCAGCCGCCGCACCAGCCACACCTGGGCTAGAGCATTTTCCGGGCCAGCATTTCTGGGCAGTCGCTACCCGCCCGCACCTTCCCTGCCCCCTGTGCCCGCGCTGGTCCTTCGTACCTACCGCCTTGCCAGAGGCAGAATTCCCGTGCCGCCCAACAGGAAAACGGTAAAAAAGGCGCCGCTTCAATGAAGAAACTTTTTAAAACACCCAAACCCGCCGCACACCCTCCATCCGCCGACGGAGGTGCCTATCCCTACGAGCCTGCCGACCTCCGCGCCTCGCCGCCGGTCCGTCCCTCTGCGTTTGCGTCCGCCTCCGCGTCCGCCTCGGCTCGCCCCCCCGTGAAAAAGCCCTACTCCGTGTCGTCGTCCCCGACGAAGCCGACGTCGACGTCCACTCCGCGGCCGCCGGCATCAACTTCGGCCTCGACTTCGGCCTCGGCTTCGCCTGCCGCGCCCGTGCTGCCCCGCGTCACCAAGAGCAGCTCTGCCGGTGCCGCCGTCGCCTCGGCTGCCCCCGCCGCCGCGCCCTCGTCGCGCCGCCCCATCCCGCCGCACCACCACCGGCCCTCCGGCGACCTCGGTCTCGGCCCCGGCTCCGCCCCCGGCATCCCCGGCATCTCTCCCGCCTCCGCCCCCGCCTCGCCCTCGGCCTCGTTGCGCCGCAAGAAGCACGACTCCGGCACCCATCCGCTCAACCTCCCGCCCGAGGAGCGCGACCGCAAGCGCCTCTCCGCCCGCTCCGCCGCCTCCGCCGCCTCGGCCATGTCCAGTCGTGCCTCAACCGACACCGACAGAGACTCGCCGCCCGCTCCTCCCGCCCCTTCCTCGCCGTCCCGGCCGCCGCACCAGCACGCCCAGGCTCAAGCACAGGCCCAAGCACAGGCTCGCCGCACCGTGTCTCCCCGCCCTCCGAGCACCTCTCACTTCTCCGCCTCACACCAGTTCGCATCCCACACGAAGCGTGTCCCCTCGCCCCCTATGCAGGCCTCCTCTTCCACCTCGCCGCCGCCGGCTGCTGCCGCTGCCGCGGCCAACGGCGCCGCCAAGGAAGACGTCCCGGTGCCGCCTCCGCATAAGACGCCCGCGCCCACCCCCGCAGAAGAGGCCGAGACCTTCAAGGCTGCCGGCAACACCTTTTTCAAGGAGCGGAACTTCCGCCGCGCTATTGAGGAGTACACAAAAGGTGCGTACTGCTGAGGCCGCGTCTTGGCGGCCACTGCACATTCATGTCCCAACTACAAGTGTCACAGTCCTGACCGCTAACCCCTTCAGCTGTCAACCTGCAGCCACAGTCGTCCACCTATCTCAGCAACCGTGCGGCCGCGTACATGTCCGCCGGCAACTACTCTGCTGCCCTCGAAGACTGCCAGCGCGCTGCCGATCTGGACCCCCAAAACGCCAAGGTCCTGCTGCGCCTCGCACGCATCTACTGCAGCCTCGGCCAGCCCGAGGATGCCATCCTGACCTTTGGCCGCATCCAGCCGCCGCCCGCCCCCAAGGATACCGCTGCCGCCCGGGAGATGCTACACCACGTTAACGCCGCGCGCGAAGCCCTCGCCAGCGGCACCTCTGGCTCCATGGTCCTGCACGCTCTCGACCAGGCCAGCCGTCTGCTCGGCCCGAGCGCCCTGCAGCCCCGCAAGTGGCAGCTGATGCGCGGCGAGGCCTACCTGAAGATGGGCGGCGAGAACAACATTGGCGAGGCCGCCAACATTGCCATCTCGCTGCTGCGCTTCAACAACAAGGACCCCGAGGCCATTATTCTGCGCGGCCGTGCCCTCTACGCCCAGGGCGACAACGTCCAGGCCGAGCGCCACTTCCGTCGCGCCATTGAAATGGACCCGGACCTCAAGGAGGCCATCAAGTGGCTGCGCGTCGTGCAGAAGCTCGACCGCATGAAGGAGGACGGCAACAGCGACTTCAAGGCCGGCCGCTGGCAGTCCGCCATCGACAAGTACACCGCCGCCCTCAAGGTCGACCCCAACAACCGCAGCATCAACGCCAAGCTGCTGCAGAACCGCGCCCTCTGCGAGGTCAAGCTAAAGCAGTACGACGCCGCCATCGCCGACTGCGACGCCGCCATCGGCTTTGATGCGAACTACTCAAAGGCCCGCAAGACCAAGGCCACCGCTCTCGGCGCCGCCGAGCGCTGGGAGGACGCCATCCGCGAGTGGAAGGTTCTCGCCGAGCGTGATTCGGAGGACCGCACCATCCTCAAGGAGATTCGCCGCGCCGAGCTCGAGCTCAAGAAGAGCCAGCGCAAAAACTACTACGCTATCCTCGGTATCACCAAGGACGCCGATGAGAAGGACATCAAGAGGGCCTACCGCAAGCTCGCCGTCATCCACCATCCCGACAAGAACCCCGGCGACGCGCAGGCCGAGGCCCGCTTCAAGGACATTGGCGAGGCCTACGAGACGCTGAGCGACCCACAGTACGTATCATGATGGACGAAGGCGAGAATGAAGTAGAACTAGACGCTTTGTGAGAAGCGAAGAAGCGAATTACGCTAACCCTGTCCAGAAAGCGTGCCCGCTACGACAGCGGCGAGGACCTCATGGACCCGTCCGACATGTTCAGCAGTGGCGGTGGCGGCATGCACGGCGGCATCGACCCGGATATCCTGTTCAGCATGATGGGCGGCCAGGGCGGCGGCGGCTTCGGCGGCGGCGGCTTCGGTGGCGGCGGCGGTTTCCCCGGCGGTGGTGGCGGCGGCTTCCACTTCAACCAGTCCGGCGGCGGACGGCAGCGCGGCTTCCCGAGCAACTTCCAGTTCCAGTGACAACCCACCGGGGAGGGTGACGACGCGGAGGAGAGCGAGACCGCGGCCGAAGACGACTGCACCGAGGATGACGACAATGCTTCACGGTGGTCTGGGCGGTCCGGGTCCGTGCCGTGCGGAACGAAAAAGAAAACGAAATCGAAAACGAAGACGAGGAAGGGAACGGAATTTGGGGACGGCGCGGACGAGCCGCAGCGGATGTTTTCGCGGGCCGGCCGCCACGCCGGACCCGACGGCGGTTGCGATCGCGGCCAGCACCGCCGAGACGGCGACCACTGTCGCAGCGGCTACGACAACATCTTCGACGCCGCGGCGGCAGCCCACGCGGCGCGGCGCGCGCAGTGGGTGGCGGCGGTGCGCAAGATCGGCGCGTGCCTGCTGGCGGCTCTTGTTCTCCTCCCCCCTGGTCTGGTTGTCGTGCTGGTGGGCGGTGCCGGAGTGGTGTATATGATGTGCTGCATTTGTGCCGGTCGGATCATCCGCATAAGGCGCTGGGGCGGCGTTGCGCGCAGACAGAATTCGGGATAGACTTGTTTGCTATTTCTTCTTTTTTTTGCCGCTTCGTCTTGTTTTCATTGTTTTGTATTTTTGCGGTTTCTGTTCGTCCCCGTCCCTCTTTTCCTTCTGTCGCCTGTCTGTAAAAAGAGAAAGAACAGAAATCTCTGCCACCTGGATCCCTGTGTCTCTACTAGGGCGAGCAGCGTGACGACTGCTTTCGTCTTCACAAAGCCTGGCGCCTTGCTGGCCATCCCTTGTCCTCGACGCTTACATCGTGTATGCCCTGCTGACTAACGGTTGGCTTGCCGTTTGTATTCCGCAATGAATAATAACATGTCCGTTGGCTCTTGCAAACAACTTCCTAGATATATTCTCTGCATTCATGCATTCATTCTGAAGATTAGGCTTTCGTCCCGCCACCATCTAAACTCTCCCGTTCTCAACGAATTAGCCATTCTCAGTGACAGGTCACACGGTGTAAGCCTTACTGCCGCACCGTGGACATATCCGTACCGCCCCACCAAGCGACGCGCGAATCGACTTGTGCCACAGTGCAAGCGTTTTAGCTCACCCCCCCGGCCAGAAATATGGGGGAAGGCCACGATTCAGATTTAGAATTATAAGGCGGCATTCCCAATCCCACGCGCACTTCTGCCCTCCACCTCGCACATCTCGGACGACAACCCGACCACGGCCACCACCCACCACAGCTCCGCCGGTCTCTGTCTCGCCCGCCGCACTGAGAGGAGCACCGGAGACTACGGCTGTCTCACTGGCTCACAATGAGCTCCTCGTACACCTACGACACAAACGGCCAGCTGTGGCCGTTTTTCGCCTTTTCCGTCTCGACATGCATCACACTGCCGCTGACCTATGTGCTGGCCAGCCACGTCGGCGACCCGGCCGCGTCGTTCCAGCGCGTCTCGACGAGCTACCGGCTGCCACAGGCCGACGTCGTGGAGGCCGTGCGCTCCAAGTTCCGCCGCAAGCAGCGGCGCACCGGCCTCATCGTCGCCGTCGTCGTCGGCTGGCTGACCATGGCCTATTCGCTGTACATGATCTGCACGACCGAAGCGCCGGCCGAGCAGCGTGTCTGGAACCCCTACGATATTCTCGGCATTGCTGATGTGAGTCTGCTGCCTGCCAGAGAGCGAGCTGCCTGCTAACCTGCGTCGTACCAGTCTGCCACCGAAAAGGTCATCAAGAAGACGTACAAGATGCTCTCGCTCAAGTTCCACCCCGACAAGATCCGCCCCGACCCGGCCAAGAACGAGACGCTCGAGCTGCTCAACGAGCGCTATGTCGAGATCACCAAGGCGTACCAGGCCCTCACCGATGAAGAGATCCGCAACAACTACCTGCTGTACGGCAACCCCGACGGCAAGCAGAGCACCAGCATCGGCATTGCGCTGCCCCAGGTCCTGATCGAGCTCTACGGCAACTACGTCGTGACGTTCTACTTTGCTCTCTTCGGCATGGTGCTGCCGTACCTCATCGGCTCCTGGTGGTACGGCCTCAAGTCGCGCTCCAAGGAGGGCGTCCTGATGGAGAGCGGCAACCGGCTGTTCCTCGAGTACACCGAGGACCAGAACGAGGCCAGTCTCATCGCGGCGCTCAGCACCGGCCAGGAGTTTGAGAAGCTGTTTCCCGGCTACAAGGCCGAGGCAGGCCTCGCCACAATCGAGGCGCGCATCACGGCCCTGGCGCCCAGCAGCGACAAGGACGACGTGTACCTGGTCAAGCCCGGCACCTCGGTGGCCGGCATGCTGCCGGCCGACCGCGAGAAGCTCGAGAGGCTCGACAACGGCGCCCGGCGCAAGGCACTGGCGCTGCTGTGGGCGTACCTGGGCCGCGTCGACCTGGGCGATGCCGCGCTCGAGCGCGCCAAGTTCGAGGTGGCGCCGCTGGCCCGCGCCCTCGCCCGTGCCGCCAACTCTATCGCGCTCGCCTATGGCAACGTCGTCCCCGTCCTCGCCGCCTCGTACGCCTCCCAGCACATTATGCAGGCGATGCCGCCGCAGGCCTCGCCGCTGCTGCAGCTGCCCCACGTGACCCCCGCCATCGTGCGCGCCATCGAGGGCGACGATGCCACCGTACACATGACCGTACAGCACCTGATGGACATGGCTGACGCGAAGCGCCGCAAGCTCGCCGTGGGTCCGGGCCGCCTCACGGAGACGCAGTACCAGGATGCGGTGTCTGTGGCGCAGCAGATGCCGTTTTTGCGCGTCGACAAGGCTTTCTTCAAGGTGTCGGGCGAGAAGTTTCTGATTCCGGGCTCGCTCGTGACGCTGGTGATCAAGGGCCGCTTCATCCCGCCCGGCTTCGCTGCGTCGGCGCCGGCGCTGGACGAGAAGGACCTGCTGGACGCGGACCTGGACGAAGAGGACAATCTCGCGGTGCTGAGCAGCCGCACGGAGATCATCGGCCACACGCACGACGGCGCACCCATCCGGTCCGACTTCCGCGACTGCCAGCCGACGCCGCCGCCGCTGGCCTACGCCCCCTACTACGGCCGCGACCACACGCCGCGCTGGACCGTGTTCCTGACGGACTCGAAGCAGGGCAAGATGATCATGGCGCCGTACATCTTTACCCACTTTGAGAAGCCGATCTTCGAGGCGGACGGCGTGACCCCGACGTTTGCCGTGCAGATGTTCAAGGCCAACTTTGCAGCGCCGCCGCAGGCAGGCCAGTTCTCGTTCGCGCTGCACGTCCTGTGCGACAGCTACGTGGGCCTCGACACGAAAACGGAGGTGACGCTGGTCGTCGAGGACGCCAGCAAGGCAGAGGAGATGGCAGCGGAAGATGCTCCGGACGATATCAGCGAGCCGGACGAGGGTAAGACCAGTCTCCACGTTTCTCCACGTTTGGGGAGTTTTGTCCTGGCGCTTGACACACTGCTAACACGCTTACAGACTCCATTGCTGGCATTATGAGCGCAGCAAAGGGAGAGCCAATCCGGAGGCGGGCGGCTGAGCTGGACGACGAGGACGACGAGAGCGGCACGGACGAGGATGTGGATGATACCAGCGCCACCAACACAGACACGGAGCCAGAAGACAACTAGACGAATGGTAGCACAACCGGCGCAGGGACGAGACGGAGTGAAAAGTGGCCACAGCGATTCTTATGGGTAATACACCGGGAGGCGGCTACAGCGGTTCTTGTAAGCCGGCGGCTATTAATGTAAAACAATAAACCAGTTCTTGACACCACCTACGTACAGTCATTGTCTGAATGTGTGTCCGGTACAGTTTCTATTGAAGTAAAGTAGCTGTCTGCTTTGGTGCGTCGAACAGGGACAGCGAAAGAAACGACAGTGGCGCTCCAAGTATAAGACCACGGCCAACGTAATATGCGAGCCATGTACTGTATATCCATTGAACAATCTGTAGCGGAGAGAAGTCTGCCGCTGTAGTCTGCCAAAGAGAGAACACGACCGCTGCGATTTGATCCTGCTCTGCCGCCAAGAAAAGACTGCCAGTACTACGCCATGACGGAGACAAGAAGGCCAAAAACGAAAGACGAAAGACGAACGAGAACAACCGAAATGCAGTCAAACAGTAACAGTAAACAGTAAACGCCTCGCTGATGCACAACCTCGTCTCGTCTGCACGACCTACTGCAGGAGCTCCTCGCACGTCCAGTCCTCGTAGTAGCCGTCGGGGAGGTACCGCCGCACAATGAGCGGCACTTTCTTCTCGCGCAGCTCCTTGATCGCGATCTGCAGCGGGTCGGTCTCGCCCTCGAGGTCGACGAGCACGGGCGCGTTCATGCTGGCAGTGTTAGCGGAGCCAAGAGCCAAGAGCGGCGCAGAAGCTGAGCACATGGCCGAGCCGAAGCAAAGACGCACCTGATCTGCAGCGCGCGCGTGCCCAAGATGCGCGCCTTCTCGTACTTGGTCAGGAAGGGCGTCGTTGTCCGCTTGTCGTTGGGGATCTTCTTGTCCTTGAGCGACTTGACATTGTTCTTCTGGCCGCCACCGCCGGCGCCGTTCTTCTGGTTGGCCGCCGCGGACGGGTCTCCCGACACGATAATGTCCATGTCGTCGTCGCCGGCGCCGGTGCCGTGGAGGTCGTCGTTGTCGTCGTCACCGGCCACCTCGGGGTCGTAGTACTCCTGGACCTCGTCGTCGTCGTACAGAGGCTCATCGCTGAGACGGGCGCGTTAGCAAGGGGCCGGAAAGCGCGCAGAAAGAGAAGAGCTGGCTTGGTCGCGTCGAAGCAGGCAGCGAAAAGCGAAAGACTGCGCAAAAGGAGCAGGGCAGGGCATCACGTACACGCCGTTGTCGCCGCCATCGTTGTCGCCGTAGTCAGACATGGTGCGTGCGAGCTGGATTCCGCAGGGGATACTGGAGAGACTGGGTGTAGCAGCAGGAGAGTCGCGGGCGCTTTGTGAGGTGGCTTTTCTCGTTTTTCTGCGTGTCGCGAGAGCTTCGCTTTTCGCGCTGGAAAATTGCGAGGCTGTAGGGGAAAAAAAGTTTAGAGGGGCGGCCTGTGATTGGTCTGGGCGCAGTGGATAGTGTGGCTGAAAGCGGCGACGCTGGCCTTATCGATAGAGATTTGCTAATGGCACGGTAGGTTTTTTGCTATCGGGTGCACGGTAGTCCTCTGATAAGGATAGGTACATAAGATAGGTCATCAACCTCACCGCCTTACTTTAACCAATTAAAATTATGCTAGTTTCTCCCGCAAGTCCATGGTTAAAGACCGTCCCTTCCCTTTCCCCTAAGTGTCGCCGTCTTCTTTTTTCTGTAACAATTAGAACGCATGTACTAAGCCTAGTAAATAGACAGGAAATATACCAAGCAAAGCATTCTACATACAATCAAAAGGTAAGGGAGCAGCAAATTTTCAGGATTTTTGGTGCACATAAGACAGCAGCTGCTGTAGGCGGGCAAGTGGCAGAATACCTATAAAGCGTATAGTGCTTCTCGCCGTTAGGCCCACCCAAGGTACCGACCCTTATCAGGGCTACCGTGCACCCGATAGCAAAAAACCTACCGTGCCATTAGTAAATCTCTATCGATAAGCGAAGCCTCAAAGAATTTCCAGAATTTCTGTTCATCGCACAAACTTTGCGAGACTCGGCGACCAGTCCCTCAGCAAAACAACCTCGACATCGGCCAGGCGAGCATGCAACCGCCCGCAGCGTGCCCTCGATGAAGCGAAAAGCAGAAGACGTGCTGGTGTCCCAGCGACAGGCGCCTGCTTCCGCCGCACCTCTACCTTACATATTACGTAAGCATTTGATTCCGCCAAGAAGCAAAGAGGCAGCAAAGATGAGGCGACAGGATCGGCAGCTAACCCGCCGCAGCACTTCGGCTGACTGGTGGCGACGACGGAGCTGGCGAAGAAGTCGAGTCTTTCGACGATGGCCGTAGCGAGAGCTCGGTAGCGGCGCATTCGACACCGGTGACGACGGCTCTCTCGACAGCGTCGCGCCGCTTTCCGTCGGATCTCAAAACGATACGATGCACTTGGGCCGGCTGTACGAAGACGTTCAACCGGCCGGCGCGGCTGACGGTGCGCGCATGCTTGTCCTTGTCTTTGGCTCACTCTCCTATGCGGTGTGCAGTGCGCTGACCGTCCAGGCTCACCTCCGCTCCCACAACAACGACCGGCCCTTCCAGTGTCCCGACTGCCCCAAGACGTACATGGAGGAGAAGCACCTGCGGCAGCACATCAAGGGCTCGCACAGACAGGAGCGCCGCTACCTGTGCGACGCCTGCGGCAAGGCCTTTCTCACGGCGACGCGCCTGCGCCGCCACGCCGCCGTCCACGACGGACAGGACCGCTTCCGCTGCCGCGGCTACGACGACGCCTGCACGCGCACCTTTCGCAAGCACCAAACCCTGCAGCGCCACGTCCGTGTCGACCATCTCGGCCTGCCTGAGTTTGTGTGCAGCCGGCCGGCCGCGGAGGGCGTGCCGGCCGCCGCTCTGCATACGTCCGAGGCTCCCCTCGCCGCCTCGCCCGTCTGCGGTGCCTCGTTTGAGAGCGCCGGCGCGCTGCGGCGCCACACTGCGCGCGAGCACGGCGTCGCCAAGTACTGGTGCGAGGAGTGTCTGGCGGCTGCGGACGACGGGGCCGCAGCAGCGGCAGCCGGCGCCGGCGCCGTGTGCGCCGGCTTCCCGACCAAGGCGCTGCTGGAGACGCACATGCGCCAGGAGCACGCGAGCTGCGTGTTCTGCGACGCGCGCTGTGCCGGCGCGGCGGCGCTGCACCGCCACGTGGACATGTACCACTCGGGCAAGACCGTCGCCGACCGCAAGACCATTGCGTGTCCGCACGAGCACTGCGGCAAGACCTTTACGCGGCGGCCGAACCTCAACGTGCACATCCGCGCCGCCCACGAGGGGCTGCGCTACGTCTGCGGCGACGTCGACGCGCTGCGCAGCCTGGAGGAGGACGGCGCCGGCGCCGGCACCAGCACCAGCGCCAGCGCGGATCCCGCGCTCGCGCTCTGGGACGCCGCGCACGCGGGCTGCGGCCGCGGCTTCGTGTCCAAGATGAAGCTCGAAGAGCACGTGCTGTACGTGCACCTGCGCCGCGAGCGGCCGCCGCCCGTCGTGCTGGAGGGGTCCGTTGGCGACGGCGGAGACGGCGGCCTCCTCGATGACCTCGCCGGCACCCGGCGCACGCTGGCATGCCCGCACGACGGCTGCGCCGCGCGCTTCGTGCGCCACCACGATCTGTGCAGCCACCAGCAGCGGGAGCACGCGCCTGCCTACAGCGACCTGGCCCTGCTCGCGGCAGACCAAGGCAGCGCCGGTGACGAGTTCTACGCCGGCGGCAACCTCATGGACGACGCCGACCTGTTTGGCAGCTACCTCGATCTCGGCCTCACGCCGTCGGCGGAGGACTGCGCGCAGGCGGCCGACGACGCGCAGTGGCAGATTGACGAGGCTGAGATGCGGCGGCTCATCGGCGACGGCGGCGGATTCTTGGACCCGAGGCTGTTTGATTGAGGGTCGGGCTGGCGCGCTGACCTGGTTTCCATGTGCATGACTGTATGATTATCTAAAAGCGGCTGCTGCCATTTAAATTCGTGCTTGGACTGGCTGGTTAGGGCAAAAAGAGTTGGCAACTACGGAAAAGCACGGGGACACAGGGAAAGGAAATAAAGGCATAGAGGTGTATATTGCAGCTCGCTTGGAGTCTGCTTTCTATCCGATACCAAAGAATCAATACCACAAAACAATGCAGTGCTGTACTTTTCTAAATGCCTACCCGTAGCTCCCCGCTCTCAGTCATGCTGCACCAGCGCACTGCTCACCCCCATCAGCAGCATGCCCGCAAAGCCAAAGGCAATGTTCAGCTGCCGGTTGTGGTGCAACGTCAAGCTTTCCACGAACAGCTGCAGGGCCACAGACACCATGATGCCGCCTGTCACGGCAAAGAGCAGCCCGTAGGCTGTCCCGTTCGCGCCGGCGCCATCGTCGCCGTCGCAGCCGCGGCCGAGATACCGCAGCCACAGCGCCGCCATCGCGGCTCCGAGGGGCTGGCTCAGGCCGCCGAGCGCCGAGGCCCACAGGATGGCCGGCATTCGGCTGCCCAGGGCCATGTACAGCGGCAGCGCCATGGAGAAGCCCTCGGCAATGTTGTGCACGAACAGGGCCAGAAAGACGCTGAGGCCAAGCGCCGGGTTCGCGTGGTTCGTTGCGAATGTGATGAAGCCCTCCGGGAACTTGTGCAGGCCAATGGCCAGGACCGTCTGCACGCCGATAGACATGAAGGCGTTGGCAGGCACGTGGTGGTGGTGCGGCGCGCTCGCGCCCGTGGTCGCCGGCGACTCGGGCGCTTCCTCCGCGCCGGACTGTGGGTGTTCGAGGTCGCGATGCCAGCCGCTGCCGTCGTACTGGTTATGTTGGCGGTGGTCTTTAGGATCGGCAACCGATGCAGAACCCATCGACACCGCAGCACTTGGGCTCTCGGACGCGTTGGAGGCTGTCGCAAGACCATACGTAGTGGGCGTGCCTTGATCGATGTCGACGTGGCCGTTTAGGTCGTGTACGTCGTGATCTATCAAAGCGTCGTTGCGTGTCCGGGGCAACTCGACGTCAGGCTCGGGTTCGATTTCGAGAACGTTGTCGACGTCGCTCAACATCGGGCTGGCCGTCTCCTCGGGTACTGGCGAGTAGGACGGGTGCCATGGTGGGAAGGATTGGGCGGCGATGGGCGCCAGGGTTGTCGGGGTGGAGGGCTGCGTGTTGACGGCTGCGGAGGGTGTGTGTCTCGGTGGAAGAGGAAACGCGCGCAACGATGGTGTGCGAGAAATGACATGCTTGCGGCACTCCTGGCCACACGGGTCCGAGTAGCCAAAGCAGGGACCGAACTCGTCGCAGTTGGCCCTTGTGTCCTTGACAAACGACAAGACGCGGTGGCGCACTTGTTTCATCGACGGACGCCGTCGCGTCGTTGGGATGCGTGCGAGGAGAGGCGAGGCCTCATTCACCTCGACGCCGGCGTGGACTGAGGATCTGCGCCGCGAGGGCCGGCGGGTAGAGTTGTTGTGTGGGTGCGTGTGCGGGCGGCGGGCGGCGCCGCTGTCGTTGCATGCCTCGTCATCGTGCGAGTGGTCGCAGTCGACGACGTGCGAGGGCATGAAGCGGTGGATGATGCGCGAGATGATCTGAATACCGGCAAAGCCGACGACGAAGGCGGCCATCATGAAGAGGCCGGCCGTCTGCTCCGAAAGGCCGTCGCGAACAAGATAGCGCTTTGCCGACGGCAACATGCTGAAGAGAGCCGAGAAGATCTGGAAGATGTTAGTCGTGAGCATAGAAACCTAGACAGAAAGACTAGACGGGCCAGCCTCACCATGACGCCGAAGCTGAGACTCAGCGAGCCGGAGAGGAAGGCATTGCTGTCCTGGATGCGGAAGTCTTTCTTGCCGGGGAGGAGGCGGATGAAGATGTCGACGCAGACGATGCAGGCGCCAAACACGCAGGCTGGAAGAGTCGGCGGGTCAGAAGCTGGAAACAGAAGAGAGGAAACAGAAATGGAAACAGAACGACGCAGAGCCGCAACAAGGACGAAGCTCACCGGCAGCACTGACGAGGCAGAGCACCCAGCCGCGCCGGTCACTCGGCACAGCGCCCATGGCATCCATGGTAGTGAGTCGCGATTGGCTTCGTGATCGGCAGAGAAAACTCGTGTTGACGATTCCAGAAGGGAGCAAAGGTCACGCAAGACGTCGTGACCATGTCCGTCAGTGTCGAGACCCGCGCGTTGAGCCGGATGACATGCGGCAGCTCAAAGAGGCGATGACAATGCCCAGAGACCGGCGAGTTGGCAGCAGCTCTGCAGACGAGGTGTCGAGATAACAATACCTCCAACAATGTCTTCTGCGAGGAGAAGCACAAAGTCTATAAGTTGTGATATGAGATGACGTCGAGAGAACGATAGCCCGGAACGACGAGCAGCTTAAATATGCAAAAGGGACTTGGAACGACAACAAAGCGAGCGGGCAGCAGCGGCAGGAAAATAAGGCCGCGAAAAGCGGGTGGTCGACGCAAGGAAGCGCGAGAAGGCGGATTGACCATGAAGCGGCTGAGGATGACGATCTGGGCCAACAAGGTTCCCTAGCAGCTGGGGCCTAGCAAGTGCCGCCAGCCAACCAGAGCGCGGCGAAATGCCCGACAGAGCTGGCGGCGAGCACGTGCGGATTACTCAGTTAGCACGGACCTTTCGACTCCCATTACGTCAGATATGACTAACCGTACTACGACTGATTGCGCATCAAGGATTGGCTGCGTCTAGCGCAAGGCTGCCCTAGCGCCAAGAGAAAAAACTGTCACGAACCTCAGCTCGTGCCGTGCCGACTCTGCCACGCCTCGCCCTGAGACTGCGACACCGCGGCCCACGCAGCGCTCGCTCATCGTTCTGCCCACCATGTCCAAGTCCACCATTGCCGTCATTGCGGCCGTCAGCGCCGGCACCGGCGCCGCCGTCACCGCGGCCCTGTATTCTCTGCGGCCGGGCAAGGCTGTCGAGCGGCCGACGACGACGCTGCCGCCGGCTTCGGCCTCGGTCCCCGCGGCATCAGCACCGGCGCCGCGCACCGTGCCCGCTGCGCAGGTCTTTGCCGCGCCGCCAGGCGGCTCCCCCGGCGGCGGCCGCGGTGCCGGTCCCGTCGACCCCGCGGGCCTCTTCCAGTACGGGTTCCCGGGTCCCGTGGCTGACCTGGCGGTGCGCAGCGCGCTGACGTCGGCGTACGACCGGCGGACGCGGAACCCGCACTGGGTGGCGGAGCACATCACGCCGGCGTCGCTGGCGTGCAAGGAGGGCGACCGCAAGCAAAGCCAGTTCCTCGAGGACCCGACGGTGCCGCCGCAGTTCCGGGCGCAGCTCAAGGACTATTTCCGGTCGGGCTTCGACCGCGGCCACCAGGTGCCGGCGGCCGACGTGCGCTGGAGCCAGGCGGCCACGGACGAGACCTTTTACCTCACCAACATGTGCCCGCAGGTCGGCGAGGGCTTCAACCGCGACTACTGGGCTCATTTCGAGGACTTTGTGCGCCGCCTCGCCACCCGCTACCCGAGCGTGCGCGTCGTCACCGGCCCGCTGTACCTGCCGAAGCGCGACCCGGCCGACGGCAAGTGGTACGTCAAGTACGAGATGATCGGCAGCCCGCCCGCCGTCGCCGTGCCCACCCACTTCTACAAGGTCATCTACGCCGAGACCGACGCCACGAGCAGCAGCAGCACCGCCCCCGTCGCCCTCGGCGCCTTTGTGCTGCCCAACGCCCCCATCCCCAACGCGAAGCCGCTCACCGACTTTGAGGTCCCCCTCGAGGCCGTCGAGCGCGCCTCCGGCCTCGAGTTCGCCGCCAAGCTCGCCCCCGGCCGCCGCCGCCGTCTCTGCGCCGAGACTAACTGCTCCATTCTCGTCCGCGAGTTCGCCGACCACCAACAGCAGCAGCGCAAGCGCTCCCCGGCATAAGCGGCCGACGGGCACTGGATACTATGGCGGCGTTGTGTGGGTTCTCGATTTCTCCGCATTATAGTCCTATTCGAGCTCTATTCCTGCACCGTCATGGCATGTACTATAGCATTTAGACACAGCATCAAGCATCAGGCACCAACCACAAACCACAGACGTGTAATCCGCATGGAAACTCCGAAACCGTCCGTATATTTATCCTACACTCAAAACGCCTGTCAATGTATTCGTACACGTGCATCTAGCTCATGGAACACGGATAATAAGCCTTTGCAGCCCTCTATTCGCTCGCTGCTCAAATCGCAAGCAGCAGTCACTCGTCCAGCGCACCGCTCTGCACCAGCGTGCTCCTCACCTTCGCTGCGTGTAGTGCCCCTTCTTCTGTTCCTCCCGCAGGCTCTCGGCCTGACTGGGCAGCGGCGCTCGCCTCTTCGCCTCTGCCTGCGCCTGCACTTGTGCCTGCGCCTCGGCACCGAGACCGGGCAGACCCATGCCGGGGATCGCAGGAAAGCCCGGTGGCAGTCCGAACGGTGCGGGTCCACTGGACACGCCGGGCCCACCCAGCTGCGGCGGTAGTCGCGGCGGCGGGACGAGGCCCATGGGCAGGGTCATGCGTGTACCGGGCGGCGGCGGCGGCGGCAGCTTGATGCCGGCCTTTTGCATGAGCTCGAGCATCTTGGCCGGGTCGGGCGGGTTCTTGGGGTCGACGCCGGGCAGCGCAAAGGGCAGCGGCGGAAAGGCGCCGGTGCCGGCGAGCACGCCCGGCGGCGGCGGCGGCGGGATGCTGCCGTGCGCGTTGATGCCGCTGCCGATGCCGGGCAGCGACAGGCCGGGCAGGGCGGGGCCGCCAGCGGCGGCGAGGGCGGCGGCGGCGGCGCTGGACTGCTGCTTCTGCAGCTGCAGCAGCTGGTGCTGCTTGAGGGGCATCTTCTGGTCGACGAGGCCGTCCATCTCGTCCTCCATCTCCTGCTCCTCGTCCTCCTGGCGCTGGCGGCGGTTGCCGCGGCGGTCCCAGGTGCCCTGGGCCTCGGCGGCGGCCTCGCCAATGTGGTAGCGGTCGCGCGAGACGTCCTCGCCGGGGCGGGCGCGCGTCCAGAAGCGGGTGAGGCGATCGTTGGAGCCCGAGACGAGGATGTGGCCGAGCGGGTGCCAGTCCAGCGACCAGATAGCAAAGTCGTGGGCGTAGGGCACGCGGTGCGCCGGGTGGATGCTCTGGGCAGGCGCTGTGGTCGGGTCCGGGCAGTCGTAGGGCGCCAGGGTGGCGGGCTGGCCGGCGGGCACGTTGGGCTCGTCGAGCAGGTAGTGGAAGAGCGAGCCGTCGCTGCCGCCGGTGCTGAGCAGGTTGCTGTGCACGGGGTGCCAGGCCAGGGTGGAAATGTCCTTTTCGTGGCCGCGCAGCAGGCAGATGTCGCGCATGGTGCGCAGGTCAAAGACGCGGGCGGTCTGGTCGCGCGCGGCGGTGGCCAGACACTGGCCGCGCACGCGCTCAAAGGCGGTCTTGGTGATGGTGTTCTTGTGGCCGTGCAGCGTGGTCAGACAGCGGCCGGAGCGCGGGTCCCAGAGCTTGACCAGGTGGTCCTTGGAGCCGGACACGACGAGGCCCTTGGTCGGGTGCCAGTCGCACGTCTTGGCGTCCCAGCCGTGACCGGAGAGCGTGGTCTCGGGGCGGGCGGCGGCAAAGTCAAAGATCTTGAGCGACGAGTCGTCGGAGGCGGTCACGAACTTGGCGTCGGTCGGCGCAAAGGCCAGGTCGCGGATGGGCTCGTTGTGGGCGGTCAAGCTCTTGACGTTGTTGAAGTTGGGCTGCCAGTACTTGATGATGCCGTCGTGGTCGGCCGAGATGAGCCAGTCGTTGCTGTACGAGTAGGCGAGCGCGCGGATGGCCGAGTCGTGGGCCTGCATGATGGTCTCAAAGTTGAAGCCGGTGCCGTTCCAGAGCGTGAACTCGCCGCTGCTCGAGGCCGTCAGCAGCCGCCGGCCCTCGGGCGTCCAGCGGACGACGTTCACGGGGTGCTTGATCTTGTTCTGCGAGGAGTGGAGATAGCGCGTGGGCACACTGTCGGCCGCCCTGGTCGGCCGGGCCGCCGGAGGGAGCATCTGGCGCGGTCAGCAGGTGGCATGGCAGAGGCAGAGAGGGAGGCAGAGGCTGAGGGGGGCAGAGGCCGAGGGGGGGCAGAGGCCGAGGGGGAGGCAGAGGCAGAGAGCAGGGACACTCGGCTCGAAGCGACTTACATCCACAATGTAGCTCGGGCTCGGACGCTCCACCTCGCCCGTGTACGCGTTGCGGTACTTGGGCTGGCGATTCCGCATCCAGTGGACCAGTGTGGCGCCGTAGTCTGTGACCGGGCCTGGAGTAGTTGCTGTCAGCAGCTTGTCGCGATATAAGCGGTTTGATTCTCAGGTGCCGGCGCGGTCCTGTGACGGCCACAGCCGCCCCGGCGTCCCAGCAAAGCGCAGCAGCACGCCCGGCCACTTACGTCGACCTCGTGCGCGCACAAATCCGCCGCCGCCGTCCTGGCCAAAGTTGCCGCCTCCGGGTCCTCCTTGGCCTCCCGGACCTCCTCCGTGGTCCCCTCGCGATTCGTACGCCATCGCTGCGCACTGGCCGGCCGGGGCAGTGGCCTATCGGATGATCGTCGGCAGAAGCGGGCGTGGATGGCAGTGCGACGGTGCGGTGGACGGCATGTCCCGGGCGTGGCGTGGGCTGTCGCGATGTCGAGGCGGCGCCGTGAATGTTCTGCTTCATGTTCCGCGTTTTGCTCGCGTACTCGTACAGTTACGATAGCAGTATCGGTAAAAGCGGACCCGAGCTGTGTGCACAGACCATCCGAGCTAGCTGTTTGCGCGGCTGCAAGACATTTCACGTGATGCTGCCACGGAGAGACGGCAGGCCGAATGAAACCGGAGCGACGCCGGCGTGCTGATAGGAAGACCAGACGTGGTGATTGGACGTCGACAGCTGCCGTTTGTGGCTTGCATTATCGCTGCCGCGCCGCTCTCCTGCAGGGCGGCCTTGCTTCGCGCCGCTCACTACGAGTACAAAGTACGGCGGATGGCCTGTCTGTTTCTGCCGTGGCACGAGCAGATGCAACGCTCGCTGCAAGCGGGCAGATTGCAACGGCCGTGGCCTCCGCCTACCGGCCAATGTCAGGCCAGCCTGGCCGCCGCTACTCCGTACCCATTCGACGTGTCCTCGACGGCGCTCGAGTGGCTGTTGGCGCAGCGCCGAGCCCTGTCTTGCAGCAGGCCGCAGCCGATGTAGGAATGCGCGGCGGGGCGACAGCAACCTCGTACTCCGTATTGTATGATTGCTTCGTATTCCGTCGTGATCTGTCTCGTCGTATTGCACTCGTCTTCTCGCGGACGGCAGCTTGCGTGATGACTCGCAGTCATGGCGACGGCAGAAATGCAGCTGTCCCAAAGCGCATATCGTTGGAGGTCGGCGTGCTGACGGACAGCGCCTTGGCTGCCGACCGGTCTGGAATGTGCCGCTGCGGGTTGTCGCTGGTGCGTACTTTTAAAGTACGGAAGAGAACGCAGAACGCAGTGTCCCGTTGGACGGCGAAGTCTTGCTATCACATCACCACTTTATCTTCGCTGCCAGATTGTACTACTCCTCGAGCTACTATTTAGTGCTCGCCTGTCGCCGGTGGCGCCTGCCTTCCTCAAGAACAACGACGCTCCTGCCCCAGTCCAACACCTGCTAGTCCAGCAGCCTCGGCCTGCCATACTGTGACAGGTGCCCGGGCGTGCCTACCCATTATTACGGAGCTCCTTCCCCTGGCCTTTGCCACAGACTATTTATACGGAGCATTACGTATCTTACGAGTCTTTGCTGCTCCGATGTTTCGTGACGTCCAATTCTCGCCTCCCTTTCTCCCTCTCAACTTCCTGCGCCGCCCGTCTCGTCTGCCGCCTGCTTCCCCCATTGGCGATGGGCCCTGTGTCATGGATGCACCCACGGTGACAGGCCGCCAGGCGTCTGCCAGCAGCACGGCGGTGCGCCGGTCTGCGCGAAACCCGCCGCCGCCCGCCGCTTTAACTCGATCTGACACGCCCAAAATCACCGTCACCGACGAAACCAACGAGACCAGCGACATCGACGACGTCGTGCGCAGGGATTCCGCGCTGTCGGCGCAGAATGCCGACGACGACGACGATGACGACTACACGCCGCCCGACGACGCCGCCGTCCAGGCGCTGCGCAAGGCCTTCCGCACAAAGTACCGCCATGTCGCCGCCATGCACACCGAGTCACAGCCGTCGTGCCTCAGCCACGACAGCGCTGCCTCGCCCAGCTTCTTAGGCTTCCGGAACCTCATGGTTATCGTCCTCGGTGAGACTGAGCCTTTGCTTGTACAGTGACGTCGTGCAGCTCGTGCTTGTGCTTGTGCTAATGCATATCAGTGGTCGGGAATCTCCGCCTGGTCATTGAGAACATCCAAAAGGTATGTGTTGCCGAACTGCCGCTGCGATTGCAGACTCCCAGCTGACCCTCCAGTATGGCGTGCTCATCTGCATCCGCTGCCACGACTTCCGCAAGCACGACGTGCTGCTGGGCCTCGTGCTCTTCCTCGCCATCCCCTGCCACCTGCTCTTCGCCTTCCTGATCGAGCTCGCCGCGGCACGCCACGCCATCGTGTGGCGTAAGCGCCAGGCTGCGCTCAAGACTGCGCTCAAGGCTGCGCTCAAAGCCGCCCAAGGCGGTAGCAGCAGCAGCAGCAGCGGCGACAGCATCAAGACCCGCCGTTCCCGAAGCGGCAGTCGTCCGAGCAGCAGTCGCAGCAGCAGTGTCGGTGCGAGCAACGGCACCGCCAGTCCGACCGAGGACGAGGCGCGCCGCTTCCGCGCGCTGTGGCACATCGTCGCCTGGCTGCACGCCATCAACGTGTCCCTGGCCCTGGCCATCGCCTCCTACGTCGTCTACTTCCACGTGCACCACCCGCTGATCGGCACGCTTGCCGAGGTGCACGCCCTCATCGTCTGGCTCAAGACCGCCTCGTACGCCTTTACGAACCGCGACCTGCGCCACGCTTACCTGCATCCGGCACGTGGCGAGCGCCAGCGCCTGCCGGCCATCTACGCCACCTGCCCCTACCCGCTGAACATCACCATGGGCAATCTCGTGTACTTTTGGTGGGCGCCCACGCTCGTGTACCAGCCGGCGTACCCGCGCACCGACAAGATCCGCTGGGTGTTTGTGGCCAAGCGGCTAGCCGAGACATGCGGGCTCGGCGCCTTTATCTGGTTCTGCAGCGCGCAGTACGCTGCGCCGGTGCTGCAGAACTCGCTGGACAAGATTGCGTCGCTGGATGTGCCGGCCATCCTGGAGCGGCTGCTGAAGCTGTCGACGATCTCGCTGGTCATCTGGCTGGCGGGCTTCTTTGCCGTCTTCCAGTCGTTCCTCAACGCGCTTGCCGAGGTGACACGCTTCGCTGACCGCGACTTTTATCAGGACTGGTGGAACAGCGACAGCCTCGGCGCCTACTGGCGCACGTGGAACAAGCCCGTCTACCACTTCTTCCGCCGCCACGTGTACTCGCCGCTCATTGGCCGCGGCTGGAAGCCGGGCTCGGCGTCGGTCATCGTCTTTTTCTTCTCCGCCCTGCTGCACGAGCTGCTGGTCGGCGTCCCGACGCACAACATCATCGGCGTGGCCTTTCTGGGCATGTTCCTGCAGCTGCCGCTGATAGCCATCACGGCGCCGCTGGAGAAGATGCACACAGCCACCGGCCGGCTGATCGGCAACTGCATCTTTTGGGTTTCCTTCACCGTCCTGGGCCAGCCGTTTGCCGCGCTCATGTACTTTTATGCTTGGCAGGCCAAGTACGGCAGCGTCAGCCGGCAGCTGACCCCCCATTAGACAAGTTGGCGGAAGACAGCGCAGACAAAATATGGTACACTGAGATTTACGGGTTCATGGGATCTTACAGTAACTACTTTCTTTTACTAACAGTTAGTTTTCGGGTTGTCGATCGTCTGATTTGAGCGGTATTTTAACGCGCGAGAATATTACACTATTGTTATGGCGCGGCGCATTGCAGATTTAATGCAGATGGCTGGTTGTGTCTCTGCACCATAGCCCCGTTCATATAAAAGGCATCTTGGTGCCGACGCGCTCGCGGTAGTCTTCGTACTCCTTCCCAAAGAAGCGGACAAGCAGCTTCTCCTCGTGGCGGATGCGGATGGAGAAGAAGCGCCCGAGCACGGCGGCGTAGCCAAAGAGGCAGATGACGTTGCCGAGGACGAGCTGGGTGCCGATGGCCCACCAGAAGAAGCCAAAGTAGCTGGGATGGCGCAGATGGGCGTAAATGCCGGTGGTGATGAGGGCGTGGCTGCGGGCGCGGCGGCGCTGGATCTGGTGGTTGAAGCTGCGGCCGGCGTGGACCATGGCGGCGGTGCGGACAGTCTGGCCGGCGACGACGACGGCGAAGCCGGCCAGCAGGTAGAGAGCGGCCGGCGACAGCGGCAGGACGGCGGACCAGGCGGCGGACCAGGCGGCGGGCAGCGGCACGGCAAACCAGCGGCGGCGGAAGAGGGTGTAGCGCAGCAGACACTCGAGGGAGGCGGCGGCGTGGGCGATGGCGTAGGCGGGCCAGTTGGCGGTGAGCAGAAAGGAGTCGATGGTGGCGGCCGGGGTGTTGCTGAGGGCGGTGCTGTAGAACTCGAGGAAGTGGAAGGCGGCGAGGGCGGCGCCGAAAAAGGGCAGCCGCCAGAGCGGCGCGAGCAGGGCGGCGACGGACGGCGCGACGAGGACGGGCGGCAGCCGCGGCTGCAGGACCAGCAGCAGGGCCAGCAGGGTGCAGAGCGCAAGGCCGGCGCCGAGGGCGAAGCCGCGCAGGGCGATGCCGCTGAGCGAGCGGGACTGGCCCGGGAAGAGCGACACGTCGAGGGGGAAGTTGGCCGTCGGCGAGAAGAGGTCGTCCTCGTCGGCGGCGGCGGCGGCGGACGACGGCGCGGCGAGGTCGATGGGGCTGTGACGATCCGAATCAGCACAGGGCTTGGCAGGCGGGAGGACAGGGGAGGCTGTCCATCGGTCCACGAAAGAGACGAAACAGAAACAGAAACAGAAACAGAACGAGGCAGGGATCGGACGAGACTCACGCAGGCCGCCGCTGTCTGGCATCACTGCCGTCGGCAGCAGGAGCACCGTCCATGGCAGAGCGAGATAGAGCGCAGAGGCGGGACGGCACGATGTGGTCACGAAGTCGTCGGTCTGAGGTGAAGCTCGAAGCAAATTTCGCAATGTCGTCGACGAGCGCCAGAAATACGCAGCAGAGGCACGGCTATTAAGGCACGCCCGCGTCGATCTCGTCGTGGTGCCCCGGACGGCGCAGAGCAGGTCGCGTGCTGGCCGGATCGCCAGGGGTCAAGACAATGCGTGCGGCGAGGCTGCTTGGGATTGTTCTCAGGCTGAGCCGCAACCGTAGAAGAGCCGATGCGCTTGGTTGAGGGCGTTGGGGCTAGCGCGGCCATTACAGTGCATTTACTCCATACCGTGCGAGTTGCAGCACCTTGAGGTGGCCGGGGTATTCGTTCACGGGCTGGGATGCGGGGCCACAGAACGCTACACGCACCGTATGTCCGGCGTACTTCACACGTTTGTCTATTCAGGCTCAGCTCCAACGGCCCGAGTATCCTTACACGCCAACACGCCCACACGACACGCCATGTCCGCCCCCAGCGATATCGACCCGGTCGAGAACCGCCGCCGCATGCAGGCCGGCGAGCTCTACTATGCTTTCACGCCGGACCTCACGGCGGACCGCACGCGCTGCACCGTCGCGCTGGCGGAATACAACCAGACATCGCGGCTGGAGCCACGCCGCCGCCTCGTCGAGCTCTGGGTGAAGTGAGTCCGTCGTGGCCTTGCCGCCCTCACCCTCCGCCCTCCGCAGACCCCGGCCCTGACTGCGCAGAATCACCCGCGACGAGCAGCCGCTGCCGCCGCCCGCAGCGGATGCCGCCGCCGACGACGCCCTGCTCGAGGACTACCCCTGGGTCGAGAGTCCCGTCCGCATGGACTACGGCAGCAACGTGCGCTTCGGCCGCAACGTGTACGTCAACGCCAACAGCACGTGGATCGACACGTGCACCATCACCGTCGGCGCGCGCACCCTCATCGGGCCCAACTGCAGCTTCTACTCCGGCACGCACCCGCTCGACAGCCGCGTGCGCAACGGCACGCGTGGCCCCGAGCTCGGCAAGCCCATCACCATTGGCGAGGACTGCTGGCTCGGCGGCAACGTCATTGTGCTGGCCGGCGTCACCATCGGCGACGGCGTCACCGTCGGCGCCGGCAGCGTCGTCACCAAGGACGTGCCGCCGCGCGTCGTCGTCGTCGGCAACCCGGCGCGCATTCTGAAGAAGATCGAGTAGGGCGTAGTGGCCGTTTGGCCGTTCTGGCAGGAGCATAGAGAGAGTGATGGCGGTATGATGGACGAGGCCTGTACCTAGTCAAGAATCTGGTGTCGATCCGATTTGTGCTGCAGCACTGCGCTCTACAGGCCGCCCTGGATGGAAAAGGACGAGATGATGACGACGAGAACGGTCGCCCACCCCCAGATGAAGGGGATCCACGTCGACATCCAGAACGGACCCGAGCGGTAGGCCGCGCCGATGCTGCGAACGTTAGCACACCCACACGCGCCTGTCATCCGGGATCCGTCGCCTCTGGCCGCACACGTACATCAGCCCGACGAAGCTCCCGGCAAAGAGCGCCTCCACGCCGGCCGCCACGGCATAGGACACGGGGATCATCCAGAGGTAGCGCCAGTACGCCGGCCGGCCCGAGAAAAGCAGCTGCACGCCGAGCGCGACGGCCGCGGCGCCCAGATGGAAGATGGCAAACAGAATGAGCGTCCACAGCAGCGTGAAGCGCCAGATGTCGTGCACGTAGTAGAGGCTGCCGTCGAGCTGCGGAATCTGCGGCGGCCAGTAGAGGCCGGGAAACGACGGCGTCTTGTAGCCTGTGGGCGGCTCGCTGAAGGCGAGGTACGACCTGGGCGGGTTAGCGCGGCAGAGGAGGCGACGGCGCGGACGCGAGTCGCACGTACCGGTCACTGGCGGTCGAGGACGCCATGGTGTCGGCTCCGGGTTGCCATCGGACGATGGTGACGACGGCGAAAACAAACACGGGATGCGCCATGCGCTATGCGCCAGGAGTCGCTGTGAGCCCCCTAACGGGGCGCAGCTAACGGGGGTCGGTATGCCTGTAGAGGTCCACCGCCTCGCCCGCACATGCCTCGGCAACTTGGACGCTATGCAGCAAAGCGTTCTTACCGACCTTCAACCATCACGACGACGTCCATCGATTTGTCTGCCTTCATCGTGCATCTGCTCCGGCGTCGACGACACACGCTGCACGCGCCTGCCTACCGCGGCTACCACTGCAATGTCGACCGAGGCGCTGCTGCGCTCGACCCTTGCGGTCTACCACGACGGCGGCGTCGGCAGCGACCAGCAGCGCGCCGATCGCGTCTTTGGCAGCACGACGTCGCTGCTGGCCAACCTGACCAACCCGCGGAACGTCACGCTCGTGACGTCGCACTTTCTCGCCGCCCCGGCCGTGTGGCAGCCCGCGCTGTTTTCCGCGCCTGTGCTGCCGTCCGACGCCGAGGCGGCAGCCGCCGCCGCCGCCCAGGTCTGCCTGCGCGTCATCAGCATCTACAACACCGCCGCGATCCACGTCCGCCGCCACGAGCTCGAGGACGCCGCCGCCGCGCGCCACGGCCTGCTGCAGCGCCTCTACGCCTACGACGGCAGCGGCAGCGAGCGGCGGCCCACGAGCGAGGCCTGGGCACGCGCCGTGGCGGCCGGCGCCGACGCCCGGTCGCCGCGCTGGCGCCACCTGCTCGTGCTCGTTGGCGTGCTGCTGGGGCTCGAAGGCAACGACCGGCAGGCGCTGCCGCGGGGCCGGCGCGCGGCGCTCGAGCAGGGCATCGTGGCCGCGGCGAACCTGGCGCTCGAGGAGGCCGCGGGTCTGCCGGCGGGCCAGCCACCGCCATCCGAACAACAATACGTGCAGTGGGCCGTCGCGCTCGGGCTTACGTATGCGTTCCCGCTGCTGTCGGAGCACGCCCGGGCGAGCCTGCACGGTGACGCCGTGCTGCCGGCGCTCGTGGGCGCGCTGGCGGGCGCCTGGGGCTTTGCCGGCGGCCAGGTGCTGGAGACGATCGACCGGGACGCCACGACCGACGGCCGCGCGCTGCTCTGGCCGCCGACGTCCGCGTCGTTTGCGGCACTGCAGCGCGCCGAGGCGCGGCCGCTGGTGGCGAGCGCCGGGCCGCTGGCGGCGCTGGCAGCGTACGTGACGCAGGACACGCGGGCGACGTCGGCGGCGGCGGCGGTGCGCGCGGCCGAGGCCGTGGAGGCGCTGACGCGGGCGGCGGCGGCGCGTTGGGCGGCGGCGCGGCGGCTGTCCGGCTTTGACGTGTCGCTGGAGGCGGCCTTTCTGAGCCCCGAGACGGCGCAGACGACGTGGCCCGCGCTGTGGCAGCACCTGCGCCGCCTGCTCTACGCGGCCGTCGTCGTGCTGCAGGCGGCCGTCGCGCGCAGCCTGCGCCACCCGCTGGCGCCCGGGCCGCGGTGGGGGGTGGGCATGGGGCTGCCGGGGGGCGGCGCCGAGCCGCGCCTGGCTGCCGCGGTGCTGCGCGCGCTGCGCAACCTGCACTTTGTGAGCGCGCGCCAGGGCGCCTCGGCCTTCCAGGCGTACCAGTTCACGTACCTCGCGTCCGTGGACCTGCTGGCGCGCCACCCCGACGCCGCCGCCGCGTTCCTCGCCGAGGCGCTGCCGTCGCCCGCCATCGTCGGCACGCTGCAGCCGGCGGCCGCCGATCCGCAGCGCCTGACGGCCGACCTCTTCTACCTCAACACGGCCGAGCACTTTGCGGGCGTGCTGCCGGCGGCGGCCTGCGACCGCCTGATCGTGCAGCCGGCGCTGCCGTACGTGTCGCCGACGGCGGCGGACGGCGCGGCCACGGACTCGGTCTTTGCGCGCTACTCGCCGCTCATGGTCGAGGTCTTTGAGGCCGCCCACAGCGCGACGCTGGCGGCGCTCGCGTGTCCGCACAACGCCGCCATCGCCTCCGCGCTCAGCGTCTTCTACGCGGAGGCTCTGTTCGCCTCGTTTCCCGGCCGCGTCTCGGCGCGCCAGTTCCGCCTCGCCTTCAAGACGCTCATCCAGATCCTGTCGCCGCCGTTTCCCGTCTACGCCACCCAGCCGGCGCTCGCCGAGACGCTGCTCGAGATGGTGCGCATGCGCGCCCTCGGCGCCAGCACCGCGCTGCTGCCGGTGGAGAACGCGGAGAACGCGGAGAACGCGGAGATGGCAGAGACCAGCACCAAGACGGACACGGCCTTTCCCACCAGCGAGCAGAGCGCGCTCGTGCTGACGCTCATCGACGCGCTGCCGTTCCTCGCGCTGCCCGTGCTCGCCGAGTGGATGACGACGGCCGGCGAGACCATCTGGGCCATGGGCGGCCTGCCGGCGCTGCGCGAGTCGGCGCAGCACCGCTTCTGGGAGGTGCTCGGCAGCGGCGAGATGGACGTCGAGCGCGCCGCCATGGGCGTCGCCTGGTGGGGCAACGGCGGCGGCGGCGCGCTGGTTCTGCATGGACAAGGCATTGGGCGCGAGCCCGAGATGAGCGGCGCACTGCCGGACAGGCGGACGTCGCGGCTGTGAACCTCAGGGAGGCCTCCATCCTCTGCCACTCGATAATTTGTATCTCCAACCTATAATTAGTCATCTCGACCGTCGATGCTTAGTCATCCTTAATACTAGTCATTCAGCTTCACAGCCCGAGCCAATACCGAGCAGGAGACGGGCGGGTATCTTGCGTGCCTCATGTTCCGCCCCTGCAGCTGAGCACCGCCACCGGCGGCGAGGGGCCTGCCCAGCTGAAAGGCACCATCGATCTGAGTTGTGTGGGGCGGCTGGACCCTTCTACAAGTAATTTGTACTAGTGCTTTACAAGTACAAGTACGGCGTCTGCTCTAAGCGTACTGGTACTTCGCGTTATAAACTGGCAGTGCCCTGGCCTGTGTGAGAACGGAACGGGCTGTACCTGGCCATGTAGTCTTGTCTCGCTGATCTCATACAGAGTAGGGGGAAGGCAATCTTTATGACGCAATGACGGCGAGTCGTCTGGCATTGCTTCTCAGTATCGACGAGAACTTCTGGATGCCTTTCCTGTCTTTTCTTGGATATTGGTTCTGTCCCGGTCGTATCCTACCAACTTGCAGTTAACTTTGAATTTCTGCGGCCGGTTCTTGCTCTCTACTCCAAGGTCTCCCGTTGCTTCAGTGCCTCTAGCCTCACCTACATGAAAACTATGAGCTGACCTGACTTTCAACACTGATGAGGGTAAGTTTCCATCAGACAACCGTGTCTGAATTCTGCTTCGCGTCTGCCTTCTCGCGTCTTCTAGCTCGGTCTTCCTGATCTCTGCTTGCAAAGTTCCAGCTAAGCATTTGACCTCTCACGACCTCTGCCTAGACCACGCCTACGGAGTACGAAGTAGTACTTACACGCTTGCTCGACGCGTTACTTGCTATGCACACTAGCTCGGCTAGCACAAGTACCGGTACGTGCCTTGCTGCGTGTGCCCGCTTTGTCCCAATCGTAGTACGCGGCTATGATGTGCAGCGAGGGTCCAGCTCTACCCCAGTTTAGCCTGGAGTTCGGGACAGCGAGCTCTATGGAGTTCTCGTACGTCGTAGAGCTGCCCCCTCGCGGTTGCGTATGAAGAATCACTCCGTAGAATGTGCGCGTACTCGTAATACAGTGCTTCCATCTTGCGGCACGTCAGATTCAAACACATCGGCGCCGGCCCGATGCTCTTCGCCGCGGCATTCGGTGGCGAATGGCACCATGCCGCAGCCGCAATGGCGTTCTCCCAGTCAAAGTACAGGGTGGCCAGGAGAAGCTCCACAGATAGCTCTCGCCCGCGGCGGCCATCCCTCGCAGCCGGGGCCTGCCCAGCTGTGCCTGCGGCTGCACGACTTTGTCCACATAGACCAGCATCCCTTCTTTTCTTTTCCCGTCTTCGTCATCGGCCAGGCCTGCCTCGCCAGCGGCTGCCTTGGTTTTGCGGCATTTTCGGCGTCGGCACACTGCAGAACGCCTCTCCGTCTCCGCGCGTCCGTTGTCTCACTGTCGCACAATCTTGTGTGCGTGGCATGCAAGCGGCCGCACCCCGACGGTCGCGGCGCATCGTGGCAACGGCTAGCACGCACTTGTCGCGACGTACCAGAGGCGGTGAGCGTAGAGATCGTACGTCGTCTGAAACAGCGGCTGCGAGGAGGCAATGACGGCAGCAGCCACAGCAACAGAGCTGATCGGGGACCAAGCCGGAAGCTCTCTTCCGGCGGGGAGGACGCGTCACGTCTGACTCCGCGCCGGCTTCCTCTGGCTATGTCTTCGTCTGTATGGCTACCTGCTTCGATCCGGGAGGCCCGCCGCCAGAGGTAGCTCTACCTCAGGAGACTCTCTCACTCGTCTGGGCTGGCTTCTTTGACCCCAGGTACCTGTACGAAGCACGTACTTCGTACAGGTAGACAACTTTCAGGATACAGCGGGGAGCTAGGACGCAAGCACGTACGCTGTACTCCGTACCCCTGCCGGAGACGACGGGAACAAGAACGATAGAACGAGAGCCGAAGCTGCTGGATTGTGGGGAGTCGTCCAGGCGCCCTCCGAATGACGTGCCGCCCCCTCTCCCCGCTCACAGCTGTCTGCTTTCAGCTTGAGGGCGAGGTTGGTCTACTGCGTACCTGTACGGAGTGGTGGATTGACCATGGGTAGCTTGTCCTGACAGACGGCTAGACGGCCTTCTTCCTCGCCAGCTGCTCTGCGAGTACAGCTGTCCTCTCCGGAGTATAAGTACGCTTCTTCCCTCCGTGCCATCGCCGGCCTTGTTCATCTCATCCTCACTCCTCCATTGATAAACATCTACCCTCCACCTTTCTACTACCACACAACCTTCACCATGTCTTACAACGACAACGTACGTGATCTTCCCACCGCCCCTGTCTGGCCATTTCATAGCTAACACGCCCCCAGGACAGCTACGGCTCCAGCGGCCGCGGAGGCAACTCGGGCGGCTTCGGCTCCAGCGGCCGTGGTGACAACGACAGCTACGGCTCCAAGGGCCGTAGCGGCAGCCAGAGCTCCAGTGACAGCGACTCGAACAACAAGAAGTCCAAGTCTGGCGGCATTCTCGGCTTTTTCAGCGGCTCGAGCAACGATAACGACTCGGACAACAAGAAGTCCAGCTCTGGCGGCTACGGCGGCTCGAGCAACGACAACGACTCGTACGGCAGCTCTGGCCGCGGTGGCAACTCCAGCTCTGGCTTCGGCGGCTCGAGCAATGACTCGTACGGCTCATCTGGCCCCGGTGGCAACTCCAGCTCCGGCTTTGGTGGCTCTAGCAACGACAATGACTCGTACGGCAGCTCTGGCCGCGGCAACAACTCCAGCTCCAGCTTCGGTGGCTCGAGCAACGACTCGTACGGCTCGTCCGGCCGCGGCAACAACTCCAGCTCTGGCTTCGGTGGCTCGAGCAACGACAACGACTCATACGGCTCGTCTGGCCGTGGTGGCAACTCCAGCTCCGGCTTCGGTGGCTCGAGCAACGATAACGACTCGTACGGTAGCTCCGGCCGCGGTGGCAACTCCGGTGGCTTCGGCGGCTCGGACAGCAGCGACAGCTACGGCAGCTCCGGTCGCGGCGGTAACTCGGGCGGCTTTGGCGGCTCGTCCGACAACAGCTACGGCTCCGGCGGCCGCGGCGGCAACGGCTACTAAACTCGTCTGCCTATCGGTTGGATAAGATTGTCTGCTGCCATCCACTGGAGGTAGCTGTCTATGAGTGAACCGGGAGAAACTCGTTTTCCATAGGAGACTGACCGGCCAACGCCGTCTCTCTCGAGGCAATACAATATCGCCGTTGAAGATCAATGACTCTGCTTTGTAACTCGTTTGCCGTGACTTCCAACTTTCTTGTATTCATGTACAAAGCGAAATAGACAAACTACAAAGATGTAAGAAGTAAGGATATAAAAATATAAGCAGCTCGAGCATCGAAATCAAAAGGGGGTGAAACTCGAGGAAGACAATACACAGACAGGCCCGAAGATCAGACAGCCTCGGACTCCACGGCCATGCCCGACTTCGAGCCTGAACTCGGTAATCCTACAGCTTTGCTCTGCGCTGCAGCAAAGTGCAGCTAGACGCGTCCTTTCGCGCCGGCGGCGGCCACGGCCAACCCGACGGCCACAGCAGCCGCCGCCGCCAGTCAGCAGACCTTGAGCCCGCACACCTCCACGCCCTTGCCATCGACCTGCACGCTGCCGCAGCCAAAGTACTGCAGCGCCACGTCGCGCACAAACGCGGCGTCCGCGGGGCTCCAGACGTCGAGACCCATGCGCTCGAGCGCGTCGCTGCTGACGCGGACGGGCGTCCCGTGCCCGAGCTGCGCGGCCGCGTCGGTCGAGGAGCACGCTGTCGGCCGCAGCAGCAGTTCTTCGTCGGTGCCGTCAGAGTCGTCGTGTCCGCTGCTCTCGGCAAGGCTGCCGACGACCGAGAGCATCTGCGCCGTGAGACGGTGGAAGTAGGTGATGATGGCGAGCTCGACGCGTGCGCGGTCCTCGTCGTCGCCGGCCGCTGCCACCGCCTCGGCCATCTCGCCCACGTCGCCCTCGGCCGGAGCCTGCCGGGCCGTGAGCGACGACAGAGAGTCGTGCATGGCGCTGCTGCTGCCTGTCGGCCGCGATGGCACGGCCGGCACGGCCAGGTCGGCCAGCAGCGCCGCGTCGTAGACGCACTCCTCTTCCTCTTCGGCGCGGCGCTGCTCGCCGGCGCTGGCCCACCACATAAAGCCGTTGTAGGCGAGCGCGGCCCAGGTGACGGGCTCGACAACGGCGTCGGCCGCCTCCACCAGCATGTCCGGCAGCGGCGGACCGCCCGCCAGGCGCGCGAGGCCGGCGCTCAGCGCGCGGAACCGGCGCAGGTCGCGCTGCGTGGCCTGCAGAGGCACGCCCTTGGCCACCTCGACAACCGGCCAAACCTTCTCCTTGGCGTGCGCGGCGTGCGCCGACGGCATCGTTACCAGCACGTCCCAGAGCTCGCCCTTCATGGCGAGAATGCTGTCCGTGGTACAGGCGATCCAGCCGGGGCCGCCCAGGCCGCCAGATGCAGCGGACTTGGATTTCGCCGCAGCGTCCTGCATCAGGAACGGTATATCGTTGACGCCAATGGTGAACAGCGGACGGATGCGCTGCCGCGCGACAGCGGCGGGCTCGAGCAGGTCGAGCACGGAGGCGGGGATGTTGGCGAGGACGGAGAGGTTGTAGACTGGTCGTGCACATTAGCTTCTGTGTCCAAGGCGAACCACACTCACGGGCTACGCACCAAAGTTATTGACCTCGCGCACTGGCGCGTGCGCCGAGATCAGGATGCGCTGGCGCAGCAGCGCCGCGCGGTAGAGCGGAAACACGAGCGGGCCAAAGGTGCTGAGAAGCGCCGTCAGGCTCCAGGCCGGGTGGTGCGGCGAGAGGCGGTGGCCGGGCGGCAGCAGCGAGGCCGTGCCATCCGCGGCCGAGCGCGCGCGCATGCTCTCAGGGTCCGGCAGACTGCCGGCCGACATGGACAGGCTCGGCCGGAAGCCGGTGGTCGGCGAAGTCAGCGGCGAGTCGACAATCTGCAGCAGCGGCGGTCGGTCGGCGTCGGCGTCAGCGCCGGCGCCACCACCACTTTCGGTCGCACCAGCAGTACCAGCAGAAGCGCTGTGCTCCTGCCAGTACGCCTCTAGCAGCGGCGTCTCGTTGCCGTCGGCCGCGAGCGTGCGCGCCATCGTCAGCAGCGCCTCGGCGTGCCGCCACGCCCGGCCCAGCCGACCGAACCGCCGCGGCACCAGCACGCCCACAGCGATCATGCGGGCAAACCGCGCGTCCGCCTCGTTCGTCGGAAGGTTCACAAAGGCGCTGAGGCCCGCGTAGCCACCGCCAGTCCGGCGCAACGATTCGTCCTCGCCGGCGTCCGCGTCGCCGTCCGCGTCGCCGTCCGTATCCGCGCCCGCCTCGTTGGCGCCGTCCTCGTGCACAAAGTAGATCAGGTCCTCCGACACAGCGTGTAGTCCCGACGGCAGGCTCTTGTACTCGACCGCACCGCTGAGATCAAGGCCGCGCGCCGCCTGCTTCCACGCGATCGTGTAGCCCGCCTTGACGTCGAACTCAATCAGAAACAGCGCTGCAATCGGCGGCCGGTCGGCCACAAGGCCCGCGGCTGCCCACGGCGGCGAGATCACCGCCATCGCGCTGGGCTTGCTGGGTCCGTGTCGGGAGAAGGCGCTGTCTCGGCTCGGGTCGCTTGCTCGGCTGTTCGCTTGCTCGTTCGCTTTGATCGACTCTCTTCGATTCTCTGCTCAGCGCGGTTTCGTCGCAGTCAGCCAGTTCCCTGGCGGCAGAGTGCACACGTGTCCCGACAATCACAATCGCCGTGCGCTTGGCATCGTCTGCGAGATGCACAGGTCGCGGGCGGCCGGCTAATGGGGACGCGTGAAGTGCGTCGTCGTGAGCTGATGGGCTCCTTGTTTGATAATGGTGATCTACCTGGACGGCAACGTGCAGACACAGAAAAGTACTGTGCATTAGCACTGCTGCGCGTCATTCTTTCTAGTACGGTCACGTGCTTTTCCACGCTGCGCTCTGCTCGGTCAGAACGAATACGTCTGTTACTCGTTCTCGTTGCTTGTCTTTCTTCCCGCCTGCCTAAAAGCAAGGACAGTATCCAGCCGCAGAGGTTCTTCTGCACGCAAAGAGCGCAATTATAGATAGTCTGCTCTGTTAGTAGTCTAATATACCACATGAACGCGTTTTGTATTTAGGGACCGGTAATGAGAAGGGAGTTCGGCTTGTCCGAATGCACCCACACACTCCGGTATTGGAAACAACAAACAAGCACCAAGATCAATTGTATACCTGCCTCTAGGAAGAGGTGGACATACTGGATCCTGTATGCTGAGCCATATGCTACCAATCGTCCGGACAAAAAACCGCGATCGATTCCCCACAGAGGCAGAGGCACCGACAACATGTATATTTTTAGCGAACTATCGTACAATCACTCGCAACTTCAAATAAGGAGAAAAGAGGCTAGCAAGGTTTATAGAATTTTTAGTATTATATGAGATACGTGCTCTCTTAAGGAAATGCTTCCGGTTCACCTCTGCCAGTCCTCCTCTGAGGAAGCATGTACTCTCTCAGACTATATCGAAATTGCTATGCACTGCTAAAATTGCTATATAATTCCTGCGGCTCTTTTGAGAGAGTGGTGCATATACGCTTAATACTAAGAAGCATGCACTCTCTCACTCTACATCGAAATTGCTATGCACTGCTAAAATTGCTATGAAATCCCTGCGGCAAATTTGAGAGAGTGCATGCTACACGCTTAACACTGAGAACATGCTTACTTAGCACTAAGAGGTATGTTTAAGCATGCACTCTCTCATACTATACTGGCATTGCTATGCACGCCCTCGTCGTACGCTAAAATTGCCATGAATGGTGCTGCATGCACTCTCTTGTACTATATCATATATGACGTTAGGTAACAAGTGCAAGTAAGAAAGTGAGAAGCGATCGTAAGCGTGCTCGAAGTGCACAAAACCGATACTTTCTATCAGAAGTCTAGGTGAAAATATGTCACATACAAAGGAATGCGCATATAGGAAAGAGAGCCGAAGTTGGTGTTATTGTCTGTCTATAAGAGGAGCAGAGCTGCCATGCGGGGGCGGCCTTCCGGTGTCCAAAGAGCTTGTGCTTGAAGCGTAGCCGACTAGTACCGTGCCAGTGGCCTCCCATCGTCATGACGCTGGTTCAGCTTGCAATAATTATCTCAGAAGGGTTGCTATTCTTATCTGTGACATGGCTCCATTCGTCAGTCATAACCCTTCAAAACTTTCAGAAAGATGTTCCCGTGTCTAAAGCGACACTCGCGTGTCTTTGGTCTATTCGGTCAAATAATTCTATGCCCAAGCAAACTGAAGCCCATCAAACCATGTTCTATAAACAAGAGCCTTGGAGAATGCCAAAGTGCTATTTCCTATGGCTCATGGAAAATCCAAACGAAACACCGCCGGTTGTTACTTGCTCAGTCTTTCCTACGCCAACTGCTGGACTCGATAGCCTTCTGCTTTTCAGGCGCAATGGCCTCCGCAGCGGCAGACTTTCGAGGTACGGATTCGTCAAGAGTCGCACGCCCGGCAGGTCTGCGACCTTCTCCCCTCTGCGCTGATCGCTCTGGATATCCTCTTGCGTAGGAGACACGAAGACGATCGCCGTCGTAGGGCTTGCCATTCAGCGCATTCAGCGCCACCTCGGCGTCTTCTGCGGTCTCAAAGTCGACAAAACAGTAGTTGTGGTTGCCCGGCTTCTTCCACATGCTTTCCTGAGCCGTGATTCGCTTTCCAATAGCGATCCTGTACGAATATTAGACGAGTTTCGAACACGGTGCAGGGGTGGGGGAAACGCACGGGTTGAGACCGGCGAGCAGCTCCGTCATCTCGCTGTGGTTCTGGTTCTGGTCGACCATTCTGCCAAGTCCGCCAATGTAGAGCCTTGCTTGTTTTTGCTGGTCAAAGACTTCCTCAAAGTGGGCCAGCGCTGCCCTCGGGCCCTGCCCAGTGCCCTTGCCGCTGGAAGGACTGCCCGCTGGCACATCGCCGTTTTCGTCTGACCGCTTCCAGTCACCCCATCGCTGGAAGCCGGTCTGCCGTTGCCCGTCATCCTGGTTCCAACGGTTACGGCGTTGCTGTTGCTTAGGCTGGCAGGGGCCAACCTTGGCCTGCCGCCCGCGGATTGTGACGCTCAGAGACTCGAGCGCCCTCTCGGCCGACTCACGCTGCTGGAAGTCTACAAAGCAGTAGCCCGGGTTGCGGCCGCTGACTGGGTCAACCGAAATGTGAATCTGCACATAGTCGTCAAAGCCGCTGGCCGTGAGCGCATCCTCAATCTCCTGCGGCTTGGAAGAGTACAAAAGGTTTCCTGCATTGGCGAGTTAGCCTTCAGGAGAGAAGAGAAACGCAGGCGAGCTGCTCATACCAAGATAGATGCGCCGGCCTTCTGCCAGGGCATCGGTTTGACCCTCGCGAGGATTGGAGGACTCCATGTTCGCGACTTGACAGGGGCTGAGTACTCTGTATTGCGTGCGCCAAGCAGTCAGTGTTTCTCAGACGCTGGTGGAAAAAGAGCCTTGCGGTCAGTACAGTACTACGGAGTCGCTGGGGCTAAGCACAACGCCCTCACGTGACATGGATTTTGCCCCGTTTGTCGCCTTTTCCGCAAGAAGTTATCAACCGTTGGCACAATCTTCTTACTCGTATCTAGAGACGGAGGGCTTTTTAAAAATCAGGCAGGTGCTGACGGCTTCCTGGACAATGACTCACATGTTAAGAAGTCTTGACGGAGATATCACTTCGTGCTATTCTACATAGTGCTGACATTAATGTAACCCTGCAAGGAACAGACACTAATTCTCCTTCATAGGGCTGATAGAGTTGAGACCCTGGCTGCAGCTTGGCGCCAATGAGGCGGATGGGCAAGGAAGGTGTGTGTAGAAAGACTTGGCTTCGACGGGTGAAAGCAATTCGTCCAGCCATCCCGCTGTCATGGTATGCTATTCTTGCCTTGCCACTTGTACCTCCTCTTTATCAATAATTGAAATACATCATCAGTTCACACGTTTTCCGCGCCCCTCGGCCAGCGGCGATTTCAAAGCCTTGTGGCGAAGAAAGTCTGGAAGACAAGATTCGACCAAAGCCATAAGTCAGGAATTAAAAGACGATATAATAAACAGACAAACGACAAGAAAAAAAAGCAAAAGTGCATTATTCGTAAGCTTCCGTATCGTACAGTAACAACATCACGTATCAGGCGCGACTTCGCACAAGACACGGCGGAAACCAAGGGGACTCTGTTCCATATTTCGATCGCAATCTGTATTGGGGCAGGGTAGTGGTCGTTCTGCCGGTACTATTCCCATAACATGCATCGTACATTCAGCCTAGAGCGCCAATTCAAGACGTTTTGGCCAAGGTGCAGATAGCACCTTGAGTCGAGAACCTCACGGCCCATGCTGCCCGCATGTCATTGCCAGAGGAAGCCGTCATCGGCAAGCGGCTCCGGACAGTTGCACGCGGCGGGCTCCCCGAAGAGGACGTCCGGCAGACGGCTGCCGCGTCCCTCTTGATAGCCGATGCCGTTTTCCAGGGCGTCCTGGCGCACCTTGTTGCCCTCGCGCCGCAGCTTCGCGGCGTAGTTGTAAATGTCCTGCTGCGACACCATGGACCCGTACGTCTGGCTCAGAAAGGTCTTGATCTTGCGCGGCGCAATGCCGGCGCTGACCATGCCGGCGATCATGGTCTTCTCGGCGGCGTTGAGGGCGCGGTGCACCGGGTGCGCCGACGGGTGCAGGCTCGGCGCGTGGTTGTGCACGGCGAACTTGGGGTCGGGGCGGTGCTTGAGCAGCCAGGTGTGCTCGTCGACCTGCTTCGCCGTCATGGAGCACTGGCAGCCCGTCTTCTTGGACGTCGTGCGCCGCAGCCGCACGCGCTCGGGGTCGGACGGCAGGGCGGCGCCGGCACGGTCGCACATGATGGTCGCCGTGACGCGCCGCGGGGTACCGATGCGCGAGCTGCGCTTCGTGATGAAGGCGTAGCCGCGCGCGGCCGCCCAGAGGTTGACTGACTGCACCAGCATCTCACGCGACTCATACACGGCTTCTGGCGGCAGCGTGTCCTGCAGAAACGCCGCCTGCTCCACGCCGAGAGGCGGCTCGGCGCCGACGGGCGCCATGCCATGGACGCCGAAAGCCGATAGGGAAGCCATGACTGCGCGCGCGGGCGGTTAGCGGTGGCCAGGGCGCTTCTGCGCAGCATCGCCAGATTTCGTTTGGAGAACGACAAGAAGCTCCATACCTTGATTCAGGGCTCCGCTGCGTGCCTTCCATTTAGGCGGTTGCGTGTCAGTTGCGCTTTCCACATGCGAAAAGCTGCACGCCACCACCGCCAAATCCATGCGAAGCTTAGTCACCCGAGCTGCTGAATAAGCAAACCCCACACCTGATTGGCTGCCTGAAGGTGAAGCTTTTGAGCTGCCATGTGAGCTTCGCGACAGCACGATCGTGCGTCCCGGCACGCATCCAGACACCGACCCGCGACAAGCTGTGCGACACGATGGTTGGCGGCCGCAAGACCAAGCAGCCGACGGGGCAGTCTGCGCCGACGTGCACACTGGTGCTCGACAACGGCGCCTACTCGATCAAGGCCGGTTTCGCGACAGACGATGGCGATGGCTCTGCCAAGGACAGCAGTCCGCGCGTGATTCCCAACTGCATCGCGCGCGACAGACAGAGGCACCTGTACATTGGCTCGGAGCTCGCCAAGTGCAAGGACATGGGCGAGGTGGCCTTCCGACGACCGGTCGAGAAGGGCTACATTGTGAGCTGGGAGGCGCAGCGGGCAATCTGGGACTACGAGCTCTTTGGCGAAGGCGCCGCAGGCTTGCGGTGCGACCCGGCTGAGACGCGGCTTGTTCTCACGGAGCAGCCAAACGCACTACCGGCGCTGCAGGCCAACTGCGACCAGATGGTGTTTGAGGAGTTCCAATTTGCGAGCTACTACCGCGGAACAGGTATGTTGACAATTCTTTGCCAACTTTGTTTCCATTTTGTTTTCCCTTCCGAACTTCTCCTCCACCATGCTGCAAGTATCGTTCTGACTGTTTTACAGCTGCCCAGTTTAACGCATACTTGGATCTCGAGAGTGCGTCACCGGCCTCCGCCGCTCAGCCTGTCCCGGCTGACGGTGAAGCGGCGGCAGCCCAAACTGCTGCGCCTACAACACCTGCGCCCATCTCACCAGCGGAGATTCGACTGGTCATTGACTCTGGCTACTCATTTACCACCGTCACGCCTGTATTGCACGGCCGCCCGCTTCAGAGCGCCATCCGGCGACTCGACGTGGGCGGCAAGCTGCTGACCAACTACTTGACGAAGCTGCTCTCCATGCGGCACTACGACATGCGGCACGACACGTACATTGTCAACGAGATTAAGGAGCGCGCCTGCTACGTCTCGCTCGACTTTAGCAGCGACCTCGACAAGACCTGGAAGGGCACGCGCAGCAGCGGCTTCGGCAGCCCCGAAGACGCCGACCGGCAGCGGCGGCTCGAGCAGTTCCGCACAGGCAGCGCCGGCATTGCCAAGGAGTACGTTCTGCCCGACTACCACACGCGCATGCACGGCGTCGTGCGCGACTTTGACCCGGCGGCGGTGGTGTCGCGGCGCAACGCGGCCAAGAGCGGGGCGGCGGCGGGCGGCGACGCGCCCCTGGAGGACACGCTGACGCTGCGCAACGAGCGATTCGTCGTGCCCGAGCTGCTGTTCCACCCGGCCGACATTGGGCTGCGCCAGCCCGGGCTGCCGGACGTGGTGGCGCAGTCGGTGACGTGCCTGCCGACGGGCCTGTGGCCGGCGCTGCTGGCAAACATTGTCGTTGTCGGCGGCAACGCCGAGCTGCCCGGGTTCGTGCAGCGCCTGCAGCAGGAGATCCAGACCCGCATGCCCGACGACCTGGTCGTGCGCGTCACGCGGCCTGCCGACCCCGTCACCTGCACCTGGCGCAGCGCCGCGCGCTTCGCAGCGCCGGCCAACGCCGCGGCCGTCGGCGCGCTGGCCGTGACGAAGCAGGAGTACGAGGAGCACGGCGCGGCGTGGGTGGCGCGCCAGTTCACGGCTGGCCAGTCCGTCGATTGAGCGGTCGGTCGAGCAGCTAGCATACCAATACCCGTGGGAGCCAGCCACAAGGACAAGAGACACTTACGGTCCTGTCAGACGCTGCCACGCAAAGCATCTTCTGTTCGCGGTGTTGCGCCTGAGCATGGCGCCTGCGAAAGAATACTGGCTCGAAGAGGCACATGGCGTATCGCAGGATGCCTCGCACAAAGCTGGCAAGGGAACTATAAGCGCAGGGACGCGCGGATGTCCACGGACCGACAGGTCCATGCTGGCGCTTGAACGCCTCGAGCACTTTGTCTCGGCGTGGCCCCAAAAGGTGTGCGGCGGCGTGCCTGCCAGCCAGTCCCACACAGCTGCATAGCGCACCACGAGACCACACTGGCTACCGCTTGTTGTGCGGTAAGACGCCAAGGTACAGCAGCGAGGCATGGGTATAGCCTATGGGGGTGGCAAGCCCGGTGTGATGACTACGAAGTGTGGAGAGAATAAAGGCAATATGCCTGACCAGAATTGCTTTACTCAAACATTCTAGGCAGGCTTTGGAAGAGTATGGAGCCTCGAGTCTATTTCGGAGAAAATACACATAACGGATCACTCTTTGCAAATGGCATCCCGGGAAACCCTCGTTAGTCTTGTTGGAACGAACTGTCGACCAGCAACTAATCTGTGAACTTGCCAGCCTGAAAGTAAGCCGGGTGGTGAGCGCAATCCATGCGTAATATAACAGCAAGCAATTATGAGCGAGTAGAGTTTGTAAAGCAAAGCACAGGCAGCATGCGACTAGTAGCGACTTTTCAGAGCGACGATGTGCGGCTGTTGTAAGAGGCCAATCATAACCTCGGTTAGCCAACCAGAAGCGATACGGGGAAAACCGAGCTGCAGGGAGAAAACCGGGGAACAGGAGCCGCAGCGCGGCAACGACAGGTGGGATTAGGCGGAACGGGGAAAGCAGGGGAGGGAACGCATCCGCCCGACATAAAGACGTGGCTCGGGTCCGGCTTACCTGGACAGAAGGATGGTAGGAGGAAGAGTTGCAACACCCTGTTAAGGCAGCAGTCAGTACACAACACCTTTTTTGTGGCAGCCGTCAATACGCAAAGTCGACAAGACGACAATGAGGCGCGAGGAGCACAACACGAGAGGGAACACAAACAGTCACACTGGTCAGGTCAGCAACAGGCACGAGGACAGCAGACACGAGCAGCACGTACATGCGTCAGGCTCGAGCCAACATGGTGGATGATGCAGTAGCCTGTGCGGCAGCCGCGGCACCGCAGCTGGGTCTTGGCGATGCACTCGTCGCACTGAAGACCGGAAGACCGGCGAAAGTCAGTACGCAGGTGCCGCACCCGACCAGACAGCAGAGGCAACAGCAGGGAAAAGAGGGAGACGCACGGTAGGTCCGCATTCGCGGCAGCTGTAGCGGATGGACGGCATCTGCAGACAAGCACCCATGTCAGCAAGAGGCGAAGCGCAGAAGCAGAGGAGCGCTACGGGACGGGCCGTACCTTGTGGAAGTTGCCGGCCGGCGCGGCGGCGGCGGCGCCCAGCCGGCTGTCGGGCATGCAGACCTCGCACCACCAGCGGGCGCAGGTGAAGCACATGCGGTTGTGCAGACAGCCGTCGCAGCGGCCGATGAAGCGGGCGGGCGGGCGTGTCGTGGGGGCGCCGCGCCGCGGGCTGACGCTCTCGCCTTCGGGACACATGGCGGCGCGCAGGCTGCTCGAGAAGCGCGGCGGCGGCCACAGCAGCGGGAAGCGCGACACGAGGTCGGCGTCGTCGCCCCAGGTGGACCAGCCCTCGGGGGCGCTGCCGCAGCCGGCGCAGCCGCCGACGGCGTGGGACGCCATGGCAAACAGGCTGTGGCCGGCCGCGTCCGCCGACGCGACTGTGCCGAACACGGGGGAGTTCGGGTGGCGCGGTCCGCGACACAGCACGGCGTCAAAGGCGAGGGCGCCGCGGCAGTCCTCCAGGGTGTTGGCCCAGTCGACGGCCTGCTGCGAGGCGCTGCTGGCCAGCACGCGGCCACGGCAGCGGTACCAGACGTCGCCGGCGGCGTCAGTGGCGTCGGCTGCGGCAGCAGTGTCGGCGTCGGCAGTGTCGGTGCCAAAGAAGTAGAGGCCCCGGAGGCGCGGCGTGCCGGCCGGCCGCGTTGGGCGGCACACATGTCGCAGGGAGCGGCGCAGCAGGTCCTCGTTGAGGTGGTTGGTGTGGCGCAGCGAGAGCAGGCGGACGTTGTAGGCCGGGCCGGTGATGATCTCGAGGACGAGCTCGGCGGTGACGGCGACGTGGTCGAGGATGAGGGTGTGGACGTGGGCGAGCCAGCCGGCGCGGCCGAGAGCGCTGAAGGTGCCGCGCAGCGGGCCGGAGTAGAACCTGGGGGTCAGCCGTCAACGCCAACAGAGCCGGGACAGCAGGGCAGGGCGGCAGACTCACTCGTCCTCGGTCAGGTGCTGCTCGATCTGCGCGTTGCGCCAGATCTGGCCGCGGTCGAGGGGCGTCGTCTGGACGCGGACGAGCTTGTTGGTGGACAGGTCGAGGCGGCGGAAGACCGAAGGCGTGCCGTAGACAAGGGCGTAGTAGGCGCGGCTGGTGGCGGCCAGGCTGAGCAGCGCGGACGGCGACAGGTAGGGCGCGGTGTGGCTCAGGACGAGCGAGTGGGCGAGCAGGTGGAGGAGCGTGCCGGGGGTGATCTCGTAGACGGCGTCGGCAACATGGCCGGCGAGCATGGCGGCGGTGGTGGTGAGGCGGCGAGGACAGAAGAGCAGGAAGCCAGAGCAGGACGTCGAGTGCAGGAGCAGGAAGCAAAGGTGAGAAGTGCAAGTGCCAAAGCGAAGTGCAAAGATGAAGCCAAAGTGCCGATATCACGACAATATCAACAAATTCAACGGCCACAATAACGACACAGCGCCGCGCCACGTCGACAGCCGGCCCAACAGATACAAACACAGACCACACAGACCAGACACAGACCAGACACGGCAGATGGCTCCAGTCGCTCAGCCAGAGGCAATGCGCCGTCCAGTCTCGGCGACCAGTCTCAGCCAAGTCCAGCTAATGAGCAGCGCACAGCAGCGGCAGTAGAACAGCGGCCGACACTCAGCGCGCTGAGACGGCGTCCAGTCGCAAGCGCCCCCATGCTAATGCGTGGGCGGTGTGCTGCCGTGCCTGGTCGGACGCGCACTGCTGATCGCTGCTTGGCTTCGCAACGGCCGATGCGCGGGACGTCTGGCAGCTCGTAGTACGGCGTACATACGACGGTGGGGACGGGTCGTACGAGGTACAAGGTACCTCGTCGAGTGCACGTGATGGCTGAGTCAGTGCCCACGTGATGCCACAACCCCGCCGCGTGGAACCCTCAGGAAGGCGCCCACAGCTTCTTATCGCTGACTGATGACTGATACTCAGTACAGTAAGATACATCGCCGACGTCGAGCTCGCGACGCGGCCGCCGCTGCCTACGAGTACGAACACTGCCTCCGAAACTTCGAACCTACGTGCCAGGCGTCTCGCTGATCCGACGACGCATCCCTTCTGCCATGTCTGCAACTTAAGTGCGGGCAGCCGTCCTCGACTTCGACCCCTCGACTATCACATCGCCACACCATCGAATTTCTTCGCATCTACAAGAGACATCTACCACAGATAAAGAGTTCTGGCGCTGAGCGCCTCTTCATCCTATGGACGACACACAGCCCGACGTGGACGAGCCGCCAAGCCTGCGCTACCAGGACGTCTTCGCCGTGGCCCCGGCCGTCAGCCACCAGCAGCTCCACGGCGACAAGATTCTGCTGCCGCAGTCGGCTTTGGAGGCGCTTTTGGGCGCCGCGTCGCTGGCGCAGCGGAGCGACGGTCTGCCGCAGCCGCTGACCTTCCGCCTCGTCCACACCGCCAACAAGCGCGCTGTCTGCGCCGGCATCCGCGAGTTCTCGGCGCCGGACGGCCAGATCGGCCTCAGCCCGTACCTGCGGGCGGCGCTGGGCATCGACGCCGACGACGACCACCCGGGCAAGCACCACATTGCCGTCGCCTTCCACGGCCTGCCCAAGGGCACGTTTGTGCACCTGCGGCCGCTCGCCGCCGGCTACAACCCCGACGACTGGCGCGCCCTGCTCGAGCGGCAGCTGCGCGAGGGCTACACCACCCTCACCAAGGGCGCCGAGCTGACTGTGCGCGGCAGCGTGCCCGGCGAGTCCTTCCGCTTCCGCATCGACGGCTTCCAGCCGCCCGGCGACGCCGTCTGCGTCGTCGACACCGACCTCGAGGTCGACATTGAGGCCCTCGACGAAGAGCAGGCGCGCGAGACGGTGCGCCAGATCCAGGCGAACCAGGCATCACAATCACAAACAACACAAACAAAGGGCGGATCCCCTTCTACACCGTCGTCCCCTGGCGGCCCCATCGACATCTTCAAGCCAGTCAGCGGCCACGTGCGCCCCGGCGACTACGTCGACTACGAGCTGCCCGCCTGGGACCGCTCGCGCCCGCTGCAGATCGCCCTGACCGGCCTCGAGGGCGGCGACGACGGCGACGACGCTGGCTGCTCCGTCGACCTGCTCGTGAGCCCGCGATCCGCGCGACAGCGCATGCCGCCGCGCGAGACCGAGCACGTCTGGGCCAACTTTGGCCTCGTCGACACGGCCACCGGCGCCAAGGCCGTCACACTCGCGCCAGCCGACATGGACGCCGACGTCGAGGCGCTGCGGATCAGCGTGCGCGGCTGGCCGGCCGAGGACGGCGCGGGCGGGACAGCAGCATACCCATACACGCTGCGCGCACGCGTGGTCCTGGAGGAAGAGGCGGCAGAAGCAAAAGAAGCAAGAGAAGCGAATGCAGCGGCAGGACACGCTGCTGCCGCCGACGAGGAGCAGTGTGCCAACTGCCGGCAGTGGGTGCCGGCGCGGACAATGGTGCTGCACGAGGGCTTCTGCCGGCGCAACAACGTGGCGTGTCCGACGTGCCACCAGGTCTTCCAGGCGCGCTCGGCCGCGTGGACGCAGCACTGGCACTGCGACGTCGACGGCGGCATCGACGGCGCCCACGGCCGCACGGCCGCGAGTCGCGCCAAGCACGCCGCGCTCTTCCACACGCCGCGGCCGTGCCCGGCCGAGACGTGCGCGGCGCTGCCGCCGTTTGCATCGGCAGTCGCGCTGGCCCGCCACCGCACCGGCGCCTGTCCGTCCAAGCCGATCCTGTGCCAGTTCTGCCACCTGCAGGTGCCGCAGGAGGGCGACGCCGCCGCCGACCCGGCCGCCGAGGCCGCCTCGCTCCTCCTGACCGGCATGACGCCGCACGAGCGCGCCGACGGCGCCCGCACCACCGAGTGCTACCGCTGCGACGCCATTGTGCGTCTGCGCGACATGCGCGCCCACCTGCAGCACCACGACCTCGACCGCCAGCGCCGCGTCGCCCCGCTCGTCTGCCGCAACGCCCTCTGCGGCCGCACGCGCGGCGGCGTCGGCCCGCGCGGCGCCCTCCTGCCCGCCTCCCCTGCCCGCCTCGGCCTCTGCGCCGCCTGCTTCGCACCGCTCTACGTCAGCACCCACGACCCCGCCGGCAAGGCCCTGCGACGCCGCGTCGAGCGCCGCTACCTCAGCCAGCTGCTCACCGGCTGCGGCCGCCCTTGGTGCGCCAACTCCTGGTGCAAGACCGGCCGCGCCAACCAGCACGCCGTCCCGCTCGGCGCCGGCGCCGGCACTGCCGCCCTGCTGCCCCTCGTGCAGCCGCTCGTCGACGGCACGCTCGACGAGCAGAGCGGCGCGTACTTTTGCGTCGACGCCGAGAACCAGAAGCGCCGCAGCGTCGCCGAGATGCTCGCCCAGCAGGCTCAGGGACGCTATTCGCTGGCCTGGTGCATTGCGGCCGTCGAGGCCGAGGGCGCCGACCCTGTCAAGGCGTGGGCCTGGCTGGAAAGCTGGGCAGCTGAGACTGGACGGGCCTGAGGCCCAGGGGCGTGGTCACTTTGGCTCATGTCCATAGCGGGAACGCCAGGCGCCGGCATTGACTTTTACGCATCATAGAACTAATGTAACATTATAGGTTACTACATACTGAAAAGGCCATTCGGTGGCTATGTGAATGACAATTGAGCGCCAGCTTCGGATTTTGATAATAGTACGAAAGAAAGAGAGGACATGGTACTAGTTACTATTTCGCAGTTGCGGTGCAGCAAATAAGAGCGGCGTGAGTCGTGGGCGTTTGAAATAGAGAATCTTGAAATAGGCAGAATGAATTTCGATTTCAAAAACTGCTTTCCTAGGACTAGCGTGTGCAATGGATTTGGTCTCATTCACAGCTGTACAAACGCCTGTCTCACCCCTCCAGTCCAGCCCTCTTGGCTACCACTCCGAGAAAGAGATACCCACTCGAGACTGTCAGAAAGATGACAACCTACCAGCTAACATGAAAATCACCGCAAGTAGCAACCAGCAGGAATGTAAGGCTGTTAAGGAGCGGTATAAACCCTCTATTCATCTTTCGGGTTATTTATCGAGTTAATTGCCTTGGATACAACAAAATCCGGCTAACGAGTATAGGACTGCGGGCGCTTTGACTACCGTCCTCAAAGACAGCCGACCAAGTTGATTCTACCCAAGAAGTTGACGTGGTAGAGAAAGCGGGCCCCGAAACAGAAGCAGTTCTGTACCCTACCTCCTCCCCATCCGCAGACGACGTGACATTCCCCGAAATTGTGTCTAAACCTAGGCTTGTACCTACGCCTGATAACTAGAAAGCCTCTCCACTCAAGTGAGTGCCTGACAATATCATCTTCTTGCTTGTTATGCTTGACATTTACACTAATTTTATAAGTAGCAGTAGTAACACAACATGAACAGCAACAGCACAAAACCGCCCTACGAGACCAAGGGAGCTATTATTTGTAGCTCAACTATTTTCCCTCCACTAATGATTTTCCCGTTTGTTCCCGTCTTTAATGAAGTTCCCGTCTCTAATGATGTTCTTGTCTCTAATGATGTTTCTGTCTCTCTAGACATCAAGCTACCCGTCCACCCAGTCATTGTTTCTACCTAAAAGTAGATGTGACAGAAACAGCGCACCTTAAAACAGGAGCAGTTCTGTATTCCACATTTTTCTTATACACAAACGACGACATGGTATTCGCTGACAATGTGCCTAAACTGAGGCTTGCCCTTACTCCCAAGGAGATGACCTCTGCCTTGGAGCGGGAGCCCGACGACACCATCTTCCGCCCGTCTCACTTACCAGTGTCTGGACAATCGCGCCCAATATGACGAGCAGCGCTAGTAGTAGTGACAAGACCGGAGGCGGTATAGGCATGCCCTACTTCATCAAGCGACCCATGATGTCCATTTGCGACGTTTCCCATACAGGTCTTACCTGGCCCGACTGCTGCTGGGCGAAGCCGAGATAATGGAACTCCTTGCCAAGCACCCCCACCCCAACATTATTCGTTCTTACGGAATCCTCGTCCGGTGCGGTCGCATGACCGGAATCGTACTTGATAGGCACCAGCGCACTCTTGTGAGTCATGTTCGAAAGGCAAGATAGCTGGACGAGGGGGCGTTCATGAAAACCTTGGGGTCGACTGTTGGCCATCTCCACGAAGTCGGCCTGGCTCACAGCTACCTAAACCCGGAGAACGTGATGGTGAGCGATGCCGATGGAATGCCTGTCTTAATCGACTTTGGCTCCTGTCGGCCTTTTGGCAAACGTCTGACGACACTAGGCACTGCCGGATGGGTTGACGACATGGACATCCAGTCAAAGAAGGAACACGATACAGGTGCCCTAGACAAGATACAGCAATGGCTCAAGAGTCACCGATTCGAGTAGTAGTAGTGATTCAGTGCATTTTGAGTCGAATTCAGACAGATTTTGCAGTAAATTATCTTAAGCGAGAGACTAGTCTTGCTGTCTGCCCGTCCCCTCCCATCATGACAAGAAGACTATTGCTGATAATAACACACTCCTCAGCTACAAATTCGTTTTCTCTTGCCTCATATGTCAGCGGTGGTCCCTTCCGCCGGTTATTGCCACGTGAACGTGGAATAACTAGGATACATTCCGCCGTTTGTCCCTTTACCGCCGGTTGCTACTCTCCGCTGGACGTTCCGCTTCCGCTGATCCTGAATATTTGGAAGAACTGGAACACGTAGCGGAATTACAGTCGTGTTTATTTCTCTTCCACTCAATGTCTTGAGAACCGTCTGCATTAGTCGTGACTTTGCAAATTTCCTTCACAGATTTGCACCTCATGCTAGCGTTAACAAGAGTCTAATTCTAGAGCAAGACAGAAACATACATTATGGCTGAGGATTAAGGTGTCAGAATAGAAGCAAACTGTTTATAAAAGGCGACTGGGATATTGTCGTTGGCAAGTTCGGCATTTGTATCAGGCTGTGGCTGTAAAATCGTGAAGATGCTTGGCTGATGGTCGCGCTTTGGAGCTAAGAGTCGGCCACGACTCTTTATACCCAACTCCAATGGATACAGTGGCTTCTCCCTCCTCAAGGCTTTCGTTTCTGTGCCGAGGAAGGTAGATACAACTCCCGTTACTGGCATCTCGTGGTCAGCATGAGCCGCGCGAGCCGCGCGAGCCGCTTGACCCCTCACTCTCAGGTATGTTTCGGCAGTTGTGCTATTAGTGATGGCTTCACTTGTGCACATGGGGCGTGACTCGGTTTGACTTTGACCTATTTTGGCCATCCACATCATAAGATCGTACGAGTACTGGCGACTTGTAGGAGCTGGTGAATTGTAATACTGGTGACTCGTACCGTGTTTCTGTTTACTACTTACCTTTCTTACTCGCTTTCCTACTCGCTTTACTTCCTTGAATCCAATCCCGAACCCGGTACCGCCTTTGAAAAGTCACCCCCTCCTTGTTCAGGCCACCTCTACTCTCTGACTAGGCTTAATGCCAGATACTGGGAGAAACCGGACCTGTTGTTGGCTGTGTCTTGAGCAACACTGCATATTATCCTATACTGGCAAGCCGTCAATCCATCAGGACAGGGAATGCTATGTGTCATCCCCGTATCACCCACAACAGGTCAGAAGTCAAGGTGGTCCGTCACAGGAAATGAGAGAAGGTAAAACAAAACACTCCGTGGCCAACGGAGACATTCTTGTTTATCAAAGAGCAAGCGCTGGCTTTAACGATTGGACCTGCTCTATGACACGTACTGCAGATGTCGACTGCGCAATCATCACATTACAAGTCATCAGGTCATGGCGGTCCAGCCGCTTTGTCGTGCGAGCCGTTCTCCTTCGCGCCCACGACATCCACCTTTGCACGCTTCGCTTTTTGGGGGTGGTCGTGCCGGCTGGACATTTGCCTCCGCTTCGCTATCCCGTCTGCAGGCTTCACTGGTGGCGCCGCCGCACGGATGACCGCCTCCACGATATGGGCGTGGTCAAAGTCGATGGCCATGACGCGCCGCAGCTCCTCGTTCCAGACCATGTTATTATTGTTTACGTCGTCGTGCTTCACGCCATACGGCTCCAGCTCGCGGAGCGTGCGCGACACCTCGGCGTCGTAACACTTAAGATCCTTTGTCTTGCGGCTGATATGCCACAGCGACTCACCCGCAAAGGACATGAGCATCATGTGCGAGATGTGCGCGCCACACTCAGTCCAGTACTCGTCGACGAGCTGGATGATGCCAAAGTTGACGGGCACCAAGCGGCCCTGGCAGGCCTCCAGGAAACCGTATGCCGCGGCCTCCTTGGCGAGCCGCGTGTGGTGCACCCGCTGCACGCCCTTGCCTACAAAACAATAGCCGTACGCGCTGAGCGCCAGTTTGAACAGCGCCCCGGTAGCTCCGTACATGCCAAACCGCTCTAGGCTGTGACAGTCGTGGTCCATATCGCCGGCCAACTGCTCCACGAGCAGATCGCGAAACTTCTTCGCAGTGATCGGGTGGTGCCCGTCGTTGTTTTTGCCGCCAAGCTGGTGCAGGAGAGCGTTCGGGCAGTTTGCGTCCATGGCATCTCCCGTTTTCAGGCCTCGAAGACAGGCTTGTGTGCAATATGGGAGCGAGGGCGAGAGCGGCGCGTCGAACGGAAGCGACCATACCGGCGACGATGCCGGTTCCTGTCGTGAGCCTTCTGTGGTAGTCGAGCCCGATGTGCCCGTGTTAGATTGCGATGACTGCATTGTGCCGGTCGTGCGAGTCTCGGGTGTTACCGGTAACATCGTAGGTGCGTGGTTGGTCCCTCCTGGCCCGAAAGACGGCCTGAGCCGCCGTCACACTCAGCGTCCTGGTCCCTCTTGCAGTTGTTGTCTCGCTTCTAAGGCTCCCCGCCGCTTTCCGCGGTCTCTTGTGCCTTGGAGGGAGCCAGGGTGATCACCGTACTCCTACGAGTTGTTTTGTCCGGTGTCACATCCATATCAGCATATGGCGCAGGCCATCTCGGCTGTTCTTTCTGCAGGGTCTTTCTCCACCGATTGGTCATGTATTTGCCCGTCATGGCCATGAGCACGAAAGAGAGGACAAGAGCCACAGCCGAGTGCTTCAAATCATCAGGGTCAGAAGACCCGATCTTCCGCTTTGGCTCTTCCAAGTGGTAGTATAGCGTCGAGGGTTGTGCCGGGTCGAGGTAAAAAAAAATCAGAGCGAAGCCCGTGGTCACGTAGCTGTACTGCAGCCTGTAGTCGACCATGTAGTGATACACCTGCGAAAACACCTTGGAAATGTCACGCTTCGCAATGACGTCTTCGTCTTCGTCTTCGTCCTCGTCTTCTTCTCCTTCTTCTTCGTCCTCGTCCTCGTCCTTGTTCGTCTTCGTGCTGGACAGTGCCCGAATGGTGTCTTCCATTAACGACGCAGCTGTGTCTGGTACGAGACAACTGCGTAGAAGATCTTCGTCGACCTTGTGTGGTGCTTTGTACTCGACGACGAAGAGCGGTCGCACGGTGTCGTTGGCGTAGTGTCGAAAACACCACCGATCAGGGCGCGCCAAGGTCTGCTCAGACGACTGCCGCTTTCGTTGCGACCCAGACCTGTCTTCCTTGCTCTTAGCTAGATTGTCTTTGCTACCAACACCAGGGCGTGAGAGGTTTCTAGAGCGTCTCCGGACAGATCTCTCGTTTTCTCGGTCCGACTCTGTCTCGCTTGCTTCCTCGTCGAAATTGGTCGCAATAACCCCAAAAGGATAGTTGCTAAAGGAGATGGTACTCGGTGCATCGACACTCGAGATCGCCGCCACACCGCTCTCGACAAGCTCAAGAAAACGAAGCAAGACATCGAGCACGCAACCCTCGACGGCCAGGCACTCAAAGTCCCTGAGGTCTTTCTTGCCAGCTAGCTTCTTATTGCCCACTTTGCTAGCCAGATAGTCGAGGCCGGCGGGTGACGGGAGCAGTGGCGGCTGCCTTCGAAAGGCCTCTTCAAGCACCGCAAAGCTCGCCTCGTGCTGGGCACCAAAATCGGCCCACGGCTTGAGGTAACGGGGGTACAGCTTGCCGTCCACGCGCGCCAGGCCTCCAGGGGTTGCGAGAAGCGCGTTTCTTTCCACTTTAAGTTTCAAGAAGATGCTATGGTGGCAGATGTCGAGAAATTCGGGAAATGTCGTCTTACTGATCTGCGTCTTTGTAGCCTTCAAGGTTCTCTCAGTAGCTTTCAAGGTGCTCTCTGTAGCCTCGCGGCGACGCACTTCCGCCAAATACAGCGCACGATAATCGGTCTGGTCATCCATATTTTAAGATTGACAAAACTTGGCCAGCTGGTTTAAAGACAGATAATGCTGGACGCGCGAAGCTAGGCTAATACTGCATAAAGTAGAAATGGACAGCTTATGCGTGCTGTTTTTCTTTCAAATTTGTGAACGTACGTCGAAAGAAGCGCCTTCTCTTATGTTTCTAGAATCATAAAGAGAAGACGTTTTTGATGGTTCTGGAAACATAAGAGAAGGCGATTCCTACGTATTAGTAGGCAAGGTCAACAGGCAGCAGCCACTACTTGTACAATAACAGCCCAATGTTTAGCCCCACATACCAGCTCAGATCATGTGACGAAAACAAGGGGCCAAGCAATTATTATGTCAATAGCGTGCTTTACCAACACGCCGAACTACGGAGTACTCATCTGGATTTAAGAACAAAGCAGGCGCTGTTTCTTCTATAAATCTGATGGTATTGTATGGACGGTTTTACTCTCTCCTCATACAAGGGCTCGTTTCCGGTGATGTTCCTCGCTATGCCAGGTTATTCCGAGCTCTTTCAGCCTCTCCTCGACCACAATCGACTCGAAACACATCGACATGGCCGACGATACTTCATACCACGCCAGCTTTAGCTCACAACTTATAACGGACTAGGCTCTGCCGCATCCGGGCCCTGTCTTCTATCCAGCCCTCATATCACTGAGCTATCGTCGGGTGTCTCGGGATCGGGCATGGAGGCGCCGCTGCTGCTCATGCGCCGGCTGTCAAAACCGCTGTACATGGACGACGTGTAGTCGTCATCGTCAGTGACACTGCTGCTGCTCTCGGCCTCCATCCGCTCTTGCTTGGCTGCTAGGTCTCGCAATGGTGGTGGCGGTGATGGTAGCGCTTTAGGCGAATCTGGCGGCGCCTGGGGCTCTAAACAATCGTCGGCCAACGCAACCTGCACGTCACCTGGCCTCCTCTGCGGCACTTTCTCCGCCGTCTGAGCGGCGTCCATCTTCGTATGGTCTTGTTGTGTTTTGGCTGAATTTGTCTCCAGCGCTGGGCCTTTGCTGGTCGTGCCCGGGGCCTCTTTTGATTCTGGTGTGGTCTCTTTGGCCTCCGCCTTGTCACCTCCGTTCGCGCCCGCTTCCTGCTCTGCCATCTCCTGTTCCTTGACGGCAGCCAGCTTTTCCTTTAGCGTCTCGGCCATCTGCGCCTCCTCCTTGTGCTGCTGACGCTCCTCTTCCTCGGCGGCGAGACGCCGCTGGAGCTCGGCGAGCTGCTCGTCCGTGAGCTCACGGGGCGGCGCCGCCGTCCGCAGCTCGCGGCGCGCAAGCTGGACCTCGACGGCCACGGTGCCGGCGGGCGCGCCCTCAAGCCGGCTCTTGAGGCGGTCGTTGTCGTGGTCAAAGTAGAGGGCCCAGAAGCCGTCGTTGCTGTCGGGGGCCGAGGGCACGCGCACGGCGACGAAACCCTCCCAGCCGGAAAAGGTGAGGCGGCGGTCCTGGCGCGTGCAGTCCCAGGGGCCGGTGAGCTGGCCCTGGGCGGCGGCACGGGCGCCGTAGCGCAGCGCGTTGGTGTCCTTGTCGACAAAGACCCAGTTCATGATGGGCGCCTCGTCGGTGATGGAGGACACGAGGCCGGCATAGCGCGCCTCGGGGTAGGGCAAGAAGTAGCCGGCAAAGGGGTGGCCGAACGGGGTGTCGGGGTCGGCGCTGGCGCCGGTGTCGACAAAGACAAAGCCGCTCGCGAGGACCACGCGGCGGCCCTCGAGCTGGCCCGAGAAGGCCGAGGATTTGGGGCAGTGCACGACGAGGTTGTTCTTGCGGCTGCGGTGCTCCTCGCGGCGGGCGCGGCGCTGCGACGCCTGGATGCCTTCGGAGGTGCCTGTGACCGCCCCAAAGGCCATCAGCATGCCGAGCATGCTGAGGACCATGGCTGGCGTGTGCTGGAGCTCCTTTGTGGGAGCTGTGATGGCCCGTATGGCGAGAAGAATCAGACGACGAAGAAGGGCAAAGCACTCTGACGAGAGACAACGGACAAAGACGACAGCTTGTCTAGACTGAGAGGCTAAGCCATTCAGAGCTGGACAGCAAACTTGCTCACGATCTCTGGCATTGCACTTACATGCACAGACAGCACTGAGCATCGCGCTGTACTCCCGCAAAGACATCTTTCGTTGCCGCCCGTTTCACCTTGGTTGAAGCTGCCGACAGCTCACGGCAGCTATCAGCCCATTCGAGTATGGAGTAGGACACGCGAGCGTTGCAATGCAGTGGCGCTCAGACGCCCCGACAGCCAGACGGGACCGCGGCCCAGATGGAGTAAGATGGAGTTATGCTGTCCTGTACGGAGTATGTAAAGTACGAGTTACTTGCAGATGCACAGTGCGTGCAAGCACGTGCCATGCCTGCCATCAGTGGCGCAAGTAGGCGTATCGGCCGTGCGCGCTTTCACTCGACACTGTATCAGACATCACGAACGCCAGTTCTGGATTCTGGAACGCAACGCAGATCGGGTCGACAGGGGCCTGCAAGTTTGATCTCCCCGCGTCGCAGCAGCGGCGGGGTCTCGCGTCTTAGGTCGGCACCATTTGCGGCCATCATGAGCTGATGCAGCCGCTCCGTGCGCGGGCGTGGGCGCACGGGAGCTCCCAGCACTGCAACCTCGTCCTGGCCCTGACGGCGGTGGAGACGCAAAGACGTAGACAGACACATCTCTCTGGGCGCGGTGGCACTCTGATGTTTCCTTCGGTTAGGATGTTTCTTTGCCGCTGCACCGGCGATGTTTCAGCTTCGGCCCAGTTGGCCAGATGGCCGCCCATATGCTGCCAGACTGTCTGCCGGAAACCTGGTTGGACACAGGGAGTGGCCTGATCGTAAGACGGCCAGCAGCCAGAAAGCCAAGACTGCGGCTGGCTCCGTGGGCCCCGAATGGCGTATTACAGCAGATGGCAGATGGCAGATGGCAGATGGGGCCGCATTAGTGGAAGGCTGTTCCTGTGAGGCTCTTTTGCTTGGCGCGGCTCTGTCTGGCGCCCAGTCTTGTTGCCAGTCTTCCTGCTCTCTCTATACACAAAGTAGTAAGACTGGCTTTGCCATTGCTGCTATTCGTAGTAGTTCTACTGGTTAGTAGCGGCTGTCTTGCAACTCTGGATCCCAGCTGTGCCTTTGTCTTGCTCACGTCTTTTCTGTTTCTTCACCTGTGTCTTCATGAGTACCCATGGTCATGCGTACTCTACGCTACTGTTAGAGCTTCATTCTGTATCGTGGCACTCGAACTCCCCTCGTAGGCTCCCGTCTGTACGAGCAGTCAATTCGTTTTTGCCGCTATGTGGTTCGCAGTTCAGGCTCTTGCCCCAGCCACTACCACTTGACTCCTCCTTGCCATCGACCGCCTCCCCTCATCTCGCCTCGCTGCTCCACTGCCTGGTTCCTCCCGTCCGTTGCTGCCAAACGGGAACATGGATCGACAAGCATCGTGCTGTTCTCCCCTCTTGTTTCTGCCTTCACGGTCCTTGCCCCTGCAGCCATGTCTCTGCATCCTCCCTCTCGTTCTCCTCGGCACGACCGTCCAGTACTGCTCTGTGCTTTGAATGTCTGCTCTCCGTTGTGGCTCCCCGTTCCTGCATGCGCTCCGTACAACGTACGGGCAAACATACGATGTCCGTTTGAGCCCGCGTGCCCCCTTCTGTTTCACGCGCAGCCTCGACGGCCGCCCAGACATAAAAGACGCAGCTCTGTCTCCCCTGGACCGGGAGATCCGTTCTCTATCAGCACCAGCATCTGCAACCGCATAGGCCTCTCTCACACAGACCAGTCTCAGCCATTGACTACCCTTGCCGTTTCCGACCGACGCCGGCCTCCTTTGTCCCGTCTCTACTCCGTCTCTCAATCTATATCTTGCGCGCCTCGCCCACTGCTTCTGCTCGCCTTTTGAAGTAGTGTTCCAGGCCCGTCTTTTCTTCGCTACTCCTGCTTCTTGCTTGTCCAGCCACCACGTCTTCCCGCCGCTTCTCGACCGCGTCCTCCGCATCCAACTCTTCTGTGACTGGAGGCTCGCCAACCGCAGCTGCTGCTCCCACCAACACCACCACCTCTACCAGAGACCCTCTTCCCAAGGACTCTGCACCTTCACGATCCGCGTCGCCCGCCTCCCCGAGACACGTCCGTAGGTCCTCCACCCTCCGCTTTCCCATCAAGATCTCGGCCGACCCATCGTCAACCACCGCCCCCTCCACTTCCGCGCCCAAGACCCGCCCTCGATCGCTGAGCGACCGTTCCGCTGCTCTTGCTGCTGCCTCCGTTGCGTCTTCCCTCGCCAACGCTTCCTCTGCCTCTGCCTCCTCTGCTGCCGCTCCTCCTCGCCACGCATACCGCCCCTCTCTCGAAGACCTGCCCTCGCCCGCCGGTCCTCCTCCCGAAACTTCAGAGACGCCCGAGGCAGCTCACACGTCCGAGACCAGCTCTTCCCCGGCAGCCTCCCTCTCCTCATCTCCGTCGGACCTCAAGCCCCTTCGCCTCGCGCCCAAATCTCTCCCCGTTCTTGCCAAAGACCAAGACCTAGACGCCTTTCCCGTCTCCAGCACCGCCCCCAAAATGTCCTCGTGAGCCGCCCTCTCCCGTGTGCATATGCCTGGGACCATGAACAGCTTTGCTAACGGCCGTGCAGTTCTACCAAAACCATGAGCTCCTCCGACGCTGCCTACGCCGCCCAGTCTGTGGCCGGCGGTGCCGCTGCGGCTGCTGCTCGCTCTTTTGGCGGACCGGGCATGCCCGTGGCTATGCCCAACCTCTCTGGCCAGCCCAACGGTCTTGTGGGCAACCTGCTGAAGGGCCCGATCGACGCGAACGGCAAGCTCAAAGACGCCGCTCTGATGGTGGGCATCAAGCTGGACCTCGAGGCCGAAGTGCACCTGACGGCTCGCGTACGCGGTGACATCCTCGTCGGGCTGTACTAGTAATGACAGATGGCCACGCCGGCGGGCGTTGGATATTCTCGGTTGGGCATTGTGAGTGCGGTTGATCCTGGTGATTGCCAATCTATGGACACGGCGAATTATGATACAGACGTGTTTGGGAGATAGAACGAAATATAAAGAGTCCTAGTCATGCGCAAGTCACGGGGTAAAGAGTGGAAGAAGCTTATGAGTAAAACCACTTCGAACTATGATACAACACTATAAAGAGTAAATCAAAGCGTAGAGTAAAATGTCACATTCAACTAATGCTACAACACTACTTAAAGCAACAGGCAGGCCACAAGCACTTTCTATTCGCAACCTTGAACTACAATCTTGCATTCATCGACGCCAGAAAGGAAACGCGCAAGGACTGTTAAGTGGAAACGTTGTTCATAATGGTCAATTAGAACCGTTCATCTAATACTGGCAAAAACCACTCTATCATTAACACCGCGGAGCACCCACCCTACGTTCGGGTGTGCTCGACATTTCGGACTGCCAGACAAAGAAAAAGAGCGAACAGGCAGCCCGTATGCAGGAACGGACAATGGAAAATGGAAAAAGAAAAAGAAAAAAAGACTTGGAACTATGGGGGGGATAGAGAGCGAGTATGCGGGCCAGTGAAACCCGAGCAGATCATGCAACCAGAAATTCTATAAGGCCGTGAGACGCGCGACAAAGAGCAAAAAAGGGAGCAAAGAGCGCGAAGCAGAGCCGTCTCTACTCCTTCTTCGCCTTGACGGTCTTGGGCTTCTTGGGCACGCGCACCAGCCAGTACACAAACAGGGCACCGAAGATGTTGAAGACGATGTACACCCACAGCAGGCCGAAGTTCCGCCAGCGCTCGTTGTAGTTGGCGTTGACGCCCGCCAGCACTGTGTTGGTGTCGCTGTACCGGCAGAACGAGCAGTTTGTCGTGGCTGCCTCGTTGGTGAGGTAGCCGCCGGCCTGGTCGATGTACGAGGCCATGTACTGGCCGCAGGTCTGGCCCGAGGGCGGGTTAAAGACGAGGTACTCGTTATCGGCGCAGGTCACCTGGACGTTGGCCACGCCGACGGAGAGCATGCCCGCTATCAGGTAGGTAAAGGGCGACACGCGGTACATGAAGATCCAGAAGCCCGGCATCGACGACGGCGTGGCCAGGACACCACAGAAAATCAGGCACAGCATGAACAACAGGTTGGCCACGTTGCCGCCGTTCTCGGCCGTGTCGAAGCCGGCGATGATTAGGTCGGTGAAGGTGCAGGTGAAGATCAAGAAGGCGAGCAGCAGCAGGAACATGAGGGCGCCGCGCTCGTGGGTCTGGCCGGCCTCGATGGCGTTGTTCTGCAGGCCGACGGGGTAGTACCAGCAGAAGAACATCAGCACGGCCATGAGCGCGTTCCACGGGATCTCGACGGTGATCTGCGACAGCATGAAGACGCGCCAACTGTAGACCTTGGACGGGCGCTCGCGCACCTCGTAGAGAGACCGCTGGATGACAAAGTAGGGCATGGTCTGCTGGACCATCTGGCCGAAGACGGTGAGGAGCTGGAACAGGGCAAACATCTGGTTCTGGAAGCCCTGGATGGTGAGCGGCGCCTTGAAGAAAACGAAACCGACAAAGAGGGCAACCAGCACACACAGCGTCATCTTGGAGTAGATGTACGACGGCGTGCGCCAGTACTGCTGGAAGACACGGTGGGTAACCTCGCAGTACTGCGTCCAGAACGACGCAGCGAACTCGCGGTAGCCAGACTCGCTTTGCTCAGGGTGAACCGGGTTGTCGCGCAGCCGCTGCAGCTCAGCGCGGACAGCAGCGTACTCGGGCGAGTCGAGCCAGGACTGGCGCCAGTCCACCTCGGAGAATGAGCCGGGCGCAGCGCCAATGACCTCGAGCATCCACTCGGCCGGGTTGGCGTCGTGCGGGCACTTGGTGCCGCTGACGCGCTCAAAGTAGCCGGTCATGGTGGCGGAGTTCTTGCCAATGTCGCCAAAGTAGACAGTCTTGCCGCCCTTGGCCAGGAAGAGGAGACGATCGAAGCGCTGGAAGAGCATGGCGGACGGCTGGTGGATGGTGCAGAGGATGGCCTGGCCGCTCTTGGTAAGCTTCTCGAGCAGATCCAGGATGGCCCACGACGTCTGCGAGTCCAGACCCGAGGTCGGCTCGTCGACGAACAGCAGAAGAGGCGGCTTGGCAGCCAGTTCGACACCGATAGTCAGGCGCTTGCGCTGCTCGACGTTCAGACCCTCGCCGGGCACACCGACGACGGCGTCGGCGTACTCCTGCATATCCAGCAGCTTGATGACCTCGTCGACGTACGCCAGCTTCTCGGCACGCGGAACGTGGGCGGGCTGGCGCAGCAGAGCACTAAAGTTGAGAGCCTCGCGCACGGTAGTCGTCTCCAGATGCAGATCCTGTTGCTGGACGTAGCCGGTCTTGCGCTGGAAAGACTGGTCACGGCTGTAGCCATCGACAAACATGTCACCGGTGATGACGCCCATAGAAACACGGTCAGCCAGACAGTCGAGCAGCGTGGTCTTGCCGGCGCCGGAGACACCCATGAGCGCCGTCAGCGTGCCGGGCTTGACCCAGCCGTCGACGTGGTCGAGAATGCGGCGCGTCTCGGCCTTGATCTTGACCTCGTAGCACACGTCCTGCCAGTGGAACACACTCTTCTGGCGCTCGATGAAGGCGGCTCCCTCGGTGTCGCTGCCACCCTTCTCGGACAGGGCAGCACCGGCCATAGGCGCGCCAGACTCGGCATCGGCCTTGCGGCCGCCGGCGAGGCTGGGCGGCTGCTGGCCGCGGCGGAAGACCAGGACCTCGCCCTTAGACTTCTTCTCGGACACGAGCTCGGCAGCCACAATGTAGGTGAACAGGAAGAAGACGACAAAGCCAACGACGATGCCAAAGTTGCGCCAGCGGTGCGCGGTCTCGTAGCTGTACGACAGCTTGATGAAGCGCGCGCCGTCAACGTAGTCGTTGCCCACAACGGATCCGACAGCCGAGCAGACACGGTTGTCCGACGACACGTTCTCGTAGCCCTTGACCGTGGAGGACGGGACGAAGGACGTGCACAGGAACTCGCGGCCGCTGAACTCGTTGATCATCAGCGCCTCAAAGGAGTAGGCCAGCGGGTCAATGTAGTTGATCCAGCGACTCCAGCCGTGCATGTACGAGATGGGAATGACGAAGCCGGTGAAGATGACAAGAGCCAGGATAATCAGCGCTGCCGGCACCATGGCCTGCGACAGGGTGCGCGAGGCTGAGCCGATTGTGCGGAATACCATGGACATGACCAGGACAGTCGTGAAGGTGATGAGCAGGTAGTAGAAGAACGGACCGGGCTCACGGCGCAGGTTCGTCATAAAGTACAGGACCAGGTTGAAGATGATGGAGTTGACAATCTTGTAGGGCATGTCACACAACATGGACGCAACAGCTTCGGCAGACGGATGGTAGAGCGCGTATCTGCTGTGCTTTTCGACAATGGGACGTTGGGCGTAGAGGGTAAGAATCTCGAGCGCGCTCGAGAAGGCGTTCATTAGACAGGCGAAGAAGAGCAGGGCACCGCGCTGAAAGAAGCTGCTGGTGGTATCCTCGAGGTTGTAGAAGACGGAGGCGACGATGAGAGCCATAATGAAGTTGCCACCCAGCTGGCTGAAGGTCAGGCTGGGGTCGCCGACGAGGCGACGGAAGCCGCGCCAGACGCAAAGCTGGATCTGCTGCCCGTAGGAGAGCGTGAAGGGGCTGTCGGCGCGCTGAGCACGAGCCTGCTGGGCACGCTTGGACTCGCGGAAGGCCACGGCGTCGGGGCCGTCGATGGGGTGCTTCTGCTTGTAGGCCTCGATCTCCTGCTGCAGAGCGGCGTACTCAGCAGAGCGGCGCCAGCACTCGGCGAACTCGTCGGGCGTGCGCGGCGTGCGGCCCTCGAAGCCCTCGCGGTCAACGCGCTCCGCGGGGGAGGTCATGGACGTCAGGAAGTCGGGCGTGGTGGCGCGGTCGGCGCAGTGGAAGCCGAGGTTGATAAAGTACTGGCGCGCCTTGTCGGTGCGGCCGAAGAAGATCTGACGACCCTCGTAGATGACGAGCACCTTGTCGAAGAGATCGTACGCGCTCTGCGGCGCCTGGTAGATGGACACGACGGGCGTGCTGTCAAAGAGGTCGGCCTGCAGGCGCAGGGTCTTGCAGAACTCAATGGCGTTGGCACTGTCCAGACCGCGCGTGCTGTTGTCCCAGCACTGCAGCGGCGCGCCGGACAGCGTGGCCTCGGCGATGGTGACACGCTTGCGCTCACCGCCGGACACACCGCGCACGTACTCGTTACCGACGCGCGTGTTGACCGTGTGCGAGATGCCGTACATGGCCATGACGACGTCGCGCAGATGCGCCGCGAAGTCGTTCTTGCTGACGCCGCCGGGGATCTCGCGCGGTGACCGGGCTCGGGAAGCAAAGGTCAGCGTGTCACCGACCGACAGCTGCGGGAAGTGGACGTCGACCTCGGCCGTGTAGACGGCCTCACCACGGTGCTTGGTGTGCATCTCGTGCGCGGAGAGACCCTGGTAGTTGAAGTACGAGGTGTCGTCGACGTAGATGCCGTTGGTCTCGCCGGCAATGGTCTTGAGCAGCGTCGTGCAACCGGCGCCGGGCGGGCCGAGCACGACCAGCATCTCGCCGTTGTTGACAACGCCGTCGAAGCCGTTCAGAATGTCGATCCGCGTGGTTTTGTTGCCGCCCATGACGCTGCGGACGAGGTTGGCGCCCTCGAGCCAGATGTTAATGACATCCTTCTGGTAGTCGGTGGCCTGGCCGTGACCGTAGACGCCGAGGTTCTGGAAGGCCACGCCGGACTTGCGGAACGAGTGCCCCTCGCTCTGCACGAACTGGACGACAGCCTTGGCCCACTCGCGGCCGCTGAACTTGGGGCCGTTGGGGTTGAGCGGCGAGTCCGGGTCCTGCGAGGCCACCGTGAACGGGTTCGCGCCGGCCGGGAGGGCACCCGAAGCCGACTTGGCCGTGTACTGGCGCGCAAGCGACTGCACGATGCTGTGGCGGCGCTCCATCTCGGCGCCCGAGTCGTTGTCGTCGATGTCGTTGTCATCGTCGACGCCGTCGGCCTTGCCGCCGGCCTCGACGCTCTTGTCGACCTCCGTCAGTGACGTTGTGCGCGTGCCATTGTCGTCGGATGTGCCGGGCGCGCTGCCGGTGACGCCGCTTTGCTGCGCCGTGCGATCATAGTTCCCGAAGGAACCAGACGCGATAAAGGACATGGCGGAGTTGCGGTTGTCTGTCGATACTGGGAGAGGATGCGAGCAGATCAAATAGCAAAGGGGGGTTCTCTTCAGGGGAAGAGAGAAAAAGGTGCGTAATAAGCCGGCGCAGGAGCGATGGGCAGTTGGAATGAGTGACAAGAAATAGCTGATATAGCTGAAATTAGATAGAGAGCTACTGTGTAAAGTAGTATTAAGGAAGGGGAGAGGAGGAAGGACGAAGGGGAAAGGTGGTCAAGAGCACCTCCGGCAACCTGGAGAGCAAACGTAGCAGTCGCGATCGAGGAGGGACGGCGTGCTTTTATTCTCTTTATCAAACAACAGCGCCGCCTGGTCTGTCTGGAATGGCAACGCCCAGCGCGGCTAGATAGCCTGGCGCGGCTACCGGAGCTAGAGTCCACAGGGCCGGAGTCCTATAAGAACCCGAGACGGGTAGGCGACTCTGAATACTCCGTACTTTTACGGTGAACAGGCCGGCGAAGTACCTATGTGCCTGTGGGGTGGCCATAGAAGTACAAGTACTCTTGCCCGAGTCTGCGGTCTGCCTGGTACCTGCAGTCGTGCTGCTGGCGGTATCTTCCAGAACAGCGCTGTCCGTTTACGTCACAAAGTATCTTACGTCGTATGCCGCGTACTCGTAGCCAGGGGCAGACTATCGATGCCCGCGGAGTTTGTACGAACAGAACATCGCCAGCACTGTCAGATACCTCACGGACAGCTGACACGGCGGCGATACGATCTGCTTGAGTCCAAGGCGGCGGACCTCGCATCGAGCACGTCTTGGCACGGCCACAGCAGCATTCCAGCAGTCAGCCTGGAGCCCCGGCCGCAACCTTCATCGGCATAAGCACAAGCACAGGCGCTGCTTGCGTGGGACGGAGTCTGCAAGCACGGAATCGGGAGCTACGTACGAAGCTGCGGCGTACCGCTTCGTACACAAGTCCGGAATAGGGGCGCCAAGGCTTAGCAAGCACCCCTGTCAGCCAGGCTCGACTTGCGTGTACAAAGTACCCGTATTACTCGTATCCCACGTTTCTGCGTTTTGGTACACGCCCCCGTCTTGTCATCGATCTGAGCTCGCGCTCTCCTGCGGTCTGATTCATGTGGATGTGGCGTGCCCATTGGCGTGCGGCATGCCGCGTTCCACCCTCCACCGCTGCAGGGAATCGCCGCGGTGTGAAGTACTCGTATTCCTTACGGAGTACTCCGTGATACTTCATTTGCCTCTTATCCATCGCAGACGGTGTATTATCCGCACTGTGCGTAGCTGTTCGCGCTAGTCCCGTTGCCGGGATACTATAGCCAATCGGGACTCAAGATGTGCATCTGCTCCACCCCGCCGGGCCACCGGGCAGACCCGCTCTGGCCCAGGCAAATCTTGTCCACAGCTCCTGTACAAGTTTTGTGCTCCTTCCGTCGTTTCTACAGGGTTCTCTGGTCCTTTGCCCCGGTGTACTAGCGCAGCATGCATGGGCCGGACTCATCGGCATCCAATGAGAGCGCAAAGTACCATCATCCGTCCGCTTATGTAATACGCGTATTGCGCACAGTACGAGTAGCCTTGTTCGATTGCTTGTTGCTCCGAAACTCCTGAAAAGCGCATCCACATGCACGGGTTAGCGGAGGCAAAACGCCCATCCGACAGCTGCGCATTTGTCAGACAGCGTCGGCGTCGATCCTACATACGTGTTCGACGGGGAGTCGGGAGCTTACTGATGCGCTTCGGCTACGGAACACGCAGTATGCTCTCTGATGCAGTTCACAAGTACTTGTAAACCGCTATCACTGATATTTTGCATTTGCAACCTCTACGACGTGCTCAAAGCCTTGGCGCTCCCGGAAAGAGCTTTGTTAAGTCCGTTTGCCTCCGGGAGATCTTTCGTCGATGACGCCCAATGATTCGTCATGACCGGAGACTCGGGTTCAAACTCGGACGATACGCACGTTCAGCAATGCGGCACACAACCTGCGCACGCTTTGGACCCACGTCGAACGGGCTCGCATTGTCGCAAAAGGCCTGAACTCCGTCTCTTGCGCTGACTTGCACAGCTCAACTCCTCAAGCACAGCCCGACTCCTCAAGCAACCAAGATAACATGTGAGATGCGATTTTTGCCAAGAGCTGCACCTTGTACCCCGTGAGCGTTTCGGCATTGTACCGTATCCTTCGTGTTTCGTACAAGCATACCCGAACGGCGGTTGCGCTATCCTGACTTGGCACGAGGCTCAAGTACTCGTACATGCTATGCGAAGCCTGTTGATCAGACCAGAGACCTAGAGTATCTTACAAAGTACTCGTACACTGGCTTGCTACGAGTACGTCGACATGACAGCATGTCTTACACTGTACTCCGTACATCGACCCGTAATACGGAGTACGGCAGTTCAACGATCGTACTGGCTTTACTTTGTGGTATTCTCCCATGTATTTCTACATGCCAGAGCCACAACGGCGCCGTACAGGTTTTATGAATTATGCTATTAGCCCCGGGTGCGTTCTGGACTCCGAGATAGTTTGCCTCTCAACATCGTGCTTCACCCCGTATGTCGTATGTACTCGTATGGCGTACGCGTACCGAGTAATACGATTAAATGGTAATCCTTGAGATACCAGCGTAGCACCCAACACATTACGGAGTACGGAGTACTTCATAGCGTCAATTATGCGCTGTGGTCCCTGATCCACTTCCAAGTGCTGGTGTTTACTTTACTCGTACGGAGTCCTCGAAGCTGTACTCGTACGGAGTACGTACAAACCCCTCAGTAGCATTCCAAAGTAATACTCCGTGCATTGCTTGGTATTGCTTTTCGCAAAGTGGCGCGGATGGTGTTTGTGGTAAAAAAAAAAAACTGTCCTTTTCACGTCGGCCAGCCAAAGCTACGAGTATCAGGCTCTCTCGTTTCACAAGTAGAATAATAATACGAGTACAGGAGGGGGTACATAGGGGGGTAATTTCTTTACATACTTCCGGCTAGTGACTATTTTTGAACAATGTAAGGTTTAAATTAACTACCCATGTACTATGTACTGAGCTTCTTTAACTGGCTTGGTCAATATGCAGTCGCGATGTTAGTATCAAGGCCATTTCAATATACTCCGTAAAAGTAGTAAGGTTCTCAACATAAGCTCTTCCGGGAGTATCGGATTGTCGTGAGCGATCAAGAAGAAATGCAGACGGTGACCATACTTGATGTAGACTGAAAATAAGAAAAGGCGCACTCAGCTGTACAAAATAATCATGAAAGATCTATTGGAGAACTTGATAACAGTAGATCCTTTGTTGAAGCACAAATCCAATACTTGTTTGCTGCAGTAGAACTACCGCTTTGTGGGCTGTTTTTCTAGACGCTTGATGGTCGAAACAATTGGAAATCCATGCAGATGCAAGGTTCGCATGTCCTCTTGCCAATATTTTTTTATCACGACAGATTATGACATGCTGTTGTCAATCGCAAATAAAGTCACATTCACATACGCTGCCCATTCCTGACCGATCAACCAGTTCGAGGTCCAAGTTGTGGCAGATAATTTACTTTGTAGACGTGACTTTTCAAAAAGAAATCGCCGTTGCCATATTGAGTACCTTGTTATATTGCTTTTGAGACCCGGTTCACTATAGTAATCCCAACCAAGATATATCACAATATCTTTGACCAAGCGTCATAACCAATGCCCGCTACGAGGTATACCTAAATAAAGAAAGGACCGTAACCCAAAGACGCGAGGAAAAGCAGTCACCTATTTCGCATCTCGCCTTGAAACTTTATCACCCATCCGGTGAATGGATCTTCCTTCTCATTCCACGACCTCAACAAAAGCTCTGATGAGATAAAGGTCTCGTTGAGGTACAAAGACAGGTTTGCGTCCACCAAGTCAGTATCCAGCTCGTAAAACGCCTCGATAATCTTGCCAATCCGGTCCGGCAACTCCTGCATGATCAGCAGTGTATTGTGCAGCCGCGTAGCGACATTGCTGGGCTTTTCTGTGGGAAGGGCTGGAAGACAGTTTAGTCTTCGCTTTATGACAGCAGAGCATAGCAGACTGGAGAGTTTGATTTTTTTGAGCGTTAATTCGAGGCGTGGCCGAAGCTTGTCTGGATCGTCAGGCGGGATATGACCTCCAGAGCTCATCAGGTCGTCTACTATAGCCTGCATGGATGCGTGCTCCTCGCCGACTGCATCAGACCCACCGTCTGTGCTACCGGCTTCGTCGTCGTCGTCGTCATCGTCATTGTCGAACTCATCATCACTCGTTTCCTCTCCCCAAGTCCTCAACTCCTCCATCTGGTCCAAGAGCGTCGAGTAAACCTCCTGCACAAGATGGACCGAGAAACCGGCCACGCCGTTCTTGCCCAGCGCAATGACATCGTCGCACTGCGACCACAATATGCCAATGCCCGTGTATGCGCCTCGGTCTGTCCTGCTGCTGCCCGCAATCGTCTGGGTCTCCTTGGGGTTGAGGGCCTTGCCGTCTTGGGGGATGGAGCTCAGCAGGTTCTCAACCTGAGTGAGCACGCCGGAACATCGGCGAGCCAGAGCCCGCTGGACGTGATAGGAGTACCGGGGGCCGTAGCACTCATTCACCGACCTTACCAGCGCCGGAACAGGGCCGTTCATCATCTCATACACAACCGTATGAATGGCGGACGGAGTGAAGGGTTCGTTGATAATAAGCAGTGAGATCTTTGTGGCGTGTGCCCGAATAAGTGTAGCAGCGTCGTGGGCCAGTTTTAGCGCATCAATCGAAGACGGAGGATCCCATGCTTCCTCGCTAAGCGTCGGATCTTCAACAGCCTGCACTTCGCTGCATTTTGTGGTAGCAGTCTGATACAGGCTCTCCACGAACTGCTTCAACTCGGCGACAATGATGAGATGTGTGCTAATAAGCGTGGCAAGCGCCTCCATTCCCTTTGGTTCCTTTGGGGTGGTTTTGGGGGTCGACATTTTGGTATGGGCATATGTGCTGTTGGCGTTTACAGCCTACGGCGACGAAGCCCTGGAGGACAGGCTCTGTGCGATGCCCGTGTGCAGTTTCGTTGAATCAAATGCAGTGGTGGATTTGGCTGCACAACTTTTTGCTGATAAGATTGGCGATAGAGGGGCAGTCCGATACGAAGTAATACAGCCTGGCCGTGTCAGAAGGTCACGTGATGCAACTCGTGCCAGTAGCAGCCAATAGATCGGCACCAAAGGGACAGCTTGTCTTTGGAGAGCAGCTTACACTGCAACCTCTGCGGTACAGCTGTCACGAACACCGCCATTACACCACCGCGACAATGAAAATGCGGCAATCAAGCACCTTCCTGGTTGTTGGCGCTCTTGTGAGCACCGGTGTTGTTGCTGCGGGATCTGTCCCTCGCGGCGTTGGCCCTGAGTGTAAGTCGGCCTTCTCTGCTGGCAATGGCAGCTTCAAGTTGGCACTGCTAGAGCTGTTGAGCTTACTGCTGGGCTCGCCACTGGCACTGTGGACTTGTACTGACTGTTCTGGCGTCTTAGTCGTCAAGTACTATGCGGCGAAAGACAAATTCACATGCATCGGCAACCCTTCCATCGTCCTCGCGGCTTCACAGGTCAACGACAACTCGTGCGACTGTCCAGACGGCTCCGACGAGCCCGGCACTGCCGCATGCGCATTCCTGGACCCCCTTTCTCCCGCACAGCCTCTGCCGGGATCGCCGTCCGGTAGCACGAACACAAGTACTTCCTTGCCAGGCTTCTGGTGTGCCAATGCCGGCCATGTCGGATCCTATGTGCCGTTCGCCTACGTCAACGACGGCGTCTGCGACTACGAGTTTTGCTGCGACGGAAGCGACGAGTTCGCGCACAAGGGTGGCGTGAAGTGCGAGAATCGCTGTGCTGCCGTGGGCAAAGAGCACCGCCGGATTGAGCAGGAGCGCAAGCAAGGCTGGGAGCGGGCGATTAAGCGTCGGCGCACCTTGGCCAAGGAGTCGAGAGAGCTCCGGCGCCAGGTGGAGGCACGCGTCGTCAAGCTCAAGGGGGAGGTCGAGGAACTGGAACAGAAGCGCGCCCGTCTGGAGAAGGACCTGGCCGAGACCGAGCGGGCGGAGAGAGGCAAGGTTGTCGGCAAGGGCAAGTCCGGTGGAAAGCTGGCCGTTCTGGTCGGCCTGGCCAAGAAGCGCGTCAATGAGCTGCGGGACACGCTCGACAAGGTTTTGGACCAGCGGGATGACCTACAGGACAAGGTGGACGAATTGGAGAACATCCTCCGCAAGCTGCAGACCGCCTACAACCCTAACTTCAACGACGAGGGCGTCAAAGCTGCTGTGCATGCATGGGAAGACTATGCTGCCAAGGCTACTTCCGAGAAGAGGTCCGCGGTGCCGGACGGTGACGTCTATGAAATCCTAAAGGAGGATTCGGAGGAGCAGGGCGTGAACTGGCAGGAGTTTGAGACCGACGACGGGACCGACACGGACATTCGTAAGTGTCCATTCTGGACTTTGCAATTTGGCCTCTGCAGCGCGAAATATGGATGACTAACACGACACAGTGTACAGCATCGAGGCCTACCTCCCCGCGTCGCTTCGCCAATTAGTGCAGGATAAGATCACGGCCTGCCGTGTGTGGCTGATCGAGAACGGCTTCCTGGCCGACAACTCGGACGGCACTGAGTCCACCGCTGTCAAGGATGCCCGATCGGCGCTGGCGGCAGCCGAGAGCGAGCTCGGAAAGCAGAAGAAGTCGCTGCGCGACGAGGAAGAAGACCTGACCAAGGACTACGGCGTAGACGACATTCTGCGCGCGGTTCGCGACAAGTGCGTCAGTACAGCTGTCGGCGAGTATGAGTATGAGTTTTGCTACCTCGGCCAGACGAAGCAAAAGCCCAAGAAGGGCCACGGCGGCACGAACATGGGCAACTATGCGCGCTTCGAGATGCAAATGGCCGATGAAGAGGACCGTCTCGACGGTAAAAGCCTTGGCAAGGGCCCCCGCATGGTGCTCAAGTACGAGAACGGTCTCCACTGCTGGAACGGCCCTAACCGCCAGACGGACGTTTGGCTGGGCTGTGCCGAGAAGGAGGAGCTCTGGCGCGTGGCCGAGTCGGAGAAGTGCGTCTATAAGATGGAGGTTGGCACGCCCATCGCCTGTGAGGACATCAAGGCTGCTGATGCCGCGGCTAGCAAGGACGAGCTGTGAGGGAATATAGAAACAAGACGACGGAACAAAGCACAAATGTACAATCAGCTCTGAAACTTGCTGCTTGTGTACCCCTGACATAAGTTTTTTTCTGGCTTTGTTTTCCTTCTTTTGGGTGGTTTTTAGTTATGGGAAGAGTGCGGGACACAGTATACGACACGAAATATGAAAGAAATCACTGATCTGGATAGAGCGCCTTGTGTATTTCCCCGGGTATCTCGAGAAGCTCTAAGGTACATATTAAAAGATTCACAGGCATCATTACAGAAGCAAGCTTCATCGTGTTGTTGCCAGTTTCCTGCGCTTGTTTAGCTCGTCTTGCTCAGCGAGAACTTTGGCCGTTAGCGATGCAGCGAGCGAATTGTTAATACCACTGACACGTTTGTCGACGCCGTTTTTGCCGCCGTTGGGCCTCTTCTCCTTCTTCTGTAGCGCAGCGTCTTCGTCGCTGACGGGGGCGTCTTTGCCTCCGTTACTGGCCTGCCCATCCTTTGCATCGGAACCCGCCTTTCGCTTCTTGCCCTTCTTTTTATCGCCATGGCCCTGGCTCTTGTTTTTCTTCAGGCTATGAGATAGTCCTTCAGCACGGAGTGCCTCGATTCGCTGCCGGAGCTTCGATAGAGCAGCTGTATCGGCCGGGAGAATGGGAATGACATTGTCGGCAGAGATGGCCAGACTGCACTCGGGACAAAGCAGGTCTGTGAGGATCGTGGCGAGCGCGGCCTCGGCAAACACATGTCCGCACGGAGCGAGGTACACGGCCTTGGTGGACGGGCCAATCTCCTTGAGCGTGACTGGGCACTGCCACGGGGCTATCCGCTTCGTAGAGGCGCGCCTGCACTGAAGGCGGACAACGTCGCGCAGGGAGCGAATTCCCGAAGATGCCAGGGTCGGCATGCCGTCAACGGGCGCCTCGCCGGCCTCTTCCTTGCCAGCTGCGTCGTCCTCCGCTGCAGCGGCACCGGGCAGGAGCCCTTCCAGTACTGTCTCGTAGTTGAAAAGCCGGCCACACCAGTTGGATACAACGGCATCGAGGTCGAGAGGATCGCCGCTGATCGGATCTGTTTCCCAGGCATGTGTTTGCGCCTCGAGAGCTGTCGCTTTGAGCTCAGACACTGTGGGCAGACGCGCCGCTGACTTGACGAGCTCCCGCCGCGTCGGGATCGAGCCGCCGTCGTTACCCATGGCAATGTTTGGATGCGGCTGTCAAGTTCGGGAAGTCGGATACTGGTTTGTTGATTGTCGATCCTGTTCGGGCGTCGTTGATGCAAAACCGAACCGCAACAGTTATGGAGTGTACATCGTTCAGCATCAGAGGCTAGCCGAAGATGACTAAGGCTGCTTATTGCCGTTTACGTTGCCCCGCTGAAATGAGAGAATGGCGCTAGGAAGCGTGTGCCACAAGCGTGGTTGGTGGCTCCGTCGCGCAAAAGCGAGCACATGATGTTCTCAGCCTGCCCTCAAAGAGCTTCATTTCCCATACGCTTCTATTCCCGCGCACAGCACACCGCACCTCTCACCGCCCCACGCCTTTGTACGTTTATCCTCCACCAACGCTGGACGGCGATGAGAAGAAGTAGATTTACGAGAGAGACGATCTTGATGGCTTGCAACCGGCTCCGAGGGCCCATCCAGAGCTTGCAACTGACCTCGTTGCCTTTAGGTCTCAGGCTTCCTTTCAACAACCCCTCTTCCCCGCGAGCTCTGCTTCGATACCTTGCTCTACCCTCACCGGCCCGTAATTGACACGAGCACTGCCCGGTCGACCGCGTGGGCGAATACGCGCGGCGCCGGAGCCTTTGGGCTGACACTCTGACCGCGTCCGGCCGGCCGAGGATGCTATACGCTGCTGCAGAGTGAAGCGGAGATGAATGATCGAGGCTCCCAATAGTACAACCGATTCAGAACACGATGGCGACGCCTCAAGGAACTACCGAGCAGACCGGTGTGGATATGTTGATTAAGGAGCTCAAATCCAGGTGAGAAGCGCGACAGCAAACCAGCAAACGGCATTTGTCCGTTCTTTGCTAACGCGCGACTCCCATCTCCCCAGGTCGATCGGAGATGACGGAAGAAAGAAGGCTGGCCAGAGCTTGCGCGATCTGGTGGTTTTAGCACAACGAGGTATGGCTGAGGCGGGATGGAGTGGCAGAGTATGCCAGACTCCGCGCTGACAGACGACCCGCAGACCAGAGCACCGAACAGTTCCAGACCTATTGGAACGCCGTTCAGAGCAAGATTAGTGGCCTTTTACAAGGAGACACGACTGTCGAGAAGCTCGGCGGTATATACGCCCTCGATGCCTTTGTCGACTTTGATGGCGTCGACCCTACGGTCAAATACACTCGGTTCGCCTCGTCTCTGACCAGAGTCATGAGCGGCAAAGACATCAACTGTATGCAGCCCGCGGCCATTGTTATCGGAAAGCTTTGCCGACCCGGCGGTGGCTCCCTTGTGTCGTCGCTCGTCGATACCGACGTGCAGCTCGCGCTCGAATTTCTACAGGATGGCAACAGCGAGGAGAGACGATACAGCGCCGTATTGCTGCTACGGGAGATTGCCCGGAACGCTCCGACCCTCATGTACGCCAAAGTTGTCGATATCCTCGACTGGATCTGGGTTGGACTGCGCGACCAGCGCCACCTTATTCGTGTCACTTCGGCCGAGGCAGTGAGCGCTTGTTTCAAGATCATCAGCGAGCGCGACCCGGAGTTGAAGGCCCGCACCATGGACAAGATGTACGAGGAGGCCAGCCACGGGTTCAAGATTGGAACAGTCGAATCTATCCACGGATCGCTGCTCGTGCTAAAGGAACTCCTCGAGCAAGGCGGCATGTACATGCAGCACCGGTACGCCGAGGCCTGCGAGATCGTTTCGCGGTACAAAGACCACCGGGATGCCACTATACGGAAAACCGCAGTCCTGCTGATACCCGACCTCGCCATCTATGCACCGACCCAGTTCTCGGAGAACTACCTGCACCAGTTTATGATCTACCTATCGGCGATGTTGAAGCGTGAAAAAGAACGGAACGACGCCTTTGTTGCCATTGGCGCCGTGGCCAACGCAGTCAAGAGTGCCATGGCACCGTACCTGGACGGAATCCTAATTTACATTCGCGAGGGTCTCAGCGTGAACGCGCGGAAAAAGGCATCTGTCGACCCTGTCTTTGACTGCATCAGCCGCCTGGCCATGGCTGTCGGCCAAACGCTGACCAAGTACATGGAGGCGCTTCTGGATCCTATCTTTGCCTGCGACATGACGCCGAAGCTGACACAGGCTTTGGTCGACATTGCATTTTACGTCCGCCCGGTGCAAAGCACCATTCAGGAGCGGCTCTTGAACATGATTAGCATTGTCCTGTCCGGCGAGCCGTTTAAGCAACTTGGCGCGCCTTCGTCACAGGGTGGCAGCGCGCTGTCGGCACCTGTTCCAACTGTCACCACAAAGGACACACCCAAGGATGCGGCCGCTATCGAGCAGCACAAGGCTGAGGTGAAGCTCGCTCTCAATACGCTTGGCTGCTTCGACTTTTCTGGACACGTGCTGAACGAGTTTGTCCGGGACGTCGCCATGCGTTATGTTGACGACGACGACCCGGATACCCGCCAGGCCGCTGCGCTCACTTGCTGCCAGCTATATCTTCGTGATCCTATCGTGAACCAGGAAAGCTACCATGCCATGCAAGTGGTGGGCGACGTGGTCGAGCGACTTTTGACGGTCGCTGTCTCCGACCCAGTTCCACATATTCGTCTGACTATCCTCAATGCCCTCGACAACAGGTTCGACCGCCACCTCGGAAAAGCAGAAAACATCCGTACTGCCTTTTACGCTCTCAATGACGAGTACTTCCCTATCAGGGAAGCTGCTGTTCGCCTGATCGGCCGGCTGACTCGCGAGAACCCGGCGTATATTGTTCCGTCTCTTCGCAAGACTCTGATTCAGATGCTTACAGAGCTGGAGTTTTCGGACGTGCCGAGGAACAAGGAGGAGAGCGCCAAACTTCTCAGTCTGCTGGTTCAAAATGCCCAAAAGCTGACACAGCCGTACGTGCACTCAATGATGGAGGTCTTGCTGCCCAAGGCTGCCGACCCAACAGCTTCTGTGGCTGCTACCATCATCAAGGCGATTGGCGAGCTGTGCAATGTCGGCGGAGAGGAAATGCTGCGCTACAAGGACCGCTTGATGCCAATCCTTGTCGACGCCTTGCAAGACCAATCGTCGACTCCCAAGCGCGAAGCAGCTCTCCGGACTATCGGCCAGCTCTCTTCCAACTCGGGCTACGTCATCGATCCCTACCTTGAGTATCCGCAGCTGCTCGACATGCTGCAAAACATCATTCGTGGCGAGCCGCAGCACACGACGCTTCGCCAAGAGACCATCAAGCTTATGGGAATTCTTGGTGCTCTGGATCCATACCGGTACCAGCAAGTCGAAGAGCGTAGCCCAGAGTTGCAGCTACGAGTGGAATCGACACAAACCACCGACATATCGCTTATGATGACCGGCCTAACGCCCTCGAACAAGGAGTACTACCCCACAGTGGTGATCAATGCTCTCCTAGGCATCCTTAAAGACCACTCTCTCGTGCAGTATCATCAAGATGTTATTAGTGCTATCATGTTCATATTTCGCACACTAGGGCTGGAGTGCGTCCAGTTCCTCGATCGTATCATTCCGGCCTTCCTTCTCGTTATCCGCAGTTCTTCTGCCACGAAGGCCGAGGCCTACTTCAGCCAGCTTGCCACTCTTGTCAGCATTGTCCGGCAGCACATTCGAAATTACCTCCCCTCGCTCGTGGAAATAATGCAGGAGTATTGGAACAGCTCCCCATCACTGCATGGCACTATATTGTCGCTCATCGAATCAATTTCGCGGTCCCTGGAAGGGGAATTCAAGATCTACCTTGCCCAGCTATTGCCGCTGATGCTCGCTCTCTTGGAGAATGACAACTCCATCAGGCGGATGCCGTCTGAGAGAGTCATGCACGCATTCCTTGTATTTGGCTCGAGCAGCGAGGAGTACATGCATCTCATCATCCCCGTGATCGTGAAGACATTTGAGCGGCCGCTACAGCCGGCATTCTTGCGCAAAATTGCCATTGAAACGATTGGAAAGATCTCTCGGCAGGTGAACCTTAACGACTATGCATCAAAGATTATCCACCCATTGAATCGAATTCTCGCAAGCAGCGACGCATATCTTCGAGTTCCGGCACTGGACACCCTTTGTGCTCTGATCCATCAGTTGGGCAAAGACTACCTCCACTTCATGACCATGGTCAACAAGACTATCGCGCAGCAGGGAATCCAGCACTCGCAATATGAGTTGCTAATTGCAAAGCTCCAAAAAGGCGAGGTTCTGCCGCAAGACTTAACCTCAGAGACTCGGTATACGGACCAAGTCGACGAAGTGCCATTCGCCGAGCAGGCAACGAAGAAGCTAGAGATGAATGCCGTCCACCTACGGACAGCCTGGGATACAAAGGGAAAATCGACGAAGGAGGATTGGCAGGAGTGGCTGCGTGGTTTTAGCACGACCCTGCTAAACGAATCGCCAAACCATGCACTTCGTGCTTGCTCTGTCCTGGGCAATTTGTACCCGCCGCTAGCACGGGAACTGTTCAACTCGGCGTTTGTCTCTTGCTGGAGCGAGCTGTATGACCAATACCAAGAGGAACTGATCTACAACATTGAGAATGCCATCAAGTCCGAGCACATTCCTCCTGATTTGCTTGGCCTACTTCTCAACCTTGCCGAGTTTATGGAGCATGATGACAAGGCACTGCCAATTGATATTAGGGTGCTCGGTCGGGAGGCCGGCCGTTGCCATGCGTATGCAAAGGCGCTGCACTACAAGGAGTTGGAGTTCTTGCAGGACCAGAGCACCTCTGCTGTGGAGGCCCTGATCTCGATCAACAACCAATTGCAGCAGTCCGATGCAGCTATTGGTATACTGCGGAAGGCCCAGCTGTACAAGGACGGCATTCAGCTCCGGGAAACCTGGTTTGAGAAACTCGAGCGCTGGGAAGAAGCGTTGGCATTCTACGAGCAGCGTGAGAAGGAGCTCCCCGAAGACCAGACCGTGTCCATCGACCTGGTGATGGGCAAGATGCGTTGTCTGCATGCACTGGGAGAATGGGACGCCCTTGCTACGATTGCCAGCAACACCTGGACGAACTCGTCACAGGAGGTCAAGCGGCTAGTCTCACCGCTGGCCACGGCCGCTGCCTGGAACCTGGGCAAATGGGATCTGATGGAGGATTACCTACGGGCCATGAAGCGGCACTCTACCGACCGGGCGTTTTTCGGTGCCATCCTAGCGCTGCATCGCAACCAGTTCCGTGAGGCAACCAACTGCGTGGAACAGGCACGACAGGGTCTTGATGTGGAACTCAGCGCACTCGTCACAGAATCGTACACCCGAGCGTACCAAGTGATTGTTCGCGTGCAGATGCTGGCGGAGCTGGAGGAGCTTATCACTTACAAGCAATGCGAGCCGAAGAAGCAGGAATCGCTCAGACGGACATGGGAAACACGTTTGCTCGGCTGCCAACGCAACGTGGAAGTCTGGCAGCGGATGCTGCGGCTGCGTGGCCTCGTCGTGTCTCCGATGGAGAACATGCAGATGTGGATAAAGTTCTCCAATCTTTGCCGCAAATCTCAGCGGATGGGCCTGGCCGAAAAGTCTCTTAAACATCTCATTGGCAACGAGGACCCGCTCGAGTATACCATTCCGCACTGGGTAGACGCTGATGTTCTGCGTGAGCGGGAGGTGTTGCGCGAACGGGAGCGGGAGATGGAGTACGAGCGGCACCGCGCAGCCAGGGAAAGCAATGGTTCGAGCCACGGCGATTCTGGCCTGCGGAACCAGCGTGAGTTCCGCCACGGACGTCTTCTGATAGATAGCACCGCCAGTGATGGGATTGGCACGAATGGGGTCAGCAACGACGACTATCCGAAGCCGCCGCCGCCGCCGCCGTCGCAGGTCATCTACGCCGTGCTCAAATACCAGTGGGATCGCGGACAGCTGCCAGACAACCGGACGTCGGGCATTGCCGAGAAGTCTCTTGGCTGTCTTCGCCAGTTCACGGCTGATCTGGGCGCACGGCTCGACGCTGCACGACAGCAATTCCAGATGAACGGAATGGGTATTAACGGCTCGGGACCAAACGGCATTGGTGGAACCGGACTGGACATGTCGAACCACCATGGCTTTGACCGGGTCCGGGATGCGTCGACGGCCCTGCAGCTGAGCCCCGAAACGCAAAGACTTCTTCAGGACCAGACGAAGCTACTGGCGAAGTGCTACCTCCGTACCGGAGATTGGCTCATTGCCCTCAACAAGGACAGCTGGCGCAGCACTCATGTTCGCGAGATCTTGTTCAACTACACGCAGGCGACCAAGTACAACCCCAAGTGGTACAAAGCCTGGCACGCGTGGGCTCTGGCCAACTTTGAAGTGGTGCAGTCGTTGACGGCGATCAATCGTGGAGAGGCGGCGACGAATGGCGTCAACGGCACTTCCGGACAGGGACAGCGCAACGGCATGTTTGCGACCGATGCGACGGCGCCGGCGAGCCGTCCACCAGCGCCGGTAGACTACACCACGGTCCTGGAGCACGTTGTACCGGCAGTGCGTGGCTTCTTTGAATCTATTGCGCTGTCAAAGGGCAGCACGCTGCAAGATACTCTGCGGCTGCTCACGCTGTGGCTTACGCACGGCGGACATGCAGACGTCAATACGGTTGTGACGGAAGGCTTTGCGCGTGTCAGCGTGGACACGTGGCTGGAGGTGATTCCGCAGCTGATTGCACGCATCAACCAACCCAACAGACGGGTGCAGCAGTCTGTGCATAACCTGCTCGCCGACGTAGGCCGGGCGCACCCCCAGGCGCTGGTGTACCCGCTGACTGTGGCGATGAAGTCGTGGCAGAATACGCGGCGCTCGCGCTCAGCGGCCCAGATCATGGACAGCATGCGGCAGCACAGTGCCAAGCTGGTGGAGCAGGCAGACCTTGTCAGCCACGAGCTGATCCGTGTGGCCGTGCTGTGGCACGAGCTGTGGCATGAGGGCCTCGAGGAAGCGTCGCGTCTCTACTTTGGAGACCACAACATCGAGGGCATGCTGCGCGTGCTGGAGCCGCTGCACGACCTGTTGGAGAGCGGCCCCGAGACGCTCCGAGAGATCTCGTTTGCACAGGCGTTTGGGCGCGATCTTGGCGAGGCGCGCGAGTGGTGCCGACAGTACGAGAGCAGCCACGACGTTTCGGACCTGAACCAGGCGTGGGATCTTTACTACCAGGTATTTCGGCGCATCACGCGGCACTTGCCGCAGATGACGTCGCTGGAACTCACGTACTGCTGTCCGAAGCTGCTGATGGCGCGCGACCTGGACCTGTCGGTGCCGGGCAAGTACCGCAGTGGACAACCAGTGATCCGGATTATGTCATTCGCGCCGACATTCAACGTGATCAGCTCCAAGCAGCGGCCGCGCGAGCTGAAGATCATGGGCAGCGACGGCAACAACCACATGTTCCTGCTCAAGGGCCACGAGGACATCCGGCAGGATGAGCGGGTGATGCAGCTCTTTGGTCTGTGCAACACGCTTCTTTCGATGGACTCGGAGAGCTACAAGCGGCACCTCAACATTGAGCGGTATCCCGCGATTCCGCTTTCGCAGAATTCTGGCTTGCTCGGCTGGGTACCGAATAGTGACACGATCCACGTGCTGATTCGCGAGTACCGGGACTGCCGCAAGATTCTGCTGAACATTGAGCACAGAATCATGCTGCAAATGGCGCCGGACTACGACAACTTGACGCTGATGCAAAAGGTGGAGGTGTTTGGCTACGCACTGGACAACACGACCGGCCAAGACCTCTACCGGGTGCTGTGGCTGAAGAGCAAGAACTCGGAAGCGTGGCTGGATCGGCGGACGAACTACACGCGGTCCCTGGGAGTCATGTCGATGGTGGGCTACATTCTGGGTCTGGGTGATCGTCACCCGTCGAATCTGATGCTGGACCGGATCACGGGCAAGATCATCCACATCGACTTTGGCGACTGCTTCGAGGTGGCGATGAAGCGCGAGAAGTACCCGGAGCGGGTGCCGTTCCGGCTGACACGGATGTTGACGTATGCCATGGAGGTTAGCAACATTGAGGGCAGTTTCCGCATTACGTGTGAGCATGTCATGCGTGTCTTGCGCGACAACAAAGACAGTGTCATGGCTGTGCTGGAAGCGGTAAGTTGTTTTCTCCTTCTTTCCTTTCTTTGCTTTTTTAAAGTACTTGACTCTACGGGCACTGCTAACTATCGACAGTTCATTCACGATCCGCTCCTGACTTGGCGATTGACTAACGCTCAATCGCCGGCTGGGCCGAACTTCCACTCGGAGCGTGAGATGGCGATATTGGGGCCGGTGACGGGCGGGCGGGCGCGGCGGCCGTCGGTGCTGGACAGCCATGTGGCGCCGTCAGAGCTGATTGCGAACGGTGCTCCGGGCGGCGAGGGCGGCGCTGGTGCTGCTGCTGGCGTGGCAGGCAACATGGCAGGCGGCGTCCAGGGCGGCCGGGGGCGCGCACGCACGAACAGCTCGCTGATCCAGCCGCCGACGTCGACGGTCGGCGCAAACGGCGCAAACGGCAGCATGGCAAACGGCGGCGGCAACGGCGTGGCGCCGCAGCAGGCGGGCCAGGCGGCCGACACGGCGGAGATGCAGAACGCGCGGGCGGTGGAGGTGCTGGGGCGTGTGCAGCAGAAGCTGACGGGCCGGGACTTCAAGCCGGGCGAAGAGCTCGATGTAACGGCGCAAGTGAACAAGCTGATCATCGAAGCGACGAAGCTGGAGAATCTCTGCCAGCACTACATCGGCTGGTGCAGCTTCTGGTGATGGGAGGGCAGGACGGGAGCGGAGCGGATCCGTGGATGCGGTACAAGGTGCTGTTGGGCGGACGGCCGGAAAGGGACCATAGTCTACTCTTCTTTCGATGTGTCGCCGGGGACACCTGATTTTGCGTATTGCGTGTGCGTTTTTGCGGCTGCTTCAGCCTTACGAGTTGTGACTGCGCTCAGCACATGAATGGGAGGACGGACTCGTGCGGGATAGATGATTCATTTCTTTTTTACGAGATGGGCATGGCCTGCCCAGAGAACATGTAATACAACTTGAAAGGAAAAGCTCCGAATTCGCCAGAACGCTCGTGCTGGAGAGATGCATGCCGTTGATTTCGGTTCGCGATGAGGGTGAGAAGATGCTGGACACGTGACTTGATGACAGGCTGCTTATGTTAACAGGAACGGCGGCCAGCCTGAATCAGGAAGGAACACAGAAGTCTAAAGAAGAAGGAGCTACCGCCACGAGTACTCCGAAATTAGGAAGGGACGAGGGCAGCAGACTCGCAGGGACAAGGTTACTGATTTGCGTAAGTCTTGGCTGTTGCAATCCCAGTCCAGTTGAAGACCCATTATCGTATGCCTCGCTTCGCAGGTCCTACAAAATCATAGACCTGAGCAAACTCAGGCCTGAGGACAAGCCGAAGCTCAGAGACGATGCATTGCCTCGGGAACGTGCAATGACCTTTGTTTACGTTCTGCCACCGGCCCATCTTCGGCCGCTCTCTTGTGTCTTGTGAGGCCATGACAAAGCAGAAAGCAAAACACAGGACTGGGCATCGATTAAGGCGGACGAGAGATGCAGAAACAGAGGCAGACATGAGGAGGAGCCAACAACACAATGGCTAGCGACAGTTCGGTGCAAAACTTCTCGCTGCCAAGCCGGGCCGGCAGCCGTCTTGCGGCGTCTGCTGAGCGAAATTTGCTTCGAGGGGGATCCGGCTCAGACGACGGCCAGCGCGTCCGCTCGCCGTCGCCAGTGGCCTTGCAGCTGTTTCACTTTGCTGGCATTGATACCGGCAGGTCCGGCCACGGCTCGACAGCGCGCTCCAGCCAGCGGCGTGTCCGTCCGCGTCCGCTGTCGACATCATCATCGGCACCCGCTCTGGCCATGCCCGTCCCCGGAACCATGGCTGAGGTGATGGGGGCAGCGTGGACACGACATGACGATCAGCGGCCGAGCGACAGTGCGTTGCCCGTCTCGCCCGCACAGTCGATGTGGCCGGGCTATGCGAGCATGTGGCAGGCGGAAGGCGGGGACGACGAGCACCTGCGTCTGGTCGACGACAGGCAGCTCGCACTGGGACGGAGGGGAGACAGCCAAGATGCGCCCCGAGGCCAAGGCAGCGCCAGCAGAGACGAGAGAGACGAGAGAGACGGCCGCGGGCCCGTCCGCGTGTCCAACGCCTTCTCGCCGCCGCCACTGGCGCGCAGCATCTCCGTGCGCTGGGGCCCGCGGCTTCGCCACATTACACTTAGCGAGGTGCAGGCCGCAGACGACGCCGCGCGGCGCCTCGCTGCGGCGCGTCGGCGGCGCGTGCTCGGCGGCAGTCTTGCGGGCGTCGTGCTCGCGGGCATGCTGTCGAGCACAGCTGCCGCGACAGTGGCAGCAGTGCGGGCGGCAAGACCAGGGCCGGGCGCGGCGGGCGCGCCATCCGCTGTGCTGGACCCTCCCGTCTTGGCATGGCTGGCCGTGAGTGTCGTGGCATGCGTGGTGGCGGCGGCAGCCCTGGCGGCTCTGCTGGCCACGTGGCGCCGCCGACGCGCTCGCCGCTGCTGTCACTCCCAGTCGATGCTGCGGACCGGTGAAGGCTGGCTCGAGATGGTGGACCTGGACGGCGACCACGACGGGCACGACTACCACGACCGTCCTAGCGGTCGCAACCACTCTGAGAAAGACCGCGCAGCGCACTCTACGGCGTCAACGCGGGAGAACCCCCGTAGCGAGGCTGAGGAGCGTGCGCCGGGCACAACAACAGCCGCTGAGGACCGCAACTGGGCCAAGTTCGCCGAAAACGCCGGGCAGCTGCGGCGCTACGTCGAGGCGCTGGAGGCGCGGCTGGCCTCGGAGGCGGCGGGCGTCAGTGGTGTGGAGGGAGCGGCAGCGGTTTCTCTGCCGAGCAAGACTGCGCTTGACGATGATTCGGCACCCGGTCTAGCCATCACGACAGCCGAGCAGGCGCATCGCAGTAGCACCGACACGGACATGGACATTGGCCGTGCATCCGCGGGCGCCGCGCCCATCATCGGCCGGCTTGCTATTGACATCAGTATCGTTTAGGCGCGCCTGTGGGAAGCTCCCCGGTCGCTGACGGCGGCTACGCAGAGGCCGTAACCCGGCATGGCGGTCACAGTGGCGGAGGCAACAGGGCACCGGCAAACTGTGCGTCGCTGGACATGCGCGACGCGCAACGGGAAGCGTTCGCAGGTTTGGAGAAGCAGGGACAGGCTTGCACCATCTGCCTGTTTTGGTGTTGATGTGCTCGCGGCTGTTTGATTATTTGATTGTTTGATTTTCCATTCTTGCGTATTGCTAGCAATCATGGGTGCATGGACTCTCAGCTCACGTCATCGATCCAAGCTAGCCGACTGGCCGTTGCTGAAGTGGCAGTCTATATGGCCTCTGGCCAACTATGCATTTCTCTACAAATACCCATGCCTATGCAAGCAGTGGCCACACTGCAACCTGTGCAGCCGATCCCAAACAGCGATGCGAACACGATCAGACAAAGACGGGGACACGGTGCAGGTGAAGGAGGACACCGAGGACACCGCTCAGATGGCCCGGCCTGCCCGCGCCCGGTTCTCCCGGTAACGCTTGTCCTTGGCTGCAGTCTTGCGCCGCCGCTTCCACGACCGATTCACATCGCCGCGGTTGTCCCAGAACCACTTCTCGAAATTGCTTGCCGGGTCCGCCTGCTCGCCGTCCGCGCCCTTGTCTGCCTTGGCTGCCTTGTCCGCCTTGTTGCCGCCTGCCGTGCCGCGCGCCCGGCTGCCGTCGTCGGGCCGCTCCACGATGTCGTCGTCCTCCTCCTCTACATCGTCGTCGCTGTCACGCGCCGGCCATGGAAACTGGCCGACCCGGCTTGGATGCGCTGTGTCGGGCGTCGGCGCCGCGCTACGCACCGTCCGCCACTCCAGCTCCTGCCGCGTGTATGGTGTCATGGGCGCCGGCGCCGGCGCCTCATCCTCCATCTCAATGTCGTCGTCATCGCCCAGTGCGCCAAAGCGGAAGCCGGCCTCCGCCGCCGGTTTGCTGGCCGCATCGGCATCGGCATCGGCAGCAGCCTCGGCATCAGCATCAACGGCCTCCTTTTGTCGCTTGTACAGCGCCTCGAGTGGGTGCACCGTGGCGGGCGCAGGCGCAGGTGTCGCCGGTGGCTGCTGCTGCTCCTCGTCGTCCTTTGGCAGCGGTGGAATCTTGATCGTGAGGCCCTTCGCCGAGGCCGACGACTTGGGCCGGGGCGAGCTGCTCTCGTCTTCCGAGCTGCTGCTCTGCTCCTCCTCGGACGAGCTGTCGCCACTGCTGCTGGTATCGGATGCCGGCGCGGCAGGTTTCCCTGTGCTGTCGTCTTCGCCCCTCTGCTCGGCCCGGATCCGCGCAATCTTGGCTTTGAGCGCCTGCGTGTCGAGCTTGGCCGACACGGCGGCTGGCCGTGTCGTCTGGAGTGGCTGCACGACATCGCCCGCTGTGTCCACCCAGCCCTTGCCGTCGACGTACTCGAGCTCGGGGCGCGCGGCGCTGCTGGCGACGTCCGCCTTGAGGAACGTCGGGAACTTGGTCGAGTGCTGAAACTCGTGTACCACCACCTGGCGCGCCTTCTTCTCACGCTTCATCCGGCGCCGCCGCGTTTCCTCGTCCTCGTCAGCGACGCGCGGTGCCGCCGCCCCCGATGCCGCCGCTGCTGCCGCCGCCGCTTTGGCGGGCAGCACCGTCTTTACCAGGCACTCGGGCCGGTCCGAGTACTTGCTCTCCTTGCGCCGGCGCTTGGCCTCCTTATCCTCCTTAGCGTCCTTGCCGTCCTTGCTGTCTTTACTGGACTTGCCCTTCTTGTCTTTCTTGTCCTTTCTTGCCTTCTTGCGCTCGCGCACCTCCTCCGTCGTCTCCGTCCAGCCGCGCTTCACCGACCGACCGGCCTCCAGCACGACGCCGGGGATCTCGAGCGCCTGCTCGCGCTTGCTCTTGCCGCTCTTGGACTTCTTCTTCGATCGCCGGTCCGTAGCGAGCCGCTCCTCGTGCGCCTTGAGGTTGCGTGCCGCCTCGGCCTCGTACTTGTCGGCCATGTCGCCGCCTCGCGGCGCGATCTCTTCCCGGCTCTTCTTGCGTGCCGGCTCGACGCGCAGTTTGACGCCCTTCAGCACAGCGCCGTTCAGCTTCTTGCGCAGCTTCTCGGCAGCCTCGTCGGGCAGCTCGACGAACCCGTAGCGCTTCTCGGGGAAAGTCTGCAGGCCGTGGAAGGAGACGTTGAGGGCCTTGTGTCGAATCGATGCGGGCAGAACGACGTCGAGCAGGTCTGCATCCAGCGGCGTGATGTGCAGACGTGTGTATCCGGGCGCGGATGCTTCGGAGAGCAGGGGTTTTGTCTTTTTCGGCGGGCCTACAGAAGTCATGGCTGTCCCATTGCCGGCGTCGATGCTGGAGAAGAAAAAAAAACTCCAAATAAAATGCCGGATCGAGCCAGAGGACTAGGCGCAGTAGGAAAAGCGGGTCAATCGCATTGCCAGCCTCGCACTAATCTCACGACTAGCAAAAACGCACATACAGTAGCGTGTCAGCACGAGCTTCGCACTCTGACACACGTTGAGAGGGGAATTATGTATTGAAGACAACTCCAAAAGTACGGGAAAGCACCGTGCCGCCGTGTCCTCCGTATATAGAAGCCCAGGTCCGTCGGAGCCAAAGAACAGAAAACAGATATCCCAGAACCCAACCCAGAGATCGCTCGGCGGAAATGCACATATATCCAACCCTTTCATAACGTGTTGCGTCGTACATCGTACAGCATGGCAGCCGGCCTTCGCGCCGGCATGGACGGCAGTCTAAGCGCTACTAAAGCGCGGCTCGCGGACCACGCCGCCCGATGCGCGCCACCAGACGTCGCCGCCCCAGCGCATGAGGCGCTCGACGGCGGCGATGGGCGTCAGGGCGGGCCGGACATCAAGGAAAAAGACGGGCTCGCCGGTGGGCTCGGGCGGACCAGAGTAGTAGTCGATGACGTAGCGAACAACCTTTTCCTCGCCGTTTATCTCGCGGGCGACAAACCAGTCGTGGCGGTCGAAGGGAGGTTCCGTTCTGGGAGGTCAGCAGGGGCGAGCGGCAAGAGGGTGAGAGTGAGGGCGTTGAGTGGAATTCAAGAGATCCGAGAGACAGGAGAACAAAGGCCAAGAGACTTACGCAAACTTGGACGGGTAGAGGCGGCCCAGCAGCTGGACAAAGGCGGCCTTGGGGGTCATCTCGCCGGGGCGGCCCTGGAAGCGGATCAGACGCGGCTCCAGCTCGCTGCCCTCCTTGTGCTCGAGGGCGGCGGTGACGAGAGGCGCGTTCTCCTCGCCGCGGCGGCTGATCTGCCAGCCGCGCGCAAGGCCGCGGCCGAAGCGGCGCTCCCAGTCGACAATCTCAGACCAGGCGCCCTCGTTCAGAAAGTTGTGCACGGCCACCATGCTCTCGACGGCGGTGGCGTCGGTGTCGGTGTAGCCCTTGCGCAACAGCGCATTGTACATCTGCTGCGGTGAGGGGTACGCCCAGTTGCCCTCGCCGTCGCCGCGCGGAATGGTGGACTCCTCGCGGGAGGTGGGCAGCGCGACGGACTGGTTCGGCGCGCGGTCCTGCGAGAGATCGGAGAACATGTAGTTGAGCGGGTTGAGCTTGGAGAGCGTGGATCTGGCCGGCGGCTGGGTGGGAGCGGCGACGGGCGGGTGGTCGGACGGCAGGCCGGTGCCGCGCTGGTCGTGCGGCACGGGACAACCGGAGGGGGCGGGGGCGGCTTTCGGAGGGGCGATGGTGTGCAAGCTCAGCGCATCAATGGTGGCGTTGTGCATGGGACAGGCGCGCTGTAGAGGTCAGCAGTGAAGGCGAGAAGCAGCCAAATCGAAGCAGACAAGCAAATACAGAAAAGAAAAGAAAAAGACAGGAATCGAAGAGAAGGCAGAACACGCAAAGAAAGCCAGCCCACAAGCAGAGCCGAAAGCAAGAATACCCGTGCCTAAGCAGCAGAAAATACAGGCAAAAAAGAGAGAACGTACCGGCGGCTGTGCAACAGGCGCAATGGGCGCATTGGCCTGGCCATGGGGAACCGGACAGCCTCGAGGGCCGTCTCGGGGCGCCGCGGCTGCCGGCGTGGTGTCAGCCCAGAACCAGCCCATTGTGTGTCTGCAGGGTGCCAATCGGTCGAGCAGGCTCGGGAAATCAAGAGAAGAGCGTGTAGACAGGCGCTGAAAAGGAAAACGCGGGCGACAGGTGGGCGACGAGGTGTCGAGGTAGTGCGAGGTAGTGCGAGGGAGGCAATTTTCTGGGCCTCTGAGCGAGAGCCTGGCGATGATGACCAGGCCGCTTCTGCCACCCGACACCGCCCGTGGAACTTTTTTTTGCCAGGCTTTCCGGCCCCGCCCGCATGTCGCGCATACTTAGTCAGCTACATGCGCGCTAACCCACTAGCACGTCGAGGTAGATCCACACACTGGCAGCTCGCCAGCTACGTCACTGTTCTTGCGGCATTCCTCGTCTACGCGCCGTCGAGCAACCAGCATGTCCTGGGCGCCGCTGTGTCTGGCGGCCACTTCTCTCTCCGCATCCGCTCCGAGGTAGAAGTAGGATGCGTGCGCGACGAACGGCGCTCTCTCTGTCCCATTACCGCCATGCAACCTCTCTTGCCGGCCTTCCGGCTGGTTTCGGCCTCGGCTCCGGCTCCGGCTTCGGCCTTGTTTCGCCTCCGGACGGCCTGCTGCCGAGTTGGGAATGCTCCGGGCCTCGCACGGAAGAGCCCAGGGTGGCCGGCAGTACGGGCGCTGCATAATCAGAGCCGGGGGTGTGCGTGGCGGCAGCAACCATGGCAGGCAACATGCAAGCGCCCTGGCGTGTCTGCGCCTATAGACTGTGGTCTACCCTTACGGTCGTTTGTCTCATCGCCGCCTTCGGGCTCTAATTCGGGCTCTGGGCCCGGTTCCGGCTCCGGCTCCGGCTCCAACTCTCAGAAGCCGCGCGTCACGCTCATGGCGGCGCTCAACAGCGGCGCCGCCCTGGCCACAGTCGCGTTTGTGAAGCTCGCCGAGGAGGACAATACTGGCACGGAGCACACGGTCGAAACGCGCATGCTGGAGGTCTCCCGTGCCGAGATCGCCAAGAAGGTCGACAGCGATGAATGGGGCTTCGCGCGCATGGCCCAGCAAGTCGTCCTGGTCATCGACCTCTACATCTGGGAGCCACTGTGTACGGGACTGCGCTTCCTGCACCTCAGCGCCATCTTCATCCCCGTCATCCTTGCAGTGCCGATCGTCTGGGTCGGCCGCCGCCGCCGTGACCGCGACGGCGAGCGAACTGGTGCGCTGTGGTGGTACTGGCTCCTGGTCCAGGCCATGGAGCTGGCCGGGCCGACTTTTATCAAAGTCTGTAGCTCCCAACTTTTATTTTCTTCCCTTCCCTAGCCTGTCCCTACCAAGTATACAAGTATGCTAATCCTGACAGCTCGGGCAATGGGCAGCCTCGCGGTCCGATATTTTCCCGACAGAGATGTGCGCCGTCATGTCGAAGCTGCACTCGAATGCGCCAGCGCATTCGCTGCAACGTACGCGGGAGATCATAGAGACCGCCTTTGATCGACCATTCCGCGACATCTTTGACGAGTTTGACGAGAAGCCGCTGGGCGTGGGCGCCATTGCGCAGGTGTACAAGGCCAAGCTGCAGCCGGGGCTGGTAGCGCCGGACGACCTCGACGGACGCACGCTCGAGCCGGGCAACATGCGCGAAAACATCCAGCGGCGCGTCGATCCGCTCATCAAAAGCACACCAAAGCGCGTGCCATCGTCGTACGTGGCGGTCAAGGTGCTGCACCCGGGCGTGGAGCGGACAGTGCGACGCGACCTGCGCATCATGGCATTCTTTGCGCGCGTGCTGAACGCGATCCCCACGATCGAGTGGCTGTCGCTGCCGGACGAGGCGGCGCAGTTCGGTGAGATGATGAAGCTGCAGCTCGACCTGCGCATCGAGGCGGCCAACCTGGCCATTTTCCGGCGGAACTTCCGCGACCGCACGACGGCGTCGTTCCCGTTCCCCTACATGGAGTTCACGTCGCGCAACGTGTTGGTGGAGGAGTTTGCGCAGGGCATCCCGCTCGAGGCGTTCATCGAGAACGGCGGCGGCGTATTCCAGCACGACATTGCGTCCGAGGGCTTGGACGCGTTCCTGCGCATGCTGCTGCTCGATAACTTTGTGCACGCGGACCTGCACCCGGGCAACATCATGGTGCGGTTCTACCAGGCGGCGCAGCCGGACCTGCCGCTCCAATTCACGGGGCGGCGGCACGGCACCCTCGTGTCGCACGACGGGGACGCCGGAGACGGCAGCGTGCACGAGAACGGAAACCAACACGAGCAGGAACAGGAAACCGACAGCACGCAGCAACCGGCGGACGTGACGGAGCACGTGCTTTCGCGGCTGCGGCCGCACCGGCGCAACAAGACAGCGTGGGAGGCGGAGCTGGCGCGGATCGACGCAGAGGGCTTCCGGCCGCAGCTGATCTTCATCGACACGGGGCTGGCGACGCAGCTGAACGAGGCGAACCGGCGCAACTTCCTGGACCTGTTCCGGGCGGTGGCAGAGTTTGACGGGTACCGGGCGGGCCACCTGATGTGCGAGCGGTGCCGGCAGCCGGAGGCGGTGCTGGACGAGGAGGTGTTTGCACTCAAGATGCAGCACCTGGTGCTGTCGGTCAAGAGCCGGACGCTCGCGCTCGGCAACGTGCGGATCGGCGACATTTTGCAGCAGGTGCTCGGCATGGTGCGCAGCCACCACGTGCGGATGGAGGGCGACTTTGTCAACATTGTCCTCAGTATCCTGCTGCTCGAGGGCATCGGCCGCAGCCTGGACCCAAACCTGGACCTGCTGAGCGCGTCGTTGCCGATCCTGCGGCAGCTGGGCGCGCAGGGCGGCGCGGGCATGCGCATGATGAAGGGCGGCGACTTCTCGATGCTGCGGGTGTGGGCCGGGCTGGAGGCGCGCCGGTTCCTGCAGGCGAGCGTCGATGATGTGAGTACAGCCGCGTGCTTGGTTTTCTTTCTCTTCGAATTGGATGGATTTTGTTATGCGTCTACTCGGGCATGTTAAGCTAACCTCTTGCCACGACAGGTCGAGCGGTGCGTCAAGTACGATCTGCTATCGCCCAATGTATAACTGTACAACTACTTGCGGATAGAAAGGGAACGGCGTTATGCGAGAGGTCCTGCTAGACTCTGATGGTTTGATAGAGACTTGGACTCCAGAGGGCATCAGTTTGTATGCTGACAGTGTGCCGCCACAGTCACCGTGGCCAAGGCGCTTTGTACGAGTACATATCCGAAATGAACCAAATGCACCGGGTTCGGACGAGATGGCGCGAGATGGCGCGAGATGATGCGAGGCCGGCCATTGCGGTGCTGCCTGGGCAGAATGCCGTGTCGCGACCTACGATCGCCGCACGAAGACGCACGAGAATGACGAAAATAGCACAATGCACATATAGCACAGTGTATACGTACCACACTGTGGAGGGACACGGCACGTGCAGGGCAGGCGCCTTGGCGTCGGCGTTCTGTTACGTAAGACTTGCGGCGCGTTGCCAGCGCTGCGGCGCGCTGTTACGTACAGCCGGCGGTCCTCGTGACTGCCCGGGTTTCTCTTATGTTTCTTTTAGTCGTCTGGTGGTCTTCTGGTGGACGCGGTGCAGCGGATGTGCAGGCAGAAGGCGGTCAGCTGGCTGGGCTGGCTCGGAGCAAGTCCGTCTGCTTCCCCGGATCCGGCCTGCGATACATCGAGGAGACCTGAGCGGCACGTACTTTGTGACGGCAGTTGGCCAGCCTTGTACAAGTAGCTCTGTATAGTTCTTGTCATGGAGATCTTAGTTCGGCTGCGGTCCTTTGCTCGTGGAGCTGTTGTGTCCGCGGCGAACTCCTTTGCCAGCGTGTAAGTGGAGATGGCGTAAAGGTACCGTCCAAGACTGTGCTACGGTGTATACAAGCCGAGTAATCAGACGTGTGATGTATGAACGTACAAGAACGTAATGCTGAGTTTGCAAGTAGCCAAGCACAGAACAGGAGCAAGAACGTGTATGCGGAGTGGAGGGGGCTTATAAGCGAGTACAAGAGTATAAGAGCACTCCAACTCCAGTCTATATTACCTGGACACGGAGCATGCAAGACAAGACGCTGTTTCTCGAGTACGATACTGTCCTCTATAATTGGAGTGTATGCAGCTAACAGCTGCTCCGAAATTCTCCTCCCTCCTCCTCCGCCATGGCCGCCACATACAAGACCCCCGTCGCCTCATGGAAGGATATCAGCAGCCGCGTTCCGCGTCCCGGCTTTTTCCTGGGCGACGACCACGCTGCCTGTCCGCTGAGCAACAGCTCCGTCTTGCTTGGCGATGCTGCTCTTCCGTCCTCCGCGGATCTCGGCCGGCTCGGCGTCCTTCCGCTCGAGCTGCTCCAGCAGGTTACTGCTGACGTCGGCGAAACTGACCCGCGCGCTCTCATCGCTTTCCGCAACATCAACCGGACCACTGCTGCCATCGTCGACGGCATGCGCGACTTCGCCGTTGTGGCCGCCTTTCCGCGGGCCCTGGCTGCACTGGCTCTTCTGGCTCCCGGGTCCGGCGGTGTCTCCGTTTCCCTAGCAGCGCTGGCAGCCTGCATTCAGACCTCGGACTGTGCCTGCTGCCGCAGGGCGTACGAGAGGGGCAAGGGCGAGAAGGGTGAGAAGGGCCAGAAGAACGAAATGGAGGACAGGCGGCAAGCAGCGCACCCGTGTGCCAACGACATTGCCTACGGCGACCTCATTTACCTGCTTGCGCCCGAGCGCGTGTGCTACTCGTGCTTCCGGGCTTGTCCCGAGTACCTGCCCGTCTCGCGGCCAGCGTCCGGCACGTCAGTGCCTCCGCCGCCGGGGCCGTCTGGGCTCGGCGGCTGCCCGCCCACGAGCATACGGGTCCCGCCGGGCCGCTACGGCGTGCTCTCTCACGCGGAGCAGCCGACGGAGCTGTTCGACGCGCGCCAGGTCTACGGCAGCGCAGCCCTGGCCCCGCGTCCGGTCGTACACGCAGGCAGCAGCAAGGACGCCGACGCGCGGTCTGGTGTCAAGGCTGTGCTTGTCCACACCGTCCACGCTGCCCTCAGCCAGCCGGCACCGATCCGGTATGCGGCCGTTATCCCGGCACCGTACTGGGAGCAGCCGGACTCGAGCACGGACACGGACTCGGACGCCATCCTGGAGCTCAATCGCGGATACGGCTGCCACGCCTGCATGCACACGGACCGCACGGACGGCCACCGCGGCTGGGCCGACCCGCTGACACGCTACACGCGGGCCGGCCTGCAGCGGCACCTCGAGGACGCGCGGTTTGGCGGGCGTGTCGTGTCGTGGCGCGATGCGACCACGGGCATCGTCTATTACGAGCACGACGCGCCGCGGCAGGGCCGGTTTCCGCCGCCACGGGAATTTGGGTCGATGGCGGACATGGCGCGGCGGTACACCAAGACGGGCTGCGTCATGGAGACGACGGCAGGCTGGCAATTGCACGGGCCGTGATGGCCGAGGGAGTCGGGCGAGACAGTGCCCCGGGCAGGCAATCTGTTGCTTCATGGTGACTCATGGGAGCGCGGCACCTCTGGCGTTGTTAAAAATCGAACATGCTCTTTGATTTTCCTTGCTCCTACTTTATTTATTCTCTTTGGGAAACCGATTACAATCAAACACGCTCTGGGAGTTCCATACTTTCCGTTACAATATACATATTGTCAAATATATCTAGAAGAATGACTAAAACTGCTAGTCGGCGTTTCAGCCGATCACGAAGCAGGAGTAACAAGGTGATGAGAAATGCCGTGTATGCTGAGAATAGGGCGGAAGACAGAGGAGGAACGAAGAGGACTGAAAAAGTGGCAGCATGAGGCTTTTAGCTATAATATTTGAGGCAACATAATTCACTAGTACTCGTATTAGACTATCAGGCCGTCGACAAAGTCTAGCCTCTCTACTTGTACGAGTACTCCGTATGTGCTCCGTATTTTTCGATTCCACTTTCTCCTCCCTATCGTATTCGTTGGAAGTGCCACTGCGGGGGACAGTGTCGGCATCGGATGACCGGCGTCGGATGACCTGGAGCACCATCACTGCAGTGCGACGCGTGACGATGGTCGTGCTATTGTGTACGAGTACTCGTACGGAGTGTTACGAAGTATTATTACGGAGTACTTGGTAAGTCTTGGACTCCGTCGTCTGGCCACGCTCCTGGCCACGAGATGGGCGCTTGAGCATCGTCATCTCGACGACCATGGACAGCCAGATGACGCCAGCAGTGGATACTCCGTAGAGTTAGCTGGGCCGAGGTGCTTGTGACTGTATCGGGTACTCGTCCTTCTATGGGACTGCGGGCTCCTGTCCCAGTAGAAGTACAAACACTCTTTACGGTGTATCATCGTATCTTACTCTTATTTCACAGGATTGTCGGGTCCAACACGGCGAGACATCCGAATGGACTTACCAAGGTGCCACCAGCACGACGCTGCACGCTTTGCAGGAGTGCGTGCATGAGTAGCGCAGAAGTACATGACGCATGCATGTGCCCACATATTCTGTACTGGCTACGCGATATCAGCGCCGGGAGTACTTTGCTGATACATCGCCCCACACGCATCGTCATTATATAATCAGAAATATAGGTACCCGCCAGCTAGGGCGCACATGTGGCCAGCCGCCTTGCCGCTTCGGGACGTGGCGTGCCAGCTACACGGGGCCCGAGCGTTACAGAATTGCGAAAACCGGGCCCAGACTACTACGATAGGAGATGAGACGACAGGGGGTCCGCACGAGAGCACGCCGTCTGCGCATGGCGACAGCGCTGGCCAGGGTCTGACTGGCCCTGAGGACATGTGCTTTGGAACGGTCGGACTTCTGGCGACTTTAGCGAGTGTCGCATCGCTAGTGATATTGCTATCCCCTCTCTAGTGCATGCGCTTGCTAGAAGACGGAGTATGCCTTATTCGTACATCTTCTGTAGGCCGGGGTCTTGGCCTGGTTTGCCCTGCAAAGTATTTCTCCTGTCTCTGGTTCTGCCGTCTGCATCTGTCCGGTTGTGTGTCGGCATTAGCATTGACGTTGGACGAGTTGTGCTGGCGTGTAACGAGACGACGAAACGACAGAGGCAGCGAAGACACGAGAGACCAGCGGCGACGACAAGTGACAGACGGCACACGTCACGCCAGACGTGAGGCGTGAGACGAGCGAGATCGGTCGTCTGGACCAGGACCCGGCGACACGGAAGGGCAAGCAGCTCGGTTCGAGGCGTCTGGACGCCAGCCGGAGACGCAAGGCGGGACGAAGTATCCGGCCGACACTCGCAGACACCCGCAGACACCCGCAGACACCCGGAGAGGCTCACGGCTGCGAAGCATCACCTCCATTCTCAGCCGTTCTCAGCCCCTTTCAGGACCATGGATGCGCCCGGCAAGTCGGGCGGCCGGACGAGCCGGACGCGCTTCTCGATGAGGGCCGCCGCCGAGACTGTCGAGACAAACGATGTCATGGGCAACAATCCGGCCCTGGACGCCACGGTCTGGCCGTACCCCAACGCCGGCTCGACGCAGGAGCCGATCCGGCTGCACTTGCGGCGGCAGCACGAGCGGCTACAGGTGGTGCGGCAGGAAAGCGGCGGCGGCAGCGGCGGCGGTGCTTCTGGAAGCACTCCGGGCACGACCGCCGGCCCGAGCCATTTTTTTAGCAGCACGGCCAGCAGCACAGTCAGCCACACAGCCAGCAGCACGGTCAGCAAAATAGTCATCAACACGCCCAGCCACACGCCCAGCCACACGCCCATCACAGCGCTCACGCCCAGCCCCGGCAGCACGTCCCGGATCGGCGCCGGCCGCGGCAACAGCCTGCGCGTCGCCCGGCCGCCACCCATCCACCTGCCGACGCTGACGGACGACGAGGTCTACTTCCCTCTGTCGCCGCCGCCACCACCGACGGCCAACGCCGTCTCCGTGGCCGAGGCCCGCAACCTCTTTGACGGACCGCCGGACCGCCACAGCTTTGCCAGCAGCGGCCTGCTGCCAGACATGAGCGTCTACAACCAGCAGCAGTACCACCACTTCTCGCCGCGCGCAGGCCAGATCCCGCAACCCGATGCCAGCCAGAAGCCGAGCGGCCACGCCTCCCACCGCATCGTCCACGAGGCTGCCTCGGGCGGCCCGCCGTCCATCTACTGGTCCGACGACGGCACCAACGTCGAGACCGACACCATCCGCTCCGTCGGTACCGTGGGCACCATGGGCGCCTCGGCCAATCCGTCCGCCTTTACCTTTCTGCGCGGGCCGACGCCACCGCCGGGGCGCCGCTTCAGCAGCGGCGAAGACGACGACGACGACGACGACGAGAACCGCGACGGCGAGCGCGGCCTCTCGGCGTGGGCGCAGCGCCACTCCCAGGAGGCGCGCGACGCCCGCACGGCGGAGAAGCACAGCGAGGCCGCACTCTCGGGCTTCGGCGGCGTTGCGGATGCGCGGCGCACGCTGGAGACGCCGTTGCCGGCGCTGCACAGCGGGCGGCGCGCGTCGGCGAACACGCTCGACAGCGCGACGAAGGAGGAGCGGCGCACGACGGCGGACTTTGAGTTTGTCAACGGCCGGTACGTGCCGCCGGGCCTGCGCGAGGGCCGCATGCCCGGACGCATTCCGCCGGGCGCGGCGGCGCTCGGGATCGAGAAGTACGGCGGCCTCAGCCCCGGCGGGAGCCGCAGCGCCGCCGGCACGCCAGGCCGGTACACGGGCCTTTCGGAGGACGGCGGCAGCAGCTACTACAACCGGGAGCGGCGGTACCGGTACTGGCTGATTGTGGGACTGCTGACGGTGTTTATCATCGCGGTGTCAGTGGGCGTTGGCGTCGGCGTCGGCTTGTCAGTAAAGTAGGCTAGCACTGGAGTTGGAGGAGGAGGAAGGAGGATGGAAGAATAGATCGAGGCGAGGCGGGCGGCAGGATAAGACGGCCCGGACGAGCACGCGGAGGACGACTGCTACACTTCGTACGATACCCAGAGCCTGGCTCTCACGTTATTACCAATGTCTTGTAATTATGCTTTCATGACAGCAGCCGGCTGACCATTCTATCTTCTTCTCGGTATCAGGTATCACCACTGCCATATCTGCAAGCGCTGTCCGTCTTTGTGACTGTGTGATTGTGTGCTTGTGTTTGTGCTTGTGTGAGTCTGGCGGCAAAGCACATTTCCTGTCTGTCGGCCGGTCCAGAAACGAGCCCTGGTTCAATCCCTGCGAGCCAGACCGCCGGGCGGCGCGAGACCTCTGCGCTGGCTTGTGCCGTGCGCCTCTGAGCGCAGCCTTGGCAGGATCCGTGCTCGCCGCCCCAGATTCGCGGCACTGCAAGTTCGTCGTAGCACGCCGTTGCAGCAGCAACGCCGCCCACAGACGGTCCAGAGTGCCGGTGCAACGACAAGTGTGGCAGGGCGGGCAGATTTCATGCCTTTGTGTCTGGTCGATATCAGTGCGAATTAAAGACACGACCTGCCAGAAATAGGAAAAAGAAAGACCAGAAAAAGAAAAAGAAAAAGAACGATCAGAACCAAAGAGAAGAACCAAAAAAGTCTCAAAAAAAACAGACCCGAAAATAATTCTCCCAGCATCAAATCATAGACATCCTAGCGCGGCATCCAACAATAGGCACCAAATTCTCCGACTCGGCCGCGGTGCCGGCACATGTGCGGTTCGCCGTCACTATTTTCGCACAGCGTCGTACTCCTCTGTGCTGCTGTGATACGACGACTGCAACGTCCGTCGGTGGGGATTCATCCTAGCGATAATTGCTTCATTAACGTCAATGTTGCACTGTAGCAGGGAAGGCACGGCCGTCCGCTCTTCCCTCTGCCGCTTCATTGCCTCTTTCCTCTCTGCCGCTTCTTCGTATTCAACACTATCCATCGCTCCTTCTGTTGCATTTCCGTGACGCGCTTTCATTTGTCTGCTCTTCTCCTTCCCTTCGCTGCCTGTCCTGTCTGCTGTTTCCTTTCCATTCGTGTCACTCTTTTACTCATCGCTGCGATTTTCTTGTTTTTCATTTGTGCTTTATATCTTCATTTCTTCGTTTCTTCGTCTTCGTCTTCGTTTCTTCGTTCTTCGTTCTCGTTCTTCGTTTCTTCATTTTCTGGCCATTTTTCCTTCTCCCTAACACACGGGCCACTTTCACGCCGTCCCGAATCATCACTTTGCGACTCGGCACCTGTCTCTCATTGGTCCTGCTAGTTCACTTCTTGCATCCTGCATTCAAGCTGTCGGCACTGTGACACGCTGACGGGCCCGGCCAGTATTAGCCTCTGCCTTGCAGCCAGTCAGCGACCTGCATCGTCCTCCCCCCGGTACTTCGTACACCTGCAGCTGCAGACAGCTCCACGGCCGACAACCAGGCCGCCTGCGATCTCATTCGCCAGCGTTCACCACAGCCTAAGTGCGTCTCTGAGACAGACACCAGCTGTGTTGTGAGACTGTGAGACGCATTCTTGCTGGCTATCAATAGCCAGGGACCGACAGAAGGAAGGCGCGGCGAAAACTAATTATAGCGCACGCGCTCACGGCGTTTTTCTCCTCTCACTTGCTGTGATGCGAGGGGTCCCATTCTTATCTTTCTCCTCCGTCGCTGCCACCACGAGTCACCGCCATTACACGTCAGTGCAACAAAGACGCCCTTTTCTAGTGCAAGGCCCATGCTCGGGAACGGCACGCTGCGACGAGACCGAGTGCTGCCGCCCGACTGAATCTCGACGTTGTGACGCGAGCGAATGCCCTGTCGTATTAAAGAGCTTACTATCACTGGGATCCCATAAGCGTCTAATATTGACCGATGAGTGTTGGCCGCCGTCACGATTGCTCGTAATACAACCTGTCCGACATTCGCGACTACCAGCTACGATGCTCTTGTAGCAGTCCGGCTCTGAACTACGTCTCCGTACAGCAGTCACGGTAAGTTGCCTCATTCTGTCGGTGTGTCTATCTTACATGTAAGATAGATTGTCCACCTTTGTCCACTATACTAGCCGCAAACCTGGCTGGCAACCCTACCCGAAACGAAGGAAAACGAAGAGAAGAAAACACGAGAAAACAGAACGGATTCCTGCCCAATCCTCAACGGGAATTGTGGTACTCCCGTCTTTGCCTATTTGCTGGGCGTCGAATGAAGAGGGGCGGCACAGAGCAGGGGCACTGGGAACTAAGAGACGGGAATTCAGGGGTCGCCCATTCGCAAATCTTGAGGAAACGGTACTAATTGGTGCCTGGCCCTATGTTCTAGGAATCCGTGCTCAACGCAGCGGTACTTCTAATACTCCGTCTTCGTACGCGTACGAGTACGAGCTTGTTTCTGCAAGGCCGTCGCTCGGACAGCCAAGCAACCGTCGCCCCAAACCGCGACAGACGAGGCCAAAACATCTCTGCCATAGCCATCTACGCAGATTCGTCGTGCAGCGCCGCAACAGCTTCATCCCGTCCAATTTGGCGGCTGTCCTCCCACCGCAAGACAGAGCACCTTGTCCCAATACACCAGCGTCGCGAATCTGCCGTGCAGGGATCGGCGAGGCGGCGCGCTTATTGGTGTCTCTCGCCCGCTGCAGCACCAAGACAATTATCTTACATACGGCGCACGATACTCTGTGCTTCGTTCAAGACTTCTCGCGCTTTTCGCCTTCCGCCTTCCGCCTTCCGCCTTCCGCCTTCCGCCTTTCTCGTTCCTCTCCGTTCTCCTCTTCCTCTCCCCTCACTCTCCTTTTCTTCGCAGGTAATACGGGCACTTTTTCGATCGTCCAGCCGACTGCCGCTCCTCGTCTCCAGTTTATCGCATGCAGCAGTTCCTTTGTGCCGGATCTGCGCAGTATCCGCCGTGCGCTGGCTTTCTGCTACTATTCCTCTTGCTCGGGCTAACCACCTGCATATCAAGATTTCGACTTGTCGTCAATGCGCATCCTTCGACAGCCCCAACATATTTATCCCTCCAAAGCCGCCGGCCGTGATTCTCTCTGTGAACCTCATTTCCCTGGCCTTTCTGGCGCCTCCCCGCCCGCTCCAGCCCCTTGGCTTCTTCCCCAAACGGCTCAAGCGCTCCAATATCGCGTTCTCGCTTTTTCGCGTTTTCGCCCTTTCGCATACGAGATCGGAAGTGATAAACTCAAACACCACAGGCGCCTCTGCACCTCGTCGCTGTATTACGTTACGCTACAACCGAGCACCTCTTCGCCGTACGAGCAGATTTTCCGAAGCCGACGACTCCTGCCTTGCGCTGTGTTCGTAATACCAACGACCGTGCCAGCTTGCGCTGAGCACTGTCGTTAGTACAGCCGCCCCAGCACTGGGACTTTCGCTCTGCTCCTAACCCCCTGAAAACGGTCACCTGCAGTAGACCCTACTTGTCGGCCGACTCAAAACGCAAGGGACAAAAGCCCGACTCTACGAGTATCGACGTCACCATGGAGGACTCCGCTGCCATGCCCCGTATTCCGCGACAAGGTTATCAGCAGGCGCGACGTAAGAACGCCCAAAGCACCGCCGTTTCATCGTCCTCTACCCAGCCGCGCAGCTCGGTACCACCACCTATTGTGACTTCCATATCCCCCGCATCGCCCGAGGTCATCTCTTCTCTCATAACCAGCCTCTCGATCATCTCCATGCCTGCCAGCGCCCACTTCGACGGACCTCTTGGAACTTCTCCATTCACTTCCTCTGGCTTACTCTCACCAGAAGGCGGCTCCTTCGGTGTTGACTACGGCGCATTCTCTCACCCTACAGCCACTAGCCAACCCAACGGAAGTGTTCCCCTTGACGAGCTTGCTGCTAGCCCACCCGTTATCCGAACGGCAAAACCACCTAGCGGTTTCTCTCCTCTCACAGCGCCCAAGTCCCCTGGCCGGGACATCTCATCGTCTGGCGGCCTCAAGTCGATTCTCTCGGGCCGGGGATCTCGACCCTCTTCAAAAGGCTCTCTTGCCTCGCGCGATGCGGACACACATAGCATTGGCAACTTGTCCATCGAGCGTGGTGCCGGGTCTCCTCTGCCCGAGCTGAGAAACAAGGCGTCCCATGATAGCTGGGGCAAGAAGGCAGGCCGGGCGCATAAGGGACTGATGTACATGAGCAGCAAGGAGCGCTTACGGGAAAAAGAGGCAGAAAAGAAGCGAATCAGCATCGGAGCAGTTGGCATCGACTATTTGAGTACATCCGGCACAGGATCGTCTATACGGCCCGAATCAATCCTTGCCGAGATACCTATCAGTGAAGAGTCTCAAACGGAGACAATTATCATAAAAGAGCATCGTGGATCCATGGACAACGTGCCTAACAGCCCTCACATCATCCCGGCTCGCGACTCGAGCCTGCGAAAGACTGGGTCCAATGCAAAGAGGTCTTCGCGGCGCTCCTCCAAGCACGAGGGTGCGAGTGAAATCATCCAGGAGATTGACGAGCATTACCCGACCCGGCCGAGTGACGATCACGACGGGAGAAGACGAACACAACACCACAGGGAGGACAGGCTGCCTGAAGCATATGCTGGCGAAGACCCGACAATGCTGACTAGTCGAACGAGAAATTCTGGCAGCCACCGCAAGGCCGAGCCGCAGCAACGGTCCTTCTCGCTAACAAACAAGCACGCGACCTACCACCCCGATACGAGCTATGCGAGCCGAACAGCGGAGGATTCCGCCGAGGACGGCGCGCCGTTTCCGGCCGTCGCGCAGGGCCGCCGCCGGTCGGGCCAACTGACGCCAGACTTAATGGACGGAAAGGCGAAGCGGAATAGCTCCAAGCTCAAGCGCCTCTCGGCCCCGCTGAGCCCGCGTCCGGACGAAAGGCCTGGCCCTGAAGCCACGAAGCAGACGCTGCTAATTGATGACACTCACGTCGCCTATGAGCGACCCGACAGTGCCGACAGCGTTGACGACGCCGTCGAGGCGTACCTTTGCTCGCCACGGCTGTCCCAGAAGATTCGGCATCCCCAGACTGGACGTATCATCTCATTCTCTGAAGTCGGCGATAGCGACGGCTTTGCTGTCTTCTGCTGCGTTGGCATGGGCCTCACGCGGTACATCACGGCATTCTACGACGAATTGGCTCTGACGTTGAAGCTTCGCTTGATCACACCCGACCGGCCAGGAATCGGCGACAGTGAAGCATATGGCGATGGCACGACGACGCCGTTGAGCTGGCCCGGTATGTATCTTTTTTGGCATTTTTGGCATTTTGGGGATTTCGGCTAACGCGCAATGCCCAGACGATGTGTATGCGATTTGTCAAGCTCTGAAAATCACCAAGTTTTCTATACTTGCGCACTCTGCAGGTGCAATTTATGCTCTTGCTACGGCTCTGCGTATGCCACAGCACATCCGCGGTCGCATCCATCTTTTGGCTCCGTGGATCCCTCCGTCGCAGATGTCAGTGTTCGGGTCATCTGCGCAAACTCCTCTTCCGCCTACAAATGCCATTCCGACCTCTCAGCGAATTCTGCGTGCCCTTCCGACGCCTCTATTAAAAGCGGCCAACTCCAGTTTTATGAGCGCGACAAGTAGTTCGATTACGTCGAGCCTTCCGAAGACGCCAAAACGGAAGCGGAAATCGAACGCCAACCTTGCCAAAGAGCGGGAAAAGGAGCGGGAGAAGGACGTGCTCAAGAATCACCCGTTGCCGACGGACAGTCACAACAAGGAGAACCATCTTTTTGGCAACTCGTCACGAAATAAAACCCTGCCTAGTCTTCCTGGCCTGGAGGAAATGGACCGCGTTCGACCCCACGGCACCACGCCGGCTTCTGTGACGAACACGTCGGAAATGCCGAACAATCATAGGCCGAGCCTTTCGGGAATAAGACACACATCGCGCGAAAGCCGAGAGTCGGCAGTCCTTGCAGCAGCGGCCAGTGCACTGGCAGACCGGGAGCGGCAGGCTGTGTACGACAACCGGCTTACACACTCGATCTGGGAGCTAGCGACGACGGGTGCCAACCCGGCGGTGGACCTGCTGGTATGCCTGGAGCGGCGTCACACGATTGGATTCCGCTATGTCGACATCACGCGTCCTGTGATTATCCATCACGGCTCGCGCGACACGCGCGTTCCGGTGGAGAACGTAAAGTGGCTGGGCAAGACTATGCGCCGCTGTGAAGTGCGGGTACTAGAGGGTGAGGAGCATGGACTCATGGCCAGTGCCAGTGTGATGGGTGGCGTTCTGATGGAGATCGCCAAGGAGTGGGAAGACTGGGGACGGCTGACGGGATCTGGTCGAGGCCGGGAAAGCAGTCGCGACGAGCGGGGACGCCGGGGGACGATCGGCATGGCACGATAAAGGAGGCCTCCTACCACGCTGCACAGGTGGTTCTTGTGTTTGAATTATTCAGTCGCCGCTATACCTACTACGCCAAGGGAGTTTTCGCAAGGAGTTCTGTGCATTTCTTACAGTCTTTCTAGCAAGAGGCCCTGCTGTGTCAAGTGATCAGAGGAAATCATGTCGGAGTTATTCTGCCTATATTTGGCCCCTGCTCGAGATGGCTCGTGGAACGAATCATGAAGCAGAACAAAGGAAGAGCCGACCAATCTGAACATTTTGGCCATATCAACACGGTTCCATTATGGAACCGTATGGAAAATACATGTAATGTTAAATAGAGGCGGCTATCGCGAATAATTGCTAATCACTTAGATGCCCACCGCCCTGATCCTTGTGCGGACGGGGACGACAGGCGGTGGCTACGTCCTGGCTGCGGTTTCTTGTCCTGTGCTATGATGTGATGACGCGTAAATCAAATCAAGCGAACAGCAGACGCCAGTGTGATATACATTCGGCACGCAAGACGGAAGCACTCATGATTCGCCCAATTTCAAACATCATGTTTTTAGCAGAACAAAAAGCAAGATAAATCGTAGAAGAACTACCAAAGTATGCGGCTGGGCGTTCTGTATCCACAGGCCGTTGCCGGGTATCGCCAAGAAGCCCAATGCCGTCCGTGATGCGGCCGACAGCAGGAATAGAACCGACAAGATGCGGTAAGATCACAAAAAATGGTACAATAGCCAAAGCCAAAAGCAAGAAGCTAGAAGCCAGAAAGCCAGGAAAAGAAAAGACGCTCAGCACAAAGCCAGCCGCCCGCCGACCAACAAGACGTAAAGACGCAAGTCCATTGACAGCGGTCGGGCTATCAGAAGAGGTCTTCGTCGTCGGCCACATCCCACTTGCGCGGCGAGAGCTTGCGGACCTTTTTGGGGCTGCCGGAGCGGCCTGGGCGGACGGGATTGGCCGACTTGGAGGCGACGCCAGAGGCGCTGCTGCGGCGGTCGGAGGCGGTGCCATCGCTGACGTGCAGGCGCTCCATGCGGCGGTGGATGTCGTCGGCGGGCGACGCGGTCGCAGCCAGCGCGGTCGGCAGCGTGGTCGGCAGGTCGTCGCGCTCGCGCAGCGGCTTGCGCTTGGTCGGCGAGCGGCTGGCGAGCTCGCGCCGCATCACCTGCAGCTCGTGGCGCAGGCGCTCGTTCTCCTGCTCGAGGTCCTCGACCAGCACGTTCTCCTTGTCGGCGTCCTCGTTTGCATTTGCGCTGGCGCTGTCGGCCAGGCGCTCCATCACGTCGACCTTGCGGTCCCAGTGCTCCTCCGTGTGCTCCTTTTCGCGCTCGAGGCCCGCCTTCCAGCGCGCCATCTCGAGGGCCAGCTGCGCCTCAAAGGCCACGGCGCAGTCCTCGCGCACCTCCTGCTCCAGCTCCAGCAGCCGGTCCGTCGCCGACAGCAGGTGCGCTTCTGCCGTCGCACGCGCCGACGCCTCCTCGTCCAGCGCCGCCCGCAGGTAGTCCATCTCCTCGGCCATGCGCGCAATCTCCAGCGCCGCAATCTCCATCGTGATGCGCTCGTCCGACGACGTATGGTTCGTATGGCTCGGCGGCGAGAACGTGCGGCCCGGCCGCGAGTGGGTGTGGTTTGGGTAGTTGTGGTAGTTTTGGCTCCCGCCCGGCGCGTAGAAAGGCCGGTGGTGCATCGTCGGCGAGAGCGCACGCGAGGCGGTCGCCGACGAAGTGGAAGCTGTCATGGCGTCGGCGGCCGCCGCGGCCGACGGCAGCATGGCCTGCGTGATGGACGGGACGCGCGGCACGGTGATCTCGCGCGCCAGGGCGCTGTAGCGCAGGATCTGTGAGGTTGCGTTGAAGTCGCCTAGCGGGTCGGCCGTGACGATCATGACGCCGCGCTGTGGGTTGCGCTGCGGGCCTGTGTGGCTCATGTGCGAGTGCGCCAGCGATGCCGACAGCGACGGCGCCGACGGGAACGAGTTGGAGAACAGCAGCTCTGTCAGCTTGCACTGGCGGAAGGGCATGACGCTAGGCTTGGCGTGTCCCGACGCGGCCCCAGCGCCGGCGCCGGCTCCAGCTCCGGCCGCGACGCCGGCGTCGCTCTGCAGCTGCAGACACTGCCCCAGGTACATGAGGCTCTCGTTGATCTTGCCGGCCTCGGCCAGCGTCGCGCCGGCCGTCTTCGCATCGCGCGCCCGCTCGCTGCCCGCGAGGTCCACGACGGTCAGCACGCTGCTGCTCCACGGCGTGTTGTCGTAGCAGGCCGCGCCGGCGTCGTAGCGCGCGCGCGCACGCTTCTTCACCTCGATGCACACGAAGCCGTGCGACCGCGAGCTGACGCTGTTGCTGCCCGTGCCGGCCACGCGCCGCTCGTGCAGCCCGGCCTCCAGCACCAGCAGCGCCTGCTGCGCGCTGCTGCACACAACCTTGCGCAGGCCCGCGACGACTTTGCGGTCCGGCGACTGCTCCGTGCTCTTGAACAGCAGCGGCCGCCGCCGGTACTCCTTGGTCGCGCTCGACTTGGTCGCCGGCGTCAGCAGGTCAAAGATGCGGTCATTGTACACCTCGTACATGGACACGAGCACGGCGTACTGCGCCGACTCGTCGCTGCGAATCGATATGCCGCTGACGTCGGGCTGCTGCGGGAACGCCGCCGGCCGACTCAGCAGCACGCGCCGCGTCCCCAGTGCTGCGTGTCCGTGGCTGTGCTCCTGCAGAGATTGATTGTCAGCGTGGTTTCTCTTTGGCCGCTGCGCGGCTGTTGTAGCAGCCGTACGCGCCCCTGGGAGGCTGTCTGGCATGGTGTCTGGCACGTTGTCCGGCCCGGCTGCTGACCCGCGGCGACTTGACGGAAACTGTCCGGGCATGCGCAGCCCACTGAGGCTACTGGTCCGCGGCGCAGTAGTGTTGCTTCCGCATGCATATGCGCTGCGCTTGCTGATGCGCTGGACGCATGGAAGAGGGTGAGGTGGAGAGTGTTCAGAGGAAGAAGGCCGTACAAGAATAAGGGTCGGCGCGCGCGAGCTGTGGCGCGACGGCCCCGACGTGTCGCCGTAGACCGACTCGAGAAAAGCGTTGGCCGTGTAGATCGTGGCCTCGGCCGCATCAGATCCCTGGACCGACGCCTCCAGCGACGGCGAAGCGGCGCAGTCGACAATATTGTCGCCGATCGAGCGGAAGACGGCGTCGATGGCCATCTGGGTGAGGCCGCGCTGCGAGCGCGAGCCGAGGATGGTGTGGGACTGCTGGTCAGCGTGTCTGCCGTGGTGCATTATACGAGTAGAGTGAAGGATGCCCACCTTGCCGGAGCCCGTGACGCCCAGCGTAGCGATGAGCGCGTCGGTGCCTTCTCTGCCGTCGGGCGCGAGGACGCCCTCGACGAGGGGCGCGACGCCGGTGCGGCGGAAGACATCGAGCTGGGTGGCGTCCTCCTCGAAGACGCGCGTGAAGCCAAACTTTTCACTGGCGCGCCGGCGGTCGCTGGGCGGGTTGAGGCGGATGTGTGTGGGCGCCGTCGACGGTGCGTCTGTCTCGGGCGGCTCGACCTCGAGGAAGCGGTCGGCCGCGGCGGCGCCAGCTTGTGGCGGGCGCAGGCGCAGAAAAACCTGAAAGAGGCTGTGGGACTTGGATGCTGCCTCCATGATGGCAGTGTGCGGCGACTCGCAGGCGACTGGACGAAGACGAGAAGCGAAGGTGAAGTCAAAGACGCAAGCAGGAAGATGGAGAGGCAAATGGCGAGGGCCGGTCAGACTGCGGAGTCAGATAGAGAGTAATGAAGTAATGTCAGGACAGCAAGAGTACGAGTAGGTTTCCGCGCACGATGCAGTAGCCGATTCGATGCAGCAAAGATCGTGCGGTGGACACAGGCTGGCATCGCTAATGCACGAAGCCCCAAGACAGTATTTACCATTTCCTAGTTCGGAATGGCCCCGCTCACCAGGCAACCCACTGCGATAAGATAGAGGGTTCCACAAAAAAGTTCAGAGTCTTTCTGCGGGACCTCTCTACGTCTGTCCGAAACGAGACCCCGCACTAAGACATGAAGTAGACACAGAGGGCGAAGTAGGAGTACGGAGTATTACAGAGTAGGATACCACATTATGCTTAAGAATAAGGAAATGCGCGTCGAGTAGGCAGCCAAACGCAAGCAAGCGTCATAGGGCTACGTCCAACGGCGCGCAGTGTAGAACGATGGGTGCCACACTTTTTGCGTTGATTGTTCCTGGCTTTGTTTGTTGTTCTTGGCGCTCGAGTCACAGCAGTGAGAGTGAGTCAGGGTGTGACTACAAGTTGTGGTCGAGTGCTACTGCTGCTTGCACAACTCCCGTGCTGCGGGTGGTGATGCAGGTGGAGGTGGCTGCCTGGATTGCAAAGGACATGTGTGAGGAAGCTGTATGCGACTGGAGTCTGCAGAGAGTAGACTGGAGTACGGAGCAGACTGGGAGGAGACTGCTGCAACGGTAGACGGACTGGCTGGAGACTGACTAGAGCTACCCGCAGAAGGGAGAACGAAAACGGGACTCTGGCCAGGCATGACAGCTCAGCCGAGGGCCGGCCGAGATACGCAAACGGAGCCGAGGAAATCTAGGAGACAGCCGGAGTCAGCAGAAGCAAGAAGTCAACGTCAAACAAGAAACACAGGAAAGTCGAAAAGTCGGAAAGTGAGAAGCTGAAGCTGAACCCGAGGCCATGTCGCGATCCAAACGAGCAGCGTCAGAGCAGCCAGCCCACGCAAACGGGCAAAGAGCGGTGAGCCGGGCAACCTCACCAGCGCTTGCCGGCCCTGGCCAACGCTTGTCGATTTGCCGCCGGTGACGTCGAGAAGACGGATCGCCGCCCTGGATCGCCGCCCTGGATCGCCGCAGTTCCGATCCGTCGCCTCTGCAGCAGCGAGCTCGCCGGCCGCCCTGCAGAGTATGTCCGTCCGCAGTGCCCACATGTCCGCACGCCATCTCGCTGCCGTCCGCTGCGCTTAGCGCATGGTAGCGTTTGGCCGTGTGGCTTTACTTCGTACGAGTACTATGTGTGCCGACAAAAGGCCAAAAAAGGTCAAAAGTCCAAAAAGTCCAAAAGTGGGTCTGGTTCTTGACGGAAAAAAAAAATATCTTTCTCGTGCTTCGCTCCCGTCTTTTCTTCTCCCTCTCCTTCTCTCTCGTCCACGCCGCACCACAACCGCCGACACAAGACAACGAAGTCGCCCTACCTGCCCAGAGCCACCCACCCACACCGCAAACCCGTCGAGAATTCCCAAGATGTACACGGCCGTCGCGGAGCTGTAAACGCCCACTGCGGGACGCCGTCTCGGGCTTCTTTTCCTCGACGACGGCGTCCTGCAGTCCAGCAGCCTCACCGACCAGTCCCCAGCCAAGAATCTTTGCCAATTCGCACGTCTCGACACGAGTTTGCCCTCCAGGCTTTGCCGCCGTTCCGGGTCACAGCAACTTTCCCGGATCCTCGACACGCTCTTCCGCGACAAATGCCCCGACCCTAATCTCCAACAAAAGAAACAAGACGCTTTTTTCTGTTCTCATCTCCCTCCGCCTGCCTCGCCGGGCCTTGCTACCTCTCTTGCCTCTCTATAGCCTCTCCTCCGCACCCACTGAGCCACGATCTATCGGCCTCTGTGGACGGACAGACATCGGAAGAAGAACAGGAATCAAGACAAGAAACGCAAGAACAGCAGAATAGCCAAACAGCCGAGTTCAAGAAATAAGAAGACACAGGCTGAAAGAAGAAACAGGGCAAAGAAAGACTAGAAAAAAGTCTGAGAATAGACAGAAAAAGAAAAGGAAGAAGAGAGGAAGAGAGGAACAAAAAAAGAGCGGGAGAAAAGAAGTCCCCATGATCCAGAGGCAACGCATCCAAGCCTCACCTGAATCTCGCGCCATTTTCGCCATATCTTCGGCCTCATCGACATTTACACAGCCCTACCGCTGCGCGTATATTCGCACAATTTAAAATTTCCGTGCATCTCAGCCCGGTTTCGCGGCCCATTTTTTCACCGCCAGTCTCGGGATCCCCCCGAAACCCCCTTCCACACTGAACCCACCGTCTCAGAATATACCACCCCTGCATCATGTCCCAAAACGTTCGCCGCAAGGCTGTTCCGCCCCCACGCCGCAAGAAGCGCCGGGACTCCACCTCATCTTCCTCGCTCGACCTCTCCTCCGACGGCGGCTACTCGGCCCTCGACGACGTTAGTGACTCGGAAGACGACGACGAGGATGGTGTTGACGCGACCGAGGAGAAGTACATAATCAAGGACGTCGTCAGCCACAGCCACCACGGCCACCACGTCCATACTTCTCGGCCCAAGGAGCAGAGCGAAGACGAGGACGCCGACGAGGACGCCGACGAGGACGAAGACGACGGCGCCGCGCTAGAAGAGAGCAGCGAAGAGGAGGCTGACGACGCCGAAGACGACGCCGAAGACGAAGACGACGGCGACGACGACGTGCTGGTGCCCGGCCTCAACGGCGCTGACGACGACGACAGCTCCAGCTGGAACGGCATCGTGACCGAGTCGGACGCCAACAACGGCGGCGCTGCAGTCGGCCACGGCCGCCGTCACGTCCGCTTCACCGGCGTCCCCGACAGCGACAGCGACTCCACCACCACCGAGCTGTCCGACATCGCCGCCTCCTTCTTCCCCGACATCTTTGTCGAGCAGAACGCGCTCGACCCGGCCTTCCGCCGCGAGATCGAGGACGAGTCCGACTCGTCTGTCAGCTCCTCCTTCTGGGACTACTCGTCCGCCTACGGCCACCACGGCCACCACGGCCACCACGGCCACCATGGCCACGGCAGTGGCGGTGGCGGTGGCAGCAGCAGCGGCGGCGGCGCTCTTGTCCACTCGGACGCCCCGTTCTCCGACGACCTTCCCGTCACGCCTATGGCCGCGCGCACCCAGCCGGACGGCTCCGGCGTCCCGTCCATCCCACCCGCGACCCCGCTGCCCGTCGTGGTCGAGGAGGCCGAGGCCGAGAGCACCGGCGAGTCCGACGGCTACGAGACCGACGGCGACACAACCGAAGAAGAGGACTTTGAAGAGATGCCGCCGCGCCGCAAGATGGCCCACCGCACCATGCCCGACGAGCTCTCATCGGACAGCGACTCGGAGATGTCCGTCCGCTCCGTGCGCCACCGCCGCGGTCACCCGCGCGTCGGCCGCTTCATCCTCGACGCCAACCGCAAGCCCGTCGCCGTCATGCACCCGGTCACCGGCAAGATGGTCATTTTCACCCCCGAAAAGTCCCGCCACTACGACGTCGTTTCCGAGCCGTTCCCGTCCGCACTCGATCTGCTGCCGCCGCACGAGGACCTGGTCCAGTCGTCACCCATCATGAGCAACTCGGGCTCCGTCATGATGGGCGCCATGTTCGCCTCGCACACCTTTGGCGACTACGTCCACCAGAACATTGGCCCAGTCGAGGCCTTTTTTCCCACCGTCAGCTCCGACGCCTTCCTCGGTGACGAAAGCGACATCTCTGGCGACCTTATCGAGGACGACGGCGAGTTCAACCTGCGCCTCGAGGACTTTATCCAGTTTGAGCGGCCCGTGTCCGAGACGGCCGATCCCGCCGGGTTGTTCGACAAGTCTGCCTTCCCGTCCGAGGCCGAGGACACCGGCGCCACGCCGCTGGGCCTGACTGTCGACGAGGAGGGCGACGGCACCACACCCGTGGCTACGCCGTGCCTCGACTCGCCCTTTATGGCGATGTCGTCGGGCGACGAGGCCGAGGCCGAGGCCGCCGACGAGGAGGGGGACGGGGACAAATTTGCCATGAATCCGCTGTTGGCGCACTTTGATAAGAACGCCAATGCTGTCGGCGCCTTCCGCCGCAACCAGATCGACCAGCAGCTCATCTACAGCAACAAGGCCACCGCCGAGTCGCTCGCCTTCTCCGGCCCCTACATTATGGGTACGCTGCGTGGCATCAAGAACGGCAGTCTCGAGGCCGTCACCACCCCCATCACGCCGCCGCGTCGCCGCAAGCGCCACAGCATCAGCCGCCACCGCGATGAGTTCCCCGGCAGCCCCTTGGCCAACGTAGTGCAGAAGCGCAAGGCCTCGGCCGGCCCGTCCGAGGGAGGCGTGGACCACAAGCGCCAGCGCAGCATCTCCGAAGTGAAGGATATGCGGCTGTAATCGCACTACCCCAATGGCTTTTATTACTAACGATTGGGAATACATTCCTACCTTTCCTATGTGTTTGATTTGTACACCACCATGCTGGACTCGCCAAAGCCCCTTTCCCTTTCCTGATGACAACAGCTCACGATACATCCCTTAATGGCGCTCGGTACCACGAAGGTTTCTTTTCTGTATGGAATAGAAAAAATGTGGAATTCGATGTCCTGGCACGATACACCGGAACATCGAGGTGTTCATATAGTACTTTCACGACCAAAAGTTTATACATACACTCGGGACGGTTAGACGGCGTTGTCATCAAGGGGATGGCACGACCAACGCTTCTGTTGAAAAGCCCTGCTTTCTGTACTTTGCAGTTTGTTGTTTCTTGCTGTCGTTGCTGCTACTGTACTCTGCCCATTTGGCTCTATGGTGCTTACCCCTACCCTATCTCATATGTCACTCATGTTTCTGTATTTTCCCTTTTTGTGGCTCGATGAGCCTCATGCCTCGGCGTCTCCCCCTCTACGAACAGGATTTGTGCTTCATATACTCATGTGGTCGGCGTTTGTTTGCAAGGAACTGTGGCGCACATGGAACCCGGAAACAGGAGGTACGTGGGAGCGCGCACGTCCCAAGTTCTGGTGGTCGGCGGGAAGCGCTGCATTTCATGGTCGAGACCTTGCCAGCCGAGGCTGGGATCGTGTCTACCCGTTTGGGTAGAACTGTACGGGGAAACAACCCGGCTCAAAGGGGGACAGGCATTGTCCGACAAGGAGATTTGTAAAATTGATTCTCTCGGCACCATAGTGGTGGATGTGATTTTTTTCTTAGCTGTAATTTAGTTATCTCGTTGTGCTCGGCAGAAAAGACGTCTTTATAATGATATGCTCGGCCGGGTGCCAGTCAATGGAGATGTGTGCTGGAATGTCTTCTCGTCTTTACGAGTAGAATACGTCGGATTGGCCGTTGAAAAGCAAAAGGACAGACACTTTGTACGACGTAATCGACATTACTCCACCTAGTCCCATAGGCTATAAGGGCTGGCGAGAGCGGTAATTTCCACCAAATGACAACTCTTCGAGAAACGGGGCCATAGTTTAGTGGCTAGAATAGTTCGTTGTGGCCGAACAGACCCGTGTTCGATTCACGGTGGTCCCAAGAGAAGTCAATTAAATTGTCCACATTTTTTTCGCTTTTTGGCTCGTCGCTATGTAATGTAAGGCAGCCCTGCATTTCCAGCAGTCTGTTGGGCTTCAATTAAATTGTGTTTTTTTTGTACCCGGAACTTTCAGTGTTGTATCCATCTTATCTCCGTCGCTATCAGGAACAACGTTTGGTTTCTGAGCAGATCCCAGTAGCTGCCAACGGCGCCGTTTATATTTCCGTTAACGTGCACGGAAAGGGAGATAAAAAGAGCTGGAGGTGCGGATCTCCTTTTCAGAGTGTAGTGCTCGCTAGGCTTCATAGTCCGGAACGCCAAAACCAAAATGTATTAAACTGATAGAATGTACATACTGCCATGCCAGTCTCTCTGACTGACGTCCACGAAAAACGTTCTCGCTTGGATTTGCAAGAAGGAAATGCTGAAGACTCGGAACGATTATACTAAAGGGATGGTGGCTCAAGCTTGGTACGTGATCGGCATAGAGCTAACAGGCCGAGCATTCGGATAGATTGTGATGTCGCGTTAAAGTTCTACTCCTGATCATCTCGGTGCTCCTTTGTTCCTCGCTTTACCAAGCTCAAGGCATGCCGTTGAATAAATGCAAGCCAAAGCCCGCCAATACATAACGCCTCACACGTTGTGTGGCATCACATCAGTCATATGTCCCAAGGGAGCTTCATTTTAGGCTGTACCGGCAGTCTACGAGCAAGGAGCTGGAAGCAAAGTATAGGAACAATAATAAACGGGTATATAAAACTTCGACCACTAAAAATCTAACGCTTTACGTAAAAAGGCGCAGAACAAGTAGGCGAGAATGCCGCACGAAGAGCGTGGACACGTGCAACGCCGCCACAGCAGATATCGCCCTTATGCGATCCAAAACCAAATTCTCTCCAGGAAGTTGCGGGCGTGCTGCTCAGGCCAGTGCGCATCCTCCGCATCCAGCTCTGCCTTGCCCGTGTGCAGGTCGGCTTCGGCCGCCTTGACAACGCTGCCGCGCTTCAAGATCTTCCAGAAGCTGTAGAGGACGAAGAAGATGGGAATACCAATGTAGGAAGCAATGAAGGCTAGAAGTGGTTAGTTAGCATGGAAGTCAGTTAAGAAAGGCAAGGCGAAAACTTACTGCTTGTGTCCCACTGGCCGTGGATGAAGACGGCAAAACCGTTGAACAGGATGATGATGATAAAGTAGAAGAGCGAGCCCCAGGCGAGGTACGGCTGGAGGGGGCTCTTGAAGATGAGTGTGTTGCGGTCAATGCCCTGAGCCTTGAGAGCGGCGTAGAAGCGCAGGTAGGCGACGCAGATGGAGCACCAGGTGAACAGGCTGGCGACGGTGGTGAGGTTCTGGAACCACTCAAAGGCCTGGGCGGCACCGCCGGAGCCGACGGACAGGTAGGTGAGCAGACCAATGGTGGCAGTGGCGGCAACGGCGTAGTAAGGCACGCCGCGCTTGGAGCATGTCAGGAAAATCTTGGGGGCCTGGCGGTTCTGAGCCAGGGCGTAGAGGTAGCGTGAGCCGGTGTAGAGGAAGGCGTTGGCGGAGGAGGAGGCGGAGGTCAAAATGACGGCGTTGATGATGGATGGCAGAACCTTGATGCCGGCGTTCTGGATGCCAATGACCCAGGGGGAGGCAGCGGCACCAGGGGCGCCGTCGGCCTGGGCCGACAGCAGGCGTGTGTCATCGTAGGCGACCAGCCAGCTAATGGCGAGCGAGCCGAGGACGTAGAAGAAGAGGATACGCCAAAAGACACGCTGGACGGCCTTGGGAATGTTCTTGCGCGGGTTCTCGGCCTCACCGGCGGCGACGGCGACCATCTCGACACCACCGTACGAGAAGGCGGCGTTGACGAGGGTGGAAAACAGGCCGAGGAAGCGGCCGGTGTTGCCGGTGCTCATGTAGGTATTCATGGCACCGGGGTGCTGCCAGTAGTAGAAGCCGAAGCGCTGGTGCTTGGGGTTGCCGCCCAGCATGACGATGAAGGCCATGAGCAGCAGGCCGATAATGGTGATGATCTTGATGGAGGCGAAGATGAATTCCGCCTCGCCGTAGACGGAGACGGCAAAGATGTTGAGCAGGATGACGAGGACGAGGATGAGGGAGATCCAGGCGGCCACGTTAATGTCCTGGGCGCCGGGCCAGTAGCCGATGACCACGGAGGCGGCGGAAATCTCTGCGCAGATGGTAATGGCCGACGAGTACCAGTTGTTCCAGCCGACGGCGAAGCCGAGGGCGTCGTCGACGTAGCGGGCGCAGAACTGGGGGATGGCACCGGGGAGGGGAAGCCAGGTAGCCATCTCGCCGAGGCACTGCATCATGGCGTAAACAGCGACACCGGTCATGGAGTAGCCAAGCAGGACGGAGAGGGGGCCGGCGCGTGTGAAGGCGGAACCGATACCGAGGAAGAGACCGGTGCCGATGGTGCCGCCGAGGGCGATGAACTGGATGTGGCGGGACTTGAGTCTGGGGATGTCAGCGGAGAGCGAAGAAAGAAGCAGTTGAAACAAACGTCAGTCACAAGAAACTCACCCTCGCGACACGTAGCCATACTCCTCGACGCGCTCGACGCCGCCAAGAGCAGCGCCGCCCTCGAGGACCTTGTCGGCAGTGTGGTCGTCCGAGTTGACCTCGTAGGCCGGAGGCACAGAGGCCTCGACGTCTCGCTTCTCAGACATGATGCTTCTTGTCTCTCTGGCACGATGAGGAGAATGAAGCAGAGAACGGACAAGAGCGATGGCAGCCGGCGAGCTACTTGTACACGGAGATCTGGGCCAGACAGCAGAGAGCGGATGCAGGAGGACGCACGGGGAGATTAAATAGAGCGGGACGGGAGCCAGGCGAGGGAGGAGCCAGGACGATCTTTGGGGGACGGGTGAAGCTGTTGTCGCACTGCATTGGACGTGTAATACGGCTTGCGTCGTCCAGACAAAGTACATGGGTACAAGTATACAAGGCACTTGTCTGTGGGTACTCCCAGTGCAGGGGTGGCGCTCCCGCAGATAGAGTGTGCCCCACCCACACTCAGCCACTAATGCGTACAGGTAACGCCAACCCTAAAGAGCCGGTACACATGTCTACGCCTGCTTTAGCAGGCCGCACAAGTACCGCCGCCGGAGAAGGCGAATTGCGACTCGCGCTTCTTTCTTCCAAGCCGTGTGTACGTACATCCATGACTACGACGTGCGAGACGCAGCACGCACTTGCCCCCCGCCGACTTCTAATCAGCGCATACGAGTACGGAGTACTCGTACATGTTCGGTATTCGTACGAGGACGAATGACGCCGGACCGCGCGCATCTGATCTGGCCACCCCCCTCCCCCCGGTCGGCGGGAGCCAAGCAGGATCTTGAATGCCTTCGAAATATCTTCTAGAAGATGACGGCGCGGCCGGATGAGGAAGGAGGTTTGCGGCGGCACACCACTGGACGCGGATGGGGATCTAGCTATGCCCAGCTGGGATCGGTGAGAGGCGGACGAGCCAGGGCAGGCTGACACAGACAGGCACAGAAGGAAATGAGTACGAGTACTGTACGAACTACGAACCGCGATTCGCGAAGCACGAAGTGCGCTTCACAGCCGCGTTGGGCGTCGGTGAAACTGCGACCGCAGCGACGTTCGCGAGGCAGATCGCCGGCCCCGAGTGCTGCCAGGCTGCCCGCACGGCGCCCGGTCAATTTCTCGGTGCTGCGATACAAAGTACGTGTACTCCGTACAGACAAACAATACCGCGGATCAAGCTTCGCGCTGCCACCGAAACAAGGCGCCACGGCGGCCTGGGCGCTGGGCGTTGGCCTGGACCTCTGCAGCGGACAGGCCCGCTTCGGCACAGCCGAGATGGTAGTGGCGCGAAAAAGTCTGTACCAGTCGTACATGGCGCATTTTCACAAGGACAGCGTACTCGGACACACCGGTGCAAGACACTCATGTCTCGCTTCGCGTGGTGTCTGTTCATCTTCCTGTCCAACGTCGATCGTCGCGCCGCCGCGTCGCCGCGTCGCCGCACTGGCCACGGCGGCAGCTTTTTTGCTTGGGCCACCGTGGACGGAGTGCGATATGTAATGGAATGACAACGCGCTAATGTTATCGCTGCCAAAGCGCCGCAACAGGCCTGGCGTGTGGGGGAATGCGCGTTTTTTCCACTTACTTTGTCCATTCGGCGTAGTCTGTGCCAGTGGCAAACCCCCAATACGGCGTAGCGTCTGCACCGTGCCAGCTCCGCCAGCTCCGTATTACTCGTACTGCGGTTGCGTATTCTGTAATACGGAGCTGTTACTCCTTACGGAGTATTGCACGGACGAGAACGTTGTTTACAGTCTGACCCGACGGTGCACGGCCACGGCGGCAAGCAAGAACGGGGAGAGGGAGAAACTGAAACGAAGGAGGACTGGCGCTTCTTCTCTCCGCAAGAGACCAAAAGACGGGCGACGGAGCGCAGTGCTCGGCACAGTAGTAAGCAGTGCAGCTAGCACGGTGTCACTTCGTCGCGCCCGAAGCGGGGTCGTGCTTGCGCAGCCGCCAGACCCAGCGGCCCACGCAGCACAATACTCGTAGCCTCATGATGTTTCTGTTGCGGACTTGGTCAAGTACTCGTAGAGGCAAAGGCGCCAACGCTGGCGACCTGGTCTGCTCCTACGACAAGCGGCAAGCGGCAAAAGCTCTTACTGAGATCCATGTGATTTGCGCTGACATCGTACGGAGTACTTTTGTGTCCTCCAAGACGCCGACCGACGGTCTAGTCCGGTCCACCGTACGAGTACTCGTATTTGCTCATTAATGCCTTTGCTCTTTCATTTAGACTTACCCAAGGTTATGGACATGGCAAAGTACGCCAGCCTTGCCCTTGTGCTAGAGCCGGCTCGGCCATGTGAATTGGTGCTGTCTCTAGTCGTATCTTGGAGTTGACGAGACTACGAGTATTTGGATTACGAGCCTGACGGCACGAACGTTGCAGCCCGTCTTCATTGCCGCCCTCATTACGTACTCGTACAAGAATAGCCCTCGCTTGGGACACGCGGAAGAACCCGTTGATCTGCTCTGCCTACAGTCTCAGAGGTAACTGTAAGCCTGCGAGTATGCCATGCATAGCACAGCCTCGTACGACATCGCTTCCCTCACCGGCACCTTTCTACGAGTACGAGTACTCGTAGTCGGCGGAAGCGATCCTGTGACTACGAAGTATCTGTTGTACTCTGTATCTTACTACTCCGTACTCGTACTCGTACTTCTGGTAGCCTCCGCCCCTCAACGTCGCCAGTCTGTATTGGGCCTAGCGTAGACTCACACAAAGCACGAAATCCAAGCTTAAGGCCTTATCACCGGCCTCTCATTGGCCACTTTACCACTTTCCCTTTCCAGCATTACCCTGGCTATGGGTACCCACTTTCGCGGCACTATCAGACCCACCATGATAAGCAACGGCGCTTGGCGCTGAGCATCACAGCGCCTCTTTCGGTACCAGTACCTTTGCGCCTCGCCTGGCTTCGCAGTCGCTGGCTGACCGACCGACACGGAACGCCCGTACCACTACTCGTACGGAGGGAGTGCCCCGTACTCCGTACAAACACGAGCAAGTGACATCTTGTCGCTTTCAGCCTCACCGATGTCGAATAGCATCCTCGGTTTCTTATCTGTTTGTCTGTTGATCTGGCGGATCGTCTTCGATCTGCCGCCGGAACGACTTGGCATGCAAAGTACGACGCAGGAACGCCCGTCGCAAGCTGCACAGGTTCCTGGCAAGCCGCGACAAGCCTTCCAAGACGGTCAAGCTTCTGGCCACCTCGGTCGCCCGGCTTGATCCCGTTTCCAGAAGACGCATGGAAGCCGCCAAGGCACACCACACGCTCGTTGGCTGAGTTGGGGTAGTATCGCGCTGCCGGAGTGCAAGAACGCGTGCAGAGAACTCGGAATCGTGTGAGTGTACGAGTAAGATGCGAGTACTCGTACATCGGCATCGCCGTGGGGTCAAGATGCGGCAGCCACAACAACGAGAGCGCAAAGCCAAGTGGCCGTTTGATCGCGCCCTTGCGAAGTAGCCACCGTGCGGCATGTCCGAGCGCCGTCGCCGCCTGCCCGCTTGGAAAGTACTCCGCAGAAGAAGTCCACATCAGGTTTGTATACGAAGGCCGCCTCTGCGCGGTACGGAGTATTGGCAGCTTCGACGGACGACTCGACAATGCTGCCCCGTGCGTCGTACGAAGCAGTTGCGCCCGAAGCAGGAAGCTGTCTTGCCAAGCCCTTCGCTAGCCACTGTCTGGCCACCGACGTATCGTACGTAACCCCCAAGCTCGTGCGTGCTCGGCCTGCAATGCAGATTACGAGTACGCGTACGGAGTGCTACGGAGTACGGAGTACGACGTTTGGGGTTCCGCTGCTGCGTCCCCGGCCAAATTACACAGGGTGCCATCCTGTCTGTGCCAAGCCGGCCGTTTCTCCAGCTGGAAGGCGCCAGTTCTGTCTATTTCCCGTCTGCCCGTCTTTGGCAGTTGCTTCCGTTCGAGGTCCATGGCTGTTCTGGCCGGAGCCGCAACGGCCGTGACTCTGTCCGTACGACGCGGGGGTTTCAATATTGTTTCTTACTTGTACGCGCATTACTCCGTAATACTTGTACGAGCATTACTCCGTACGCGTTCGCAAGTCCTTGAGGCTCCGCAGCTTTTTCCTCTTCAGTTTCCGCTTTCGCTCTAATTCCCGCATGGGTCCTCCCCGGGTTCCGGGGTCCGTCTCAGGGATCGATAGCAATGAGTCAATCATTTGTCTAATTCACTGCGATAGCCTTTGGCGCGTCCCATCGCGACAATCGTCCTACGAATACGTGCTTCGTAGCTCTGGGAACCGGCCAATTGTATCCTACGCAGTGCTCAAGTCGTCTCGTGCCCGCTTTGATATCGTGATGCTACGCCGTACTCGTATCGCAAGCCAAGCCACTCGTATGACGGCTACGTCGCGTGCGCTGTCATCTTGGATATTCTACATCTGCGACATTCCTGTGCCACCCGCCCGCAGCATGCCAAGCTGCTGTCTGGGATATTCTAGAAAACGCCGTAGAAGGCCGCGTACTCGTAGAACGTACGAGTACGATAGCCTGATAACGGGCTAGTCACATCTGTGGAGCTTCTGCGCGCGGAGTCTGCACATTGATTGCGGCCTGGAGGTTGGCATATGGTGTAGCGTACTCTGTGATACTTTACCACCTGGCACAAGTCCGCGGTCTCTACACCCTCAAAGCAGGCGTCTGCAACTGTCGCCTGTCATCATGATCGCGCCGCTAGTCAGAAATTGGCGAGAACATATCACGTGACCAGAGCTACCGCTGACTTGTTACGACATCGCTCACTTTGCCCGTTCGCCTACAGACTCTCCTCGTCAAACGGCCCGTCTTCGTCCACCTTGGCCCAGATGTCGTTCAGCACGCTTGCCTGGCGCTCTACAAACTGGCCGTAGCCACACTCGCCGACCGCCCCGCCATTGTCGCGATCCCAGACTACACGGCCTCGGAGGATCGTGTAGCGAGGCCAGTTGTTGACGCGACGACCCTCGTACGGCGTGTAGTCGACATTGTGGTGCATCATGCTGTTGGTCACAACGAGGCCGTCGAGGCCGGCTGGTCGCCGGGGCGAGCCCTTGCCGGGGTACCAGACGACGAGATCGGCATCGGACAGGCCGGGCACGAGGCCGCCCTTGCGCGGATAGAGGCCGTACAACTTGGCCGCATTCGTGCTGGTGAGCTCGACAAAGCGCGTCAGCGGCAGACGCTGGCCAGCGTGAGCAGCAGTGTCGACTGTGCCGGTAGTGCCGGCCGGGCCGACGGATGAAAAGACCAGCGGCAGACGGGTCTCGACGCCGGGCAGGCCGTTGGGAATGTGGCGGAAGCGGCCGACGGGAAAGTCGTCGGAGAGGCAGGTCTTCTTGCCGGCGACGGCGTCGTCATAGTTGAAGGGGCAGTGGTCGGAGCTGAGCACGGAAAAGGTGCCGTTGCGCAGGCCGGTCCAGATGGCAGCCTGCGCGCGGGCGTCGCGCGGCGGCGGCGAGCAGACGTGCTTGGCAGCCTCGAAGCCGGGCGGCGCGTCGAGATGCTCCTGCCGCGTCAGAAAGAGGTACTGGGGACAGGTCTCGGCGAAGACGGGCTGGCCGCGGGTCTGGGCGTCGCGGATGCGCGCGGCCGCGGTGCCGTCGCTGACGTGGACGAGCAGGATGGGCGTCTGCGCGACGAGCGCGGCGAGCGCAATGGCCCGGCTGGTGGCCTCGTCCTCGAGCAGCGCCGGCCGCGAGTGCGCGTGGAAGCGCGGCGCCACGAGCCCGCGCGCCTCGAGCCGTGCCGTCAGCCACGCAAGCACGTCGCCGTTCTCCGCGTGCACCATTGTGAGCACCCGGCTCGCCCGCGCCGCCGCCAGCACCGACAGGATCTCGCCGTCGCGCAGCTGCAGCGCCTCATAGGTCATGTAGATCTTGAGCGACGTCACGCCGCGGCCCGGCAGCGCCGCCACTTCCGCCAGCGCCTGCGCGCCCGCGTTCGCCACCAACAGGTGCAGCCCGTAGTCGCAGTAGCACCGGCCGCGCGCCAGCTCCTGCGCCGCCTCCAGCGCCGCCAGCAGCGATGGCTCGTCGCGCTGCTGCGGCGCAAACGCCACGATCGTCGTCGTCCCGCCCGCCACCGCCGACCGCGTCCCCGTCGCGAACGTGTCCGCCGACGAGCCCTGCCCGAACATGCTCGGCTCCTGCAGGTGCACGTGGCAGTCGATGCCGCCGGGCATCACATAGCCGCCCTCCGCATCCAGCAGCCGCCTCGTCGCCGCCGTCGCCAGCGTTCCCGACGGCGCCAGCACCGCTATCTTGTCGCCGCAGATGCCAACATCAAGCGCAGCCACATCCGACGCTGTAACACACACCCCGTTTGTAATCACCAGGTCGTATATCGTTGCGGAGCCCGTAGACGCCATTTTCGCTGTGTGCCAGGAAGCAATAAATCAAAGGCTGCGCGAGAAGAATGTTGGCATCTTATCCGCGGCGTCAAGTCATCGTATCCAAAGCCGCACGATAAGATACACGGGGAGATCCGATAGCGGCACATCAGCCTTAGATCTAATGGACTATCTGAGCTAGAAAGATTCGTAGCGAAGGTCCTGATAAGCGAAAACCAAGCGTGGCACTCTGGCTTAACGGGATTATCTGTGGCGCGGAGCGACTTGAACGAGTACGACGTACGAGACGTGAGACGTGAGAGGCCTTCTCTTGACATTGTCACAATGTCACAAAGGAACTGGCCGCTAAATTTTCAATCTGGATCTACGTATAAGCATCGCTTTACAAGACTTGACCAGTATGAACATTCCGTTTGTCTCGTAGTGAAAAGACAAAAACAGAAAGAAGGCATTGTAGTTTAGTCCTCTTTGTTAGAATGACTGAGGTAGTGGACACGAAGATACGAGAAAGAATTTATTCATAGACTGCGAATGGGTAGAACCGCCAGTCATTGTTCTGGACAACTGTGATGACAATTCCATTGTCTGTCTGGGAGGTTGAAATTTACAACCGCTTGTTCAGGGTTTGGCGTCTCCCGACAATCAACTATATAAGACCCGGGCACAGTTTCCAGTTTGCCGGCATCTTCTTCCCCCAGTACTCACAACTCAACCTGATCTATCGCTTCCTTTGGGCATAGACTTTGGCTCCATCTATCTTCACTGCATTTTTAACTAAAAAGGGTAGAGAGTAGGTGTATATCCAAAGTCCGCCCCCAAAAAACGAACTCCAGCCATGTCTTCTTCCAGCCAGTCTCGTGAGAATTCTTCGACCCCCTCCATTGAAATCACGCCGTGTCCGACGATTTCGCAGTTCACGTCCAATGCCACTGACGGCAGCTATCTGTCGCCCGAAGCTTACCTCAACCGTCCGGGCCTCGGCCTAGACACGACCGAGAACGAGATCAGACTGACAGCCCATAAGATGTACATGTATGTTGTTAGCGCCAAGACGGACGAGTCCAAATTTGTGCTGTGGCATCGACTCCTTGGCCTTTGCTCCAAGCACAAGTCTATCATCTTTTCGAAGAGTGTGTCACTTACTTCCTGTTCGATCTGCACCGACACTGGCATTAACACCAACAACACCGCATGCGATCTATCGCGCATCCGTGACTTGTGCACGAACTAGGTTGGTTTCCCCTCCCTCCCCTCCCCTTCTGTTTTAGTCTCCGAGTATCAGATTTTAGATTGAATATACCCTGTTATGCTACATTGTTGCTTCTTTGTGCGTAAACCGATGTGGAAATAGTAATATGACGTGAACTTGACTATCAAGTACAACTAGCCGTAGGTCATGGCTCCAACCTGGTCGACTTATACCATAACGAAGTCAATGCAGCTTTCATATGTTTGCTCTGCACTAGTACCAAACCAGAACCATTGCAACACACAGTCCCCTGCAACGGTGCATGCATCATCGGCCATGTCATCCGGAATCGTAACGCTGAAAGCCGTGTTGTTGGGTGGCAGTACCGCCAGCCTCTCATCGGCGTAAGTATCAAACTCAATGAGGTATGCGCCTGCCCTAATTATAGAGTTGTTTGCGGTGGAGACGATGGAGACGTTCATAGGGCCCTCGTGTGGAATAGGAATTTGCGCGGTCATGTTAACCGTCTGTCCTGGCTGAAAGGATTGTACAAGATCTTTGTTGTCTTCAAAGACTGCACCGCGACAGAGATCTAGTTGGCCTACAATAGTTAGCTAAAGGTACGCAACAACGGTCTGCAATGGGTAAGAAACTTACAAGTAGAAAGTGGCGCAGTCACATCCTCAAGGGGGATTGTGCCGTCCTGCAAAATAGCATTGACGGCCTGTTGTCCACAGGCTGCCACCATGGCTGGGCCGGTTAACCGTGCCGGTGGTGATGTGATGTTTCCATGAGCTGCGGCTGAAACCGAAAAGAGCGCAACAACAGCGGTGAGGGGGGTCAAAACAGTGGACTTCATTTTGTTCGGCGAAATAGTGAAGTAAAAGTGTCAAAATATATGAATAGAAGCGAATATGTGGCCTGCACAAAGAGCGAAGTTGAAGAATGAAAAGAGCGACTTGTCTATGGAGATGTATCAAGAAGATAGGGAGGGTGGGAGTGTCTTTTAATACAAGGAGGTGGAGAACAGCATTGCTGATCGGTACGAAAGCCAAGAGAGCTCTTTGATGAGCACATCGCAATTGGGCCTGAGGATCAAACCGAATCCAACACGGATACGAAGTATGGCGAGGTTGTGCCTGGAGAACTCGTACTCGTACTTCGCACGTGTGTCAAGTGGAGGACCGTGTTCTTCGCGTAATGGTCCATTTCTGGTTTCTTGGTTTTTTTCTGGGGTCCCGACCTGAACTAATTGCGGTTATTTTCCGCCAAGCCTCGGATGAGTTCAGTCTTGCGGTGCGTCAAGAACCGGGCAAAATTGGTTTCATGTCCTGGGCAATCGAGTTTCAGATCATATCCCGTCTGAGGAAAACGAACTGAATACATACCAGAATGAAAAGACGGTCTACTGGCCATGCTCCAGAGCGCGCCCGGCAGCGAACTTCTACCAGTACATAAGGCTAGGAGTATGACCAGCACTGTCAGGGTACCATTTGCATTAAAGTGCGATTGGTGTTTGCATCCAAATACGTTTGCATAGCTTTCTCTACTTGAGGGACAGTTTTGAGCATCGATTATTCCACTAGTCGCAAATTCTCTGCCTGCGAACTATTTCGGTTCAATTTAAAAAACTTCAAACGATTCTGGCCTGTTTCCCGACGTACCGCACACTCGATGTGCAATTACAACTCGTCGTTAATCTTCTTGCGAAGGTACTGCGCCTGTTCTTTAGCTGTCTCGTAGACATAAGATCCCGCGCCCAAAATGTGACTGACTGCATTCGAGACACCCTCGCTCAACTTGGCATACAAAGTGCCAGTCGGGGTAAGTGTCCCATATCTAAAATAGGTGGCTTGCTGACGAGCAAATGCGCGGAGCTCGTTAGCCGTGCTGCCCTGAGGAACAGACTGATGTGTATTAGTCAGGTAAGCACAGTGGTTTTACGGCGACAGCGGGGCAAATTTGCACGTACCACTCCGTAGCTGTCAAGGTACGCCTTGAGCTCGCTCTCGCTCCAGGTATCAAAAATATTGTCCTTCGCGGCTTGGGTGGCTGCAGCTAGGTATGACGTAGCAGCATCGTAGTTCTCGGATCCTGTCTTGGATGCTGAGGTGTACGCCGACTGGGCAGCCTTGACAAGATCAGCGCGTGCTGCATCGGACTTCTCGGCGGCCTTCTTGGCAGCTTTATTGCCAGTAGCAAGCAAATAATCCCGGAGCTGGTCGGAAGACATGTCATCAAAAGTCCAGGCGGTCCAGCCTGAGGCCGCCTTGTGCGCATTTTTGCGAACAAGGGCACGCAGCTCATCAGTGGACGACTTCTGTGGGACTGGGATACCACGTGCGTCCAGAAATCCCTTGAGGCGGCTTTCAGACCAGGTGTCGACAGCGGCGCCAAAGGCAGAGCGGACAGCCTCAGAAACCGTGTCAGTAGCCCTGGCATACTCGTTGCCTGCCCTGGAAGAAGCTGCGCCAAAGGCGCCCCAAACACGGGCTGAGGCTGTGTCCCCGAGTACCTCAGCGCGTCGCTTTCGGATCAGCGCCCGAACCTCGTCTGTCTTACTTCCCTGCGGAACTTTGAAGGGTGTTAGTATTCGAGTCAGGCTGAGAGACGAAAGACATACCACTGATACCATTTTTGTCGCAAAAGTTTTTGAGCTCCGAGTCGCTCCAGGTGTTCAAAACGCTATCTGCAAGAGCATCGAATGCATCATATGTAGCCTTCTTGAACTTCTCAGAGCCATCCTGAGCCTGAAGATAAGCAGTATATGAGTTGCGGCGCACGGCAGCGATGAGTTTGTCGCGCTAAGAAAAAGATATTAGCTTTCTGACGGGGTTGTGGACATAATACCATCGCCACTCACAGTAGTAGGCTGGGGAACGGTGTATCCTCTTTCGTCCAGCCACTTCTTCATATCAGATTCTGAAAAGGTTAGCACAATGACCATGCGAATAATCATGGCATGATATACTTACCAGACCATAAGTCGTAAAGCCAGTTTCCGGGGTAGTTGAGAGTCCGCTGAGACTTCGTAGCAACGGTATCATAGTTGGACCGGGCCTTCTCGAGAAGAGTGTCCCGGGTGCGAGGCTGGGAAACTTTTTTTGTTAGTGATGTCATAAGAAGCAAAGGAGGAAAGGCAGAGGGAAAGGGCGGTACGAACCCGGGATACCGTGATGGTCGCAGAACGACTTAAGCTGGCTTTCAGTCCAGGTATCCAAGATCCAGTCCTTGACATTGAAATATGCGTTCTGCGTCTTGTCTTCGGTGTCGGTCCAGGCGGACTGAACGCGCGAGAGGAGGGAGTCCTTCGTTTCGTCGGCGCTTTCCTTCGTCTCGACCCCTTTTACCTTGAGATAGGAAGACAGCTGATCGCTGTCCCAGTGATGGAACGGCTGGACAAGGTAGTCACTCCAGTGCTTCTGGACGATGTCCTGGAGCTGTTTGCGGTCGGCGGCAGCCGGGTAAGGGATGTCGTTGTCAGACAGCCATTGCTCTAGCTCGGTCTTATGCCACTTATTGTAAGCTGTTGCAATGAGGGATATGTCAGTATTGGTCGCTATTACGACAATTGAACGTTTTAAGTCCAACGTACCGGCTTTGGACAACCAACTGCTACTGGCGTCAGCCACAAGGGCAACGGAAAGAAGTATTCCCAGGATTTTCATGACAAGCAACAGAGCGAGCTCTCGTGATGGCGAAAGGTTGGCGAAAGGAGACAATCTGGGAGGCTCAAGGTACGAGTTGGACGCAAGATCCAGTTGAGTAGAAGAGGAGAAGAGCGAGTAAAGCAGAGAAGAAAAGACGCCGGTTTTGACGTCCAGCTGAAGGCCAATCACGTCACCCTGGACGAGCTGGGCAGCGGGGTGGCGACCGGTCTCTCTGTTCTGGCTCGCTTGGCGACAGCTTGTTTGCTGCCGTGTCTGCGAGATGCTGACCGATCGACCTAAGGAATTCAGCCATGCGGTCATTCACACACGCCGGCGTTGTCTGGCGTACAATGCGGAACAACGAATCTGGGCCTGCCGTTATGGTATGTGACGTCACCTTTTCTTTGGGCCTCGCTTTCTTGTAAGAGCACTGTACTCTCACATAATCAATCAACGCGAATCACATGACGAGGAGTCTTCTTGATCGCTTCTTGCTTTGGGTTTGATGGTGAGGGAGACGACTGGGTCAAAGTCACGTGATGCGAACAGTCTGAAGAAACAACGAAACTGATTAACCTGTCTAGCTCATCGCTTCGGAGGCTGCATCGTACTGACGGAAGAAAGCCGGAAGAAGAGCCGTCATTGTCTGGCAGTTGCCTGCGAGGAATGAGCGGTGCCATCGCGCCTTGTGACTGCCAAAAAGCGGCCGTTTGGCTGCCCCGCTAGCGCGCAGCCTTTGTCAGCCTCATTCTGCCTTGCCTGCGAATTTACGATGTGAGCTTTCAACGGTGAGTGTATTTCGTTGTATGACTCGACCAACGGGCAACAGTGCCAACCCAGTACAGCTTGCGGAGTCATTCTTTTTCCCCTCGAGAGTGACAGCGGCAGGGTTTCCGCAGAATCTTTCCGCATGCGTCAGAGGCCGTTTGGGATTGTTTTGAACTCTACTTGCCGCCTTGGCTCTACTGAAAAGTCTTTTAGACGGACAGATTCTCTTCTCAACGTTCTTCGTTTGTGCAGATCTGAGACGGCGACAACGGCCAGTTATCCGGGCTCTTTTCAGCTCTCTTCTCCCCTCCATCGCAAGTCAGACTACGCACAGCCTATCCTTCTGCCCCACCACCTGTCTTTTCACATTTTTCTTTCCACCAGATTCCCTAGGTCCAACAGCATGGCAAGCAAGCAGACACCAACTACTGTGGCCGCCGCTGCCACCGCGGAGACACCGGCTCTGCCCGAAGTGCCTCTGAGAAAGCAGGATCTCCAGGAGGTTGCTGCTGTGCTTGAGAAGCTGGAAGAGTCGTCCAAGAACAGGAAGAGTAGGCATACGTTCTGCGCAAAGCGAACACGCTTCAACGTGGCCAACTCGCGCGACGGCTACCAGCTGGACGCCTGGAAGCTCCTTGAGTCCGACTACAAGCGTCGGGACTTGCCGACTTATGCTCGCGGCCTGTTCACAACCCAAAATGCTCAGGGCGCACCAGAGATTGCCGTGCGCGGCTACGACAAGTTCTTCAACGTCAACGAGGTGCCTGAGACGCGCTGGGACCATATAAACGAGTGCACGCAGGGTCCGTATGAAATTACGCTAAAGGAGAACGGCTGCATTATTTTCGTCGCAGGCCTTGCCGATGATACGCTGGTCGTCTGCAGCAAGCACTCGACGGGCGAGCGGAGTGACGTGGAGCTGAGCCACTCCAGTGCCGGCGAGAAGAGCCTCGAAGCCCAACTGCAGCGCATTGGCAAGACCAAGGAGGAGCTGGCGCGCTATCTGTACGCCCGGAATGCCACGGCCGTGGCCGAGCTTTGCGATGACAGCTTCGAAGAGCACATCCTCGCCTATGGGCCCGAGAAGGCCGGCCTCTATCTCCATGGAATTAACGTCAACCTCCCCGATTTCGTGACGTACCCAAGCCCTCTAGTTCAGAAGTTTGCAGGGGAGTGGGGCTTTCTCAAGATACATCTGATTACCATGCACGACGTCGGCGAGGTGCGCAAGTTCTTGGAGGCTTTGGCGGAAACGGGTGCTTACGACGGCCGCGATGTCGAGGGCTTCGTGATCCGGTGCCGTAGGTCCCCCAAACCCGACTGTTTACCTTTTCGGGATTGGTTCTTCAAGTACAAGTTCGAGGAGCCCTACCTGATGTACCGCCAGTGGCGCGAGTGCACCAAGGCTTTGATTTCCGGCCGCGCACTGGTGTTCAAGAAGCACAAGGTTATCACGGAAGAATACCTCATGTATGCGCGGAGGCGCATTGCTGCAGACCCAAAATTGGGCGAACTTTACACGCAGAACCACGGCATTATTCAGCTACGCAACGACTTTTTGGCCTACAAGAATATCAAGGGATCAGAAGCTGCCAACTTTGAGGATCTGGAGGGCGCGGACGACAATGCTACAGTGACCAAGGACGTTATTTTGGTGCCTATTGCAACCCTCGGATGCGGCAAGACAACGATCGCCCTGGCACTTGGCACGCTGCTCGGGTATGGGCACGTCCAGAACGACAATATCACAGGCCCGAAGCGGCCTCCACGATTCACACGTATGGTGCTCGAACAGCTGCAGGACCACTCAGCGGTGGTGGCGGACCGCAACAACGCCCAGCGTCACGAGCGACAGCAGCTCCTCACCGATGTCAAGATGCAGCATATCGGGGCGCGCCTCGTTGCCCTCAACTATGTGCACTCTGACCTGGGTAAAATTCGACGCGTTACGCAGGAGCGGGTGTTTGCTCGGGGCGACAATCATCAGACCATTCAGGCCGCTTCCAATCCGGACAAGGCTGTCGGTATCATGGAGAACTTCATCCGGCGGTTCGAGCCGTGCGATACATCACGGGCACCGGACGACGGATTTGACGCGGTAATTGACCTGAATCCAGCCGAGGGCAGCCGCGTCAATCTGGAAAAGGTGGTGCGCGAGCTGCATCGGCTGTATCCGAACCTTGTGCGCGAGGTGCCGACGGCCGAGGCGATGGACGCGGCCATCGACGGAGCAATCAACAGCTACGCGCCGAATCTGCGTCACACGATCCCGGACCGCGGGCGCTACAACGACCAGAAAGCCAAGGGGGAGCAGCAAAAGAAGACCGAGAAAAAGAAGCCACTCGAGTACATGGCCGTGCAGGTGGACGCCAAGGGGGTCAACGCGCATCTGGACCGGACGTTTGAGAACGTGTCTCCGGACTTGTCGCGCTTCTACAAGCAGCTACAGCAGACAAATCGCATACAGGCGTCATTCCACGTAACGCTAATGCACAGAAGCAACGCGAGGCAGCGCCCAGACTTGTGGGAGCGGTACACGCGCTTGCAGGCGGAAGCAGAGGCGGCAGCGGAGGCAGGTGGCGGCAGCACAGATCTGAGTCTAGGAAGCGTCGATGTACAGCTCGAGCGTATCGTGTTTGACCGGCGGCTGATGACGTTGGTTGTGCGGCTGATCAGCAAAGCACCGGCTGTCGACGGCGCCGAGGCGTGGGAGTCTACCAACCGCGTGACGCACATTACCATTGGCACGTTGGACAGTACCGTCAAGCCGAGGGAGAGCAACGACCTGCTCGGCTGGTGGCTGGACCAGGGCAGCTCGGCCGACAACGGCATCGTGGACATTGCCATTGAGGGTCGGCCCGTGCTGGCTGGTGTTGTCCGGGGCGTGCTGTCGCGTTGATACTGACGTACGAATAAGGGTTCTACGGATAGACGCAATGGCGGCCTGTATCTTACGAGTTACTGTACGAGCTGTATGGCATTCCGCAGATGCCATGGGAGATCAATGACATTTGAGACGTTACCTCTAACTTTTTGTACAGAGTACTTCCAAGTATAACTTTGTAGTACTTCGTGTCTGTATTATTTACTGCAGGCCGTAGAAATGACTTCTTATTGTAGAGCCGCCCAGCAAACAAGTAGCTCGGCGACCGAGCCTACCAAGCGACATTCGAGATGCAGACAACGGCCTGCATTTTAGAGTGTCAGTAATAGTGGTGTAATACGGAGTATTTTAGCCAGCTGATTTTAGCATACGCGGCTTTTATTCTAAAAAATAATACGGAGCAGTAGTGACCCAGCCACGCTAGTTGCTCCACCCGCCTGACTTCGTCACACTGAATCTCGCAGCTTTCCACGGCCTCGCCGGGAAGCAAAGCATAACGCGCTGCCACCGCGATCGCTACCACCGGTGGTCATGCGCTTCCCCGTCGGCCCGGCCTATCTCTAGCAGCAAACCGCGTGTCTGCCCACGAGCCATGCCACGAGCGCGTCGCAAACCCGCGTTCCCGGCGAAGTTCCCGGACTCTCGCGCAAAGACAACCACATCCTCCGTCCAGCCCAATACGAATCTGGAGATCCCCATATACGACGTGCCGCGCTACGACCCAGCTCAAGTCCCGCCGCAGCCGCCCATCTCGCTGCTTTTGCCGCGCGACACCGACGCCTACATTCTCGGCACCGTCGTGTCGCCGTTCGACGTGCCACCCGAGCGCGAAGCCACCGTCCGGCGCGTCCTCAACTACATTGTCGGGTGGCCCGACGAGCCCTACGCGCGCGAGCTCGTGCCGTGCACAAAGGTTCTTGACTACGTGTCGCCACGGGAGCTCGAGGACTGGGAGTATGCCAAGACGAAACGCGAGCACGCAGCGCGCGAGCAGCTCCTGAAGCTTGGCCGAGACGGCGTTGAGGCCGGCGCAAACGAGGCCGACGCAAACGAGGCCACCGACGAAGACACCGACCTTGTCAGCGAGAAGGTCTACGAGACGAGCCGACGCGATCGGAGACTCAGGGAAACGCCGGCCACCGAACCCCTGCTCAGGACCGGGACTGAAGGCGTCGGCACACACGGCTCTGGCCCACGAGTCCCGGTCCGCCAGCGACACCGCCGCAAGCCCCGGATATCCAAGCACGCAGACGGCACTGCGGCCGTTGGATCAGATCTGCCGCCAGCCAACTCGCCGTCCGCTAAGCGCGTTGCGCAAAGCCTCGCGCCGCTGGCAGCTGGCGGCCAGCGCACCGGCCTCCCCCTCACGCAGCTGGTGCTGGAGACGGGGACAGCCGCAGAAACATCCTCGGATGAACTCGGCGACACAAACAAGGCGACGACGATGCGTATACTGAACCGGGGCTTGCTCAGAGGCGCTGTTGTGGATGACTGGCCCGACAACGGCAGCGAAACCAAGCCGGAAGCTGGTCCTGTCACTCCTGACGCCCCTGACGACATGGCCGACGAGGACGAGGAAGACGACAGCAAGCACGCAGCACAATCAGGGTGGCCCATTCCATTACCAAAGAGACATAGAGATTCCACTGTTTCGACGCAGAGCCGCAAACGACCAAAAATTCAATATCAAATACCACAAACAATTACGCCCATCCTTCCGCCAAATATACCCAGTGAAACATCACTACCACGACGCAAACAGGAACACAAGCATAGCCGGTCGACCAGTATTCAGCTGGTACTACCGGTTGCAAAAGTCGAGCTACCCAGTCCGAAGACGGCCCCGCAAGAAACGGAAATCCCTGTTGCAGTAACAGAAGACGACGACCTGTACGAAATCGACTACCTGGAAGACGATATCTTCACAACGGTGGATGACATCGACGGCAGTGCAGAGTCAGGCAGTGGGCCTAGCAAAGGTCAAGGCAGAACTGTGCGCTTCTTTCTTGTCCGCTGGAAAGGCGATTGGCCGCCAGATCAGAATCCCTCATGGGAGCCAGCCGAAAGTCTACCGCCTGGGATCGTACGCCGATATCTGAAGCAGGCATCCCGAAATCGAGCAGCTAAAGAGGCTGTCGGCAGCCCCAGTCATAGTAGGATAGAAGCAAGCAGTCGGACTCCATGAGTGTCCCGGTCCTACCAAAGTGATTTGGCGACGTGCTCATGGGGACTGCTTGTACTACATTGGGCTCGGGGGACGGGTTTACTGAACACGAACAATCTAATTTGCTTTGCAATTGCCATTGAAATGCACGACGTGACATGAACTGGCTTTGATTTCGGAAGCGCGTTTGATTAAAGAGATACTCCGCACAAAGAAGGTCTCTCTCTGCCTCAAATCTCTTAGGCTAGACCACTGCCTTGGGAAGGCCTGCTAAATTGCCAACTGCATTGCTTCATCTTGTGTCCTTGGGTCTTGTCGCTGCTGCTACAGCAGCTGCTGCATTTCTTCCATATGGAAGCCAGTCCACGGGACACTGCAGTCGGACAGCTCTGATTGCTGGGGGGTAGTCTCGTCCGAATAATCGATGAGTTGGAAACTGGCAACCATATTGTTCGCGTAACGGGTTCTGTTATTGTCTGTCAATCCTGTCTCGTCTGCCACGCTTTCCTCATCTGCCCAATTCGCCGAGTATGCCGCGAGTCCAGTTGTTTCAACCATACACTTGAGTCCGTCATGGCCATCACTAGCTGGCTTTCCGATGCTGTCACTACCACGGACTGAGCACGGATCGACTCCAAATCTCACGCGCGAGCTGAACTTCCCGAAGTGAAAAAATTTCATGACAGAGTATGCCTTCATTGCTTCCTTTATGCTTATGAAGTTGACGTGAAGAACGGGTCCCTCGTACCACATCTCTTCCAGTACCTGAACTTTCGAAGGAAACCGATGCAAGTCAAAGCGCAGCTCAGTGCACAGCTGATCCAGATACTTCTTGGGAAAGTTGCTGATCAATAAACAACGTGTCCAGTTGGAGCCTTCAAGATCCCCCTCTTCGATGGCAAGGGACTCTGTTGTCGGATACGTCGGAGATGAGAGAACTGTAACACGAACCGGGCCGGTACCTTCCAGGACGGCTGCTTTTTCCAAAGACGGACCTACCGTCCGACTGCAGTCAAGGGCCTCTGAGTTTTTCGAAAAGGTAAGCAGTGCGGTCTGCCCGTTGCCTAGCGCTTGGCACGGAGGGGCAAGCCGAGCAGAGATGATCTTGCCTCCGCGGACGTGCCCAAGAAGCTCATGAACACTGGTGTCCTGGGGAACGTTTTGGATGAGGATAGACCGCGAATTTTCGCCGGATAGACCAGACAAACCAGATACTCTGCCAGGATCGTAGTTAACCCCGAATCGCAGAAAATTCCCCGTAGGCGATCCGTCGATCCTGATGATCTCAGATGGGCTTTCTAATAATCTTTTAGCGACCATAGCTTCCCGAATTGCTTTGGTAGAACAGCAAGTCATACCTGGACCGCCTTCTTCTCCAGAGCTGTACTTTCTCCTAGGGAACGAGATATCGGTATGGTTGTTCCTTTTGGCTGGGGTCTGGGGCGCTGGCTCTTTGGGATGAGCCCTAAAGCGATATAACTTTCTGCCCTCGTCTTCAGCTATCCGCCTCTTCTGGTTTGCTGTCTCCTGCAGGAGTCTCTTTTGGTTCAGTTGTTTCTCACTCAATAGCTGGCGGAGAGAAGCTCGATCCTGTACTGGTGCATCGGTGATGCCCTCCAGCTCTTCTTCCAGCGTGAATTCTTGCCAAGTAGCTTCCGTTGCGACTTGCCGAAATGCACCGCCCTGTCTCGCGGGTGCTCTAAATTGAGCCACCATCTTTTCCTACTATCGTTAGCACTTTCCGAGTAACGTTTGTTGTATGATCCTTGGAGAAAGATAGAGATTGGTACGGAAGGCGACGAACTTGATGGTGATCTGACTGGCAACCGAGTTGGCTCGCAGATGCGTTCAAAATGCTTGTTAATCACACAGTTGCCCAAGGAAATGATGCGATCAATCCTTCGGCAACTATCAATCCTTCGGCAACTTGACACTCATTAGCTTGTGCGTGATTGCAATTGTGAGTGAAAAGTGAGCTCACTTGATCTAGACGGACGTGTCACGATCGAAGGCAGACGCAGAATTTGACAGGATGGCGCAGTACGGATGACGGAACCATTAATATGCAACAGAAAGAAATTGCATAGATCAGACTCTCTGAATGAAGTAGGCTGTAATATTTGAACTCCTTTTCTGTGCCGAAGGTGAGAAAAGCACCTGTAGTTGCAAGATAAACACGGCCGAAAAGAATCGACAGAGACTAAGCTTTTAAAGAAGCAGCGGCGGACGAGACGATGAAGTGAGACGAGACTCATAGCAAGCAACTATTTTGAAATGGTGCGGATGAGCAGACGAAAAATGGCCGCAGGACTGCAGCGACGGGGGCTGAAGAATGCGAACGTTGTGATGCCATATGTGGATGGTTATTTCGGTGAAGTTTATAAAACTCGTGGATGTTCGTAAGGAAGGTGCATAGAACCGGCCGCACCTTCCCGGTTTAGAATAATCACTTATCCTTATCCATTTCTGTTTGTTTACGGTTTTACTGCCGAAACACTCAGCAAAATTATACTCGCTGTCTTTAAAGAAGGTTGCAGGCACAATGCGTCGGTTGTCCATCAGTTTGTGTATTGACATACGTGTAGTGGGTTGAGAACCTAGTAACTGTACGATCATGTACTCCGTATTTGTTGACTTATTGTGATCAGACATTTTTGACATTTTTGACATTTTTGTTGATGAAATTTTCTATTCGTGGTCGCTATTTCTGTTTGTAGAACGAGTTTCATTGATAGTAAGGCAACGAACGCCGAAAAACAAAATTTGGAATGTTAACTCGGTCAACGGCAGATTGACTGGTCGATACTTCCTCATTGGTCAATGGACAATGATACGACAAAACAATTCTTGTGCGAGCTTTGGTCATCATTTTCCTACTCGTACGCCGAACACACGGCGCACGCTAGACCCACCCATTAATGGTCATGATTAAGCTCTGATATCCTTACCGCCCAAAAATAAAGATTAAAGCCCGGCAGAATAGTATTGAACGAAAACTGTAATATTTCGTAGGCATTTACAGCGCCTGCATCAACATTGCACTCGAAACGCTGCGCACACTACCCGCAAGGCTGCTTAGTGCAAACAAACTTCGACCGTTTCTGGTACTCTTCGCCGAAATGCCGCACAAACACACCCGCCGTGAGCAGGATGCGTCAACGTGAGTGCCCCGCTTTCCTGAACGACGGTCTTCGGCCGCCAAGTTGGAATTGCACCCATTTCTCGCCACGAAAATTACCATGGCACGCAGAAAACCAGCTAACATTTTACTCCCTACCAGCTATGACCTTCCGCCAACCCTGCTTGCTCGCTCTCTACCCGTGAACAAGGCGTCGCGGGCCGATACAGCGAAGAAGAGGAAGGGTGGACGACGCCTCAAAGCATCCGAGATAGCGGCTAAAGCCGTAATAGCGGCCGCAGCCGAAGCGAACGGAACGGCCGAGTCGAAAGAGGAGAAACCGGCCAAAGAACCGAAAAAGCCGTCAACAGGGAAAGGTGCAGCGTCCAAAGCCACCCAGGGCACCAAGCGGAAGCGCGTTGGCGCCGTAGTGGACAAGGGAGGCAGGGCAGATGATGCGCCGCGCGCCTTTCGGCGGCTCATGGCGGTGGCCGGCGGCAAACGCATCCGCTCAGGCCTGGACGATGGCTTGGTGAAGAAGGGCAAGGCAAAGGGAAAAAAGGACCCGAAGAGCGGCAAAGAGGACGCAGCAGACGCAGACGACGCTGCGGCGACGAAACCAGCACCCGCCAAGTCGACGCCGGAGATCCCGACGATCCGGCCCGGCGAGCGCCTATCTGACTACAATGCGCGCGTAGACGCGGCATTGCCTCTAGGCGGCCTCATTGGCAAGTCAAATGGCAAGTCGGGGCAGGATCCGCTTGGTATCGCCAAGGTATTCCGGACGAAGAAGGAGCGCAAGATGCACAAAATGTACGATGAGTGGCGTGAGGAGGGCCAGCGGCTCAAGGAGCGGCAGGAGGAGGAGCAGGCACTGGCGGAGGAGCGCGAGATGGAGCTTGACGAAAGCCTTGGGGTCAAGTGGCGGCTGGACATGCAGCGGACCAAGACGAAGCGCAGCAAGGGCGGCAGCGGCAACTACGACGACGACGACATGTGGGCGGAGCTCAGCCGCAAGCGGGCCAAGACGGACAAGAAGGCGGTGCGGGCAGGCATCCACGACGTTGTGGAGGCGCCGCCGGCACTGACCAAGATCGACAGCAGCAAATATTTCAGCAAAGCGCAAAAGACAGCAGCTGCCGCGGCCAGCAGCAGCACAGCCGTACCGGACATCCCGCGGTCGGTGGTCGGACTCGCGGCGCGGCAAGAAATGCTCGCGGCGCGCAACGATGTGCTGGCAACGTACTGGAAGCAGGCCGACGAGCGGCGGCGGCGGATCGACGAGAACTCGTGAGGGAGCGCCATAGCATACGAGCCGATGCAATCGCGTTTCTGGCCTGGCGCCAGTACAAGTATACTAGCATACACGGGCGGCGTGCTTGACCGACCAGTATCCGGCTGTATCCCGTATCCTATCACGGCATGTCTGCCGCAAAATGCTGCTGTAGCTTACTGGAGCTAAACCGGCTGCTTACGGGCATGCAGTCACTACGGAACCACCGGAGAGCACCCGCATGCGTCACGCCTGAACGTATACATGCACGAGTAGGCGTAGGTCCGGCAAGCAAGGCACAGATAAGCTGGCTTGTGTGACTGAGCAGGACGCACGCACACATGTTTTCAATAGATCGTTATACACATAGGATACCGATACACTCCCATTTTGCGCTGCTAGCCATTTACATATCATCTGGCATCGTGTACAGCGACCTGTCTGTCGTAGAGCCCATGCCTTATGCGTGGTCCAATGCGTGCTGGATCAGGGACTTGAAGCCCTCGACAGCGGTCTCCAGGTCGCCGACAGTCAGGGCCTCGTGGTCGGAGTGAGCAACCAGGATGCTGCCGGGTCCATACAGGTAGCGCGTGTGGTTGCCAGCTAGGTTGGGAACGTCAGTGCCGTAACTGGCAGTCATGGTATCGAAGCCTGGCAGGTCCGTGAGTTAGTATAGCGGCAAAAGAAGCCAAAGAGTCCGGTCTCTCCCAACCCACCTTCGACATCGCAGTTGCACTCGATGGCGCCGTAGCCGTGCGAAAATTCCACCGCCAGCGCCTCGGCGTCAACGCTGCGCAGGGCTGCTTCCAGACGCTCGCGCACGACCAGGTGGCCCTTGTACTGGGGGCCCATGGCGACGCGGATGGCTAGCTGGGCCTCGGCGGCGGCGGGGATGACGTTGGCGGCGACGCCACCGCGCACGAGGCCGATGTTGACGGTGGTGTTGCCGTAGCGGGGACTGGAGCCAAGGTCGGAGTCTACGACGGCGATGAGGCCGCGTGCAAGAAGCTCGTTGGCGCTCTTGCCGAGCGCGGGGTAGCCCGAGTGACCGGCTGTGCCGGTGGCGGCGATGGTGGCACCGAGGATGCCCTTGTGGCCGCACGCGAGGCGGTTGTCGGTCGGCTCGCCAAAGATGGCGGCCGAAAAAGGCGACGCCAGCTTGTCATCGCCGGGTGCGCCGGCGCCGCTGTCGGGGCCGCCGTACAGCCGCTGCGAAAACGCCTTCATGCCGTCGCCGCTGTCCTCCTCGCCCGTCACAAACAGCAGCGCAACGTCGCCGTCGGTGAGCGCGCCGTCTGCCCGCAGCGCCTCCACGGCTATGATCTGCGCGGCCACGCTGCCCTTGGCGTCGACGCTGCCGCGGCCGCGCACCTCCGTCTCCGACGTCACGGTGCCGTCCGCAATGTCGTAGCCAATGTGCGGCGGCACCACGTCAATGTGCGACGTCACCAGCACCTTGGTCGGAGGCAGCAGTGCGCCCATCGGCGCCACCGTCGTCCGGCCCGGCCACGCCAGCACGTTTCGCCGGCTGTTGTTTCGTGGCGTGTTTGCTCGCGGCAGCACCTCCTGCGTCACCACAGTGTAGTTGCGCTGCTCGAGATAGTCCACGAGCCAGGTGCCGACGTTGCCCTCGAGCCCGACAAGCGACACCGTGTCGACGAGGCTGCTGTGCAGGCTCAGAAGGGCCTCGCGGTATGGCGGTGTGATGGCCTTGCTCGAGAGAGTTGAAGAGCCCGGGGTGCGTGAGGCTTCAGCATCGTCGACAACCGGCCGGCCGCCGATTGGCTGCTGCAGCACACCCGCGGCTGCGGCGGCCAGGCTGAGGCCGGACAGCAGCAGTCCGGAGACAGCAGTCGAGCGCATGACTGGAGTAGCGATAGCGGAACAGGTGGGATGAGCGGGGAGAAGAAGCAGTCGCAAAGTTGTCGATGGCGGAAGACGGAGGTCAGCTATCACGAAATTCCAATGCGGCGACGGCTAAGCAAGGCATTAAGCTCGAGGCGCTAGCTACATTCGGGGCCCTCACCGGAAGCCCCACAAGTCGTGTTAGTGCTTGCTAGACGAATTATATAACCTCCAGTCCTGTGTTCTTCCGTACGAAAAGTCAGCCTCTTGACGCCTACCGACTCTCTTTAATTTTCTGTATTTCCCTTTTTCGCCTCTAACTCAGGCTCTTGCCTCTCGTCTTCTCTTTACAAGTCCCCTTTCGCTCTTTGTCGTTTGTTGGGTCCGCTCTTCGTCCTCATGCCTCGTCCGTCGCCTTGTCGATATCCGCCGCCGTCACCGGCGCGTTCCAGCCAAACGTGTCTGCAAGCTTTCCCTGCTGGATTCCCTTGAGCTGGCCCAGCAACCGCAGACAGACGGGCCCCGCCTCTTGCTGCATCGCTGGCAGGTACTCGATCGTCTCCTCGTTCTCGCCAAGCTGCAGCCGCGGGTGCGAGCCGAGCCTGGCTGCCAGCGACGCTGCGTTGCTGCTATCAATGCGCCGCGTGATTGACCGGACCGGCACGAGAGCCGCCGCCGTGCCGGCCGCAAACACCTCGCTGAACTCGACGAGCTCAGAGTACGGAATCTGCAGGTCAGCATGGGACAAGAAGACAGAGCCCCCCCCAAAACCCCCAACAAGAAAAACGAAGAACGCACCGCTCGCCGCTCGACTTTCCAGCCAAAGCTGCGCGCCAGTTCCTGCACGCTATCGCTAGTGACACTGTCGATGACGCTGCTCGAATCCGGCACGACCACGGTGACGTCGTCTGCACCGCTGCCGCGCAGCACGCCTAGGAACCCACTCGTGCTGAACTCGTCCACCTCCTCGTGCCGCACGCTGTCGAGGTGTAGCGTGATGCCAAACCCCTCCGCATATGCTCGGTCGCTCCAGCGAAGCACCGGCGCGTAGTTGCCGCCGACCTTGGCGTGGCCTACACCGCGCGGCGCGGCGCGGTCAAATTCCTCCAGGATCAGCGCCCGCACCGGCTGCGTGCCGTGGTACACGCCCGTCGGCAACACGTACACGCAGAACATGTACTCCTCCGGCGGGCTAAGCCCCAGCTGCGCGCTCGACCCGTACACCTGCGGCCGGATGTACATGGCCGCTCCCGTCGCGTGCGGCGGCACGAACGCTGCATTGCGCGCCACCGCTGCGTGCACCGCCTCGAGGAACAGCTCTGTTGGTACAGGCGGCACCGAGATCACCTCCGCCGAGTGCTGCAGCCGCACCGCGTTCTTGTCCGGCCGGAAGATCTGCACCCCCGTATCGCCCGGCGTACGGAACGCCTTCAAACCCTCGTATGCCTGCTGCCCGTAGTTGAGCGCTGGTGCCATTCCGTGAATCCGGATGTACGGATCCGTCACGAACACGGGCTTCGACCACTGGCCCGTCTTCTTCGAGTAGTGCGACTCGACATGGCCGTTCACTATGCGCCGCGAGAACCGCCGTCAGCACACATGTCCAAGAGCAAAGGATCACTGTCCACCCTCTCGACATCAACCGCAGGCAAGAACATCCCCAGGACACCAAACGGGCCACATGCCTTCGCGAACGCGGAAACCGACGTTGGACCAGTCGATCGTGTTGACCGGCGGGGGAGGAAAGGCCGCCATCTGAGAGTGTGTTCGATGTGGTCTGCGAGCAGGACTGTGCTTCAGGTTCGGCTTTCGTGGTGGTGTGTTAATCGTGGTATATGTAGTCCAAGATTCGTCGTAGTCTGGACTGCTGTCTATAAATCAGGGAAGGCACGCGAGAACCGACGGTCAGCGTTATTAAATAGAGGGGCCAATGGCGGGGGAGTTGCTTATGCATCAGCGAGTCTCTTATATCCGCATGCCGATTAGAGCGCTGAATCTACGGAGTAAGGACTTGCATACGTGTCCCCGACAGGGCGTATGCAACTGACACGATGTTACGCGGCGTGTGGCGTGGCATGCCTGTTATCCGTGTCCCAAATGCGTACGGAGCCGTCGCCACTGCTGTAGCCAGCCCAAACAGACAAAAAGCAAGCTATCAGACGAAGCAGCGTTAATTGTGTGGCTATATCTGTATCGTTGCTGTACTCTTACACTGCCACCAAGCATCTTGCATTTCCCATTGCCGGGACACGACAGCACAAGCCCATGCAGGTATAACGTGATTTCATTCCATGATAATGCTCGTCCCGCGCCCGAAGTTGTCTATATCGCAGGTGTTCGTGATGCTTCCAGTGTCCCTTCATAGGTACCCTCCCAGTTTCATACCCAACAAGCAAACACCAAAACCGAACAAAGAAAACTTTCAAGATAAAGAAAAGACGCAGGCTAAACCGCAAATAAAAACATTTGGCCTGCAGACCAATACTGAAGCAGGAGCGGTGAGACGGCGAGTATGAAGCAGAGACAGGAGAATCACGAAGAAAAAGAAGAAACACAATTCTTCAAGGTCAAAAGTTTTGAGTAGGAAGATGAGTAGGGAAGGAGAAAAGAGGCTGTCAACACATTGTTGACGAGGAAGCTGCAGCGAGTTTCTGTAGCGCAATAAGCACACCTGTATCCTGTCAGCCACCGACCTAATCGCATATACTCTATAAATTAGGGTAAAAACTTACCGCTGACGCCTTGCGTCAAAGTAGCTGTAGCCTCCGTGTTCCGGCTGCCAAGGCTAACGGTGATGACATCCTTCACCGTCTCATCTCTGCCAAGCTGGTTCGCCCACTTGAACACCTTCTCATCATCTCGGCCATCGCCAACAACCATCAAAAAGTCAACCGGGCTCTTATTTTTGCCGCCAATCAGCGCCTTTTGACAAAGATCTTGGTAAATCTTCTCCGCGGCAGTGCCCTTTGTCCAGTCTATGGGTTCGACAAGTATGGAGCCGTCAAGATGGATGGCATGGACGCGCTGCTCCTCGCAAGCATCATTGATATGAGCTGTGCATTCGCCAGCCAGGCGAGTCGCTGATTCAAAGTCCTCCGCCGATTTGTAGTGGAAGACCAGCGAGCACCGCCGCTCCTCAATCTCGGCACCGGGTGTTCTCTCCAGGTAGTAATTCAGCAACTGCTTCACTGACTCTTTCCACGTACGAATCTGGCTGTGATCGGCCACCTCAACCCAGGTGTCGCTTCCGCAATCTTTCAAAAAGCAGCCGTTTTCGGCAATAAGGCCCAAATTCGGGACAGTTCGGAAGAGCCGGTCAAGCTCTTTCTCACTGCGGCCAGACATAACGTAAATAGTATTCTTTTCGTCCATGATAAGATCATTGAGGACGTCAAGAGTGCGCTAGATTGTAATTAGTCTTCTTTACTGTGAAACAAAAGCAGCGTGCTCATCGCTTAGGTGGTGGATGGGATAAGCATACCTGAGGGCTCACGGGTATAATTTTGTCTACAGGTCCCCAACTGACAAGGGTATCCTCATAATCCAGAATAAATAGCCGGTGGTTCGATTGCTTGTACTGCTGGACAAGTTTGCTCACGGATAGACGAGGAACAGACGTCTGGTCCCGGCGGTGCTGCTCATCGTAGACAAAGTCCAGTCTAGAAAGAAACTCAGAAAACCAGTGCGAGCCTGTGTGGTGAAGCACCGCACTATAAAGACGGGTCCACCGGTCTGTTCTCTCTGCCTCTGGCATTTCTAGTGCTTCCTTTATCGCGTCGGCGCAGGCACGGTAGTCCCAAGGGTTGACAGCAAGCTCTGCGCCACCGAAAAGGCCCGAAGTACCGGTAAACTCGGACAGAATGAGGCTGCCATGCTTCTTCTCGAAGTTTTTGCCATCCTGGCAGAACACATATTCGTGGGAGGTGAGATTCATGCCCTCACGCTGGCTGGTGATCATCAGTGCATCCGCATTGGTGAGCAGTGCCAGGTACTGGGCGTAGTCGATGTCCTGCTTCAAGTAGACGACCGGCTGATAAGCCAGGTTGGCCCACGACGAGTTCACACGCGTCACGATGTCGGAGACGGCGGCATCGAGCTCGTTCTTCTCGCTGGACGAGAGCGCTACCTGGATAAGGACCACCTTGCCTCTCCATTCAGGATTAAGATTGAGAAACAGCTCGTATGACAGCAGCTTCTGGCGGACGCCGCGGATATGATCAAGCTTGTCTCGGGCTACAATGAGTCTCTTGCCGTGATACTTTTCACGCAGAATGTTGAGCCAAGACTTGACTTCTACTTCGTCACGGTGCTCATTCAAGGCCACTGGGTCGATGCCGATCGGCATATGCACCACATCCACAAAGCGGTCTTCAAGTTGAATGCCATCCGCCGTGGCATCAGCTTCCGCGCTCAGGAGCCGGCTGCAAGTCTGCAAGAAATGACGAGTGTACTCGTGGATCTGGAAGCCAACGAGGTTGGCGCCCAGCATGCCATCTAACAATTCCTTGCGGACGGCGAGACAGCGGAAAATCTCGCTGGACGGGAAAGCAACGTGCAAGAAGAAGCCAATCTTGGCTTCGGGCAGTCTCTGACGAATCATGCTAGGCAGAAGCAGCAGGTGGTAATCGTGGATCCAGATGGAGTCGCCGCGCTTCCAGTTCTTAACAATGGTGTCGGCGAAAGCGCGATTCACGTTGACATAGTACTTCCATGAGTGATCTTCGTAAGCCTTGCTCTTGGGACCGTCAGGGATCTGGTAGTGGAATACGGGCCACAAAATCTGCTTGCAAAAGTGGACATAGTGGCCGTCAAAGTCCTTGTCTGAGCACCAGACCGTTAGCATGTCGTGCTCGGTGGCCAGGCGGTCGTTGATGTCCTGCCTCTGCTCGGGATCTAGGGCATCTGTGGGCATGCCGAGGGTACCGACCCAGGTGTGGTCGCCAAGCTTGCCTTCGCGAGCAGCTGCGTCGGTGGCATTGCGCAGACCACCATTGCCCTGGTCGGCATTCACAATATGCCAATGGGCGGTAGAAAATACACGATCATGGCTATCACTTCGGAAGAGAGAACGGGGTTGGAATATGCCCTGCCGACGGAACTCTTTTGCTTTCTCATTCACGTGGTCGTCGTCGTCGAGAAGAGCGGGAGGCGGGGAGCTGGCACGAGATTTTGGCTGATCGCGACGCGCACCCCAGGCAGGCGAGCCTCGATCAGCCGGGGCCGCACCAGAAGCCGCCTGGAACAAGCCGATGCGGCTGCCATCTTTGTTCGCGAAGGGATCGGCGGCCTGCTCGTCGACGGGTGTAACTGGTGGGGTGATATCTGCCTGACGCTTGAATAGACTAGGTGGCTCCTCACCGGCGGCGGACTTTTTCGTCTTGCGGCTTCTCTTCTGCGGAAACTCCTCTGGTGGTGGTGTACCCGGCAAGTCAAAGTGCACAGTTTTTGGGAGAAAGCTGGAGCAGAAGACGGCGCGCGCGGTCAGCACTTTGCAGCATGGGGCGCATATACGCAAAAACGTTTTTTTTTTGGACATGACGTCAGAGTAACCTGTCAAGAACCCTTGCTCGGCCACAAGGGACGACAGGAGCCCGCAAAATTGCAGCAAGACAGACACTGCGATTGGAAGTGTTTAAGACACTTACAGTGAAGCAATGAAGACGGTCATGGTGGCTGTTTGCGGGCAATAGCCGCCTGGATAGCGAAAAGGCGAGTTGGCAGCGTTATGGACGTTAAATATTTTTTTTTGGTCCGTATTCTAGTCAGCCTGAGACGGATATTCGCGGGAAAGCGACGGCGCAGTGTGGCAATGTGGGGACTGTGGCAGTGGGACCTCAATGGCCATTAAACAGCTTGCCAGCGCTTCTGTGAGCTTTGTCGTCTGGTAAGCCAATAGTGTGCAGGAGCAAAGGAAGAATGTCAAGGAGATCGTAGGATGCGGAAGAGAGAAGAGCTGGCGAGCAGTGGGAATAACAAAGAGAACAGGAAAAGCCCTGGAACCGGGAGAGCTTGGACGGAGAAATTGCACGTATTGGTAAACGGGGGGGGGGGGGGGGGGGGTGTCAGATGGCGCAGTCCGTTGTCTCGAAATTTCTTCGAGATTCGCGAAGCCTGTCGGGATGGAGTCCGGAACAGACGGCGTCTTAAATCGGGGAAGTTGCACAAGGATTGCTCCGTGCACGACAGGAACACTCGCTTGTACTCGTAGGGGTGATAAGCCGAATGAATGGGTTGCGCCTTTACCCTTTTCTTTTCTTTTTCTTTTCTTCTGTATTGTCGTGCTGCTGCGTGCAGTCGCAATTGTTACACGGGTAATAAGCCTCGGGACAAAACACAACGGCCTCACGCGGGCGCTAGCGATACAGGATAGCAGGTTGCAAGGACTGCTGTTTCAATCCGTTGTGGATAGCTAGCTGCAAGGGACCTCAAGACGTAACAATACCCCGTAGAGCAGGAATTAACAGAAGCAAGAAGCACATGCAGGAATAGGTCGCACGGCAGCTATCTGGCACTGACACGACACAGCTGGGCGTAAGCGACGCTGGATTACAACGTGGCACAAAATGAGGCGGCCGGAGATGAGCACGAAGGCAGGGACGGCTGAAGTTGAGAGGCAAATAAGGAAAGAGGCAGAAAGAGGGAAGGGAAGGAGCAGGTGAGAAAACTACGGAGTAAGGGTTGGGGAGCAAGAAGGACGAAAGACGAATCGCGGAGGCAAGTGCACCCCGTGGAACAACACCGATGACGTTTCGCCGGTCTATTCGTACTTTGTAGGGCGCTCCGCCAGAGAAGGAGCCAATGGTAGCGGAGTGAGGAGGGGTGCAGCGTGCAATGCGGGCAAGAGCAACGCCGATGCGGCAGGGAGGCCGTGCAGCCGATCGAAAACAGAAATTGAGCGGGGCCTGAGATGGAGACTGGCACTACGGAGTAGAGAACTGGAAGCACTGGCAATGTATTTTGCGTGGGAAACAGAAGGGGCAAGTCTCACGATGGCCTGGGGATGCCCGGTCTAAGTATTCGCGCTGCGGTGCCTGCAGTTCGGCTTCGCCCCTGTTCCTTGCACCTTCTCTGGTAGCCCGCCGCAGCTCCGATGAGGGGAGGCGCCTTCCCCCTAGTCGATGGCATGCAGCCCCCGATACTCCAATGGCAGGAGCGGCGCAAAGGTGTGCGATGGGCACCTGCCGTGTGAGGCAGCGCAGCCATCCTCGTGTTTTCCATCCGCGAATGTCTGTAAGTTACGTGCTCGCAGTGAAAGGGTGTGTGGGAGCCAGCCAGTTAGCCGTCAGCTGCCAGGCAGTGTTGCCCGCATGCAAGCCCGGAAAGGCTGCACCGCGTCCATGAATTTCGCGATACATATTGCCGAGCCGCTGCATTGCAGCCACTACTCGTACTTGCAGCCATTACTTCACTGGCACAGCCCGAGTTGGGAGACCAAGCCGAGGGGTCACATGCGCCAGACTGAAAGTCTGCTGCGCGGACGCAGCCGAGCTCAATAGATGGCAGGACACGGCATCGAGCTGAGGATAGGATGAGAGGATGACGAGCGGCCGGCAGACCGCGGTAGACGATACAGAGATGGGAGCACGCGCCGGCTAAGGATTGCACGGTAATGCGGGATGGTAGCAGACAAGACAGAGGCACAGACGATGCACAGATTGCCAGTAATACGGTACGTATCGCGCTGCGGCATTGCGGCGACGGCCGTACGGAGCTGCGCCCATCTCTTGTTTGATCTTACCACAGGCCGAAAATTCCCCGGAGACGAGCGGCGGGCCCACTCCCCCGGGGTAACGGGCTGCTGCATTGAGCGCGGTTGGTACTTGCGCTTCACAAGCATTACTCTCACGCATTTCTGGGCAGACTGGAAGAAGCAAGGCGGCAATGCCATCGAGACGGCGATGCGGCCGTCATCGGGCGTTCGTGCCGCTTTCATCGCCTCATCGGCAAAAGCCTCCACACTTCATGATAGCGCGTTGGAGGGGCCGACGTCTTAGCGTCGACTGTCATCACGCGCAGCCGGCTCGTGATTACGTATGGCCAGCGTGCATCGGGGTGTTGGCGTCTCGGCACGCGGTGTCTGCTCGGTAGCGCAGACTCCGATTTCCCGGGGTAGCCTCTGGCGGCAAAGGCAGAAGCAGACCCGATGCTAATTTGCAGACGGACAGTTGCAATTTGCGAGTTGCACATGTCAACGGAATGACAAGACGGCACAGCTGCGTGCCAACAGTTCAGACATCGCAGCGTGGCAGAATGGCAAAGTTGGGTGGTGCATGTACGATACATCGAGAAAAAGCAAAACGCAGCATGCCATGACAGCCGGTTAAGCGATGCACGACACCCAAGCGGGTCTGCCCGATTCCCAGCTGTGCGTCTGTCGGCACGCCGATGGTGATGCTTCGACTTCGCCAGCGGCGCGCTGGCCAGTCAGATCGGCCGCATCGTCCTCGTGGTCGCCGGTGACAGCCACTGATAGGTCAATCGAGCTGATCCCCGCGATCGAGGCCATTGGCCGTGCTAAGTAGGAGCAAAGCGGCGAAATGAATCCATCCCGACTAGATCGCGATGCCATGCACGAGTGCACATACGGAGTAATACTTGCGGAGCAGTGCATCTGGAAAAGCACCAGCTGTGCCGCCCTGGCCCGGGCGAAAAGCGCGGAACAAGGACGAAGTACTCGTAAAAGGAACCGCGACGCCCGGCCGGAACGCCGGTCCTCTGTCATACGGAGTACGAGCACACCAGACACAGCTTCCCAGCGGCTGGGGCGGGTCTTGGAACACAGCAGAGGATCCGAGAACTTCCGACGTCGACAACGCAATCCTAGCCAGGACTTGGCGAGCGAGAAAAGCGTCGACGGATGGGAAGCTGAGCACGCGATGACGAAGACTCAGACGCCCGCATACGGAGTACGCACGACAGGCCCCTGTCTGAGCGGGCAACACAGCACGGCGAAACAGCGAAACAGCGAAACGGCAGCAGCCAATCCACCAGTGAAAGACGCCGTATCGTCCACTTGCAAGGCTCAGCACATGTGTACGAGTACGGGTACGAAGTACTTGTACTGCTCGGTGCTCGTCTGTACTCTATTCTCGTGTATTCTCGCGAGGACCGAGTACGAGAACAACCGGCTCGAACACCGCTTGCGCTAATTGCACCAACTAAGGGAAGGGCCCGGCCCGAACTGGTGTTTCGAGCTGCCAGTTGCCGAATTACCCCCCAGGGTGCCTACGAAGAACGCTGTACGGAGTAGGCGCCAAGGATGACAAGGAAGCCGTTGTTGGAAGCTGCACGCGAGCACGGTTGCCGCAAACGAATGCTCCTACAGCAGTACTTTATGAGTATGGAAGACGCCGAGTACGAGTACATGCGTGTCGAATTACGCGGTCTACTCGTATGCAGTTTTTCGGCGATGCGACAGTGCTAGACTCGTCATCGCCTGGTGTAGCTGTCGGGTCGCTTCTTTGTCCTGTTTCTTCGCGGCTGTCTGCTGCTCACGGCGTCATTTTTCGAGCTGCGCTGTTCCCATCGTACGTCGCTGTGCCGTCTGTCTCTACTCGTACCTGCTCGTAGTACTCTCAACCGGTGCCGCCGACAACGTGCCGACGGCTGTGGTCGTCCGGGTAGCACGTTACTCCGCACTGCTCTCGTCTACGAGTATGCCCTGGCTCCATCTGCCGAGTGTCGGCACCGTCGGGGTCCGAGGGTAGGTCGACGAAGACGGACAGGCCACGAAGGCCGCAAAGACGGCCCACGTTGTATCTTAAAGCAACCTGGGTGGGTACATAGACACATGGAGATGCAGGATGGCACGTGGCACATGGCACAGGGTAGGGAACAGGACACACGACAAACCTCACGAAAGAATGCAAAGCAGGTGCAGTATGAAGTACACGACACGGTTGTCATTACGTGCTGTGCTGTCTATTCGTTGGGTATGTGGAGAACAAGAGAACACGGACCTGGAAGATTGCTCGGCACTCCTGCACGACGTCGACCTGATTCCTCCCTAATTTCTCCAGAGGCGGACGGCCTTGTCTTTGCCGCCGCTCGCCACCCGCTGACCGTCGGGACTCCAGTCAACGGCGTAGACCTCGTCCTCGTGATGTGGCAAATCGGCAGCCAGTTTGGCAGACCGGACGTTCCACACTTTGAGCGTTGCGTCCTTGGAGGCCGTGACCAGCAGCCGCGAGTCGGCCGACCAGGCACACTGGTATACGGGAGCGACGTGGCCGCGTAATGTGCTGGCAAAAGATCCGTCGCTGGGCGGTTAGCAATGGCGACGAGTAAGTCAAAGGTAAGCAGGAACAGAGGCACAGCAGCAGACGCAGGAACAGCACAGGTGAAACAGGCCACGTACTGAGCGCGCCAGATCTTGGTGTGGTTATCCCAGCTCGAGCTGGCCACAAAGAGGCCGTCGGGCGAGAATGTGACGTGATTGATGGCCTTCTGGTGGCCGACGAGACGCGTGACCGGCTTGCTGCCCTGGTGCATGGGGTCCCAAAGGTACATGGTGAAGTCGTCGGAGGCGGAGACGAGGCGCTCGCGCAGCTTGCCCTGGACGATGGCGGCCTTTTCGAAACGCTCGCGGGCCTTGTCACGCTTGTCGGCGTCGGTGGCGGGCACCTCGCCGGTGTGGTCGAAGTAGCCGGTGCGCAGGATGAAGTCGGTGGAGAGGGCGAGGTGGTTGACCCAGTGGGCATGGGCCTTGAGCTCGTGCAGCAGGGTGCCGCGGGCAGCGTCCCAGACGCGCACAGTTTTGTCGTGCGAGGCGCTGTAGATGTGGCCAGTGCCGCCCCAACGAACGCAGCTGACGCTGCCCTTGTGGCCGGCGAGGGTGTACTGCAGGCGGCCGGTGTTGGCGGCCCAGACGCGCACGGTGCCGTCCTTGCTGGCGCTGGCGAGCTGCGGGCCGGGGCCGTCGTTGTCACGGACAAGGTGCAGCGGCTCCCAGGCAAGCGCGAGAACGGGCTTGGAGTGGCCGGCGAGGTCCTTGCCGTCTTGGACGCCGCGCTCAGGGTCCCAGAGCACGACGGTGCCATCCATGCTACAGGTGGCGAGGCGCGCGCCATCGGGCGACCAGGCCACGGCCAGCACCCAGCCGCGGTGGCGGCGCAGCGTGTGGCGCGGCGTGCCCGTCTCCGTGTCCCAGATGCGGGCTGTACCGTCGCCGCTGCCGGTGGCCAGCCAGCGGCCGCGGCCGGCCGGGCTGAAGGCCACGGCCAGGATCGGCTGCCCGTGGCCCGGGATCCGGTGCGCCATGCGCGTCACGCTCTGCACACGGAACACGGCCTGCGGCTCAGCCGCCAGCGTCACCGTCGTCTCGAACGGGTTCTCGATGCCGTGCGCCCGCAGCAGAGCGTAGAGATCTTCGGGGTACTGGTCGACGATAACGGGCGGCTCGCGGCCGGGGATGTGGATGCGGAAGCGGTACGGCAAAAACTCGTCGGCCTCGCGGCCCAGCAACGTGTTCAGAAGCAGCGACACGTTCTTCTCGCTTGCGTCTGCCATGTTGACCTCGATGACGTCGGCCATCTGCTGACCGTCGGCGTCGACGAAGCGCGCCTTGAACGAGCCGTGATCCGGCGGCAGGTCCGCCGTGATGTCGGCCTGTACTTTGGTACGGGCAATCGCCTCACGGCGCTGCCGCTTCGGGGGCGGCGGCACAAGGGTAGCCATTGTGTCGGTGATGGCCCGAGGGGAGGAAGAAAGTGGTCGAAATGGGAGCTGGTCAGGAGCAGATGCGGCGGGCGAATTTCTGCTGGCAATATTGCAATGGAAACTTTTTTTATCGGTATCTTATCGATATGTGTTTGTGGCTTAATCTCCACCCCACCAAATCTAGATTTCTGCACGTGACTCGAGCGCTGCTGTTGTCGTACAGCCTACTTGTACGAAGTATATAAAATAAGTGCCCATAAGTCTGCAGAAGGCCACAGTACGAGTACTCCGTATCGTTTCCCTGTACGCTGATAGCCAATAGAGCTCCGCCGCAGAAGTTGCACACAAGTTGGCAGCGGTCCAGAAACAGGCTTGTGTTTTTACCTGTTGCCCTCGCAATGACTCGAAAGCCCCGCTTTATTAGGCGCGCTAGGGAAGCCTTACGCCATTTAAAAGCCATACACGTATTAGTCATCAAACAGGTTGGGTAGAGTGGCTCGGTCTCGCGCGCTGTGCATGCAAGGCTACACCTGTGCGCCCTAGCAAACCTGTACGAAGTAGCAGGCTGTATCGCGGCTTGGCTGCGCACAAGGTATGTAGATGCGTGCCGGCGTTGTGCAGACAAGCAATCCTTGGCGCAACGCTTTTTCTTAGCGCTCTCCGTAGAATTGCCACCAGCCAATCCTGTGTTTTGGACTGCGCCTGTGCTTCTATGGGGTTTCTATGGAGTAATGCGGAGGACCGAATACAGCTGTACGTTCTTATATTTTCTGCGTTTTGTTTTCTGCCTTGTCTCTCAATCTCGTGCTTCTCCGGTCTTGTCGATAGTTCTGCTAGCCGGCGCCGGCTGCAAGATACTCTGAAGGGTGACTGGCCGCGCTAAGTCAGCGCCATTGCACGCGACTCGCCGCCGCCTCTTTCGCCGCTGACAACGGGCTGCTCCTCTTCGATATCAAAGCGCCCGACACCGACTTTCGAGCAGCGCGTCTCGTCCCGTCAACACAGTCGACCATCTTCGCAATGCGTGAGTCTTCCGGTGTCTCTGCTGCCGCTCTTGACGAATTTCTGCTTTTGGGCGGCCCTTAGTTCTCGGCGCTTCAGCTCATCGGCTTCTCGACTTCTCAGCCTCTCAGTCGCTTTGCTCCAATCGTGTTCTCTTGCTGTACACTCAGCTAATAACCTCCAGACCGCATCCGTACCTGGGCTCGTCAGAAGGCTCACGGTCCTGCGCCTCTCGTCGCCGGTCGCCGCGCGGCCACCCGCGTCCGATCGAACCCTTCGGCCTCTTCTACACCGGCCGTCGCCACAGCTACACAGACCGCCGAGAGCACTCCGGTCGACCAGACAGCCACGGAAGATGCCTGCAAAGAGGCTGGCTCGCGGTCAATTGACGATGCGGCCCTGGCACCAACTCCAAAGCCAAAGAAAAACGCCATCACCGATTTTTACCTCACCATCAAGGACATCCTCTTCTCGAGTATCATCAATGTCCTCCTCATCTTCGTGCCCATCGGCATCGCCGCTAAATGTGCAGGCCTCTCCGGCGGCATCGTCTTCGCCATGAACGCCATCGCCATCATCCCCCTCGCCGGCCTTCTGAGCTTTGCTACCGAGAGCGTCGCCAAGCGCCTCGGCGACACTATCGGCGCGCTGATGAATGTGACCTTTGGCAACGCCGTCGAGCTGATCATCTTGTGCGTTCCTCTTGATTTTAATAGCAGTAATAGAAGCTAACACGGTGTGCAGCATGTAAGCATAAGTGCCGTTCTGCCGAGGACCTTCAGCCTCGTTCCGGGACAACAGGACTAACCAATACAACCACGCAGCATTGCTCTAGTCAAGGTAAGTAATGCAGCACCCCAGCCTCGTCTCTTCGGCTGATTTATGGTCCAGCCCCGTGCTGACTGCATCGCAGAACGAAATCCGCGTCGTCCAAGCGTCCCTGGTTGGATCCATCCTCGCTAATCTGCTGCTCATTCTGGGCATGTGCTTCCTCTTGGGCGGTCTCCGATACCGCGAACAGGTGAGAATATCTAATATCTGCCGTGGGCGACATGCAGAGTATGGCCCAAGCTAACGCAGCTAGATCTACAACAGCACCGTCACCCAGATGAGCGCCTGCCTGCTCAGCCTGAGCGTCAGCAGTCTATTGCTGCCCGTAAGTGATCTGCTGCCAGGGATCGATGCATACCCCATCTAACTATCACAGACTGCGTTCCACGCTTCCTTCAGCGACGCTGCGGATGCCGACTCCAAGGTTCTCAAAGTCAGCCGCGGCACAAGCGTCGTCTTGTTACTGGTCTATCTGCTCTACCTCTTGTTCCAGCTTAATTCCCACGCGTACATGTACGAGTCTACGCCCCTGGAGGTCATTGAGCGCGAATCCCACCCTGGCCCGGCTGCCAGCTACTGGGACTCGTCATCCAGCTCAGAGTCGTCTAGCTCAGAGTCCTCCGGCTCTGACTCTGACGAGTCGCATGGCACTGCCCGGCGCATCAAGCGTGCCATCAAAAAGGGACGCAACAAAATGCGCAACAAGTCGGTATCCTCCGAGAACGATGCCTCGCCCGCCTCGCCTGCCTCGCCCGCCTCGCCTGCCTCGCCCGCCTCGCCCGCCTTGCCTACTTACGCATCGCCAGTGCCAGCCGTTACGACCGAAGCAAGCAACCCTGGCGCCCATAATGTGAGCCGACCTGTTGCTGCCACGGATCCTGGGGCAGCAGACGGTGAGGACAACGATAACCAGGAGATCAAGCGGTGCCGCGAGTCGAAGCGCAAGCACCACAAGAAGCACCGCAAACTGGCTGAGCAAGAAAATGTTGCTGTCGGTTCGTCTTCTGGCGCAGTCATCGCCGAGGACCACGTCCGCCGCGTAGATTTCGCCGTAGGCCCTGACTTCGAGGCCCAGACGGCGCCGCTGGCAAAGCCCTTCTCGCTGCGGACGCTGGCCAACCCGTCTGCCCTGTCCAAGACGCTCTCCGTCAACGTCTTCACCCGTGCCGCCCCCACCACCGCTGCCGCGTCTGCCGGCGATGAAGCCAGCGCTGCCCCGGACCCGGCCGCCGGCCAGAACGTGACCCACGCGCGCGCGGCCCGCCCGCAGCCGCAGCTCCGCCGGACAGCCTCGCTGCCGGCAGACGACCGTCAGAGCCATGCCGTGTCGGCTGGCGCGTTCCCGCCGATCATCCCGATTGTCGTGAATCGCACGCCGCGAACAGTTGTCGCCGGCGAGGGCGCGGAAGAGGAAGAGGAGATGACGCGCACGACGGCCATCATCCTTCTGCTCGCATCGACGGGCCTGGTGGCGCTGTGCGCCGAGTTCATGGTGGACTCGATCGACGCTGTCGTGAGCAATCAGTCCGGCATCTCCGAGGCCTTTGTCGGCCTCGTGCTGCTGCCGATCGTGGGCAACGCGGCCGAACACGTGACGAGCGTGACGGTGGCGATGAAGAACAAGATGGACCTGGCGCTGGGTGTCGCACTGGGTTCGTCTATCCAGATCGCCCTGTTCGTGACGCCACTCGTCGTCATTCTCGGCTGGTGCATGGGCAAGGACATGAGCCTTTACTTTACGCTGTTCGAGACCGTCAGCATGTTTGTTTCGACGTTTATCGTCAACTTTTTGGTGCTTGACGGCCGCAGCAACTACCTTGAGGGTGCGCTGCTGTGCGCCGCGTACGTGATCATAGCCGTTGTGGCCTTTTTCTATCCCAACGCCGATGCAGCGAGCTTACTGGGCGGTGGCGAGACCAACACGACAGAGACGGCCAAGCTCGTCTTGCGGGAGACGGCCCAATTCCTATTGGCATAGATGTGCTAAAGAGGTAGCACTGATTCATCCAAGAAAGGTGTAAAATATAAAATACGATAGCACATAACCCAACACGAATAAAATCGGCCTGCTCTACATAAACTGCAAAACCTAAAAGAACCGTAAAATAAAGAGTAAGCTGATCTATGCGTAGAAACGGCGCTATGTGCTAGAGGTAAAGTGGCCAGCACGCTAAAATTTCATAAGCTTATACGGCTCAATGGTCTAGTGGTATGATTCGCGCTTCGGGTAACTCCCTTTACATAAAAATGTAAAATGTGCGAGGTCTCGGGTTCGATCCCCGATTGAGCCCTCTTTTTTGCCTTTTTGCTCAAAATTTTAAGATTTGAGATGTAATGTATCTCATCGCCTTTACTATATGCAATACCTGCTAGTCCGCACCCGTTTCGATATTCTAATGGACGATATTATCTTTCTAGGTATCCTTAAGGGAAGATAATAACAAAATGTTCGGTCAACATGCTCTGTCGCAGTTTCCTATTGTAGAATACAAATGCTGCGCAACTGCCTTTTTCATAAATAATAACAAGCAAAAATCAGAACAGCTCTTTGAACACCTCTCTCTCTTTCTCGCCTGTGTTTTCATCTCCAACTCAACGTCCACTTTCATGATTAAACACTCACTAGATGCTGACGCTATGAATCCCTCTCAGAATACTGTTCGCCTACTCGCGTCGTCCCGTGGGAACGACGCAGCTCGGCAAGTCGGGACCTCTAGACTGCAATCCAGAAGCGGTGTCACACAACGTCCGCCTCTCTCCATTGGGCTGCGTGAAGCTCGAGATGTCATTTGTGCCGTCTGCTATTCGCACGATGTGCACCGCTATGTTGGCCTTGCCTTCATCAACGTCCATATTGCTGAAGCTGTCATGACCGACGTGACCGACACACAGTTTTTCCCGCGGACGATACACAAGATGCAAATGATGGAGGCATCGACAATTTTGGTGCCCTCGGCTCCTACAATATCGGACCCAGGCCTCGCCCTTCGTTCCCATATAGAGGAAGAACTCTACGGCGTGTCTGTAGTTCAGATGCCAAAAGCAGACTGGTCAAAATCTCAGGGAGTGGAGCATATGCAGCGGGTGGCATTCAAAGAAGAGCTTCCTTCCCTTGAGTTTGCACTGAAGGACAATGCATTCGCCCTCTGTGCGTTTGCAGCGGTGCGTATGAATATGGTACCATTCTTGGGCGACGGCTGTCATCTTCTAACAATGGTGTGCCAAGGCCATGAAATACATTCAAGAGAATTTTGATTTCCGGTTCAATAAACATTCTGTGCGAATCAAATACCAGCCACCAGCTGATGTGATGATGATCAGCTTGCCAACCATCCGCTCCTTGGAGCTCCTTGAGAATGCCCAAAGTGTACACTCCAAGGAGTCTCTGTTTGGCTTGCTAAATCGGACAGTAACGCCAATGGGGTCTCGCATTCTTAGAAGCAATATTCTTCAACCTTCCACCGTGACCACGCTTCTCAATGCTCGATTTGACGCCGTGGAAGAATTAACCCAGAAGAACAGCATGTTTCATGATGTTGCAAATGGTAGGATTCTATACCACTAAGTCATTATGGCCTTTTTTTAACTTGTGTAAGCCCTCTGTTCATTGAAGAAGCTTAGCGATATCGAGCAGCTTGTCACCAAGGTAGGAGCAGCTGCATGCATTCTTTTTCTTTCACACAGTCCAATTGATCGACCCCTATTAGCTGGTTCTTCTCCCAAAGGAAGGGTCTGTGTATGAAGCCGAGCAGGCCATCAACAACGTTTTGAAGCTTAAAAGCTTTCTGCATTTCATACCAGATGTATATCGGTCCCTTTCACATTCAACATCGGAGCTCCTGGTGACCCTTCGTGAGGGTTGCGAGCCGCAACAAGCACAAGAAATCATGCAACTTATTGACAGCACCATCGACCACCATGCAACATACGCCTCTAAGCCCCTCGAACTGAGAAATCAGAGAGTACATACAGTGAAGGTATTCATCTCTGAGTTCGAAACCCTACTCTAATACTCTGCTTATTTGTGTATCGCGATATAGCATGAGGTGTCGGTTAGCCTCGATATTCAGAGAAAGCTTTACGAGGATTATACCCGCAAGGTCCACGACTACGTCGGAAACTTGGAAGGTGGGTTTATCAAACATTCCGACAGCGACTTCTTCTCACGCTCCTCTTAATGTTAGCCGAGATCGGTGCTAGAATCTCGTTAAAGTATTCGGATGCGCGGAGATTTTACCTGCGCATCAACTCGAAAGGTTTTGGTAATCAAGGTCCGCCAGCTATCTTCATTAACAGAACACGCTCAAAAGGAAGCTTTGATTGTCAAACTCTGAAGCTCGTTCAGTACAACGAGCAAATCAGTCGAGCTGTCAACAGCGCTGTGAGTGAAAGCGATGAAGTGATCAGAGAGCTACTGGCAGATATTCGCCCGCACGTGTTTGTGCTATTTCGGTACTGTGAGAGTATCGCATTGCTTGACATGCTTGAGGCATATGCTAGTCTCTCGAGTACTTACAACTATACCCGGCCGGAGATACAGGACACCGTATTCTGCTTAACGGAGGCGAAGCACCCTATACTTGATTCCGTGAGTACAGTCGTGCAAGTCCCGAGATTTCTATCTGACACTGTTGCGTAAAGCATGGCATCGACAAATGTGTTGCCAATGATTATTATATCACAGAAGAAAGTCGGTTTCAGATCATTACTGGCCAAAACATGAGCGGAAAAAGTACTTACATCCGGACCATTGCAATGCTTCACATCATGGCTCAAATAGGCAGCTTCGTTCCAGCTCAGTCTGCACGATTACCCATCCTGCACAGTTTATTTGCTCGAGTTTCTGTAGACGACATACTGGAAGCCAATCTATCAACCTTCTCTGTTGAGATGCGTGAGATGGCCTTTATTCTACGGTCAGTCGCTTCGTAACCTAGGTGTTGGTATGAACGTTTCTGTCGTGGAATTAGATCTGATGTCTGACCTCGTAAGAAATGTAAGCAAGAAGAGTCTTGTTCTTGTTGATGAGCTCGGGAGGGCAACAAGTACTCGCGATGGTTTGGCCATTGCAACAGCCATTTCGGAGGCTCTTCTACAGAGTGGCGCAATCGTTTATTTTGCAACGCATTTTTCCGAGCTAGGTAAGATGTGGGTAGACATGCGGCAGATGCGAGAATCGCTTATAAAGAACTTGAAAACTGACAGTTTTTTTCAGCCAGGGGCCTTGCCAGCCGCATCGGCGTTGCCAATCGTCACCTGCAGACGCAGACCCAACAGGGAATGTCTGGCTCAATGGATATCACTACAACGAAGATGATGTACAGGGTACAGAATGGACCCGAGACCCAAGCTAGCTATGGAATCTCCCTGGCACGCACCGTCGGATTTCCAGCCTCATTTATCAGATGTGCTGAGGGTGTGGCTGACAAACTACGATGCAAAGAGCGGGCCAATAAAACAGACGAAGACGCATTAGAGGAGGCAAAGCGCCGAAAGCTGGTGACGAATTTGATTCGACAGCTCAAGCTAGCCCAGCAAAGTCAGGCAGATGCCGATGAGATGTGGCAATACTTTGACAATATCCACGACGACTTCTGGTCCAAGATGTTGAGCGGTGAAGCTGCCGTTGATGAGGGGGGTGGGAGGTAGCAGTGCCGGCGAGGAAGAGAGCGATGGCAGTGAACACGGAAATACTGGCAATGGTGACGATGAACAGATCGGTGAGATAATCGAAGTGGACGATGACTACGACCTCAACTTGAACGACTTTCTCTGCTTTGAGGAACCTTGACCGGGGGAAAGTAGATGCATGAGAAGATGTTTAGTGTTAACCCTTCCATCCATTTCAAAGGGAGAAGCCGATTGAAGTAGAGAAGAAGCTAATTAAGATAGATGCAAGAGACATTCTATGTGGTATATGGAATTCTGGCTCCGGAGTCATGTAGTTTGCATACAGCTCACGACAAGGCAGGCAGAAGAGAGTAAGATAGCAACGGCATATTTGTACATTACAATCCTTGTTACCTCGTAAAACTTTGCTCGGTGGTGGCGGCAACGTCGCGCCAAATGTGGGTGTCACCGAGACTGAAGGAGCTGGAGGCGCTGCGGTCGGACGAGAAGCCGGCACCGATGAGGCCGCTGCCACGTAGGCTGGGTCGGGCGGCGACTGGGCCGTTCTCGGCATCGTCGATGGCGACGTCATCGTCGTCAGAGCCAGGCCCCGGCGGTGGAGCGTCTTTGTAGATCCAGGGTTGCTCAAGACTACTGGTCAGCGATGGGCGACGCACAACTAAAGGGGAAGCGAAATACATACGGGACGATCAGACTCGGGTTCACAAAGGAGAGGCCCTTCTCGCGGCTCTCGTCAACGGTGCTGGTGCGGCGCATGCGGCGTCGGCGGGCAAAGGTGAGGTTGCCAAGGCCGTTGTGGACGTCGTCGTCGCTGAGGGGCGAGGCATCGCCATCGCGGCGGATGCTGAGCAGGGCGATGTTGTGGGTTAGAGGCTCAAAGTGCTCGCGCCAGTAGTACATGTACCAGACGGTGAAGATGAAGAGGGGGATGACGAGGGTGGCCTGGACAAAGGCCTTGTTGGCACCGAGGTAGCCGGACATGGTGAGGTGGAAGACGGCAAGGCCCAGCAGGATGCGGTAGCTGATGATGCGCCAGGCGCCGCCAGTGGCGTGCTGGGGCTGGTCCATGGCGTAGAGCAGCTGGTACTTGTAGGTCAGGAAGCCGAGGGCGAAGTACACGCAGCCGAGGAAGAGGACGAGGAAGCCACGCGGCATGACGCTGTAGACGAGGCACAATATGAAGACGAGCAGGGCAGTGGGCAGGAAGAAGCCGTAGGAAAAGATGGGGGGCGTGGCGATCTGGGCAAAGTCGCGCGGCGTCTTGGCACCGAGGCGGTTGAAGGGGTATAGGGCGACACAGCCGAACTGCAGCAGGCGAAAGGGGAAGAGGCCGAGGCTCTGCAGCATGATAAAGTTGAGGTAGAAGATGTTGAGGCGCTGGACCTCGTGGGCGAGGGCGTAGGCGATGTAGGTGGTGTCCTTGAGGCTGTCGCGCAGGACGCCCCAGATTCCGGTGGCGGTGCCGAATACGGTGAAGACGAGGAAAATGTTGAAGAAGGTGAAGAAGAAGTTCTTGGAGATGATGGACAGCTCAACGTCGCCCTGGCTCAGGCGGCCCTGGCGGTACGACAGATACTCGTACAGGTACGGCACAGCGACGTTGAGCAGCGACACGACGGCGGTGGGCAGGCCCGTTTGCACGAGCGCCTTGGTGATGCCGTGCTGCGAGAGCGTCTTGGCCAGGGCAGGTGCCCACTTCTGGATGGTGCACAGGCTCAGCAGCGACGCGAGCGACGCGACGGGTATCAGCCACACAACCGACAGCACGGTGATGAAGATGGTGATGCTCCAGGCGCGCAGCCGCCGCTCGGCGCGCGACGCGTACGTGTTGTGCCATACCACGTCCGAAGGCGCCGGCGCGAGCCGGGCCAGCAGCTCGCCGGGCCGCGGGTCCAGCACGGCCTGAATGGCCATCTGGCAGGCGGCGACGGAGTCCATCGTGACAAAGGCCAGGTCCGTCGCGACGTACTCCTTGCGGCGCGCCACGCGGATCTGCTCGTCGAGCCGCCGGAGCTTCTCCTCGTAGTAGTCGATGGCGTCCGTTTTGCGGCTCTGCAGGCCCAGCACGCCGTACCAGATGCGCACCTGCGGGCGCCGGCGCAGCAGCGGCTGGCCAGTGGCGTTGCGCGCGATGCCCGGCAGCAGCAAATCGGTGTCGGTGGGATCGGCGGCGTCAGCGGCGTCGTTGCCACTGCTTGCAGGGTCAGATTCCGCCGGGATCGCCGCCTCGGCCTCGTCGCCGTCAGCCGGGCGCGCCAGGCCAGCGGCAGCCGGCGGCAGTGGCACCGACTTCTGCGCGATGTAGACGCTCCACATCTCCTCGAGGCTCTGCAGTACGCGCACGCGCTCAGCAACCAAGGCGTCCAGCTCCTTCCAGTTGCGGCACACGGTGACGCTATCCACGCGGCCGAGCTCCAGTTTCTCGATGAGCGCCTTGATCTTTTCCTCGGAACGGAACTCGACTGGGATGCCGGACAGGCGAAAGGTGCGGTCGGTAATGGTCGCCTGCGAGCCAAGATATTCCTGGCGAATCTTGATGACGCGGAAAGTCTCGCGGCTCATGAACCAGTACGTCAGAAATGTGAAGAAGTAGACGAAGACTAGGTACGCCCAGAGGTGGCCCTTGGCGCGATTCCAGCTGTCGTCCTCGTCGTCATCGGCGGGCTTCGACACTGACAGGTAGGAGGATGAGGACAGCGTCCTCGCTGCCACCTTGACGTCCGGGATAAAGTGCTGGTTAATGGGCTCGAGCACGACGGCGGCGAAGAAGAACATGCAGGCAAACAGCTTGAGGCTCATCTTGAAGAAGGCGAGAAAGACAAAGGCGTCCAGCCCGGCCGCCGCCAGCACCTGGTCCTCAGTGATGCGGTAGAGCGCCGGCAGCCAGCCCAAAAACGAATCGGGCAGCGTCGGGAGGGAAACGGAGGCGCCGAGGCGTTGGCAGCGCGCTGCGTAGAGCGACTTCCATCGCGGACGCAGAATCTGCAGCACAGTGTTAGCAGGGCTCACCGCGGCGTCGCCGGACTCGTATGGAGAGTCTCGTCATCTCCCGGCTGCTCTCCGCTGCCTTCCGCCCCTCGTCTCAACCTACACAAAATGACAGAAAGGCAGAGACACCGATGCCCAGCGAAATCACCAGCTGCACTTGGATATCCTTGCCTCCCGGCGCAACGTATACGTCGCCGGGGCACTCGTCGGTGCTGTTCAAGCTGAAGACCGCATCCATAGTCCAGCGAGCGGTGGCAGCATGAGACGATAGGGTGCTGGGAAGCGAGTGCACACCGACGATGTTTACCGAGTACGACAAACAACCCAATGTCCTTATCGAAATTAGCGCGACGCCGAGTGACGTTGCTGTGGCTGACCGCCACATGCGGATCGGGCAAGCGTCAATGTAGATCAGTTTAGTCAGCCACCGATGACGCATGTTAGTCATCACGGTGCAGGCATCGTTTGGAGGAAACACAAGTCGAACAGTGTGGTATTATCCCATACTCCGTGCTTCGCTGGCATCTACTCGTACGTACATCACGTAACTATCTGCTCCCCTACTACACATCCCGCAAGCTGACCTATCGGACCTAGATGCGCACGGGATACGAGTCGCGCCGGACGAGGGCCCCTGGTACCGTCTGGCGCGGCTGAACGAGGGCACGCGGACACGGACGGGCGCGGACAAAGTCGTCGAGGTTGGCGAGGGTGGTGGCGGCGATCTCGGCGAGGGCCTCCTCGGTGAAGAAAGCCTGGTGGCCACAGACAATGACGTTGGGAAAGGTCATGAGACGCATGAGATCGTCGTCGTCGATGATGTGGCCAGAGTGGTCGTTGTAGAAGAGGCCGCCCTCACCCTCGTAGACATCGAGGGCGAGGCCGCCGAGGCGGCGAGCCTTGAGGGCATCGATGACGGCGTGGGTATCGATCAGGCCGCCGCGGGAGGTGTTGACGAGCAGAGCGTCCGGCTTCATGCGGGCGAGCGAGTCGCGATTAATAATGTAGCGCGTGCCGGCGGCGAGCGGACAGTGCAGCGTGACAAAGTCGCTGCGGGTGAGGAGTGTGTCGAGGTCGGTGTAGGCGGCCTCTGCATCGCCCTGGTCGACCGGCGTCTGGTCAAACGGCGGTTCGCGGCTCGGATACGGGTCGTATGCCAGAAGCCGGCAGCCGTAGCCGCGCAGGATGCGGGCGGCGGCGAGGCCGATGCGGCCGGTGCCGACGACGCCGACGGTCTTGCCGTGCAGCGTGCGGCCGAGCAGGCCGTCGAGACTGAAGTTGCCCTCGCGCACGCGGTTGTACGCGCGGTGTGTCTGGCGGTTGAGCGTCTGCAACAGCGCGACGCTGAACTCAGCCACGGCCTCGGGTGCGTACGCCGGCACGCTCGCCACGAACAGCCCGAGCCGCTCAGCCGCCACCAGATCCACGTTATTGAAGCCGGCGCACCGCAGCAGCACCGCCCGCACTCCCTCCGCGTGCAGCGCTGCCAGCACGTCCGCGCCGACCGCGTCGTTGACGAAAACGCAAACGGCAACGGCGCCGCGCGCCAGCGGCACCGTCTCCGTGCTGAGCGCAAAGTCGTGGAAGACGAGGTCGACGGCGCGGTCGCTGTTCTCGCCAGCGGCCGCCGTGATGAACTTACGGTCGTAGGCTTTGGCCGAAAAGACGGCGAGCGTGACGGCAAGCATGTTCGGCAGACCGATACTGTGGACTCGAAGTTTGTATCGCGTTGTCCCGATTAGACCAGGATACAGGGAGTTAAACGATATATAGAGATGCAGGAGAATGTATCCGACGACGCCGCGAGATAGAAAGCCGCGACTCAGCAACGCTGCCGTCCCAAGTCTCAGTCGGGCGTTCTATCCCGTGGATTTTGGCATTCCTGTACGACCACTCGTATACAGAGTGAGACGGCAAACGTCGGCATGTCTCAGTCCAGGGCCAAGAACAAAGAGCTACTGTAGGTAAGCCGCCAAGCGTTCTTCCTAGCCTTAGCGTTACGTTTAGAGCAGTTGGGCTGACATCACCAAAGGACAGCACAGTCAACTTGCGATACGCATTCAAAGAAGAACAACACGTGACTACCGCGTCTTGTTCAGTTCAGACTTTGCTGTTGCAAGTCGAATCAAGGTCTAAGATTCTCTATAATACTCTCTAGGGACACTGGGTGTTGTCTACTGTCTACGGCACACATTACTTTCTGTCACTCGCCAACTTGCTGTCACCAACCACAACTGTCTGTGCCTCCAGGCTGCCTTCATCTGACGATTCGATATCGGCACTCTTCTCCCAGAAGTCGCCGTATATGGCCCACAGTGTGAACGGAACAGTGGCTGCCCAGAGAGCAAATCCTAGGATCAGTTGGTTAAGGTTTCCCCAAGAGCTGGTGCCTACGGCGTAGGCGATTGTGCTGCCAATGGACTCCCACGATCTCAAAATGCCTGTCGTGCGCGCAATGGTGCCGTCCTCCTGCGCGCCCCTGACTTCGGCCATAAGCCAGTAGATGTATGTCTGCAATGCTTCGTAGAAGAAGCGGAAGAAGATGTACACGGCGAAGCCGGAACGGAACAGCCCGCCACTGCCGAGATCCAGCGAGGGCGCATCGTCCATGGCCGACAGCCGTGCCTGCACGGCCGTATTCCACGCCCACGACGCGGTCACGAACACGGCAATTACCAGGTATGCGGCCCGCGACCGAGCCGTCCGTGAGATGGACGTGGCATCCAGCAGCATGCCGGTCGACACATTGGCCGCGAAGCCGACAACGGCCGTCAGGAAGGATGCCAGCGCGCGGGCGCGCACCGTGAAGTAGGTCGCCAGGTACGTGTACTGGTATGTTGTGCCGAACTGGCCGGCCAGAAAGACAGGGGCCAGCAGCAGCATGTGCTTGTTGTGCAGCTGCTTGCAGATAGCGCGCGCCTCGATCGCCAGGCTCGTCTTCTTCATATACGGAATGCGTGTTCCGTCGCTGCGTTGCACATCCTGCGGCTGCGACAAAAGCAGCGCAAACGGCGCGCCGAGGGATGAGATGGCCACCAGGCCGAGATAGGTCGTGTACGTGACCTTGCCCTTGTGGTTGGTCCTGATGTTGAGCGCGAGCGAGATGGCGCCGCCCACAAGCGGGCCCATCTGACGGATGCCCATCCAGATGCCAACATAACTGCGCGTGTTAGACCGCCAGAAGGAAAAGATCGTGACATTGTGTGACGGGCACTGACCGTCCTCGCTTCGCGTCGTCTGGATAGCCCACCGCGATGGCCGCCTCGCTGGCCCACAGAAGAGACGCGCCCATGCCGCAGAGGGCTGCCGCCAGCAACAGGAACCACTCGTTGCCGTACCGGTTGTTGCAGTAGAGGCCGGCCGCGTATGGCGTGTACAATGCCGCGCCGATCACAAGCGTCCACTTGGGCGTGATCTTGTTCGCCACGCCGCCGGCGAGGAAGCAGCCCACCGACATAAGCCCGTAGGTCAGCGCATTGGCTGCGTTGTTCAGGGACGCCTGTCTATATTAGCAAATGCGTCCCCATGGAAAGACCAGAACGGACGGAAAGACCAACACTGGCGTTGCCTCCCGCGCCAAGATTGTTGAGGGCTGTCCAGATGCCGGGCTCGCAGAAGGCCACCATGCCAACGACGATGATTTGGAACAGGCAGGATCGGTAGATCCGCACGAGGCGTTCGTAGGCCATAGTGAGAGTGCTGTAGAGGGGACAGGACAGCGACACAAGACACCCGGCTGAAAGCAGTGGGCAGAGAACAGGATCCGCTGCCCTCTTTTGCGTGTTAGACGGCCTTGGCTGCCTTCTTATGCAGTCCAGACAGACTGACTACTCCGTACGCCGTACATCGTAAGAGCATGTCAGAATGGAACGCGAAGGCGAGATCTTTTTTCACGAGTATTTGCGCTTTGGAAGCAGCACTACGACGCTGCTAGCTGGTGTGCATTGCCGATCTCTGAGAGGGCCATACGAGTACATCGTACGCAGCCACATCTACTTCGTACGTAGTCCTGACCTCTGCCCTATCGTGATATAACCCAATCACCTAGGAACGGCTCCACCGGCCGGTAGTCGGTCTATCGGAGCTTGCTTAAGTGGATGCCGTGGCTACAGCTTATCCGCAAAATGTCGTAGTTTCCTTGCATCACTGCCAGGTTGCATGTCGTGATTATGAACTAATTATTGCGACAGATCGTCTGTTCTCATTTTTAAGTGCATACGAAGCAGCAATACATGATTGGCCAACCAGTAGATGCTTCCATCGTTACGTATATTTTTTCCATTATATTTCGAAATTCAGTTGCTACCAAACTAGATACAAGTGCAGCCGTCCTCATTTAAATCCATGGCGACAGCCTTACTTCGCACATTTGTTCTAGGTGCGGGTCTGCTGCGTATTGGTGGAGCGGATGAAGTTGCATTAATCGCACACTATGCACTAAGCCTTGACCTTTCACTTTTTTAGAGACATTAATTGCCCTGCATGCTCTTTGCGACTATTAGAAATGTGAGATCCACTACGATATCTGCAGTATCTCTACTGCTGCGCACATAAGCGTAAAATGCTGCACTATCTGACGCACTGTTGGTATCTCACCACCATCTGACCCACTATTATCTGTACGACTAGCCAATAGGAGGCGACATCCTATATGCCGCCTCACACCGCCTACGCTACGCGGTATAAGACACCGCGCATCGGGCGCAACGATGGTTAGACAGACTTCATGCCACCACCTAGACCAACTGTACCCCCCGCTTCATGGAAGAGGAGGACGTACAGGGTCAACGGGGCTTCACCAATTCTACACCACAAGTACTTGCAACGATACATCGCGCGATTCCCTCCCCAGGGAACCGACACGCACTGTATTTTTACGAGTACAACAGCCTTGCGGTTTCAGCCACAAGTTCACATTTTTGCACTTAAATGTGCAGCGATCGATTCCTGACTGACTGTACGCCGCATATGGACGGTCGCGTCTCCCGTAACAAACTATTGCAAAGAGATCTTGATACATTGCCCGTTCTAACTTCCCCGCCTTCTTGTATCTTAGCTTGGCCAACAATGACGAGCGCTGTACTCCGTACAATTCTTCGACAGCTCCATGAGGCTCCCTTACAAGGGGAACTTTCGAATCGGCCGGAGTGTCCTGGAGATGTTCCCCACAAGTGCCCGAGTCGTGTCGGCATTCCTCTATGGCACGTCAGCTTGGACCGTAACAGCCCATCTCCATCTGCAGCTGCCTGATGGCTCCGAGGAGCGGTGCTCTCTCAAGTCGGCCCCGGAACACCACAGCAGTGTCATGACCGAGGGCGACTTCAATGACAAAACTTTACATGTGGGCACCAAACTTGGTTCCAAAGCTGCATTCGAGGGGCAGATACGCCCTAGAGAGCCCCGAGGCATTCTTCTTCCTTGTCCAGACTTCGACATGTCGGGCAGAATGCCTGACCCGAACGAGCTATGCAACAAACTGGCCCAGCTTCATCGTACGAGTCGCTCCCCAGATGGGGAGTTTGGCTTCCACGTATAATATGCCAGGGCCGCGTCCCGCAGGCCGTGCAGCGGCGGAAGAGCTAGGCCACGTTCTTTACCCGGCTTCTCGAGAACGTGACTCAGATGGACTTCGACCTAAATGGATATTGGGAGGAACTGAACACGCTGGAGAAGCAATTAGTCTCGCACGTCATCCCACGGCTGCTCCATGCGATGGGGCAGAACGGCAGAACGGCAGAACGGTCAAGCCCAGCCTGATCCATGCGGATCTGTGGGAAGGAAATACAGGCACTTTACTTGAGGACCAAAGCCGTCTCTACAGCGTCAACTACAATTTGATTTACTTTGTAAAGCATCTAAGCCGAGTATTGGCCATCCGCCAACTGTGAATGACCGTCCATTTTTCTCTGCAATACTGTGCCAGCTAAACTAACAAGATCAGGGCCTACTCGGACATGTACGTTCTCATTGACAAATATGCCCCGTTTCCATTGGCGGAAGGGCCACCCAAGCTCGACCCGTCGGATGTGGCATCCTTGCCTGCGAAATGGGATCATACTCTTGCATAAGGCTGATTCAGGACAGGACTTGATCCGTAGTGGCCGGCATCCTAAATCGGAGCCTCGCTTAATTACCTGACAAAGAAGTCCATACCACCCCGCAGCTTCTTGGCCACCTCAATATACCCCTTTCGCGTCACTTAGGGCCATGACTTTGTGTATTGTGGTTCGGTGTTTTCACTCCAACCAACAAGAATGTGGTGGTCAGATATCCCAGGACGAGGAGGGGCGTCGTGGCGTATTACACCAGCCGCGGCTACGCGTGAGTGTTTTGGGCGCTCGTGCTCGTGTTCGCCGTGCTGTTTTTAGCTGTGGGTCTGCTGCTGTCTGGGACGGCGCGGCGGCTCGTCAGCGCTGCGCGCTGCCGCTGGTGGCAGCACAGTTGGGCACGCCTCCTGCAAGAGCACCTGACGGTGCCGGCAAACCGCACGTGTAAGGCAGAGGACAGCCGCAACACTTTGGACGAAGCATCATTGCCGCTGCCGCCGATGTCAGCTCCTCTCTCGTCAGAGCGTCTCCTGCTTGCACCCTTCCGCAGCCCTGGTACCGCATACGGCCCTCGCTCTCCGGGTGCGCGGCGCATTCTACGTTGTGGACTACGCCTTCGTGGCGGCTGTGCCCGACATCTTTCAGACCATCTACGGCTTCGACGACCTGCAGCTGGGCCTGACCTACCTCCCACGCGGCGTCGGCATCATCGCCGGCAGCTACCTGACCGGCAGGCTAAAAGGCTATCGCGTCGTGGCACAGCAGTGCCAGAGCCGATGCCGGGGAGGGGGTCCGCGCCGCGCAGAGGACCAGGCTGCCGTAGACGACCCGAGCTCGTTTTCGATTGAGAGAGTCCGAATCCGTGGCGCCGCACCGCTACTTCTCACGTCGACGATCACCATGGCGGCCTACGGGTGGGCCGTGCAGCGCCAGACGCATGTCGCGGTGTCGCCGGTCCTCCAGCGGGTCCAGGGCCTGTGGGGGACGTGCTTCTACGAGTACTCCGTACTCGTACACGACCTATGTCGCCCACGTCGACGACCCATTTCGCAAAGTGCCGCCTCTGTGTCGGCTGTGGCCAGCGCCACGCGCTGTGCCATGGCCGCGGCCGGTGTCGCGGTGCTGCAGCCGCTCGTGGACCAGATGGGAATGGGATGGTATTTGACGGTACTCGGCCTCTGGAGCGGCGCTTCCTGTACCGTAACAGTAGCATTACTAAGATGAAGAGGCCTGATGTGGAGGAAGAGGAAGCAGCAGCCAGGCGCCGACCGATCTCGGCTCGCGGTGAGACGTAGAGTCACCGCATAAGAGCCTCGTCGGCGGTGTAATACGGTGTACGGAGTGTCGGAGTGACGGAGTGTGAAATATGTATGGGTGGATCGCTTTAAGCCCTACGTACTCCGTACAGTCTCTTTGAATATAAGAAAATAGAAAATGGGATTTTATCTTATTTTCTTATTTTTCCTTATTTTTTCTTGCCTGCCCAACCCTGCCAATGGAAAGCCGGACACACAGCTAAACTTGGGCTTGGACGGGACATTGCGGCCGCTGCCGTAAGACATACGGAGTACTTCGTACTCGTAGAAAAAGTTGCCGGGCCGAAGCTGGCCTTCCGCCAAGAATGGAGCACGAGTGGATGAGGAAGCTAAGAAACGACTTTCGCGTTCGACGTCACCTACGGCATATAGAGTACATGCACAGTTATTCAGCCGCATACTAGGGTACGCATAATACTGCGTCCGCTTGCCTTGCAACAAATACAGGAAACAAATACATCGTACGTTTATTATTGCTTGCATTTGCTCCGGAGTATTTACCTACCTCGTCATGGTACTACTTGTAGAGGGAGTCCGTACGAGTACTCCGTACTCCGTAGTTTAATTACGGAGTAGGGGCTTGATGTGTTAGGGGTCAACGGGGGCTTAGGCCAAGTATTCGTAATCGGCTGAAAAGTCTTATTTTCGACCCAAAGTAAGACGGCCCCACTTGACGGACCTGATAACGATTCATACAGCCCAGCCGAGATCCTCGGCCTGGGAGCACTTGCGAAACAGAAGTGCTTACAGGATAATCTGGAAGGTTGCGCTAAGCACCTTGAACACCTTATTAGTTGGCTCAATCAAAACTTCTGATCAAAGTACAAAATAGTTTTTTTTGACTTTTTTGCTTTCTCTCCTCAGTTTTTCCCGCCCTCCTACTCCGTAGTTACATCCCTGTCATTGGGCTGTGATATTACTCGTACGAGTACTTCGTACTCCGTTTTGTGTCTTGCTGCTGCGGGGCAAAGCACATCCTAGAAGCGCCGCCGAGTTTGCTTGCATATCCCATTGATACTGACCGGTAAGAAAAGGCACATGGCGTCTTCTTATTTTCGTCTGGTTTTTACGAGTATGGAGAAATACTCCCTTGCGCTCTATTACGTACCGCATTTCACATGAGACTCACTATTGGGTTCAGACGTGTCAGAAAAGGTGTGTAGTCGGAATGTGTACGAAGTACGAGTAATGCTACACTTAGTCTCTATATCTTGTATCCGTCTTAAACCCGTCTTCTTCTGGCGTCGCCCGCATTCTGGCGTCGCCCGGCATCCGCTTTTCCGTAGCAGGTCCCGCTTGCTTTCGTTTTTGTCGAATAGGGCAGAGATTAGAAATCCCTGCCCCTGGACACTCATATGTCCGTGTTCTCTACCATGTGGGTACAAAGTCCGGAGCATTACTTCGGCGTGTAAAGAAAAGAAAATAAACCCTTGACCCAGTAATAAAACTCGGCTTCGCACTTTCGTGACACTACCCGTAGCACACCCTCTTGCCTTATTGTTGACCTTCCACTTTCTCTTCCGACCTGTGCTCAACGCCCGGGATTATATTCAACATGGATGAAAAAGGCGGCAACGAATCCGGCGATCCGGCGTCTCGGCCGCGGTCCGCGTCTTCGGCCACAGAGGTCGGAGGCACCGGCGAGAAGCAGACCGAGTCGGAAGCTGCGCCAAGGCTCAGCAGCCCGTCTGCCAAGCACGAGGGCCAGACTGAGTCCGAGGACGACGACGACGAGGCGCACGATCGCGACTACAACAGCCGCCTCGCTCGGGTCAAGAGCCAGGACCACGGATCGCCCGATATCGACCACGACGCGGGCGAGGCGGTTGGTCTCGGACACGACCTGGACGTGGAGCTTGCCATGGTGAGTTGAGGCGTAGGAAGACGATGAGTCCCTCTGTGCTGTGTGGCCACGGCCGAGACACTAGAACTGACGCGCGCAGGCCCCGGACATTGAGAGCATTCGCAGAATTGAGACGCGAGGCAGCATCAAGAGCAAGATTTCACGCGTCTTCACCGCGACCAGCAAGACGAGCAAAAAGCACGGCATCCGGGTCGAACTGCTTCCGCTCATGGACCTGGACCACGGCATCGTCGGCTGGGATAGCCAGGACGACCCGGAAATGCCACTGAACTTCCCTGCCGCGAAAAAATGGATGCTGGCCGGCTTGCTCTCGGCTATCACCTTCATCACCCCCTTTGCCTCCTCCATCCTCTCGCCTGGCATCACCCACGTGAACGCCGAGTTTCACAATAGCAACGTCATGATCTCCTCCTTGATGGTTAGCATCTACCTGCTCGGCTACTGTCTGGGACCGCTGCTTCTGGCGCCGCTGTCCGAAATCTACGGCCGCAAGATTGTCCTGACCGGCGCCAACGTCTTCTTCTGCTGCTGGCAGATCGGCTGCGCGCGTGCGCCTAACGTCGCCTCTCTTATCGTCTTCCGACTGTTTGCTGGTGTTGGCGGCGCTGGCTGTATTGTAAGCTTTTTCCTGAATTTTTATCTTTTTATCCTCTCTCTTTCTCGCTTTTTGTCTCTTTCTCCTGCGTCCCCGTGACATACTAATTGCGTCCTGGCAGACTCTCGGTGGCGGTCTCATCAGCGACATCTTCCGCGTAGAAGACCGCGGCGTGGCCATGGGCATCTGGGCAATTGGCCCCTTGTTTGGTAGGTTGTCAACGGACGAGATATGTGCTTAAGGGAGAGGGCTTTCATCACTAACACAATCAGGCCCGACCATCGGCCCGTTGGTGGGCGGCTTCATGGCAGAGACGATTGGATGGCGATGGGACTTCTGGGTCGTCCTCATTGCCGGAGCCATACTCACCATTACCATCGAGGTCCTGAACAAGGAGACCAGCCACCGCATCCTCATGCAGCGCAAAGTACAACGTCTTAAGGCCGAGCTGGGCAGAGACGATCTGCGGAGCTGTTACGAGACGGGCGAGGTCCTGACGCCGCGCCAGGTTCTCAAGAGCGGACTCGTGCGGCCCATCAAGATGCTTTTTCTGTCGCCCATGGTATTTTCCCTGTCCCTGTATATCGCCTTCGTCTACGGCGTGCTGTACTTGCTGTTCACCACCATCCCCACCGTCTTTGAGGAGACCTACGGATTTAACGTCGGCATCACGGGCCTAGTGTACCTGTCGCTGGGCATAGGCAACCTCATCGGCTGGCTGCTCATCACCATGTACTCCGACAAGACCGTCATCCGTATGGCCAAGGCTAACAACGGCGTCTTCGTGCCCGAGATGCGCCTGGCGACGACCATCTTCTTCGGCTTCTTCCTGCCCATCACCTTCTTCTGGTACGGATGGTGCGCTGAGAAGAAAGTGCACTGGATAGCGACCATCCTGAGTCTGATGCCCTTTGGCTTCGGTATCATCGGCCTCTTCCTGCCCATCACCACCTACCTCGTCGATGCGTATCCCATGTACGCTGCATCCGCCATCGCCGCCAACACAGTGCTGCGCAGTCTCGTCGGCGCCCTGCTCCCTCTGGCGGGCCCTCGGATGTACTCAAGTCTCGGGCTCGGCTGGGGCAACACGTTGCTCGGATTTCTCAGCATCGCCATGATTCCCGTCCCAATGCTGATCTACAAGTATGGAAAGCGGCTTCGCGAGATGCAGACCTTCAAGCTGTGATTGCGCTTTCTCCTACCCCCTCTTCTCCCCTTTTGACACCCCCCCCCTCCTTCGGTTTCCTTTTTCCTCCCGTTTCCGTTCCATTTAATCAAACTTTATAGACTACATGTAAGGCTAGTCGTGTAGGAGAGTGCAGAAGACGTTTTCTTTTCAGATAAGAATGATCTTAAGATGATGAAGGCAGAATCGACGTAATGGTTATGCAAGTAATTATTTCACAATCAAACCTTTTTCTCGTTTGCCAAGGCACTTTTCAAACGGTAACGCTGGACACGGAAGAATCATTGCGGGCACATACAGTAACTTTTAATGGTAACGCAATGCCCGAGGCCCGTCGATACACCGGGATTCGGGTTACATGCGAATTGTTCTGAGAGTGAAGTTATTCAGATGTACGACCCGTATAAAATATACGAATAAGACTCTGCCGAGGTCCCTTTGTATAGAAATGCGCGGCTAATACGTTGTCGTGTACTGGGTGCTGCTGGTGTACTTATTCCGTACGTGCCATTGTGCTAGGTATCCCGTTGGCGTCTGTAGTGGTATAGGCGTTGGATTTGGCGGGCGTGTAGTAGTAGTTGCTAGTTGGACTTGGTCTTTTGGTCTGTAGATGTTGCTTTATGTATAATGTGACTATCACTTAGTAATAGTATCTACGCTTAAAGTATAAGTTCAAGTAATGCCATCATTTTTTTTCTAATAACCATAAGAGTATATTGTTCCTAGGTAACTTGTTTACCTTTCTACAGCATTAAATGATAAGATAATGAGGTAACCCGACATTATCAGCACGTGTGTTTTGGTGTGCGCTGTCAGGTATTACCGCTACTAATTTTAACTGCATTGATGTTATTCGCGGGTGTGTCCCGATTTCTTGCCATGCATCTTACTTGGCTTTAGGCAAAATATGGCAGGCTTCAAGGTCTAAACTCCAACGCAGGCGTAGCTGTCTCTTTTCAAGGCCCCGAGATCTATGTCAGACAGTGTACGGAGGAAAAATTACGAGTAGCATAACCTACCCATAATGTGTATTACTGGCGTGAATGCAACTCGTATTGCGTGCTGTGACTGTAACGGCAAGCGCGACTGGCGGCGGCAATACAGCCCGTCCGCCGTTGCCCGTTCTGGTCGCCGTTCTCCGCTTTCCGCTCTCCGCCTTCTGGCTTCTCTAAGTGCCTTTCCGTTCAATCTATCTCACTCTCTGCGCTGACACGTTGCGACGACGGCATCAACAAATATCTGCGAGCTGGCGACGCGCGACCACGCTCGTGCCTCTCGACTACCCGCGTCTGCCATCTGTCGCTCGGCGCCCGCCAGCTGCCGCCAGCATACGACCTGGCCGCGCGGCAAGACCAGCGGCTGATTTTGTCGCCGGCTTCTTCGTCTTTTCCATATTGCTTGCAGTCTCTTCGCTCTCTCGGCCCCGTGGCCCCAGACCGTCTGTCCCACGGCTGCAGAGCCTCCTGAACCTGCTCCCACAGCACCGTGCCGTCGCTATCTCTCGCCGCTGATAGGCAGTTGCCACGCCCCTTTGTTTTCCATCCCCGCTTGCGGTGGTTGCATATGCTTGACATCTGCATTACCACGTCCGGCGCCACGACTATTCCACAAGTGTCCCTCGATTGTGCAACCACTGCGCACACACTATCTCGGCGCCGCCATCGTCACGGCTTCGCGCTGTCCGACTTCCCGATACTTCCCTCCTCCAGTCGCCCCGCTACCCATAAGTACCGATCTGCACAAGCACATCAGACGCCTCGGAACATCACTGGTGCTCGCGGCCAGACTCTGGCCAGCTTGCCTACCAGATGAACGCCGCCGACATCTTCCGCCAGGGCTACGGTCCCAACATGGTGCGCCCGCTGCCGGCCTTCGTCCAGCCACCGCGCAAGTCCATGTCTGCATCGCGTTACGACGACGATCGCGACTCCGATAATCGCATTGCACACACCCTGACCGCCTGCTGCCGATGTCGCCAGGTAAGATCATGCATCTGGGCCGGACGGTGCGCGCTGCGATCTTGCTAGCGTGTGACCTTGCTGACTTTCTGGCATCACCGGGTTATTTTGGTATTGTTCTCCGCTAACCGCCCGCAGCGCAAAACACGATGCGATCCTAACCTGCCCCGGTGTCTGCCTTGTGAGCGCTCCGGCTCCATCTGCGAGTACTACGACAGCACCAAAGGTCGCAAAATCAACCGTTTCTACGTTGTTAAACTGCAGGAAAAGGTTCGCCAGCTGGAGGCCGAGCTTGCGAAATACACCGAGGAGGACCTGCCCCAGGACACAGAAGACATGATACGTCCCGGCGGTCTTGTACGGCTGAGCGAGTCCGACGAGACCCCCCGCTATCTTGGTCCCAGCAGCGGCATAGCCATGACTCGTCTGCTCATGGAGGAGGCCAAGCGCTACACAGAGTCTCAACGCATATCCGAGCTCATTCCCCAGCTCCACGCTCGCCGCTTGGAGCGCATGCAGCGCCTACAGAGCGTCGCCGGCCCAAACGGGGCAATTGGTTTTGGCTTAGGCGCCGACGGTATCCGCAAGAAGAGCTATCCTATGATCAGTGCACATCCTGCTCAGAACCTGCCTTCACGCCCAATTGCGGACAAGCTGTTTGAAGTTTTCAGCTCACGTGGTACGTCTTGACGCTCCGGTTGCAAGTTTTTCATCCCTCACCCCCCTGATGGGTTGCATGGCTCTACCTATCATCGATCACCCACCTAATCTCGGGACATAGCACATATTGTGGCACCAGTCCTGCACGATGCCGTCTTCGCCAAGCACATCGACGAGGTTTTCGACGGGGATAATGACCCTTACAAAAACTTTGTTGTTCGAATTGTTCTAGCTATTAGCTTGCAGAAGCTGGATACTCAATACGCAGGTCTAGCCGACAGCTACTATTTGGCTGCCATGGAGTTTTTCGAAGATGTCATCCGGCCAAAGGACCTGCGGACCCTGCAGTGCCTTGCCCTTCTCGGGCAGTACTCACTCCTCACGCCTACGCGCACAAACGTCTATCACATAATCGGCTTGGCCACGCGCATCTGCCAGCAACTTGGCATTGCCGATCGGAAAACTATTGGCAGCGGCGACGGAGTCAACGACATGACCCTGGATATGCGCCGGAGGGCCACCTGGGCCGTCGCGACTATGGAGCTTGGCCTGGCAGAAATAATGGGTCGGCCTAATGGATTTGCAAAGGGCAGCGACTTGCTGGACATTGGCTTCTTTGCCACAGTCGACGATAAATTCATCACAGAGTCTGGAATTCAGCAGGCGCCGCCTTCGGAGAAGAAACTGGTTGCCATTCACTTCTGCAAGATGCGTTTATGCCAGGCTGAAATCAGGCGAACGTTATACGAGAAGAAAAAATCTGAGCCTCGCAGCGCAGATCACCCCTGGTTTTTGGCGATGGAAACGAAGCTGATTGACTGGCTCAACTCATGCCCCAAAGAGCCAATTTGGTGCAAGCCGTGGTAAGTCGAGTCGAATTTGGCGAGGGTGCTGCCCTCAGTATCTTTATTGACCGTAACGTAGGTTTACTGGCCGTTTTCACGCCATGGTTCTTCTCCTATTCAGGCCATCGCCTCAGGTGCCAAACCCCGCTTCGTCTTCAGCGCTGAAGTGCTACGATTCGGCATCTTATATCATCAACCTCGGCAGCCAGCAGGTGAAGACAAGGGCTATTGACATCACGTGGATTTTTCTCCTTACGATTTACGCCTCTATCAATGCAATCCTCTGGTCCGTGTCATACCCAGATGTTCGTGAGAATCATACCAAAGAACAGGTCGAGGACCTTGTCAATACCTCTCTCGATATCATTGATCAATGTTCGGAGCGTTGGCCTGGTGCTTCTGCTGCTTCCCAGTTATATGGTATATTCTCAAGGGCATGCTTACAGATCTACGATGTGAAAGAGGAGAGTACATCTTCACCAGGTCCTATGTCTGTCCCAGGATTCAATGTGGCATACCAAATAAGTGGCAACGGTGTTACCCCCTCTTCCTCGTCTCAGATCGACCCCAATTCACCCTCTAGCTCCGACTCCTCTTCAATGCCAACAACTGTTTCGGCGACCTCAAATCAGATTAAAAACGTACAACAGCAGCCACAACAGCACCACCACCAACAGCGACAACAACATCTACAGCAGCAGCAGCAGCAAGCACCGATCTTCCACACCCCCCAGTTTGGCTACGCTTTCAATGGTCCTGAAACGACTACCGTCAGCTCTAATACATTTGGCTTTGAAGACTCGTTTGCAAGGCAACCTCAATTTCGCTCTGGTTCTATCTTCCTTAACCCGGCCTCTACAGAGCCTATGGGCCGTCGCTTTTCTTATTTTCCACCCGACGCCCCACCGGCTATGGGCAACGGCGAGAATATCAAAGAGCTAGCATCACCTGCTTCCATTATGCCCGGCCAGCCTAGTAGTCTTCTGGCCATGTCACCGCTTCTGCCCACCTCACCAGAAACGATAATAGCTTACCAAGGCTCCGGAAACATGGGAACTATGTCTCCCGCTACTACGCTGGCTGCATCTTCACCGACCCCGACGCCAACTATGCGTCACATCAGTCCTTCCCCCGTGCCCATAGGAGGTCGGTTTGAACATATAGTCGCGCCACAAGCTATCAAGTTTGAGCCTCCCGAGACGCCTCAGTCACAACATGCGCAAGCTAGCCAGAGACAGGGTTTTCCGCCTCGTCAACAACAACAAGAGCATCACAGTTATCAAAATCAGCAGCAGCAGCAACAGGGACCGCCGCAATCTTTCACAATGCCCTTCCAGGCACCACCACAACGCCAGACGGCCGGCCCTGGTGGTCCCCCAATTTCATCACAGCAGCCGCTCCCCACCGGATTGTCCCGGGCCCAGACGCCGGCGACGATGGCTGAGTGGTTTGCACCGCCGCCGCCATTCATCAAGCCGTACACGTTTGGGAGCATGAGTGGTGCTAGCGGGAGCTACCTGTCTGACCCGACAGCAGCGTTCTCGTGTTACGGTCTTGGCGGATTTGGTGGCATGAACACGATCAACTGCCTGACCAGCCTTCCGGGCGGGCAGATGCCGATGGACGGCCACGTTGGACTTGGAAATGGCATGTCGATGGGCGCAAATGGTGACGATATTAACGCCGCGCTGCAAGAGACGTTTGGCGTGGCTATGGCGAGTAGTGGACACCCCAACCCGGAGCGACAGGGAAGTCTTTCGCAGGAGCAGCAGATGGAGCTTATGGATGTGCTTGAGACGGAAGGCATAGGCGAGATCAATACGTTCCTCAACATGTCTATGGCCCTCGACATGAATAGGGGCGCTCCGCAACAAAACGTAAGTTGGCCGCAGTAGTTAACCTGATAAGAGCACGCGAGGACGCATGAAGCACATAGCTGGAGCCAGGAGTTGAAGCCTGAGCGCTTTCATTACTTTTTACTTAACACTTTGTTTTGTTTGTCTCGTCACACAATGGCAGACATGGTAGATTGGCATACTCAAGGTCTTGGGGATTGATGAAGGATTGGATCCGGTATGGAGTAAACATCGCGAGCTCGTAGATAGCAACGACTTTCAAGTTGTTTTGAGAGCGGCCGACCTAATGCCATGTCGGTACAGTTGGGGCAATTACGACAATATCCCAGAGAAGAACTGCCTACGAAGAAGTAGCGGTGGGGTTTAAAATAAGAAAAACGCTTCCTTGGTATTGAACGGTATAGATGACTGGCTAAAGGAATGCGCAATAAACAAAAGCTGGAAAACTAAACAGAGAGAGAACATAGAAAGTATTGGTATAATTTTGTCTATCTTGTCGAGTCTCTGCTCTCAGCCATTGAAAGTACCAGGCATTGCCTTGACGAGATGCGCGACACCAGGCCAAGGCTAGCGCATGTTGTTTGCGCGTGCATATGATTGTACTCATACCTGGTGGCAATCCCTTCATCCCGTCACACGACGCACCCAGAGCGTCGTCGGTTCATACTCGGCATTATCGTTTAGGCGCTTGTAAGCACGGTGCAGCTTGAGGCCGATTTCGTATTCCTCGCGCTGGATCTCAGCAAGCTCCAGGCGCAGGCCCTCGACTTTGCGCTTTTCCTCCTCGCGGGTGCGGATCACATCGGCGCTCGCTAAAAGGTTGTCTGTGGGCATAAGCTCCGTCATTTGCTTGATGCTGCGGTCAATGTTAAAACGACGCTGTGCGAGGTCAGCGAGTTGCGCGTTCAGCATCGTGACGCGGTCCTTGGCGACGGTCTCCGGCGGCGCAGGCGGTAACGTCTTGTGCACTGACCCGGCCATCGACGAGCACGGGTCCACGGACGACGAAGCGATGGAGCTCGTCACTGGTTTCTTCCGAAGCAGTGCCGTGAAGAGGTCCTTCGTGTTGTCGTCGCCCCCTGACTCTATCTTATCCTGAGCTGTCGTCCGATCGCTGCTCTTCCAGGGCGTTTTCAGACTGATCACAACTGGCTCGGCACCGTCTTTGATCGACCGAGGACTGGCATGACCCATGCATAGCGGGCGCCGTCGGTCCATGACGCCTTCGCCAGTCGCTTCTGGGTTCGGCAGAGGCTTTACACTAATCGGCGTGGGCCGCGAGTGTGGCGGCGTTGCTCGTATGCGATCTGGAACAGGCGGCATTTCGGGGGCGTCGCCTAAAGCCAAATTGGAGCCGTGTGCCGTGGAGTTGTACGTTGTAACACTAAAGCGAGACGGCGATTGAGTCCACTCGGGATCATGAGCTGGCTCCTGGAGGGACGGCAGAGGCTGCGTATTGTTGCAATTGAAGGGGTCCTGTTCATGGTAGCTACCGTATGGGTAGGTGTTCGGAGGGGCGGGTTTTCGCTTGACAGCAGACACGCGTCTGTTCTGGAGAGGGGACGTATCTGGATGCGACGACACCGGCTGGTTTGCATTACCACGGGAGTTGTCCTGTGGCGCAGGCGAGGACGGCATTGGCGGTGACTGGTAAAGCGTGTGCACATCCTTGCGAACGGGTTCCCGGCCAGGCGATTCGCCTCCCGGGGTTGGACTTGCAGGGGGACTGGCTAGTTGCTGGATAAACGTACTCGTATTGTGGCCGGGCGAGTTGGGTGAACTGGGACTGGAGATGTCCATGTCCGCGTTGAGCTTAGTAACTGAGCCCACTCTCTTGCTTCTCCGTGGGATGCCGAGTGGCCGCACGTCCTTTGTGTCATGAACTGGAGCTACAAGAGTGGTCCTCCCGCTGGCACCCTGCCAGGCGGGGCGATCAGACACAAAGGCGCCCACAGCGGGATCTGTCGATGATGAAAGGTCGCGCGGTGGCGCGACGGGCCTGGAAACCACAGTAGCTGGTGCTGGTGCTGCTGGCTCTGCCTTGCCTGCATGGCCGTGGACTGTTCGGCGCAACCGGCTGGCGAAACTGGCTATGCCCGTGGGCACCTCCCGCTGTGGCTCGCGATTGCTCGGACTGGCTGAGCCTTCAGGGGAAGTGGAAAGGCCTCGCACAAGCTCGGCAGGCTTCACCTGGCTCGGACGGCTCTTGTTGGAGTTGGTGAGCTCGCCGGTGCTTGGATCCCAGCGCACATCGCCTCCTTTGTATCCTCTCTGTGATAGGCTAAGCTGCTCTTTGGATTTTGTCTCGCGGAGAGCACGAGTTGCGGCGTCCTGATTCTGTCGGCGCTCTCGGCGCATCATGGGTATATTTGATCGCGTCGATGAGGCTGGCCGTGGTTCCTGGGCACCGCCGGTTGCCATGGCCGTTCTCGGCATTTCGTACGGATCTGGGCTGTCGTCTATCGGACTAATGTTTGGCGGCGTAGAAGGATCATCGGGCCTGCTAGGGATCAGATTAGCAAATAGGGCTCTAGGGATAGGAAGCGAAGGTCAAATGTCAGACGCGTGGCTATTTAGTAGCCCGTAGAGTCGATATTGTCGTCATGTCATGCTTGTGGCTTGAGTGGACTAACAGGTACTCTCGGGGAAGGACTTCTGGCGAACTTGGGGGGGAGACCACGTCTGTGTTTCGAGCGTAGCTTGAGACGCGTCGCCTCGGGTGGCTTTGGTAGTGAACGTTCTGCAAGTACCCCAGCCGGTTGTCTGCTTCGTATGCCTGACTACAGTCTTGCTGGTACTGTTGATGGTATGGCGGCTGATGCTGCTGTTGTGTTGAGAAAGCAGTATTGACCGGACTTAGCTGGGAACAGACGGAGGACGGGGGCCGAGTGGAAGACCGGTTAGTATTTAACGGCATGCGCTGCTCGTCTGGATGTCTGGGAGCCACAGCGTTCCTGAGATTCCGGGTATATGGGTCAGCGGGCGATCAAGCGGGTGTCAGACGATTTGAGCAAAGAAGTTTTTTGACTTTTATCGAGAAATGAGGGCATGGTTTTTGCAGGAGCGTGGGCAAACAAAGAAAGATGCAGGTGGGGACGCCGGAGCAGGCAGATGAGGCCGAAATGATACGAAAATACGGAGTAATACTCGTACGCTTACACGCCGAGACAAGCAATAACCGACAGGGGACGTTCGGTGGAGCCGGTGCCGTTAAGTGGCGGATAGAGTGCCGAATGGGGAGGAGCGGGAGGGGAAAAGAGCAAAGGCGATCCACAGTTTGTCGCTGGACAATAACGGCAGGCACAGCGTTGCGGACGGGTCGTGGACGGGGAAGCGGCTGAAGACGACCTACCGGTGTTGCTGCTGTCGTTGCAGATGCGGCGGCTGCAGCCGATATTTCTGTGCCTTCTCTTGCTCCTCCTGCTGTGGCACGGCTGCCGCTGCACCGCCTCCGAGAGCGTACTCGTCTCCGGACCCGGACATGGCGAAGTAGGGACAGGACGCTGGGAAAACGCGTGTTAGAGACAGCTTGCCCTGTGTGATACTCGTAGGCTTGTGCTGCTTGTGGCCCTGTGATCAAATGGTTCGGGCGTGGCAAAGAAGATTTCGAGGGTCTACTGCTTGATGTCGTGGTTTGCTGGCAGTGGTGCTATGTGCGGTGGTGCTGTGAGATCCAATGTGGTCGTCTTTAATCGGCACGGGTTTGTTTGTCGACTTACATCCCAGTGCTAGCTACGAGTAAAGTTAGCATGAAGCCGGGGCAGTGCTGTACGTAACATGAAGAGTCGCTGGCAGCCGGACGTACCGCAAGAGATATGACCAACGAAGGAGGCGCAAGCGCGCAGAGATAGGACGATATAGATTCTGGGGCCGGTCCGTAGGCTGGTGATCAATGCCTCGTCGCTGAACAAACGCGCCAGTGTCGCGGCTGTATGTATTACGGCAGCGAATCGGCGGATTGCCACGATGAAGCTGATGATGATTCGCAGTCGCGCCGCGTCGCGTCGAGGAGCAGGTTCAGCAGTCAAGAACGGCCGGCGGTAAACGGCAGGAGCGAAGAAATTTACGAGTATGACAAAGGAGAGAAATACGGAGTACATAGAGGCTCTTTCATCACAAAAGCTTGTGTAAGCACTGTTACTCTGACATAAGCGTGCGACAATCTTAAGCAGCTGCGGTCCTGCATGCGCGCTTAAATTGCTAGGATGCTGCTTTGTGCAACGCACGTCGAGCAAGTTCACTGGACGCCGAGCCAAAGTCGTCTTTTCAGCCATACTCCGTACATCGAGGCGCCATTCACGCCAGACTACAAAGTACGACGTATGACACCTCGATACTGTTGCCAGTGTTTCACTATGATCAAAGGGATAGGCTCTCGTGATAGCAACGGCCGGCTGGTTTCAAAAGCACGGAGAGTCACCGCATCCCTGCTCTAGAGCGTGTTCGACTGCAACTCGCAATGAGTAATTGGTTCTGAAACTGCCCCGCAGTTCCGCCACCACCGCCACAACCACGGCACTTTCTACAGTATTCCGTACCGTATCGCGCCAACGCCGCCACAATCCTGTACTCCAGGCTACGGAGTACTTACCTCAAGGCAAAACAGCTCCGTCGCAGCTCGCCTCGGCACACTCCCACAGCCCGCACCGAAAGGACATGCCGTACCGGCAGGACTATGCAGGGTCGCGATGACGCTTCTTCCCCTATGGCGGGCACTGCCGACCGTGCCGGCATCGGCGCCGGCTCCGGCTCCGTCAATGACGGCATCTATGGCGGCCCCGTCTACCCGGGCGTGCTGCCAGCTGTTCCCGACGGCGCCTTGCCAGTCATCCCGGACAAGGACCGGCGTAGTAATGCCGCCACCGCAGCCTCCGCTGCCGGCGTGCGTGCGCTATCCGCCCAGGCCCTGCAGTTCTACTTTCGCGCTCCTGTGAAGGCCTTCTTCCGCACGCGCGTCGACTACCTTGCTTATGCGCGCGGGCCAGACGGCCGGCTCACCGGCAACACCCTGTCCTCACCGTCGTCGACGTCGCGCCGCTTGCACTACCTGCGCAATTGGCTGCGCGGCACCACGCCTGGTGTGCTGACCATGGCCATCAAGCGCTACGGCTGGTCCGTTGTCCCGGACCAGGTCTTACCGCCGCTAATAGCCAACATTGGTGTTGCTGCCGTGCTCTACACCAGCTACCTACACATTTTGGGCGAGCTTCACCCTGAGAGTGCCCAAGCTCGTCGTCGCGTCTACCCCCCGCCTGCTCCATCCGATACCTTTGCGGCTGGCTTCCTAGCCGGCAGCATTCAGAGCATCGTCGCGGCGCCTCTCGATGCTATCCAGGCCCGCTACGATCACCGTTCTGATGGTGCTATAGCGGCTACGAACAGTAATGGCAAGCCACAGAGCATGTGGACGTTCAGTGCGAACAAGCTGCGCGAGATTGGCCTGCGCGGCATCTTTGCCGGCTGGGGCCTGTCTTTTCTCAAGGACAGCTTAGGCAGCGCCGTCTTCTTCTCTGTCTTTGAATACGTCAAGGCACAGGGTTACTACCATTTTGTGGCGTATTACTATGGTGCCCTCGATGGCTCCATGATTCTTGCCGCCCAGAAGAAACAGCAGATGCACGACGATGCCACACGACAGATGCTTGAGCACAGACAAGGACACCGGCAAAATGAGCCGGTACATCGCCACCACCCGCGCCACCACCACGATGGCCCCCTCTCTCCACCGCCATTGCTGTCGGCGGCCGCTGGAGAGGAGAAGCCCGTCGTGATTCACCCGCACTATGCGCTTGAGCCGCTCTTCTTGCTTCTTGCCGGTGTCGCCGGCTCACTATGCCAGCAAGTCCTACTCCACCCCCTGACCCATCTTCAAGCCGTGCACTGGGATCTCTTGGAGGACTTGGACGATGCAGCCAAGTCCGAGAGCAAGGCGGCGGCGGCGGCAGCTCGCGCTCACAGCCAAGGCACCGCTGTGTCGGCACCGCTGCGTCGCGTCGCCCTTCTCCCGCTGCTGTTGCTGCCGTTGCCACGATTCCACGTCGTTCGCAGCTACTACCACGCTTACCAGGAGACTTGGAGGCGCTGCCGTGCGCAGGCGGTGCTTGAGGGGCGCACTCTGACGGCGTGGCTCTACCGTGGCTTTTGGTGGAACTCTATTCGCCAAGTGCCCAGCACGAGCGCCGGCCTGATCATCTTTGAGCTTGCGCGGCGCAAGTACGGTTTGGCTGGCGAGGAGGTTCGCATCAGCCAAGACGGCTATGACATTTTGCTAGCGTAGCATGCTCTGTGAATTAAGTTTATTGGTGAGTTGATAGTATACGGAACGGTGGGATGACGTCATGGACAGAACATTCTGTTTCTCATTAGCATATGTTCTCTCGAGCTTAATCTCCACATTCCCGATTGACAATATGATGGAAAATCATCTGCCATTACCTGCAGTGATATTACAGGGCCACGGACCACGGAAGTTGGCGTTGGACTTGGCCCTGGCCCTGCTTGTCTTTCTCAGCTACAGCAGCAATTCACGTTGTCTCTTCAGAGGTCATATTCTGCTGCCTGACATACTCACAGATGCGTACCCTTAATAGTAGGTTTATTTGTATGGCCATTTGCTTCTTTTAGCTTCAAATATCTACTTTGCCTGACCAGCCACGTCTTTTCGTTCGTTTGTTTTCACCACGAGTGCTTGAGGCACTTGTGCATTTGAGCACCCCTACGTTCTTATTTTATGCCAGGATAAATGGGCCTTGTCAGATGGGTGACGGCAACTACCGATAAAGATACGTGACGGGCACCTAAATTTAACAAAAGAAGGCACAGTTAGCGATATTTCGTTGTGGGCGTTGTTCTGAGAAGCCCGAGTGGTCCGAGAGGCGCAAAGTCCCTCCTATCGTGTGTACGAAGTACGTATTCGGAGCCCTCGGGCTACTCGGACAACTCGGACAACTCGGCATACGCTAACCATCTATACAGGGTAGCATGCCTTGAGGACTTCATATATAACGCGACTTTAGAACCCCTTACGATGCGGTATTGGAGTTGGCCAAGACTACACATCTCTATAGTTTATCACTACCCCTACCTGTGAAGTTACTTTATACACATAGCATACAATGGCAGGGCAAGACCTCCCGCACACGAGCTTCCGGGCCTTTGTCGACGCACTTCGTGCTGATGGCGACCTCGTTGAGATCAATGAGGAGTTCGATGCCAACCTAGAGGCCAGTGCCGTGATTCGCCGGGTCTGCGAGACGAACGGCAAGGCGCCCCTGTTCAACAACCTGAAGGGTCATAACGAAAATGGCCTCTGGCGGATTCTGGGTGCGCCCAACTCTTTGAGGGCCGATCCAGAGCAGCAGTTCGGCCGCCTTGCTCGCCACGTCAACCTACCCCCGACCGCCTCTATGCGGGATATCCTCAACAAAATGCTCGCAGCGAAGACCGCCAAGCCTCTGCAGCCTATTGTTGTACCGACCGGCCCTTGCAAAGAGTTCAAGCTTACCCCCGACCAGTTCGACCTGAACACGCTGCCGTCGCCCATGCTACACAAGTCTGACGGCGGAAAATACATTCAGACTTACGGCATGCACATTGTCCAGACGCCCGACGGCAAGTGGACAAACTGGTCTATTGCGCGTGCGATGGTGCACGACCGCAACTCTCTAGTTGCACTGGTGCACGAACCTCAGCACATTTGGCAGGTTCTAGAGCAGTGGAGGAAGATCGGTAAGGACATGCCATGGGCTCTGGCCTTTGGCGTTCCACCGGCCGCTATTATGGCTGCTAGCATGCCGCTGCCCGATGGTCTTTCTGAAGCGGAGTATATTGGAGCTCTTGTTGGCTCGCCGTTGGAGGTGACCAAGTGCGACTTGAATGGCCTGATGGTGCCCGCCAACACCGAGATCGTCTTCGAGGGTTCCGTATCCCTTACTGAGACGTGTCCAGAGGGCCCATTTGGAGAGATGCACGGGTAAGCTTTCTGTTATCCTCACCACGGATTTTCCTTGCTTTGGGTTCGAGTAATAATGACCTGCACAGCTATGTTTTCCCCGGCGACGCACACCCGTACCCCAAGATTACGGTCGACTTAATCACCCACCGTAAAGATGCTATTCTTCCTGTGTCTGCCTGTGGGCGTATTACGGACGAGACAGTAAGTTGATAAACTAGATGGTGTCCGGTCTTTTTACACCGACGTGCTAACAATCTAGCACACTATGATTGGCCCCTTAGCTGCTGTAGAAGTTGGCTTCTTCCTCCGCGAAACTGGCCTGCCAGTCAAGGAAGTGTACACTCCCTTTGAGGCGATGGTAACATGGGTTGTCGTCCAAATCGATACCGCTAAGCTGCGCGAGCTGAAGACTACGGCTGAAGCGTTTTGCCGCAAAATTGGCGATCTCGTTTTCCACCATAAATCTGGAATGACAATTCACAGACTTCTGGTGGTTGGCGATGATATTGATGTCTACAACTTCGAGGACGTCATGTGGGCATTCTCCACTCGCTGCCGCCCTGGCATGGATGAATATCATTTTGAAGACGTTATGGGATTCCCTCTCATTCCGTACATGGGGCATGGAAACGGTGCCCCGTTGCGCGGTGGCAAGGTGGTTTGTGACTGCCTGTTGACAAGTGAATACACCATAGGAAAGACCTGGGATGCTGCGTCTTTCACAGAATCGTATCCCGTCGAGATCCAGCAGAAGGTTCTGGACCGCTGGACGGCCTTGGGGTTTTGAATCATTCCTCAAATCATTGAGTGAAATAGTATGATCTCAATAGTATATAGCCGAGTGACGACTGCTGGGTGTTTGCTAGTAAACTTATTGACCGGCGCTATTCTGGATTAGAACAGATTTAATTCTGCCTCTGCTGTGATTGCGTCGGAAGTGATGCAGTCGAACGCCTCCATTGGCAATGTATGGTTGAAGTCAAGCGAACGTAAGAGCTCGTCGAAATCTGCGGATCTGCTAAATGTAGTTAGCATATATCGTAAGCCAGCTCGTAGTTGTACGTCAAAACTGAAGTAACAAACCCGGGATCTTCAATTGCACCCCACGTATCTTCCGAAAATGTAGTACCGAGAAAACAACCTGGCGCGCGTCCTTCAGTAGTGTCGGCATGATCTGTCTCAAGATTTTCCTCTTCAGACAGCTTCCTCAGGGACTTCAGGGCCATCAATGATTTCCTATGCGTGTTGCTCATGCGTCTTGTATGGGATCCGCTTGATAGAGCCTCACGGCACGTGCTGTCATCGCCCTCTGTAAGACTTTTGATGAGCTCGTCTTGAATCTGCATTGAATCCTCCTCTTTCCTCGTCTCTTTCATAAAGCTAAGTAGCAGTGCAGAAGTGATGCCATTATGTACAAGGGCCCACGAGCGGTTTGCATGGCCCGTGATGGAACGGAGACGTATGAAAGCCGTGACGCTGCGTTTGAGTGCTTGTCGAATCCACTGTAGGACAGTGTGCACTTCGTCCGTGCTCAGGCCCCAACTTCCATTCTTGGAGAGAATAGGGCGGCAGACAGTCGAGATGGAAAAGTTGCGATGCAGCTCTAGTCTGTAAAACTCTTCCAGAGCCTGAAGGGAATGGCACGCTTCCTGGCTGCACAAGTGGCTTTGGAGTGCGCCCTCGAACATGCCTAAATCGTTGTAATAGTCGGCAAACCGCGCATAACGTGTCTTTCCGGGCTGGTCGGTGGAAGAAGCCCAGTAGCGAAGGGTCAAATGGCTAAGCCAGTTCATAGCCTGAGCATAGTTTAGCCCACCGCCGAATGGCCGCGGACTGAGAGCCGGAAGGTCGTCCACTGAGTCCAATTCAAGTGATGCAGGATGACGATTAAAAGCCAATGACAGCAATGTATCTTGCCATACAATCGATAATCTATGTTGACTTATGAGATGATGTCGTTTCCTAGCAGCTGTGCGTACCTAGCTTACCGAAGATTCCGTGCCGTGTCTGCGGAGACTGACGAGGACCCGAGCTCGGCAGCACGACCCGTAGTATTAATTCCAAGGACAGCTGCCATGCGGACGGTGCTGCCTCCCAGGATCCAAGCTGTCTGGGGAAAGCCTTCGTTCGCTAGGACATGGCCCAAAAGGACGGAAGCTTGCACGCCCTCACAGGATGGTCGGATGAGGTAGTTGCAGGCCCTGAGCATAGTAAATGCAAAGCGTACTAGTAAATGACACGACCCACGTCAGCTCCAGCTCCAGTCCCAGTCTCATCCTGTCCCGGTGGAAAAGAGCTTACTGTGCCTCTGAGCCAATGTGCTGCGTTCGATTTCTGGCAGATCGGAGAACTGCGCTGCTGTGGCCAATACCGCATGTAGCACGCTTAGAAAGCGGCATCGGCTCGGCTGAACCGGCTGACGGATTTGCGCTCTGCTGGCAGGTTTGCGCCCTGCACGGTAATTGATCACCGCGCAGACCTCGCTCTCCAGTTGGTCTAGATCGGCAATGACAGGCTGAAAAGGGTGCGCCCGCGATCGATAGATGGAGAAGAGATTGAGCAGCATGTGGTCTTCTGGGAGGCCAGAGTATGGATCGTCCGGTTGAGAAGCAGCTTGGCGTTCGTCCTCTGTGCTGGATGCGTCCATGCCGAGCAAAGGCATAACTGCTGTTTCCAGGATATCCTGGCAGCTCGTTCCACTGCCGTGTTGTTGCAGGCTATGTTCCCTCGCTAAGGCGAGAAGGGGGTGGCCTTCTACTAAAGACGTGCCTGTTGGAGAGGGACCGCCGCATAGCTGCGAGAGCTCATCGGCAGCCCGCAGGACTCGAACGTCTGGCGATGCATGTGACAGGTCAAGAGATTCGACTTCGGCCCTGGCTGGCATGGCAGCATGCCGCCCAAAGGACTCAGATGCCGGCAGCAGAGTCTCAGGATATATGCAGAGATCTGGATGCTCACGCTTGATGCAGACGAGGCATGGATGCTGGCGGTTGCACCGAACCTTTCGCTCGCGACACGGGAGACAAGATTTCCGGTTCCGCGCTGTCTGGCGGTCACGGAGAGCTTGTCGAAGGTCTGATTGAGGAGAAGCGTTGAAGGCATCGCCGCTCTCAACCATATCGACGAATCGGCTATGCTTATGCCTTTCTCCCATATCAGTCGATCAGCTGTGCTAGGGCTCTCGTTCGTAGAAGACGCAAATGTCGAGGGGGTCTTGAGCGTGGTTCGGAAAGCTTGGTCTAGCCCGGATTAGAACGAGAGATGCTACTTAGGGGTCCCCTACTTAGTAAGGGCCCCTTAGTAATTGCGCGATAGCTTGGTTACAAGTCCTTACTAAGCGAAACATGCCCGGAAAGTGCTAGATTTTGGCTGCCGACTCAACGTGGCTCAAACCCACCAACGCCATCAGGCATCGCTCGATTGTGCCATTGACACCTTTTCCGTTGTGGATTTCCTTGCAACTGAATGTTTTCGCGCGCTACAGCAGTTGACAAAAGACACCATGAGAGTCTCGTGATGCCGCACCGACGCGTCCAGATGATGCGGCTGATGCACGTGCAGCGCTGTCTACGAACTGACTTTTGCGCCGCGCCTTCTACTGGCGATAGACGTGTTGGTTAGAATTTAGTTCAGAAGGCGTCGATGATTTGGTCAAAAGGATTGTTCAGATTAACGACATTTACTTGATAATTTCTCTTTCTATGTATGTCTGTGTCTGTACCTGTATTTTAACGGGCTTATCACCTATCGTTCTTTCATAATACGACATACACAGCGACTGATCCATCCAGTCAAAGCGTCTTTACTAAGACCTTCCGGCTACGCCGACGCCCTGTCTGCCCTGGCAGGTACGACCTCTCGTCTGTCCAAGCTGCGTCTCATTTTCCATTGACACCGCCGCCTGATCTCGCGAAACCTCTACGGAGTATGAGACGGTGCGGCGGGCGACAATGGCAATTGAGTTATTAGTCTGAACATGGAGACTGCCTTTGCCCACGTCGAAGCGGCGCACATTCTACCCTTACATTCTGACGTTCTTGTGACTTGTAAAAATATAGCATTTCTTGCATATGCTTTGTGATATAACGTCTTATTGTGACAGGCTAAACAGCCCGACGTGGTGAGGTCAGATCGGGACCCATCGAAAACGCGGACGGGTAACGTTCAATCGGGATTCACCAAAGCAGACTGGAGTACCAAGACGGCTGATGGGTGGAGACCGATCGTTGCTGCCACGTCTGCTGGGCGGGGACAATAGGGTTCCTGGGGACGACACCCGGAGTCGCCGGGCCGGTCCCGGAGAAGGAGGATCGGGCATAGGGACGCGTGGGCTAGGGATCCCTCTCGAGGTTGTGACCAAACTCTTTTTGGGCGCGGCGCCTGATTCTTTTCTATCCTTTCTACCATAGTCTGTCCCTACTCGTATGGAGTAGTATCTTACAGAGTATTCAGCAGGACTGATCCCCATTATGTTGCATGCGCTTCGCTCCCTAGCAACCCGCTCTAGGCTGAGGCGGAAAAGGTGGCTTTAAAATACGCCACAGCTTAGGCTTATGGAACTGTTGGTTTGTCGGCGAGGTAAGATACTTCTCGGTACAAGGCTAGTCAGGACCTTGTGTGCTGCTTGATAAAGGCTATAGGCCTAAACAAGATAGATAATGGTATAATTGTGGGATAGGTCTCGACTATCTATTTAGTAATGTGGCGGCATATATACGCGGGGCGTATGCTTGAATGCCCGATAAATGGGGCACTCTAAAATCCACTATAAACGACTACCTAGTTGACACAGCCATCCCCTGACAATTCTTGCTAGCCTGGCCTGCTAGCGACAAATGTTGCACCTGTGTCTTGGTAAGAGCGTTGACGACAGTTACAGACGCCGGCGTAGTGCCATTTCCTGGACTTAGGGCGTATATGAAATTGCCAACTGCCCGTAGGTCAATGAGGCCTGGGTCCCCATTGTCAAGGTTTATCTCACCGATGATGCTGGCGTCGGCCGTAGACATCTCTACGAGCCTATTTGTGGCCACGTCAGTGACAAACGCAGTGTTGGTAGCACCGCTTATGGTTGCCCAACAAGTCGCTTTTTGGCCGTCCACAACTCCCTTGCCCGCCACCTTGGCATCCGCATTGGAAGTTCCAGATATTGAGGCCGAGCCAGTGTTCAACACCACAGCGCCAAAGGAAGCATCGGTTACAAAAAGGGAGCTAGAACCGGGTATGGTGGCCCCACCAAAGAGCACAGCCGTGCCAGGTGGCGATGATTGCGTGCCATTCTGGCTGACAGACATAAATCCACGGCGGCTAGACGTGGAAGCCACCACTGGGAATGTAGCAAGAAATCCTGTGTTATTCTTTGCCGGGTCACCCTTCACTGTTGCGTAGAGGGTGCCGCCATCATCGGAGAAGAGGACTTGTGAGACGGTGTTGGTAGGGCCGATGGGTGGTGTTGATTGACCAAGAGCGAAAGGACGCTGCGTATCCATAGTTCCAATTCCGACACCAGGCTGACCAGAGAACGATGCACACGATACACCAGCGGCGCTGCCAGTTGTGCCCACGCAAACAAGCTTGTTCTTAGCCGACGCGGCCACGGTAGTTGGAAAGTCTCCGGGTACGGCAGCTGGTTGACCCACCATTGTGAGCTTTGTAGGATCATGGTTATTGATAAGAAACATCGAGAGCGTGTTGGAGCCCGCGTTCACGGCAAAGAGATGCCGACCAGCAACGGCGATGCTGGACTGACTGAAGAGCGCGTCAGGAGCTGCCGTGTCGTTATTTCCGCCATTGATAACAATACCATTGGCGCCCGCGCCTTTGGTGGATGTCAATTTGCCTGTTGCCAACGTGCCATTACGCTGGATGGGTAGCGCTAGAACGGCGTTGTCCTTCTCATTGGTCAGGATATAGACAGCACCTTCAGCTTTCATGCCATTGCGCCCAGTAGGGCTAGTAGAGACAACTAGGGCTTGCAACACCACCGCGAAGATTAGCGGCAGGGACATGAGGTAAAACATATTGGTGAACGAGTAATACGGCGTCAACCGTTACTTGGAAAAGAAATAAAATTAGTTCTTGGGGTATAAATAGAGAAAGCCAGCTTAAGGAATAGAACCAAATAGACATTGCATGTAGAGAACCATCGCACTGCTTTCTACTATTTATCTTGAGCAGTGATGCTCCATGGTTCCGTATCTGTAATCTCAAGCATAATCAGAATTTCCTCTTCCAGCTTAGACACCACATTGACGGTCTGTGTTGAATTCAGCCCACCATTGATGGCACGGGGCTGATACATGTGGAGACGGTTCCGTCTTTTAAGACTTGCCACTGGTGACAGGGCACGGAGAAATTTGTAATCTGTGCGTACAAGTACTCGTACGGAGTATTACTCGTACGAGTACAGAGTACAGACCTTTTACGCCCAAGGGGCAACGTAAAACCAGGGGACAAGCATCATCCCATGATACCCAAACCTTGAGTTTCTAAGGTAGCCATTAGCCCCCTGTTACTTAAGAGACTAACAATCCGGGTTTTCTCTTAATTTAATCCATGATCACATACAAGCTCGTCATTTTTTTTACAACATATCGCTTAAGTACGACTACGACTCTTGCGTACGAAATACCCCCGTCATATAGCAGAACCGTTTGGGACAGAGACTGCCGGGGAGTGCAAATATCATACGAGATATTAAGTATGTATCCCATACCCAATGCTAGGGCCAATTGTCGGACCAATTAAAATACGCTGGTTAAGACGTGTCGTAAATTGACTATCGAGACGGCCCCTGACAGGATTCATCAAATGACCGCCGTTGGTGTCTCGAAAATTTTGCTCCTACAATAATTTCATTCGAGCGAACTCCGTTCCGAATCCTTCCCCTTTGCGGCTTCCGAGCATGTCGAGCAATATATTCCGCATATTTAAACCCGGAGCAGAGACTCGAGAGGAGCGCGAGCAAAAACGTAAGGCCCAGCTTCGGCACGCCCAGAAGTAAGTGCGATGTCATGGTCGGCAGTGGGCCACTGACTACGGTCATGTATTGTTACTAAACCAATCCGAACCTATCGCAATCGCAAGGAACATTATACCGCCGCTCTCGAGAGCCAGCTTGCCGTAGTTCGAGCAAGCGAAGCGAGGCTACTTACCGAGGTTCAGACACTGCGTCAGAAAGTAGAGGCGCTTCAAGAATGCATTCGCAATCATGGTCTCGCTATATCCGAGCCATACTCAGTGACAGTTTTTTCGCATAACGACTCAATTCAATCTCAAGTTTACCCTCAAGTTGACGGAAACTCGAACCAGCACAGCAGCCGGCCTCCGCTTCGGGAGCACAAAGGAAAGCCTTCCAGCAAGCCCCATGTGCCGGGTACTATCCAGTCAGGTGTGACCTCAGCAGCCGTTAGGACGGAAGACGCCGATTTTCTCGCTCTTGGAATGGAATTTGTCTTAACGTAGGCTTCCGATAGCTGGGCATCCACATCAGAGTTCTCTGCTTACTCCATCCAGGATCGAAAGTCCTTGTTTGCCACATCTGCACAACACAGATCATCCAGATGAAGCCTCCTGCCACGCTCTTACCATATCTGCACATCTCACAGCCGCGTACCCTGAGCTGCCGATCTCGACCCAGCTAGTCACAGAACGCGCAACTCTGTGCCAACAGGTGCCTGAAGGCATGCTGGACGTGTTGTTGCGTCTGTCTGAAGTACTGTGTCCCGCAGACCATGTCACGCCAGTGCAGGCTTGGCGCCACATCCGGTCCCAACCACAGTTTGGTGCACTCAGCACAAAAGATTTGCAAACGCTCGCAGAAATTTTGCGGGACGCTGTCGAATGCCACGGGTACGTCAGCGAATCTCGGCGAGCACAGCAGGAAAACAAACACAGAGACACTGAACGTACTGCAAATACTAACTCATAGCTAGCTTCGGCGCAGTAGTCGGCAAGAAACTATTTACTGAAATAGTCTGCAATTACCTTACAAGACTTCCTTATATTTAGGCTGTGGTCTGGTTCCGTGATCTCAGGGTATTAAACACGAAACTGATACCAGCCTGTGGTATATGCTCGTGGCTTCTTTTCGGCTCGGCTTCATCCCAGCTCCTAATAAGTCTTTCACGCGGATTGACTTAAGGTGGGCTTGAGTCCAGAAACTGATTTTTGCTTATTTTCTACCTATGAGCGGCTCAGCGGGAAGTCCAAGTCCATTAATATAGCACGGCCATGAGATACGAGGTGAATCCTTGGCCGTATTGTCTAAGGCATGGTGTAACCGCCTTACAGGGTAGTTGAACTTAGTAGGGCTGGAATCTGCGCTTCTTAAATACATGATCCGCGTAATGACCATTGTTTTCGAACTCGTCTATGGATAGTAGGCCTTTTGTAAGAATGTTAGTATCTGTGGCCCCTGAAGCAGGGACTTGCGTTATCTTTCTCCTCCTTATCTGCACCCACCAAGGCCTCATTTGTCAGTCTATGTCTTCTGTGGTCGCCTAGATACCCAAAGTTCAAGCAAGAAAATGATAGCCTAGGGAAGTAACTTAGCGATATACTATGTACAACAATATAAGAGAGGTATATATTGGCCTCTAGATGACCACTACAAGTCGGCATTTACTCCTGCTCTAAAAAAGACCTCGGTGACGAAGTGTAACCGAGTCGATAAAGGTATCGACTAGTAAGTTCATAGTTACTGTAGCCCTATAGAATTTGACATTGATGTCCTATGTTGGTTCTGATCAAGCATGTTTCTCAGTTAGCGACGATGGAGCTGTATCTGCCTTGACATCATTTGCCAGCGCCGTCTTGCTCTGGACGTTTTCCTCAGTATCGTCTGCTTTCACTGTAGTCAGGTCTTCTCTCCAGAAATCTTTTTTTCCTCGAGACAAGCGCACAAGCCAAGGAGGGAGAACACCGCCAGGGATACGGTATGTCCACGGGTCTTTGCTGCTTTTGTCCATAGGTATGATTCGACCATTCGAAGCCTTTTCGATTATCCAAATCACAGTATTGATCAGGATATAGGTGCAGACTCCACCGATTAAGCCGTTGGCGATAGAGTAGGTGAAAGGCATCAGGACAATACACAAGAACGCCGGAATCGAGTCTCCCATGTACTTCCAGTTGATTTCTGTGACGGATTTCATCATCATGGACCCTACCAGAATAAGAACGCACCCGGTAGCCCAGGGAGGAATCGACGCAAAAATAGGCGCGAAGAAAATAGAGATAAAGAAACAGATCCCTGTCGTCATGGCGGTAATTCCAGTCTTTCCGCCTTCAGATATACCGGCGCCAGACTCGATAAAGGCGGTAACAGGTGAATTTCCCAAGATTGAGCCAATTGAAATACTGATGGCATCAACCATATAGGCAACAGAAGAGCCCTCAAAATCTTGCGTGACAGGATCTACCATATCCGCAAATCGAGCCATGGAATATAGCGTTCCTGTTGTGTCAAGAATATCGACGTAGAGGAAGGTGATGAGGGCAAGCCCAAATTGTTTGCCATGACCGGAGATGTCCCACGTCTGTACATTGAGGATGCGGCCGATCTTGTGGAAGTTCACCACTTGACGGAAAAAAGAAAATAAGTCGTCGCCTTCTGCAGTATAGGGAAAGTATGTGATTTCCGACGTGCGCGGCCACGAGATAATGCTGACAAGGGCAATTCCGGCGATGATTGCGCCCTTAACTCGGTACATCATCAAAATGACCGTGAGGATGCCGCCGCAGAATATGCCGACCCACATGGCCGGGTTACGCATCTTAAAAGATTCGGCGCATTGCCCACTTTCGTCGCGCAATTCGTCGCGGCAGCCAGCGAGGGCCAACGGGGTTGAAGATGCTCCGACGGTCAGACCAATGCCTTCGCTGTAGGTTAGGCCGATCAACGTTAAAAAGAGGCCAATACCCGCGCTGGTCGCAAGCTTGAGGGACCTGGGAATGATGCGTGCGAGCCACTGCCGCATCCCCAAGAGAGCGAGAGCAAAGAAAATCCATCCCTCCACAAAAATGGCTGTGAGAGCAATTTCGTATGGCACACTTCCAGTGCCGTGGAAGCCCACAACAGTGTATGCGAAGTAAGCGTTTAGGCCCATTCCAGGTGCCAGCGATACCGGTCTAGGATTTCGGGAGTCAGTGAAACTGATATAAATAGTTTAAGGATCGGGTCGGTGCCTGCTCAGCATACAAATTCGCAAAAGCACCCATGCAAAAAGAACCGAGAGCAGATATGGCAGCAGTAGACGTCACAAGGTCTCTCTTGATTTCGTTTATGCAGAGAGCATATTCCATATCGGTCGAGCATGATATGTCCACGGTGTCGTGGCAGACACACGTGCCTCCGGAATCGGACACTACTGAGGCATTCACGGCGAGGATGTATGCCATTGCAAAGAATGCGGCCAAGCCGGCACGAAGCTCGGTAAAGAAATATGATCCTTTGCGTTCTCTTGGCTATCAATCCAAGCTAATGTCAGCTATGCTTTACGGTTGACCTTTACCTTGTCTCACTGCGAGAAAATCGAGAAAATCGATTCTAAGTCTCTCGGTCACTCACATGTCCACATCCTTCTAGTTTAAACCACCTGCCAACAGGACTGGCGGCAACTTTCCTGTTCACATTATGTACCCAACCCATCTTGCGTACTTGTCTTCGTCGTCCTGGTGAAGATGCTTCGGTATGGTCCTCTTAATTGGTGTTGCAAATCATTGAGACGCTTCCTTGTAGAGATGCCCAATTACGCATTCCACAACGTCGACAATGTTGTCCGTTGCGCAAGAAAACGCGACAAGTGCAGAGATGGGGCCTATAAACAGATTTGCGAAAGCCACAAACCTCTGCTTTGTGTCTAGTACAGGGTTATATTACGGGCATTACAGCCACTTTCTTATCTCTTGCTAAAAAAAATAACTGAAGATCCCATAAGGAAGGTGACGGAGGCTTGGCTGAGGCTTGGCTGGTCTTGGCAAGATAACGATAATGGCGCCTGGTGTAAAGTATCGCCACATCAAATTTGTCTGCGGGCATCGTCAGGAGCCTCTTCCAGCCTAGCTCTTTATTACGTAAAGTAATAGCAATGTCCTGCTACGTGTACTTTGTATCCTTCCATGAATTGAAGGTCATCACACTCGAGACAGTACCTCATCGAACAGTTTATCGACGGCACTGGGGGCTAGGAAGAGAGCACAGCTGTCTGCCACCGGCAGTAATGTTCCGACAGCGCGTAAGGGACCTCGGACTCCAGTCAAGTCTTCATCTATTTTTCCAGTCGCGATACAGAGCTATTAGGTCAAAACACTACTCGTACTGCATGCTTTGTAATTTAGGCTTGAATATTGGTTTTTCTATTTATTATACATCTTAAAAGAAGTTGCAATCATACCCTTTTCGCCATTGTACTCGTACTCGTATGTAAGATACAGTATCTTCTATGTTATACGCCGATAAGCGAACGTCGGGTGGGTGTCCATTGCTGTACCGCTACACCCCATATCGAAGTCTAACTCAAATGAAATACCAATTAAGCTAGTCGCTCCCCCTTTCTTCATACTCTGTACGAGGAGAAGATATGTTGAAGTATCGCATGCGACACCACAGTTGGTAAAATAAATGCTCTCAAGCAAAGTAAGCCTCGTAAAACAGTACGGCTGTTACTGGCAAGGAGACGTACTCCGAAGCTGCACTATCTTGTTATGAGTACATTCACTCGTAGGAAGAATACAATCTTTCCGACGCCTCGGTACCTAGGGGCCCTGTTCTGTCGAAAGCAAGAAGGGTTTGGTGCTCGTAATACTGTTAGCGAGAACTGCTAGCCTCGCTAGTCATACCACAGGTTCTTGCTCCGAGGCCTAATCACTCTCATCCTGTCTTTTGCTTTGCCCCGCGGCACCAAGACGCAAAAATACTCCCAGCGCCAATTAAGCCTTACTTGTAGAAGTATTATGTTTAGCAAGAATATAGCTTGTATACTTGTCGATGATGTAGTCCCTCCTAATGCGCATCAATCTGTTCCCTTGTCAAGCTGTGCTTTGAGCTAGGAGCACCTTACTGACCAAATAACATGTCCTTAATCGAACCCGGCTTACGAGTAGAGTGTATCGGGGCTCATGGTCCGTACAACCGGTAGCGTTCAAGAATCCAGTCACGTGTCCATGCTAGTTGCCGGTCCGGCCGTTATTTCCCGGCTGCGTCGCTTTTTACTGCTCTTTATTGCGCACCCCGACATCTTCCCCGCAAACTGCACAGCAACAAAGAATAAATCTAGACGAAGTACGATTTGACACGGCGAAAAGACATGCTCCGATCAATGCAAAGCGCGGCACCCGTGCTTACCAAAAGCTTACTACGTAGCGTCCCGATACCAGCACAGATCTGTGCAAAACCATTCGGCAACACTTCCATCCTTAGCCAGCGAACTCGGCAAATTGGATTTCGGACACAGCAATTCCAGTGTTTCCACGCAAGCTCGACTACGATGACACCGACTCGCACAGAGAGTGACGCCTTTGGCGAAATCCAGGTGCCAGCTGACAAATACTGGGGCGCTCAGACCGAGCGATCGCTCGAAAACTTTCGTATCAACCAGCCGCAGGACCGGATGCCGCCAGCCGTTATACGAGCATTTGGCATTCTGAAGGGGGCAGCAGCCTCCGTAAACATGAAATTTGGGCTTGGTAAGTTACTATAAATGGGGGACATGGTGGGTGAAAGTGACGCAGTGAAGAAACGGAAACGGAAGTCGGGCAAGGGACGAAAGGGTTGCGAGTCTTGCGCAAGATCATAATGCCCAGCACACTCCTTTAAAACGTTTATGCAACTTGAGACTCAGTGCTGACTAGCAGATCCGACGATCGCTAAGGCTATTCAGCAGGCGGCTGCTGAGGTGGCCGAGCTTAAACTGCTCGATCACTTCCCGCTCGTGGTCTGGCAAACTGGCTCCGGCACCCAGTCCAACATGAACGCCAACGAGGTCATCTCTAACCGGGCCATCGAGATTCTTGGCGGCACCATGGGAAGCAAAAAGCCGGTGCACCCCAACGACCACGTGAACCGCAGCGCTTCCTCCAACGATACCTTCCCGACGGTGATGCACATTGCAGCCGTGCTGGAATTCGAGGGCGAGCTGCTGCCCGCGCTACGTAGCCTACAGGCCGCGCTGCAGGCCAAAGTGGACTTGTTCGAGGAGCGCAAGATTATCAAGATTGGCCGCACACATCTGCAGGATGCCACACCTCTGACTCTTGCCCAGGAGTTCTCGGGATACGTGGCCCAGCTTGGTTATGGCATCAAACGCGTGGAGTCCGTTCTGCCGGAGCTGCGGCAACTGGCCCAGGGTGGAACCGCCGTTGGTACCGGTATCAATACTTTCGAGGGTTTCGCTGAGGCTATTGCCGCGGAGGTCAGCCGCATGACGGGCACACACTTCGAGACTGCTCCCAACAAATTCGAGGCGCTTGCCGCGCATGACGCGCTTGTGCATGCGTCTGGTAGCCTTAATACACTGGCAGCGTCGCTTACTAAAATCGCCCAGGACATTCGCTATCTGGGCAGCGGCCCGCGTTGTGGTCTCGGCGAGTTGGTGCTTCCAGAGAACGAGCCCGGCAGCAGTATCATGCCTGGAAAGGTTAACCCGACCCAGTGCGAGGCTCTGACCATGGTGTGTGCTCAGGTCATGGGTAACCACGTCGCGACTACTATTGGTGGAATGAACGGCCAGTTTGAACTCAACGTGTATAAGCCTCTCATTATCCGCAACGTGCTGCATAGTGTGCGTCTGCTCGCCGACGGAATGCGGTCGTTTGAAAAGAATCTGGTGGCTGGTCTGCAGGCGAACGAGGAGAAAATATCCAGCATCATGAAGGAGTCGTAAGTACTCGTCCTTCCACTGTACTGTCGTTGCTTTCATTTCTTAATGGTTGTTACTCTTACTGCTTGCTAACTTCCTAGTCTCATGCTTGTTACCTGCCTAAACCCTAAGATTGGCTACGATATGGCCAGCAAGGTTGCGAAGAATGCCCACAAGAAGGGTCTTACCCTTAAGCAAAGCGCACTGGAGCTTGGTGCCCTCACGTCAGAGGAGTTCGACACCCTTGTGCGCCCGGAGCTGATGATTGGTCCCTCGCCGTACAAGGGTTAAATAGCTCCGCTTGCAATACACGAGAATGTAGCCTCACTGGCGTCTAAAAGATAAAAGGGCATGTGTTTCGGTTGTGCATAAATACGACAGGTGTCGGAATCTTATGTACTACTTTAGAAAGAGAGCGCTTCACATGACTAAAAAGGCGTCTAAACCATGGAAGTCCCGGCTGTAGGCGAGGCCATATTTGTGGTAGGCTAGTATTAAATTTGGCGATATACGTTGAAGCTAATACAAGGTGTTTCAATAAGTGCTAGTGTCCATACCTGGGTGTACGGACCCAGTACACACGCTCGTACTACCATGTTGGCCCAATAGAGTTACATGCGACCGAAGTCGATGGCCAAGCAATGCCTCGGAAGAACAGAGACAGCGAAGAGAACCATCCAACCAACGGTCAGAGACTAAAAAGCCCCATGCGCGAGCTACTCGTCAAGGCTTCGCGCTTATGACGCTGCTTGTGGGCGAGCGTCATGCGGCGGCATTATCTATCGTCGTCTCAGGTCTGTCGTTAGGCATGCAGTGGCGCATGTGCTATCAAGGGCTATTACCAACTACACGGCCTGGCCGAATGTATACTGGTTCGGCTTTGCAACCCAGGGTGCGGTGTTCTAACCCCCCGTCAGTTCATGCCTAATTACCCGGCGAAGAACCACAGCCTCGTGAAAGAGACAGTGGGTACCACTACGGACAAGCGAAGTGGCGAAAAGAGGATTTTATCTTTATGACCGTGACCTGCACGGTGACATTGCCATACTGGTGATACGACATCCTGTGCTCCTCGCGACCTGTCTCATTGTGTTCTCCTCAGTGCCGAGTTCACATGCGGCTGGACAACCCTGTCGTTTCTTCTATCCTCACAGCCGTACAACCTCTCCTCGGCTATCATTGGCTTATTCGGTCTGATTGGTATTGTAATTATCTGTCTGGGGCCTCTTTATGGTTGATATGTGATTAATTTAATTGTGCCCATTGTCGCTGTGCTCTTAAAAATATCGTGAAGATTGCAGGGGTGACCGTTGGTGTCATTAATGGCACGTACTGTTTTGCAGGCCCCATTTTGCTGGATATCCTTACTGACTTTGGCAACCAGTGCTCCAATGTCGCTGTACGAACATCCATGTATGGATTTGCTCCGAAGGCGCAAAACCGCGTTAGTTCTGCCTACATGATATCATCGTTCATAGGCCAGATCAGCGGTACAGCGGCAGGCATTAATTTTTTTTTCTGAAGGTGACTGGCGCTATAGCACTGAGTCATGAGTATCATTTCTACTAAACTACATTGCCTATACTTCCTAATACATATATCTAGCAGGACAGCTGTGTTTAGCCACTTTCGGTTGTTTGGCTAAAGGGCCGTGAGAAACAGGTTGGGTAGGTTGATGAGGTGGCCGGTCTGCTGTTCAAGTAAGGAACATAGCATAGTCGCCGGCCGTAAATCGGGAAACCAAGACTGAGATGGAAGAATCCATAAAAGGTTATTTAAGAGGTAGCACGGGAGAGTATGTTGTTTTAAGCGACCCCGATCTTTCGGGTAGTTGATGTAATCCTACACTACTTACTGCAAGTTTTTTCTTGTTCTTTTACTTTGGCAGGTAGAATTTTGATTAGAAAAAGGCTTAATTGTTGACTTACACTTCAAGTAAGTCCTCGTGTGTTCGAAGCACGCTCTATGATGCCCTTGTAATAATGACAGGTACACGCAATAACCTCATCATGCTATCAGTTCTGGCTCGTCCTCTCTCATCGGAAGTCCCAGTGCCTTTGGAGGCCAATTCACCTGGCTATCCCAAGGAGACTGGAAGTGATGCCGGCCAGAGCCGACCCACGTGGCGTCAGCAGGATCGGAGCGTTCGTGGGGCAGCATAATGAGCGCACGGGTGTTTGCAGGGACAACTACATCAAGCTCTAGCTTTCCATCTTGGACAGTCCAATGAGACTCGAGACGCCCATACGGCGTTTCATACGAAGCATCAGAGAACGTAATGGTACCACCTGGAATAGGGGCCACCTTGAACGTCTTCCATCCCGGTGACAAGGCGCTTACACCGGCAATGTACTCGTGCATCCACTGGATGACGGAGCCAAGGGCGTAGTGGTTAAAGCTAGTCATCTCTCCCGGATTGATGGAGCCATCAGGAAGCATGCTATCCCATCGTTCCCATATGGTGGTCGCACCCATGGTAATGGGGTACATCCAAGAGGGACGGCCCTTTTCAAGTAGCATGCGGTAAGCAATCTGACTGTGGCCACTGCGCGAGAGGGCATGTGTGACGATGGGTGTCCCAGCGAAGCCAGTGGCGACACGGAAGCGTGCAGCGCGGACCAGGCGGACGAGCCTGCTGGCAGCTGTAGCGGCCTGCTGGGGGTTGGCATGGAGGCTGAAGACGAGAGCGAGACTAAGGGCGGTCTGTGTGTCACCGACGAGCAGGCCGGACGGAGCGATGTATTTGTGCTGGAAGACAGCACGCAACTTGGCGGCATCGGCGGCGTACTGAGTGGCATCTTCAGTGCGGCCGAGAGCGGCACTAACGTCAGCCATGACAGTGGTGACGCGTACAAGGTAGGCGTCGGCGACGAGTACGCCGTTCGTGCGGGCATCGCCGGGTTCCTCGGGCGGCGCAGCCGGGTCCAGCCAGTCACCAAGCTGCCACACGTCAGGGTCCCAGAGCTGATCCGGGCCGCGCTTGACTCCCTTCTCGAGCCAGGCCTCCATGCTGGCGTACTGGCGCGTGAGAATAGCGGCATCGCCTGACATTTGATACAGTACCCACGGGGTCAGAACAGTAACGTCGTCCCAAATGGCCTGCGGCATCTCAGGCCAGTCCTTGCGCGGGATCACGTTGGGCACAACAAGTGGTGGGATGCCTGATTCGCTATCGTTCAGCTGCTCGGCGCTGAGGTCCTGCAGCCAGTCGCCCAGCATGCCGGCCGTGTTGTAGAGGAAGCCGGCTGAAGGCGCGAATACTTGCAAGTCGCCCGTCCAACCGAGACGCTCGTCTCGCTGTGGGCAGTCAGTCGGAATCGACAGAAAATTACCGCGCATGCTCCACGTGGCGTTTTCGTGCAGCTTGTTGACCATGGGGTGCGAGCAAGTGAATCGACCGGTGCGCTGCAGGTCTGTATGCATCACCTCGGCTGTGATGGCGGCACCGCTATCCAGCGCTGTTGGCAGGGGGTTCTCTGCGTCTTCTGGTGTCCAACCGTCCACTTCTACGAACCGGAAGCCGTGAAACGTGAAGCGTGGCGTCCAATCCGCAATCGGTTTGCCTGCTGATATCACAGTGTCCGAGCACTTGGCCACTCGCAATGGCCGAGTGGCCAGCTCGCCGTTTTCAAGCACCTCGGCGTGTGCAAAGGTTACTCGGTGGCCCTGCGTCTTGTGCAACCCCCGAACACGCAAGCGGCCAACCAGGTTCTGCCCAAAGTCAATCAGAGTCTTACCAGCTCTCGTCTTGGTAAAGGCCACCGGTCGAACCTCTTCGATCACCCTAACCGGCGGTGCATCCGGCACTACCAGCAGCGCCGATGGTAGTGGCAGCTCACGAACTGTCTCCCAGCCTGCCGACTGCCACGAGTTGACAGCTTCCTCAGTTTTGCCGTTGTGACCACTCCATCCTTGCGTCTCCTGCTGCGCATCGTACAGCTCGCCGTCGTAAATCTCGCTGCGAACTACTGCACTCGCATGGCTCGCCCAAGCTCCGTCAGCAGCCGTTACCACGGTCAGACCCGGTCCCTCCGGCTGGGTGATCTCCAATTGAGCGAGGACACCTAAAGTATCACCGTAGATGTAGCGCTGGCCACCGTTGAAGCCCAGCCGGCCACCGTACCAACCCTCAGCCACCTCGACCGCCAGGACATTTGACTGGCCCGGCTTCACCAGTGGCGCAACGTCAAAGACCTGGTAATTGAGCCGGTGCCGGTAGCTCGTCCAGCCAGGTGCCATCTCATGGTCTCCCACTGGTGACCCATTGAGGTACGCCTTATATACGCCCAGACTTGTGATGTACAACCGCGACCGCACGTGCCGGGTCATGGCCGCTGGCGCAAGAAATGTTCGCCGGAACCGTATGGGGCGTAAGGGTCCGTCTGTGTCCGTAGTGTACTTTGTCGTGCTGGTAATAACATGCGCCGTCCAGTCTGTCGGCTGCAGTAAGGCCATCTCGACTGTAGACTTTGGCGACCACGGCGACCAATCACGTCCGGGGCCAGCCACGCGAACGCGCACCTGCGCTTGCTCTCGCGACTGGAGTGCGACACTTGGCCATGGCACCAAAAGAGAGGCACTACCCGACACGCTGTAATTCTCTGGTGCCGCCACGCCGGTTCGCGTTATTTCCAGCTCGTATGCCGTCTGCTCCCAGTTAGGAGAGTCGTCGTCGTTCGTCACAAACCGCCATGAAATACGAGGCTTCGCCACGCTAATTCCAAAGCCCGATGCATGTTGCTCAAAGGTGGGAGCTGTCACGGTTGGTGTGCTAATCGCCATGATGTTGGGTTCGGATAGTAATGGGGGTTGGGAGGCCGTAGACTGAATCATTGCCTAGATGGTGTCGGGCTGAATCAGGCAAATTAGGGTTACAGGTCTCATATGTACAGACCCTTCAGTCCATTTCGCGGTTAATCTTCGGTGGTCTTTATGCCGACTACTCGTAAGCTGGTAGCTAGGAATTGGGGAGAAGCTAGCCACGGCCAGCTCCGCACTCGTGGCCACACAGCGCGGAAATGTGGAGCCGTCTTCAAACGAAGTATACGTATTACTCCGTACAGAGTCTTGCTTCGTACGTCGTATCGCTCTCTTCTTCCTTGCCTTTAATTGCGAATAGGAAATAGCAGGGTAGACAAACTATACTTATGACGCACGAAGTGCGTTGACAACTTTTCTTGTTGCAGACAGTTGGCAGTAGCGATATGACTGAAGCACGTCTTAGCAATAAGGCGCTAGTTATCTTAAGATCTATTTATTTTTCTCGGCCCTCGGCATATATTCGCGATTGGACAATAAATCTGACTAATTCTATATCTAAGCTAACAAGTTACGAGTCTCACCGTGTGAAACAGCAGCGAGTCTATCTATTTACTATCATACCTCATTAGCACTGCCCGTCTTTCGCTCAGTGTTGTATGCCTCGGCCGCCCGGCGCTCAGACACTGTCACATATGTGCGGAATCCTCTTGCAGGAACACGGTTCATGAAGAGCTCGTCCAATTCCTCGTACGAACGCTTACGTGTCTCCGGCACGTATAGATAGCCTATGACTGCGTATATAGCCATGAAAATGCCAAAGATGAAGCCAATCTTCGCCTTTAGGTTTCCGTATCCGGGATTAAAGATATATGGGCACACGAATGACCACATTGTGTTCAGAGCATTCGCAGAGTTCATGGCCATGGCGAGTGACTTGCCCCGCAGAACAGATGTTGGCAACTCGCCTGCAATGGCGTACACTGTCGATCCGACACCGACATTGTAGAAGAAGTTGTACATGGTGTAGAATCCGACCGAGGCCGTAGTACCGGCTGTTGAGCTAACAGAGCCTGATATGCCCATGCATAGTAGCAGCACTGCCAGGCCAATGCATCCACCTATGTAACTTGGACGCCGACCACAAAAGTCATTGAGGATGAGAGCTAGTGCGGCACCAGTAATGGACAAAATCTGTGCCCCAATCTGTAGTAGAAATGATCTGTGGTCGCTGATTCCCAAGTATTGGTACATCAGCGCACCGTAGGATGACACAAATCCGAGACCAGCCATGGGTTCTGCGGTGAACACAAAAATTGACAGTAGTGTACGTCGCAGGTTGGTGCTGCGGAAGCAGTCCGCGAAGGAGTCCGAGTAGGTACCGAAGCTGGCTGTCTCTGCCTCCTCTAGGGTATACCTGATCCGTTCCAAGTGACCATCGGCATCTGAGGGCTCTGAGTACAGGCGATTAAGTACTTTCCGAGCAGCAGACGTCCTTCCCTTCCGTACTAGATGTATGGGAGACTCTGGCATGAATAGTTGTGCAGAGAACCCAACTACTGCAAACCCCCATTGGCCACAAATAAGGGCGCGCCAGGACCAATTTGTAGTCCATTGTGCCGTGTAATATGCCATTATTGCACATACAAAGGGCCCAAAACACTGGGCCAAGTTGCAAAATCCAATAGCAGAGGCACGAATAGCTAGAGGAGCAATCTCAGCGACGTAGTTGGTGCACAGATTCTGAAGGGCACCGATAGCCACAAAATTCAACATTTTGCCACAAAAAAACATCACGATTGATGTGCTCGAAAACTCAATACCAATGGAGCCGATGTTAATTGCCGAGGCCACAACTGTACCGATTAGATTTAAGTCATTAAGAATGAGCAGCATGGGGATTGTATGTACGAACGGATGATAGGTTTGGCTCCAACAGCGTCTGAGAAGTACGATGCTGCCCACGACCCGATAATAGACGCAGCACTGCCACCGCCGCTCAGGGCAGACTGCCAACGAGTAGCAATGTTGTAAGTGCCGTCCGAGTAGACGCCAAACTCCTCCTTGAACTCTCCTATGCTGATAACTGAACCCGCAGCTTGGGATTCGAATCCACGCACAATCAAAGACCAGACCATCACCCCGATCCAGAAGATGAGTTTCGGGTCTTTGCGCAGACTCTGCCAGTAAGTCCGCTCATACTCTAGTTGCTGGATGGCGCGGCCGTGGGTCTCCTTGTCGTCTTTACCAATGCCAGTAAGGACATGGTCGGTCTGGCTATTCTCAATCTGTTGAGCAACGATCTCAGCTTTGGCCATTTTGAAGCAATTAGTTCAGAGCAAGGCAGCACTGTAAGCAAGATTAATTTGATGGGGAAGCCAACTGTAGATTAAATCGGCCGACTTCATAGAGGGTTATGGGCGGTTTATGTGTATGCGAGGCTGCCAGCAGAACCCGGGGAAGCTGGGGAAATCTGGAAGTCCTCGTCTCTGACTCCGCATCTCCTGCCCCATTAATATTCACTGCCTTGATCTGCGGAGTAGGGCTGAGGGGGGCGACAGCGAGTAACTCGTACCGATAATTTAGGGCGCTTTGGCATTACGAGATTACTATGGAGTTGAAAGATACGAGAATTAGCTACGAAAGGATACGTCGCCATAATCTCGGCTTTCATTATAACGACAGCCGAGCCAGAAAGCTTGGACTTGGTAGTACAAGTTTGCGAATGACAGCTTGGCCTCATAGGCTAGCAAAGAGAGGTACCAATTTGTACCAAGTCTAATCAACGCATTATGTCTATTCGGAGTCAACAGGCCTAAGCAAGAAGTATATATAGGATTAACGTTGGATGCACCTTAATCATTTAATCTGATGCATTGTATTCGTGCCCAATGTGCCTTACGAAACTACCCATTTTAACGTATTCCCTTGAAAGTTGTCATTTGTCATTTGCCATCCGGTTACAATATACCCTCATGTTTTGTCATTGTCGGGTAATCCCCGGTAGTTCTTCGCTTTGCAACACCAGACTATGCGACGCCTGCCAAGTCTTCGCGTCAGATACAACGGAGGGCCCACTGAATACAGAAAGTTCTTCGTGCGTATCGCTCCGTACTCCGTACTGCGTAGTCTTTCGCACGACAGGCATCAAACGACCTACTTCGTAGTAAGTATCATTCGTTGCGGGGTAGAATTTTCGTCGCAAGTAATTTATTTGTGTCTTTACGTGGCGGAGGATGATATTGTGTATCATACAATTCATTATGCATTGACTCTACATGCTTGCTTATGAGGAAGTGTAGTGCACCGAAATTTAAGCGTATGCATAACCATCTCCATCCAGATGATTGCTAGCCAGAACCTACGCTTGCTTTGTCGTATTATGAAGAATAACGATGAAGTTTCGTGTCAACGTATTTATACTACAGTGCTATGCAGCGTAGTGAAATCTGTCATCATAGGCAGTGAATATTCATTATCGGACCGATTATGAAATCCTCAAAATAATGGGCTCTTACGTCTGAGTGTATACGCTGCAGAGATTTATATAAGATGAATGTCAGTAGTCCACTGCCGCATTGGTCAACTTCATCTGTACAACTGGCCAATATGAGGCGGCTCTGTATGTGCCGTCTTAGACCGCCTACAGTGCGCGGTATAAGACCCCGCGCATCGGGGTCCACGATAGTTAGACAGACCTGAATCCAACCTTGTGCACTACCAGATCAATTGTACCCTCCTATTGAAAAAGGAGGACGTACAGGATCCAAGTGTAAGGTGAAAGTGATCACTCTAATTCGGACATAGTTACACCTTGCGGTTCCGCACAGCGGACCAATAATGAACGTAAGTAAGGTAAATATGTGAGGAATATGTGATTGGTTCACCTCCTGTACTGTCTGTGGCACTGTACTAAGACACCTGGCCGGGCATGGCACCTATAAAAGGACAGCCATGGCCCGTCTTCTGTATTTTACTTCTTTATCGCAATACACTTCTTCTTCAACTACCTATTACGATTACTTGTCTGCCTCTGACCGTTGAGCCCCCATACTACCACAGTACGCATATGCTCGATCGACACTAGCCTTCTTCACAAAATACTAGGCATTAACCCATTTAATAGGTTTTGCATATAGCGCATATGATCGGACTGAGCACAATGCCTTGTAATCTGATTTGTTCAAGAGTTGATTGTATAAAGATGGTTTTTACAGATGCGCTCTTTATATCTCTTTGATCTTCTTCGAATTGGTCTGCTAATACCAACTCTATCTGCTAGGTTGCGGAGGATCAATCACATAAGATTGTTGCAAAATATGTGTCTAGTAAACACAGCTTCTGTCGGCCCGCTGTGCGGAATCGCGCGATGTCCCTTTGCAAGTACTTGTGGTGGTAAACTGGCGATGCCCCGTTAACCCTGTACGTCCTCCTATTCCTTTTGATAGGGGGGGTACAGTTGGTCTGGGTGGTGACATGTTCTGTCTGTCTAACTATCGTGACGCCCGATGCACAAGATTTGTAGCCGCATCGGTCCGTCTGTGCGGTCTAAAGTGAGCCCTTATAGGGCTTACCTCTTATTGGCTAGTTGGACAGGAAATATAGGTCAGCACAGTAATGTTAAATTACCAATAGTTCTTAATAGTTAATATGTATGTATCTCCCTTCTTAGATTATAATTCGTCTTTTATGTACTTCTCTTCTTTACATTCTATAGGCGCCAAGGCTTACATGCATATACTGTCTTTATTTAGCACATGCATCCTAGTATCCCCTATTCCTTTAGTCATTTACGATGCATGGCCAACGAAGTCCATACGTAGAAAAACCACCTACTAGTGTTAGGGGCAAGGTAGACTAGGTGGATTTTGACAGATAAAGATCAAAGACGTATCGGCAAGGTATCACGAGAGTGTCAGAGACGAAGTAATGTGGTGAAGGAGGAAGGTAGTGTATATCAGAACATAGACTAAGTCTTGAGTCTCCCTCGACCTCTGGGTGAGACGAGGGCGACTCATATATATATGCAGATCACTCATTATACAAAACAAGATGAAGACAGAAGTGGGCATGCCAGAGTATCCCAAAGATGAAGGGAGACCGACTGGTCTGGACTTGGCTAAGGGGCGACTTGGCTGAGGGTCGGGACTTCTGTTGAGTGGCGATACTGAAGGAGAGGGCTGCAAGCGATATGTCTCCGAGATCCCTCGGAGACACGTCCTTGTCACATGCCTCTGGCTCGACTCTCATGGTCGTCTCCTTTATCAAGTCCGTCTCTCATGTCCCAGGCTTCACCAAGTCACGTGCTCTTCTGTCAATTACTTCATGGAGGAGGGATTACTGTTTATCCCGTAACACCTTGGCACCAAGACTCTGAAACTATACGCCGTCACCCTAGACGACGTACAAGCTGCACTTCGAGAAAAGGTTTACCCTAACCCTGCTTCTGAAGCCCCAGACTGGCTAATACCAGCACTGGCCGCCTTTGACCGAGAAAAGGCCAAGAAGCTTCCCCCGAATCGCCCTGGCCACGACCATGAAATCAGACTTCAGGACGGCGCCGTCGTCCCAGCCCGGCCCCTTTACTCTATGTCTCGGGAAGAACTCCTAGTGCTTCGGAAGACCCTTGCTGAGCTAGAAGCTCAAGGTTTTATCCGCCCTTCGTCTTCGTCCGCCGCCGCCCCTGTCCTTTTCGTCAAAAAGCCTGGTGGCGGGCTCCGTTTTTGTGTGGATTTCCGTGGGTTAAATGCTATAACAATTAAGGACGCATATCCTTTACCGTTAATAGCTGAAACCCTCCGGGAAATAGCTTCTTGCCGCTGGATCTCAAAGCTGGATGTTATCTCTGCCTTTCACAGACTCCGGGTTAAGCCCGGCGACGAGTGGAAGACTGCGTTCCGAACAAGGCTTGGCTCCTTTGAATGGCTTGTTACTCCTTTTGGCTTACAAGGAGCCCCTGCTAGCTTCCAACGGTACATCAACCATGTTCTCCGTGAATCCTTAGGACGATGGGTAGCCGCATACATTGACGATGTGGTTATTTATTCAAACGGCTCCCAGGAGGATCATCGAACGAAGGTCCTCAGCACTGTTACCAAGCTTTCGGAAGCAGGGCTCCAGTTAGACTGGTCAAAGTCCCGTTTCGAGGTAAAAGAGACCCGGTTCCTTGGTTACCTTATAGTCCCTGGAGAGGGCTTAAAGGTAGATCCAGAAAAGATCTCTACGATTCAAGGTTGGAAGGAGCCTCGCAGTGTAAAAGGCGTACGCAGCTTCTTAGGCTTTTCGAACTACTACCGCGTCTTCGTAAAGAATTTCTCTGGACTAGCTGCTGCGCTGACTTCTCTCACTAAGAAGGATCGTCCTTTCGTTTGGGCCCCTGAATGTCAAACTTCCTTCGACGCTTTAAAGGAAGCCTTGATTTCCGCACCTCTGCTTGCTGCCTGGCACCCTGACCGAAAAACGAAAGTTGAAGCGGATGCTTCTGGTTATGTGTTAGGGGGGGTTCTTTCGCAACTAAACCCCCTAGACGCTTTGTGGCACCCTGTTGGCTATTACTCCCGGAAGCTTACGCCTACTGAAGCTAACTATCCTATCCACGACAAGGAGATGTTAGCTGTAGTAAGCTGCCTAAAGGAGTGGCGGCCAGAGCTAGTTGGAAGACCGTTCGAAGTCCACTCTGACCACCGAAACCTTGGCTATTTCAAGTCTAAGCAACATCTGGCCGAGAGGCAAGCCCGTTGGGCATATGAACTTTCAGACTTTGACTTCTCTATTGTGCACCGCCCAGGAAACTTGCAAGTGGTCTCCGACGCGTTGTCACGAAGGGAGCAAGACCTTCCTGTTGGGGCAGAGGACGAAAGGATATCGGGAAGGGATCGTACGCTTTTGGCACCCCAGATCGATGGGTCCCTTCGAGTTAAGATCGGCTTTATTTCCCACGGCGATGAGGGCACTCCGGACGAAATATTAACAGAACTAGAGGCTAGACTGGCCCAGACACTAGCCCCCAAATCCCCCTTCGACGACGAATCCTTGACTGCTCTTTGGCACCAAGGGCTAGCAGCTAACCCCCGCTACTTTAAGCTACGGGAGGCCGTTCGAGAAGGCGCCCGGCAATTCCCTAAATCCTTTGGCTTACCAGTCACGATTTCTGAGTGCTCTATAGACTCGGGGAACCGCCTTTGCTGGAGGGAGAGGATTTGGATCCCGCACTTCGAACCTCTTCGTACGACATTAATCCAAAAGATCCATAACTCTCTCCTCTCCGGCCACCCAGGTAGAGAAGGAACCAGAGACCTAGTCTCTAGGGAGTATACTTGGCCAGGCCTTTCGGCCGATGTACGTCGGCTAGTAAGGAATTGTGATATTTGTGGCAAAGCAAAGGTATGGAGAGAGGTAAAAAAGGGCCTCTTAAAACCTCTTCCGGTTCCGGACCGACCTTGGGCTGAACTGTCTATCGATTTCATTGTGGAACTCCCTCCTTCATCCCCGCACCAAGGCACGCCATGTGAAAACCTGCTTGTGGTCACTGACCGGCTATCAAAATCTGTGGTCTTGGTCCCAATGGGAAAGATAAAAGCCTCTGACGTGGCCGAAGCTTTGGCTAAAAACGTCTTCGCTTACCACGGCCTCCCAAACTCTATCGTCTCAGACCGGGGCCCTCAGTTCGTCGGCATGTTCTGGGGGGAGATTTGCAAGAAATTAGGTATCGTACGCAGACTCTCGACCGCATTTCACCCCCAGACCGACGGTGCTACAGAACGGGCCAACCAAGAAGTCGAGGTGTTCCTTCGCATATACACCTTGTAATGAACACACTATTTCCTTAGTAATAAACCGTGGTGTGCCAAGGGTTTTATGTAAGTAGGAAAGTCAAGGCCAATGATGTGCAATGGTGAACGGCGATCTTCTTCTGTTGTCTTCTTGTCTAGAGTTCTTCAGAGTGTCACTAGGCTGCGAGGCCTATTCAAGTGAGAGTAGATACTCAAGTGAATACTTAGATTGATTGCTGAAGAGCTGTAGTAAGGAAAGCTATCTAGGTGGTAGGGATCGTAGTCTTATATACTAGGGTTCCTTCCTTCATTTCTTCCTGGCTTGTCTGGCTCGTCTGGCTCGCACGTCGAGCCTATCGAGCCGGCTCGCCTGGCTCGTCTGTCGAGCTTGTCGAGCCTTATCCTTATCGTCACGTGAACATTGGGTGCCACTGTTCCCGTGCCTTCTGCCATAGGGGACCACCTGGTCTCCTTTTTGGGTTACTATGTGATGTGCTTATCACATTATCTCCCTCCTTCTATACTTTGCCCTCAAAGTAAGTTTTTCTCTCCTTCCTTCATGCTTCTTTTGCTTTTTTTTTTTTTTTTTTGCGACAATGTCTGACCGTGTACCCAGTGGTCGCATCTCTCGTTCGCGCAAGGTTCAGCAGCGTGATTCCCTTCTTGCGGTTATTCTTCAGTCCTCGATTGACATGCCGCCTTGTTCTTCCTGCGTTCGTCAAGGCCTTTCCTCATGTCGTGTTTCTCCTTCAGATTCTTCCCGCTGTTCTGAGTGCGTCCGCTCGCAGCGCGCGGGCTGCGACGTTCAAGGTCTCTCTTCGCAACAATTGTTGCGTATCGGTCAACAACATCGTAAGGCCGAACAGGACCTGGAGGCTGCTGAAGCTGCTCTTGAGCTTATCGAGGAGGAGCGTCGCGTTGCCGATGCTAAGGTAAAGCGTTTGCGTCGTCAGAAGAAGGCCTGGACTGAGCGCATGCTCCAGGTTGTTGCTCGGGGTCTTGACTCGATCGAAGAGTTAGAGGAGCTGGAGCGTCAGGAGCGCGAGGCCGCTGCGGCCGCCGAGGTCGCTACGCCTGCCGCTGTTCCGGTGCCTTCCGAAGTTGACTGGGATGCCCTGCTGGCTTCCGGTTCTTTTTCTGGGGTAGATTTTGGTGTTCCGGGTGATGCTGGTGATAATCCTGGATCTCCTGTTGTGCGTTCGTCAGGTGTTCCATAGGTTCCCATGTGTTTTCTGCGTCCGGGTAGTTTTTCCATTTCACCAAATATTCCGTTCTTGATCCCTTGTTTCTTTGGTCGATGATCCTTTCGACTTCGTATTCTTCTGTGTCATCCGCTTCGTATGATGTTTCCAATCTGGTTTCTGGGTTTGCTGGTTCCAATAGTGACAAATGAAATATGGGGTGTATCCGCATGTTTGTCGGTAGTGATAGTTCGTAGTTGACGTCTGATATTTTCTTCTTGATTCTGAATGGTCCGATTTTCTTGTAGTCGAGTTTTTCGTTTGGTCTTTTTGTTTTGATGTTTTTCCTGAGTAGATAGACTTTATCTCCCTCCTTCAAGGTTGGTCCCTCAATCCTTGATTTGTTTGCGTAGTGCGTCATTCTTTCTTGCACAAATTTCAGATCTTCCTGAACTTTTTGTTGAACTTGCTGTATTTCTGTTACTCGTTGTCTTGCGGTTGGTGCGTCTGTTCCGTCAATGGGGTTTCTGTAGGCTTCTGGTTCATAGCCGTAGTTTGCGTAGAATGGTGATGTTTTAGTCGTACTAGTGTCTGCGCTATTGTAAGCGAATTGTGCCAGGGGTAGTAACTGTACCCAATTGTCTTGTTGATAGTTGATGTAGCATCTTAGGTATTGTTCTAGTACTTGATTCATTCTTTCTGTTTGCCCGTCCGTCTGTGGATGATATGCTGTTGACAGTTTGTGTTTGATTCCGAGTTGTGCTGTGAGTGATTTCCAAAAGTTTGATGTGAAGAGCTTGTCCCTGTCTGATACTATTTCGTCCGGTATTCCATGGTTGCTGATGATGGTCCGTAAGAATGTGTACGCTAGTTCTTCTGCGTTGCTTGCCTCTTTGTATGGAATAAAGTAAGTGTACTTTGTGAGTCTGTCCACTATTACTAACACACTGTCGTAAGAGGTCCTAGTTAAAGGTTCCTTTGATGGTGGTAGTTTGGTGATGAAGTCTAAGCTAATAGATCCCCATGCTCGTGTTGGGATTGGTAGTGGTTTCAGTAATCCATAAGGTTTGTGTCTTTCTGTTTTGGATTTCTTGCAAGTGTTGCATTTTGCCAGTGTCTGTTCGATTTTCTTTCTGATTCCTGGGAAGTCGTAGGTTCGTCTGATCCTATTCATTGTTGCTCTGACTCCTTGATGTCCGTGGGCTGGTGCTTCGTGGATTTGCTGAATCAACCTTTCCTGAAGTGCCTGTGGTACATATGCTTTGTCGTTATACTTCCAGAGTTCGTTGTCGTCTTCCCTTTTTGCTTGGGTTCGTTCTTTTTGTGTCATGTCTTGTTGTGCTTGTTTTAGATCCTCTAGCCATTCGTTGTCCGCTAGGGTTCGGTATGCTGCCGAAAGTTTCTTTCCCATAGTAAGATCTCCTTCTGTCGTGGTTTGGAGTATCGCTTGTGATTCTGGTGGTACATCTTGTTGATGGTCCACGCGTCTGCTGAGTGCGTCAGCTCTGCTGTTTTCTGATCCTTTTCGGTACGTGATTCGAAAGTTGAATTGCGACAAGAATTCCGCCCATCTAGTTTGTCGTTTGTTTAGAACTTTGGTGGTCGTGAACTGTGTTAGATTCTTGTGGTCCGTGTATACTTTGATCTCGTGTTTTGCTCCGATTAGGTGGTGTTGCCAATCTTGAAATGCGTAGATAATTGCCATGAGTTCTTTGTCGTGAATTGGGTAGTTGAGTTCAGGTCCGTTGAGTTTCTTTGAGAAGAAGGCCACAGGGTGTAGCTTTCCCTTCTCATCTCGTTGTCCTAGTTGTCCTCCAATCGCAAAGTCTGATGCATCCGTTTCGATTTCATATTCCTTTTCTGGGTCTGCCTCCGTCAGTACTGGTTCTTTCATGATGAGGTCTTTGATTTTGTCGAATGCTGTTTGTTCTTTGTTGGTCCATTCGAATGTCTTATTCTTTCCTGTGAGTTCCGTGAGTGGTCTTGCGATGTCGCCGTAACTTCTGATGAATTGTCTGTAGAAGTTGGTGAATCCTAGAAATCCTCTGACTTCGGTGATGCTCGTAGGTGTGGGCCAAGTGCTGATAGCTTCGATTTTTGCCTTTTGCATGTGGATTTGTCCTGGTGTGATTGTGAATCCGAGGTAGTCTACCTCCTGGGTGTGGAATTTGCTTTTCTCTGGTTCGACTAAAAGGTTTGCGTCTTGCAGCCTTTGTAGTATCTTCGTCACATGTTCTTTGTGTTCGTCGAGAGTCTTCGAGTAGATCAATATGTCGTCTAGGTATGCGATTACAAAGTCGTCCAAATGTTCGCGCAATACCTGATTGATCATGTCTTGGAATGATGCTGGTGCATTAGTAAGTCCAAAGGGCATCACCAAGTACTCGTAGTGTCCATAACGTGTTCTGAACGCTGTTTTCCATTCTTCTCCTTCCTTCATTCGTATGAGATTGTAGGCTCCTTTAAGATCCAATGCGGTGAACCATTTTGCTTTCTGAAGTCTTCCGCGTAACTCCCGAATGAGTGGTAACGGATAGCGATTTTTGATGGTGATATCGTTTAATTGTCGGTAGTCTACACATGGTCTTAGCTTTCCGTTCTTCTTTGGTACGAATAGGAGTGGGTATCCTGCTGGTGACGTCGATCGTCTGATGTATCCTTTGTCAAGATTTTCCGTGAGGTACTCCCTAAGTGCCTTGAGCTGTTCTTCGTTTAGCTCATATATCCGATTGAATTTAGGGTTGGCTCCTTCTTTCAATGGTATCTCGTGGTCCCAAATGCTGTGTTTCGGTAGTCCTGTTTCCAACGTGTCTTGGAACAGTTTGCTGAATTTCCTGTATTCTGGTGGGATGTTCGTCAAGTCTTTGTCGTTCGTCTTAGTAGCGTTGCCTACTATTCGGATATAGACCAAGGGGTCCTCCTTGTCTTTATTCTGTGTTCGATAGGCTTTTGGTGCGTGTGTTCGCCTGCCTTTGCGTTTCTTTGATTTGCGCGCGGGGCTCTTTCTTGGCTCCTCTCTGTTGGCTAAATCTTTCTCCTTGTCTTGTGGAGATATCTGTTGGATTCGCTTGTGCGGTTCTTCCTGACCGTCTCCAGTGGCTGAATCTCTGCGCTTTTCTGTCTCGTTCCTGATATTCTGTTCCTTCATTGGGGTGGCGTTTTCCCAGTGAATCTGGCCAGTGGTCCAGTCTATCCGAGGGTTGGTTCTTCTTAACCAAGGTATTCCCAAGATCAACTCATGTGTCGCCAGACCTGTAATGTCGAGAGACAGTGGCTCAAGTCTTTCCTGAATTAGGATGGGTAGATGATCAGTCTCCCTGTTGACTAGCCCGTTATCGTAAGATACGGCGTCTCCTTCAAAGGTGTTGAGTCGATATGGTTCCTTTTTTCCAATGCCATGGTATTCTGTGCTTGTTGATGAATGATGCTGCCACATAATTTCCTTGTGCTCCGCAGTCGATCATAGCCATGGTCTTGATTCCATTGAATCGTACGGGGATTTCGAACAATGCTTCGTTTTGTTCCGTCGTCATTTCCCCTAGAAGTCTTTTGTCGTGTTTCGTAGCTATCTGTTGCTCCTTTAACAGTAGCTGTTCCCGTTTTTTGTTTCGTTGCTGATGTTGGGGATTTCGTCTTCCTCGTCTGTTTGCGACTGGGTTGATTGTCCTAGGGTCATCTGAAGTTTTTCCCTGTCTAGACGTTGCCTAAGTTCTTCTTTTGACATTTCTGATTTTTCCCCTGTTGCTAGGGTCCTCTTAGCTCTAGGTGCCTTGGGGTACCATCCGCTGATGGCCTTGTCTGCGTCGTGCAGTTGACAGAGCTCGTCGTAGCATGCTGACCAATGTTGGAGTTTGTGTCGGGGGTGGTCTTGGTCTTTTCCGACTGTTACGTGGTCGTTTTCCATGTCGACTTTTTGTGCTGCGTTAACTTCTTTCTGTCCTTTGTTTCCGGGGACTGGTTGCCATTCGATTTGTTTTCTTTTGGTCTGTCGGCAGTCGCGAGCGTAATGTCCTGACTTGCCGCAATTGTAGCATTCGAAGGTCTTTCTCCTTTGGTTTCCTGGATTGTTCTTTCGTTGGGCCGTATCAAGTTCCATAGGTCCAGGCGTCGTGTTATAGGACGTGGCCCCAGGTTGGCGTATTTTCTTCCTGATGTTGGCTCCGTAAGTAGGAGTGGCTTGCCAGTTGTTGTCTTTCTTTCGTTCCATCCGTCGTTCGAATAGTCGGTTGTCGATGCGTACGGCCATGGTGATGAATGTTGATAGTTCGTCTGGTCTTTCTAATTTGGCGAGTTCGTCCTTTACTTCTTCCTTGAGTCCGATGTAGAATTGATTCATCAAGGGTTCATCATCCCAGCCCAGCTGAGACGATATCTGCCTGAACGTAGTAGCGTACTCCGATGCTGACGTCTTTTGTCTGCATCTCATGAGTTCTCTTTCCTTTGTTCGATCTTCGTCTGGATTTCCGAAGATGTCCTTGAGGGCTTGTTCAAAGTTGTCGAAGCTTTTAAACACCCTCTTAGTATCTTCGTCTCTGTTGATTTCATTGTTCTCCAGATAGTCGCGAATAAGGGGTTCCATCCAGTTAAGCGGATCTCCGGTCATGCATTGAGAGGCAAAGAGGATCTTCTCCTCGTCTCCTGGGAACTGATTCTCATAGTGTCGGTAGTAGGTCTTACACTTCGTTATGAATCCTCTGAGTGTACCCCGGGTTCCGTCAAAGGGGGTTGGCGGGTTCATCTTGTATTCCTTGTTCTTAGCGTAGTGCATCCGGTTGATTTGTTCCTTGAGTTCCTTGACTTCTGCTGCATGTCGTTCGAATTCCGTTTTGCTGTCTTCCGTTAGTTTGACGATGATTGTCTTCTGATCCTCGATCAGTTGGTGAATCCGAATATTCCATTCTTCTTGCGTCACCTTCGGCGCATTCGTCTTGGTGGATGGTCCTGGAGTAGCCATGGCTGTCGTTCGTTATTGCACAGTAGGTGGCGTCAACCTTACTATACAAGAGCAATCAAAATGTAATGAACACACTATTTCCTTAGTAATAAACCGTGGTGTGCCAAGGGTTTTATGTAAGTAGGAAAGTCAAGGCCAATGATGTGCAATGGTGAACGGCGATCTTCTTCTGTTGTCTTCTTGTCTAGAGTTCTTCAGAGTGTCACTAGGCTGCGAGGCCTATTCAAGTGAGAGTAGATACTCAAGTGAATACTTAGATTGATTGCTGAAGAGCTGTAGTAAGGAAAGCTATCTAGGTGGTAGGGATCGTAGTCTTATATACTAGGGTTCCTTCCTTCATTTCTTCCTGGCTTGTCTGGCTCGTCTGGCTCGCACGTCGAGCCTATCGAGCCGGCTCGCCTGGCTCGTCTGTCGAGCTTGTCGAGCCTTATCCTTATCGTCACGTGAACATTGGGTGCCACTGTTCCCGTGCCTTCTGCCATAGGGGACCACCTGGTCTCCTTTTTGGGTTACTATGTGATGTGCTTATCACACACCTCATTTTTTCAAGATGACTGGGCCTCTCTCCTTCCTGGCGCTATGTTAGCACTAAATTCTCGTACCTCTTCGTCTACGGGCCTGTCTCCCTTCTTCATAACCCACGGCTACCACTTCCCGGTCTTGTCCCTGCCCTCTAATCTTGAAAAAGGATCTACCCTGTCCCCTGCAGAAAGGGGGCGTCTTTGGCTTACTAAATGGAAAGACCTTTCTGACTTTGCACAAGCAGCCATGGCTGACGCCCAGGAAGCCCAGGAGCGTCACGCCAACAAGTCTAGGCAAGCTGCTGAATCTTTCCAGATTGGGGATAAGGTCTTTCTACGCCTACGGAACGTGCGGACGGCCCGCCCCTCTAAAAAGCTTGACTGGGTTAATTTACCTTTTAAGGTTATTAGCTTAGTCGGTTCACACGCGGTTAAGCTTAATACGCCCCCCGGCATTCACCCTGTCTTTCACGTCGACTTACTCCGCCGCGCCCCTGAAGACCCATTTCCGTCCCAGACTACACCGGATTTCACCCCGCCTCCCATCCTCCCAGCCGCAGCCGATCCCGACCACCAGGCCGGCGAATACCTAGTTGAATCTATCCTTCGGTTCCGAAAGCACGGCCGCGGCTACCAGGTATTGGTTAAATGGGTAGGATATCCTAGCCCAACCTGGGAACCTCTGACAGACCTACGGGATACGGCTGCCTGCGAAAGCTTTGAAAATAGTCTCCCTACGCCACCTCCGTGGAAGGAAGAGGAGGCTATTGTGACGGGCCATGGCCCGGTATAAGCCTCGGCTCTGCCCTCAGCATCTCCCTGCCTTAGTCAGCCACTATTCCGACCGCACCCGTTACCCACGCAGGCTAGACGATTCGAAATCCATTCGAAATCCACTTTGCCAGCACACGATCCCAACCATCAGGCCAGCTGGGCAGCAACCACTTTGCCAGCGCACGACTGGTGACCGGCAACGGAGGAAAGGGACCGCGATAGCCGCGTGGGAAGAAAGGGACCTTGATAGCCGCGAGGAAAGAAGGGGTATAACTATGGGGGATGCTGCTTGTAAAACTTAGCCTTGATCCTTCCTTTTTCCTTCAGCTTAGTTTTCAACCAGTTTCGTTCTTCCAGCTGCGACTTCTTCCTCTGGTAGAACTCTCACACGGCCCGTACGGTACCAGACATTTGGTGGGTTTTTGGTGATACGAGTTGTCCCTTTTAGGACAAACCCACTTTATTACAGAACTTTCGTTGCTACTAACCTTACTTTAAAAATTCGTGCTGGCCCTTATTAGGGCTAAAGTACGAGTATGGCCGAAAGCAAAATCGTATGGTACCATTAGCAATTCTCGAAAACTTTCATTGTAGTGTACATCACGTGTCAGTACACGTGATCCACTGTAATTCATCGCCACTCAAGCTCGGAGTGACGCCACTTGTCCCATCCAGCATCCCCGCGCCATCGTCCGCTTCCCCAGGCCCACCATCTCCCTAAGGCGTACATAGGTTGCCCAACCACGTTTGGCTTGACACATCACGCAGCTATTTAGCTGTGCGTCGATTGTTGTCTGATTAACGTTAACCTCATTCTGCTTCACAACTCTACAGAGCTACCTCTTCCCCGAAAAGCCTGTAATACGGACGCCAGCTAGAGTTCTAAACCGATACTCGTATCGCGAAGATGGGTTCTCGAGGTATCACGGCACTCAAGTTCGTTGGGACTGTGTCCTTAGGACTCCTCACGGTAAGTGGCGCCTATACGTATCGGAAGAATTTAACTCAAAGATTATCCGTCGGGTCTTATCAAGTATTGTGCTTGGCTTCTGTCATCTGTCTTCTGTCTTCTGGCCTCTGGTCAATCTGCCTGGTCTACCCTCGAAAAGGGTATGGATGGGCCACTGCGATTTCATATTAACGTCTTGGTCTTGACGGTAGGGCCTCTCCTTCTCTCTCTCAGCTGTCACAGTCCCCACGCTTCTGACGCTTCCGTCTGCCCGCGACGCCGCCAAGGCCTTCAAGAGCCTGGCGTCGGCTGCAGCTGGTCCGTTGCGCACGCTTTCAAGCCTGGCTTCTTCGGCCTTCCTCATAGCATTCCTACTGTCGCCGCATACTGTACGCCACCCCTACCTACTCTACACGTCGCTTCTTGTGCTTGGTAGCCGCGCGGTGACGTCAAATCAGGCGTCACTCTATTTGTTCGCGGCATCAACGCTGTCTGGTTCCAGCTCCGGCTCAACAGAGGCTTCGTCGACGGCTTCGCCGGCAGCCGCGCCAACGAAAGCTAAAGACCTTCGTCGCAGCACGTCGAACATGGAGGCCAGCTACGAGGTACTGGGTGCGACCTCGTCTTCTACCGCCGGGTCTGCTTACGACTCTCACAGCGATGGCGGCCGCTCGGAAGTCGATCTGCACGCCGCCGTGGATGGCACAACGGGTGGCGTGGCCACGCTTGCGGGCTCCGCAAACTTAGCAGGAATAAATGGCGAGGAGGTGCGCGCTGCTGTAGAGGTCTTTTTAAAGAAGCAGATTGCGCGCACGGTGCTCAGCGGCGTTGCATTTGCAATCGCCGTAGTTGGCATCTGGGGTGACGGCGCATCGGCGGGGGTTCCTGTGTGGCATCAGTCAGCCGCGTACCGCAACTACTAGAGGCGTTTAGGGACATGGGATCTCACACAGGAGTTTTGGCAGCTTCTAACCTACTCTCTCTCTCTTCTCCCATCTCCATATCCTATCGGCTTTATAGGGCCAAGTCTATTACTTTTTTTTTTTTTTGCTTTATTTGACGAGAACGTATTGCGACAGGCGATGATGGGCGCCCCATTTGCTCCAAGAGACAGGTTTCTATCCTATTCCAGACTTCTGATGCGAGGAATGTACTCTACAAATAGTACGCTTAGTAGTTCCAATACTGTATTGCGGGAATTTATGACATAGTCGCAATTCACTCATGTAGAGGATAGCGATAGGATGTGGTATAAAATGCCTTGTCTAATTTTGCAGGCTCGTCATACTCGTTTTTTCGCCAATGGCCCCGACCAACGCAGTAAATAAGAGATAAGAAAAACATATTTGACACATACTCAAATGGTTAGAAATATTAAGAAGACTGCACACAAGCAGTAGCAGAAATGCTTGTACTGCTTGAACCCTAGTAAACCGGTTGCAGCGCTGGATAGTGTATCATTTCTAAACAGCCTATATCGTACCATCTATGTGCTCGCAATCAACTTTCTTTCCATCGAGTTAGAAGTTAGTAAAAGGCGTCAACTTTGCAGAGGATCGCGCTGCTACGGAGTACAATGTTTGTTATCTGTAGTATCATGCTAAAACGCAGCCGTGCTAGAAAATATGGAGGGGGCGTAAGCGCATGAAGTCCCCACAATGCGACGGCTTGCGCATTACACTGGCCTGACGGCCCGGCGATAGATAGCGGACAACAGTCTCGACGGCAGTTACGAGTAGATAGCTTGTTCAGATGTCGAGCTCACCTCACCTCCCTCGCAGCGTCTCGCAAGTCTGGGAGATTGCGAACTGCTCTACGGCTCTGTCATGCTGTGCCGCCGTGTTTCGCCTCCATTTTAGCCGCCGCGTGCTTTCCTCAATAATTTCCTATCTACTGTCAAAAGGCCAGCATCCATGGTCCATCATCGGGTCCGATCCTAATTCCTGACCTGTATTCGGCTCCGGTCTTGAGCTTCCTAGTCGCTCGGCTATTGAGTAATATCGCTTTCTGTTGCTGCGCGCTAGATTCTTGTATCGCAAACCTGTCCTGTCCCGACTTTTTCTGATTCTCCCTGCCTTCATCACCGTCATTTCGCTTGGGTCACTGTTCTTCGCCCTTCCCGTCAGCGCCCCAACCATGTCCCCAGTCACCGCCATGGTGCCGCCTTTCGAGCCGACAACCGAGACGGTCTTAAACTCCCTTGAGTCATGGGAGGCTGTCCGCGACGAGAAGCGCGCCGAGCAGCTTGCCCGCATCCCCTCCGAGTGGCGCTTGTCCGCCGGCAACATACCCGCCGCCGACACCATCGATTTGCGTCCCATTGCCGCATCTTGTGGCATTCTCTCGGAACGCGAGCTGCAGATCACAGGTGACCGCTATAATGCTTCATCGCTCGCCGCCGCTATTGCCCGGGGCACTTACTCTGCCACCGAGACCGTCACAGCTTTCTGCAAACGCGCGGCAGTCAGCCAGCAGCTTTGCCGATCCCTCACTGAGATTTGCTTCGTCGAGGCCATCGCCAAGGCCCAGAAGCTTGACACGCACTTCCAAGCTACCGGCAAGCCTGTTGGCCCCCTCCACGGCCTCGCCATCACCTTTAAGGAATGTTTCCACGTCGAGGGATTCGATCACTCCAACGGTTACGTTGCCCGGGTCGGCGAGAAGTCCACGACCACCACCCCCATTATCCGGCTACTAGAGGAGGCCGGTGCCGTTCTCATTGCCAAGACCAACGTGCCCCAGACCATGCTTGTCACTGAATGTGACAACAATGTCTTCGGTCACACCAAAAATCCCGTCGTGAGCCACCTCTCATGTAGCGGTAGTAGTGGCGGAGAGGGGTCGCTCTCTGCTTTTCGCGGCAACGCCATCGGTGTTGGCACAGATGTGGCAGGCTCTATCCGCCTGCCTGCCGCCTTCAACGGCGTCTATGGATACAAACCCTCTGTCGGCATTTTGCCATTCATTGGCTACGCTGCCTCCGGTTGGACCGGCGTCAATACTGGCATTCCCGCCGTCGTCGGCCCTCTCGGTCACTCTGTGCGTGACCTCGCTCTCTTTACTGACGTCGTGCGCGCCCAGAAGCCCTGGACCTTTGACCCAGCCGTCATCGCCGGCGTCATGGAGGGCCCCGGCCCCGCCGTGAGCTCCAAGCCCGTCGTCGGCTTTCTACACGAATCTGGCGTCACGCCCCATCCGCCAGTGCGCCGCGCCATCCGCGAGGCCCAGGAGAAGCTCGCTGCCGCTGGCTATGACACCCGCGATTTTACGCCCACCTGTCCCGACTTGAAGGAGATTCGCGACATTGCCGCTGCAATCCTCACTATCGACGGCCTATCCTACCAGCGCGAGCAGCTTTCCAGAGCTGGCGAGCCCGCTGTGCCGTCCGTTGCGAATTTTGGCTACTGGACCCTCCCAGTCAAGAAGCACGAGGAAATATGGGCCCTTAACACACGCAAGGGCGCCCTTCAAAAGGAAATGCTTGATGCCTGGCACACTCTGGGTATCAACGTGCTCATTTGCCCTTGTGCGCCGCACGCACCTATTCCGTCGTCCAAAACGACTTCGGAGCTCTACACCGTCGTCTGGAACGTCATGGACTACCCATGTGTCATCATTCCCTATACCACTGTCGACCCAGCTAAGGACAAGCCGGACACGCAGTTCGCCGCTAAAAATGACCTGGACGCCGTGATTGCGACCATGTGTAAGTTTTATACACGCCATTGTCTCTGCATCTCTACGTCTGCATTGTTCCCCATTTTTTGGTCTTTACTGTGTCCTGTTGCGCCAAGTACTAATGACCAGACAACCCCGAGGTCATGACAGGCGCCCCCGTATCGCTGCAGCTCGTTGGACTGCGGCTCGACGACAAGGCCTTGCTAGCACATGCCGATGCGATAGACAAGTTGCTTAATTAGCCCAGATTAGCCAAGGCTGAATACCATGGCGCACGCCGCTGCTGGATGGCTAAAAATTGACTGACTCGTGATATTGCCGTTGGCTAGGAAAACAGCGTGTAGGGCATGTCTACGTTTGAATCGTGGGAGACGAAAAGCAACGATACGACACGTAATGAAACAGCAAGTTGTTACATTTCCTCTCTGTGCTGAATACAGATCGTGATGCATGTCCTAAATCGTAAATTACAGAGTATACAGCTTGGTATACGCAACTGGTATTTTACGTTCTGGTACGTTCTGTGCGGTGGTCTTGTACAAAATGCATTATCTGTAGTGTACAGAGTAAGTCTGGCCACCGCGTAACCTGGCTAACGATTGATGTAGAGAATTAACAGGTGAATAATTAACACCTACCGAAACTTGATACATGCGCAACGGGATCCCATGCGCAACGCTCCAATTAATAATACTCATTAACTATTTTGCGGCCCGGCTTATCTACGCTATCTTAACTGCTCTCTGGCTGTGGAATGGCCAAACTTCGTTAAAGAAGTTTCTACCTCACAAATTCTGTACGGATACGAAGTGGGAACAGCGTTTCGTGCGTCATACTGCGAGAATGAGAGTGTTTGTCGTTCTGAACTAACAGAGTCGAACTGCAGCTACCCGGTCCACCTTGAAGGTCAACTACGTCGCTATTAGGGTATTTGCATTTTGACCACTATGTCAACCACAAAGGCTACAAGTCCTGTTGCGGATGTGGCTATGGTGGCTAATGCCGAAGTATCAGAGCCGACGGTCCCATACCTCGTATGCTTGGTTGGCTCAGGTGGCGTCGGCACAATTGCGTCGCTCGTGCTAACCAAGTCGAAGCGTGCGCGCGTAACGGCAGTTTTACGATCGGCATACGCGCACGTGCTGGAGCATGGCTGGGATATTGAGTCGGTAGACCATGGGACACTGGCGGGCTGGCGGCCAGCACGAATCGTGCCATCAGTGGAGGCGGCGGTGATGGAGGATACAAGAGATTCGAAGACGCGCGTAGTTTATGACTACGTGGTGGTGAGTACGAAACAGCTGCCATCACGAATACGGGTGGCAGACATGATCGAGCCAATTGTGACGTCGGGGCACACAGCTGTGGTGCTGGTCCAGAATGGTATTGGCATTGAGGAGGAAGTTATTCAGCGCTGGCCAGGCAACGCAGTTCTCAGTAGCGTCAGCCATATTGGCAGCTCAGCGGCGGCACCGAACCGCATCACACAGACTGGTCGAGACGTTTCCAAGATCGGGGCGCATGGCCACGTTGGCCTCGCCGACGCCGTTGGCCAAGGAGCAGCACATACGTTCATCGAACTTTATGTTGCTGGCGGCGCTAGCGAATGCCTCTTCGTCAATGATATCCAGACAGCGCGCTGGGAGAAGCTGCTATGGAACGCAACCTTCAATCCGGTGTGTGCACTCACGCGCTCTGACGTAGGCGAGGTTCAGCGCAGCCGTGGCCGCGAGTCACTGCTGCTACCAATGATGCGTGAAATCTGGGCCACTGCGAAGGCCGCTGGCCATTCGCTGCCCGATACCATCGTCCAGTGGATGGCCTACCGCTTGCCCGACGACTGCACCTACCGCCCCAGTATGCTACTGGACCTTGAACAAGGCCGGCCCATGGAGCTCGATGTCATTCTTGGAAACCCCATCCGGATCGCACGTGGCCTCGGCGTGCCAACGCCCACACTTGAGACAGTTTTCAGCTTGCTTCTAGTTGAACAATGGAAGGTTGAGCAAAAAACATAGGCATATTGGAGCACAACAATAGCATATAAAATAGTATACGTATAATTGACAATAATTGTACAACGGATAATATTGTGATTTCAGAGCGCCGTGTGCTACTACCAAGTATGTAATTATTAAATACAAATTTGCCGCGAACTTTGAAATTATTTCATGTCGTCCGTTGCTGACCAAAAGCCCCCCTAAACTACACTGCCAGGAGTAAGGCCACTATTTACTGGCTCACCCAACTGCTCCCACAGCGGCACAACCTCCGTCCTTAGTGCCAAAGCCTGGTCAGGCCGGTCCACCTCGCGGTTGCGCGGCTGAATACTGAGCACACCCGCCCGCGTCTTAACCGGCAGGCTATCAATACTGACCCGCACCAGGTACATGAGGCTAATTTGCATTGATGCCCGAGTTGACCCCCTCCTAATGGCCGAATACTGTCTTGTAAGTCACGGCGTGCATGGCAATACGCTTGGCTGATTGGCGCCGCACGGGTTAGCAGGTGCCATGAATGGTGGCCGAGCGGTAGTTAAAAGTCTGGTCATTGGGCGCGGACGATAGGACAAGACCATTGACTGGCCGGTAAGCATGGTAAAGCGAGAGCTTAAGTTGAAGTGGCAGAGGCTATCGCAACCCACTCTTTGGAGCGATGATATACACCTTGACCGCGGCTATTCGCTGCAGCGGTGCCGTCTTTGCTGGCTGCAACTGTTTGAGCCTGCTCGTTGAGGTTCGACTCGCGGCTAGCTCTCCGGACAAACTCCATAATCTTCGTACTGGGGTGGCCATGCAGATAAACGGCCGTTTAGTTACCGGTGGAGTTGCCAAACTCATCGTCGGACATGAGCAGAGCGATCATAGGCATACAAGCTGGCTCGCCTTCCACAACATGCAATATGTAAGCAATAAAGCAGTCGTCAAAGTGGCGCCGCAACATAGCTGGCTTCATTCTGCTAGCAGTTTCTGTTTCATATAACGTATTGAAGAACACTAGGCCGATTCTAAGGAGTGGACAACTGTACAGAGTATTCAGGGCGCGGCACCAGTGGCATTTTCGGTATGCTATTCGTAAGCCGCGGGGGGGGCAGCAATCAGACGGAAGACCACACAATGCAGAGCGGGCATATTTTTGTCACGACTCGAGCGTGCTCCTCGTTCTGACACTAATCAGTCATGCGTGCTCGTACAGTTTCAACTACTCGTACTCGTAGATCACATTGCGTTCGATTACGCACGGTGGTCTCGCAACCATCATATGATTTGCTATCAGATAAAGACTATCTACGGAGTATTACTTGTTATCGTCTCCCAGAAGCAAACCATAGCATCATTGCCCACCAAACTAAAAGCCCCTTGTAAACATCACATCGTCGCCGTCTTAGTACACAGATATGGCCACCTGCCAACTACGTGTATATCATGTCTTGACGGTACAACTAAACAAAGAAACCAAAGGTATATAAGCGAAACATCACAAAAATAGACATAGGAAACCTGCTGTGGCCAGTTGATATGCGGAACTTGGTAGAGAAGGAAAAAAAAAACGTTCAAAACATTGTAAACGAAGACTTGAGAAAAGATGAAACGAAAGGCGAGTCTTGTCCGCATAACACAACATGTTTTCTACTTCGCGTGCGCCAGCAAAATTTCAGAGCCTTCGGGCCAGTTACGTGAAGCAGCCATCTGGGCGACAGTGCGGCCGTCCTCGTCTGCAACATCAAGATCGACATCACGGCCCTCAGCGACAAGAAGTTTCAGCAATGTCGCGTTACCGTCTTCAAGGACCTGCATTACTGCATTCCAGCCACGATACGTCTTGTTGATATCAGCGCCGTGAGCGAGCAGCATTTTAATGTTTTCTATGCCCTCGTCGGCGTCCTCGTGGCCGCGGCGGATCGCCTTAACGAGTGGGAGATGCTCGCCGGGGCTGTTTGGGTCAGCACGAGCCACCTCGAGAAGGTAGCGGACGAGCTCGCGGTGGTCCTCACGCAGTGCGGTGGTGAGGGGGCTGAAAACTCCGCCCATCTTGTCATTGACATTGACCCCGGCAGCCAGGAGGAGCTCGATGGAACGCAGTTGGTTGGCATGGACGGCGCGCTCCAGGACACCACGTACGGCGCGAGGGTCAGCGACAGATGGCAATAATCGCTCAAGCAGGTCAGGGTGACTGACTGCCATAATGAGAGGCCAATCCTCCCCGCGGGCTCCAGCGTCGGCACCGTGCTCTAGAAGCAGCTGGACGATGTCGGCGCGGTTCTCGCGCAGTGCTGTGGTGAGCGGAGAGTGACCGCGGGCATTGCGCTCGTCCGGGCCGACGCCATGCGTGAGCAGCCAACGTAGGGCGTCGGTGTTCCCCACCTGGACGGCCATCTCGACAATGCCCGGCGGCTGGTGTAGATCGGCGCCGGCTTGCACGAGGGGCGCCAGTAGGTGCACACGGTTGTGGGTGACGCACTTCCAAGCCGGATACTCAGCGGCAGGCAGGTTTGGGTCCGCACCGCTCTCGAGCAGTAAGTGGAAAATCTCAATGTGGTCGTCACGGATGGCAGTGCAAAGCGGCGTGTAGACGCCATCCTTCTTAATATTGACATCGGCGCCGACTTGAATCATGGCGCGCACAGCTTCTATCTTGTTGAGGCTGACGGCAAGCTCCATGATACCGGGAGCCTTGCGCATGTCCGCACCGTGAGCGAGCAGTATCGGCAGACACGCGGGGTGGTACGCGGCTTGCCACAGGGCGTGCTTGGGGCCAGGACGATTAACGTCAGCGCCGTGATCGAGTAGGGCTTTGACAATATCGGGCCGGCTAGACTGCGTGGCCAAGAAGAGCGGCGACGTGCCGTGGCCATCTTTGGCATCAGGGTGGGCGCCGTAGGCAAGCAGAAGGTCAACAAGCTTGCGTGGCTTCTTGCGGCCAATGGCACCCATGAGCAGCGTTGTGGTGTTGTCCGAGTTGCTGTCGCTGTCACTGCTCGAATGACCGTTACGCTGAACGGGCTGGTTGGGGTCCCCACCGTACGCGAGCATCAGCTGGGCGAGGCCCAGCTTTCCGGCAGTAAAAGCAGCAACGAGCGGCGTCTCGGTGCGGTCTTTGGCGGCGTTGTGACCAGCACGGTTTGGGTCAGCTCCGTACTTGAGCAGCAGCGTAGCGCCTTCGGCAAATGACTGTTCAACGGCAGACAGCAGCGGCGTCACCGCTGCTTTATCGGCCGCATTTGGATCAGCACCGAAAAGCAGCATCAGCCGCAAGCTCTCAACGTCATTTTGCAGCAGAGCCTCATGAAGTACGCCACCGTCAGGCGAGACGCCACGGTCTAACAGCTGCTCGACGAGAGTATAGTTCCCGGTCTGTACCGCCGACACGAGCGCCGTCTTTAGGTTGGCCACCCCGGCGCCGGCCGTGTTGCGCGGTGTCCAGCGCGGCATCGACCCTGGATCTGCCTTCAACCGCACAACCTTGATATGCGTCGGCGCGGCCAGTCCGTGGGCGTGAGAGTCACTATCACCAGCTGTAGATCCTATCGACAGCACCTCAAGCTGGTCCGATATCAGCGTCCCAGCAGTTGTTTGGCCTTGCGACGAATGGCCGCCGGTGTGGCCGGTGTGCGCCGTATGCCTCGAGCGGGTGTCGCTGTAGCCACCGGCGCTGACGCCGAGAGCATCTGATGGCGGCAGCGTCGACGTAACGCGACTACGGCTTGCGTTCGACCCGGAGTGTGGCCCCTCGCGGCCCGATGACGATGACGTCTGATTAGACGTCGACGGCCGCCGGCGCAACTCCGGGAACAGGCGCAGCTCTTCCGACAAGTTCAGGTCCTTGCCAGCCTCACGCTCTGTCATGAACGTCATCGGCGGCAGCGCTGGCAGTGCAGGAAGTCCGTTCAGGCTGTTAAAGACTGCGTCATCCGACTGTAGCGCTACACGCGAAACGTCGCTGTGGCCGTTCGCATGAAAGCGTCCGTGGTGTCCGTTAGCATGGGCGTTGCCATGGCCGTTGCGCAATCCGTGTCCGCCAGTCGGCAGCGGCGGTAGTGCTGATGAACCGCCGACGTCAAGCATTGACTTCACCGCCTGCGCTGGCGGTGGCTGGTGCTGCGGTGGTGGCGAGGGAGGATCTATTGTGCGTATGCGAGAGAGGCTGACCGGTTGGCCCGTTGTCGGCGAGATTCGTTCTGTGCCGTTCGTCGTGATTGCTGTCCCAGCCGCCGCCGAGCCGCCGCCACTACTGCTGCCACCTGCGGGACCTGGAGAGCCTGCGGCTGTGCCCGGCGCTTCGCGGACGCTGTCCGTCGCTGTCGGTGGTGGTATGTCATCCCCGGCCTTGTCGCCCGGCGCTGGCGTTCCGCTACCCAGTGCCGGTCGGTTACCGTTGATCCGGTCGAGGGCAGCTGCTAAACCAGTGTAGCCAATACCAACCGACGCCTCGATACGCTCGTCGCCCAGTGACCATTGGAATACCAGTGCGCTCATGCGCAGCGCCTCTCGCGACCTCGATAACGACTCGCGCATTCGCGAGATGTCGTGGTCCGGAAACATGCGCCGAAGCCCCTTCTGTATGCGACCTACCGTGCCCTTGTTTTCCCACTCGAGAAATTTGTGTATCATGCGATCTAGCTCCTGAAAGTCCGACTGTGTCGACCGGAATTTGCGCTCCAGTTCCACTACCATGTCTGGCGGGAAGCGGCGGCTTGAATGCGAGGTGTCGTGCAAGCCAGCTTCGATGGAGAAGAGGATCCGGCAAATGTCGAGGAATTCGCGGGTCAGCTGCTCAAAACCGTCCGGGTGAACCTTGACGGTGCTGAGGTACTCGAGCATGTGCACCGATATCTTGTTGCCCAGGAGCGTCACCTTCGTACACGCGTCCAGCGCTACCGCCTCCTTGGATTTGGCCATGCTATACGAAATACTTGGCGCGGCTGTGAGAGCGTTGGTGTATGAGTACAGCTGAGGCAGTTGCTGCGAGAGGTGCGCCTGGTGCGCTGAGCTAGTCAGGACAGACGCAAGTAACGAAAGGGGCACGCCTTTCTTTTTCCGATCGGGAGCCAGCTTCGATGATGCGAAAGATTTGTAAAGCTTTCGACTGAGGAACAGAGTCGAAAGAGGGGGGAAAAAATGGCTTGGGCTTTGGGCGGGCGGGAGACCTCCAGTTTATGTACTTCGCACGGCGTGGTCAAGTACCGTGCACGATAGCTCCGTACGGGTCCACGAGTACTCCGTAGTATTTGAGATTATGGTATGGTGGTGGTCAGGCTAGCCTCGACCTTGTCGTGCTGCTTCAGCTAGTAGAGGCGAGGCGGAGAACTATCCATGTTATGAGCAGGCATAGGCATACTGTGTCCTACTCGTACGAAGTACTCATACTCGTACAGGAGAGAAGCACTTACGCCTTATTACTTTCACTTTATACGCAAGTTAAGGAGAGAAGACTTCATACCGCAATACGTACTCCGTACAAGTAGTAATTACTACATTCAGGTCGGCATATTTTGCAGACACAATACTCGTTCGTACTCACGAGAAAACAAGGGCACTAGATAAGGACAAACAGAGTGGAGGAGGTGGATGGCAAGGGGGCGTGCGACAAAATAGCTCCGTTCGATTACGGAGTACGAGTACTCGTATGTAGTAGCACTATGGAGCAAATGATAAGTAGACAGAAGTAATCTAAGTACGGAGTAGATGGACTACGTGCGTCTAATTACTCTATTTCTACGAAATAGTAGCATCGAGGGCCAGGCCACCCGGCCAGGACGTTTTACTTCGTAATACATACTCCGTAGATAGCCCCTCGCCCGTCTCTTGTACTCGTATGTGCACCAAGAGGAGGAGGATACCGGCTCCTAATATTTCGACCCCGGTCAGTGCGATTGGTGCAGAAGTCAACAAGTACAATGCAAGTTCAAGTACTCCGTACAAGAACGCTTTCTCGTCAGCTAAATATCGGTATCTCGAACATCCACTCCACTCCGTAAAGCTCCAAGATATTCTGTACCCCCGCGATACAATCGTGTTTACAAAATAAGCATACAGTGCGTACCGTCTTCGTATGCACGCTTGCAGACCTGCGAAGTACGGGGTATGTCCTACAGCTGGCGTACTTGTACAGGTATTCCAGTGCCACGCGAGATACGCATACGAGTACTTCATACGACGTGATACTTCGTTGATTTAGCTGCCATCCCCATTGCCATTGCAGGCAAAGGGTCCTTTATTTTGCGCTAGTCTACGAATTCGGCTAGGTCTGGCGCTCAGACACCTCTTCTACTCCGTACGGGAAGCGCTATGCCCAGGCCTGGTTAGGCTGAGCTGTTTGACTAATAGTGCCCACATTAGTGCTGGCCAGGAACGAGTCCGACCGCTGGAGATGCGGATAGCCACGAGACTCCCAAGTGTGGCGAGAAAACCTACGAGTAGAGTTTGTATGATCTAAGTCTACTTTTCTCTACTAAAAGCCATGCCCCTTTATTACCTAGTAGCCTCGGGCGGCGATTATTTACTGTTCATATTGAGCTCCGTAATAAAACCTTAGGGCAGACCCTTAACACCTCGCTGTCAAGCACAATAGGGCATACTCCGTACATTATGCGACATTTGTTACAACATCCTACGATAAGTAGTCGCAGGTAATACTATGGGCCTCCAATGACCACAATCTAGTATTACGACGTAGCAGCGTGCCCGGAGCAGAGGCTATGTACGAGTACAGCCATATGAGGAGCTATGTGTACAAGTGGTTTAAAATACTTGATAAGGCAGAGTGCCTTATGTCTCGTGTAATACTCCGTAGCTAAACCGATGTCATACACACGAGTGTATGTCCGGCTAATGATAAAGGGGCTCATAATCCTTCGATCATACTTAAGTAGACATCATACAATTTCCGCAGGTGTTCGTTCAGCTAGTATTTCGTAGGTACGATAGAGCTCAAGTATTAATCCGTACTCTACGTACACCCTCCTACCAGATAAACCTGGCCTCTTGCTCCGCCTTTCAAATTACACGCCGAGAAGTACGGAGTAGTACGAAGAATTATTCTGCACGGGGTTCTTTGTACACACGAAGTTGGAAAACACTGCGTAGACGTCCGTGCGTACGGAGTGCATCACTAGTTCGCGAACACCTTGCCGAAGGAAGATGAAGTTGCCACCGCTTTGACCGCGTCCGCATTATTGGCTGTTTCTCCTGCAACCGATCTACGGAGTACTCGTACTCCTTGAAAGATCTTTTCCACCGCCATACGGACAGATTAATACTTCGTACGACAAACATCCGAGCTGGACGCTTGCCATTGGCCCTTTTAGAAATGGGACTAGCCGGGCACGGTATGCATCGGAGAGAACGCGTACGGGGTACGAAGCAGGTGTGGATGTGGTCTAATCGCTAGCAGGAAGTACCTCCGTCCTTCGCACTGAGCGCTAGTACGGAAACGTTCGTGCCCAGGAACAGCACGTTGAAGAAACTACTTGTACTCGTACTCTGTACTCCGTACATAGGCAGTGAGCTGACGCCTCAATATTCAAGTCATCCTCCGTAGTATTACGGCGTACGGCTACTTCGTAGTGAAAAGCAGTAAATATCGCAATTGTACCTCATCAAACCGTCAAAACGCGGCGAAAAAACCTCTACGAAGTATGCTGGTACTTTGTAGTGTTAATTTGTAAGTCGTGATTTTCTTTATGTAATACACGTTAAGAGCAATACCTTTTTTTCCACCAAATATCACCAAATATCGACCAATGACAACATAGTCCTGTCAAAAATGAACATGTATACGAAGTATCACGAGTAGACAATACACAGTGTGGCTCCCTCCATGCTAATGCGACTTCTTATTCCCAGAGTTTCGTACCGCATCGGCGCTATGTATCTTATGCGTGACAGTACGATGGCACGGTGTAATGCGAAGGAATACGAGTACAACGGAAAACGCCATAACGGAAGTGCTAGCTTCGGATAGTGCGCTCCGCGCTCTCCAAAATGAGTACGATGCTCCGTAAGGCCCTCCGCAATACAAAATCCTGCATGGGTACTCGTACGGAGTACTTCAGTAAGTCGTATATTTTCGTTGCGAGTAGATTACCACTACCATGCGTTTCCACATGCAAGCTGCACAGTTAGAGATTTTGTGCAATAGACGGACTTCGAGTTGATTAGGTACCTTAAAGACATCCAAGTAACCAAGTAATACTTCCGCAGAACCATATATCCTCCGCACCAACGCTGCGCTCATACTTTGCAGGAAATAGTCAAGAGGACTCCTTTTCAGACCACTTGAACCACCAGCCGCATCCCTGTATTCGCAGTCGTTTGTACAAAGCTTCGAATTAGGCTATTAACCTTAAACGGGAAGAAGTTTACTCTTACAGAGAGTCTGAAATGTCTGTTTTCTGCGCCCAGATCGGATTTATTCTACCGGGTAAGTCAGGCCGATTAGCTAACGGTCTATGTCAACTTTCGGTTCTTCGCACGAGTATAAGCTAAGGTGATGCTGCGTAGGGCCTATAAGTGCAAGTACAAGTAATACAAGTAATACACAAACCCATCAGTCGTTGCTTCTCCGACCATTCGTCAATTTTCTAAACATGCAATAGAGTGGGTAGATTCTTCGCAAAGATACACGAACGAATTGCAAGGATAAATAATACATACATAGATTGCTGAATAAACAATGTGGTTTGTAATGCAATATGTGGTATGTAGTATGCGGTTTGCAGTGTACGAGTAAGAAGCAATGTTAAAAGAGTTACAATCTCGGAAAAAAAAGGGATTTGTTCTATCCGGTACTACTCTGTCTAAACATACAAGTATCAAGTCAAAACACAGGTACGCCGATAACTAACAGGCCAGTATGGAGAAGGCTAAATATCCAACTACTACGTACGAGTATATAAATCTACGTGTCATGCAAGAAGGCACCCTGACTTGCATGTACGAGTAGCAACTTAAAGCGGGTGGCTGGAGGACAGATAACAGCCGAACAGCTGACAATTGATAACTGATACTTTTGTAGGCGGGTCACCGGTTAAAACCCATCTGGGATCTACTTACAGATACTCATTTTAATACTTGTATTACTTCGTATTGTCGGATTTGGCTCTTGTAAATCGTAACGTTTGGATTTACTGACTTGTCACAAAAATACATACAACTTGTACGAGTACGATCATGACCCTAGGCGGCCCACCCATACTTTCGGGAACCCTCCTTTCGGGCTCTACGGAGTAAAGTGAGCGTAACTCCATCGTACGGCCCCGTAGTACGGAGTATTACAGAGTAATACACACAAGCCGGTAAATGTCATTAGTAGTACAGCCTTGAAATTCGGTCAATGTATAAACCTTAAAACAACGCCACTGCATAAGAACGATTTGCCGCCTTCTCAAGAGCGTCCACGATAGCGACAATTCATTCGCTTCCACTACATGGGGCTGTACCTGCACTGTTCCCGTAGTACACAACTTCGTTATGTTGATTTGGTTAACTAATATGTCAAGAACTACAAAGAGAATATACGAAGTAAAATTCTGCAATTTAAGCACGAATGCACAAGTAGTACTGTGCTTATAGTAGAATGCACAAGTAGTACTGTGCTTATAGTAGCTACTCGCATTAGTTAGTACACAACCTAATTGCTTCTTCACCATAATACTACTTTTCTATGCTCGCGAGTAAACAAATTTTAGTGCAAATGTCAAAGGATGACGAGCTAGGTAGGCGCCTGCGGAAGAACTGATACACATACACTACTCTATAGTAAACGATTGACTTCCCCTGTTGCTTTATGCTCGCCGGGTTTCTCGTTTTCGGAAAATAAACAAGCCAAGCATAGGTATATTCGGCGAGTACCATACGTAGGTCCGATATCACGGGCAAAAGCTTGGCATCGTCTACTTCGTACTTTGTAATCATTACATGTTACCAGTGTAGTGCTGGGAGTAACCGTGGTCGTATAGTTGCGATGCACAATTGTCCGTAAAATTAAATACTTACGTGCCAGACATATTTGTACAAGTACGGAGTGCTTGTAGCTGATACGACGTGTGAATACTGAGAATACGTAGGTGCTGGCATTCGAATCTGACTAGTGTACGAGCAAGCGCTCTAGCTAGTAGAAAGTCCTTTGAACATTAGCTTGTACCTTTGGCTTTACCTTTTCTTTGTATCTTTATCCTTTTCGTATTAATAGAACTGTCTGATATACGGTTACTTGATGTATTCATAGATGGAGAGACTTGCTATTTTTAAGCATCATTGTTCACGAAGCATTACAAGATTTAAATGCGGATTCCGCATCTTGCCTGAGGATCAGCACCGCGATGCGACCTCCTTATGATGCCGTATGCCACCTATCCTTACCCGAGAACTACATTGATCCATTAAGACAACAGAAGCTTTAGGTAACTTTAATGGCGTAATTTGATTGTTATTTTGCTACTTGTAGGTAACTTTGTTAGTAGTAATGCGCTTACGAAATACTCGAGTAAGATTTTCGGATGTTTGAGTATCCATCGAGGTTGAATCACCTTCGCCATCCTGGTGCTATTTGTCGTTTACACACAGGAATTATATGCCGGTCCGTAGGTAATATTGTTCTATGCCAAATTAAGCGCAAACAGTCATAATGATCGGTAATCGAGGCAGTAAAGTAGCATAGGCATTGTGAGCATTACTCGTAGAAAAGCATATACAAGATAGGCAACCGAAACAGCCTGTGCTAGCAAAGAGAGCAAAGAGGCAGTAGCGAATGTATCTGCGCTCAAGTTTCCTTTACCATGAGCATGCGATCTGCATATCCCTTAAAACAGCTACTGGAAGAGGGAGGACATTATTGCTTAAGTATACGAGCGTCATTTCGTATACCGTTAAAGGAAAAATAGGCCGTACTTTCAAGTGATGCTAAAGTGTCCACTCTTACGTCCTACTTAGCTTCTTGGTATAACGTGAACGGAGCTATGCAACAGTGTACGTGTGCGGTGGGTGTTAATTGGCGCTCCATTGAACTGTAACAAGGATTTGTTCTAAGGGGCAACCAAGGCTTGCGAATCGGTATCCACGGAATATGGCAGGTTTAATCATATGCATAACTGGCGTGGCTGACTGACAGAGAATGAGACGTTGTGCATCAGTCTGACAGTTGTGATAAGCACATCACATAGTAACCCAAAAAGGAGACCAGGTGGTCCCCTATGGCAGAAGGCACGGGAACAGTGGCACCCAATGTTCACGTGACGATAAGGATAAGGCTCGACAAGCTCGACAGACGAGCCAGGCGAGCCGGCTCGATAGGCTCGACGTGCGAGCCAGACGAGCCAGACAAGCCAGGAAGAAATGAAGGAAGGAACCCTAGTATATAAGACTACGATCCCTACCACCTAGATAGCTTTCCTTACTACAGCTCTTCAGCAATCAATCTAAGTATTCACTTGAGTATCTACTCTCACTTGAATAGGCCTCGCAGCCTAGTGACACTCTGAAGAACTCTAGACAAACAGACAACAGAAGAAGATCGCCGTTCACCATTGCACATCATTGGCCTTGACTTTCCTACTTACATAAAACCCTTGGCACACCACGGTTTATTACTAAGGAAATAGTGTGTTCATTACAACAGTATAGTACACAAGCGCCAAACCATTTCACTTAGGTTATAGCAGTGGTAGTAGTATAGGTAACGGTTCAGGTGACGGCTGGTAGATATTACGTGGATCAACGTATTGAAGTGCTGCTGCTGGAGGTGTTGCTGGTGACGCTGCTAGAGACGCTGCTAAAGACGCTGCCGGCGATGCTGCTGGTGACGCTGGTGGTAGTGTTGCCGGCGACGCTGCCGGCGACGGAGATGCACGAAATTATCTCTAGCTGTCACGCTATGGGTGTGGGAGAGAGAGAGGCAAGAGAAGACGGTCTCTTGGTGATGACTATGGATGAAGGATGAAGTCTGCCTGCACAGAAATCTCTGCGCAGCCCAGAAATAGGACAAGGGCTAGGTCACCTGACCTAGCCCGCAACACTAGCCAATGAAATTACTGGATTTAGCTATTATATGGGTCTGCTTATGGTGTGCGTGGACTGATTTTGAGTGGTGTGTATGGACCGGCTCCCTGTGAAGGATCGACAATATAGTATTAATTACTACTCTTATGCGCAGGATACTCCGCCACAGGCACACGCAACACCCGGCGCAGGCGATGCTTATATGTTTACGTACGGAGTATTGCCCGCGCTACGCCCCACCATTACTCTCTACTCGTACGTTGGAAATGCGTAGTACCTACGGTGGTGCTGGGACAACGTTTCTAAAGACACATAACGAAAGTGCTGACTAGTCTTTGAAAAGGCATATACAGATCAGGTGAAAGCATCACGACTGTCTGCTTCCGGGCCTTCTTTTGTAGCTTAGAGCTACTAAGATAGCTGTCTTACGTTGCCTAGCAAGGCAAGTAGTAAACCACTTTGAATAATTAGATCACTTTCAAAGGTATGAGATCTCTGAGGTAGTAATAATACGTACGGAGTACCAAATTACAAAACTTTACGAGAGTTATTGAGACGCTTCGCTTACTTGCTTCGTATGCGCTATTATGTTATGCGCTCATAATTGGATGCCATAATGTGGTGGTGGCATCTTGAGCCCCGGTTGAAGTTCTCTCATTGTCTTAATACAATATTACGATTAAGAGTGTGTGCATCCATAGCAAGAAATTCAAGCTCAGACCTGTGGTACCATAGCCGCCGTGCCGGTCGATGCAGTATCAACCCCCGGCATGGTGTAGAAAGGCACCGCGTGGCATTGAAAGCGCATGCCTCTATAAACGTACTTGTTGTAAGGTCACAACGTACGAGTACACAAGTACGACGACGTAATATTGCTCGTAGAAGTTTCTTGTCTTGAAACAGCTCCGGTGGCATAGATCTGCGGAGGTGGCGACCTTACTCCGTAATACAAGTGCGTAATCCGTTTTACTTTCGCATGCAGAGAAATAGGGTCTGATTAGCTCCACATAGAAGCTCTCTTAGCGCCGGCATCGAAGAGCGCTTGGAATTGGACGTACGCTCATAGGTCAGGCGACGCGTGGCCGGGCCAAGTTATCACCATATACATTTGCCATCTATTTTAAAAACATTGTTAAGACGCAATTAAGCAGCATTGCCAAGTCATTCACGTTACGCGTCCCTTTGCTCGAGCTACATGTTCACCTTGCTGGCTAGGCGGAACAATGGCGGGACGCGACCGGCAGTTGCGGCGGGGCGAGTTTTTGGATCGCAGTAAGGAGTATAAAGGCAGCCTTTTGTTTGCACAAGATTTAGACTCAAAGAGCTATACTCATTTTTTTCTATCTTCTTCGCCTTTCCAGACTTTGTATCACAAATTTGCTCTGGAAGTTTTGGTGGTCCTCATAGCAGTCTTTCTGTCAAATATCATCAACCACGATGCACATTTACCGTCTATTACCCGGCCTTGCCCTCGCTGGCCTTGCTTATGCACACCCCGGACACGATATTCGTCAGGAGGCTGCTGAGCGTCGAGCATTCTTCAAGTCTGTCCAGCGCTCATCCCTCGCCCATTGCGCGGATTCCTTAAATGCGCGCCAGATCCAGGCTGACAACGTGCGACGCCGCTCTACCCGAATCAATGAAGCGCGCCAAAAGCGCGGCTTGCGCCGCCGTGATACCGATACTGTAATTGCCACCGACCATAACAAGACGTCCGAGGGCTACTCAATGAACACGAACACGACAACTCTTTTTGCTGGTTATAATTCATGTCTGCTGACGCCCGAGGTGACACAGGGGCCATACTGTACGTGCTGCTTGCTATGAGCTATCCCGCAACTTTTGCTCATTACCCTTCCCCAACGTATCATTCATGGAAACTGTCCATTCTTCGCCTTCTTCTCATCTCCTTGTGATCTAACTGACAAATCAGACGTCTCTGGCGAGTACGTCCGCGAGAATATAGTTGAAACCCAAGATGGCATCGACACCTTCCTCGATTTTCAGATTATCGACATCAATACATGCGAACCGGTGCCAGACGTTTATGTCGAGATATGGCACTGCAATGCCACAGGTGTTTACTCCGGAATCGTGGCTAGTGGAAACGGTAACTCCGCGGATAGTGCAAACATCGACCAAACCTGGCTTCGTGGAATCCAGCAGAGCGATGACAACGGTGTGGCTGGATTTGAGTCTATCTTTCCGGGTCATTACACCAGCCGTGCTACGCACATACATGTTATGGTGCACACGAATGCAACACTTCTAGCCAACAGCACGATCGGTAGCACTAATTACGCAAGCCATGTGGGCCAGACTTTCTTCGACCAGAGCCTTATAAGTGCCGTCGAGCTGCTCGCACCTTACAATACGAATACGCAGGAACTTACAACGAATGTTGAAGACTCTATTCTCTCCGAGGAGGCCGACACTGACGGCGTTGACCCGCTTATGGAGTACACGCTACTCGGTGACAGCGTGGCCGATGGCATTTTTGCGTGGATTGCATTCGGTATCAACTTGACACTGTCGGATAGCATCACACCGGCTGCTTCCTACTACGCAGCCGGGGGTGTAGAGAACTCAGATTCGTCGGCCGGCGGTGGTGGGTCAGGCTCCCCACCGTAAAGTGCGTCGGGTGCGCTAAGCAGTATGGACGGCCCCAAGCAACTACACGCAAGACGCCAGAGTCGGGTTTTGGTATGTAGATATGGTCTTGGTTTAAAGTACTTTACGTATCTGGCACTCTTTCTATAACCAGAATTATCTACTACAGCTCCATATAGAATCAAACACTTGCTGTTTTACTACTCTTTCTGTTCGTGCTGTTTTGGGCACAAGTAGGGACAAAGCGTAAGAACCATATTTGTTAAATTCCCTGTTTTGAAAAAACCTGCTTGTAGACTTTTAGGTTCTAAGTGCTTAAGAGATAATCTGAATAGATTTAGTCATAATTAACTCCGCGCTTACTCTCATAAATCCCGATCTTTGCCTTGTTACTCCTATGGTCAGCCGGATAGAACCAAGCAAGCTTGCCATAGCGCTGGCCAGTTTCAGGTGAAGGCCATGAGATCGCGTTGCAATATTTGTTGTGGCAAATGACCGTTACGAATTTCACTGTACTAAGTCTAAATCGACCTCCAGCATAAGGTAGTGAAGAGGGTTGCTATTTTACGTCTTTCCGTCGTACAAGAGTAGATAATTGTCGGTTCCCTCGGAAGGGAATCACGCGATGTATCCTCACAAGTACTTTTAGTAGAGAATGGGTGATGCACCGTTGATCCTGTACATTCTTCTCTTCCTTGAGGCAGGTATACAATGATCTGATGGTGGCATTCGGTTGAATTTAAGTCTGTCTGACTATCGTGGCGGCCGATGCGCGGTCTTATCGCAGTGCGGGCGGTCTGAGACGGCACATACAGGACCGCCTCCTATTGGCTACTCGTGCCACGCCCCTACTATTGCTTAGGCCCACTTTAAAAAGTGCACCTAGTATTAACTAGGTGCAGTTTTCTACTCCGTACAGAAAGTAGTCATACAAATACGGAGTGAAGTACGAGTATGGTGAGATACCGACAATAACCGTATGTGGGGTAAGTTGCGAGATAAGAAATAGAACTAGCGTTATGTCATGAAATGTAACTGAAGTGTTAAGGTACGTACGCCTAGCAAAGAACATAGATGATTTTTAGTACCAATTCTAGGTTTCTCCGTGTGATTACGCGCGCAAGCACATGCAGACCTTTATAATGCTGGATCCCTCTTCGCCAACGCTGGATAATGCAAGAACCAATCAAAAGATTTTTAATAAAGTGTGCTAATAACAGAAGCTACTAGCGTACCATACAAAAAGATCGAAAATAAAACCAATAGCTTCCTATGGATGTGTACCAGAGGTTAGAGGGCGTTTGCTCTATGTGTAAGTAAATAATTGCCCATAACAGAGCGCCGTAGAATGCATCATTATTAATGGGTGCCTGTGCAATCATGGTGAGCGTTTCCTGGTTTGGGCCAACGACTTTTAACCTGTGCTGACAGTTCCCAGATATAGCTCTATCTGGTTCGGTCCCAGTAAGCCGCCCACAATGCTACTTGTGTAATCATGACAATGCGCCAGTACTCAGAAACCGGCCTTGCCGTTATTCAGCCGAAATGGGAGAGAACCCGTCGATCCAGATGCGCCCATCATCGACACCATAGTGCTGTCCGTTTGCGCAGGCAAGGGGCCGTACGAGCTATTGAGCGTACTGTTTAAAGAGCTTAATCCACTGTTGGATCCGCTCATTCCGCCAGCTCCGTTATTCAGTCCGCCAGCCGTTGCTCCCACAGATGAAAACGTCGCAGCTCGGGCTATTGAAAGGCCGCCAGCCGAGATGAGCGCGTCCGCTCGGTCGTAAAGGTTACCGACGAACGCGTTGGCAAACGATGCACTCTGCGGCGTTGACGGCACAGTAGCTTGCACCGCTGGTCCAAGTGCCGCGCTCTGTGGCGTCATCGGCAACTGAGTTGGCTGATTTGCTGCCAGTCCGTCACCACCATTGCCAGCACTTAGTGGACCTGATATATTATTCATACCCATTCCGCCAATGCCACCAACACCGGCTAGTGACGACTTACGCAGTGTATACGCCCAAGGTGATCGCAAAATCAGTTCGATGGCCTCTTTCACACTCTTGTGCACTGGACGCATCCGCATAATCGTGTCAGGCGGCAGCTTGATCTTGCCCGTTGACTCTCGCACTCTGTTTGCGAATTCTAGCCAAGCGTCAAGAAAACTAGTGCACAGGTTCCAGTACGACGACTGTGCCCTCAATCCCGGCTCTTTGAGCTTAACACTCGACAACCGCTGCTTCAATGCCTCCGTCTGCTGGATCGCAACGGCGCACCGCGCCAGTAGTAGCCGCCAGCATTGATGAGCTGATTCCGGTGCCCGTATGGCTACTGCCTGCCGTAACGCCATTGCATATTGCTGACTGAGCAATGGTAGAAGTCGCATTGCGACCTCTGTCGACCGTTGCAGCGATAAGAATATTTTCTCGAACGTCTGATCATCATCGCTGAAGTCAGACATCACCACGCCACGGCTGCCTGACGATGGGATTGACGAAGTATATGACTCGCCCGACCGAGGCGTCACTGACATGATCGTCGCTGTACGTCCGCTACCATTTATGTATGGCATCGTAAGCGACGGAAGCGACACGTCAGTCGCCACGCGTAAGTTGCCGGGATTCTGCGTTACGGCGTTGCGGCTGTCGCGCATGACCGTGAGTCCCGGCCGCTCAGCTGTTGGTGTTGACATAAGCGACGCATCACGAGGGCCAAACGAATGCTGCATTTGCGCACTCTGCATATTCTGGATAGTCTGCGGGGGCTGTGGGTGTAGTGACTGCATCGATTGTAAAGATTGCAGCGGCCGCATTGTATCGCCGACTGAGACATTAAAGGCAGGAGGTCGCTTCGAGGTCGAGCTGCTCGGTGCTATCTTGCGATGTACATCGGCTAAATTGGTGCTCGCCACTGCCACCCGGAGCTCCATGACGCTGTGGTAAATCTGCAGTAGCAGCGTGCGCAGATACCGTGGATCGCCGTTGTCCAGAAATAAGTCGACGTTCGATTTGAGTAGAGAGCATATGTGATCGTAGGCGTGGAGGAGGGTGATGCACGCACGGTGAACCGTCTCATTTTCATGCGGTGTGACGCGGTGGTCTTCATCTGCGACCTCATGACGCTGAATCTCACGCTCGAGTTGCTCGACATGTGAGTTTGTGTTATAAAACACAATCTCGAGACTCGAACGGCGTTGTGTGCCATCGTTGGCCAGGCCCATCAGCATCTGGACCATTGGATGTATTTGGAAAACTGAGTACAAAACGCCCTTGGCAGCCTCGACGATCGGATCAAAAAATTGAGACTCGCGTCGCCGCTCAGGTAAAATTGATAGGCGTCGCACGTAAATCGGTCGCGGTATAGATACGTCAGAGGACGGGCTCGCCGGACTCTTAGTCTCAGGAGCAATGGAGCCGTTAGGGTTCCCTGTCATGGCAGAGCCGTGACTGAGGCCGCGGTAGTGGCTGAAGCGATTATTGCCGTCATTACTGACCTCGCCCTCATCCAGCGGACCAAGCTCCTGTGCCTTTCGAGAAACGATACCCATCCGGCGAGACCGATCGTTGGGACGGTCGCCGCGGGGGACGGGGAGGAGTGTGGTTTCAGAATTGCTCCGGCTGCGTTCATTAGGGTTGCCAATGGTCAGTGGCATAACACCAGGGCGACGCACAGCGGTGTTCTGCTGCGAAAGCCCGCGGTAGTGCGACCGAGTTGGAATAGGGGGAGGTCGCGGTTGTGGGGGTGAGCGTAGGTCGCCAACCTCGGTACCATTCACTTTGACCGGAAAACGGCCACTAGCAACACGCTTGACGGGTAATACCCGGGGGAGATCTATAATGTCAGACGAGTCTTCGGCCGGCGAGTCTGATGTCACGCTCGCTCCGCTTCTGACCACACCATAATTGCTGCCGCCAGTGCTAGTAACCGTGCCAGAACCTGCCAACGATATGGGAGCAGTGGCAGAAACTATAGTGGCCGCTCCGGTTGAGGCATTCGTGGCGTTTGAATTAATATTATTGGAAGTCGTGGTAGACTCAGTGCGGCTGATAGCCTCCTGCTTGAGGAAACGCTTGATGTGGGTAGTAACGGTGACCTCTGTGACCTCACTCTCGGCAAGATAGCCTTCGTTTGGGGGTGTTTTTGCCTGGACCTGAAAGACATCGGGTGGAGGGAAGCGGATGGGGTTGCCGCTCAACTTAAGCATCTGGAGAGAGGTCATATCCGCGAGGCAAACGGGAAGCTCTTCGATGCGGTTCTTCTGAAGGGCGAACACCTTTAGCGACGTCAACTTTACGATGTCAGGGGGTAGTTCGCGAAGTTTGTTGCGGCCTAGATCTAGAATTTCAAGGGATTTTAAGTCGCAGAGCTGGGGCTATTAGCAAGCGTGAACAGCTTAGATGTAGAGCTACTGGGTAGAAGGGACAGGAATTGGGAAGCCGGGAGAGAGCATTGGATGATAACAAAAGCATGTTGGTACATTAAACCGGGCAACGAAAAAGCTCGTAAGTCAAAGGTAAAGGAGAGAAACTGTATGGTGATAACGATGTAAGACCTCGAGTAAAATAGAGAACCTTAACAAAGCAGTGGGATGTTCAAAGATGGGGTAGAAGAATGATAAAAACGAATCTGTACGATCATGCGGTCGCACGTACCGGCATAGGAAACTCGCGGATGTCATTGTCGCGCACATTTAGATAGCGCAGCGATGAGCACTCAGAGAAACGGACTGGCAGCGAGGCGAGCTTGTTGTGGGAGAGGGCAAGGCTGGCAAATCAGTGTCCGGTTGCATTTTTTCCATGATAGCCACTGACTAGCGGAGAAGAATACCCGACGTACCGTTCAAGCTTGTTCATCACAATGTCTATGACTTCGTCCGGTAATTTTTGGATGTTCTTTCGACTCAGATCTATGGTGAGGCCCGGTCGTAGCGGGTTGCTGACATCAGGAGCGTCGCCGGCTTGTTGGTCGGTGTGGCGTAGAGCCTCGCGCATAGCCTCCCGAGCCAGGGCGGTAACCTGGTTGGCAGTGAGGGGAGCAGAGGCCAATAAACCGTTGGCGGCGCGGTTGGACGGCATGAAAGATGGCGGTGGAGGCGGCCTAATGTGGAAGGAGAAGTCGGAAGGTATACCAGAAGGTGCAGCACCGTTGGCTAGGCCAGGTCCGTGTTGACCTCCGGAAGGGCTAGCACTTGGGCCAGAGCCGGAACCGGAGCCAGCATTGGGGCCCTGCTGAGGATTACTGGAGGGTAGGCGGCGGCCCTGAGCAGGATTCTCGGGTAGGCCGCGTGAGGGTGGAAGGCCTGGCCGGTCGCCTCGGTCTGGTCGGTCTTGCCGATCCATAGCTATAGGTCGAGAGCGGTGAGGATAAGGCGATGCAATGCTGTGATCCCGTCAGGAGGAGAGAGATCCAAGTCGCAGATTCCTTGACGGTTGGCAACTAGTAGCAGCAGATGAGGCGCGATGATCGGCGTCAATTGCTTCTTCGAGGTGCCAGTGTTCGACCGCAGAGCTAGCCCGAGGCTGCTTCAGACCTGCGCGCACGCTTGGAAGCCCATGTAGGAGGTACGTGCGAAAAGATCGTACAGGTTTATTGTCGTGTTGACGCGCTGTCATGAGGTCGTCGAGGGTAGAATTGGAGGTGTGAGGATGAGCAAAGCAAAGGCGAACCCGGTCAGGAAAGGTAACAGACAGCCATTTGTTTCGGATGGGAGTCGAAAGGGGCGCGCGGAATTAAGAGCTAGGGCGAGACAATGGGAGGCGCAACACGATACAGGGGCGTTCGAGTCAACCACGCCCAATGTAGACCAGATTATGGTAATGACGGTAGGGAAGGAAAGTCAAAAGGAGTCAGCAGACAGAGTACAGAGTATGTAGTAAGGTTATATTTTGGAGTTACCAGGAGACGGCGGAGAATAGCTGGAATTTGCGAATGCACGAGAAAAGAAACAGCAGTCGGCAAGCAGCACCAAATACTTTCCACACGGTATGGACTGCGGCTCTTGCAACGGCTATGCACAGTGCTGGATTTTTTGCCTACTCGTACTCGTATCTTACATACTCCGTACTACTCCGTATTACTTGTATTAAAGAGAACTGTAATGCTCCTCCATACGTACTCCGTGCGCTCCGTACTCCGTACTCGTAATAATACTTTAGAATACGGAGTACAGAGTACTCCTACCAAGACACCATTGGGCCCCTTAAAATAGTGGAGAAGCGCACGTGTCGAGTATTAGTCAGTGCTATTTTCATCGACGAGTACGGAGTACGGGGTATCATTAGGGAGCGTCTACGTGTACAGCCCTAAAAATTGCTCCGTGTACACCCGGCCCACGTATTTTAGAAATGCAATAATTTTATTGGCTAACCGTACAAATGGGTAAGCTCTTAAATGACTAAGCATAGGATGTAAAAGGCAACATACACACGTTATTGTTAGGCAGTGTCTTTATGCTTTCGTCCGATTAAACGACCTGAATAACTATGGTGTGTGTGTTGTTACCTAGCTGCTGCGTAAGCTGCGCTGTAAGAGTTTTTGCGTCTGCTACGCTGGCCTGCGTGCCTTGCGTTTATACCTGTGACGGGCCATGGCCCGGTATAAGCCTCGGCTCTGCCCTCAGCATCTCCCTGCCTTAGTCAGCCACTATTCCGACCGCACCCGTTACCCACGCAGGCTAGACCATTCGAAATGCATTCGAAATCCACTTTGCCAGCACACGATCCCAACCGTCAGGCCAGCTGGGCAGCAACCACTTTGCCAGCGCACGACTGGTGACCGGCAACGGAGGAAAGGGACCGCGATAGCCGCGTGGGAAGAAAGGGACCTTGATAGCCGCGAGGAAAGAAGGGGTATAACTATGGGGGATGCTGCTTGTAAAACTTAGCCTTGATCCTTCCTTTTTCCCTCAGCTTAGTTTTCAACCAGTTTCGTTCTTCCAGCTGTGACTTCTTCCTCTGGTAGAACTCTCACAGGAGGCAGGGGTTGATCAGGGTCCATGGTGCTTTAAAGAGCACAGAGTTCGGTTCAAGAGATTGCTTTCAAAAAAGCACAAGGTTTAGGTCGAGAGATTGCTTCGAAAAGCGCAAAGTTCGGTTCAAAAAATTGCTTAAAAAAGCACAAAGTTCGGGTCAAGAGATTGCTTCGAAAAGCACAAAGTTCGGTCCAGAGGATTGCTTAAAAAAGCACAAAGTTCGGTCCAAGATATTGCTTAAAAAAGCACAAAGTTCGGGTCAAGAGGTTGCTTAAGAAAGCACAAGGTTCGGGTCAAGAGATTGCTTCGAAAAGCACAAAGTTCGGTCCAGAGGATTGCTTAAAAAAGCACCAAGTTCGGGTCAAGAGATAGAATGAGCTTAGTTTTATGTGAGAGTTCTACCAGAGGAAGAAGTCACAGCTGGAAGAACGAAACTGGTTGAAAACTAAGCTGAAGGAAAAAGGAAGGATCAAGGCTAAGTTTTACAAGCAGCATCCCCCATAGTTATACCCCTTCTTTCCTCGCGGCTATCAAGGTCCCTTTCTTCCCACGCGGCTATCGCGGTCCCTTTCCTCCGTTGCCGGTCACCAGTCGTGCGCTGGCAAAGTGGTTGCTGCCCAGCTGGCCTGACGGTTGGGATCGTGTGCTGGCAAAGTGGATTTCGAATGCATTTCGAATCGTCTAGCCTGCGTGGGTAACGGGTGCGGTCGGAATAGCGGCTGACTAAGGCAGGGAGATGCTGAGGGCAGAGCCGAGGCTTATACCGGGCCATGGCCCGTCACATCAAGTGAGAGTAGATACTCAAGTGAATACTTAGATTGATTGCTGAAGAGCTGTAGTGAGGAAAGCTATCTAGGTGGTAGGGATCGTAGTCTTATATACTAGGGTTCCTTCCTTCATTTCTTCCTGGCTTGTCTGGCTCGTCTGGCTCGCACGTCGAGCCTATCGAGCCGGCTCGCCTGGCTCGTCTGTCGAGCTTGTCGAGCCTTATCCTTATCGTCACGTGAACATTGGGTGCCACTGTTCCCGTGCCTTCTGCCATAGGGGACCACCTGGTCTCCTTTTTGGGTTACTATGTGATGTGCTTATCACAATACGCTTTCGATACTAGTCCTATTCGGTTCTGTATCTCTGTCCATTATTCTGCCTAGTCCAAACCACCGTTACAGCTTCTGCTCTGAGTACTTGCCTAGTACAATACCTTTATTAGTAGTAGCATATTTTTATACAGAACAGCAAGGTAGTTAATCAGATTTTGATGTCATTTCGCTCCCTATGCTTACCTATTGAAATAATCGTGCCTCTTGAAAGCAATATTTATACCATTTTGCTTAGTAGGCTGGTACTGTGCGATCTAATAAGAAGTAGAAGGCAGTCTTGCTCGTGTTACTGAAACCTAACCTAGCCTGACCTAACCTACAGTCTGTAAGTAAGTGGCATCAACTTCAGCCGCATGGTAGCCTGGGTGAGGCATGATCGAGCCCCACTTATTTGGCCCTTTGGGCAGGACAGATCTGTCGGCCACCAGGAAGTGAGATATGGACACAACAACGACAACGACGCTGAAAAGGAGAGAAAGGCGTGTGTATTCTCAAGTGTGGCTAGATGAAAACTCTGCGCGCACAACTAATAAAAGGGCTGGGCCAGGTCATTGTATTGTATTGTATTGTATTTGTTTTAACGTTGCAGAGCCCCCTCCGGGTTCTCCGGGGGGTCTCATAACGCCTCCCTGGGGGCATGCAACGGGAAAGGCAGGGTCTGGGCCAGGTCATGTGACCTGGCCCACAACAAGATCGGACTTCACTAAAACCGTCTAGACGGGAGGAGGGATTGGCGCCGACGTGTCACCGGCGAAGGTGATAACGGGTGCCACGTACGCGGGTCGGCAGAAGGTATCGGAGTCGTCGGCGGAGGGATTCGGCGCCCTTGGAGGGACTATGTTAGTTAGGTTAGCGACTAGATAGGACTTAGGGTATTACTACAGACGAGGCTGGTGATACTACTGCTTGAAGGGCCATCGAAATCTTCTCTATATTTAGTAAAGTTGAAGGCGGCATTCCTTGCATATTGCCTGTAGCCTTACTCTGACCTTATTTGACTTCGTCTTTGAGCCAAATTCTTCTTATTCTTTATAATCCCACGTTATTGCCCTGAAGATCAAACCAGTCTGGTCAAATCTCACAAAAAAGAACTGCTAGCATAGCTTATTGACAGAATTTATATGCTACAGCAAGGCAGTGATACACCACAGTAAATTATGTGAAACTGTCGGTACCCTCGGAAGGGTATCGCGCGATGTATCTATTCACAAGCTTGTGGTAGTAAACTGGTGAAGCCCCGTTGACCCTGTACGTCCTCCTATTCCTTGAATGGGGGGGTACAGTTTGGTCTTGGTGGTGGCATGAAGTCTGTCTAGCTATCAGGCGCCCGATGCGGGATACATATAGCCGCATGGGTGCGTCTTGGTGCGGTCTGAAGTAAGCCCCTACGGGGCTTACTCCCTATTGGCTAGTCATACAGAAAATGTGGGTCAGACGGCGATGTCGAATTACCAACAGAAACAGTAAGCTTGGTGCCCCAAACAAATAGCACAGTTCAAACGTCAAAGGCAAGAAAATACAGAGTTGTTATCCAACACAGTCTGTATTAATTATGCTTTGGTATATTGCTTAAGACACACTCGACGTTTCCGCCGAGCAATTGGGTATCTTGGTGGCTGGATGAAAATGGTGAGAAAGCAACCGGGATATGAACAACCGATAATATCAACGCTAGAAATAGGACCAGTGTGTCGCAAAGCATAACCCGACTAGTGCGCCACGTTGACCACATTGTATCTCCGTTTCCTCCTCATTACTCGTTCAGCCGCCTCTCAATTTATACCTGCTCCCCCCCCCCCCCCCCCGGCGGCTCCACTCGCCTGCCGAACCCGAATCTCCCGTGCTACCGCTCGCGCTGCCGTTGCAGCGATATCTGCCTCAATAGCAGCCGCACGGCGGGATTCAACATCATCACGGCGGACAAGGCGGCGCAAGGCGTCAGCAGCCTGAACGAGGCCGTCGATGCTAATGGCGTGATTCGTCATTTGGTGATTAATATAAGTGTAAACCGCGGCAGGGGAGGAACATCGCAGAAGAGAGGTTTCATTGAGCTTCAAAAGGGCGAGGGCAACGGCGAAGAGTAGTGTAGCGTGATCACCACTACAAAAGAACATGTCCCAAACGCGGAAGAGCGCCTCCGCACTGAGACAATCGGTGAAGACTGACAGAAACCACGAGAAGGTCATGGTCTCGAGGTCAACACAAAGTTCATCAAGACGTGCTGACAAACGTGGCAGTATGGCGCGTACATAACTTCGTAGTACTTGCTGGTCAGCGCGGCTCGCAGCCAAGGATCGATCGTAATAGCCTTTTGGTAAAAGAGTCTCTACGATACTGGCAAGCAGCCAGAACGCGTCTTCGGCAGCTGGTGTGATAAGTAATAGATTGGCCGCGATGAGGTTCATCCCTTGGCAGTAGCCAATGTCTGGATTACGGCGCGCGTAGGCAAGCAGTACCTCACGCAGCTTGTCAGCACCGGGACCGGCACGGAAGAAAATGTTGTCCGTAAGGGTGCGGTGGATATCAGCCTCGATCTGGGCCTCAACTGAGTCAGGGGGATCTGGCGAATTCCCTGTAGTACCGATCTCACATCTAACCAGAGCCTCGTAGGCGCCCGGCACACGCAGCGACGCAGCACCTGTGCACTCAGCCCATACTTTGGCACGCAATGCGACAGGGATACCCCCCAGTACAAGAGCGCGAAACTCATTCCACTTGGCGCGGCCGAGCTTGCCCTTGTTTCCGAGGCCGGCAACTCCAACAATCTCTCCATCGGCAAGGCGAGTTTCAGGCATGGGAGGCATAACGGCAGTAGCCCTGATGAAGCGGGCTTCAGAAGTATTGCCAGTAGCAGCTACTGCCGCTGCCTCACCTTCTCGGCGCCGCTCCGCGCGCACCTTGCGCAAAAACTCATTCCAGCGTACGGTGCGGTCTTTCTGAAGGGAGTCATGCAGCTCGCTAAGCTGCAGCAGCAGAAGGCGAACGGGTTCATCGTCGCAGCGATCAGGTGTAGGATTAGAGACGGCAACAACGCCGAGCCAGGAATCAGTATAACGCATGTCCCGCTGCTCTTCCTCTGTAGTTTCCGCGGCCTCGCCATGCTCTTCTATATCTGTCGAGGGTGCCGCTGTCGTTGTCATTGTCGTAGCAGCAGCCGTCGCAGCTGTCGTTGGTATAAAGCCGCGGCCGTCAGGTATGAAGCCAGGAGATCGAGGGCCAATAATGTCAGGTGGACAGACCGCGCTTTCGCCTATCTCAGCCGCGAGATCTGCCACCGTAAGTGCCCCTGGTCTTGTATCTGCTAGCTCCCCCGGCCTCGCTGTAATAACTGGCATCCGGACATCGCTCATAGCTGGCGTGTGCGATAGCAACTCCGTCGGAAATGTAGCGATTTTCAGATAATCCTGCCATCGCTTAGGGTCCTTATCCTTGACAGCTAGCGCATGGTCTGTATAAAGCAACGGGCAGGCCGGGTGACCATCTTGGACTGCAACGGCATGAACCTCATTTATCTGATTAAGCTTGCTGTCTATGGTAGTGTTGCTCGGCGATGCGGGTACCTCATCACGTACAGCGAGACCGTTCAAATAACTATCCAGTCCTCGTGTCTCAGCTGCTCGCTGCCGTCGCTTGCGTCGTTGATCATAGATGAATCCGAAGCGGTCGATGAGATAGCCAGCACTATTATATCGGCCGTACATGCGCGTGAGTGTGGGTGGCTGAACATCAAGCGGCAGAATGGTGTCCATCTCGACGGGCCCAGAGGACTCGGGTCGGGTTTCAGCTGGGGAGTCTTCTTTAGAGTCGGCCCAGCGCTCGGGAGCGGGGGGGCGAGACAATCGGCCGCCGACGGCTGAACCAGCACCGCCGAGGGTCGCGGCACGCCAGGAGGCGCGGCCTGTAGTGCTAGCGGGTGGTAGGACGGCGCGGGGAGGGCGAGAGGCGAGGGTGCCAGCTCTGGAGGGATAGACGGAGCGGCGTGAGGTGCCAGAGGTGGTGGACGTGGTGGAGGAGACGGAAGACGTTGTGCCAGCGCGAGTACGGGGGGTAGAGGCCGGGTCCGTAGTTAACAAAGCGGCGGCAGTGTTACCCGCAGCCCCCCCTACAAGCCGCAGTGCCATTGCTGCCAGTGATGGCTTGCGTGCGGTCGATGTACCGACGGTGGCGTCGATGCTAGACTCTCGATTCTGGCTGGAGCTGTGGGTGGCCGCGGGGACGTCCGTGGCACTATCCGCCGGTAGCGGTTCGAAAAGATCGTCAGAGAGAAGACGCCGTCGTTCGGCGCCGGGCGGTGCGCGAGACCGGATGACGGTTGACAAGGGTTGCGTCGGCGTACTTGAGGAGCCAGGCACTACGCCGCCGGTATCGCTGACGCTGCTGGCGCGGCTCGACTTCTTGTTGACCCAAAAAAGATCCTTCCAGCCACGTGTTGTGCCAGAAGCGGGATCTGGCTTCATGCTGCCGCCGGCGGAGCTGGGGTTCGTTGTGTCAGAAGCACTGGCGGTACTGCCGGCGCGGATAGTGGCATCGTTGGCGGAGGGGGTTTCGGCAGAGAGTCCTAGGTTATTCTCCATCGCCTCCAGTATTGCCTCCGCCCGCGCCTCCCGCGCCTGCATCAACGCTTGACCTTCTGGTGCATCTTGCTCATGTATGGCCGCGGCCGCCATCTCCGCGCGCGTCGCCTTTTCCTGCTCGAGGGTGCGTAGCCTTGTCTCTATGTCTAAGCTCGACAGTCCCGCGTCGCTGGCGATCTTGCGGAGGAATCGCTCGCGGTCAGCGGCGCGTGCGCGCAGGCGGCTAAGGAGCGCGTCGCGTGCTGCAACGTCCGCCGCAAGCTGCCGCACAAGCTTAACTGCGCCTTGCTCGCCAATTATTCGAGCAATATGGGCATCGTCGGCGATGTGGAGAGGTACGCCGGGGAGGGCGTGGAAGGGCAGAGGGGGGGGGTCGTCAAAGAGGGCGCCACGACTGCTGCAGGTGGCCGTCGCACTGGCATGAAGACTTGCTAGAAGCTGGCGTTCTGGCGTCCGTTGTCGTTCTGTTCCGGTCAGGCTTTCTACCAGCTTTTCCGCTGAAAACGCACCAGACACTGCTGTCGGCCTTGGCCGGAGTCCCGTCTGCGGCAGCTCCGGCGAAAAAGACGGAAATGATGTCAACGATTTGCTATCCGAAATGCTGGACCCTGGAGACGTTGTCGTTCCTGCGCCTATCGATCCATTCGGGGTGACTCCATTCGCCCCTACTCCGTTCTGTGCAAGCCGAACACGTGTCCGGCTGCTGCTCGTGCCGCGCTGGCTGGCGGCACGCCTTGACCGGCGACTGCGCACAGATGTGGCCGACCGCTGCGACGTTGATCGCGAGAGCGCCGGAGTCGACGAGATCGACACCGGCACCGACGGGAGGGAGACTGGCGTAGATGCTGGAATAGAAAGTGACGCCGGAAGCGGGTCGCTTAAGCTATCCGCGTAGGTCACGGAGACATCATCGCAGTCCATGACCAGCACAGCATGTCGGAGCGATGCGAATAGTGAATTATGGGCGGTCCAAAGGTCGAGGATGGTAGTTGGGAAGAGTGTTGGGGGAGTAGTTGAGGTAAGTTGTTTCGTTGAGGTTGTGAATCTAAATACGACGATTGGAATCACGACGACGCGGTAATGCCAGTGCCGTCGCTATGACGATATGCCGACCAGCATTTTGCCGGAATGGAAACGAGTAAGGATGGACATGATCCGCTAGCGATTCACGTGCTAGTGTAACGTCACGTGCATACCTTATATCGCCAACCGCTCGTTAATGTTGCCTAAAAAATCGAGCTTACGAGCCATTACTTTAACTAACTAATATGATTATCTACTTTGGCCTGCGCCCTCTTCTTGGATATTGCTATTTTGCCCGAGATCTAACTTTTTTCGGGTGGTGCCGTTGTTTTTGGTAATCTGTATCTTTGTCTGCCTCCGCTTATCTTCTCTGAGTTACTGCTGTCGTGAAATATATAACAGAAGAAGCCTAGGCATGGGCTGCTATTATACGGGCACTTTATTTAATTTTGTAAATATATAAGGATGCTGATACTCAGTAGTTTGTTTTCTACAATTGAAATACGTGTACCGACATCGTTTACTGGTTTAGATGTCATTAATCAAATAATAATATGCTGTGGAGGCACTAATATCAAGACGGTTTCAGTCACGTAATCAGAAATATTCTAGCAACTACCTTTTGCTTCATACAGCTATGATTGTGAGAGTTCTACCAGAGGAAGAAGTCGCAGCTGGAAGAACGAAACTGGTTGAAAACTAAGCTGAGGGAAAAAGGAAGGATCAAGGCTAAGTTTTACAAGCAGCATCCCCCATAGTTATACCCCTTCTTTCCTCGCGGCTATCAAGGTCCCTTTCTTCCCACGCGGCTATCGCGGTCCCTTTCCTCCGTTGCCGGTCACCAGTCGTGCGCTGGCAAAGTGGTTGCTGCCCAGCTGGCCTGACGGTTGGGATCGTGTGCTGGCAAAGTGGATTTCGAATGCATTTCGAATCGTCTAGCCTGCGTGGGTAACGGGTGCAGTCGGAATAGTGGCTGACTAAGGCAGGGAGATGCTGAGGGCAGAGCCGAGGCTTATACCGGGCCATGGCCCGTCACAGATAAGGCTCGACAAGCTCGACAGACGAGCCAGGCGAGCCGGCTCGATAGGCTCGACGTGCGAGCCAGACAAGCCAGACAAGCCAGGAAGAAATGAAGGAAGGAACCCTAGTATATAAGACTACGATCCCTACCACCTAGATAGCTTTCCTCACTACAGCTCTTCAGCAATCAATCTAAGTATTCACTTGAGTATCTACTCTCACTTGAATAGGCCTCGCAGCCTAGTGACACTCTGAAGAACTCTAGACAAACAGACAACAGAAGAAGATCGCCGTTCACCATTGCACATCATTGGCCTTGACTTTCCTACTTACATAAAACCCTTGGCACACCACGGTTTATTACTAAGGAAATAGTGTGTTCATTACACGTATCACGAAGAGGATAGAGATCTAGTAGATGTGTTGAAGCAGGAAGGTAGCACTGTATTCCAAGAACAGAGACTAAGTCTTGAGTCCCCTCCGACCCATGGATGAGACGGAGGTGACTCCTGTTTGTAGGCATCTGAATATCCCTTCTGCCAGTCAGAAGAGGAAGAGGGCAGCCCAGGGTATCCCAACTCTCCCAGAGAGTCTATGACGGGTGACGTCAGAACAGACTAGACCCTTACTCATAGCAAGGAGAAAGGACTGGAGGTTCGGTTGAGACATCCCCGCCATCCCCGCGACACAGGGCCTCCTCGCTTACTGAGTCAAAGGGACTTATCCCAAGTCCCGTTGGCATCAATATTCCCATGGCACGTGCCCTTGCCTTGTGTGTAAGAGGATGGGATGTGTGATATCCCGTAACAGAAGCCACAAGTTGTATGCCACATACCAATCGTACTCCGTAATTTAAGTAAGCGTTATAGCTACAAGATAAAAAAGGAAAGCAAGAAGCAGTAGTAAGAGAGCGGCAAGGTACACAGGTAAGTTGGCTAGGTATGGATAGTCTTATAAGCACACTGATTAAAAGACAAAAACAAAGAGTAATTAACACCACAGACGACAGTACAAATACAATTACTTTTACTAAAGAGCTTATTAAACATCGTCACGTACGTTTTTATAGGTGTAGGTCCGGCGGCACCGGTAGACAAGGTCTACCTATGCCTTTGACTCTGCCATACAGTATGCTATATAGTCTTTTATGGAGTAGTTTATAGTAGATGTTGGTATCTCACCACCGTCTTGACCCACTATTATCTGTATGACTAGCCAATAGGAGGTGGCACCCTATGTGCCGCCTTACACCGCCCGACCGCTGCGCTATAAGACACCCGCGCATCGGGCGTAACGATAGTTAGACAGACTTACTTCATGCCACCACCTAGACCAACTGTACCCCCCCGCTTCATGGAAGAGGAGGACGTACAGGGTCAACGGGGCACAACCAATTTCACACGTTATTCCGTTGCAACGATACATCGCGCGATTCCCACCCCAGGGAACCGACAGTAGATGTATTTTAAAGCACGAAATTTAGGATTTTGGTGGTGATTATGTAAAACCACCCTTGCATCTAGCTAACCCACCTAGCCGCTCCCCTGTGTGGTATACACAGATGCGAGCACAACATCTTCACTGAACTCTATGCTGGCCAGCCATTTACCGAAATAAACGTTTCTGTAGAACCCATATGTGCCTTTACTTCACTTTGCTCATAATAGTTTCCGGACCCCGGTCGATATACATTTGTGCAGCGCGGGCCTTGACTGCGTTTAGCATACTACGGTCAAAGTCGTCCCTTGCACGCAACACCGCTTCCACCCAGCCAATCTGCAAGTCCCAGTAGGCGGACTTGAAAGCAGAAAAAGCATCAGGGACTGAATCCTTGGGAGCAGTAATCAGGTTTAGAAAGGGCTCGGTAACGCGCCAGGTCTGCTTGAGGCCCATAATAACGTCGGGACTCTGGGCAACGGAGGCGAACATTTCAAAAACTGCCGCAACGTCGGCGAATATTTGATCTTGGAAAGGGTCCTGCCGTCGCAGCTTAGCGCCTTTGTTGCGAATGGCGAGCAGGTAGCGCGCGAGCAGAGTGTCGGAAAGGATTTCAATAAAGACGTCGACGAGAGAGTGATGCAGGACCTGGCGGTAGTCTGCAACATACTCCTCGAGGGTAGCGACCATTTGCTTCATAGTAGTGCCAGCGTACCAGCGTTGCAGACCAAAAAAGTCAGGTAACACGCCGCGGAAGTCAACAGCAAAAATGAGGGTGGCAAACTTGGTTAGACACCAGGTGCCTAGGTCGACATAGCCGTCACGCAGGGCAGCTACCTCGGCGTCGACACGTTCCATGTAGGCAGGCGATACAAGAGGTTCAATCTTGTCGCGGAAACTAGATAGGTACGCAAGGCGTGGTGCGCCGTCCTTGTCTTCGCCGTCATCAATGCAGGCGATTTGATCGTTAGCTGTAGCAACGAGCCAGTCCTGTAGTGCCTGGAAGCCATCGAGGTCGGGTACTTTGCCAGCCTCGTACCGCCTTGCTTCATCGTCAAGCATTTTTTGCGTTGCCTGCTGGCGCATGCGTAGGCGCAAGAACATGGCATCAACAACGCCCTCGACGACGTCGGCGCGCTGCGAGTTAGCAGCAACGTCGATCTGCTCGCGTAGCATACGCCAAAGATCGACGAGTGTGCGCGTCCGAAAGTAGCCATACTCATCGGCATCGAGATTGGCGGAGGCGCCCGGACCAGCAGCAGCGGCGGGTTCGACGGCGGCACGGGCGATAAAATCCCGCTGCTCTTGATGGCCAATGCGCTCTATCCACTCGTCTAGGAAGCGGATGATGAGCTGCCGGAACTCGCGAACAAGCTCAGCCTCGCGATTGTCGAGCACGTGTGGCACTAGTACGGGATCGTCGGCGCTGAAGCCGAGCTTCGCCATCTTCTTGTAGTATTTAACTGGCCAATTAATAATTTCCAAAGTGTGAGCGGAACTGGTGTCGGGGTCATCGACAAGCCCAACGAGAAAATCGTGCATTAGTTTGTGGTAAAGCCCCGTATATGTGCGCATAATGTGCCATTTTTTGGGCATTAGAGGCGCCATGCCGAGCCGCACGGCGTTGAGATCGTTGAAGTACCAACGAAGCTCCTTCTCGAGGCGCGAGGGATCATCAAGGAAGGCGGCGCGAGTTTCGGTGAATTGCGCCTCGGCGTACGCCTGGATCGCGAGTCGAAACTTATCTTTGTAGCCGCGCACCGTCTTGGCACCGTCCGTGATACCCTGAAAGCGCGCCGCGATTTCCTTGTGATCACGCATGGCATCTTGTAGCGCCTGTACACGCTGGTCGCTCTTTTCCTCGGCCTCGATGATAAGCGCGAAACGTACAACTAATGAGTTGTTCTCGGCCGTCACCAGCGTCACCAAGCTCGTCGCCACCAAACCGACGTGCTCGTCGAACCAGTCAATAGCGCCATCCAGTCGCTCAAAATAATCCTCCAGCGTCGATTGGAGGCTTGTATCGTCCGCACGCTGTATCTGCTCCATGGCATCGTCCCGGATGTTGCGTAATTGTGTCAGCTCGTAATGGATTGCAAGCAGATTCGGCATGGTTTCCTGGTCCGTATCATCCTCCCGCAGCATCACCTCCACCACATTTAGCCGCTCGTTGAAAGTCTCCAGATTGTGCCTCATCGCCTCGACTGCGCCAAAATTGCGGTGCGCCTGTGAGACGAGATTGATAGTTGCAAAGTCGGTTATCATGTTCTGGCTCTCCGAGCACAATTTGTCGATTTGCATCATTTCCTCTTTAATCTGCTGTACTGTCTTCTGTCCGTCCGTCAAGCCTGTCATCCCGCTCTGTGTTGTCTCCAGTTGGTCGCGTAGTCCATCGCGCAATTGACCGTCTACCGCCGCCTTCTTGCGCGCAAACTCGAGTTTGAGCGTTGCAATCTTATCCAGGTCATCGGGATGTCGCAGTAGCTCTGCGAGCTTGACCACGGGGGCATCCATGAAGGCGATGTAGGGCGGTAGTTGCGTCGAGTCAAGATTGGAGGCCAGTTGTCTTGAGACTTGACGGAGTACTGCTGTCGTAGACGTGTTATCGAGCTGCTTGTGGTGCTGTTGTTAAGTTGTGGCGGTAGGCATCTAAATGTGTAGTAATGGGTTGGCTCAAAAGCTGGTACGTTTCTGCTCGACCATCGCCTGCGAGGCCGAGAGTCTTGCGTAGAGATCGTGTTTTGGTTCCAGACGAGCAGTGATTTTTGAAGATGTCGGGACAGGATCGCTTAGTGCAATGTGCTTAGTAACCCCCCTTTGCATCTAGCCAATAGAACATGAAGGGTCCCACATGTCAGTATATGATTACGAAGCGCACTGTATTTTTGTATGGGACTGAATGCGGTTGAAAAGAAGAAGAAAAGACGTCTTTAATCTGTTATCATAATGTCTGTGACCAAAGAAGTCTCTGTCCAGCACAGCTATAAAGCAATAGATACGTTAATAAGGCTGCGTACTCCGTACGTACATGGTCTTACATGGGTGGACAAGGGCTATCTGCTGGGCCGTGAGTATTAGGCCTGATAAACCACAGCACTATTGGCAGCGACATTTGTAAGATTCCTAGTTTCTGATTCATCTGCTTCATGATTTTTTCTTTCGATTGGGTCCGTACAGCGCAACACTGTCCTCTCACCACCCCTTCCCGGTTGATAAGACAATTTTTATTGTCTAGTTATCCACACACGGTATACTTTCGTATTAAGACATGGCTGTAGTCAGCGACTTAATCGATAGATGACGAGACAAAAAAGAGTCATCTTACGAAACAACTAATAACGAGGCCAAGGAGTAATCAAAAGTGCTGTATGCAGCCCAATAATAAGAGATTACCGGGGCGTTGTTACAGATTTTAACCGGTTGTATACCACATCAAAGCTGGGCTAGGTAGCAATACTCCGTGAACCACATTTAGTTCTCTGTTGCCTTATGTTTCTGACTTGCATTTGAATTATATACTCTACGATCTATGTTGACCTAGAACGACTCTGCACCTCCTCACCTTGAACCGGTTCTCTTGCCTACTTCAAGGTCACCAGCTCCTCCGCACTCGTCGGGTGGATCGCGACGACGTTGTCAAAATCCTTCTTCGTGGCACCCATCTTAATAGCCACGCCAAAGCCCTGCAGCATCTCGCCGCTGCCAAGACCAAGGATGTGCAGTCCGACAACCTTTTCCTCGGGACCGGCCGTTACGAGCTTGTAAGCAGTTGGACCCTTGTCACCAGGTTCCATCATAGCGTAATACATAGCGGTGAAGCTGGTCTTGTAAATTTTGACATTGTCCTTGCCATACTTTCTGATCGCCTCCGGTTCGGTAAGACCGATAGAGCCGACTTCGGGGTGAGAGAACACGACCGAGGGAATATTGGTATAGTCGAGGTGCAGATCGGCGAACTCGGCGGGCCCGAACAAGCGGTGCGCGAGGCGCCGGCCAGCAGCAATGGCGACGGGGGTAAGGTCAACCGGTCCGGTAACATCACCAAGGGCAAAGATACTGGGCACGGCAGTGTTCTGCAAGCTGTCGACCTTTATAAGACCCTTTTCAGATATCTCAACTCCAACCTTCTCAAGACCAATGTCCTTGGTTAAGGGGCGACGGCCGACGGCCCAGACAAGGGTGTCGACGCCGTCAAGTGTTTGGCCGTCGCCGTAGGTCAGGGTGAGCTTGCCTGTGGTGTGGTCCTTGTCGATGCGGGATAGCTGAGTGTTCTTATGCAGGTGGACACCGAGGCGCTCGTAGTTGCTTGTAACGCCCTCCTGAATGATCGGGTCAAATGTGCGCAAAAATGTGTCGTGGCGGATGAAGAGGTGCGTTTCGGTGCCAAGGGCGTTAAACACACCGGCAAACTCGACAGCGATGTATCCGGCGCCGACAACAGCGACTTTTTGGGGCTGGGTGGCGATCTCAAAGAAGCCGTCACTGTTGATGCCATATTCGGCACCAGGGACGTCGGTTGGTATAATGGGCTGGCCGCCGACGGCAACCAGGATCTTTTTGGCGCGGATTGTGACCTCGGTGTTTCCGGCTGCGTCAGGCTCATTCAAGGCGACATGCACCTCGTTGGGACCAATGATGCGGCCCCAGCCGCGCACGTATTCTACGTGGTCGTTGGCGAGATTCCGCTCATATATACCATTGAGGCGGGCGATGTAGGCGTCTCGCTTGGCCTTGAAGGTAGGCCAGTCGAACGGCTTCGTCTCCGAGACGGAGAAGCCGTAGGCCTTAGATTCGTGCAGGGCCTCGGCGAGAGACGCAGCATAGAATGTAACCTTTTTGGGGACGCAGCCGACGTTGACACAAGTGCCACCTAAACGGGCGCCCTCGACAATGGTGGCCTTAATACCGTACTTGGAGGCGGCCATACGAGCGGAGGCAAGCCCCCCACTACCGCCACCGAGGACGAGGTAGTCAGTTTCGCGAGTGACTGGAGCCATGGTGGCTAGATGGCGAGCAAAGGAGGCGAGGCGGTGTGCCGCTCCAGTGTGAAAACAAGAGGTAGACAGAATTGCAAAAAATGGGGACGAAGCCGAATTCGCGGCGGAAACTGATACAGTGGGCGCGCGCGGGGCAGTGGGCAAACAAGCGCGCGATAGCGAGAACGGTCTCATAGGCAAGTATGATTGCACAGAGTCGATGAGGTAGAGGTGGCACACAGTTAAGAAGAAAACTATTGGGGACGTGTCTAGACAATGACGACATGGAGACATTTATATCGAGCGACCGGATTTATCATCAGCGGCATGTGTCGCACATTTTTACGGAGAAGAGCAAGTGGAGACAGGTGCAAGCGTGCTTACTAATAAAGCGTAGTGCGTCCACCTTCCTGAATGCAGCTGTGCTCCGTATTGTATTCCACATCATGATTACTGATGCACATGCGCAAGACGTGATGTCTCTTCTGCGCATACGGAAAAGCCGAGGCTTTTGGGATTCGCCGACAGGGCCATTGCGCGAATCGTCGACTTCATGTCGACGATGGTCCAGCAGAACGGCGGCAGCGCCAAAAGCAGCACAGACAGCTTCGAAGAAAGCCTCGCGGAAAGCCTCCCCAATCTCAGCAAGCAAAGCAGTCTCGTCGCACACGCCCCCGCCAGTAGCACCACTTCCTCCTCTTCGCCTCCAGCAGCTCCGTGAGCTAGCACTTCTCTGCGGCCGCAACGCCAGCGGAACGAAGGCAGTGTTGCGGGCAAACTTGGAGATCCCAACCATTGTACCTCTCAAAAGCAGCCGCATTCTTTCGATCGACATGGGCGTACGCAATCTTGCGTATTGTCTGCTGCGAGTAAAACATGGGGAAGCGGTGCTAGAGTCGTGGGAGCGGCTAGAGGTGGGAGGCGACGCTGAGTCAAACGGGACCAGCACAGCGTTGATGGACTCTGCCGTCGGACCCCCAGTCATGGCTGCTGCTGCCGCCCGCCTCGTGCGCGACCGCCTCCTGCCACTGGCGCCGTCTCACGTGCTTATCGAGTGGCAGCGGTTTCGGTCGGGCGGCAGGGCAGCGGTGCTTGAGTGGACGTTAAAGGTAAACTCCTTGGAGGCCATGCTGCACGGAATATTGGCGACAGTGGCCCTAGGGCCAGAGATTTGTCAAGAGAACGACCGTCTGGTCGATCGACAGGATTACGGCATAGAGAATCGCAGCATACGCAACATCATGGGGGCAAGATGCTTGCAGGAGGTTCACGCTATCAGCCCCCGACGTGTATCCCAATTTGTGCTGCGTGGCGGGCTTGGTCTGGTAGAAACACCCTCCGCAAACGAGACCGATATCAAAGATGTTAAAGAGGCATTGGTGGCAAAACTGCTACGGTCAGGTCGGCTGCCAGTTGACGGGGGCACCGGCGTGCGCAACACAACGGCAGCGTACCTGGCGCGGTGGGAAGTCAAAGGAACACGGCGAAGGAATATAAGGAAGGCAGTGGGTGTGGGCATGGACGCAAAGTTCAAGACAAATACAACTAAAGGCATCAAGACGAAGACGAAGAGTGTGGACGTCGAATCTCATCCTGTGCCAGAGCCAACACAGGCACTTTCGTCAATCACGGCCGTCTCTATGCCCTCTTCTCTTCCCCCCCTTACTAAGATTGACGACCTCGCTGACTGCGTGGCCCAGGGCCTTGCGTGGCTTGAGTGGGGGCGCAACCGTGCAGCACTGCAAGCGGATGGAGCACTTGCGCTACTGGCGAGGCTGGGGGAACGAGAAAGCTATCGATCATAGCCGTTGATGCGTTGATGAAACCGCTGCGAATTGGCGGCGCTAAATCAATCGTTGCAAAGTACAAAGCGGTCGTTGAACACGCCCTTCCCAGTACAAATTAGATGAGATGGCTACCACGGTAACTAGGCGGGACTTACATAGATTAGGCAGATTAAACACCGCTGATAAAGTAGGGGGAAATATCATCCAGACCGTAGCAACAAAGCATACACGTATCTTACGCGTGGTCGGCAATAATTCTAAAAGCTCGGCTGACCAAGCAAAATTAAACTTGCCCGAACAGAGAACATGATCGGAGACAACATTCTGTGGAACAAAAACATGCCGCAGAAGCATAATAACAGGCCAATGTTTTAGAGTCTCATGTGCAATGGGCTAGCAGACAATCGCTTAGACAAAGGGGCGAGGCAAACATGTTTTTAGCCCCGTCATGCAGTTATCAGGCTGTTCTCGCTTATCGTCCGATGGCTTATTAATAGAGAATTGCTATAATTACTGTAACTTCTTGCTATCGGCCATACTGTAGACCCATAAAACAGAGGGTACATTGGGTGGGGCTACTAACTTCACCGCCTAGGCCCACAATAAAATATTTCTGGCCAATAACTTTTACGCCAGACGCTCCCTCCAATTAATGCGCTGTTTCCGTGGACGCAGTCCATACCCCCCCCCTTGATCGTCACCACCTCTGCCTTCTTCATGACCATCCTCTCTTTCTTCGTGAGCTTGACTGCTATTGGCCAATTCAAGTATGCCTGCACCCTCTGCATCCTCTGGCACTAACACAGGTCCCATATCAATCTCTTCTTCTTCCGGTATCACCATGGGCCGTTTCCGTGCAATTGGCGCTGCGTCAATTGCATCCATTGCTGCTAAGCTTGGTCCGTATTCAAACGCCGAAAGTTGGCGGCGGATAGACGCAGGAGGCGGTCGTACACCGTTGTGGCGGCTTGGCTGCGATGTGCTTTGACTGAGTAATAGCCTGCGAGACTGCGATGTAGGGAAGACCGACTGCTCATTTCGACCAAAAGGCCCTTCGTTGCGAGGCCTACCACGTGTATTCAAAACAACGCTTGGCTCTTGTATGAGGAGGAGAGGGTTCTCGTTCGCCTATAGATACCTGTTAGTAAAAACAAAGAAAGCTATAAGCTTAGAAACGTACCAAATCAACTTCTAGCCACTAATAGCAGTTGATCTCAGACTTCAAGATAGCCCGATTCTGGTCTAGTATATTAAGAATCTTGTGAGAGCAAGGTATACCTTGCTGTGGCTCAAAAGTACTTGTACATGGCCGTGTAGGAGGCGCAAAATTAGCCATAGCTCTTGTCTCTTGTAAGCCAAGGGTAAGTCGATGTTGCTGGACCAGGTGATCGAGACATTTTGATGAGACCTGGTGATGTAGCTGTCCAAGCCAAGCGAACCTGATGTAATCATAGCGTCTTTTCTCCCTTTGAATAGCGATCTCTTGGTTAATCGTCCGCTCCTTATCACGAAGAAGGCCCTTGATAACGTCAAATAGCATCTTTGCATCTCCTGTGCCATGAGTTAAGCATTGCTTCAGTTGGCGATGAGCTGATTCAGTCGGCGACGTAGTTCGTTGCCCAAAATTTCGAAGTCTCGACGTAAAGCAGGTTGCCCACTGATGACGGTACGGCCAGTACTCATTGCGTAGATAATCGATGATGCTTTTCTGGTCATTAAATTCGGTAACAATACGATCCCATGCTATTTGAAACATAGACTCTGTGGGCGCATAAATAACAAACTTCCACAAATCGAACAGTCCTTGGCGGGTGTGTGGTATAGTCGCAGGTATAGAGAGAGGCAGCGTAAAGCTACGGCGAAGGAAGTTATTCATGTCTGCGACTTGTCGATCAGTGTCGTCATCCTCCTGATCTTCTGCACCGTCGTCGTCACCATTAGCCTCTTGAGGCTTCTTCCATTTTCGCTTAATGTTCAGGACGATGTTGCCGTTAACGTGAAAGATACAGAGCTGGTGCGGTACAGTTGGCAGATGCTTCTTTAAAGCTGACTTTAATGCAGACTCAAAATCGGTAATTAGCACGGTTGGTAGCCGAATTTCATGCTCTTGTCTTGCCTCTTCAACGCAGCTAATAAGCCAGTCGTATCCCTCGAATCTCTCATTATCAATCAAAGCAAAGAAGAGAGGTATTGTATGCCCAGTGTTTGTAAGGCAGGTCCCTTGAAACAGCGGCATCTTGTACTTGTTTGTCTTGTATGTACAGTCCATCGAAAGGACGGCTGGGTTTTGCTTCCACGACTGTAGCTGCCAAGGAAGTGCGAAAAACAAGCCAGTAACTGGTCCACCATTGCTATCGTTCAGATGTTTGACTCGATGGAAGACGTTATCATCTTGAAGCTGCTTAATGACGTATTGAATAGGCGAGTGGCCGTTCAAAGCGTTGTGTAGCGGGCTGCCACGGGTGAGATCACGTGGTAGTCCGATGGATATAGGTCCTATTGACTACTCTGTACCAAAGACAGACTATGAATAGAGAAGAAATCGATACAAGGCGAAGGCAGAGTATGCCTGCCTTCGTCAGTCTAAATAGCCTCACGTCCGAACGTCTTGCCCCGCCAGTCCTTATCTCCTCCGGTAATGTGCGCGTGCGGGTGAGGGTCTATCGGTCTTCCCCTATCGTTAGTCCCAGGGTGGGTTTAGATCGAGCTGTCTCCCTATCGCAGTGCGTCGATGCGAAATGTTTTCAGACCCGCGTGTCTTCGAGTCTGGCGTCCCTGCCTCGAGTCAGACCCACTGGTCCTCAAACATTTAGACTCCTTTCTGCTGACTATGGCTGTGGCGCCAGCCTCAGCCACACTCGGGCCCTTGGCCCGTTACATTACCCCCCTTCTCCCGGTGTAGGGGTAGCCCAAGGTCGATCGTCGAGGCCGGCTTCGTACGCCTCCATTGCCGCCGTCTCCCGGAGGTCTCGGAGCGGCTCCCACGTGGGTTCGGCGTAGCCCCTCCAATGGACCAGGACCCGGTATCCCCTGCCCTGCCGTCGGTGAGCCGTGATCCGTTCGACCTCGTACTCCTCCTCCCCGTCGATTTGGAGGGGTTCTGGCTCCGCGTACTGACGTCGCTGACTCGGGAGGGGATCGTCTTCTATCCGCCGCAGCAGGTCCACGTGGACGACGGGGTGTATCGTCCCGGGTACGTCGAGTCTTACCGCGTGGGACCCGATCGCCTCGAGGACCCGGTACTCGAGCTGTAACCAATCGAGCTTTTTCGAGGGTCTCTTTGTTGACACGTGGCGGAGCCGGAAGAGAACTCGATCGCCCGGGCGGAAAACGTCCGCTACTCTCCGTCGGCGGTTGGCGTACTCCGACTGCTTGTCCTGTGCCTCCCCCATTGCCGCTTGTGCGAAGGATCGTGCCTCATGCCATCGGTGCACCCATGCGCGTCCTAGGGCGGCGGGAGACTGACCGCCGATCTGGCCCTCCTCCGGGGCTTCTTCGATTACGGGGAAGTGGTATCCGTGGAGCATAAAGAAGGGCGCCATAGACGTCGACGCGCTTACGCGATTATTAATCGCGATCATGGCTCCCGGTAAGAGCCTCTCCCAGTCGTCCTGCGCGTACGTCGTGAAGCGCCGCAGGTAGGCTTCGATCTCCTGGTTGGCCCGCTCCGTGGCCCCGTCTGTCTGCGGGTGATGCGCGGTGGACAGGCGGCGGGTAATCCCTAGACGTTCGCACACCACCTTCCACATCATGCTCACAAACTGGGAGCCCCTGTCGGAGACCACTGCGGTCGGCAGGCCGTGGTGTCGGAAGACCCCCTGGAGTAGTTGGTCCGCCACTGCAGGCGCCTTTGTGTCGCCCATCGCTTCAAAGATCATGGCCTTGCTTAGGCGATCGGTAATGACCATTATGTTCTGGCAGCCGCTCGATGGAGGCAGGCCAGTGATGAAATCTACCGACAATTCGCTCCATGGCCGCTCAGGGATCGGCAGCGGCTTCAGCAGTCCCTTCTTCTCGTCGCGCCAGACGGTGGACTGTCGACAGACTTGGCAGTTTCGAACGAATCGCCTTACGTCCTTTGTTAGTCCTGGCCAATGGTATTGTCGCGCGATCAGGGCTCTCGTTGTCTCGCGCCCTGGGTGCCCCCCTAACGGCGAGTCGTGGATCGTCTGTATTAACGTCGTGCGTAGGGGCTCCCACGCGGGGATCCAGATCCGGTCCCTCCACGTCAGTCGGCCCGCGTCGTCCAAGCTACATTCTGACAATGAGACAGGGAGGTGCCATTTCGCAGGTAGGGACCGATCTCCCCGGGCCACCGCGTCCCGTATGGCCCAATACCGGTCGTTCTTGGTAAGGCCCTCCCTCCATCCCTGCGCCAGCTCCTCGCCCACAAACGGCGGCGGGAGATCTGGTCTAGTTCCTGCGTACGGAGTGTCCTCTGCTTGGTCTGCGTCTGCGTCTGCGAGCCAGCCTGCTCTGGCCCGTACGATCTGGTCTGCGCCAAACAAGGGCGTGTCTTCCGCTGGTGCTGGTTGGGCCTCTGTCGTTGCCGTGAGTCCTCCTTCGATCGGCTGCAGCAGCTGGATGAATCGGCCCGCTATCCTTGCGTCGTCGACGTCCTGCGGCAGGTCCTCCTCCCTCCTAGAGAGGGCGTCCGCCAGGGTTTGGAGCTTGCCCGCTCGGTGGACTAGGACGCAGTCGAACGACATTAGCTCCTCTGCCCACCGTATCTGCCTCTCGCCTAAGTGCTGCCTAGACGCAAAGTAGACGAGGTTGCGGTGATCGGTATGCACCACGAAGTGCTGTCCCTGGAGTTCGGCCCGCCATTCTCGAAGGGCAGATATGATCGCCCACATCTCTTTGTCGTGGATCGGATAGTTGCACTCGGCTGGTGAGAGCTTGTGGGAGCAGTACGCCACTGGATGCCAGATCTGATCCTCCCCTTGCTGGAGTAGCGCCGCTCCCGTGGCGTATCCAGACGCATCCGCCTCGACGACGGTAGGCCGCCCCGGGATCCACGCGGCCAGCACGGGGGCCGTGATCGCGGCCGTTTTCAGCTTAACGAAAGCCGCCTCCGCCTCTGGGGTCATTACGAACGGCCCCTTCCCTGTAAGGGCCGTCAGCGGCGCGGCTAACTCTGAATAGTCCGCCACGAACTCTCGGTAGAACCCTGTGAAGCCAAGAAAACTACGTACGCCGCGTCGCGTCGTGGGCGTCTTCCAGTTTTCGATCGCCTTCACCTTCTCTGGGTCTGTGGCTAGTCCCCTTCCGGGACGGACCACGTAGCCCAAAAACTTGAGCTCGGAGGCCGCGAATAGGCACTTCTTAATATCTAGTTGCAGGCCCGCCGCGTCTAGCTTGCGTATTACCGAACGTACTGCGAGTTGGTGATCCTGTTGGGAGCCGTTGGTGTAAATGGCCACGTCATCTACAAAGGCAGTAGCGTCTTTGTCTAGGTGGTCACGGAGGATTCGGTTGATGTAACGCTGAAACGACGCGGGCGCTCCGGTGAGCCCGAACGGCATGACCAGCCACTCATATGAGCCTGTGCGAGTGTTGAACGCCGTTTTCTCCTCATCCCCTGGCCGCATGCGGATGCGATGGAAGGCCGAGATCACGTCCACCTTCGATACCCAGCGATGCTGCGCGATTGTACGCAGGGTCTCGACTATTAGCGGTAGGGGGTACGTATCCTTGGTCGTGATCGAGTTTAACTTCCGGTAGTCCACGCAAAATCTTAGGCTTCCGTCCGCCTTGCGCACGAAGAGAACCGGGGCGCCGGCCGCCGACCTGCTCTGCCGGATTAGGCCTAAGTCGAGGAGGTCTAAGATAGTCCTCCGCATCACCAAAAGTTCCTCCCTGGACTGGTGGTAGAGCGGGCTGCTTGGGATCGTGAGCTCCCTGCCGTCCTGGTCCGTGACCAGGTTAATCTCATGGTCGACGCCTGGTCGGTGGGGGGGCAAGCTCAGGGCCTCCTTCTTGTCAAATGCGGAGGCCAGATCCTTTAGCCAGTCTGGTAACTGCTTCTCGAGCTCCGGGAGGGACTCTAGGACCCGTTGTTTGTTCAGGGCCCTCTCCACGTCTTCTAACGTGACGCGGCGGGCGACGGCCCCTTTCTCTCGCGCTGCTGCCTTGAACTTGGCTGCCGCTACCCGGAGTGCGGCGCCGCTGATCGATCCCTTTCGCCTTGTTGAGACAGGGACGGACGTCCCTAGCCCGCGAATCTCTAGTCGGTCCCCTGCTGGGTCCGGTCGTACGTCGAACGTGCGCATCCATTTAAGGCCTAGAATTAGGCTGTCCTCCTGGTCTGGGACAACGTAGGCCCAGATCCTCGTGGCGTATCCCTCGATGTCGAGCCAAAATCGCGCTACCCTTGTGATTTCGGGGGGACTGATCCCCTTCTTTGGTTTGGCCACCTGGTGCAGGTGACGCGGCGCGATCGGCAACGTCTCTAATTCGCGTTGTCGGGCGAATTGCTCAGAGACCATAGCAGTGGTAAGGCATCCGGTGTCTGTGAAAGCCTGTACGTTGAAGCGATGATTTATTACCGTATTTAAATACATCCCTCCCGCGTCCATCGAACACCTATCCTTCTGCCACCTACCTGCTAACTGTCTCTCTCGCTCCTTACTGAGTCTGGCGTAAGGAGCTACTCGTTTTCCGAATGCTCGGATCTGGTCTCGCTGACGTCGTCTGCGTCTTGGTCCGGGTCACGTTCGGGTCTCCCAGCCGGGAGAGTCTTCCGGGCGTGGACCGGTCCGGCGTGTCGCTTCTGCTTGGCCGTACAGAAACGCGCCAAGTGACCGACCTTGTTACAGCTGTAACAGGTGCGCGTCTCCGAACGTCTCTGGTATGGGGTGTCCCTGGGCGCCTCCGCGGCCCTCCAAGGTCTTCCTCCCTCCGGCCTGGCCCTTCCTGCACGAAGGTCCATTGGTTCGGGAGAGGAGGTTCGGATGGCTTGTGCTGTGGCCCGGTTGCCCAGCTTCAGTCCCTCCAGTTCTGATCCCAATTGGTACAGCGTCTCCTTGAAGGTTGCGAAGGAGAGGGATTCCGATCTATGACCAATTAAGACGCGCTTCGTCTCCTCGTTCAGGCAGGCGCGGAGGGACCTAATTGACGATCGCTCGTCCGCGCTGCCGCCGCTCTGGATGTAGAGGCGTTCGAATTTCGGCAGGAAGCTAGCCACCGACTCTTCCCGCCCCTGGCGTAGGATAGCCAGCTTGTCGGCCGCCCTAACCGCCTCATTTGGGTCAAGATAGATCGTGTCAAGGTAGGCCAGGAGATTGTCCGGGCTTCCCTTGTGCCGATCTGTCGCCACGTAATCCGCCATCATGGCCAGGGCCGGCCCGTCTAGTCGGGAAAACACGTACGCAGCCTGCGTGTCTGCGTCTCCGATCAAGTCCCCGTTCTTGGCTAGTTTGTGCTGGACGAGGATTCTCCAGGCACGGTATTCCGCCTTCTTCCCGTCGAATAACTTGGGATGCGGGATCTTCTGTCGCGGGAGGGGGCTTACCGTCTTCGTTACTCCCTCTGCCGCGGGCGCTTGTTCGAGCGCCGTCATCCGGGCCTGGGACTCCGCTAGTAGAGTCGCCTGGGCCTGGACCTGCGCGTTAGCCTGCGCTGCTTGGTCCGCCGCCGCAGTCAGCTGAGTCGTTAGCTGAGTACGTTCGGCCATCAGCAGCGCGATGCTCTGCTGCATGTCGTGGAACTGTCGTTCCCACTGCTGTTGGTCTCCCATTTTGGAGAGCGTCTTCACCGGTTCCTTGGTGATCTCAGATCGTCTTGATCAGTCGCTTTCTTCCGTGCTGCCGCCTTCGGACTAACGCTCGGGTATCTCGTTGCCTCCGGTCTCGGTAGGGCTTCGTTTAAGGGTTGCGTGTATTGTCCTCTAAAGGCCCTGACTCCTCTAGAGAACAAGATCGATTTCTAATGTAGCGGGCTGCCACGGGTGAGATCACGTGGTAGTCCGATGGATATAGGTCCTATTGACTACTCTGTACCAAAGACAGACTATGAATAGAGAAGAAATCGATACAAGGCGAAGGCAGAGTATGCCTGCCTTCGTCAGTCTAAATAGCCTCACGTCCGAACGTCTTGCCCCGCCAGTCCTTATCTCCTCCGGTAATGTGCGCGTGCGGGTGAGGGTCTATCGGTCTTCCCCTATCGTTAGTCCCAGGGTGGGTTTAGATCGAGCTGTCTCCCTATCGCAGTGCGTCGATGCGAAATGTTTTCAGACCCGCGTGTCTTCGAGTCTGGCGTCCCTGCCTCGAGTCAGACCCACTGGTCCTCAAACATTTAGACTCCTTTCTGCTGACTATGGCTGTGGCGCCAGCCTCAGCCACACTCGGGCCCTTGGCCCGTTACACGTTGCTTCGAAGCTTCTGGCGAAAGTTGTAGATATCCTTGTCTACAAAAACAGCATCAGGGAACTCGCTATGTAAAGTCTTTACAATCGACTTTGGTTTAATGCCATTGTTCGTCATGGTCGTAATAAGCTGCTGCATCTCGGGCGTCAGCTCACGAAGTGCTGGTAGTGCTACTGGATCCCGAAATGCTTCATGGTTATTATGGGCTGTTTCTGCAGAGATTTGGAAGCTCCATAGTCGTTGATTTCTTGCTAGAGACGACGCGGTAGCTCTCCATCTGCATCCAACTCTAACCGTGCTTCCGTGGCGACTCTGTTGTTGCGATGCTTGCACCTTGCCTTTTACGCAGCCGAATTCGACGAAGGTTGGCTTGCCGTCCACAATGTTGGACGTTTGCTTACGAAAGTAAGCAAACCCAGAGGCTTTTGCCCAGTCCTTGAGGTCCTTTTCAAGCTCTTCGCGACTTTCGTATAACGGCCCTGCAATCAGTCGATGCTCGTCAGGCGGGCGAGCAGGCAGCGTAGAGAGGGTGGTTTCGTCCATTTTTTCGAGCGCTTCTGTTCACTAAAAAACTGTTAGCAAGCGTAGCATTCAAAGCATCATAAGCAGGCAGCACATACCAAAAGAAGCAGACGATTTCAACGTGATGAAAAGGTAAGAAAGCGTGCGTGGATGCATATTGGTTATGTGGATGTATTATGGGCTAGCGGTGGCAGAATAAGCGCACTAGACCACAGTAAGACTAGCGTGAATTCTCTAGTCCAATAAGATATATTTGTATGATCCACCCAATGTACCCTCCGTTTTGTGGGTCTACAGTATGGCCGATAGCAAGAAGTTACAGTAATTATAACAATTCTCCATAACAATAGTAACTATTCCCCATTAAACTTTGCTTTTTCCATATATATTAAACTGAACGACATATTGACCTATAACATGTGCTACATCTCGCCTGTGTTTGCTGCCTACTCTTAGTGTGACGGGCCATGGCCCGGTATAAGCCTCGGCTCTGCCCTCAGCATCTCCCTGCCTTAGTCAGCCGCTATTCCGACCGCACCCGTTACCCACGCAGGCTAGACGATTCGAAATGCATTCGAAATCCACTTTGCCAGCACACGATCCCAACCGTCAGGCCAGCTGGGCAGCAACCACTTTGCCAGCGCACGACTGGTGACCGGCAACGGAGGAAAGGGACCGCGATAGCCGCGTGGGAAGAAAGGGACCTTGATAGCCGCGAGGAAAGAAGGGGTGTATAACTATGGGGGATGCTGCTTGTAAAACTTAGCCTTGATCCTTCCTTTTTCCCTCAGCTTAGTTTTCAACCAGTTTCGTTCTTCCAGCTGTGACTTCTTCCTCTGGTAGAACTCTCACACTTAGACTTGTTTAGGTGCTCTTGAGTTTTTACTGGGAAATGGTCTAAATTTAGGGAAGTTCGCTCGAACCAAAATCACCTAAGCCCAGAAATCACAGTAACTCGCAAGAGACCACCTAAGATCATTAAATTAATAGGTTTTGCTTCTCCTTTAAATTCTGAATTGTCTAAAATTGAAAAGATTAAAATATAAGGGCCAACCGTTCTTAGCAATCTTTCGCTGCACTTTGCATCTCCATGGCCAAGCAACAAGCAGCAAGATTCTGCTCTCTACCAAACTAAAGTCGTGTGCGCACTTACAAACAACAAGATCCAAAATGTGTATGATAATGGGGTCCTGAGTATCAGAAAGCGCTCTATTGGTGTGCTGAGTTATCAGGCTTTGCAGGCAAGGATTTCCAACTTTTGGTTTTACTAGATCTCAGGGGGTGGGTGATAAGTCGTGCATATGCCGTTTATGCTTGCCGAGCAAACATGGGCTTAGTGCCGCGTTCAAGTCCCGGAGATCCACTTGAAATTTACTTTAGCTTAAAGGGTTTCATAGCTAAAGCAGAACAAGCTTTAAAATGAGGCCCGGACCCATTTTCTATTCACTACTCCGTACTCCGTACATGAACGTACTCCGTGATCCCCGCACCCCGCACACCGTCTTGCACCACGAGTATGCCATGTGAAAAACGGAGAGCATATTTGTGTCTCGCGGGGCTACTTCGAGGTATGGCCAATGAAGCTTTGCGTATATGCCGTTGTGTCTGCCGAGCAATCTTGCGCTTGTTGCCGCTTTTAACTCCCGGGGTTCCGACCCGGGCCCGCCCCACATACAAGGTTCACAATGCAGGGTGTAGATTCTGTTGATCCATACTCCGTACTTCGTACGTCTCTAGTAATACGTTGGAACTACACGCTTCCAATTAGCGCCACCATTACAAAGATATTCCAGTCCTTATTGGCACGTTATACAATTCTTTGTTCATTTCCCCGCCTTTCCAGGCGATCAAGAAGAGAGGGGTTGGAAGAAGTGGCAAGCATGTAAGCTTGAAGAAATACTCGAGAGCTATTAAAACCTAGGCCAGCCCTCTGCTGCTGCAGGGAAGATCGCTTGCTAAACTAACACACAAAAAAAAATGTCTGTTCTCGGTCTTTTGTACAGCTACTCTTCCTGGTCCCCAGCCATTCTTCTGTTGGGGATCGCTTTCTACTACTTACATCCGTACCTCGTCACCTTCAAGTCCTTACGGGGTTTGCCAGCACCATTTCCCGCTCAGTTTACGAACTTGTGGCTTTTTTTGGTGTGCAGGAGAGGCAACCGGTACCAAGTTGTGGACGAGCTTCATAAGGAACTCGGACCTGTGGTACGAATTCAGCCCAACCATGTCAGCATCAATGACGACGCGGCTATCAACGCCATTTACGGTCACGGTAATGGGTTTGTAAAGAGGTACGTGGTATGTCAATAACAAACGAAGGTGGCTAAGACGTTTTCCTTGATAGTTCCTATTATGATGCTTTTGTGAGCATCCAGCGTGGTCTCTTTAACACACGTGATCGTGCCGAGCATACACGCAAGCGCAAGATTGTTTCACACACGTTCTCTGCGAAGTCTGTCACCGAATTTGAGCCATTTATTCACGGTAACCTTGAACGCTTTATCAAGCAATGGGACAAGCTGGCTTCACAAAAAAATCTCGGCACAGGTGGCAGTGAGCCTTTTGACTGTCTTAAATGGTTCAACTATCTCGCGTTTGATGTAATCGGCGATCTCGCGTTCGGTGCGCCGTTTGGAATGTTAAACAGCGGTGCCGATATAGCTGAGGTACGCGCCTCGGCGGATAGCGCGCCCATATATGCACCGGCTATAGAAATTCTTAACCGACGAGGTGAGGTATCGGCTACTATTGGCATCCTGCCAGAGCTCAAGCCATATGCAAAATACCTACCGGACCCCTTTTTTACGAACGGTATGCGCAGTGTCACCAAACTTGCAGGCATTGCTATTGCATGCGTCAAAGCTCGTCTTGAGAACCCACCTGATGTTGAACGAAAAGATCTCCTCGGTCGCCTCATGGAGGGCCGTGATGATAAGGGTGAGCCGCTGGGCCGCGAGGAGCTGACTGCCGAGGCTCTGACTCAACTAATTGCCGGAAGCGACACCACCTCCAATTCGTCTTGTGCACTGCTTTTCCATGTACTTAGCTGTGGTGGTGGTGATGGCCGTGTGATGGCTAAACTCCAAGCCGAACTGGATGCCGCCATTCCTGACCATATCAGCGTGCCAACCTATGATATGGTAAAGGATTTGCCATACCTCCGCGCTGTCGTAAACGAAACATTACGCCACCACTCTACGTCAGGGATTGGCCTACCACGACAAGTCCCAGAAAACTCGCAGGGTATCACACTGAAAGGCCACTATTTTCCTCCTGGTACTGTTTTGAGTGTCCCGACATACTCAATCCACCATTCCAAGGAGATTTGGGGCCCTGACGCCTTAGAATTTCGACCAGAACGCTGGGACAACTTAACGACACGCCAGAAGAATGCATTTATTCCGTTTAGCCATGGCCCACGAGCCTGTGTTGGACGCAATGTGGCTGAGATGGAAATGAAATTGATCGTGGCAAGCTGGGCGCGCCGCTATGATATTCGATTGCTCCAAAATCACTTGGAAACCAGCGAGGGATTTTTACGAAAGCCAGTAGAGCTTTACATTCAGATCATGAAGCGCCCATCTGTGAAGTAAGAGATTGTTACATGCACCTTTTTAGAAACAGTTCCCGAATTGTCAGTCAAATCGTGTGCTACCTGGCACATCTGGACAGTTAATAGAGGATCATCTTCACAGCTGCATGCGCACAATTGGCTTTCTCGATTTGCTTTGACTGTACTAAGAATTACATCGTAAAAAGTCCTGTGAACCCCTTTCTCTATAGCAAACAACGCCTTGCCATATTGTCATGATAGGGAGTGTGGATGGATTTATAATTGTCTGGGGCCTGCTGGGATTTTGTTGCGGGCTAGGTAATGCGACCTAACACTGTCCTATGTATTCCGTAGTTGTGCTGCGCAGAGATTTCTGTACGGGCACAGACTTTCCCCATAGCTATCTAGGCATCGACAAGAAAAGCATGTTTGATCTTGCTCCTTTATTCAATGACCTATAGTGTAGCAGATTCGGAGGCATAACATCTCTGCATGTCGGTACCCTCGGAAGGGTATCGCGCGATGTATCTATTCACAAGCTTGTGGTAGTAAACTGGTGAAGCCCCGTTGACCCTGTACGTCCTCCTATTCCTTGAATGGGGGGGTACAGTTTGGTCTTGGTGGTGGCATGAAGTCTGTCTAGCTATCAGGCGCCCGATGCGGGATACATATAGCCGCATGGGTGCGTCTTGGTGCGGTCTGAAGTAAGCCCCTACGGGGCTTACTCCCTATTGGCTAGTCATACAGAAAATGTGGGTCAGACGGCGATGTCGAATTACCAACACTGCAGAACTATAAGGCCAGGTCAGGTTGCCTCGACCGCGATACATTAAAACGAAATACGATCATCACATTCGTGTTGAAATTTCCCTTTAAATAGCTCCTATCGGTAGAAAAAACGTACAAATAAGCCTCTGAGAACAAAAAAGTGATTTCAGCCTATGTGCTTCTCTATGTGCTGAGTTGTCGCAGCCTCGCAAGTAAAAACTTCAGAATTGCTAATGGTACCATACGATTTTTGTTGCACGTGACCTATGTGGGTCACCTGCAGATATTTCATTCACTGCTGCCTCGCACCATTAGCTAGCGCAGGGATTTCTCCCTTCTTCTCCATTGTCAGATATGGAGTCTCTCAGACATCGCTATCAATTTTTGCTATCGGCCATACCATAGTCCCTGATAAGGAGCAGTACATAGGGTGGGCCTAAGACTTTACCTAGGTCTACAGTAAAATTTTAAGTTAACCAATCAAAATTATGCTAGTCTCTCCCGCTACGAGTAGTTAAAGCGCTGCTTCTGTGGTCGAAGACCGTATACCTGTGACGGGCCATGGCCCGGTATAAGCCTCGGCTCTGCCCTCAGCATCTCCCTGCCTTAGTCAGCCACTATTCCGACCGCACCCGTTACCCACGCAGGCTAGACCATTCGAAATGCATTCGAAATCCACTTTGCCAGCACACGATCCCAACCGTCAGGCCAGCTGGGCAGCAACCACTTTGCCAGCGCACGACTGGTGACCGGCAACGGAGGAAAGGGACCGCGATAGCCGCGTGGGAAGAAAGGGACCTTGATAGGCGCGAGGAAAGAAGGGGTATAACTATGGGGGATGCTGCTTGTAAAACTTAGCCTTGATCCTTCCTTTTTCCCTCAGCTTAGTTTTCAACCAGTTTCGTTCTTCCAGCTGCGACTTCTTCCTCTGGTAGAACTCTCACACCAAGGGGTTTATGTAAGTAGGAAGGTCAAGGCCGATGGTGTGCAATGGTGAACGACGATCTTCTTCTTCTGTCTGTTTGTCTGTAGTTCTTCAGAGTGTCACTAGGCTGCGAGGCCTATTCAAGTAAGAGTAGATACTCAAATGAATACTTAGATTGATTGCTGAAGAGCTGTAGTAAGGAAAGCTATCTAGGTGGTAGGGGTCGTAGTCTTATATACTAGGGTTCCTTCCTTCATTTCTTCCTGGCTTGTCTGGCTCGTCTGGATCACAAATGATCTTAATGATCCTGGCTCGTTTGGATCGCAAATGATCCTAATGATCCTAATGATCCTGGCTCGTTTGGATCGCAAATGATCCTAATGATCCTTATCCGTATTATCACGTGACCATTGGCTTGTGGCTTCCTTGATTGTTACTTGTTTCTGTGCATTCTGCCGTGGCAGACCGCCTGGTCTTCCTGTTGGGTTCTTGTGAGAACTGCTCATCACAACGCCATTGGGACTAGTGCCTAAGTGTTGGGGTGTAAGGAAACAGTTTTTGCACCATGTAAGATACAATTCACGTTCCTAGTTGTGCGGACACTCGGACGGTGATAGAAGTCAAACCGTGATCTTTTGTGACCGGAGTACTTTCCGGCTGAGTAGAACACCATTAGCAAAGTGGCACATTACGTTTAATGTGCCGCCTGTGCTAGCGGTAAGAGAGCAGCCAGCGGCACTAGAGGCTATACATACTGCTGTATCTACTAAACACAAGCAGTCACTGACCGTGACACTCGCATGGTGCCAACAAGGCCGACCGGCATACACGCCTGCCAACATTGAATTTTATGTAATAAGAACAGCCAGAGCGCGCTGTTGAGATGGTTACCGACCTCACGTGGTAGGCAGGACATGGCAATGCGAAGCAAGTTTTAAGCTGTTTTCACTTATCTAAAGTATGACGTGTTATGTACTTCGTATGCGTATTGGTGTGCCGTCAGATGCCGCTAGGTTCACACCAGTTCTGCTTAACACACCAGGCTTATACCCAGTATCATGATACATAGAAGAGCGTCTCCTAGGTAAACATCTAGTGTCGCGCCATATTTGATTTGCCTTAAAGAGCACCAGGTGTGCTCAAGGCAGAAGCCTCTTGTCTATCGTAGCTCTACATGTATACTATTGTCGGGATAATGAAATTGCAAGTAACGTATTGTGCTATTAGTCAGAACGAAAATATCTAATGATATCTATCATCTAAGATAAAATAAATAATGACAAAGATCAATGCCATAAGCACCTAACGCTTAGAAGATATGCTTGTAAACCAGGCCATATTACGATCCCATTCCCTGGGATGACTCTGCGAAACGTTGTAATGTTGGATGGTCGTCGATGGCCGTTCGATAACAATTGCACATTATTGGAAACTGCAGGCCTTGTCATCTGAGCGGGCATGACTTGAGCTATCAGAGTAACTGTGATAGGAAGACTATCGCTTTTTCGACCCCCAAACGCAAGAGCCCTCCTTCTTGATACCCCAGTACATGAGGAGGCCCATGCTCACGATAATAGTGATAACTAGACTGTCAATAAAAAAATGCCTAGATGACAACGCGAAAGTTGCCCCTTAATCGGGACCCGAATGCACGCAACATACCAACAGCAAACGTCTCAAGCGCTTGATGGCTCACACTTCGACGCGATAGTAGATGACCAGCCTCAATTAATCTCCTGCTGACGTCGTTCGCATTCAAAACAGGAATAGCCGGCATCTTGGCGAGAATGGCAATTATGACGAGTTTTCGATAGCTAGACAATTCAGAAAGGCAAAAAGAGCGTCATAAAGGTGCCGAGCCAGCGACAAGTCACTCGTCTTCACCAGGAAGATTGATAAACAAGACCCGATAGATGAGCAGGCCAAACAGCCTGGCGGATAGCCGCACGCAAAGGCGGGAATACAAAAACGAATAGAATGATGCTTACCAGAAGCTAGAGGGCAGAAAAGGGAAGAGGAAGGAACGAAGAGAGCCACGCGAATATGATGTGAAAATTTACCATACGGAGCAACTTCAGCCAAAAAGGGGCTCTGGTTACATCGAATACTTCAAACCCATAATTAGACGTTACAAGGCCCCAGGGCTTCCGACGACCCCACCCATGGCCTGATACTTTGTCGCCATTGAAACCTCTCACTTACTCCGTACGGAGTACTCTATCTGTAATACGGAGTATGGAGCTTTACGGAGTACTCGTACGAAGTAATACTCCGTAATACTTTACTCACACGAGTACTCGTACTCGTATGTCTACGCCATCACGCGAATTTACTAAACTCCTATTGTTTTAAGGCAGCCTACTCTTGGCGCATACCTTCGTACGGGTACGGAGTAATACGGAGTATTTCTAAGTAATGCTTTTTTCGTTGCACCAATGTACTTCGTTGCGCGGTCGGCGCCAATCAAATCGCTTATGCTAGTCTACCCGTTGTACGGAGTACCTCTGGCCTAATCGCCTGTTTACGAGTACTCTGTACTCCGTATGGGATCCCATCCCAACGAGAACACGATACAGATCCTTTGCACGATACGGGGCCACACTAGTCTTAATAAAGAGGGTACATGGCATTTGTACTGTACACTAACCAAAATCAATGTAGCGTACTCGTACTTTTAGGGTCCGCACCAAAATTTGAAGTAAGGTTAAGAGTAACGATTTCTTAGCAATAAAGTGGGTTTAGGCCAAGGAAATTGGTGGCTGACGGGTACTTGCTGTTGTGTAGCGTTACCTAGCTGCTAGAAGTACATTTTAGCTAGTGACTTCCTTCTTTTTAAGCGTTTGGCTTTGATTACACTACATTGACGCGTAAAAAAGACGCGTAAGGAAGACGGGAAGAAGACGGGAAGAAGCAATAGAAATAAAGGGACTTTGTACGTACCGTTGTATTTCTATGATAGGATAAAAGGAACTAAATAATCTAGTGATGTTAGTACAGAAGTTAGATCTATCTACCATCAAACCATGGAAACCAACGACGTTGTTGATAGGGGCGACTCTCCTTTTTCTATTTCCACCGCCTCTTCTCCCGAACTAATACCAATATGCCTTAGCTTCTTTACATTAACAGACCTTCTATGCCTACGCATGCTGCCTCCTACGTCGATGTAGCGGGCTGCCACGGGTGGGATCACGTGGAAGTCCGATGGAGATAGGTCCTATTGACTACTCTGTACCGAAGACAGACTATGAATAGAGAAGAAATCGATACAGCGTCAAGGCAAGGTACGCCTGCCTTCGTCGGTCTAAATAGCCTCCCGTCCGAACTGCCTTACTCCACCGTCCTTATCCCCTTCGGTAATGTGCGCGTACGGGTGAGTGTTAGGGGCAAGGTAGACTAGGTGGATTTTGACAGATAAAGATCAAAGACGTATCGGCAAGGTATCACGAGAGTGTCAGAGACGAAGTAATGTGGTGAAGGAGGAAGGTAGTGTATATCAGAACATAGACTAAGTCTTGAGTCTCCCTCGACCTCTGGGTGAGACGAGGGCGACTCATATATATATGCAGATCACTCATTATACAAAACAAGATGAAGACAGGAGTGGGCATGCCAGAGTATCCCAAAGATGAAGGGAGACCGACTGGTCTGGACTTGGCTAAGGGGCGACTTGGCTGAGGGCTCGGGACTACTGTTGAGTAGCGATACTGAAGGAGAGGGCTGCAAGCGATATGTCTCCGAGATCCCTCGGAGACACGTCCTTGTCACATGCCTCTGGCTCGACTCTCATGGTCGTCTCCTTTAACAAGTCCGCCTCTCATGTCCCAGGCTTCACCAAGTCACGTGCTCTTCTGTCAATTACTTCATGGAGGAGGGATTACCGTTTATCCCGTAACAAAAAGCCTGTATATTTAGCTGTTAAGGACGGTGACAGTGGCTAGGTTAATGCTCTTTAGTTAAAAGGTAGACAAAGAGATGGCCATATCTACAAGGAAGTAAGTAGGTAAACAAACACGCATGTAAAGGTAGGTAGATATAAGTATCACTACTGCTTTAAAACTAGAATAGGAAACTGCAGTCGTAAGTTATCTTCAAATCAGAAAAAGTCGGCATGTAACCTATCCGAAAGTGAAATATCAATTGTAGAACATAGTACTCCCCTGCAACTAATTATGCGGACATATTAATAAGAATCGTCTTCGGCTCCGTGAACAGCCTCAGCGCGTACTCTCCAAATTCTCGCCCGAAGCCGCTTAGCTTCTTGCCACCAAATGGGGTCTGCAGGTTCTGTAGGCTTACACAATTAATTCCGACAACCCCAGTCTCTAGAGCCGAAGATACGCGCATAGCGCGCGTAATGTCCCGGGTGAAGACACCCGACATTAGCCCGAGCTCGGTATCATTAGCTAATTTCAAGACTTCCTCCTCCGTCTCAAATGTCTTGATGATACTGACAGGCCCAAATACTTCCTTTTTGTAGATCTCGGAATCGTCCTTGGGGTTTAGAAACACTGTGGGCTCCATGTAACAACCCGTACTTCCGTGCCTATTTCCCCCAACGACCAGATCGGCCTCCACTCTACCTCGCTCAACCATTTTTTGGACCCGTGCTAATTGGTGTTCGTCAACCAGGGGTCCAAGCTTGACCATGGGATCTTGGGGGTCACCGAGATCATCCACAGCTGCTTTCATCTGCGCTATGTACTTGTCCAAAAAGACTTTCGCAATACTCTTATGTACGTATAGCCTTGACGTTGCAACGCAGAGCTGGCCGCTTCTTGTCAAGATCCCGTTAATTGTCCAGTTGACGGCATTGTCGATATTTGCATCCTCAAAAGCAACAGCTGGGCCTTTGCCGCCGAGCTCCAATGCCACACGCTTTAGATTGCTTTGTGCGGCGGCTACCTGGATCTTTCTTCCGGTTGCTACCGAACCGGTAAAGCTCACCTTCCGAATGCGCATGTGCTCTGCAAGCAGAGATCCGGTGTGCCCGTGCCCCGTAATGACCTGGACAACTCCGGGAGGGAAGCCGGCCTTTTCAAAAAGGGGCGCTACTGCAAGGGTCCCTAAAGGTGTCTTCTCGCTGGGCTTCACGATAATAACATTTCCTGTGGCTAGCGCTGGGGCTACCTTGAGAAACAAGGTTGCCAAAGGTGCATTAAACGGGTTGATCGCTGCGCAGACGCCGAGCGGCTCGTGGCGTACGAGCTTTACGAATCCTACCTTTGTTAGCTTGTTGCAAGAACCCGTCAATCTGATTGTTCTGTATTTCCCTCACTCACCGTCGTCGGCGGGAAAGTAGTCCCCTTTTTGTTTATCCGTCCAGCCTGCGTAATAAAGTACACAGTTCCGGATATAGCTCCGCTCGCGCACGGGGGCAAGAGAGATAGGAATTCCCGACGTCAGCGAGTCCAGAGTCAAGATCGGAGTGAGTTCTTCGTCCAAAAGTGATGCCAGTTTCGAAAGGCACTCTGTCCTCTGCATAGCTGTGAACCTGCTCCATGGTCCGAGAAAGGCCTTCTCGGCATATCCCACAGCAATATTAACGTCTGACAGTCCGGCAACGGGTACATTGTCGATTACGAGACTGTTGTTCTTGGGGTTCTTCAGACTATACGTTTCCCTATTTAGTGCTGTAGTATACTTTCCATTTAGGTATAGTTTATTGTAGCTTTTCGGGTCAAGAACCTTGTCACCCATTGTGGTAGTTTGCAGTTTGTTTTCCCCGTTACAGCCAAAGAGTAAATCAGATCAGACCAGGATATTACGGAGCTTTTGGCTTGCCGTTAGCTACGAGTCGGCTTAGGTATCTTCTATCGCCTGTAGACTTGGCCGGGCAGATGCCGATTGGCTCATGCATGTCGGCAAAGAATACGCTGGCGATCATGCGTCTTTTTTCTCCTCATTCGGATATGCAAGTTGTATTTCCGGTTAATTGTGCAAGGCATGCCGGGGGGTCGGCATTACCCCAAGTTGACTGATGCCCGGATTGTAACAGTCACTTCATTGGACTCGGCCATTGCCGACAGGCCTTCCTGCGCGATATAAAGACACAGAAGATACTGTCTGGAAGATGCAAAAGTTGTGGTTTTCTCGTGTAGTTCATAACCGAACAGAATACAAGCAGCTTGGCAATACAATATCAGAGATTATGGATGTTTGGGCCCTGACGGAGTGGGATAAGCCACTCAAGAAAATTCGCCAGCCGATTCCGAAACCTACGGGTACCGAAATTCTTCTCAAAGTCACTCACGCAGGTGTATGTCACTCAGACCTTCACACTGCCCAAGGCTTTTACGACATCGGGAAGGGAGAACGATTCTACGTCAAGGACCGCGGGATAACATTACCGATTGCGCTGGGGCATGAAATACTTGGTGAAGTCATTGCAACAGGACATGGCGCGGAGTTGGCACCCGTCGGGTCGCTACAGATCGTGTACCCGTGGCTTGGCTGCGGTACCTGCACGCGTTGCGGCCAGGGAGAGGACAATCTTTGCGCGGCACAGAGAGGCCTCGGAACGCTACAAAACGGCGGCTTCGCCGAGTATGTGTTAGTACCGCACCAAAAATACCTCGTCGATCTAGGAGACCTTGATCCGGCGGTAGCGTGCACCTTTGGTTGCTCTGGAATTACAAGTCTCAGCGCCGTCAGCAAGATTATGCCACTGCCGGCAACGGAGCCAGTCCTTCTTATAGGTGCAGGTGGCCTTGGGCTCTCTGCCATCTCAATACTTAAGTCATACGGACACAACTTTATCGTGAGCACGGATATCAACGACGAGAAGCTTTTGGCGGCCGCCGCTGTAGGTGCTTCTAAGACCGTAAACATTTCAGGTGCATCAGCAACGGCCACCGTACTCGCGGCTACTGGTGGGCCCATCATTGCTGTTATCGATTTTGTGAACAGCTCTAGCACGGCAGCTTTAGTGAACACCCTCGTTGCGAAAGGTGCAAAGTGGGTTCAGGTGGGTGTTATGGGGGGATCCATAGAGATGTCCTTAGTTGGAAACATTTTTAAAGGCCTCACCATCTACTCTAATATAACTGGAAATCTGGAAGAACTACGGAAGCTTGTGCAGATGGCAAAAGAGGGAAACTTGAGCCCAGTTCCGGTACAGCGAATGGATTGGGACAGGGTCAACGAAGCTATGTATTTATTAAAGGCAGGAAAGGTGTCGGGGCGAGTTGTTCTAGTAAAGTAGCGGAGTGGGTGGTACGTTAGTATTAATATAGTGATCTCAAATTATAAGTAAGGGTATTTATTCGTATGCAGTATTTGCACACTGGTAGCGTGTAACAAATTAGGTGTTCTACTTGTCTTACAAAGCATAATCTTAGAATATTCTTAGCATGTTTTAATTCTCATTTCAGAAAATCAATCATAAAAACTGTTCACGATGTATCCTAAAGAGACTCAAAATTCCCACTCTACATTGTTTTCCCTCGGATACACGATAGGCATTAAAACAGGGTCAGTACATAAATCTTCATATACACTTAGTAATGCCTGCAATATAACGCACTGTTCTGTTAACGTAATATCCTGCCACCTGCTTTGATAACTACTACCGTATTATTTTTATATGTCCAATTATTACATACCAGCGCTAATTTCTGGCTTTAGATAGAAGAGGCGTATACGGAAGACAAAGATGGATCGAAAAAGAAGTATACATCATAATGGGTCTTCATTTTTATATATAAAACGGTACGTTCTAGGAAAAAGAGGAGTTATTGTAGCCGTAAGAAGTAAGAGCAAAAACAACAATAATACGTAAAGAAACAAAAAGACAATGCGAATGTAGTACGGACTAACAGGAACGACCATGTCCACTATTCTGGAATCTTATAGACATGCCTACATTTTGTTGCCCCTAAACAGCAACGTAGTCAACAACAGGCCTCAATAAACTGTATGGTGTAGCAAACAGCAGCTTATTAGCATAACACAACAAGGTTCTAAACATCTTCGTCATTGTTGCAAGGAGGGCCTGTACGTCGTATTACCTTGCATTACTTTACTTTGTACGTATACTCCGTGCCTCAACTGGAGGCCCTCTAGATAGTGAGACTCTCCCATCATCCAATTCATCTAACTTCAGAGCACATCTTGTACTAGGCCTATTGCCTCTGTCCAGCAGCGCAACTAGTCCCGGTCATATTTGTATCAGAAGTAACAGACAGGACTACCCTGGTGATCGTACTATACAGCGAGTAGTAAGCCACCGCTAGTACGACAGACTAGGGACGTGCCTGGGGCAGAAGCCACGAGATTACATTGCTCTGTAGTACTTCGTATCACTTCGTACGAGCCTGGTGGGGCCACCCCGCATTATCCCCGCTTTTGCCCCCAGATTTTGCCGAGGGTCACTGTGTTTTGAAAGTAAGGAACGTACGGAGCACAATACAAACGAAAACGCACATATTTCCATTTGATCCATCGACGTCCGCTGAACACGGCCAGAACTATATACAACTGTTAAACCTGAAGACCACGTCAGTGAGCCAGGAAACTAGCTCAAACAGCGAAGACAGTGAAAACAGCGGCTACAGCCATGCAGGCGTGCGACCGGTGCCACGCTAGAAAAACCAGATGTGACAAGCGAATTCCGCAATGCAGCAGCTGCGAGAAGGCCGGCACACCTTGCCTTCATGCTGACAAACTGCGGCAGCGTAACTTTCCTCGGGCTTACATTGACAACATGGAGAGCCTTGTTTCTCAGCTACGCGAGGAGAACCATATACTGCGACAAAATTTGGCTTCATCGCAGGCCAATGCGCAATGGGGGGTTTCACAGACAGAAGCAAATGTGATAGCGGAGACGGCTGATACCACTGGCACCGGCGTGGGACCCGGGGGCATAGCAGATGCACAGACAACGAAGGCAACACAGGCAACAGAAACAGCACATGTCGTTCGGGAAGCACAGACGGAAGAAGACAACAGCGACACGCCGAGCTCAACGTCGACGAAGGAGAGTGGCGCTGGCGATCCGTTCGAGTTGGAGGTAGGTTACTTGACGCTGACCGCCACTGGTGAGACACGCTATCTTGGCCCTAGTAGCGGCATGGACCTGGCTAGTATCATCAGCACGATCGTCAGCGCGCAGAGTAGCGCGCCGTATGCCAGAGTTAGCGCAGGCGGTTCCCCGGGATTCTCTAGCAGCTGCACCACCAACACGCAACAGCGTCATCAAATTCTACCGGATCTGATACCAGTGTTCTCTTCTCTTGGCATGGCCATGCCTTTCATCGAGTCCTACTTCGAACACACGCACATGACATTTCCGCTGCTGCACCGACCAAGCTTCATGGCTACCGCCGAGCGCATCTTCAAGGAGCCTGGCTACTACGAGAAAAATACGTATGACGCCTTTGTGTTCGACATGGTCGTCACCATTGGCAGCTCCAACTGTAACCGTTTCGAGGAGCCGACGGGCATGGCCAACAGATGCTTCGCCATGGCGCAAGCTAAGGTTAGGACGGTAATGGACATGGGCGGGCTGGCGTCCCTGAAGGCTATACTACTCATATCGCACCATGGAATATTTAGCAACCTATGTGGCACCAGTGCTAGCATATGGCATCTCATCGGTATCGGTGCGCGTATATGTATCGAGCTCGGACTGCACCTTAAGAACAGGCGGCCGGGCGGCACGGACTTGTATGCCTCGAGTCATTGTGGCCCACAGGTGGTGACATTCAAGGAAGAAATGCGACGACGGTGTTTTTGGTGCCTATACAACCTTGATCGCGTTGTCAGTTTCACGCTTGGAAGACCAGTCATCATTCGGGACGAAGAATTAGACGTGCCGCTGCCGTCGGCGCTTGACGACGACCTTTTTGGAGAGGACCAGCACATAATCCAGGACCCCATCAACCTCGTTAATTCTAGTCCAGACCAGGCCACAGCCAACGTACAAAGATCTAATGCAAAAACTTCACCGTTCCTCCATCTCATACGGATCCGTCGCATCTCTGGGGAGATCCTGAATCTCTTCTACAACTCGCGCCACCACGCCGACGTTTCCTTGGCAGAGAAGCGCCGCACTCGCAGCCGCTTTGACGAGCGCCTTCAGGCGTGGCACAGCGAGACCAAGAGTCTTAACCTTGGCGAAGTCACCGAAGCAGCTACGTCAGGCTATAAGTCCAGCTTTCTTAGCTATGAGTGGTATAGCGCCGTTCAAAACAACGCTATCTTGCTGCTCTACCGCCCATCACCCTACATGCCGCACCCATCCATGGTCGCTGATGCGGACAATTCCGTACCAGACCTTCTCAAACTGCTACACGCTAGCCGCAACTCGATCATGGCGTACAGTGAGCTACACCGAAAGCGGCGCCTTAACTACTCATGGATCACGATGCACGGCGTTTTCATCGCCGGCCTTGCCTTCATATACTCCGTCGGCCGCATTCTTCGCGGTGCCAAGCCACTTCATAATATGGCGCCTGATTTTCTTAGTATCGTTGACGTTACATGGTCTTGCTCTAACGTAATGGTCGCCATCTGTGAGCGTTGGAACGTGTCGCGGCGGTCTTGTGAACTGTTTAAAAAGTTAAGCAACGCAGTGATACACGATGCTCTCAACGTGACCATTTATCAAGAAGCAGCTTCGCCGACTGTGGTTGATACCCGTGTCCGAAATACACTACTACCCTTTCCTGGCAGTGCCGGCAATGCAGTAGCGACGCCGTTCATAAGTACTCCAGGGCAGGAACAACGGCACCAAAGCAATTCGCTGTCGCCGCACTTTGACACTCTTGAAGCTCCCGAAACACAATCTCCGACGCAACCGCCCGATGAGATGATTGTCATGGATGAGTTTCGACAGTTCTCTGGAAGCCTTGGAGCTACCGCACAAAGTACACCATTGTATCCATCTGAAATGGTGTATTGCATGCTCCAGGAGTGGCCGTTTGACCTGCCGTTTAGTACAGAGACGGCGGATGGTGCAGACTATGCAATCTAGGATATAGTATTGTAGTAACTGTTGGTAATTCGACATCGCCGTCTGACCCACATTTTCTGTATGACTAGCCAATAGGGAGTAAGCCCCGTAGGGGCTTACTTCAGACCGCACCAAGACGCACCGATGCGGCTATATGTATCCCGCATCGGGCGCCTGATAGCTAGACAGACTTCATGCCACCACCAAGACCAAACTGTACCCCCCCATTCAAGGAATAGGAGGACGTACAGGGTCAACGGGGCTTCACCAGTTTACTACCACAAGCTTGTGAATAGATACATCGCGCGATACCCTTCCGAGGGTATCGACAAGGATAAAGTAAAGGTAAAAAGAAATTAATTTACGCCTAAGGGTAGTCCTCGTGTTGTCTTTTTCTCTTTTTCTCTTTTTCTCTTATTCTCTTCTCTTCTCTTCTATCGGTACCGTATTAATTAAAGGTTTGTTGTTTATAGATTTAAATGTTTTCAGACGGGTGGGTGTAGGTTAAGGGAGTAGGCTAGACGGGCGGGTCTGAAAAGATAAGTAAGCGGCGAAGTTTATAGGGTAAGCTAAAGGCGGGGGTGTAAAAAGTTGTAGACGACTAGGTGCTAAGTGGATAAAGGTGTTGACGCAGGGCAGGAGACTATGTCACTGGACTGCCAAAGAGAAGGAAAGAAGCGAAGAAAAGGAAGAAGAAGAGAAAGAAAAGACAAAGAGCGGGGGTGACGAAGGTAAGGAGCGATGATATGTCAGGAAAAGTGGAATAGGTGAGGGATGATGGAGGGCAGGCGGAGAGTAGGCGTAAGAGTGGTTGCAATAAGGGTGGATAGCAAAAGAGGTGAGAAGGGATCGGAATGAAGCGTAAGACGGGTAAGACAAATAGGTGAAGTCAGATGGGGAGGGTGGGTAGGAGAGGTGTAGGAGTGGTTGCAACGGGATGTAATAGTGGAAGAAGTGGGATCAGATGGGAAGCAAGTAAAATAGAGGTTAGGTTAGGTTAGGTTAGGTTAGGGTTAGGTTAGGTTAGGTTAGGTTAGGGTTAGGTTAGGTTAGGTTAGGTTAGGTTAGGTTAGGTTAGTTAGGTTAGGTTAGGTTAGGTTAGGTTAGGTTAGGTTAGGTTAGGTTAGGTTAGGTTAGGTTAGTTAGGTTAGGTTAGGTTAGGTTAGGTTAGGTTAGGTTAGGTTAGGTTAGGTTAGGTTAGGTTAGGTTAGGTTAGGTTAGGTTAGGTTAGGTTAGGTTAGGTTAGGTTAGGTTAGGTTAGGTTAGGTTAGGTTAGGTTAGGTTAGGTTAGGTTAGGTTAGGTTAGGTTAGGTTAGGTTAGGTTAGGTTAGGTTAGGTTAGGTTAGGTTAGGTTAGGTTAGGTTAGGTTAGGTTAGGTTAGGTTAGGTTAGGTTAGGTTAGGTTAGGTTAGGTTAGGTTAGGTTAGGTTAGGTTAGGTTAGGTTAGGTTAGGTTAGGTTAGGTTAGGTTAGGTTAGGTTAGGTTAGGTTAGGTTAGGTTAGGTTAGGTTAGGTTAGGTTAGGTTAGGTTAGGTTAGGTTAGGTTAGGTTAGGTTAGGTTAGGTTAGGTTAGGTTAGGTTAGGTTAGGTTAGGTTAGGTTAGGTTAGGTTAGGTTAGGGTTAGGTTAGGTTAGGTTAGGTTAGGTTAGGTTAGGTTAGGTTAGGTTAGGTTAGGTTAGGTTAGGTTAGGTTAGGTTAGGTAGGTTAGGTTAGGTTAGGTTAGGTTAGGTTAGGTTAGGTTAGGTTAGGTTAGGTTAGGTTAGGTTAGGTTAGGTTAGGTTTAGGTTAGTAGGTTAGGTTTAGGTTAGGTTAGGTTAGGTTAGGTTAGGTTAGGTTAGGTTAGGTTAGGGTTAGGTTAGGTTTAGGTTAGGTTAGGTTAGGTTAGGTT